>CM057784.1:6140785-7430756 GCA_030064435.1 Trapa incisa | reverse complement strand
AAATTCTGCCATGACAATGGGATTGCAGAAACTCCAATATTCACAGTTGACATCACATATAACTCTAGAATTGCTCCACATTTTTATTTTAGTTTAAAATGGATGGACTTTGCTGTTATACTAATTTCAGTCCTTTACCTCACTCCAGGCAGCTAGCTTAGGTCTGCCAGCAAGTATATCATAGTTGAAATGCTTAGATAGAAAGATTTGGAATCTTTCCACAAATGGGATATAGGCAATGTCAATCTGCATGATCCAGAGAGTGAGCCGTGAGGCAAATTGGTCACCATTGATATACAATACCAAGCAGGTGAAAGAACACTTTAAAGTACAAAATTCATGGGGTTCTAACCCACCAAGCTAAATTGGCCTAGAAAGAAAGGTCCATCCTCGAACTTGTGAAGAGCATCCTCCAGATGATCAAAAGCAGGAGCTGGTGCAAATGGCAAGAATTAAAATCCATGGGGAATGTATCTGCGAGCTTTAACAATGGATCAAGTTTCTGATTCTCACCTGCTTCTTTTATAGTATCCCCCTTAAAAGAAGTGAAGACAATCCTGGTGAAATCATCGGTATAAGCTAGCAGTTCTTCGCCAAACTTCTTCTTAGCAGGATCCTTCTCAGCGAGGAGCAGATAAAATCGACTGATTAGCTATCAATTTCCCACTTATCTACGTTCAGCATCAGTAAATAGATTGCTTACATCAGGGACGAGAGAAGGCCCTTCAAAGTTGCTGTCAACATATTTGATCAGATCCAAACTTTCCCCGATAATTTTTCCATTGTGTTCTAGAGCTGGCACCTATCAAAAAGTAAGAAACTTTTTTAAACTGCACATCAAATTTTGGAATAGCAGGATGAATGGGGAAAAGAACTCCATTTTTACCAAGTTTTACTTAGAAAACATGTAATCCCAACATGACCAGAACGCAAGCGGCTGAAATTTGGCATGAATTCAAGCTAAATTTCTCGGATAAAACATTTGAAATGTAGATTGTACCTTGTTTGTAGAGTATACTTTCTCCTTGTACCAAGCTGGCCTGTCTTGGAGATTTAGAGGAACCAATTCAATCTTATCCTGTAATCCCTGCACCCAAATTGGGAAAAGAAAAGGATATCACAAGAAAGTGGAAGAATTTACTGGGACTAAGAATGATCATAAAAGCTTGATCGTTTTCAAGGAGAACCTTGTAGTTTCTGGTGATCCAAACACGCTGAGCAAAAGGGCAAGTGTAACAGGTGTACAGCCTTCAAGATCATTCCAACACATAAACACAAAACACAAGAAGAGCAGAAATCCACCATTGCGTATCTTAACGGTATCTCTCAGATCAAGGATGAAAAATCGAACAATCGCAGTGGAACGGGGAGGGCTGAAGGAAGAAACCTAACCTCGTGGTCCCATCGAAGAGCGGAATCTCCTGGCTAGAGGAGTTCAAGGGAGGGGGCAAATGCTCCTTCACAGCCCTGCAGATCAGAACAACAAAACAAGCAATGCGCAGTGAAAATGGCGAAATTAGGGAGATCCAGATGCTCAGAGAGGGTTGCCCAGAATGCTCACAGAGAGGCCATTCTTTCTCCTCTAGAAGCTGTAGCCCCGTGAAATGTGGCAAGCAAATTATTGGGGCTGCGTGGCAATTGCAGAGTGGAGACTGCAGACTGCAGTGGTTCCTTAATTTATAGTGAATGAGAGCAAATGAAGTGGTGATACTGGTAAGTGGTAGGTGATATTGACGGGAGAGGCAGGTAAGGTAAGAATCGCCAGCAGTGACGTTATGCTCAGAGGTAGCTTAGCTAGCACAGCTAATGAACCAAGACAACCTCTCCGTCTCCGTGGAGAAGAAAAAAAGCGGAAATTGTGACACTAATATTATAATTAATATTAAATAATATATTTTTATCAAATAAAAATATATGCCAATTCTTTTTAATAATAATATCGAATTTTCAAATGTATTATTCTAAAAAGGAAAACTGCAGTAAAATCCCATAATTTGAACTTATTACCACAAATATTAGTAATCAGATGTAGTATTAATGGGTATCACTGGTTATTTTAATCAGTACCATATTTGTAATTTTGAGAAAAATGATATTATAGACACATGCTATTGTACCACAGAAAGATTATCTTCTTATAGATGATTTCTTCAAACTTAAGCAGATGGAGAAAGCGCAAGCAATGCCTGTGGGCCATGGAACTGCTTCAAATAGCCAGTGATCACATGCTCTCTTCAGCAGATACATCTGTATTCTCTTCAGCAGCTCTCTCTCACCAGGGCAAAATACCGTGCTAACAAGCCTGAGCATGAGCTGAGCTAAACTTAGTCATTTGCTTCTGTTTCTGCCTCATGCTTCTCTGAATCCCTTCTCTTGCAAGCCTCAGAGTTTCAAGAACTTCACCAACACTTCTATTGATTACCTTCAGCTCCCTTTGCCGAGATTCCTCAACCACATGGTGGTTGACAGCTACTAATGCCAACGAGTTATCTACAACATCATTACCTTCTTCTTCCGAGACTTCCCTGCTCAATGAACTGAACAAATTACTGAACCAGAATTTGGGATGGTCAAGAAACAAAACCTGAATATAAGTTCTACAGATGATTGTTTTGTTTCTGAGGCTGGCCTCAACAAATTTGAAGAAAAGATGTTAAAAATAAGGCAGTAGCTAATTAAGGGCGATGTATTTTTATACCTATGACCATCAGATCTCGTGGTTTCTAAATCTGACCCTCCTTCCTCATGGTATGACTCACCGGATATCTGGGTGACACCAGAATTACGATCATCTGCAGTGCAAGAACTACCATTTCTTTGCTTCCTCTGTGCAGATTCTGGGTCGTCGTGATCTATATTTTCTCGCACTACTCGGGTCCTGATTTGGGAATCTGATTCTTGTTCTCGTGGTTGGTTGAATGTGCCTGAAGTAATCGTGGTTGTGACGGTTGAATCACAGGAGTATGCCAAGCTGTTTTCTGATACACTCGAGCAGAGCCGCTTGCCTGAATCCTCAGACCCATCTGAAGCTTTCAAGGATTCCAACTTCCTCTCTAGGAGTCTGAGCTTTTTTTCTGCTCTATCCCTCATCTTAGTCTCTTCTTTCAGCTTATCCTCCAGCTCTTTCAACTACACCCACCTCAAATCACCATGGCATCAGTACCACAATATCCTCTCATGCTAATCAGTACAAAAAATAACTAGAACTACAAGTAAATAATTGCCCAACAAGCTCCAAAAATGGCGGAAAAGGAACATTATTTGAAGACAGGAAGGACTAGAGAGATATGCAGAAGAAATTGTCCAAATTCTGCAATGTGTAAGCACATTTGCAAGTGATACCGAGAAAGTTCAGCCTTTTGGGATCGTGTGAAAATGGTAACAAGCTCTGGCAGAGAAAAGAGGACAGTAAGGGATTCATATTCATTGATTGACAAGTAATAAGGAAAAGGGCGAGACCTTTTTACCCAGCTGATCTGCATTTTCTTTGGCAGCTCTGGAGCACTGTCTCTCTGCAACCAGCCTTCCTCTTAGGCACTCTATCGTCCTCTTCAAGCACTCGTCTTCTTCCATTCCCTTCAGACTGCACACGCAGATGGAGTCAAAAGTATAAGACGCTAAATTGTAAAAGAACAAACTTTTTGAATGTCGGATTCACAGTCCCCGTAACCTTCAACAACCCACCTCCACATCTTCTCCTCCTTGGACATGTTTCACTCTTCTGAGAGAGAAAGATAATCCCTTCAGGGACAAAGCCCCCACTGAGAGCTCAGGAGGCTTGCTTCAGTCGATGCTGCTGCTGCAGCTGCCTGCCATTTCTTTTTGAACCAAAGATAAGAAGAGGAGAGACCCTTTCCCTTTCTTTCTCAGTCTCACTCACTACAATAATCTCCTAATGATTTGCCTTCTTTCCATCATGTGATCTCAATCAATAAATTTTTTACTCCTTCTATAACCGACTAGCTTAAGACTTGCTATGTATTTTTGAAGTTAACATTGATGTGGGACAGTCAACCTTGTCCAAAAGGGCTCATGGTAGAGAGGTTAAGAGAGAGAGCCTCAGCACAAGGGGATTTTTAATTTTAAAAAATTGTTTTTGGGATTGATCAGATTGAAGACATGATATATATTAAATAAAGTAACTTAGCAGGTGGGGTCAAGTGATGTGGCTTGCATTCATCCCCGATGTGAATTCACCTATTCTAAGTTCATCTTTATAAACTGCATTCAATTTTGCATTACCTAACATCTGACCAACAAAACAAATATTAATAAGTGAATTAGTTAGTTTGATTTGACATTTTTCTCTTTAAAAGAGATCTTTACATGAAAATGAAAAAAATGAATTTTTTCTTAGATTAATTATGGTTAATGTGAATTCCAAATAGTATTAGTATGACAAAAGTGCAAACGTTTACAAGAAGATGGTATATAATTGGATGATGCTCATATGTATTTTGAGTAGTCATGAAGGTCACCTTTCAATGTTGTAATAATTATTGTGAGACTCAATAATGCAATAGCATTTCTTCTTTTAATAAATAAATGAGATGAAAGTATTTGAGAAGTGACTTACACTTCACTCTTGTTCTGTTTTCTATGCATCATTTCCCCTCTCAATACTCCACTTGGTAAGATTGATGAACTATGATTTCTGAATATAAATATTGTGTGTATCATTTAAAGTATAAGCCGGTTGCTAAGAATACCAACAGCAGCTAATGATACTTCATTCATTACCTTGTGAGATTGTGCAAGTTGCAACCAAGTAGGGGTGATCTCTAGCCCAACTCTTGAAACACCCAATGGGCCCTACTTGACAGAAATGATCAAATCTAATTGCTCTTTAAGCCCATATGCCTGAACTAGTTACACAAATTATCTATTTGTTGTTGAATAAATTGTTAGGCCCGGCCTATTAGTTGTTGCGTTCGTTATCATGGGTCGGCCCATGATGGCAAGGTCCTGTTTTCTTCTTTTTCCTATACCTGACCGTTAATACACCATGGCAGAGATGGCGCCTCCGTCGGGCCACGTGGCTCCGGTGCCGCCCTCGTTAGAAGATTCCAGAGCCGATAGATTTCGGTGATCACGTCGTCCGTTGGAAGCTCGAATCGGCAGCAGGGGCACGTGTTCCGCTTCCTCAGCCAGGGAAGAACGCAGAGCCAGTGGTAGCGGTGCCGACACGGCAGCTCGCAGACGTCTCTCCCTTTCCTCATCCCCTCACGACAGATCGCGCATTCACCTCCTCCGCCACCGGTGGAAATCTCCACTGACGGCAGCGATACTACCACCGCCACCGAAGCGGGCGCCTCCCTCACGGATTTGCTCCCGTCTACGGCTGCGGATGAGGAGCTGACGAACTTCCAGCACCGCGCAACGGTCTCCACGAACGGGATAAGGACGCTGCCGTTGTAGACTCCGATTCCGGATATGGACAATGCGTCGACGGAGCAGCGGTTCTGTAAGACCATGCGCCAGTCGGAGGGGCAGCGGGAGGCTAGGGCTTGGGGATCGCGGCGTTGGAGGTCGCAGAGGAGGAGGAGTAACAAGGCGGCGTCAAGGTCACGGTAGCGGACGAATAGGTGAGGAGAGATGAGTGAGGCGGTAGCGAGAGGGCGATCGAGATGGGAAGTGAGGAGGCGGAGGGAGGAGAGGAGGTGGCGGGCGATGAGGAGGGCCTTCCCAGGGAGGGAGAGGGAGTGAAGGTGGCGGAGAGTGAGGAGGAAGAGGGTGGGGGAGGAGAGGAGGGCGGAGATGCGTCGGTTGTGGTGGAGGGAGGCGGAGAAGACGGAGCGGACGACCAGGGAGAGCCGCTGCGGCGAGAGGACGGAGAGGGAAGAGAAGATGAGAGCAGTCTCTCCTTCCATTTACTTTCTCAACCGTATGATCTCCTTGTTCTCTGCCTCTCTCTTACGAAGATAATATAGGAATGGAATGTGCCTTGTGGCTTTTTTATTGGGATTATTAATTAATGAATTAAGTAGCAAATTTAATATAATTTTAATGAACACTTTTATATCAAATCTGAAATATTAAAACTAATAAAAATTTTAATACTCTTTTAACAGTCAAAATTATTTTTTTGCTAAAAAATAACCAAAATTATTCTAAAATAATTAATTAACCAAAATATTAATTCTAAATTTTAAGCCGCCATAATAGATTTATCACGACACTAATTGTAAAATAATCATATATTATATTATGAAAAAAATAAAATAATGGAATAATAGCGAGTTTTAAGAGTAATCTTATTAATTATATTTATTATTACAATCCTATATCAAATATTCCACAAATAAGTGAAAATATTCATTGTATAAAATTAAAATAATAATTTATTAAGGCATAATTATATCTACCAACTAGTGTAATTAAAATAAAATACTCTTAAAATATGATTTCATTATATTTTATACATTATTTTTTACCAAATGGAGAGAAGTATAATGAAATATCAAAATAAGTTTATAGATTATCTCTTATTAATTGATCATTACATGGTTCATTCTTTGAGGTGATATCAAATCTCAAGAAAGTGCTTAGTTTTACTACAACAATCTTGGGTGGAGATGTTCTCAATCTTTTTTTTTGGATCAATAACATATTTTCTCTTAAATAAAATATTGATGAAATTTTACTAAAAATGAACTGATTTGAATCATATTGAGATTGGTTAGAACTCCATAAAACATTATTAGATTATACAAAATAAAACTCAAATAATTTATATTTATAAGATATCAAAGTTAAAATTTATTAAAAAAATTTAAGAAATAGTGTTAAATCATCTACTTATAAAATTATAAATTTTCTTTATTTTAGTTCATATGAATCATTTTTATGAATGTAAATTCCAAGAAAATGAGGCTGACTGCACATAAGAATGGAATGCCCAAGAAAGTAGTAGCAGTTGGAGACCGGAGGAGAAAGTATCTTGTCCATAAGCAGGTGTCTAGTTAGATGCACATATTGGGTCAAATCCATTAGCCTAATCACTTGCGTGACCTGCTATCACCAAAGTGGCCTTTAATCATAAATGAGAACCAGACAACTCACCAGCAGAGGAGGAGAGGTGGAAGATAGTGGAGGGTAATCAGTGGCTTGTTTTCCTTTGTCCCATACATACTATGAATAACTCCACAAAAGTGCATCCAAATCCTCCCCACCCACATCTTCAATAATGGAAAATCTATCAAGTCATCCCTCACATGGCCATGCCTCTACCTCATTCTAGTGGGCCAGTGTTTATCTGGGTCACTAGCCAGACCTTACCCTTTAAGGTCTACAAATCTCTCTACATAGTCAAGGGCTTGTAGAAATCAGAGGGTGTCCAGTAACAGAACTTAAGAATGCCAAATGTTTCTTGCAAGCAATCCATAGTGTGTCCAGAAGAGGCAGGGAACTTGTGTATTATAAAAGGAAAAAAAGATACTGACCTTTACAATTAGTTTGATTTTGCAACCTTGATGTTAGTGTGCAAATCAGTGTATTTTACTTGAGGGAATGGATGGTGCTTTGATTGCAAGCTGAATTCTTTTGGCAATAAAAACAGAAGGAAAATGGGAAATAAAGGCTTCTGAAGAAAAGGATCATGGAACAGTTGGTTGCTGGCTTTTGTGCCTGCAAAGGAATCATTGAGCATTTAATTTAAGTGGCAATTGTTATTATGGTAAAGCTATATATATCAATAAAAAAAATTATCTTCCACCAAGTAATTTGAATTGAACCTCTCTAAGTATAGACAACTTTATGCATTATAGTTATTATAATGGATGGCAATTTGTCACCATAAATTTTATCTATCTCAATTACCTAGAATGCAATGGAAAAGCACGCTATAATGCCCATACCATTGAAAAGTTTGAATACTTCAACATCTTAAATTTGTACTTCCTTTCCTTTATACAAATATAAAGGTATATAATTTAAATTATTTGATGCTAATTAAAAATATAATTTTAAAAATAAAAAATTATAAATAAAAATAAAAGGAGTGATATGGAGTTAGTTCATTGAAATCTATCTAACTTCTGCCATGCTCATTTTGTAATCATTGTACAAATTTCAGTTGCACACAATTGAGAAAAATTAATTAAATTAATTAAATTTTTTTATTAAATTGCACTCAACAAAATATATATTTAAATTAAAAACTAACATTTAATCTCCCTATAAAATTAATTATGCTATATACTCCCCATAAAATCAAATATCTTTGAAAATCAGAAAAAATTGTTCCGAGATATAGTTCCCACCATCGAACATTCGACATCAAAATTCTCTTTCACCCGGTTAGCAAATTAAAAAAATTGTTTTCTCAAAATGTCACTAAAATACAAATTTGAGTTATGTGGTTGAGTGTCGACTCAAAAGGCAGGAAAACACCATACCAATGTTGTTTCCTTAATTTTATTTTTGGAACAGAAAAACTACGACTTATTATCACCCTTTCGAAGCCAAATTTAGTCACATCTAACAATCACTTCAGTGAGCACCGGTGCCAAAATAATCTCATCTCCCATTCTCTACCTCTCACAAGCCTTGATCAACCTCAGATAAGGCAAATTTCGACCGCAAGTCGATTTTCGATGACAAGTCTATTCTGAAACTTCCCGTTGCAATCGCTTAAGGTCAAATTTGCTCAGCTCTAGTCACCACTTGACAAGTCACTACCACATAATAAGTCACATGGTTCTTAGTTTCATTTCGCCTACTCTCTGACCACCGATGGTGACACCCCAAACTCCTCCCACAAACATTTATGTTATAAATGGAAGTATTTTGAGTGTATTTGCAAAATTTGAAGTTAGTTGTAGTTGTTTTCAAAGTTTGGGTACTGAACTATAAACTTTGAAAAGTTTGAGGCTAGTTTAAAAAAATGAGAGAACTTGTATAAATAGTACATAAGTGAAGTGTCACACCCAACACACAATAGGGTTCATTGGCTGGACTTGTAAACAACCCACCACAACTCTCGATTTTATGATAACGAGTCTCACTATCATAGTTATTATAGGAATAAAGCTCATAATAAGTAAATAAAAAACTTTCAAAAGATAATTTAAAATAAATATGGGAATGTAATTGTAATGAAATTACATTAAGGTGTACCCGCTAGGTTTGGGTATTTAGCGATCCTTTCTACTCTAATCTGAGTTTACTACAAGGGTTTAGGAGAGTGGTTGAGTTAGCAAATAAGTGAGTAGGCTTTGTCTAGCAACAAAACTTCATGGATTCCAATTAATAGTATATTATGATAGGGATAAGTGATTTTCATTTAAAGGAGTAGTTCCCAGGTAGATTAGGTACTATGATTTCTTATCTTTAGCAATTCATGGTTTAACACAAGAATTCCGCTAACAGACTGCTTGCGTGAGCATTACTACCAATCCCGCAAACACGAATCGAGTTTATCTACTATTTAGCGACAAGACATTTTCCCCTCTGTCAATGTCTAGTGCGCGTAGTATTTCTGGAGCTCTTAACATACTGGACCAATATTTTTTTCCCTTGTACTAGCCTTGTTATCCAATAGCTATTTGAATCACGACTAACCATATCAACTATCCAATAGCTATTTGAATCACGACTAACCATATGTATTTTGGTATTTAATCCATTGTTTGTATTCTACCAGCCCTTCGAGTTAAGGTCTGCCTTGGCTTGGTAGAATTTATTAGGAAATGCTCATTTCATACAACCAATTATCATGTTTTTTTATCAAGGTCTGACTCTAATATAATAATTGTGTTATTCACGGGACAAATCCCGTTTCCATTGGCCTTGGATCCACTTCATTTTAGAAAAAATTATGGCATTGGGCCCTATGTGATATCAAGATATAAGAAAACTAGCAGAACTCTAGAACATAATTTATGCTATCAACGAGTTTAAGCTATCACATGGCTCATACTATCGCTACCAGTATGATTCATGATATCATCGGGTTTAAGCAATCACATGGCTTGTATCATCATAGCTATCACTACTAGCGGGATTCATACTATCACATAAAGTTCATACTCTTATAGGGTTCATGCTATCTCAGGGTTTATGCTATCATATGTATGGGGTCATCGACCTAATCAAACTCGATCCTAAAAAATCTCACTCACCCGGTAACTAAGATATGTTTGTCTCGGCTGGATTTTCGAACTATGGGTGCTCTTCCGCACACATACTTAAGCGAGCAGTCCTACAGGGTTCGGGTATACATGTAATGAAAATTGGCAAATAAGACCTCATACTATCATGTATATGCAATAAGGCCCCTAAATTATATATTAATTACAATTAGGTCCTTAAATTTTTTAATCTTTCACTTTGTGTCCCTAATATCCTTTATAATTGTAATTAGGCCCCTAATATTTCTAATATTTACTTTAGAACCCAAGATTCTCTTATTTTCATTAAGGTCCCTAACTTTCCCTTATTTACAATTCAGTCGTAAATTTTTAAAATTTATAATTTAGTACTCAAATTTTAATTTTCCCATAAACATGTTCAAATCTTCCCAAATCATTCATATAATACCACTAATTGTCTTCCCCAAGTCTTTATGAGCATTCTGAACTTTGAACCGATCCATTTGGCCTATAATTGAATGAAAACGGTACTTCATCGAAAAATAGGGTATAGAGAGAGAAATTTTTAGGTTTTTACTAGTGAGGCCACCATGGTTGTAGCTAAGGGCAAGGGAAGCTTGCTCTCATCCCGGGGATTCTTACTAGATAGATCAGAGGCTAACACAGTGGCCTGAACGATTTGAAATTAAATGGAATAGTGCTTAGATTAATGGACTATAAACTTAGAATTTTTCGACTAAAAATGTTGGTAGGGACTTACCAAGAGGTGTAGGGAGAACTTGTATCACACCCCAACCCGATTTGGTTGAAATTTAAAGGCTCATGAGTTCACATGTTTTCCACAATAAAGTTTAACAAAATAATTAAATAAAATTTTAGATTATTATGGTAACTCTTACTTGTTCTTCTATGTTTCAATTTTTTTTTAAAAAAATTTAGGATAAATGAGTTCTACAACTAATTTAATGGATTTTAGGATAACTTTTCATAAATACAAAAAAGGTATATAATTAATACCCTTATTATTTACTTGTGGGTTTAACTTCTCATTATATTTTAAAATTTTCTATTATTTGAGTTTAGTAACAATCAAAATTATTTATCATAAATAGTATAAACGTTTTGTTTATAATTGAATTTAATAACTCAATAATATAATAAAACTGATATTTTTAATATAATAGTAAATGCAC
Source organism: Trapa incisa (assembly GCA_030064435.1). Classification (NCBI taxonomy): domain Eukaryota; kingdom Viridiplantae; phylum Streptophyta; class Magnoliopsida; order Myrtales; family Lythraceae; genus Trapa; species Trapa incisa. The sequence continues at coordinate 7,419,472 of CM057784.1, read as the reverse complement.
AAATGATAATTTTAAAATTAATAAACAATTATCTCTTATATTAATGTTACATAAATATTTTGATAATTTTGATATTTTCCAAATTGTAACTTAAAATTTGGAGTCGGTAAACTTAACTAACACATAGTAAAATTAAATATAATTTGATGGAATATGATTTTTCAAGTTTTATTTAAAATTTAACTTTTAAAATTATAATAAAAAATAAAATGATAGTAGATATTTTGTAAGCTTTTTCGCACTAATTGTTTCCTAGAGACCCCCAACTCACCTGGCCAGTTGACGCCGGCAAAACCCCTTTAAACCACTTCCATAAAAATATATTCAATTGTAATATGTTTTGTTCTTCAATAACATCCGGCGGATTTCAGATAGGCAGTTCAGTTCGAGTTCCTGTAGCATTTGATGAGCTTCGCGCTAGGAAGCTGCTGAGATAACTGAGATTTAGGAGGAAGCGGATGCAACTGCTGGCCCCGTATGGAGGCGGCGGCAGTAGGCAGTGCACTGTCGGAGGCGGGAGGCCGTCGGCTCTGGGAGATGCATGGCGGGAAATCTTATTGGGCCTTTGCTCTTTCTTAAGTGGGCCAACCCTATCAATATCTTTTTTTTGCACAATCAACCCTATCGATATCGAAGGCCTGAACTGAAATAGTTCCATGGTTTAGCAAATTTGCAGTTTTGCATCCTAAAGTTTTTAATGTGTACCATTTGAACCATTGAAATTGCCAATGAAATCAACTATTTCGAGAACAGCGAATTAAATCAGTTGATATCACCGATTATTTGAGTATTAAAACGCACACTTTTACTCTTTAAGGAGCCTTATTTGGAATTACAAAATTGGAGGATCAAAGTGTGATTATTTAAACTCAAGAGACTAAATTATAATCTTCACTTCCTTTTTCTGCCCATCTTCTCTCATTTATTCTGTGTTCGGATTTTCCATTGGCCATTTTCGTAACTATGGCTACGATCTCCTCGCCGGCGATGGTTTACCACATACCGGGAGAGCCGGCAGTTGTGATCAACGGCGTACCTGACCCAGTCCCGGAGGCAGAACCTCCCGGATCGTCGGATCCGAAGGGAGAAACGGCGGTGCCGCCGCCTAGGGCAAACCCGGGCATGGGGGGTTGGATGAAAGGGAGGCAAGTGCAGAAGCTTTTTGGCGGCAAGCTCTATACCGGAACCGTCACAGAGTTCGACAAGGATGCCGGGTGGTACCGCGTGGTCTACGAGGACGGTGACTTCGAAGATCTCGAGTGGCACGAGCTGGAAGAAGTCCTCGTCCCTCTCGACATTGCTATTCCGTTGAAATCTCTGGCGCTGAGAGTTCTCGGGAAGATAGAGAAGACAGAGAACATGTCTGCTGCATACACTACGCCTGAGATACCAAACAAAAGGGGCCGTCCAAAAGGTTCCAAGAATAAGCGGAAGACGAATGAGAAGGCGACCGAGGAGTCTCGAGCTCCACGAGACTATCAGCCCTCAACTCAAAATGTCTAATGAGGTGCTCTCTGATGCCTAAGAACTTGTTATATCTACCTGGTTATTAGAAGAAACTGAGCTGATTTGACATCTGATTGGGAAATCCAGGAGGGGCGGTAATGTTCGCAAAATCATGTATTAAGGTGAAAGATTACACCTTTTATGTCTCAATGGTTGCCTGCCTAAGGGCATTCCCCATTTCTCTAATGACTTGATATGGAGGATCAGTGATTATATTGATGCAGATAAGTGAATCCCTGCTGGACTGTGATGAATCTAGAGACTATGTTATGCTCGCATTAGCATTTCCACATTGATTATGGATTTCTATCAACAGGAAAAAGGTTCTGATTCATCAACACAGAAGGCAAAACAGTATCTATAATGCAGTGAAATTTCACCTGCTGCTGATTGCTTGACATAGTCCTTTCTTCTCCAACGGCTATCAGTGAATCTTCTACCACTTTGCTTATATATTATTTGGTGTAGGCTTTCTTAGATTTTCAAAGTACTTAAGAGTATGTTCACTTGCAGTTTTCAACAACTATGGGCACACCTGAATCTCCTTTCATGAATTATTGCATATAGTAGATGATAGAAGAGACCAAAAGGCCGAGTCCCGGAGTCATGGAAGATGCATGGCAGATTTTATGTTCTTGAAAGCATAATTACAACTGCTCAGTGTAACCATCCAAACAATGGAGGGTTGGAGAAACCATGGCAATTACATATGCCTTTGCTGTCAACCCCAAGAGTGGGCCAATCATTCAGCAATCTGGTGAATTTGCTGTCTGGCTACGTCAATATGTACAACTTATACCAACTACCAAAGAGATTTATAATGCCTCAAAATCTGGTCCCAAGTCATGGAAGATACACCTCACTCTCTCCTTCTTTCTAAGGTGAAGTTTACCAAACTGGTGCTCTTTTGAGAATCTCAAGTGAAGAAGAATGCCTACTGTTGTACCAATAAAACATCTCCCTCAGGTTAGTGAATGCTATTCCAAGCAGGACAGACAAGTAGACAGACAGCTAAGTGTACCATCAGTAGTTTTTCTGCATTCAAATATCTTCCCAACCATAACCTAACTTTTCCTTTTCTTTCTCAAATCTTCAAGTAACATGGACTATCAAAAGTTCAACAAATTGTGTCAAATGTTTTAAATTTAACTAAAGTGTTGAAAGTTTAGAAAATGTGTTTCTCTGTAAAATGTTTTAAAAAATGATTAATTACATGTTAAAAGTTGATTTCTTAATAGGTTATGTTGTACTTTTGGCACTTAAATGACACAATTTTTCAAACTTTTGGCATCTTTTTGGTGATAATATCCCCGAAGTGAACTATAATGGATCCCTACTTAAATTCATCCTCATAACATGCTGGTCATAGATCAAAATAACATGAATCTTAGCATGATTTTTCAATTGAGAACATGCAGTTAATGCTTTTTAAATGGTCTTCAGGTGGAAACATTTTCCCACGGAGGGCTTCCAGCCATGGATGGAAACCAAACTCCAAGGCTACCTTCCACATATATATATATATATATTGGAATAATGTAAGCAGCCTACCATGGAAGAGCCATTTTCTTGGATTTTCTGAATGGATGGATATGCTATATGGAATCTGGATCTTGCTAGGGTACAAAACTTGGGTCCATGTTGATTATCTAGTAAATTGCATAAAAATATCATATTTTACAAAATTTTGACAATATTTTAAAAATACGATATTTATTATTTATTTCATAAAGTATGTATCTATAGCTATATGTTAAATATTTTTTGAAATATCTATGTTTGTGAATTAAATAATAATCATCATTATTAATTGTTTGATAGATGTATAAAGAATTTTATTTTAATCACATATGACTGGGGATTGTAGAAAAATCCAAATCGGACCTAGTCGGGTCCAAAATTTTTTTCGATTGTGATACTGTATTTAATTTTTTTTATTCGGATTTTGATCATCTAATTGTACTTAGATCGGAAATCGGATCTTATATTGTATTTGTACCCGAATTGAATCCGATACGCTCAAACCCGGTCCTCCAAACTTGACATCGGGTTTGTGTCGGCCCATCTATCCACATGGTTCTCAATCACTCATTTTATGCTAAAATGTGATACAAAATTAAAATATTGATTTAATCGTTTATTTTTCTAATACTTTTATTTATTAATTAATTTATCTTTTAATAATTTAGTCATTTAATTTCAATTTAATATAATATTTTGATCGGACATAGTTAAATAGATGAAATCAATTATTAATACGAATAAAAATCAGATAATTAAATTATTAAAATAATATAATTAAGAAATAAAAAAATTAAAAGTACTAAATTATTAAGTTACTCAAATTGAAGATTCAACTTCACGTGAACCTACCCTAAAGAAATAAATGATTTATCAAACAATTCACGTGGCAGAAGGAAAAAGTGGGCAGCTGCGGAATGCACGTGAGGCTTCCTTTTCCCGCACCTGCGGAAAAACCTGTCTTTTTTATTAATTTAATAAAAATATATTTTAATTATTATTTTTAAATATTAGTTCCATTGACGGGAAATGGAAAACTGAGGCAGAAGGTCGGTTAGTCTCCCGGGGCCATTCAAAGCTGTATGCATCGATTAGGTTCAAGCCCAAGCCACTAAATTTAGCTGAACCTCGAGGTCATTCAGCCCCCCCTCCAGCAACCCCAGGCCTACCTTGGTATTTCGTCAACAATGGCGGATTCTCTTTAGCGATTCTCCTTATTTCTCCCAATTGCTGTTCTCTCCCGGAGTTGATCTGCGGTGAATGCATTCGTTGTTTCGGATCTTCGACGATTGATTTCTGTATCCTGCTGTGAGTTTCAGCGGCTTATGCGGTATTTGTGGCGAACTCACAGGGGGAATGCTGAGCATGATCGACTAAATATTAGCTTTGAGATTTTTTTGAACGTTTTTGCATGAATATCAATGATTGTCAGTGTAGGGGTGATCATGGTTCTTGTGGATCAATTCAGTTTCTTCCTCCGTATTCTTCATTTCTCTTTCAATTGATCGTATATGGGTTCTGGTAAAGGTTCAGCCAGTCAAAGTTCAGTGGGATCAATGTGCTTTTTACTCTCGTGATTTCAATCGATTTGCAAGGTCAATTATATTCTCATGGTCTGGTCGTGATAGCTGATTAATGTTCCGCCCAATCCAATCCCCTTGTTTTTGGTGTAAACTTGAGGGATTAAGTATTTATGTTGTGATTTGGTATCTGTATGCAGGTGGGCTGAAAGGAGCAAGAATAACAACAACCTTCACTTTACTATCTACAACTTTTCATCATTTGGTGGTGAAAGTTAGTCTGGATAAATTTTATTCTTTTGAGGGGAACGGATTGTTGAGGATAAGTGCTTGAGTTTGTGAGTTGTGACAATTGTTAGTGGTAGACCAAATGAATGTGGTAGGGAAGGTTGGGAGTCTCATTTCTCAGGGTGTTTACTCCGTTTCTACCCCCTTTCATCCCTTTGGAGGTGCTGTTGATATAATTGTTGTTCAGCAGCAGGATGGTTCCTTTAGGAGCACCCCTTGGTATGTTCGTTTTGGGAAGTTTCAAGGTGTTCTTAAAGGGGCTGAGAAGATTGTTGATATTAGCGTCAACGGGACTGATGCCAATTTTCACATGCATCTTGATAACTCGGGTGAGGCATACTTTGTGAGGGAGGTAGATCCAGAAAATGAAAGCAGGAATACAACTGGAAGTACCGTGAAGGAATCAGATGCTCCAGAACTTGGAAGCAGTTTCATTAATTGTGAAGAGAAAAGTAAAAATATGGTTGGCTACAAATTGGAGCATAGTGTCTCTGATACTGGGCCAACCCTATCACTAGATGAGTTCAATTCCTCGGGCATGAGCAGAATAGATAGGTCAGAATCTGACTTGGACAGAAGATTTTACGATTTCTCAGATGATGAGCCTTCTCATGAAGACTCTGTTAATCCCGGGGACCAAATTATTGAGTCGAGCTCCAATTCAGAAGTGGTGCTGGTAAGTGTAGATGGTCACATCTTAATGGCTCCTTTCTCAGTTTCTGAGGAGAATAACGAAAATGTTCAACTTAGTACTCCATTCCATCTGGGACCTGGTGAAGAAGCAGAGTTTTGTGAAGAGAATGGTGGGTTCAATTCTGGTGGAAACAATCCGGACGGCCCTGGGAATTACATCAGGGAGCTGAATGCGCCCACTTCTGTTGATGTTATGTCAGCCACCAGAAATGATGCGAATGCTTCTTCAGAAAACCACCTAGAGATTTGTGAAGGAGATGGAGAACATAAATGCTGTAAGGATGTGATAAGTCAGACAGGAAAAGCTCCTCTACAGAGTAACTCAGAAGATGCATCAATGAGTATAAAGCAGAAACAAGTATTCATGAGCTGTCTAGATTTACCAGAATTGGGGAAGCAGTCTGATGGACTTGTAAATTCTGAGAGCATCAATTCCACGTCTGGGATTCTAGCTCCAGCTCCGAGGGAGAGATTTGCTGAGAGTTTTCCTGCTGTTGATAAAGCTATACATGCTTTGAACTGCAGTGGAATTGGTAGTATCAATGAGATTCCACCATATCATTCCCTTGTCAAAACTACAAATGTACAGACGGATACTGTTGAGCCTATTCATGAAAATTTGATCAGTACAGAAAATATGAACACCAGCAGTGTTTCCAAATGCCCAGGTGGTGACAAAGAATCAGAAGATGGACATGCAAGCACTGCAGTGGAAATTGAATCTACAGAAGAGACTCTAGAGGAAATGTATCCTAAAGTCAAGCACGATATGATCGAGACTGGGGAAGGACCTGAAGTCACAGATGTGAGGCAAGCCATAAACTATTTAAGTACAAGTAAGGGAATAGAACTTGCTCTCAGTTGCATATCGAGTTTGTATATTATCTTTAGATCTTTAAGGAGAAACTCTTGTAGGACACTTCATTCCCAAATAATGGCTAGGTACCCATTATCAGTCTGCTAATCTGTTTTCGATTGTTGCTGCTCGACTGTTCCAGTACAGCATGACATGAATGTGAAACGGATCTTAGTAAATACCAGGATTTGTCTTCCATATTGTTCATCCGGAAAATGCTCACTTCCTTCTTCTTGTGGTATGCAGAAATTGAAATATCACTATGTCGAAATGAACTTCATTCTGGCATGGGCTCAGCTGCAGCAGCTGAAGTTTTTGATGCCCGCCGCATAACTGCAGAGGAATATAAAAGTTCCATGGCATCAATTGTGAAGGATGAAAATCTTGTCATTAGGTACCATGGAAAGTACATGTCCTGGGAGGAAGCTGAAGCACTAGTTCTTGGTCTTGCAGCCTTTGGCTCTAACTTTCCTTTTGATTCCAAAGGGAAAATCCCAGTGGAAGAAGAGGAGCCTCTGAAAGTAGATATTCAACCCGGGGATGGCCCTTCATCAAGTCGGAGGTGGCGGCTGTGGCCCATTCCTTTTCGGAGAGTGAAGACAATCGAGCATCAAAATAGCAGCTTGTCAGATGAGGATGTATTTCTTGATTCTGAGCCTTTTATTGTGAGTTTACAAGAGCCTACTCCAACAAGCAATCAGGGGGACAAGTCCCCTCGGATCCGAAAGCTGCTTATAAGGACAAATGTTCCTACCAGTGATCAGGTTGCCTCTTTGAATCTGAAGGATGGGCAGAATTTGGTCACTTATAGCTTCTCCACTAGGGTTCTAGGGAAACAACAGGCATGGCTACAGAACTTTTTCACTCTTGGGTATTGGAAGTGATCATTGTGGGACTAGTGAAGCTTTTCGTTGCTGATTTTGCTTCTCCATTTTGGTCAAATTTAACAGGTTGATGCCCATATATACCTCTGGAAGTGGAACGCTAGAATTGTTATCTCTGATGTAGATGGGACGATTACAAAGTATGGAATCTGACCTTGATGAAGTTCTGAAATGCACTAATATATCTTGAAGTTCTGAAAAGCACTCATTGAGATTTTCTTTCCACCATCAGTAAGAGCTAGTGTGTAAAACTTATTCATTTTAGATGACATAACGGTTGTATCATGCTGTCTTGGTCGCTAGTATTTCTATGATCTCTGATCCTTTTCATTTACTATAATTGTCTTTTTTTATCGCCTGTAGTAGGACTGACTGAAGTCAGAGTATTAATTGCATTTATCATTGGTCTTGCCAACTCTGTTGCATTATTGGCGAGTAATCGTGTTTGTTGTGAAAATCAGCACCGAGTCCATAGCATGTGAAGAAATCACGGAGACTTGCTTTTCCCTGTAAATTTTCATTCCCCTGCAATTTTCAATCATGTTGAATGGAACTTTTTGAATTATTTTTGTTTAGATCGGACGTTCTAGGACAATTTATGCCTTTAGTCGGGAAGGATTGGACACAATCTGGAGTAGCCCGACTTTTTTCTGCAATAAAGGTATTATTTCTCAGATAAACATTAGACTAGAATCAAGTGGATTTCATTGGCCTCCAATGAAATATGAATGATAACTGACAAGTGAGGTTACTGATTTCCATATTATTTGTTATTTAATCAAATTGATTTCCTTTTGCAGGAGAATGGCTATCAGCTGTTGTTCCTAAGTGCTCGGGCAATTGTTCAAGCCTATTTAACTCGAAGTTTTCTTCTCAACCTCAAACAAGTAAAAGAACCTTCCAAGTTCCAACCCTTCTTATGTCTTGTATATTTTGCTTCACTCTCGGTTGTAATCTCCATCTATTGTTCCTGATGTTTAACGAATATTGTTTGGGGTTTCAACTTGGTCCTTCTAATTGCAGGATGGGAAAGCTCTACCAAATGGGCCTATCGTCATATCACCCGATGGATTGTTCCCATCCTTGTATCGAGAAGGTACAATCTTGATTTCCCATTTTTTCCATCTAATTTCTTTATAAGTTTAAGTTCACCTCTTCCTATTCTTGAAATGATTTTGCACCCTCTTTTCCGATGAATGACAGTTATCCGACGCACACCTCATGAGTTCAAGATTGCATGTCTGGAGGTACATAACAAACTGCTCATCCTCATATCAGAATCTCGAAGGGGCAACTCTTTTGATATCGTCCTTTCTTTGGGAAACTGGAAAATTGATTTTTCAGTTCCATGTTTTATGTTACTAATTCAGGGGAAATAAGATAAAATTGCACAATTTGTTTTATGTTACTAATTCAGGGGAAATAAGATAAAATTGCACAATTTAGATTAAACATCTTGTCAGCAGCACAATGTCTTCCTTTTTCAGTTGCTTATATGAGAAAAAGAGTGATCTAGGAGACTGAGAACAGAAAACTATTCTATAGACCCTTGAGTTAAAATGGTTCATTCATGGTTGAATTCATCTTTTTCTTGTATAATAACTTTTGTAGGATATCAAAGCGCTGTTCCCTTCAGACTACAATCCCTTCTATGCGGGTTTTGGAAACAGGGACACTGATGAGCTGAGTTACAGTAAGATTGGGATCCCAAAGGGTAAGATCTTCATCATCAACCCAAAGGTAATTTTCTCATCCTAAATGCCCGCAGAGTGTATGGCCTTCCCCTTGTCATAATAATGCATGAATGAACAATAATCTACTTTGTGACTGATCAGGGTGAGGTAGCCATTAGTCATTGTATAGACTCGAAATCGTATACATCTCTTCACACACTTGTGAACGACATGTTTCCTCCAACCTCTCTAGTAGAGCAGGTGTGCGGGAAAACTTCCAACCGGTAATCTTTCTTTATCATAAGAAGTCAGGTTCTTATATACTAAGAGGTCCTGAAATACTTGCAGGAAGAATACAACTCTTGGAACTTCTGGAAGATGCCACCGCTCGACATAGAATGCTAGCTTTGTACAGATAAAGAAGGGACTGCTCACCCTATCTCCAGCTTTCTCTAAATCACGAAGTTCTCAAGCTTCTGCCGTACACTCTCAATCCTTCTAGGAGGAAGAGGAAGACACTTCTTAGAAAGTGCTCATCATCCCCTGGTAATCTCCTTCATAGCCATAAAATGACCAAGGTATAGGCTAAATCGGTGATCTTGACAAAAATGCTGCTAAAATCTCAAATAAGGTGCAAAATAATGATTTTAGCCTGAAAGTGACGTTCATTCTTATCAGTAAGCCACTTGTTGAACTATTTAAAGTGGTGATGAGGAGGGGTTGGAGAAAATGTATGTGTAGACTTGCGTAAGCTTTAGCATGGCAACAGTTGTCTGGACGACTACATTGTTTAGGATAAAGCTCCAGTTCATAAGCATGGGAGTACATTATTTTATGCCCTGGTCCTCTGCTATTGCTTCCTACCGACAGATGCACGATTGGTGCAGTGACATTGTATTTGGAAAAATAATAACTTTGAGAACAAGTTTCCATTTCTACAGCAGGGGAGGTTATGTAGAGATAAACAAATATATATTGCTATAAACATTTATTCTTAATATTTAAACAACTTATTTGGGAGGATTGAGGTAGCCCTCATCAGAGGATTCCAGGAATTCCTAATTTAGGGAATAGTAATTGGTAGTTTTGAAGAACTCAATTTATCCATATCTCTTCCTGATGTGCATGGAGTGTTTCTGTTCTATTTGGAGGAAGAGGTGGGAGTGGGGCAGGATCATTGGAAGGAAGATAAAGCTGTGGAGAGACTCAACTTGCTTATCACATCTTCCATCTGTTGATGATATCAGTTTATATGGTGAGACAGTGCAAAAGGGTCACCACAATTATTGTTCTTTTTTTTCTGATCAGAAAATCAGTGCTGAAGTTGGTGCTATAAGCAGTCAGTGAAAATGGGTTCTTCTGAAGGTGGGAGGAGAATGCATCCTATTATCTGGGAGACTGTTGCATCCTCAAGGAATACAGCAGGTGGACTATGCATTTGTACCACTGGCTACTGCAACAAAGAGATCCTTGGTTGTATGGTATGGCTTGGAGACCCACCAGAGATAACAGGCCATGGACATGAGAAAGAAATACTAGGCTAAACCATGTAGCAGTGAGGGAAGGAAGGCATGCTTGTTTTAGCTGAAGGTAGGTAGTCAGTGGAGTATTGGCAATGGCAAGGATCTTCAAGCATAACCTATACTTACTATGGATTATTTGCATATAAGTTAGATTTTAGCCTCTAGAAACAGTCTGATTTGGAGTATTGGACAAAGATGCTCAAATTTGAGAGAAAAAAATGTAAAAAAAAAAACACAGGCAAGAGGCAATGGAAGCAGACAACGAACAGGAGACGGATGAAATAACCTCAAAATTCCAGCACTCTGTTTTCTTCCAGTCTCCCAAATTCTCAATCCCCAATCCTCAGCCCCTCCCCCCACAGTATTCATTGAAACTTGAGAAGCTCTCGCTTTCTCCCACTCCAAAACTCCATGGAAGTAAGGACAAAATGAAGAAGGGAGGGGAAAGCAGCCCACAGTATGGAAAAACACCCTTCAAAAACCCAGATGGCGATAGTTGTTACTTCAGGCTCCTGAGCTGTCTGTTCTGTTGAGCTCTGTAGCAGGACATCAAACCGGCGCCGCCCGATTCATCCGACCTGTTCGCCTTCCCGAGGATTTCCTTTCCTCCCAGTCCCAGGTACAGTAGTTCAATAGAGGGGGAAGTCTCTTATCTAGGGCGTGGTGGTTTTATGTGTGTGTAAGGTTGCGAGTGCGTGTATATGAAACCAGGGGGGGGAGGGGCTGTCAACGTCTTCTTCGTCCTCCTCTAGCCTTGTGAGGGAGGGGGTTGGTTGGTGTGTCGGATTCTTATCCAGGAATCTCTGAACTTCGGAAAGGGGTTCCAGATTCAGGGTATCTGAGAGATGAGGAGGAAGGTAAGTGAGTTCCCTATGTTTAGTCTATTCATAGGTCGACATATCGTCAATCTTGGGGCTTTCCAAGATAGAAATTTGCTTTGACAGTTGGTGTACTTGGACTTGGGGCGAGCCGCAAGCCATCATCTGCCTTGTTTTTGCTCTGTTTTGTGTAGAATGTTCCCTTCCTAGGGGTGGTGACCCTATAGATCTTGATAAGTACTATCTTGGATTAGGGTATTGGATTTGAATAGTTTAGGCTACGTTTGGGTTAATTTGGGTTAGAGGGATTTGAAGGTTAATTTAGGATATGTTTGGATTCATTTAGGTTATGTTTGAGTTAGAGGGATTTGAATGTTAATTGATGTCGGGAGGGTAACTAAAGTGATAGATTTTGAGATTTTAAATTTTTTTTAATAATTTATGTTTTGTATGTTAATTAGTTGAAATATTATTAATAAAAAAAATTAGAAATATGAATTTATATTTTAATTAAATTAACTAATTTATTAGTTATTATATATAATTAAATTATATTAAATATATTTTGTCTAATAATTTTTTATTTATAATATTTATATTATATAATTTTATATAAATTATTATTAATATATAAATTTATTTAAGTATATAATAATAAAAATAAATAATAATATAAATGAAGTTGTTTAAAATTATTTTCCACTCTATTTTTTTATTAAATTAGTGATTACAACATATTACAAACTCCTTTCTCTCCAAATTTATATAAACCACTCAATTTAACAATACAATAGTAGTATTAGGTTGCAATTGTATGGCTTAAATCCTGTGTTTTTTCACACTTACATAGTAAAATATAATATTCATACTATTTATAATTATTTCACATATAAATTAATTTCAACTATCATATCTATGTTATAATATTAATTTCAATATTTAGTATGTTGTCGGATATTATATTGGGGGACTGGGACATGTAGGAATAGATGTTGGCATATAAGTGGATGAGATATGAGTAGTTTGTTCTTGGGAAATCATGGCAATGTGAATGGATAGTGGTAGTATATGGGGGGAATATATCTTATCCTGATTGTTGGTTCTGTGAGCCTGGATATGTTTCTGGGTTCTCAATGGTCTCTCCACTTTCAAGAGAATGTCCATTGAAGACCATAGAGGAACCAAGCAGAAATTCAACAAGAGGGAAAGCACACATCAAGGTTGTGGTTGTAGAGGATGAACTAATTCTAGAGGGGGAGGGTCCACTAACATTGCACACAGTGTAAATGGAGAAAACTATGCCAAAAAGTTGTAGAGACAAGTGGGATGACTTGACTCAATCCCCCCAATGAGTTGTGGCCCGTTGAGTTTTTGGGTGAACTTGAAGCCTAGTCCTTGGAAGGATTCTCTGGTTCCATGTAGCCTTCTTATATTTAAACTGGTGGTCTCCCTTCTCTTTCTTCCATGAAAGAGCAGACACACACACACAGCATAGCACAGAGAGACTAAGAGGGATATGGAGCTACTGAGCAATGGTTTTGAAGATGATGACTTCATAGACATGGAGATAAGCTCCAGTTTCTTCACTGACCATAAGTCCACGTCCCAGCAGAACTGGGACTTTGAGTTTCCGATGGGCTTGGCACCTCAGGACCGTGCCGATACGGAGCTGATGCCTGCAGATGAGCTCTTCTACAAGGGCAAGCTCCTACCTATCTTCCTTCCTCCTAGGCTACAGAGACCCACTAATAAGCCCACAAGTTTCCGCCAAGACCCCGTCTTTGTATTTGAAGATGAAGATGAAGATGAAGATGAAGATGGAGATACTTACACGCTTCCTGCTGCTGTTCTGATAATGCCATTAACAGCTTCTTCGACCAACACCAGCACACCATCGACGGGCTCCTACAACGTCTCACCCTCAGTTTCCTGCAGGGTAAGCTGCGAGTTCACTCCCGAGGAGGAAGAAGACGACGACTTCTTCTTCGAGTGGTCCAATGAGATCCGAGATTTCATCCATCTCCACAAGAAGAAGCAGTTCCTGAATGATGATGGCAGGTGCTGCTCCACATCATCGGCCTCCTTAATGTCCCATGCTATCTGGTCCAAGAGGCTGAAGCAGATCAAGCAGTCAGTTCTATGCCAGAAGCTCAAGGCCTCGAGGGCTTACCTGAGGGCCTTCTTCTCCAAATCCAAGGGCAGTGGAGGCAGCTGCTACGATGACAAGAACTTATTGTCAACTGTCACGAGGAGGATCAGCAGGGAGCTGGCAGAGACTGGGGCCATTATCAGCCACCGGAAGTCCTTCTCCGCGGCAATCCAGCGGCACTGCAAGGCCAACACCAACAAGCACTCATCTTCTTCTTCCTCCTCCTCCTCCTCCTCCTCATCTTCTTCTTCTGGGTCCTCTTCGCGTTCCTCCTCTTTGTTGTTGAAGCAGAACAGGAATGTACCGTATGAGTTGCAGCTTCTGAAGAGGAGCAATGCCTACTCTGAGCTTGAAAACTCCATCAATGGAGCCATAGCTCACTGCAAGAAGTCACACAAACTATTCAAACCCCAGAACATCACTGCTGTGACCTCAAGTGAAATTGCTTCCTACTGATACCCAGTTAGCTATAGAACATGTACAGCAAAGTTGGTTATCAATGTGTTGTTTTCTTGGGTTGATTGTTGATATAAAAAAATTAAGCTCGTTTCAATCATTTATCTGTCAGTTCAAGATGTCCTTGCAAATTTAAAGGTATATCTCGGCCATCTGGTCAAGCAAACCTTGACTGTCTCAATGGTACTCCAAAATGGAGGAGCAGTGCCTCCTCAGAATCTCAGGCTGTATAGTAGAGTCAATAATGTTTTTTGGCACCTCATTTTCTCCAGTACCCTTTTCACCTCAATTCTAGAAGAAAATATAACCACACTGAATCCATCCTCAAGATTCAATACGTATTTTTTCACATAATATCACAAATTTAAATTGTGTATATGGAAAAAAAATAGAATTAGGTTAGTCTAAAACTATAAAAAGGGAAAGAGATTCAAGCTTCATGGGAAGATCCATGTAGATGCAAGTATGCTGCGTGAAAGTGAGTGAACACATCATTACTCTGTGTTGATTTTCTCTCTTTTGAAAAGAACAAGAAAGTGACCATAAAGTTCTGCCAAATGGGTAAAACATGAATCCAGCCAGTTCAGCAGATAAAAGATATTAAGGGGGGAGAAAAACAATGGTTCAATTTGAGCTAACATTAGAGAGACCCATACCTCAATTGAGAGGTATCCAGGTTGAAACTGATCACAGTAGCCATCCTCATATGCTTCAATGGTTAAAATTGTTGAGGACATTGACAAAATTGGGGAAGGTACCAAGCTCTAATAATTCATCCGATCTGATGGGGTTATCCTAAGTGTGCAATGCGAACAAAATGAAGAAGACATGCAATTCATCTGTCTGATACTGACTGGACTAAAAAAGATCAAAAGGTGTGCCTGCTAGATTTTTGACATGATTGGATGAAAATCACGAACGGTAACTCTCATCCACGGAAAGTTTGTAGGGGTCAGTTGAATTACAAGATAAGAAGATGACAGCTTCTTCCCATCTTATAGTTCTAGAAGCACTCCAAAATCATAATCATGGATAATGAGACCCCTCTACAAGGAATTGGAAAATCAATCATGATAAAGACTTAATATTTCAGTAAAAGGGAGAAAGTCTATCTACAGTAAGAATTTGCATAGCCATCATGATTCTCTAGACTTGAGAAAGATTTTGGATATGAGCTGAGATTTTCACTTCAATAATGGTGACATCAGATGTAGACAAGAACTGCAGAAATAGCAGAAAGTTTCCTCGCAGCAGAGAAAAAAACAGAGGGAGCAGAGAACACAATAATTAATCTGCAATGGAGCATGATTCTTCTGCTCCACAGTATTTACCATGCATGTTGATCGCTGAAAATTATCTGTTAACTGGCTAAAATATAAGAATTTCCCTGCAATAACAA
This sequence comes from Trapa incisa, assembly GCA_030064435.1. Lineage (NCBI taxonomy): Eukaryota > Viridiplantae > Streptophyta > Magnoliopsida > Myrtales > Lythraceae > Trapa > Trapa incisa. The sequence continues at coordinate 7,404,186 of CM057784.1, read as the reverse complement.
TTCAATATCCATATCTTAAACAGTGATGAGCACTGGGGCAGCTCAAAATTCTTGGCAAATATACTTGGAGAAAGCTAGGAAGGCTTCAGACTTAATTAGGGCACGTTGTACATGCTTAAAGAAAAAAGGACATGTGGTGCATTGCAACATATCCACTTTAATACTTTACTTTTTACATATTTTCAAGCTAAACTATTCTATTTTTCACATGCAAATATTGGGAAAAAAATGAACCAATTGCTCACCTTTTTGTGGCATCAGCACAGCAATCAAGAGGGAGATGATGCAGCACATCACTGAGGCACTGAAAGAAATGATACAGTGTAAGCGCTTTTTTGCTGGGACCAGCCAGCCAGTGGGTGCATGTGAGCAATGTCAGATAAGAGCCAAAGAAATTACCTTTGCATATAACTGCAACAGTAAAAACTTGAAAGGTGCAGCTCCCTGCAATAAACTTTGTTATGTCCATAGACTATAAATTTAAGTGGCAGCTCTTCTCTTCAATGCAGTGCGACCCTTTTAGAAAAGGAGACAAGAGAAAGCTGGTCAAAGGTTACATTTCCTGCAAATACCTCTCTCTTCTCTCTCCCGACTTCACTCCATATATTACACTGTCATTGGGTACTAGGTTTCAGGGCATTGTATGCATTCTCAATTCATATCCAGATGGGATCAGAATATCCCTCAATATGGCAGTTTTAATCTATGCAGCAATCAATCATTTCACTCTTATCTGACACCTGCTTCATCAGGGTCTTAGTAAAGCCACAGTTATTATAGGTGTAACTAAACATTTTTTCCAAGTACAATGCAGGATCAATATAAAGCCTTTAAAACCCACTTACCCAGTCATTTTCTTCTTTAATATGGGGTGGCCAAGCTTCACCCAACTGATTCCATGCACCATCTATTAAGCCCACATAATGGGTCATTCCAAACATTATAAATATGTCAAGTAACTCTAGTAATATGTGATCTCCAAACGCTCACCGATGAGTTCAGACTACTTTCTAGATGACTTACAATCAATTTTATTCAAAAACTGAAGAAAAAAATAATAATACCTCCTGCCCTTAAAAATGCTCCTTTTTAGCTCATCTAGATCAGGTTTTTTCTAGTAAAACTTGGCCCAAGGAATGAGATTATGTTACAGAGTAGTATAGACAAACTGAAGACACACGAAATCAGCTGTTGGAGAAGATGGCAGTATAAAAAGAAGTGGCCTTGAGATTATTAGAAATCTTGAGCTAGGGAACAATTTGTGTGGATGTGTACAGATGCTGTTAGCATCATAAATGCTCCTTTACTTTCCTGGTGAGATATCTCCAAGAGCTCAGATATTCTTCTCAAAAGCAGGCTCTGCTCTATATATTGCAGAACCTGCAGTGGCTTCTCCCTTCACCAGTCATATTCAAATTCATGATCTAAAAACTTATGCAGGAGATAGAAATTCTCCAAATGGTTTGAGTTATGTTCTTCTGAATTTCAGATTCCACAACTCACACTAAAGCTTGCACAACCATCAAAGCTTATACTGAAAACATAAAGTAGAGAATGGATGAAGAACAACATCTACTATCTATTAAAAAATGAAGCTATATATATTACACGGTTAGATAACAGTTTACTTATCATTAAATATGATGCATTTACTTGGCAAACATTCTTGAGAAGACATTCCTCTCATGGAAACTACAACTCACAAAGCAAATGTTTAGAGCGCTGAACCAACTCCGAACATTTGTTTACTACCTTGAGTGAGAATAGGACACTGAGAGTGAGTTACCAACAAATAATAGTTCTCTTGTTAAAAAGAATCCATCGTAGTGAGAGTTTCTAATCATCCATGTGTAATAATTTCTCAGAAATGCCAGCTCATATGGCATAAATTGGGTTTACCTCCGAATCAGTTTCTGAATGATGCCATGAGTTTGTTCCACTCCTTGTTCTACTCCTACCAAACTTCTCCTTCTTTCGTATTGCTCGCTTCCGTTTTGATTTTATCACATAGTAAGTCATAGTTCCTAGAACTCCAGCCATTGTAACTCCGCCAATGACTGTTACCAGGATAGCAGCCCACAGGTTACGCCGACCAACCACAATGTATGATGAAGAAATAAATGCCACTGTAGTGAAAACAGAAGCTAACCACATCAGCTTGTTGATCACCTCCACGACTCTCCTCTCTGTTTTGGTCTCTCCTCTGACAAGAGTGATTTGCACAACCACAACTGCCAATGAAGTGAAGAGTGCGAGAGCATTAAAGATGAAGAAGACCTTAAATGATGTGCTGCTCACAACAACAGCCATCCCATCATCATTGTCTCCACCTGGAACTGTGAAGATTGCAGCAAATGCAACTGTTGCAAATAAGACTGCAACAACTGTGACTGAATTGGTGGCATTGTTGATGCCTATACGGTGAAGCTTCCGCAGCTCTTTTGCAATCCCATTCACATTTTTGTTAGTCTTCCGAGTCTGCTCCAGTTGGATGTGCACATCATTTTTTATCTGTGTCACAGTTTTCCGGAGTTCATCACGTGGCTGATTCAGTTCATTGGCCCTTATGGCACCACATCGAGTCAAGCAATCCCTTATCTCTGTGGTCTCCTCTGAGAGAGGAAGTCCGTCAGCTATATCAAGAGCGGTCTTATGGTCTCTAGTCAAAGCATTAACATTGGTATCCGGAAGGCATAGAAGTTCATTGACAATCTGCAAGAAGTGCCAAAACAGTTGAAAAAGTCAATTGGAACTATGAGCAGCTAGTATAAAAACTCAGATAGCCAGGCTCTTTTATAGCACTCACCTCAGCACGCTTCTTCCGAGTGGCTACATGCAATGCAGTATTGCCAAACTTATCAGGAAGCATCACTATAGCAGCATCGACTTTAAGGAGCAACTTCACCACTTCACAGCTAACCCCTTTCACAGCCATGTGCAATGAGGTTTGCCCTTTCTTATCAGTCCTTCTAGCCAGTTGAGGATCCTTCTCGAGCAATGACTTTACGATATCAACATGTCCCTGACGTGCGGATAAATGTAATGCATTCTTCCCATTGGATCTCGCAATTTCTATCAAGCTAAGATCTTTTGAGAGCAGCTCATTGACAACATCTGTGTGGCCCCTTGCTGCTGCAGATACTAGAGGTGTTGCATTGGAAGGGCCTAGAGTCTTGGTCAACCCAGGATCATATTCCAAGAGCAAGCGGACGAGGGCTGCATAAAGGCAACTCAAATTCAGATTGTCATCTTGACTCAAATTCCAAAGATGTATGCACATGATTCACTTAGTCACATTAATCCTCCACTTCCAGTTGGATTCTGCTAGCAATTTCCGATTAATTGCATGAATTATTGGATCATCCTAATAGGTGTTAATAGAGAAAAATGAAGAAACAAATCTCTTTAATACTTGAGCTAAAGAATACCTAAGTGACCATTGTTGGCAGCCACATGGAGTGGATTGAACCCAGACCGGTTCTTCATTGATATTCCTTCCTTAGTGGAATATTGCAAAAGCTCCTTGGCTACATGGATATGCCCCTTCTCAGACGCAACAAATAGCGCTGTCTCTCCCAATTCATTTACCTCATTCACCACTGCAGATCTTATCTCAGCAACCTCAGCATCGAAATCTGCACCACTGCACGTCCCCATCATCTGTGCATCGATTTCACCCAGGATCTGCTTCACCGCCACCAAATCATCCCGCTTAGCTGCCAAGTGGAGCTCGGTATCATTGTGGCGGCCAGTCACCTGCTTCACATACTTCTTCTTTCCCGCCTGATCAATTCTCTTGCCAGAATTTGACAAGACCAAGGCCTTTCCGGAGTTTGAAACCACGAGGGCTTTGCCAGAGTTCGATAGGACCAGGGTCGGGGTTGGAGTAGGTGTTGCTGATGCAGTTGGTGATGCAATAGAGCAAGGTTGCTTGGAGAGATCGAGAGGTTTTAGGCTGACTTTGGGGCCGAAATCTTTCTCCAAATCCTTTTCTCCATCTTGACGATTCAATCATGTTACACAGAAGCAGGAATTGAGCACCTCTTACAAGAATTTCATATAAAAGCTAAAGAAGATCAACCTCTTCCAGTTAACAAGTCAGTATTGGGATGAAACACAAAATTCAATTATCTGGGGAGACCTAGCACGTAAGAAATTTCTTCATGGTTACGTCTTCTACAGAAAAGACGTGACAAAAGCAGAAATTTTAATTTTGATCTTCCACAACCACCCCTTAATCACATAGGAAATGAAATAAGGCTAATCAAGTTCTGCAGCCTAATATGATCATTGGCCTGAACAAGAGGATCGTTCTCTCGCGTCTCGCCTAACGTTTCCTTCCAAGTTCCAGCTCGAAATTATCCATTTAGATGAATTTGAAGCAATCAAACGATAACTTGCAGCTATTCTGCGATAAAATGCAGAAATCCAGAAAGTCCGAAAGCTATCAACTGAGATAACAAAAAGGGAAGGCGGGGGTCATGAGATCGAGAGAGCAGCTCATACCTTCCATCGCTTTGGACGCCATTGGAATTCCGATCAGATTCTGAATCCAATCAAGGATCTGAGAGGCTCAGCATGGTGGCTATGGAGACGGGCCGCGGCTGGTATCTGAGGAGAGTGAGCCGATGAAAAGGCAAACCGAAGGCAACGTCCGTTTGCCACTCTTGACTCCCATGAGCTGTTATTTTTTGGCCTGTCTATTCGCTAATTAATGAGCGAAAATTCAATTTAAAAATTAACAGATAACAGAAATACGATTTGCCTCATTAATCTATATTTAATCATTTAAATAGAATATTTCTATGAGAAATTATTTCTTTAACTTTTATAAGTTATAAATTAATATATATTTTAAAATTGACCACTAAAATATTTGAGGATCTTTTATATGTTGACTCCGTATTGAAATATGATTTAAAATAATTTTTAAATAATGATATATTATAGAAAATTAAAAATCAATGCATATTTCATAAATTAATATTAGTGATTTTCATCCTTATTTTCTTTAAATATTATCTCAAATTCCAAAACTATTTATATGGAAATTCTAGGTCGGTAGTTATTCAACTACTTGGCCTTTGGCACGATTTGAAGTTGGATAATGAATGAGGATATATTTTTTAAAAGGGAAAAAGGAGAGGTTTGGTCCTAATTAACCTAATTAATTTATTATGCGCATATACATTTTTATAAATGGTAATACACCCATAATTATTCAATATAATATACACTTAGTGGTAAAATTTTAAATTAGCACCTAATAATTACATATGAGTCTAATTTAAATTTTCTAATATTAAAGGAATTCCCTTCATTATTTTAAAGTATGTATTTTTTTAATAAAAGCCAAAAAAGGCTAAAAAAACATTGTTCCGACCAGTATTAGCTGCAAAGTTACCGTGCTGATATTAATAATGTGATAAATGATATATTAAGAATTTTTGTAAAATTTATTAAAATATTTTAAGAAAAAATAAAGTTAATGTATAAAAAATATAATTTCTAAAAAGTTTTAGGGTAGATATGTAATTTCAAGAAAATAAGTACCCAAATGAAAATTAATAAAAGTATAAGAATCTAAAATAAGATTGATAGAGGTTAAGTGCACAAAGTGATAGAATATAAAAAATTAAGAACTTAAATAAAGTTTTAAAAAAATTTAGGAGTAAATAATAAATAATATAAAGTTTTGTACAAAAAGAAAATTTTTGGGAATAAACCAAATGAGACCTAAGGTCTCATTTTATAAAATTGTGTGAAAATGAACCGTATAACAACATACAATTACAGTGTTTTAGGAGAGCAGATCTACTAAGGATCAGCTCTCTTATCGAACACTGGTTAGATAAGTGATATTAAAATAGTTTCACATTAAAATAATAATAAAACAACTAAAACAATGGAAATGTAGATTATTAAGTTAATATCTCATCTCATATTAATATTATTAGTGAAATTTTGATACAATAATTGTTAGTCAAATAATTGTATTTTTTAATACAATTATTTTAAAATAAATAATTATTTTATTAATTAAAAACATATAAATATTTTAATATGAGAGAGAATGATTCCTAGCGTTCCTCAATTAATTACATAATTATTACTCCGAAACGGTGTAGTTCTATGCACCACAAAATCCAACTTTATTTTCCTTTTTAAAATTATTTATATTATTATTAAAAAGGGTAACATAGTAAGCGCATTTCCACCAGCGTTTTTCCTCTGCCGACACCGGAGCATTCTCACCACCGCCAATTTCAGCCTACTCCATTAACGCCAATCCGGAGCATTCCATCGCTGAGAAGCTCATCCGACCTATAGAAAGATCACGAGCATCTTGATTCATATCTGCTCTGCTCGCCAGTTCCTTCCGCCCCATCAACTGGAGTTCAGTTTCTGAATAGAGTGCGCGATTCTCCGTTTTCATGGTGCCATTGATATGCACTACTGACTCATACCGCCATTAATGGGAAACTCTCATGGCCATGGCAAGTATCGTAACAGCCCAAATAACAACCGTAACCCACCCTCCAATTATTACGCTCCTCCTCCCCCATATTTACATCGTCCTCCTCAGGGTTCCTCTTCCTCTCAGATAGGTAACCAGGCTTCTGCTTCCAGGATGATTTCTCTCCCTTACGGCCATGTTGACTCCAGCTTGCGCTCCCTCGCCGGCCAGGCCGAGGGCTTCGGCCACTCCGCCATCGGCGGCCTCAATGGCCCCGTGTACCATGTTACCACTTTAGCTGGTAAGCGTTATTTCAGTTTTTTCCTCCCGTTTTCCCCTTATTTTGTTTACTGGTGAATGAAAACACACTGTCCTAAAAATATCGGTAACGTTAGATGATTATCGACTATGTGATCTACTTGCATGTGCTGATTTCTAGTGAGGACCTTCCATGGAGATGTTATTGATGAATGCCGAAAGCTCAACCCGTTAATAATTTATATGGCGTTTTACTGAAAATGACTGTTACTTGTACCTGTCAAAGCAAGATGGTAGAATGTTTCTAAGGGAAGCAACTGCTGCCTCCCTAAATTTGCCTGTTCAATTCTGGTATTGTTGCTTGTGAGTGATTTACTGCTCTGCTCTCGCTTTGGAACATCAAGCATTCACAATTCAGTTTGTTTTGTTGTTATACTTCTTGCTAGATGATGGTCCGGGATCTCTTCGAGATGGGTGCCGCAAGAAAGAACCCCTTTGGATTGTTTTCGATATCTCAGGCACCATTCATCTATCATCCTATTTGAATGTCTCCTCGTACAAGACCATAGATGGGCGTGGCCATAGGATCAAGTTCACAGGAAAGGGTTTGAGGCTGAAAGAATGTGAACATATCATCATCTGCAATCTAGAATTTGAAGGGGGAAGGGGACATGATGTCGATGGGATTCAGATAAAACCCAATTCAAAGAACATTTGGATAGACCGATGTACTCTCCGTGATTATGATGATGGACTAATTGATATAACTCGGCAGAGCACTGATATCACTATTTCCAGGTCAGCTTAGTCTAGGAATGTGTCAGGCTGGCTGAAAGTTCTTTCCTTACATTCTCATCTAATATATTTGGGATACATCTCCTTCACATGAGATGTTGAACTTGGTTTCAGTATCATCATGCTTAACAGTTTTCCATATGTTCAATTTAGGTGCCATTTTTCTTCCCATGATAAGACCATGCTCATTGGGGCTGATCCAACTCATGTTGAGGACAGATGCATTAGGGTGACAATTCACCATTGTTTCTTTGATGGGACCCGACAAAGACATCCCCGGGTTAGGTTTGGGAAAGTACATTTATACAATAACTACACAAGGAACTGGGGCATTTATGCTGTATGTGCCAGTGTAGAATCACAGGTGATGAGTTCTCATTTTATGTCCATAGTTTGTTTGAATAGGTTATGTTTATGAAGAACTGACCCTTTTCCATCGTATATTCCCTACCAGATATATTCTCAATGCAATATCTATGAGGCAGGAGAGAAGAAAGTGGCTTTTAAGTATTACACAGAGAAAGTAAGCTCATTTGTTTTCCAATGATAATAATGAAGTTTTATCTCTTACCAGCTAATCCTGGTAGCCACTTCGATATTATTGAGATGTGTTAAAGTAGTACCAGAAAGTATTTCTATGTCTGATTGTCAATTTAGTTGAATATAGATGAAGAATCCTTATAGTTAGGGGAGTGGTCTAGATATATGTTTCTATCCTACTCTTAAGACTCTTTTTTGCTGATACAGGCAGCAGATAAGGAGCATCCACAGACAGGGTACATAATGTCGCAAGGAGACATGTTTATGACTGGAACACAGTCAGGGTTTATGATGCCTGAACATGAATGCTCCATATTTCACCCAAGTGAGTTCTACACTGTGTGGACGCTGGAACCCCCAACAGAATCTCTCAAGCAGGTTCTCCAACACTGCACAGGATGGCAAAGCTTGCCCCTGCCTGCAGACAAGGGGTTACCCGCATAGCATCCCTCTGGCTGCTATATGAACTATTTAGACCTATATGCTAGATTTATAGGAATGCTACTTCACAAGTTAGAGAGAAATATCTTATTGTTGCTAGAGCAGCTGCAGTGATGTTTGTTGCCTGGCACCTGATGGCTTGAAAAGTAGAAATAAGCCGAGGACATCTAAGATTTGACATGAAGGATTTTTTTGTTGTTCAATTACAGTTGATGTCTCCTAATCTTTCTTCAGAGTGTGGATTTTTCTCTTCTTCAGCCCATCATGCATCAAGAACTTTTAGCTAGGATGAGTCTCAATTCCTAGTTTCTTTCAAATTATGCATCAGATTCAGATGATGCTTCTTGAAGCTTGTGATGGGTTGTTATTTGAATGGATTTACAAATTGGTTATCAATGTTCCACCAGGTTAATTAATAGCTTAGTTCCTGATGCCTTTTAGCCTTTTAAATGATCCAAACATAGTCAACAAATTGGTTCAAAATTGAGCACGACCATCATGCAATACTCCTAGGGACTCTTTTATTGAATGATGGTTGTGTTAAATTTGGACCAATTTGTTGACTATGTTGGATCATTTTACTCAAGAACTAAGCTATTAATTTAGGATTAAAAGTAATTAGAAAGTGTATATAGAATTAGACTCTTAACTGTTTGTTGCTGGACCAAACACTTGACCAAATTAATAAACTACTCTTAATAATTTAATAAATAATCTTACTATTAAAATGTAATGTTAAATAGATTCTGAAAAATTAGATTGGTTAACTAGATGTCTCCTGTTGACCAATAGATAGTTAAAGAGGTTTTATATATCAAATATATATGATATATCACATGGATATATGTACTATTTCCGTTTTTTATTTTATGTTATTTAGGATTTAATTCATTAAAATAAATTAGCATGTCAATTTCTTTGATCAATTATTCCTTCAATAGTTTTTATTGGGTAGGATTGACAAGTTCACTTAGATTATATAATATTTAAATAAAATTATAGCAAAGTTGACCGCATAGCGCAGTGGATTAGCGCGTTTGACTTCGGATCAAAAGGTCGTGGGTTCGACTCCCACTGTGGTCGATTTTTCAATTTTTTACACTAGGTAGTTTTTCCTCTTACCTTGTTGGTTATATAGTGGGCTCGGGCCCATATGTTCAAGTTGACTAATAAATGTGCACGCTTTTAATGGATAACAGGCCCAATACTAGCAAATGAACTATTAATTAATTTTAATTTGTGCATTTCCAGTAAAATTGGACTTCTATTATTCTCCCCTTACCCCCAAACCAATAAAATTTAGAATTAAGATGGCTCTAAAATTATAAAATATTTATAATTTAATAAAATAAAATAATATAATATTTCAAATATTATAAACTTATAATACTTATTTATTTGTTGAGCAAAAAAAATAATACTTATTTATTTTATTTAATTTAGGTATTAATTATCTAATTAATAAAATACAGAATTTTGTTAGGCGCAAATATATATTTGAAATATTTTGGTAAGTTTAATATTTATATGAAAAAAATTATTTTTTACTGGTAAGTTAGTCAGATTTATTTTTAATTCCAAACAAATTTAAAAATTAATCATAAAATTAATATTATTTTAGATTTTAATATTTATATTCATCTCTAAATATATGGAAGGAAAATTGAAGGTTTTTAATTTTTTTTTGTCCATTAATAATTTAATTTATAAGAAAATTTTATGACTACATCTTAATTTTAATAAATAAAATATTTTAAATTAATTTTTAATAAAAAATATTTATGAAATAAATACATAATTTTAATGGGATTTTATCAAGATCGGATCTCTCTTTCAGAGTCTCCCCTCTGTGGAGTGCGCACTACTCGATCCTCCTTGCATTCCAATCCTCCATCGCCATCACCATTATCAGACCTCAAATCTCACAAGCTTCTGAGCAATAAGGACGTCGATTTTCTCTTCATCTATATGCTAAATCCTCTCGCCTTCTCGAGAGAATTCGGTAGCTGCTGCATTCGATTTTGGAAATGAGCACGACGATAAAGCAGCTGCACAAGCAGTCCAGCGTGAACCACCGGACCCGGGATGAGGAGAATCCAGGCAGCCACCATTCGACGCCGCCTTACTCCCCCAAGGTCATCAAGCACCCGAGATCTCTCCCTCGCTCTATCCATTACTGCTTCCGCGAGCAGCGCCTCCTCTTCGTCCTCGTAGGGATACTCATAGGCTCCACCTTCTTCATCCTCCAGCCTTCCCTCTCCCACCTCGGTCCTCCCGACCCTGTCACCCGCGGTTCCTTCTCCATCTCCTCCGATCTCTCTGATTCTTCCTCCTCGTCGAATCCGTTCTCCGCGACGGACCAACCGCGATACCGGCCGGTGGCTCGGGTACCTGTGCAGATCGGGAAGCGGAGGAGGAGGATCGTGGTTACTGGTGGCGCCGGGTTCGTGGGGAGCCATCTCGTCGATAAGCTGATTGCAAGGGGTGATGATGTGATCGTGATCGACAACTTCTTCACGGGGAGGAGGGAGAATGTCGTTCACCATTTCGGGAACCCTAGATTTGAGCTGATACGCCACGACGTGGTGGAGCCTATACTCCTGGAGGTGGATCAGATCTATCACCTCGCTTGCCCTGCCTCACCTGTTCATTATAAGTACAACCCCATCAAGACGATCATATCCTATATATATATATATATATATATATATATATATATATATATATTCATTTTCTTGCTAGAATTCTGCCATTCTCAATTTTGGATACCATGTTCCATGATTTGCTTTTAATTTCGGGACGTGTTTGCTTGAAGGAAATTTCTGCTTTCTAATTTACTTTCTTCTGAATAGTTGAATTGAAAACTTTTCTGCCATATGGCTTTGATTCCCTCTGACATGATGTTCTTCTGTCTTTCGGAATAAAGTATTAGCATCTCTCTTTCGAAATTTCTTAAAATATTTATCAGTGGATTTAAATTAGTATGATAAGTTGCTCTTTCCTTATTTGGGTCTGAGGAAAATCAAATATGAAAAAAAGTTTTCTTTTAATACCATTTGGACAATCTGCTTTTAAAATTGTAGTTGTTCCTTAGTGCTTTAACTCAATGGGTTGGATCTTCACGATTCTTTGCGTAGCCACTTTTGGATTCTGTGTACTGAGATCCTTGACATGAGACTATACAAGACTAATGTGATGGGCACACTGAATATGTTGGGCTTGGCAAAGAGGATAGGGGCAAGATTCTTGCTGACCAGTACAAGTGAGGTCTATGGGGACCCACTTGAGCATCCTCAGAAGGAGACTTACTGGGGACACGTGAATCCAATTGGTAATAGCTTCAGTTTTCAATAATATTGTTTATGTTTGTTTTCTGCTGCTTAGAGGCTTAAATTGTGGTGTTTGCATTGAGGTGCTTCACATCTGTTGTTGTGTAGGTGTGAGGAGTTGCTATGATGAAGGTAAAAGAACTGCTGAAACACTGGCAATGGATTATCATCGAGGAGCAGGTGTTGAGGTACTCCTTTTCTTCTACTAGATCTACGCTATCTTAAGCATGAGTAATGATACAGTAGTCCATTTATCAGTAATTGGTGTTCATGAAATATATTGTAAAAGAGACTCTCACATGGGTAGCATTCAATAATTTAGCTGAAGTTGGCTTGACTATGAATTTTTGAGGAGTCAATTTTCTTCCCTATTGTAAATGATCAGTTCCTTAGTTTAGCCTGAAGTTTGTGTAGAGTTGCTCTTGATGTTGTCCTTAAAAGTGAAAGTATTCTTGTTTGTATTGGGTGTTTGTGTTCATATGACTTCTTAGGCTAATGTTGTTTACCTGTTAGTTGGGGATGTTCAGCTGTTTGATTAGGCCAATCTATATGTTTATCATATGCTAAACTTATGCTTGATGAACGTCAACACTAGAGTTTCTTATGACTATTTCCTGAGAATCTAACTGGCAAGGCTTATCAATGTTAGGTACGCATTGCCCGTATTTTTAACACATACGGGCCTCGTATGTGCCTAGATGATGGACGTGTCGTCAGTAATTTTGTTGCTCAGGTATCTTCATAGTGTTTCACAGTTGGAACCTAAAGAGAAATATGTTTGCTTATTCTAAGCGCTTCTTCTGTAGGCAATTCGTAAACAGCCACTGACAGTTTATGGAGATGGGCTACAAACTCGGAGTTTCCAATATGTTTCTGATCTGGTATGGTCCTTCAACATTATTTTTATAGTCAGAATTTAGTGAAAACATATTTCTTATCAATGGAGAAAATGCCTTAAGTGCATTGCAATTATGGTGAAAAATTATCAACACTTGACATCAATTGATTGCTGGCACCACCCTGGGCAGCTTGTAGCATAATTCAGGATCAATCTGACCCACTTTGGCCAAATACAAGAAGCAACACAAATTTTGTCCAAACCCCCTAAAACTGTTATAGAAGATATAAGGCAATGCCCAGTTACTGTTCAACTTCATCTCTAGTCAAGTGGATAATGGTGCTGATAACATGAAAATGCTTCATCAACAGGTGGATGGACTGGTGGCTTTAATGGAAGGAGAGCACGTGGGTCCTTTCAATCTTGGCAATCCTGGGGAGTTCACTATGCTGGAGCTTGCTGAGGTTTGCTTGCATTCTTTTGCTTAATACCACCGACTGATTGTTTTGTTATATTTGAACTCTTTGTAAACACCCTTCTATTTGTACAGGTTGTAAAAGAAACAATCGACCCAAGTGCAAGAATCGAGTTCAAAGCGAACACAGCAGATGATCCCCACAAAAGAAAGCCCGACATTACCAAGGCAAAGGAGCTCCTCAACTGGGAGCCAAAGATCTCCCTCAGGGAAGGCCTTCCTCGCATGGTTTCCAACTTCCGGAGCAGAATCCTGAATGAGGATGAGGACAAGGGGCTCTAAATAATAAGCTGTCTTCTGCATTAGGAAGGAGAATCTATTGTATAGCATTGAAAGCACACACCCCTCCCCCTGTATGTTGTCAATTCTTTATGTACCAAGGGCCAACCCTCTTGTTGATTCGTTCTCACCTCACCACTTAAGATGCTCAGGTACTTAAGATGCTGTCTAGAGTGATGAAGCCCGAGTTTGCAATTTTGCAGGGCTGTGCGGCTTCTTTGTTTTTGGACATTATGGTCGATTTTCTGTTATATTGTGTTGAATCTTAGACAATTGTGATCTATCAAACGAGTTCATATAATTTTGCCTGCCATATTCTCAGTTGCTTGAGCTTCTTCTGCCTCTTTTCTTTTCGGGTTAATATCTCAATTTAGATCCGGGGATATAATTCAATTTAGCCATTATTTTAAGTGGTTTCTGAGTTGAGTCTTTGATTCAAATTCAAGCAAATCATTGCTAGAAGGTCCAATGTTTGAGCTGGCCTAGTCAAACAGAAAAGCTCCTTTTTTGGAGATAAATCTTCCACTGAACATCACAAAGAATTTGAAGAATTCCTATGATGGCATGCATTTTATTCATTAAGGGCCAATAATTATCTAAATATGAGTAAACTTAGCATGATATTATTGAATTTAGTAAACAATCACTACAAAGATATATAATTCTATTTACATTCTATTTTACACCACAATTTTAAAAATTAAAATAAATATAGAGTAAAACCGTTCAAATCATATTTGATTTGACTCGATATTAATCCTGTACGAGTTTAAAAATTAATTTCGGGTTGGTATCAATAACCCTAAATTTAGAATATAAATTTGAAAAACTGAATATCAGGTACAGGTAGAAGCAATTGTATCCCATTATCATGTTAATATATACAATTCCGTGGAGGAGTGAAGCAACATCCGGTCAGGCACGTAAATTTTTTTCCTCTAAAAAAAATTATTAATTAATAGCTTTAATTTTATAAATATTCCACAAAAATATTTATTTCATACTTGTCAATATGCAAAAAAAAATATCAGAAATTTCATGAACCTAATATGATTGTATCTTTTTCTTATGAACTTTTCCTCATCACAAATTTTATTATTAGTATTTTGTTTCAGACTTGTTAAAGCTAACCTTAAATTATTATCTCTAAGCTATTTTTAGACCGTCACCAGTACTGGATTTGAACATATGAGCAGAGCGAAGACAATGGGATCAACTTTCTTTTTTTCTTTTTGGGTGTGTTTACACTATGCTATATATATATATATATATGATATAATACCCAATAATTGACCCATTAGTTTTCAAACATATACCAAATTGGCTAACAAATGGCTACTTTAAAAAACTGCTTTAACCCAATGTTTTTTTTAATGAAAATAATGAATGCCATATCTCTGATATCATACTGGCTAAAGTTTTATCCTTTGAATATTATTAAATAAAATTATACAATGTAAATTTAATTTTTAATATTATATATGTAATAGTGGACTTTGACAACTATTAAAATATTATTTTAATAAACTAAAAATGTTTTAGTATTTGATGTAGTTAAAAATATTAATAATTTATATTGACTGAAAAAAATAATATAATGTTATTTGAATTATCATTAAAAAATACGATTTTATTTAAAAACAATTAGGGTAATATAAATACTATCGTCTTTTTTAAAAAAGAATTAAATGATATATATAGTACCCAATAATTGACCGGTTATTTTCAAAGTAATAAAGTGAGCGGGTGGCCAATAATTTATAAATGAAGAAATTTAGAGATTTTTATGAATTAATTAATGCAACTAAAATTTAATTTAATGAGAAAGTTGGTAGCAAATGGTCTACATTAAAAATAATTACTTTAGCACAATATTTATTTTTTCTCAATTAAAATAATGAATGTCATATTATATTACCCATTTGGTAGGAAAATGACCACACTTCCTTGATACAATCTAGAATGTGTGTAGGTCCGGTCAAACAAAAGTTGGGCAACAATAAATGCAATGATATTGAAGAAAGTGTATCGTGCAAATGATACTCTTATCAATTTAATATATAACCCTTTATTTTCCCAATTCATTTTTTTAGTTTACAAGAAAATCAAATAACATTTGTGGTAGCACATAAAGTGGTTGAAATTTATTATATAATATAATGTTTTTTTTATCTAACATGAAATTAAAGAATAAATATATATTATAATTTAAATATAATACATATTAATTGTGAAAAAAAATAAATGAATACAATCTTATAAAAAAAACCAAAAATCCTTGAGCAAAAAAAGAATAATAAATAAAAATTTAAAAAGGATAGAGAGAAAATATAAATAAATTTAGATAAGCTTTCTAATTAAATAAGTTTAATAGTATAATCTTATTTTTTGAAAAAAAAATAAATTCAATAAAATTTGATAATCTCTAACGAATTTTAATACAGTTTCATAGTAAATAGATAGTCCAATATACTAATCAAATGCGCCGGTAAACGTAGTCAACTATTATATATTTCGAGTGTCCTGTCTCCTATAACAGACATCCAAAACCTCGTACCATTCACAAGCATTTTGCCTTCCTTTTCACCTATATATATATATAAAATATACATGTAGGGAGTCGCCACTCTCGACTGATTCATTTGTCCACATATGCATATACATATATATATATATATATATATATAACTATGCAGTCTCTCTGACCTTTGAGGTAAAGCTTCCACGTGCGAAAAAGCTGCTATTGATCCTCCGTCTAAGTCCACCCACACGTTCCCACATATCTATAGTGGTCGCAAATTACGAAAGAGCCTATCGATGAGTAATATTCAACAAGTCAAAGGTCAAAAGTCAAAAGTCAAAGTTCTCAACTCCTATCCTATTATATAAGTGTCCCTCCTCATCCCTCCATTCTTCATCATGCAACAAGAGCACATACACGCCACCTTCCCGTTTTTCTTTTCATTCAGATCATTTTCTTCGCGGTTCCGTTTTAGTCGTCTTGATTCTAAGGCAATATAATATGATGAAGAGGAGCAGAGAGGTGTCGGAGATCTTCGGGCTGACGGACGGTGGCTGCAGCATCGACCTGGCCAGGTGCCTGGTCATGCTTTCCCATGGACAGACGATGACAACAAAGGCGACCCAAAGAGAAGATAGTTACGAGTGCAAGACGTGCAACCGCAAGTTCCCGTCGTTTCAGGCTCTGGGTGGCCATCGGGCCAGCCACAAGAAGCCCCGGATAGCAGCCGACGGCCAGGCCGCCTCCCCGGAGGAGGGAAAGAACAAGCTCCTGTCCCTCAGCCTCGGGGTGAAGCCGAAGATGCACGAGTGCTCGATATGCGGGCTCGAGTTCCCGATGGGGCAGGCACTAGGGGGGCACATGAGGCGCCATAGGGTGGAGACGATGAAGCGGTTCGAGCCATATGCCTTGGCGGGTCCCCCTCTAGCGGCCATACGGGTGCTGAAGAGGTCGAATAGCAGCAAGAGGATAGGGTGCCTGGACCTGAACCTGACTCCGCTGGAGAATGACTTGAAGATGTTGTTTGGGGAGAAGGCCCCGAAGGTGGATGGATTCCTGTGATGGATATACGCAGAAATCGCCATTCTTTCTTTGGACTTATTGGTTTGCTAGGCATTTTGTTAGCATGTCATCATTCATTCATTCATTTGTTGTACAAATTCTGTCTAAAAGATTCATCGATTGGATTCATCAAACAAGTGCCTCATACACTTCCAAAACTTGAAATAAGAATTTCCAATAAAGGGTATTAGTTGGATGGATTCTTACTTGATCCCAGGTTTTTGCCTAAAATAGGATGGCCAAGATGAAGAAGAAGAGATTGCTCTCAATTCCTCACCTCACAATTTACCTAATAAGTAAGAAATATAATCTATATTAGCCCATAGATTATGACTAAAACTTACTGTGCAGTTTTTGAATAATAATTTTTGTCAAAGTCAGCTATATTTTTGTCAAACTTACTGTGTGTAAGCTGTTGCGTAGAACTATCTAAGAGAGAAAAGGACCGGAGGGCTTCTTTGACAAAAAAATGAACATGTGGGTGTTATTATAGGCAAATTAATATCAGGGACTAAATTTAGTTCCAAAAATAATTATGAGGACTGAAGTGATATCATCTCAGCATCAAAACTCGCTTGTTGCCGACTTCTGCTTCTAGTATTATCTGTTGTCTTTGTTCAGCAACCCATGGAGGATCCATTCCTCGTGAGCACATACATACATACATGATAGGGGAGATGAAAAGCTAGAATATGATACAAGGCATGAAATTTTGTACAATATCCCAATTTAATTAGAAACCTTTTACTTTACTAAATTCACATACAAAATTTTCCCTAAAAATTTAAATTTCCCTCAACTTTTACAAATGATTCAAATTACTGACAAATAAAATTGTGTATTTTTTAGTTGAACCATTAATAAAAATATATATAAATAAAATATTTATATTTAATTTGAGCATTCACAACAACAGAAAAAAGGACAATGCTTCTCTAGTTACTTCATGAATCACACCAAAGAAGGAAAAGCATCACTCAAATGTTGCCTTAATTGATAAAATACTAGAGCCAAAGCTCTCAATTAAATGCCAAAGAGAAAACAGATGACAAAGACTCGGCAAGTCAAAATATCCCCCACTAATCTTCTTCTATCCCCTAGGAAAATAAGAAGATCTATTATAACCCATACCAACAAGTAGTATTTAGCAGAAAAAACAATTAATACTATACGCCACAACAGAAGTTACAGCAATCAAATTATAACTTCTTTTTTCTTTCCCAGGGCAAAGCTTAAGAACCGCAGCAACTTGATCTCTGAGATGCTGCTTGAGCAGTCCCTGCTGACTGATCTTGTTGGTTGATCCGAATGGCTTGAGGCTGCACTCAACCAGACAAAAACAACACTGACTTTCGGCGCACTCATGAAAGATAAGAAGCTAAGTACTGAAAATGGACAGCTAAATGGTTCTCTCTCACTTTCCAGCTAAGTTTTCTCTTTCTAATAATTTAAAAAGTCTTTGCAGCTAATTTGTTAGCTAGGGGGATTTGTATCCTTCTTGCTGAATTGTGGACCATGGGAGTTATTTGCTTTCTCATAATAAAAAATTCGTGGATACTCTCTTCATTTATCTCAAAGCAAAAAAGCTGCCATATCTATCCCAAGTCCAACAAAGATGCTCAAGATAAATTCCTCATAATGTCGGTATAAGGCAGTGAAAAATTCAGTCCTCCGGACAAAGGTACCTCAGATCTTGTGTCAGCCTCATAATCTGTGTATTTAGTGAAAGAAGAATGACGAACTAGTACCTCAGATTTTGTGTCAGCTTCTGAAAGTCTTTGCTTAATATCCCTAGCAATTGAGAAGAAAACCTCCTCCACATTCAAGTTTGTCTTGGCACTCTGCAGTTCCATATTTGAGTCAACTATGAACTGATGATACATAATCCAGGTTTATCAGGAAAGCAATATACTTACAGTTTCAAAAAACTTGATGCCGTACTCATCAGCCAGAGCTTGGCCCTTCGCAGTAGGGACAGCCTAAAAGATATGGCTCCATCAAGTTGAAGATCTCAACGAAAATCCACCACAAGCTCCTTTAAGAATGCTTAAAAACATGCATATAGAAAGAGAGGACAAACCCTTTTGCTTTCATCCATGTCAGCCTTATTACCAACTAATATTTTGTTGACGTTGTCTGAAGCATGCTGTTCAATGTTGCGGATCCAGTTCCTGATATCTGAAAAATAGTGGCATCATTAATTCAAGACACAAGAGGGAGAAACAGAGTAAAATTTACCGTCTTTCTTTCTCCTTAAAGGAATCTCAGATTAGATTATCCAAACTGAAATAATCGAGTATAATGCATAAATTTCAAGAAGACAAAGGATCTGCTAAGAGAAGCACTTCATGGATGAAGCATAAAGCAAATATCACAACTTCAATAGAAAATTGCCATTACTGTTGAAGGATGATTCATCTGTGACATCATACACAAGCAATATGCCCATGGCTCCGCGATAATAAGCTGCACAGAAGAAATTCTATCCATCATTTAGCCCGCCAATCCAGCAAAATACAAGCCTTGCATGTGTTAAGAAGAATTTAAATCATCAACTAGTAGTGTCTACAGTAAGAGAGCCCCACAGCATCTATGATTAATGTATGTATATAGAAAGCCGTCATTGAGCATTTCACTCACATATTCTAGCTCACAAGAAAGATTTCACATACATACCCGTAGTAATTGTTCGAAATCTCTCCTGACCAGCAGTATCCCAAATTTGCAGTTTGATCCTCTTTCCGTCCAGTTCTATGGTCCTAATCTTGAAATCAATGCTGGTGATAAAAAGGATAAAAGAGTTTTCAGTTTTATCTTTTGACTAGTCAAAGTTAAAAAAAGTGCTTCTAATATAGAAGCTCACCCAATAGTTGTTATGAAGCTGGTAGTAAATGATCCATCCGAAAAGCGCAGAAGAAGGCAACTCTTACCGACACCTGTCATGAAATTTGTCCGAGAGACATTAAATAATCACCATTTCAGTACTGCATGCCTAATCTTAGTCAACAAATGTCAATTCGTCCATGCAGTGTCATATAGATTTCCATTACTCCAGGGTCCATCCTTTCAGATATTAAACTATGAAGTTAAAGCTTGATAATATGACATATAAAATAGCAATGTCATAAAACCAACCAAATATTCCACTAGCTGTAATAAATATTACTGGGAATGATAGGCAATCTACTTGTTTCCATGCATCCTATATCATCTTGCACCATTTAAAACAGACAGCAACCCTGAAGAGGTTTTGAAGATATCAGTAACTCTATTATGAAATCAATGATTCATAAACAAGTTAAAACTAGTGTATCTAATATGAGCAACCCCACAGAATAAAGATATCAAATTATTATTTCATCAAAGAATTACTTCAAAATTTATGTACATATTTGAACTAATAAAAAAGTTTCACCTTCCCTTTTTAAAAATCTTAATCCAATGTTCTTTTTTAAATCAATTGTGGGTCACAATTTCTCGTACTGAAAACTGAATCAAACTAAACTTAGTAATCAATAATACATAAACATCATGGAAACATTTGTTTGAACAAACAAGAGAAGAGATTCCTCAGGAGGATGAAAGGCTTGGGATGACACACACTTAGAAAATGAACGAGACCTAATGTACATCTTTTCAGGGACGGCCAATGTACACAACAGGAGCTTTCATCCGTGTACGTTAAATGGACGAAACAACCGCACCTCCGGACTCTAAATCAAACATTATACATACTATGCAACACAATTGCCAGACATTGCAAACGCATACCGGTTTTATCACTTCCACGTTATTTTGACATAGACATAGAGTAAAACCAGAAAACTAGAGCGTCAAAATATTAACATATATAGAAGGAAAGACAGAGATTCGTGCTGTAAAATTCTATGTTTACCGCTGTCTCCGATCAAGAGAAGCTTTATGAGGTAGTCGTAATCAGCGCGAGCTCGTGCCGGGGGAGCAGCCATAGAGAGAAGCTAAGCCTACACAACACCACCGAGGAGGCACGTAAAAAATGAGGACTTCGATCCGAATCGGAAGGATAGAAACCGGAAACCTGGGATCAGAAACGGTATGCAGAGGTAACCAAGGCTCTGTAGATTACTAGATCACGAAGGAGAATAGAGAGATCTGGCGGAGTATCGGCCGATCGAGGGCTCCTCGTCTGGTTCCTCGGCTCCGGTCAACCGTTGAATAGGGCTACAGCCGGAAGAGGAGTGGGGTGAAAAAGAGAAGATATCGGCTAAAATGAAAAGAAAAATGAAAATTACAGGTACATTAATTGATTTGATGGAAAACTCTGCGAGCCGTTGGATAAAGTAGGCGCGCGAATCTGACCGTGTGAATTCACTAATGAAGTAAGTCTTCGTTGGCTTTTTACACACAACAATTTATTTAAAAGTGTCATTAATTAGGTCATTTTTTAAAATTTTGAACAAAAAATCGGTATTAGATTTTTATTGAAAAATTAACATAATGACTTAGTCCTTAAGTTATGTTAGATGAACGATGAATTAATTAATTAAATTATTATATGGAAACTTCTAACTAAGTCATAGTGGGAAAGTTTGGATCTATTATATGGTATTTAATTGGTGAATTGAGAGTGTATTGAGTCCAATAATATGTTATATTTTCATGAAAAAGAAAATTAAATAAATAAATAATTTAATCGAATCAATAATTCAAATAATATGAAAAAATAAATCAATGATACAATATTGAAATACAATTATAGTAACCTATAAATAATTATTGTAATTAAAAATTTATTAGTATCTAATTAATTTAGATTTGAATTATTGATCAAGATAATAAATGATTTATTTGACAATAAATGTAATTTAAAAGATAATTTATCAATTTTAATTAACTACTTCGGCTTTGTAGGTCTGTAAGTCCACCTTCTTTCCCCTTGAAATGATGGATATCCGTCTAGGGCTATAGATAGATCCTAATCTTAGAAGAGCACAATCTTGCAAATCCTTCCCAAACATCATGGAAGGACTTTATGTAAGGTGTGTTCAATCATAAATAGAAGGACCAAGTGGACCCTATATATGATACATCATACATATATTATCCAGGATAGGATTATCATAAGATCCACATGCAGGATATGAAGCTTAGTAAATGTGTTTATTGTTTTATGTGAGATGTGAAAACTATAGACCATATGTATAGGGACGAGAACATCAATATCAAGGGTAAACATCATATACTTAATTATGTATTTTGAATTATATGAAAAAAATATAGTATAAATCTCTACACCCATATTGAGTTCCACTAGATCCAAATATTAAGAAGTACAAGTACGGATCATCTCGTCCAGATCTATAAGAACAAATTTGAAAAACAAAGAGACTTGCCATTTACTTATTTACATGATAATAAACTAAATTTTTTTTTGATATTAATGAAATTCGAACAAACAAGCTAAATCTGATAATAAACAGTTTTATCAATTGAAGAGTTAGATTTTGATAAAATAATAATGTAATTTTAAATAAAAAATAAAAAATACGGACTCCCCTTTTGGTTTCATTCATATTCTATTTTTAAAATTTTATATTGATAATTTTATGTCATTATCTGTCTATAAAACTAGTATTATTTTTTATATAAATTTATAATTTTTAAATAATATTAAATTATTTACTCAATTACTCTACTTCCATATAATATTAATATATTTATCATATACAATTAAATTGATTTATAAAAAATGGAGACAAAATTAAAGTTGGATAATTTTCTGTATATATTATGAATTTATGGATACAAGTCTAATTTATATCACTTTAAAAATTAAGTTATTAAATAATGATATCACTTCTTGAAAAAAGACACTATTTTTATTAAAAAAATGTGAGATCATTATTTAAGAACACAAATTAAGTTTGTAGGGACCAAAATAACCAAAAAGAAAATCTGTAGGTGTGATTATGCAAATCAATAAAAAAAATCACCTACCGGCCACTGGCTACCCTTTGTCTGAACATGAGTGAACGAGATTGGGTCGCCACGTCAGCGATCCACCGGACCGTTACGGTTTCCGGTCCCGCTCCCACCTTTTGGATCCCACAGCCCGGACCCACTAACTGATCACCGACACGTCATCCCGCGCTGGACCCAAGCCCAAGGACGTTATTTCTCTTTTCCACTCGTGAAGACATTCCAGCAGCGTTATATTATTCTAAAAATAACCGAAATATGCGTCGTTTGACTTGGGGGTGAAAAGTATTCTAGTAAATGCATGGAAAAAGGGCTCAAGTGGAAATTCCCCACCAAAAAATACTGAATTCTCGGATAATTACTAATATTTGTCACAAATATTTAAATAAAATAATAATGTATTTTTAATTTTTTTTTTATTATTTTAAAATGTTTTAAATGATAATTGATTTCTTAATATTTTCAAGATTGTTCAAATAAAATTTAAAATATATTTCGATAAATATATCTATAATATTTTAAATTATGTTAATAGTAGATAATATTTATTTGATCGTATTTTATAATTAAATTACAATTAAAAAAGAGAAATATTTTTCTATTCCAATTCTACCCTTCTTGATGAGCTTAAAATGGTAGCGGGAAGGGAGGACATGACCTCAAGCTCATCTTGCTTTTCTTCTCTTCCTCGAGTGGTGCAATCCCCTCTCCTCTCATCTGCTAGGGTTTGTCACCTTTATTCCTTCTCTGTTACTCGTCTTCTGTGTCTTCCCTGCCTCTTCACGCATCCGCTCTTTACGTTTCCTCCTCCAGATATGTGCTATTGTCTCCCTTTTTTAAGGAGGCTGTCTTGCTCGAAAGGATCAGGCTCCCAGGAACTTGGATTGCTGCTGGTAAGTATCAGCTATGGGATTTTCAGGTCCAGGGCATCATTTTCAGCTGATTTCTGCTAGAATACGTGATGTTGTTGTACTGATCGTTATGTTGATCTGCTTGTTTCAGTCGTCTCAAAGTCCTGATGGCTTGTTTGCTGATATGAAAGTTGCTGAAATTCTGGTTTAGTTGTTTGCATGTATAGTTTTTTGTCTTGCAGGCTGGATAGTACGCGCTTCATTTTTTATGGAGGAGATCGAGATAATTTTAATTAATACTGTTACTTTTTCTCGTCTTGGTCGTGATCTATGTAATCTCGTTTGACAAGCCTTGTTCGGATATTTGACGTACAATGTGGATATACGTTATTCCCACAATGCTCCGCTCTGTTGGCATTACCGTCAATATTCCCCCACGGTCTTGCCCACTTGAATTTTATTTTTCCTAAATTGCATTTCCTCTTGAATCAGTCTTTGAAACTTATCTTCAGATCAGATCCTTTTTCATAGAAAATTGATTCACATTCATATGATCTATCACTGCTTTTCCCAACTGATAAAATCCTCAGACCCACCCTTAGATCTTTGACACTAAACAACAAGGACGCATATCCATGCAGTGGGGCATTAAGGTTACTTATCTGTCCCATTTTTAGCTTCCTTAGTGGCCTTAACTGCTTTTACAGGCGAAACGATTAAATGGGGTTCAACAAAACTCATTCTACGGTTTATTCTAATGGAAGTTCTACACAGGGTTCTTTAGGGAGACTTAGCTTTGCAAAATTTTCCAGGTTTAAAATGTTTGCACAATTGTGTGTAAATGCTTCTCGAGGGATTGATATTGAAATGATTTATTATTCTGGAAAATTTTAGGCTGCCATTTTTATGGACTGGTCGCCCTTTGTACATGCAGTTATGAGAGGATCCTTTCATCCATGTACATCTATGGCATGATCTTGAGATAGGTATGCCGCTCAACAAACTTCCTTCTTTGGAATCAGTTAAGCTGCCATTCTATCTCTTTCAATTGTTTCAATGACAATGTCTGATAGATGTTTCTGTTTTCATACAGGAC
Source organism: Trapa incisa (assembly GCA_030064435.1). NCBI lineage: Eukaryota > Viridiplantae > Streptophyta > Magnoliopsida > Myrtales > Lythraceae > Trapa > Trapa incisa. The sequence goes on along the minus strand of CM057784.1, from coordinate 7,379,286 downwards.
CTGGAGCTCCTAATGTTTTCCATTGTGTAAGCAAATCAAGATGCAAGATCTAGATATTTTTGCAATATCTTTTTTGTCGGTGCATGTGAACAAGATTTCTGTTGGCAACGTATATGCATAATCAAGGATTCTCTATGTCACATATATGCAAACTATATCCAAGCTCTTCACATGGATGTAAATGTGGCAACACAGCTTGAGAGATTTCAATCTATATGCCTTGACATGAGTTGACAATCTGGCTGTCACACTTGATACCTGCTTGGAATTCTTGTTGAGAATACATTTTAGTAAAATATCACTAATGCAGTGATTGAGATAAGTAAGGGAAACAAAGTCAAGTACGAACTTGATAAGAAGACTCGATTGATCAAGGTTTCTATTATTCCTTGCAAACTCTTCCTTCATATACTGTTCAGTTCATGCAAATTGTCTAAACATGCATGTTTTGCAGGTTGACCGTGTGCTGCATTCCTGGGTTGTTTACCCTCACAACTATGGATTTATTCCACGAACACCCTGTGAGGACAATGATCCTTTGGATGCCTTGGTCATTATGCAGGTATGTCATTTTAATGTCAGCTTTCCATAAGAGATGTAATTAAGTATTGACTTAATGTACGGTTCATTTGCAACAGGAACCTGTTCTTACAGGATGCTTTCTTAGGGCTAAAGCAATTGGCCTCATGCCGATGATTGATCAGGTACACAACCTTAATGGCAAGATAGTTACAGATTGAAATGGTGCAAGGGTTCTAATTTCAATGAATTGCAGGGCGAGAAAGATGACAAGATAATTGTAGTTTGTGCTGATGATCCTGAATACCGGCACTATAATGATATCAATGACCTCCCACCGCATCGTTTGGCTGAGATTTGTCACTTCTTTGAAGACTGTATCCTCTCAAAAACACAATTTTCTGTTCAACTGTTCTATATTTCCATAACCTACAGCCGACATGAATCCCAAGTTTATTCTACAATGTAAAGTTTGTTTTCCTTGAGACAACAATCAGACAAGAAGAATGAGAACAAAGAAGTGGCTGTTAATGACTTCCTGCCTGCATCTGCTGCTTATGAAGCCATTAAGTATTCCATGTGAGTACTGTTTCTTAGTAGTTTTGCTTTCGGTTAACCGACTTTTCTGACCATCTGCATCAGTTCATTTTGTTTATTTTTCTGTTCCATTCTTGATGTGCTATTCAGAATTGAACTTGAACGTTAAGGTACATTCCCATCTTCTATCTATGAGGGACCCATGAAAGGCCATGCCTTTTAAGGACAAGTCTTTTGACTGGTAGTAGTATACCTGACTCGTCAGTCATTGTATCATGCTTGCCATCAACTTACACGCCTTGATTTTTGAAGGAACCTTTATGGCGACTACATCTTGGAGAGCGTAAGGCAGTAGAGCTACCAGACATTCAAGTTGGATGCTTCTGCTGGGTAGCTGAGCTTCATACACTGAAAGATGATGGAAACAACTATAACCAATAATTTGCTGGAATGTAAACTATAGTTTTAATCATAGTTTGATGTGCCTACATAGTCTATTCCTCTTGCATTGCCCTTTTTGCTGTCTTTTGAGAGGAAGCCAATCTTAGCCCTGGATAGCCTTAGTCCCAGATGACCTTATTTGTAATGTGCTATTCATTATATCTTGCACAAAGATTTCACATTTGGTTATCCCTTTTGTTGTCAAGATCAACTCAATCTTGCTGTAATAGGCCCCTCCCTATCCCCACAATTCAGTTCTTAAAAAATACTATTTCTAGTCATGAACTTTCCCCACTAGAGCTGATGGTTAGTACTTGCAGGTTCAATAGCTTAACCCCTTAGATATGCAAGCACTCCCAAAATGAGTGATCTCTTGACAGCACAGGTGAATATTCTAAGCTGTGAACATTCGTGGACAAGTAAACAATTTGTTCAAGAGAAAATTAAAGGCAAATGTTGAATGGTGATAAAATCACTGAGTATATAAAAGTTCGGCTACTAGACAGACTCAACCATTATTTCTGCCTTCTAGATACCTTACAAAGGAATACTATGATCCTCTTCGGCAAATCAAACTGTTAAGTTTTTTGGCCCCAGTAATGATTGGACCTCTGAATCATGCTGTGATTATCAACCACACCATCCAACAGTCTTGTTGGTTCGGAAGCCAGTCTCAGACTGCTCAGGCTCGGGCTGAGGAGGAGGTCTAGGCTCTCTTGGTTTGGCAGGGTCCACAAAGATGACCCAACCATCAAGAAACTTAGCATTCATGCCCTCTCTGGCTTTGTCGGCTTCTTCAATGGTTTCATAAGTAACAAAGCCGAAGCCCTTTGATCTTCCAGACATTCTGTCTACTATAACTTTGGCTGCCAAAATCACCAACCTAAACGCATTAGAGACAGCAAAATGCAACCCATCTCGATGAACATTGAGAATGAAGATTCAGGGGAGAATTGAAAAGGTAGAGTTACCTTCCACAAGTCTCCCAAAAGGAGCAAATGCCTCTGTGAGCTTTTCATCTGTTGTCAGTCTAGAAAGGCCTGTCCATGCCCCAAAGAGATATATGCAGAATTACATCAAATTGAAAACCGCAAGTGATCCATATCAATTACAGTAATTTAAGCCCTAGATATTACCCCACGAAAAATTACAGTAAAAGAGTAAATGAACAAAATTTGTTTCCTCATAAATCTAGTAGTCACCATGAATTCAAACACCATATAGAATAACTTCCTCATAGATGTCAAACTGAAATACTTGCCAAAACAAATATTCAAGAAATATGTTCCCCAAATTACCTCAACACCACTAACTAGACCTGCTATCAAGAACTACACCAAAAAAGTTATGTCAGTGTGTCCTTTTCTAGTGACAAGATAAAGCCACCTACTTCAAGCAGAGAAAAGCTCTTTCTCAACAAGTTTATGAATAAAGACCACTGGTAACATTGCCCAACACTTATCTACATCCACAGCATCTTGATGTCAAACTGCAGGACCCCACCACAGTTATGTCACAATAATAGGTCATACACCAAAAATAAGAACGTTTGATTCCTTGCAGGGAACAACAAACATGACATTTTCTTTGACAGTGAGCAAGTTTGCAAAATAAATAGATAAGCATAATCCACAGAATACTGCCCTTTCATCAGATTAGTTACCCATGAGCCAACTAATTGAAATGGGGAACATATCTAATAGGCTTGCCTCAAAAGCATTAGTCAAATCCATTTCCCAATATAAGATGCAAAAGATGAAAACCTTTAGCAGATATGGAGATATCAGCGTGGTCTATCTCTCTGAAATTGCGACATTAATAATGCTACAACGATTTTCACTTAACAGCCCAAAAATGGCAGAAACGCATGCATCTTAAGCAGTAGGGTTCCTTCAAATTACTCAAGTGGACCAAGATAAGGCAACGAGCGAAACAAAAATTCGAACTTTTTGAACATGGAATAGCCCCAGGTGGACATCAAAGGGCGGAATCATCCAATCATGTTAACAATACCAACCAAACAGAGATGCTATAAGGATATCCTAAAGGGGACATAAAAAATACGAACTTTTTAAGAACCAGTAAATCTCAGAAGGGAATTAAATAGTGGCCATCCAACCCGAAAATAGCAGAATAATGCAAAATCAAGGCAGCAGCTTAAAGAATAGCATTGAATTGACATAAAGGAATAGAGAACTAGGAGGCACACCGCTGATGAACAGCTTTGGAGATGTAAGCGTCGAATAGAGACGACCCAAAGCGAACGGAGACTGGAAAACAGAGGAGGGAGCTGCTGCCTGATGGAGAAGAACGTGGCGGATCCTAGAAAAGAAGGCCATGATCTCAACCCGCCGCTGCAAAACCTGAGAGAGAGGAAGGAAGGAGGGAGGGAGGGAGGGAGGGAGAAAAGAGGGTTTTGCCGAAAACAATGCTGCAGGACTAGGGTTTAAGACCAGTCCGACTGGACCGGAGTATTATGTATTGTGTGTGGTGCACATTAAAGCCAACCTATAACTCTCATTCGCCTGTATCTTCCGCCATTTATGAAATAAAAATAATAAAGGGCAATATTTCAGCATTAGTTTAAAATCGACAAAATGAGATACTTGCGATATATTACTAATACGAGTTTTTCTCATATTATATATTCAAATCTCGGCTCTTATATAAATATTGAGTTTCGCCCATCTTTCCAAATAAATCCGTAGTTCTCAGTTTTTAAAAATTATGGGCTCTACCATTCGATCATAAAATATTAGAACCCTATTTTTTTAAACGTTTGATTACACCCATCTTTCTTAAAAAATAAAACCGTAGTCGTCATTTTTCAAAATTTTTGAACTCCAATTATTTGTTCATAAATATTAGAAACATAGTTTTCAAAAACTTTTCAATAATTGTTAGATTATGATGTTTTCAAAATACGGGAAGTACAATCATATGATTCATGTCACACTCGACCGTGGGGTTCTGATACCAACACGCTGTGTCTACTTGACACTACTAATACATTTATTCAATTAAAATTGACGGAATGAGCTGAAATTGGTATTCTTATACATTTGTAGAGAATAGTCGAAGGTTGGAATTGGTCACAAGAAGACGTAATAGTAAGTGTTCTCACCATTTTAAATTATTTTAACCTAATTATTTCTAACTAAAATTTAAATAGCTCCCGCAACGAATCGTTTCATTATATAAAACTTAGAAAGTAGAGTATAATTATTTTTAGGCAAAACTTCTTTTTAGTGGATTTTAGATCGCGCAATTTCAATCAATTTTTTTCTTAGAGATTAAAATTGCACAATCTAAAATTAACATTTTCTTTACAAAGAAAATATGCTACCGAACTATTTCAAGACACATGACCCTTATGATACTAATTCAAATTCTTATTTTTTATTCGTAATTTCAATTTTATTATGCAAGTATAAAATATAATAATATTCTAAAACACCATGTTGAAAGGAATATTAATTTAATAAGTTATAGTCCAGGTTGAGAGCTGCACACAAATGCTTGTGTGAATATTATACACTGAATAATTAATAATCTATTTGTACCTTAATGGTCAAAGACTTCTAGCAACTCAAGATCGGGTGAAACCGGTCACACGTATATTAGAGTTTGTTTCAGATGAAGCATCATCCCTACCATTAATTTATTTGCAGCACATGAAGGAGAGTCCATGAAGAAACCTTGTTTTAAATTTAGCTGCAGAACAACTAAAGCTCCACCCACCATTGACATCATTATATATGGTCTCAGAGGGAGACAGCCTCCTCAACCATCTTGCTGCTGAAATCCCACAGCTTCTTGCCCAGCTTTACATCCTTTGCGAAATCGCTTGGCTCGAGCTCGTTGCAGTCAGCATAGTACTTCCCGGTTACTCCTCTCAGGCTCGGGTGAAGGGCAGCATAGCATGTGGTGGCTGCTCCCTGAGAATTCCCAGAAACAAAAAATGACAGTTCATGGTTCAAGTATCATCAGTTGGATAATGAATTTGAAGAGAACTAGAACTATTTTCAAAGTATAACCTGAGGGACGTTCTTCCACAGCAAGCAGGTGAACATCTTCAGGATCTCTGCGTCAGTATAAGGTCAGATTAGATGCAGTCAGAAGCAAGTTCTTCAATGGGGTCTCATAATATATAAAGAACTTACTCATAATAATGACTGTGTGCCTCATGAGATTAGTCATTATCAACCCCGGATGGACGGAGTTGACTGTGATGTTTGCACCCTCTTCCTGAAGGCGACGTGAGAGCTCGTTGGCGTGCAGAATGTTTGCCAGTTTCGACTGGCCGTAAGCTCTCCTGGTATTGTAGCTATGGACCAGCAACCATGTGACCATGAGGTAAGCAATGTATTCTTTCCTTTGTTCACTTAAAAACAAGCTGAGGAGGACTGACCTAAGTTCATCGTTGATCTTATCGAACTGAATTCCGTCCTGGTAGGTGTGACTGTGAGCTATCGACGACAAGTTCACGATCCGGCCCTGGATTCCGGTCACTCTCGCGGTGTGCTTCATCTTGTCCAGCAGAAGGTTCGTCAGCAGAAAATGCCCTGCAAGAAAGAAGCAATGTACACTAGGACGAGCATCTCACACTTATTCAGCAAAGGCTAGCTAACCCATCTGGGTTTGGACTTGGACTGGGACTGGATCCAGTCAAAGCATGGGCGTACCGATGTGGTTCGTGGCGAATTGGGTCTCGGTCCCGTCTTCGGAGAGCTGGAAGGGGCAGAACATTATGCCTGCGTTGTTTCTGAAGAGAAGAGAAAGAATGAGGGAGTGTTAATATTGAAGGAAAAAAGGTGTATGCAACTCTGGAGGAGAAGATGGCACATCAAGATGTTGAGGGGGAGGTTGAGGGCGTGGAAGCTCTTGGCGAAAGAGGCGATGGACTTCATGGAGCAGAGGTCGAGCTTGAGGATGTCGACCTTTGCGGTCTCGCACTGGTCGAGTATGGCCTTCTTGGCCTCCTTCGCAGCCTCCATGTTCCTCGCGCCGATGACCACGTGGGCTCCTCTGAGGGCCAGGACCCTCGACGTCTCTAGCCCGATGCCGCTGGCTCCACCTGTAGAGACGTGGCACAAGGTCGTGAAGGGTCTTCATCCCTTCTTTCATATCCTATCTATCCTAGGCTAAGCAATAGAGTCTGCAAGTTGAAGACTTTGATCGTGGAATACGTGTGGAAAGAGCTCGACTCACCGGTGATAATGGCGGTGAGGCCGGAGGCATCGATCCCTTCAGTGACCTGCTCGGCGGTGGTGGCGGAGCCGAACCCGCTGGGGCCAGCCCATCCAGTCATCAGTGCCAAGATTCCCATTTCTTCCACTGGATATGTATCTCTGCAGAAAACAAAGCCCCCCCTTCTGCTGCAGATGGGACGATCAGATCAACGGGCAGGACAGAGACAAGAGACAGGAACTTGCAGAAAAATCAGATAACACAGCAGGAAGAGAGAGGACAATGGAGAGGGGGCTGTGAAGGAGGAAGAAGGAGGCTGGTGGAGGGGCTGATGAGAGGAAGCGATTACATGACAATGGAAATTTAATGAGCTTCAAAATCAGTGATGGTTAGGGTATTGGTTGAGAACTGAGGCGACTTCAGCCACCCGTGCATTTAATGGCGGTCGTAGGCCACTAACATATATAATTACACTTTGGAAATAATGCATTAATACACTAATGATGGTGTGAGATCGTATTGTCAAATTGCAGGTCATCTCCTTCCTCGTTGCTCAAATCTTTGGTGGACAAAGTTGACATTTTTACTGAGGGTAACAAGTTGCAGAGTTATTGTATTAAGAGCAAGCAAAAATTATATCAATTTGAAATATTCTAAATATTCATGGAATGGTACAAATCAATAAACAATTCTAAGCCATGTTGGTGCAAAATCCCATTGGCTAGTGAGTTGATTTATGGAAATCCTAGGCATTAAACTGTGGGATCTTCTCCAGCTCATTCCTAGGGCGATTAGATAGTGATTATAAAATAGCACTTTGTTTATGAATACAAATCCCTAGCCATTCAATTTCAATTGCCACACCATACACATCACACAAGGAGAAAGTCTTCTTTTGAATCCTTCTTTGTACGTAAATTGACATCTTCCATTAAAATATAATTTATATTTAATAAAATAAATAAATCATTCATTTATAAAATTAAAAATATTCCACTAATTATAATTTATAAATTTAGTAAATCAATCTTTTCCATTTACAATACTATTACTTATTATCAGTGTTATTAGATTTGCATCCTAGTAAGCTCAATATAAAAAACATAACTGGTGATGTGAATAAATATTGAAGAAACATACTCGAATCGATATTTGTGTTCTAATAATCTAAAATCGAAAAAAACACAAAGGGTCTGTAAACCATTGTTAAATATAAATTAAAAAAATTATATATATAAAGTGTATTTATGGTTAAAAATGGTATGGAATATTTTACAAATTATAAATTTTAATTAGATATAAGTTCAATGAGCATTAAATATTGATGATATTATGTTATTATACCATACTTCTATATATATTTTTTTAATTAATTAAAATATTAACATTAGTGTAGATTTTTGTTACCCTACATATTCAACCTACCACACTCTCTCAAAAACTAGACTTGTGATTTACCTTGAAAAATATTCAACTAATATTATTATTCCCATGGTATAAGAATAGAAAAAAAATATTATTGACTTTTCAATAGTTGTAATTCAAGTGCACATACTTATAAATAGTTATTTAATGTAGATTTAAAAAAATATAGCTTGTAATTAAATTAATACTGTAATGCTATCTCACAATTGGTATTAAATATTATATATATTTTTTAATTAATTAAAAAATTAACATTTGTCCATGATTCATTAAGAGTTATGGCGTGTGTTGGCCTCATCACGAACCCCATGCCAACTTTATATCATCTCACACTTGAACTCATTGAATTTTGGCCTCCCATAAAATTTTAATTTTAAATATTTGATAAAATATACTTATTTAGTGTCTAAAATAAAATTTATTTACGCCATTAAATGAATTTATTTTATTTAATTTTTAATACTCAATAATTTATCAACGACTATAGGTAGGCTGTAGGGGTAGGGTCTGATGTCATTTACTAGTTTCTATACAGGGCAGTACCTACCACAAAGCTGAAAGTGAAACCTCTTCTTTCATGGTATCCCACACATTAAAGGGTAGGGCCCTCTGTCTGTATTGAATATGGTTGGGGATGGAGGTTGGTCATGCAACATAATATGATTTTATAATTTTTATAATTACATTTTAATATTATACGCTTAAGAAATAACATTTTATTAGTATATTTTAAAGTTATATACATTTAAAAAAATGAAACTTTTTTTACTAAAATCTTTTAATATTATAAATTTATAAAAATATAAAATAAAAAAATATATATATTTATTTTGGCGCTGCTGCTACTCGTGTTTGCAAGATGCTCTTCGGTGCTCCAAGATACCCGTGATGTAGTTATTCCATTAGCTGCGTGAACCAATTAAATGTCTGCCTTGAGATCCCATGATATACATGTCATAACATGCATATTTTTATTCTTTATTCTCCTTATTTTGTTGTATATAAATATTTAAAAATATAAATTATTATTAATATTATCATATAATTTTATAAATTTATATTATTTCTCAATTTTACTTATTTAAAATTATTTTTTTTAAATTCACTTTTTTTTACATATAATTAGATATGTAATAGTTTATTACATAAATATAATTTTTTATATATGATAATATAAAAATAAATTGAGCAATATTTTTTCATATTTAAGTTTACCATAATTCAAGTTTTTTTTTTATTAAGGATAGAGTGGAGTTTAAATTAACCGTGGAAAAATATTTTAAACATATGAAAAATAAAATCCAAATTTACCTAAAAGTCTAAAATTAATAAGTAATAATACATTATAATAAACTGTAAATTATATTATAAAAATATAAAAATATTTAATTATATATTATATTTATTGCGACTATATAAATAAGTATTTTTTTATATAATTTCTTAAAATTTTTATTAATAAAAATTATATTAACTTAATAATTTACAAACTTGTCAAACCAGTCAAAATAACATTGACTCATCTCCCATCACTATCCACCTCTATAATTCTATCAATTTTACTATACCTATGTCTATAACTTTTTATATAATGTATCTTAAACCACTCCATACAATCGGCCAATAATACTATACATTTGCCATATTTTCCATGTAATATAGGGTAAAAAGATATTATGATCACATTTCATAATTTTTTTATGTATTTATATATTCAATATTTTTTAAAACTATTTATTTTAAAAACACACAATATAAAGAACCTTTTCCTTGAATTCGACTATTAATAAGAATATGAATTTATCGATGGGTAAACCATCTAATTGGGCAAATATAAGTCATATTCTCATGCATTAAGTAAAATATAAAAATATTAAGTATTTATAATATGACTTGTCTCACTATTTAGCATTTTTTGAAGTGAAAGTAAGTTTTATAAATAGTTATTAATAATAAATTTATTTTATTCGAGAAAATATTTATATTTAATTTCACAAGTAAATATTATAATACCGGTTTATTTTATTAAATCATGGTTATAGATATATGTTTTTATCATAAATGGGTGATACTATTTCAATTTCCTTTACTTGTAAGTTTTAATTTTTATTACACAATAAATTTTTTCCATATGTTATTTTATTGATATTATTATCTATCAATTTTTTAAAAACGATAAAAATATTATTTTTTTGACGCTCATCTATAAGTGTGTAAGTGGTGCCTTTCAATATTCACTTTACATATAAACAATTTAACTTGAAGTTTAGTTCTAGCAGCTCTTTACCTATTATTTCCCTACACATGAGTGTAGGGTCCTTCCATATTTCATGTTGGGTAATTCATATATCTTAATTCATTGCGCACATATAAAGATTATACTCGTACTGCTACCACTTGAGAAGTATGCTATTTTTTATAATTAAGAGATGACTACCCTTCTTATACACATAACCTTGGTTAGAGTTCACAATGGCACTTTTTCTCCTTTTTCAAATTTGGGCCAAGACCCATTTTTGTGATCACAGTCGAATTTCTCCTCTCTCCTCTTTCTAACATGATTCTTCGCCCAGCTAAATATCTCGACTTGATCTCCTTAATATGGGTATTAATCCTCAAGGTCCTAGGTTTCTATTTCACATAATGTTAAATACACTTTATTTTCAAAACAAAAATTATTTTATTTAATTCTTTATTTATAATAGAATACATAATAATCTTTCACCAAAATACTAAATAGAAATATAGTCAAATTTTAATTTCTATAATAAAAAATGGACTTATCACCTCACCATTTTAAAAGTAAGGATGAGTAAAATTCTCACCTAAGTATTCTAAGAAGTATCCACTAATTACCTGGGTATGCTCTGTCGTCTCCCTGTATTAGGTGGTATATTATAGTCGGAACCCTAACTTGATTTAGTTAGCTTTAGATTTACCATTTTTTGTACCACTATTCTATGTAACATTAGACTATATTTGGAATATCTGATTTAGTAGGGGACGGCTATAAATACCTCAATGATTGTGATAAGATTAACATTTAGGTAATTACGTACAAAGTGTTTATGTCACTCACACATATAATAAACCGTTCTCTAAAAAAACCCCTATTTATCTTAAAATCTGTAATGATGTACATGTATTACCTAACATAATATGGAGTCCTAATAGGTGCATAGAAGTTTCAAGAAAAAACTTCCCTTACCTCATTTTTTTCTAGAATTTTAAAAAAGAACTTCCCTTACCTCATTTTTTTCTAATTATTCATAGTTTAATTCCCACTTATCGATATACTCTATCAGGGGTTCCCGAGTATGTTTGAATGAAGCAATACGTTTTATTATTCATTACTAATCTTACTACTTACTTTACTATCTTTTCATGAAATGTATTGTACTAAAACCTCCAACTTTATAAAATTTATATTTTTACCCCTAATATTTGTTACCTTATTACTTACTTCCCTATTTTTTTATGAAATATATTATATTAAGACCTCTATCTTTAAAAAAAATTGCATTTTGGCCTATAACATTTGTTACCCAACAAAAATTTTCTCAAAAATTATGAAATAAATATACGAGTTCCCTAAATTTGTCTTATGTTTGGATAAAGTTCATGATCTCACTGGAGATAACAACTCAGTTAGTACATTAGTGCGATTGAAAAGCTAACTATTATAAAAATTTATGCACCCTTAAATCACCTAAAATGAATGTTAAACTAGCTTATAAATATTATTTTATTATATTTTGTCATAATTAAAAGATAGTCAATAATTTTATTAATTTATTTAATTTTAATATTTACCCAAAACTTAAAAAATTAAGTAGAATTTGGTACTTGTGAATTTTTTTTAATTATACTTAATAATTTAATACGTTAGAAATGACTCAATATTATAATACTTCAGTTTTGTTTATCATAGCATAATTAATATTTTATTAGACTAATGCCAATATGGTGTTCGGCTATATCCAACAAATGTAACATTAGAAAGTTTAGTCAACTACAATTATAATTTAAATTGAATCATTTAATTTTGTAGTAAAAAAAAAGTTATAACTTATGAAAGACGAAAATAGAATTATTTTATCTTTTAAATAGAATTCTAATAAATTATTTACCATAGTTTAGGAAATTTTATATGGTCATATTTTTTTAAAAAAATTATTTTAAAAATGTGCAATTTTTAGTACAAAACAATTCAATTTTAATTAAAAACTATTTTTAATTAGTAATTTCTTAATTTTTTTTATTTTTAATAAAAAAATATTTTAGAATCATATTAAGACCATTTCACCAATGATCTAAAATTAGGGTGTTAAGTAATTTTTAATTTAATTCGACTTTTAATATTTATTTGAATTTTTATTTGATTATCAATATGGGTTTACAAACTAATTAAATTTAAATTTTATTTTCAAAAAAATCTATTTCTATAGTAATCATTCCTACATGTAGTTCAATCAACTATCTATTTTTAAAACTTAATTAGATCACTTAATTGAACCAATAAGCAGAACAATATGGATATACCATCATTAATAAATATACATCACTTGTTTTGAGTGATGTTCCACCACTTCATCTTTGGACACACTAGCCATTCTAATAAAACGATATAATTATTTTACCATTACATGGGTTTTCTTCATATCCATATTAGGAGATGAGTTCCCCTATGAACTTGGGTGATTGATATAATATATATTTTATAGGAAAAATGATCGAATGTTAGGAAGGATAACGTTTTCCAATATTTTTGCAGGTTCGTGAATCTTCAAGGACTCCAACAACTTCATGGCGTGGGCCAGCTAGCTTAGGTTAGGTGGGCTGTCTATTTCCTGCTATTAAGACGTACCCATAGTATCATAAATTGGACATAATACCTAAGAGTAGGCCACATGGAGGTCATGGTCCCGTATTCTAGGGGTGAGTGGTTCACATCACCAAACTTATCTTGCTTATACCCACCATCTGTGCTACTTGGCACCCCACTTTTTATTCCATTGTCACTTTCAATGTCACTTATCTTGTGTATAATGAACAAGTAAGCTTATCTTTATTTATTCCATTGTCACTTTTTAGTTGAGTATAATTATTTTAATTTCCATGGATAAACACGTATGAAGAATCATATGTAATATAAGCTTACTATCTTATTTTCTTAGTGACTGGGTTTACTCCAAATAACATGGGCCCATTTAATGTACCCATACATCAATATGTATGGAAGCCCGTTTATTTTTCTCACGGTCAAAGCCCAACAAATTTTGTTAAATATATTTTTTTATTATTTTTACTGAGCTTTTTGTTGATAGGGCGCCGTATCTAAGAAGGTACCACCCCCATCCATCGACCCATTATAGGTCCAGCTCGTCTCATAGTCAAAGTCGGCTCAGCTGCTCCACCGTTCTCTTGGCGGAAACCCTGAAAGTTCGTCCGTCCGTTGCGATCTCGTCTGTCGGAAGCGACCGCTCTCGTTTCATTGCTGTATGTAAATGCTAACGTTCTCGTCTCCGTCGTTATATGGCTATAGGTTTAAATCTCGTGGTTCTGTGGATGGGTAACCTGCACAGCCTAATCGGATTGCAGGCTGCATTTTCTCTCTTGTGAATCTTGTCTGTTGTGTAATCGTTTTTAAGGTAGATCACTGCTTTGATTAATGGAATTTACGAGCTTGGTTTTAATGACGGGGTGAAGCACATGTTCGTATCGGACTTTCTGGCCTTGCAATGCCCTAATTTCTAGTAAATTGTCTAGCATCCTAGATTTACCTATGGAATTGATGTAAATTTAGCCTAGTAGGATTTTCCAAGTTCATTTTTCGAGATAGTTCCCTATGAATTCAGCGCTTTAGATCTACATCCTCTTGAAGAAATGGTCTTTGGTAATGATGAAGTTAAGCTGGTCTGGAGCCAGTCCATTTTACATTGGTAGAGCTATCTCCTTTTTTCTTCAGAGTTGTTTAACTGTGTATAGACAAGCTATCAGTTTGAGAATTCAAAGGAGCATTTCTGAAGGCAAACTTCTTGTGCCTCAACCTGATACATCAATTGACAGCGGTTATCCTATAGTTTAGATCAGATATCATATGAAACTAGTCATTTGATACTTACATCAGCCATGTCAAGGTAGAGATATGCTGCTTTCTGGGTTAGCCAATCGAATCACTTATGGTAAACTTGTGTTGATGTGCCTACACACTTTGTTCATGAATATAATACATGGGGCTATTTTTGTTGAATGCTTTGGTTTTTTGTATGAGCTCCCTTGAATCACCACGGATCCTGTGTCCCCCAAATCATTTATTTTCTTGGTTGAGCTTTGGATGCTCCCATCATCAACATATATTCCTGTGATAGCTTGTATGGGCTGTTTTCCGTTGATCAATGTGTGTTCTTTTGTTCTTATTTGGTGGCAGCCAAGCAAAATCTTTATTTTGTTGAGACCTAGGAACTAATGGTTGGATTGTGTGATGCAGGTGATGATGGACGATCAGGATCTGGGCTTTTTTGCTACATTCCTCGGCATCTTCATATTCATACTGGTGATAGCTTACCATTTCGTGATGGCCGAGCCCAAGTACGAGTAGTCAACTACTCAGCCTCTCCTCCATTCATCTGCCATTTGCAGTGTCATAGATTGTGAGTTCTGCATTTAGAAGGGCTTTGTAATATGCAACATAAGAAGACGAGGAGGACAATGAGTTGAATTATAATCCATTTTGCAGGTTATCTTGTTGGGATCAACTGTGTCTTGCTAATGTCTGTTTCTTCTCTTAATTTGAACATAGGCCACTGAGTTCTGTGATTTTTGGAAACTTACAACTATCATCATCATCTAACTATCTGTTAAAATTTTTTATTTTGTAATTTATATTTTTTTAAAAGTTGATTTGTTACCCAGAGAAGGCTTGCTCAGAGAGGAGGAAGTAATCTCCTCCATGGTTGGGTAGATTGTTAGGATTGTTCGGGGGCTCCACTCTCCTTGTCATCGGTGTTGTGGTCTCCTCGCGCTTCAATTGACGTAGCTTTTCCCCTCAATCGACCGACGATGGTTGATTACGATCATCATTAGGGTAATTGGGATTCCATGACTGTAACTCAACCCTAATCGCAATCGTCAAGCAAGGGAGTAGGAGGGCGTTCAACGAATAAGGCTACTTCGGTTTCACTCTACTTATTAGGCGAGTTATACAATTTAGTTAGTATGTTAGTAGTACAATATAACTTCAAGTTTTAGTACAGTTTTAAATAATATTTTTCTTTTTTGGGAAAATTTCGTGATAAGCAAGTTAGCTTATCTTATATTTAAATAAATTTCTCATTTTATTTTAGATTGTATTATTAAACTTAGGGTAGGTAATTTATTGTTTGAAGTGGTTTTATATTATTGAACCTACTAATATTTATTTTATAACTCAAATAATATATACATTTTATCAATAAATAGAACAAATAATAGCAGAACACGGTTGGGTGAGAGTTCACAGGTTCCACCCCAAGTTTACCTGATACCCATATCTCATCCTACAGTACTTATTCATACTTCAATACCCATATACTCTTATATTATATCATTTTTTTTTGTACATTAGCCCTTATTATCAATACTAATATACAATTATAATCACAAATAATTAATTTTAATTTAAAATCTTTATATTTACGCTACAGCCCATCAAACTATAACCGTACAGTAGATTCACAATTATTACTAAATTTTTCATAATTTCATATATATTTTTAAATCAACTTTATTTACCGGTAGGAATTGTGTACATATACTTATACCCACTTTATATTTTTTTTAAAGGTGAACTTAAAACCACTTGAACTATATTAGATTTATCCTACTATTGTTAATAGTAAGTTTCACCCATTTTTTCATAAACAGTCCTACTAGACCACAATACGTGAGGTATATTTATACACTCCTCACGTGTTACCCTAATATTATAATTAATGAAATTATTAAAAATATAACCACAAATTATTTAAGCGTATTTAAATTGTCAGTAAGTTATATTTCTATAAATTGAATTTTCAAAACAAATAATAATATTTCAAAATCTTCCATCGGTACTATCAGTTCCGATATCTAAAATCTCACCTACACGATAGCAGTGTGTTCATTTTTATTGGATCTCGACTGTATATATACTTATCTATATAATTACTTGTACAACTAATATTCACATAAAAAAAATTACCGTAAAATAATTTATATTCTCGTGTATTTAGGTATAGTTTTTAAAATTATGTATTAATTACAATTAAATTCCTAAATTTTATAACTTTATATTTATATCTCTAATATCCATTTTATCCTCAATTAAGTTATTAGAATTTTTAATATTCTCTAATAGTCTGTTATTTTTATTCAAGTTCTCAATTTTTTCTTATTTATAATTTGATTCTCAATTTTTTAAAAATTTTAAATTTACCCAATTTTTCAAAAAATTATACTTTAATCCCTGAATTATGATTTTATCAAATTAATTATTTAAACTTGATTAATTACTTCCTATCATATTACTAATTGTTTCCATACGTTTATCTTGATTTTTGAATCGTTTCATTTTACTTATATTTAAAATAAAACAGAGATTTACTAAAAATTTTTTTTTACAAATAAAGAGTTTAATTTTTTTAATGAAACTACGGTGGGAAATCTGAATAAGGGTGGTTAGTGCTTATCAATTGTATACTCTTATATTTGGAATATAAGTAAATTAGTAGCCGGAATAATAATAATTTGATTAGAGAAGTTTTCGCCTGTAGATTTTGAAATCTTACTGTTCCTGATTCGAATTAGCTTAAATATTATAGAGTTGAGAGGGTCGGATGGAATAGAGCGGTGTGATGATCGACTGTCGACGTAGGTGAAAAAAAAAAAGGTCTGGGCGACCGGAATTCAACTCGGGGGAATTCGACTTATTGGCTATAGTTATAGCATACGTGGACGAGCCCGTTCCTCGAATTCTGCATATGCTATTATCTCATGTAGGATACTTCCACACGGTCGTTTACAACAACTGTGAATCACGATCCGCACTACGTCAAGTGGGAAGCCCATGAACCAGCAGCCACCCTAACAATGGACCATTTTCAAGAAATGGTCTAGAGTGGATCCCTCTTTGGCCGCAACTTCAACAGGGATGATCCGATAGTTTGACAGGATCGACAGAGAGCTGCTGAAGAGACTCGAGGGCCAGTTTGCACCGGGAGGTTGGTGCTTGGCGAACGGTTTCCCGGAGTCGTAGCGTAGTAAAGCCGATCGGGAGATCGAAACCGCTGGAGGGTTCACCTGTAAAGCTGTTGGACCGTGAAATATCCAGGACGAAAAATATGTAAATGATCAGTTTCTCTGAACTCAACCATTCCCAGTTATATGGCGTTTCATCTAAATCACAACGGCCATGAAAGTGGCCATCTTGAGCTAATTACTTAAACACCAGAGTGATTCCAACATTACAACCCCTTGTCAGATAAAAAAAGTAACACCCTTATTGTGAATGGATAAGGATCCATGGACTGTATAATAGACCCATTCCTCGTCCTACAGCAAGCAGTAGGATTGGTTGGCCGACAATCCTCCAATTCTTCTTCCTATTATTTACAGTTTATAAAGAGGAATACTTTAGACATGATAGACACAAAAGCTACTGCTGGTCGGGCACTTTGGCCCCCACAACATAAATTTACATTATTCACTCTATCATAATAAAGCTATATATATATATACCTATGGATAAAAAAAAAACAAATTTAAACCTCTCCCATTTACTTCCTACCCATATAGAATTTTATCTCTATATCTTATTTTAACTAATTAAAAATTTGATAAAATAAAAAAATATTATAATTTTATAAAATAATTTTTTTAACTATGTATAAATTATAATTTTTAAATAAATATCAATTATTTATCTATACAAAATAATTTCTAATATTTTATAATAAATACCTGAAATTGTAATTTATAAAATTAGTTATTATCTAATAATTGATATATATATGTTCCTTTATATAAAATTTGTTTTATGGAATTGAACATAAATCAATTTATATTATTTTGTGCAAAATTAATGTTGGTTTATGGAAAATGTTCTTGTTTGATAATAATTGATGTGAAGATTTGGGGCATCACTCAACTTCCACCAGTAACAAATTTGGTCTTTTACAGATGTAAACATTGACTTGGACTTTCCAAGCCACAAGAAAAGGTAAGCAAGCTTATGGGTTAAGGAACCCAACATCTCCCTCAAAACCCTAAAAAGAAGAAATGAAAGAAATTTACTAAAGGGAAAAAAAGGGTTCGTCATGCGCTGGTCTGGATATTGAACAAAATAAAGGAAAAATTATATATATATATATATATATATATTTCTTGTAGCTTCTTCATTCTCTCTCCTTCTATGGTCCTCTTTAGCTGGAGGTGTGTGTTTCTTCTTCACTGCATGTCGATGAATTGATGCCCATCAAACTTTACTAAAGAGGGAAAGATCACTAGCTAGTAGCAGCCATGGTTTTCTCTTCCATTCCACCTTATGCTGATACCTCCAACTGGCAGCAGGTGAGCTCTCCTCCCTCTTTGTGCTTCTTCTACACCTCTTGGCATCCATGGCTTTTGGCTTTCTCCTTTTCTTTCTAAAAGCTAGCAATATTGGCGAGCTTCAAGAAAAGAGAGATGGTGAGATCATAATATTCTTAGTTACCCTTTTTCTTGTTTAACTCCTTGCTGGTTTTGAATATACTAAAGATATTTGATCTCATCCGCTTTATTTTCTCCTCTCTCTCTCTTTCTCTCTTTTTTTTTTTTTGCAGCCGCTGAATCATCAAGGTGGAAGCAGCGGCGGAAGCGGAAGCGGAAGCTCTCAGCTCCCACCTCCACTGGCACCACCACCGCAGACCCATGGAGGCAGTACGATCCGGCCAAGCTCAATGGCCGAACGAGCACGGTTTGCCAACATCCAGATGCCCGAAGGGCCTCTCAAGTGCCCTCGATGTGAATCAACAAACACAAAGTTCTGCTACTTCAACAACTACAGCCTCTCGCAGCCTCGGCACTTCTGCAAGATGTGTCGGAGGTATTGGACCCACGGCGGGGCTCTTAGGAACGTTCCAGTCGGAGGAGGCTGCCGGAGGAATAAGAGGAGCAAAGGAAGCTGCTCAAAATCTTCTTCCAGTGCCGGAAGTGACCGACCGGCAGGCAGCAATAGTGGCGGTGGTTGTGGCCGTGTTAGAGCATCGAGTGGCATGAGCTCCAGTGGTGGACTTGTGTCTACTTCCCATATGTTAGGATTCGGGGAAGCTCAGAATCCATCCTGGCGTCTTATGTCTTCTCTGCAGTGCCTAAACACCAGCTTCGGATCATCACTAGATCAAATGGGCCTGCATTACAACAGGATGCCTCCGCCGCTTGGAGAGGCCGGAGAGTTGAGTTTTCCGGCGGCCACCATCTTAGGAGGTGGAAGTGATGGCTCCTCCCCATTATTGTCCAATGGAGGCCTGAGGCTACCCCAAGCACAGCAATTTCCCCTCCTGGGTGGGTCCAATCCATACCCTTTTGAAGGAAGCATGGAATCACCCGGGCTTACAAGTCAGATGAGGCCGAAGGCTCCAACGTCGGAGTTTATCACTCAGCTTGCTTCAGTGAAGATGGAAGATCGCAGCAACCCAGAGCATAATCTGTCGAGGCAATACCTAGGGATTCAAGGTAACGACCAATTCTCTACTTGGAATACCAACGGCGCATGGACCGACCTCTCTGGGTTTAGCTCTTCGTCTACAAGCAATCCACAATAGACAGTTTCTCAATGGTCAGGTGCTCACTCCAGTTGGATATATACAACACTGTTCAATAAGGCCTTCACAGAATATTAACGAGTGAGGTAGTTTATTTATAGGGGTTGATGAAACCCTAGCTAGAGACTTGGTATTTATTATCTCTTCCTCCTCCTTCCTTCCCTTCCCTTCCCTGCTCTTGTTATATTGTTCTTGTTGCACTTGTTCTTGTAGCTGCTTTGGGTATTGCCTTTGGACTATGGCAGCATGTGTTAATCATTAGACATGAGATCAAGTTAATCAAAATATTCTCTTGGCCTTCATCATTATAGGTCAGGTAGCTGATCTCATGGCCAAAGGCCTGCAACATGAGATGACTGATATCATGGTAAGATACATGTTCAAAATGTAATGTTATGTTTAATAAAATAAAGAAATATTATGATTGTATAAAGTTGAAAATGTTCTATTATTTATTATTTATAACTTTTAATTAAACATGTGTTTAATCTATTATTGTTATAGAATCATTTATCACATATAGACTAGTATCAGTTTATGAGGTTGAAAATTTTCTACTATTTATAAGTTTATAATTTTTAAATAGAAATGCATAGAACTTCTTATCACATACAACATTAGATAGGTGTGCTTGAAATGCATAAAAACTTCAAGAAAAAATGAAAGTAAATCCTCAATTGGTATATATAAGTGTGACATCAAATAATTTAATTAATGTGCAAATGTATGCATATATATATATATATATATATATATATACAAATCATATCTTTAATTAAAGGTATATTCTTTTAATGCAAACAAACTTAAAAAGCTATATATATATATATATATATATATATATATATAATGCAAAATGTAGTGGTCATCCTAGCGTTATAAAAGCAAAGACGGTCAAAAGATGCGTGGAGATATGGTGGCCTCGATAGAACAACTCATAGGCTACATATTTGCAATTTGATCAAAGAACTATGGTTGATGAAGATGATCAACTGTATTTCTTCAAACCCTAACAACAATGGTCATATATATATGCTTCAATGGACACCTACATATATATGCTTGGAAATTCTCCCTCTAGGTCTCAACCTTATTTTTTGGGATATGTCTCACACTTTTTGGTCAAAAGGGTGAGCTTTTCATCTCTAAGATCAACCACCGGGGAGGCCATGTAAGCTAAAATCAAGCTTTTAGGGGAAGAAGGAGAAAAAAAATGTAGTTGAAGAATGACTTGGACGATGAAAGTTTATTCTTAGGCTATCGTGGGGTCCCTATATTCAATTTAATGTCTATGGGAGGCTCTTATTTCATGGTTTCTTTACCTAATTTCGAGGAACAATATGGAAATTAAAATAAGAATATTATAATATAATGATGATGGGTCGATCAACCTAGGGTTCTTCATAAAAGTCATTGACTCACAAGGCACCAATCCCTTCTCCGCATATAAATCTCATCATTATTTTTGTCATATGGAAAGCTTTTTGTCTACATGTATAACCATTTTTTGACTTTCAATCATATACGGATCACATTGTATAAGTTAAGTGTAGAAGTCTTCCACTTTGTATTATTGATCATAATTCACCCATTTAAATCGAATAGGCTTGCGTGGAAAAAAATTAAAGATGAATAAAAATGTCAAATTAAAGTTGAGATTCCAAAAAAAAAATAGCCAAATTATAAATAATTCATAAGAGTTTCAAATAATCTATTCTTAGATGGCAATCCCTAAAAAACCCTAATTTATCTCTTTTGTTCCTTGGTTGAATGGGAGAAGAGTCTTGTAGGTTTTGGTTAGCATATCAATATATAGAAGAAAATTCCAAAAAAATAACCATAAACTAGAACCTCACTTGTTGAATCATTTATTAAATATATTCATAGCTATATATCTTAAATGTGCTCATATATCACAACATGTCAACCATTACATGACTCACAACAATAATTTTCCCAATTACAATTTGATGCACGAATCTATAATTAGAAGGGATAGTAAGAATACTGAAGTTATGGATATATCAAATCCCAATCATAATTTTAATCAAATACATAATCTTTTAATACTAATGTGAAACTAGTAACCTAAGAATCATACATGTATAACAATATCACTAACCTCTCAAAATTGGCTTCAAGACAAGAGAATGACAATCTCTTACCGTACTCATATCATTCGAACCATAGTATTAATTCTAGAGGCGGCTTGTCCTTATTAGAAACAAACAATGACAATTTCTTTCTCTCTAGTTTTTACTCAAGATAGGAATATCATTTAATCTCTAGGTTATTTGACCAATGAATATCTTGCATTCTCCCACCACTATCACAATCCATCACTATCTACATTTGTAAATTGATATAGGTTGTGTACTCACATTTTATATATATCACATGTTCACTAGATTCAACTAATGTAATTCACACACAATTGGCAAAAAATACAGTTTATAAATACCATTTCTTACTTTCACTCTAGAAAAACTCGTATTAATATGTAATCAACTTTAGATAATAATATCAATTCAAACAATCACACAAAAAGATAAGTAGGTCTCTACTTTTATGAAATATTTTAAAATAGTTTTGTAACACTAAAATTTTCAAAAGAAAATTTTAATGCAATTGGATTAAAAATAAAAGTTGAACCAAGAATGAAAATCAAAATGGAGATATGAGTTGTATTTGGGACTGGACGTAAAAGAAAATGATTTTTTCGAGAGAACTTAGGGTAAATTTGTGATTTTTGGCCCCAAATTAAAGGAAATTGGATTAAGAATTTTTAAAAAATTAAATTAGGTTAATAATAGATCAAATATACGTGAACTAACCAAGAAAATGTCAAAATTGATCGAACCAATCAATTTAATCATTGAAAACCAGTTTGCTACAATAATAACCGATCAACCATCAATAGAGAGATAATGTGTGCTACATGCACAGACGTACATCTTCCTCACCTGAACTCAGACTTGCTGACCTGACTGAACTCGACATTGTTACCCCTCCACCCATCGACTTTATGAAAATTTTCATTGAGATACACAAAAAGGAATTACTCAAAAATCTCAATTTATTTTATCAAATATAACACAACAAAAATGTTATTGAGCTAAAAACTCCTCCTTCTACCCCCTATTAAGAGCAATTGAATTTTCATGGTCGAAGAAGCTCAAATTTGGCTATTGCGTTTGGTCTTTGACCTAATGTGTCAAATACTACTTGATCTATCTTGAGCGTAAATTGACCAACAATCTCTTCCATTATTTTCAATCACATTTCATATTAAAACATGTAAGGTATTTACTGATCAACCTCCATTTATATATACTTTTGTGGGTATGTGGATACCTAATCCGAAGATCCTATTTGAACTTTGACTCAATATAGGTATTACTCAGGCGACTTCTTAGTTGTTAATGCACTATTTTTGTGTATTGTGTATGATGCTTATCTTTTATTCCTATCATCTAATCATTTCATATGCATGGTATAGTTTTAGGGTTGATTTATTTTTTTGTTCTCCCTAACATACCCCATTTTTAATTTTTAGTGGTGTGAAAAGTCACTAACTTGTCATAACAAGTGCACCTTCTTAACCAATTCATCTCTGTCTATGACTTACAATAACTCATCTCTATGACAATGTTCACCACTTGCAACAATGCTTAATATGAGGCCCGCCTAATTCCTCTTTCATTGTTTACAACTCTCTCTATGACAATGTTCACCACTTGCAACAATGCTTAATATGAGGCCCGCCTAATTCCTCTTTCATTGTTTACAACTCACAATACAAAGTGTATGATTCCCTATTCCTCCCTTCATCCAACCAAACTTGGGTTTTGTTTCTTGGGTTTTGTGAAAAGGAGTTCATGGTATTCTATGTGCCATTTTTCTCTTATGATAAGATTTATCCACTTTTCGGTCACTAAACACTAATACTATGATCACACACTTGAATTATTTATATTTATTACTCAAACTTCTATTAATCACTTTAAAATCTATGAACTTTCCTTATTCTCGTTTGAATCCCTAAACTCCAAATATTTTTATTTAGGTCTCCAAACTTTCCATAATTATAATTTTCACTCTAAATTAGTCAAATCTTTCTCTTTAGGTACTTGGGCTAACCTTATTCTCAATTCAACCCTTAGACTCTTTCTTATTTGCAATTTGATCCACAATTATTCAAAATTGCACTTTTATTCTTCAAACTTCTTATCCTTCCAAATTTGGGCTTTAAGCCTCCCACACACCCACTTTTTAAGCTTGCATCATTCTTAGTCTCATCGATAGTTGCTTGTTAGGTTTACCAATAGTTAATCATGGGAAAAGTGTGCAGGTTATCAACACCTACAATATGTCCTCCTTCAACTAGGTCCCCAATGTAACACCAAAATTTTTAAAAATCAAATTTAAGTTGTTTGGACTAGAAACTAACATCGAACCAAGAATGGAATCCCAAACTAGGAATGCCAACATGAATTGGGAATGGAACCCTAGAATGAGATTGGAAGTCAAACCAGATCGAGAAACTAAGGTCGAAAATGAGAATGAGAACTCAAGTTAGGAATGAAAGCCCAATCAAGTTAGAGACCGATTTTCTGAGCAAGAAACCGGCATATGGGAAAATTTCAATTTTTAACCGAGTGGGGGTCAGGATTTCGGGTTAAATTAGCGAGGGGACCAAAGAGGAAAAAAAAGGTAATTTTGGATTTTTGGAAATTTTGAAAATGAGGGGAACCAAATCGGGTTAGATTCAATCCCACTTTGACCAACCCGACCCAACGTATGGTCATACCCTTGAAATCGCCCCACTACCTACTCATGTGCAGTTTCTACATATGACATGTTATGAAAACTTGCTTAATTAACCCAATTTTTTTTATCAAATTACATGCAATAAGACCAGTCAATGCAATGAAAACTCCCTAAGTGGCATACAAGTGGAGTTAATTACATTTCCATCGCTCCACCAGATCAAATTTGACTGGAGAAGATCAAAAACTCATCCTCAAACTCGCTCCCAATACCTGATTGTTCCTACTCCAAAATTTCCCTCATCCGATTACCAAATGAAGTTTTTTGGTGTCAAAAAGTCACTAATGGACTCCTCTTAATTTCTATGGTTAGGTCCCAACTTGTTAGTGGTTGGACAACACCGCACGAGGGTCATTTTGGTCAAACTCCAGTTTAGGACAAAGAATTGATGTCGCATCGCCACGCTTTCAGGGCCAAATTCGGCCTCCTCTGGACACCACTCCAATCGATAATGGTGTCAAAATGACCGCATGCCTCTCCTCTACCTCTCTATGACTAGACAACGACCAAATCATCCCAACTCTGGTGACCACTTGGCTGGCCTCAACCACATAAAGTTTTTCTTGGACCTTAGATACAAAATGCCTAAGCTCCGGCCATCTTCAGTGAAAATTTCCGACAACTCCCTAAGTTGCTTTGTTTCTTGTAGTTTTGGTACTTGGCCAATTTTGGCCAAGTTCAACCGGGGTAAGACCCCCACTCTACCTATCAAACATTAGGCATAGTATAATGAAGGTATTTGGGAGGGATTAATGAAATGAAATTTGGTTTACTTGATTTTTAAAGTTCGAGTACTAAATTGTAAAATTGAAAAAATTTGGGGATCGAATTGAAAAAAGGGAAAACTTGTGGAAATAGTATCCAATGCTATACTAAGCGGCTAGAAAGTGATTTCAGAACAAATGGGGATGTTTGAAGTTTTTTTTGAAAGTTTGAGGGCCAAATCCTAATTTTCGGTAAATTAGAGGCAAAAACATAATTTTGTTAAAAAGTTGCACAATAGCTATTTATGCCCAAAATAAGTTAAAATAATTTATTTCATCCATAAAGGGCAAAAGTGGAACTTTTTCAAAGTAAAGGAGGCAAAAATGATATTTTTGCAATGATGGGCAAAATCATAATTTTACCCATTTTAGGAACCAAAGTGTGAAGTAATGAATTTTGGGGATCTATAATTAGTTTTTGGGAACTTAAAGGCTCAAATAAGTGTAAAGGAAAGTTGAGTACTCAAATGAGAGACTTGGAAAGTTTAGGGTCAAAATTGAGAGAGTTTAGATAAGTAAGGGCAAAATGATAATTTTGTCGTATTTGCATACCAAAATGTAATTTTAAAAAAGTTAAGTATTAAGGTGAGAATATTATAGTGCTTAGGCATTTTGGCTAATATGACCAAATATGGGCATACATTTGACAGATGGAATGAAACCACAAAATGGATTTAGTTAAGACCAATTAATTGACGTGTGAGTCGAGCGAACCCGACCCAATAGACAAAATTTTAATTTTTAGAAAATTAGTGGGTGACACTCTAGTTACCCAAGTAAACCAAATCGGAGCTTGTTTATATAACTTGATTTGTGTAGTGAAACTTTCATCCAAACAACATGGGAGTACACGCATCCGGACGTTTTCGAAAAATCCTACGAGAAAAACAAGTCCACGATATAATGGTTAGTAGGTTTATAGATGATGAGAGCTATTGGTACGATCATAATTTTTTACATATTTTGTATTAAAACTACAAAATATAGAAAAAATGATAGAGGTTACCTAAGATAAGTAAAGATATGAAATGTGCATGCTAATCCATTAATTAAATTAATGACCCATGATAACACAACAGAAAAATCAAGACTATATTTCGTGTATAATTTTCCAAGAAAAGGCTAAAGTTTTAGTTAGCGGAAATACTAATACTGAGATTTTTTCTAAAGTAAAAGGAGAGGTAGACCATGTGTATTAATTAAGTAAAAAAAAAAGAAAATAATGATGAACTAATAGATTAGAGAACCGTATGTATCAGGTTTTAAGCACACCCGAATAAGTGTTATGAGAAATGAGTAGTGGGGTCAATCAAATAACATATTAAACCTTAAAAATTAAAGATATTTATGTGTTTTAATGTAATGCGTGCATAAGAATATGAGTAGTGAGATCGGTTAGATATTATATGATATATTCGAATTTAAAATGGTTATTGTTATTATTGTTTTCATATGTGTAATATGATTATTTGGGTGTATGAATTATAACGTCTATATTATATCTGATATCAGAGTTGATATCAACGATATAGTGAATAATGGAAGTGGGGAAAAGGGAATACTAAAATTTCTAGAAATTCCCACATAAATAGGTTTATGGTTGGGGTTCAAGCATGTAAGGTTGTTTGGATTAAAGAATATACAAAATAACAAATGACACATTATCGATATTAATATGAGGGGTACATTTTATCAGGAAATGTTTACAAATGAATGTGGATATATAATGTGCATATCACTTATAGCCCTCAAATACTAATGCGTGAAAAAGTTATATAATGGTACATTTCATCAGGAAATGTTTACAAATGAATGTGGATATATAATGTGCATATCACTTATAGCCCTCAAATACTAATGCGTGAAAAAGTTATATAATGGTGTTTCTTGTGGAATACATAAACAAATTATCACTTGAGTTCACAAGTTCACAAATGTGTGAACTCCAAAAATATTTTATTAATTATTGTGATAAATTAAATGAGATTGGAAGATTACACATCTAAATAACAAATACTTGAAAATTGTAGTAGGTTGAAAAGTGAATAAGAAAAAAATTAATAAATTTTAATAAAAAATTTAATAAAAATCAGGTAAAATATGTTGTGGCTAATTTTGGTAAACAAATTAACTATGTTGTTACTTTATCCACTACCCAAAACATTTTAGTTATGTAAAATGTTTAGGTTCGTACAAATGTGTATTAAGTAGTTTAAGTTCAACTTTTAAAATATGCTAACTAATTAAATGACAGGAAGTATGTCTATGAAGATTAATTTTTATTTATTTATTATATTATTTGTTATGGTAATTTATAATTAATTTTATGGTTCAATTCATATTTTATAAAATTTTAAATTTTAGTTGAAAATTGTGTATATATTTTTTATTATGTTGTACTTCAATTCATATTTTATAAAATTTTAAATTTTTGTTAAAAATTGTGTATACTTTTTTATTATGATCAAGTTATAGATTGAGTTTTCCAAATACTTGTTACACATTTCCATCAGTGTAGCCATCAAATAACCGTATTATTTACAAATGTAATACTCAATATAATAAAATATATATTAGTTTCTTTTAAATTTGAACTTTAACAAAAATAATGTAAATAATTCAAAAATATTTTTAAAAAAATCTTTGTTATACTTAATGGATCTCCTTATGCTCAATTATTTATAGCTCAAAAATAATTTTTGATAAAATATTAACATTACACATAAGTTCCTTTCTCTTTAAATGGAATGGAATGAGATTTTGACTATTGAGAAGAGTACTAACATCAAGCTTGAGTAATCACCTACAGGAAATAATTTGCATAAAATAAAATACATGTGTTCTAAAACCTTATAAGCATTTGTTATCACTACTTTTGTCAAATATATATAATTTTAATATTTTAAAATTTATATATTTAAAAATATTACACTTTCAATCATATATTTTTTAAGATATATTTTAATATTTTATATATTTAATAATAATGTTAATTTGTATATCATATATAAGAATTTGTTACGACTATTTTTGTCAAATATATATAATTTAAAATTTATATTTAAATATATAGCAGAAAAAGAACTATATTTTTAAAATATATAATATTCAAATTTTTATTTTTAAAAATATATAATTAAAATATTACAAAAAAGCCAAAAAAAAAGAATCTGCCTATCATTGTCAATTTACACTTGTTGCACAATTAAATACCCATATCATGACCATTCTTGATGGAAAAAAAGTGTCCAATATCCTTGTAGACTATATTTGACGCAGATGCTTCTTTTTGTCGGGTGTAACAGACAAGTTTGGTCAATTTTTTCAGCTACATCTATTTGTTAAATATTAGTTTTTAGTTGATATCACTAATAAATATTTTATATGGTGTAATTGGCAATATAATTATGTCATGTCATTAAAATAAAATTAAAATATTTTAGTTTTTTCTTAATTAGAAAACAGAGGTCGACGAAAAAAAAACAAGAGGTGGTCGTGACTTGCCGAAGTCTCTGTATACAGGTAAAATGCCCGCCGGAGGGAAGGCGCCGGCGACAAGCTTCTCCTTGGATGGAATTCCACAAGGATCATATTAATTAAAGTAGATGATGACACATGCCAACATGTACGTACAAATCCTATAGATAATTGAAAATTTGAGAAGTTTTGTCGAACAGAAATTTTCCATTTGATAAACCAACAATATGCATCTCCTTCCCCGTCACCGGATTCCAAATCATGTTTTGCTGTATAGTCACCGGAGTAATCCTCCTAGAAGCGCTTCCATCTAGCACAAAACTAGGGTTAGGAGGTGCTATCTTCCCTAGCACCTCTGCTTGTTTTAGCAACTCAAGGGCTAAGAACAGTAGGTCGAACCTTTTTTTTTCTTTTCTATTTATTTTTTTTGTTTGATATGGTCTAATAGAGGCAATTTTGGAAAAAATGAAGTGTTGATGGATGATGTGCACGTACGTATTTTGGGATAGTCACGTGCTAAGATGGTTGAGGCTAGCCAAGAAAGGGAAGGAGTGAGATTTAAATTCAAAATGTACTGATAAAACGAAATAGATACTTGTAACAATGTAAGGTAGGTGGGTAGAATTGTAGGTTAGAAGAAAATTTGATGAGTAAGTCGGTTTACAATTGTTATATTAGAATATAATACTTTTAGAATTGAATTTAATGAACATTTTGTAATACATGAGTTCTAGTGATTTTTAGGGTTTTTAGCCTATTTGTAAAAGAGTAGGATGATGAAACTAATATTTAAGAACTAGATTTGACCTTCCATAATCTTGTTAAAGTGATAGGTGAAGTGTTAAATATTGACTAGTGGTACGGGGTGTTTATTAGATTGCATTTCAAATTTGTACTTCATTTTTTCTAATTTAAATTCTCAAATTTTCTCTTATCTTTTACTTATGGTAATTTTTCTTATTTACCATAATTTATTTACCTGATTGATAATCTATTATCCATATTTTGTAGCTCATGTCGATAAATAATATAATAACTCATTTTATCACATGTTATCTAACATTCAGTATTTACAATCTTTTTGCATCCCTATGTACCCCTTAGGTGGTATTCGTTTAAGAATTCATATATTGTTGATTTATTACTTTTTAAATGCATTTTATGTCATCCGTCTAAATATTTAACCTCATATTACCAAGGTATGTCCAACACAATTGAGTTTGTGTTGATAGTTATTTTTTATAAATTGGGATAGATTTTGTCCCTATCATGGGTGGCTTTTCGGCCAACAAAACTATTTTGGTACAAAATTTGCGCATATGATTGAGTTTATGGCATATTGATTGCATGAACTATTTTTGAAAGAGTAATTATTTATATTGAAATTTATTTTCTTAAAGGACGAATGTTTGAAAAATATCAGCTAACTAATGAATATTTAAGAAATATAAGTTATATACATGGAATTAATTATTTTTTTCTATTAATACAATCAGTTTATTAATACTTTTTCAAATCTTTTAAATTTCGTTCCTTTAAACTAGCCCTTCAAGATAGCATGATAACTAATATCTAAGCAAAACTCACTCAAATATATGATGGTATAGGTACAAGTTGTTTGGGAATGGAAAAGCATATGGCATAGGAAAAAAAAAGAGTTGAAACAAGGGATTGTTTGGCAAGTTGGCTCATGGACAAGGATAAATGTCTCGTGTGATAGGTGGATTACGGTTCTAGAGGATAAAAATCTTTCTAACCTACCTATTATGGAAGAGCACCCTTCATTAAAAGTAAACACATTGATCTGTTTATGTGAATAGGACATGATACCTATATAAGATAAAATCACAAGTGAGGAGGCCGATGCCCATATAAGTATGATAAAAATCAATTGTTTTGACACGTTTATTGTATCTATAGGAGTATTGGCTTGAGACACCATGGAGATGGTCATAGTTGGAATGGGATCGGTCACAACTTTCCATTGATGACTCCCTTTTGTCATGGTTTTGCAAGGACTACCTGTTTATTGTAAAGCTTTTTTCAAAGTTCAAAGTTGAATGCAATCACTAATCTTCCTCTTAAAATAGATCTTCATTCATCAAGTCATTGGTACAATGAGACTCATCACAACATGAGAAAACCTAACACTAGCACTAAAGAAAATCCATCACTAGAAGACCAAGTCAACCGGAGGCTTAGCATGCATTAGCCGTGTACGTGTCATTGTTGCCAATGGTGGAAGATGCATCCCCATCACGAAATGAAGATCTATTTAGGATCTTTAAGTGCAAAGAAAAGGAGGGAGAGGGACCAAAAGAGAGATATTCTAAAGGTGTGCACAGTCTGCACGTCCCCTCCTCCACATATCTTCTCAATCATGCATGCACACTCAATTTTATCCATTCAAAGATTCTATCCCATGACTAGCATGTATTCCATCCATGCATTTGCTCCCCATAATTCCCATGTCCCACCCATTGGAATCTTTTAAAATTGAAGTATGGGATTAAAAGGTAAGAAAATTTCAAGCAAATTCATATTTTTTAATTATTATATGAAATATTTGTATCATATTATACAATCATTCACATGCCTACCTCACTAGAAGAAGGATAGTTGGATTAATAGAAAGAAAAAAAATAAAGAGCAAGAGATGTGGTTGTATAAAGAGATGGGCTTAGCATGGGTATCGTGCATCATAAAAGCAACCTGCATCGGATACTCTTAGGAGAATTGTAGCAATCAAATCACTCAATTTGACACACCCACTTTCTCTCTCTCTCTTTTTTTTTGCTGTAATTCTGAGCATCTAATGTTCCTCTCCCTTTCTGCAACTTGCCAACTTAGTTTTTTGTGTTAAGAACCTTTAGAGAGAGATTTTGGTGAATGGTACATGGGTAGGATTGATATGGCAAAACCATAGGAGTGTGGAAAGGAAGATGAGGGAAAGCTTTCCAAAGAATAATGATACTAAAGTCCAACAATAATCTTTCAATTACTATAATGAATAGATGTATGAAAGAAGAAAAAAATGATAATTTTTAGAGAAATTATTTTATATTAAATAAAATAGATAAATATTATATATATTAAATAAAATAAATAAGTGTAATGAATTTTAAGTAAATATAATTTTAATATTTTATTATATTATAATATTATTTTAAATATGACATTAAATAGCATAAAAAACTCAAAATTCCAATGAAAATTACAAATTATAAGTAGAGAATGTGATATTATTGTATTATATACTAATTCAATATCTCAAACAATATTTTATGTTTTTTTATCCATTTCAACTTATTGTATTCCATAATATATGGATAGGCTAAGATTACATGGAGTGAATAAATATATGTTGTGATAAGGTATTGTAGATTAATAAGTAATTTGTTTAATATTTAATTAAATTTTATTATTTATAAGTATTTTGATTTTTGTAATTTATAAACCCAAAAAATTTATTAATTTTATCAAATTTGTTATTATATTCTAAACAGATATTATATATTATACTTTAAAAGATAAAAAAAACCATAAAAAGAAAATGATTAGGTTAGCATAACAAAAGGGAGTGGAGCCTTCAAGTTTGACATGTATATATGGAACTTTTCTATTTTTCTATTAATATTTTTTTGGGTGAACATATGCACTTGTATTTCAGTATAGATATATTAGTTGAATGTTTATTAATTTGCCACCCATTCTCCATTTTGATAATAAACTTTTCTCTTTACTAAAATATACAATTTTTATAGTTATACTAATTATGTCCCTACAATATAATTATCATTAAAACAAGTTTACATAGTATTTAAAAATTCTTAAATTCAAAATTTTTTCAACTATTATCTTTTTTTTTTGCACAATTTTTTTCAACTATTATCACTTAAATATATATATATATATATATATTAAATTAATGGGCCCTAACTTAGGTGCCCACCACGTGAAATGATACCATCCTCAGCAAATTAATGGGCCCACTATTACTCGGTCCTCCGGCCCAATAGCTAAGGTCCCAGCTAATAGGGTAAGTAGGGGCATTGAGCCTAGATGTCCAGAAACTTGAATTTGTCTGTATATACAATACAATACAATACATGTTGGTATATATCAATTATTAATTTTAATATTTAAATTATGCCTAAAAAATATATAAGTTGTTTTTTTCAATTTAAGAGTATAAATATTGAAATGATATAAAAATGAAAATTATATAAATTACTTAAGTTGACTAGATAATTATTGTAATGTGACTAATATCTAAAACTATTAAAATATTAATGACTAAACTATTCCAAAAAAAAAGTTGGGGACAAAACTACTGAAATATTGCTTTATCATTTTCTCCTAGATAGTTAGTAGGACCACATCTGAGGATGAAAAGCAGCAAGAATATTTTGGGAAATTCTCCCTTGGAAAAGCAGTCACCACCATTATCCATACATAGAATATAATTAAACCCGTAACCACTCAATGGCTCAATCATGAAGTGAGACCTAACTCTAGAAGTGAATCAGTCATACCCTTTTCAGTCTGGTTGCTGGAAGGAAAGAAAACTAAACCGTGAAGCCAGTGGCACTTTGCAAATCTCCAAGACCATTCTAGATCATGATATGAGATAGAAGAAATAACCCTTTTCAAGTCCCAGAAAAGAAAGAACCAGAATGAGTGACTGGGCCAAGCACCATGGAAGTTAAAAGTGTGGGTTAAAAAATCAGCCAATGATGGATCCTCTCAAACAAGACAGCAGAAATGGGACTCCGTATCCAGTTTCTTGCGCTATCAATTGTCTCACCTGCTGTTGTCTTGGGGCATAAGCAACCAGTGAAACATTGCCTGTTGGTGGAGCTGCTTGTGGATTGTGGGAGGAAGTAGAAGTAAGGTTAGAGTCCCAAAGGGGTGGTGGGTTATTGTTGCTCTTCTTCCTTTCTGCCTCGAGGAAGTGGCCGAGGGAAGGGGCAGTCTCAATTCTCACAGCATCCGTGCATAGCCTTGAGCAGAGTGAGAATAGCCAAGGCTTTGAGTGCCTGAGAGTCTGGTGGCTCATGTTGCCCCTTGAGTGAACTTCTGATGTCCTGAATCTTGATGATCTTCGGGTGATCTCCAGGATGCTGGCCGCGCCCATGAGGCTCCCCAAGGTGATGCTCCTATCCCCAAAGAATGACCCAGTGGACTGCAATATTGATAGGAAATAATAAAAAAGTATTTCAAACTTGGTCTTCCAAGAAACCCATATCGAAAATGGACACAAGCCAGCTGCACTGAAAGAGCAAAGGCAGTAGTAGCGTTTACATGTCTATCTGTGTTCTTCGTGCATCCCCTGGATTCTAAGTGATGATTGACAATCAACCTTCAGCATTAGCTTCTCTCCAAAGAAATGAAATGGAGTCCATCTCACTTATGACACCCATCAAAAATAAACCTCCCTTACCCTCAGCAAGCAACTAACTATTATCAGCCCAGTCTTAGTCTGCAGTATAACACTATATGAACGAACAGTTTCACCAAGCAGGGAGAGTGCAGTGATGGCAAGGAGACGAGAGAAGAAAGAACAAACCTCAGAATCAAGATCCCAAGAAGAGAGGTTGGAATTGGAAGAGGTGGGTGACCCAGTGAGCAGAGTGCTGAAGGAGACAGAGCCGGAGTTCTCTCTGTTCCTACTCCTCAACACCAAGCCACTACTGACCCTTCCGTTGAGTGTATGCAGCCCCAGTGGCCATCCACCCTCCTCCTGCCATTCCAACAAGCACATTTCAGTCACAGGAACGAACAACACTCAAATACCCACCAACATAAAAGGAAAAAAAATGGAAGACGAAGCCACACGCAGTGAAAAAACACGGACCCGTTCAGCCATTTGCATCCGTTACACTGACACGACCTCCGGGGAGCTCGATATACTGAGAAAAGGGTGGTCAGATCAGGAATATATCCGGCAGAGTTGGTTCCCTTTCTCTTCTTTTGGAGGGCGTGACAAGCGAGATTGTTAAACGAATAAAGTGGATGGAAAGCAGGGATGGGTAATGCAATCATAACATATTTCCCAGCGACGAGGCAGGTAGGGAGAGACGTTACCGTTTCGGGTTGTTGGGGGCCCTGCGGTCTGCAGAAGTTGCAGACTTGAGAGGGGACCTAGAGGGACACAAGACTGAGGGGACAGGGGAATATTATTTAAGGAAGGAAGCAGACGAAGCATGGAGAAGGTACTGGGAAATCGGGATGCATTCATTTTTAGCAGTTGAGTCAGAAATTATTTAATTTATTTTTATTTTTTTATTAAATAAAAAAAACTTGTTTTCTTGTAGAATGGTATAAAATATTTCAAAATTAAATCTAAATAATATATTTAATCAATTTAAGCAAATTAACTTGTTAGTATAAAATTTATTAATTATATTACCATTTAATATAAAATTTTCAACACGACATTTTTTATTTCGGCCTAAGCCATGGTTTACATTTGATGGTCACGTAATCATAAATTAGCACATGTTAATGTAATTGTAATATATATATATATATATATTCGTATAATCTATGCTCAAGAGTAAGAAAATAGAAAATAATTAACTATTGTAATTATAGCTAATTAGAAGATTTTTTTTGTTATTTTTACCTTATACTTCCAGACTATTATGAGTAAAATACTAGTGCCAAAATTGGAATCGATCTAATATAGTAATGTTATTGTGTATTTAGGTAGTGCCAATCATGGAGGGGATGGTTACTGGCTCCCCGTTCGACTTAGTGGCACCCCCCAAGGACCTGTTTTTGTAGTGGGGGAGGTGGACTACCATCGACAATAGCTTCTTTCTCCTCAAGAGCTTCGAGGAGGCTAGGGCCAAACCCGAGCCCTCTCCTTGTCCTACTCCAAAGTTTAAGTGAACTTCGGTAATCATAAAACAAACAATATAATTAAAGAAATTTATCTATTATTTAATAATAGGAGAATATTTTAAAATTTTAAATTCTATTTACTATATTCAAAATTAGTTATCTATTTTTATAGTACTTAATTATTTAAATTCCGTTAAAGTCTTGCATATTACTAATATCGAATTTAATATGAGTCTTATTACTAATTTAATTATTGTCAATTTTATTCTGAAATTTGAAAAATTAAACTGAATTCTTTGTTAGTTAATCTTCCGAGTAATAAAGAAATTATTTCTAATATCTCAACCATATAAAATAAATTTTAAAAATATATAACTTAATAAGATATATGGATTCCTAGATTATATAGTTATTGTCAAATCAAAAATATGATAAATATGTTCATATTCTTAACCCAACTTAGAAATATCACTATTTTAGAATTATTAAACATTAATATTAATCTATAAGTATTATAATTTATAATTTTACGTATGAAATAAATTTGAAGTTATGTTTACTTAATAAGTTTGAACTTATCAGGATATTATGTACTTTTAATAACATGTCACAGTTAAACAATATAAAAATATAAATGTTACTTGACATGAATAGTTAGTCAGATATAAGCTATTTTCATATTAAACTCCCTCAAGTCGAATATAAAATTAAAAACTGAATTTTTATTATATTAGGAAAAAATATTAGCATATTTTCATAACACTTACTCCTACTCTAAGCAAACTAGTCTAGATTAACTCAAGTTTATCCTTGTTTTCTCAAGAAGTTAAGCTCGATTACAAAATTAATTTAGTAATCTTACCATCACTTATGACAAGTCTTCGATTATCTGCAGCATCGTCTTTCGATGGTATCACTAGTAATTATCGTCGTGTATCCACCAACTATTCTTCTCAAGGCAATTTTCAGAGCATTAACCCAGCTTCTCGTCTTCAATTTTAGGATGATTCTTAAACACTATAATCGTCTCTGAAAATCAAGAACAAAATAGTTTGTATGACTCGCGCATGAACAATTCACCATGTGAAATGCGGTGTTTCACTCAACACACAACTTTTATAACCCCATAAAAAATTGGAGTAACAACAAAATAGAAATGGGCTTTATGGATGATCTAATTTCTCGTAGTAGCCCAATCCACACCGATTTTTTCATTTGACGGGTTTTGGTGCACATAAACCAAGTGCACACAACTATTAACTACGAGATCATGAGCTCATTTTTCAAAAATGTAAAAAATATTGGATCAAATTGCTACTAATTGTTCCTAATATCCAACAAATTACAAGAATACCTAAGTCAGTGTAGCTCACGATAATTATTCAACCGCTCATACCCTTAACTAGTATATATATTTTAGTGTCACAAATCATGTAAATCCAGCGAATTTGAATTCACATTCGAATGTGGAGAAAACTACCCAATCTGGAGCTTTAGTTTGCATGTGATTAGAAATTGGAGTTGTTAAGGTTCTCTAATTGGAGTTGTTAAGGTTCTCTGAGATTTCAAGATGTAAAGAGACGAATGAGGAGTTATTTATATAGTGAGCTCAAGAACTAAAGGTTTTATTCATTCCCCGACCATTAACTCCTCATTTAAGGTCTTATCAGAGCAATTTACTACTTGACAGTGTTAAAGCGGTCCTTCGACCTTCCTTCCATTTGTTTATTAAGAAGTTGAATATAACAGTGTGCACGCATCCGAACTGCTATGTGACACACAGTGATTAGCTGGAGTTGTTGACGTAATATATACTACACAACGTCCACATCACTGGTTGACCCATTAACTGTACACATGGCGACCTCCAATTGGTTATTTCATCCTAAGTGGCAATTGACCGAATATGGCTGTCAAACGATCACTATTGAATTTGTCACGTGATGTACTTTGATAGGCCGATTTAATTACTTAGATTTTCCACCTGACGTACTATGCTAATTACACATGTCATCCCAGGATTGGTTGTGGCCATCCGACGTGGCCTTTCCACGTGTCGATAATTGATTGGTCAGTCATTCTCGGTTATCTCAACTGATTACTGACCTAGCACACTTTACATGTGTTATCCTCTCATTGGTGAGTCCTGATGACAGTGATTTTCTTGAGTTGATTGTTGACTGTAAAACCCGCCCTTTTGAGCTAAGGAAAACCAGGAAAAGAACCGGTCAAATCAAGTGAGGATTCAGAACCGGTTCACAAACCCGATTATTTCTGAACGGGCAAGTTGGAAATTTACAACTCTCGGGTGATCCAAAGGGTTAATTAAACCTTGGAAAGAAACTTAAGATAAATTAGAAAATAAAAACCAAAGTGGTTTAGATGAACTAGTTTCCATAATAACTTTAAAGTTAAGCGTGTTTGCTCGAGAGTAGTGTGAGGATGGGTGACCTCCTAGGAAGTATGAATTTTTTTGTAACTCGAAATTTCGGTCAAAAATTTGTATTTACGCCTTATCATAAATAACCATAAATTAATATATATTTAATTATTGTAATTAGTACCAATAATTTAATACCGAAATTTAATTTATTGGAATTAATACCGAAATTAAATTATTGGAATTAATACCAATAATTTATGATGGCAATATTAATACTAGTAATAAATCTCGTCCATTTAATACACGGGTTTTACGCGTATATAAAGAGGTCATCCCCATTTCATTCTCCTCACACCTTAACACTTCTCTCTCTCTCACTAATGCTCCATTTCCTGGTAAATCTCAAACTAGAGCTTCGACTTGAACAAAGGTTGGGCTCTTTAGAACCGGGGAGAAGATAGCTATCTGATAGCAAACTTCAGTCAATTTGAGAATCGTTGGAGAAGCGCCGGCGTGATAGAATAGTGAAACAGCTTCGGCGGACCGAAGTTGCCCTATTTCGGCCAAGCTAAAATTAGCCATTTCAAGCCTTGCTCAGGCCAATCCAAGCCCTCCCAACACTTCCTCAGCCTTTCAACAGCCGAATTAGGACCGAAAGGTAAGCCAATTCAGCTCCCCTTTATAATTTTTGATTGGTGCTAGAAAGAGAGTCGACCAAATTTTAATGACGAAATTCTAATCCAAATCTACATCAATTGATGCGATTCTTGATTCTAGGATGAACCTCAGAATGAGAGCTATCTGTCCGGATCGAAAGCTCGAACCGTCGTGCCTTCACCGGTGAATAATTGAAGCTTTCTCTCTCTATAGTTCATTTTTCGGCGAAGCTCCGTTTGAGCTCGTCCCGACATTAAAACTTGCGATTCCCATTTCTGAAGAATCGTATGAACATGTAGAAACTCAATTTCAACTTCAATTTCAATAATTGGAAACGTTTGATGGGTCAATTTGATAAAATCAAATTCGGCTGTGTTAAAAAGCTGGAATTGGGGGGAAATTGGGGATTTTCAAAATTTGAAGGACCAAAATGAAATTTTATGAAATTGAGGGTCAATTGGGCATGAAAGTAATATTGGAGGACCAATTGAGGAATTTTAAAAATTTTGGGGCAAAATTTACCATTTTTGTAAAGGAAGGGCAAACTGGTAATTTTGGAAAAGTTGGGGACCAAATTGGAAATTTGGAAAATTAAACCCCTTTTTGTGAAATGGAATAAATTGAGGTCCTATGATAAATTTTAGAAGTTTCGGGACTCAATTTGAGGAAAAACCGGTATTTGGAACTTAAAGAGAAATAACTTTAGGGACCTAATTGCAAATAAATGAAAGTTTGACTTTCTCATTCATTTGGAATGAATGAAGGCGATTAGGCCGAAGGATAATGAACCAAGATGTTCATATCGTGTAGGAACGCAAAATACTGGGAACGCCAGCAAGGACAAGCTCGCGTGAATACAAAGAACCAGTCTAGTGGAATTCACGGTATTAACGGATGAGTGGGTTTACTAACATCATACCCGGTTGGGATGATGAGCACAACTTAAAGATAAAAACTACTTACCGGTTGTGAGTGAAAATTTTATATCATACCCGGTAGGGGATGATAAGTACCTCGGTATAAAAACCCACTATTTAGTGGTATTTTAATCATCACCACTTAGAGAAAGTGATGTGAAAATTATGCGAAAAAAAACTACTTACCGGTTGTAAGTAGATCATACACGGTTGGTATGATGAGACTTCCTCGAAGGAAGTTGAAAACCCGTTCATTGGTTATGAACGGAGATGTTCTTATATCGGTTGGTATAATTCACAGTGAAAACCTATTTTGTCGGAAGTGTTCTCCCCTAACTGTGTGTCAATACTTAAACTATTTGGGAGACCTTCTCGACGGGAGCTCGAATAGCTCTTATAGGCCAGGGGCCTCGGTTTTGGAACTTAGGGGCTAAATGCCCGATTTTGAAAATCTCGTACAGTGGGCCCAAGGCAAGTTGGCACGAGCAAGAGCTCATAAACGAACATGATATATGTGCAATAAAACTTAATAAGTGAATTGTTTGGTCATGGTACCAAGATAGGACCAACATGCTTAGTCAACTAGCGGCAGTGCGACATGACAGGTCGACGGACTAGCTAAGACAAACAGCTGCGGGTTGAGTTGATAGTCGGGGCCGTTGGACTAGTGGCACCACAGATTATATGGCAATATAAGAAAACATTGTTTGTGCATGCACTGTGAGTACGGGATCATCAAGATGCCCATGAGGGGTAGTGATGCGTCCTAAGGGCACTGGACCACCTAGTGACTATAAGGGCAGTTCGTCATTCCAGGTGTCTGTGCGAAATCTGGAGTAGCACCAAGCGCATGAGACCGGGTGGGGACAGGATGAGGTCTCTGTCCTCATACGAACACGAAGAAGTGATTTCGGGATTGTGGGTCGGATGTCACGTACATCCACTCATTCCCAGGGTAGAAGTGATTGTACTTCTATCCGGGTGGCAGGAAAAGTCGCTATGAAGCCACTAGCGGGTTCAGTAGTGATACTAACTTGCGAATGTGTGTAACCTTCATGATGAAGGATGTGTGTTGGGTGATGACACACCGATAACTAAGAAATAATGGAAAAACCCAAATTTTTAAATAAAGGGAATTTTTGAAAAGAAAGGAGTATGACACACTTCATATAAATATTTTTCTTAAAAGTTAAAAGTATACCTTTGAAAACCCATTCATTGAGTAGTCATACTCACCCTTTCCCTTATATCCGTTTCAGGAAATCCCGGAAAGCCTACCTTGAAAGACCATCAACTAAGATGCATGTAAGACAGGTATGTAAAGTTTAAAATTTCATGTAGTTTTGATTATGCTATTTCAGGAAATGGTGTAGGTTTAAAGGATGCCTTACTCTTTACGGATTATAATAAGGGGAAACCCTTTAATAAATCGGGAGAGTGGCGGGTTATTCACGGGGATCCGACCAAACCGGGTCGGGGCGTGACAGTTGACTATGGACACATGTTATGCTATCATTGGTCAATTACCAATGATATGGATTTACTTAAGTTGATCATTAACTATAAACACGTGTCATATTGTAAATGGTCAACGCTTCCAGGCGTTCACCTAACGGTTGACGATGTGCGCTTCTTCATGCATCGTGCTCTAACTAGGTACTGACGTGGCAGGTGGTTGACCCACTGGACCATTGACCGGATCAATTGGACCGAGTTCAATGACCTGAAATAAAAGATCAGCCGGTTTTAATCAATTTTCTAAAAATTAAAAATTTATAAATTAATTTTCTAAATGATGATGAACTTAATTTTTTAATTAACATTTTTGGGTCAACTCGAAAAATATAATTTTAAACTCGTTATTCTAGGTTCGATTCAGTGTAGTCTCGTTTAATAATGGCTCATCTAGAACCAGTTCGATTTTTAACTCAAATTTTTATTTGAATGTTTTCCCTTAAAATTTAGAATTTTAATTATAACATGTCATCACTTCAAATCTTATTTTAATTTATTTTTACAATTTTGATTCAATTTAAACCACGATTTATTTTTTAAAAAAATTAACTTTTTATTTTAAATTTTTTATTTTAAAAAAACAAGATTTACACTGCCAAACCAACCGATTCTAGGATTGAGTCCCGATTGTATTAGTTGGACCTGATGGTCGAGTCTGGGTCCACGAGGATAGACCACCATTTTCTTACTGATAATTAACTAAAGTTTATTTTATTATTAATAAAATTTGAATACGTAACTTAAATATAAGAATAAAACAAATGTATAAGTAATTTAAGTTAAATTATGTTATATATTTAAAATATAAATATTATATTATAAAAATTAATTAAAATTAAAATCTTAAATTAAAATTAACATAATTAATAATAACTTAGATGATAAAGTATAAATAATATTAATAATTTGATTGTATATTTAAATCTACTAGTTAACCTAATATATTTTAATTATTGATTTTTATTGTGTATTGAACTCGATTAAACCTAACAAAATGTGATCAGATCTATTCCAACAAGATTCGGTAAACTCAATGATAGGGTGTGAGTCTGAGTTTTATGATAATAATACCGGGTCGGGTTCAAATCTTATAGCAATAACATCGGGTCAAGTCCAAGTTCATTTATCTCAGAACCCGAATTGATCAATTACCACCCCTAATTGGAAAGATTTGAATCCCACTTATTATTGAATTTCATTAAGCTAAAAGTAGGTTATAGGTCAGGCAATGTCTTTTGCACTAGAAAAAAAATTCATACTAATTAACCACAATCAACCAAATTATTAAGATGTTGGTATCAAATGAATCAAGTCTATAGGATGATCATGCTATGTCTTGTATATTCGCCCAATGTCATCTCCATTCCCCTTATACTAATAATGTAATCATGCATTGGATTTTTATCTCCATCTTCTATAATCTACTTGATATTTTGGCAGTTGTTTAGTAGGAAGAAATTAATTAAATAGAATAAAATAATATTTAAAAATATTTTTACATAAATATATTATAATAATTAATTTATTGACTAAATTACAGTATTATGTCAAAATTTAAAACTAAAGTATACTTTTATCTCAAATCTTTAAAACCACACGAATGAATTTATCAATTTATCAAACTATCATTGTTTTTATATTGTTATTATATAAAATTGAACACAGATCCTTGTACAATATTATAAAATATTATCGTTTCTACAATAATAAATTTAATTAAACAATATTATTTACATGATAATGTAATACTTGAGCATACATATTAGTTTATGTATAAATATTTTATTTAACTTAAAATCCTTATATATATATATTTAAAAAACATATATTATATAATTTATAATTAATAAAATCATAAATGAAAATTACATATAATTAAAATTTTGTTTAATTAATTTTAAATAATAAATTAAATAATTTACACAAATAAATATAAATTATGATAACACATAAATTTTGATATAATATGTACACTATCATAATTTTATATATTTATCAAATAATATAAATTATATATAATTTTTATTTAATAAAATTATAATTAAAAATTATATATATGTACAATATAATAATGTATATATAAATATCTTATTTAATTTAAATTATGTTACAAATTATATATAATTTTTACTTATTAAAATTATATATAATTAAAATTTTGTGTTTACATTTAAAATAATAAATTATATATTTACATAAATATAATATAAAATTATATATAATTTGAGTTATTAATAAAATTAAAAGTAATTTAATTTAAATAAAAAAAATATTATTATAACATATAAATTTATATAAAAATACAAATAATGTATAATTTTTACTTAATAAAATTATATGTTAAAATTTATATTATATTATTATTTATATATAATTTGTATAAAAATCATAATTTTATATATAAATTTTATTAATAACTTAATATATATAATTTTTTATTATACTTATCTAATTTTTATTGGATGTTGGCATGCTTGAGTTTTCATGCCCTATCACTAGATTGTGTGGAATGTGGACTTGCTACTTCAAGTTGGAAGCAGTACGTAATTATATTAACATAAATAAATAATTGGATTATTTGTGTTAATATGATGTGTGAAAGATGATGTGACATGTTAGATTGGGGAGAGCAAATTCATACTTTTTGCTAAATTACTTTTAGGTGTGCTAAATATTTA
The DNA here is from genome assembly GCA_030064435.1 of Trapa incisa. NCBI lineage: Eukaryota > Viridiplantae > Streptophyta > Magnoliopsida > Myrtales > Lythraceae > Trapa > Trapa incisa. The sequence continues at coordinate 7,335,285 of CM057784.1, read as the reverse complement.
AATGACTTAATAGATAAACATTAAATTATTTTTGTCTTAAGAAAGTAACTATTTATCTAATAGTATAAAAAGATTGATGGTTTGTAGTAATTGGAGTCCAACTATATACATATATGTTATCATTGAACAAATTTTTAATTGGACCATTTTAAACTAAGTTGACAACCTAATAAAATATTAGGGTTAATATGCATAGTAAGTGATCTTAGAGTATGAGCTTGTTAATTGATGAATGATTGAGCTTGAAATGATGGATTTTATATTATAAGATGAGTCGAACTTAAAATAATTTACGCTTTATTATAATATCATTTAAACTTTATGGTTAAACTGTGTTTATAATATAATATTATATCAAATAAAATATAGTTATTGATTTATAAGATTAAAAATTTTCTATTATTTAAAATTTATAATTTATAAATAAAAATGATCTAATTTATTATATATACACGAGTACAATACATTTTAAGATAATTATTTTATATTAATAAAAAAATTAATGTACGACACATTATCCAATCGAAACTCAACTTATTTTATATAAAAATATAGAAAAAAATATTCAATTTAAGTTAATTATATAATAAAAAAAATTAATGTTCGACACATTATCCAACCGAAACTCAACTCATCTTATATAAAAGTATAGAAAAAAAATTCAATTTAAGTTAATTATGATAACAAAATAATAATAATAATTGTAATACCAATTTTGTATATAATTATTGATATTTAGTTTGTAATAAATCTTTATATACCAGTTCATTCAGGTTACTTTCAAATTCTCTCAGTTATATATTTTTATTTTACATATTACTAATTAAAAATGAAAATTAAATACATTATAAACTATCACCCCTTATAATTTTAATAGTTCAAATAAATATATATTTAATATTTCATTGGGACAATATTATATCTGATGATTTAACAAGTCTAATAACTCCAACTCCATCTTTTTCTAAGGTTGTACTTGCATCATCCCGCCATAGTACTTCAATTCTATAATCTGTAGTACTAGGAGTAAGTCTAAGCAGTACATCATCATATCACATAGTAGCAACCCTGCACTCCATCCATTTTTTTTGGTGAACATTTTGGCCCTTTTCGTCATGGGGCCCTCCTCGAGCTCGAGCGCAGTTGCAGGATGGACTATGACGACATAATCCGAAGGGGCACCTTACGTCTTCTTCTTATAAATGTGAGCTGTTCTCCCTCTCAGTCAGACTTATCCAAGCAACCGTGGTTGTGCAAAATTTCTGTTAGTGTTTTCTTCCCGAGAGTGTGATAGAACATTCTGTTGGCTTGTAGAATGTCTTGCTGCGGAGGTAACTGTGGCTGCGGCTCCGACTGCCAGTGCGGCAATGGCTGCGGAGGGTAACTATTGCATCAACCACCCATTTTCCCTTCTTCTTGACTTCTATTGGGGGATTATCTGGTTCAATGTGCAGTCAGCCCTTTTGTTCATGAATTGTCGATGAAGAATCCTTTTGATTTGGTGTTCTAGTTCCTCGATTTCTAGGGGACTCTAGTTTATAATTTTAGATCATTTTTGTCAAATTTGGCTTATTTTTTATACATATTTCAAAAATTCTTATTTTAAAAAATGATAATAAGTTATCATAATTATTTATAAGATAAAAAAATTTAATTTTATAAATTTATAAGATGTTTTTATTTTTTTTATTTTATCAAATATTAATCATATTCTCAATAATCTTATTAATTACCAAATTTTGATACATTTCTCACCTATATAAGCCAAATATTATTCTTCCAAACAATAAATAACAAAATTTTAAGTTGAATATTTTTTTTTCATATCCGAACCGTTCAAGCTTAATTTAATTTCGAGATAATTACGGTTTAAATTTACTAAATTTAATACCACAAAATAAGAGAAATTCATATATAATCTTCACAACTTTACTCATAATTTTACTTATATTTATTTGGGCTACAATACTGTACGTTTTCAATATGGAGGTAAGTATAAATTACCCCCACAACTTACCCCTAGTTTTACCTTTGTGATCAAGCAGGTGTAAGATGTACTCTGAGGTCGGCTACTCCGAGGAGACCACCGCAGTTGAGACTGCCGTTCTCGGCCTTGCCCCGGTGAAATTGTACTTGCCATCACTTAATTAGTTTAGACTTCAAATAGAATTACTGAGTCCAATCTAAGATTGAGAGTTATGGGCTTTGCAGGGGCTTGGAGGGAGCATGGGAGATGGGACTCGGAGCGGAGAATGGGTGCAAGTGCGGCTCGAACTGCACCTGTGATCCCTGCACATGTAAATGAGGGTTATCTATCTGATCGTGCATCCTTAAAGCGCATGTTTTATGCCCCTACTACATGGTATAGTATTGATAGGTGTATGTCTGACAGTGTGTCCAATGTCGCCCCCTTCTTGGAATAAAAGTAGGAGGAAAGTTGTGAAGGTGATCTATCCTTGACTTGAATGAAGTAATTAGTTTGTAAATTGTTCTCTCTGCTGGTGCATGGGGTTGATGATGGTGATGCCTGTGTGGTGTAACTAATGAAATATATAGTGGTCATCATGTCCAAGTTCTTCTGTTGTTCTTTTGCACACAGCTTCTCTAGCATGGCAACTCAAATGGCAATGGTATACTGCTATTGTAACGCCTTCCATCCATTCTCATTCAACGATACCCACAATTGAGCTTCACTCATAATAGCATATAGTAGAGGATAAGCGTAGGCATTTGTTGTTCCATTGTGCATTTTGTGCTAAGATGTTCCATTGTTAGTTGATAAACACTGGTTATAATTGAGAATTAAGTAATGACTATAAAAATGATATTTTAAGGATAAATTATTTTAAAAGAAAATAAAGAGTCTGATACACTCCAATTCAAACATTTTTCCTAAAATACAAACTTTAAAAATCCATTCACTGAGTTGTTGAACTCATCCCCTTCTATTATATCTATTTTCAGGTAATTAAGGGAAACCTATCCAAATACCTCATGTTAGTCACACTTGGAAGACAGGTATGTAAGTTAAAATTTTATGCAGTTTTAATTTATGTTATTTCAGGAAAGTTACAGGTTTAAAGGATGTCTTACTTCTCCCGGGTTAAAGAAGGGGAAAATTCTTAGTAAACTGGGAGAGTAGTGGGTTGTTTATGGGGATCCGACCAAACCGGGTCGGGGCATGACATAGGTTGTATGATGTGGTAACTAACTCAGGGTCTTGGTCAACTTTTGTCCTATTGATTTGCCATGTGGTGACCTCCTATTGGCCAGTTAGGTTGACATGGCTACTGATTGAATTTCAACCAGTGATGATTTGTTACGTGGCATTCTTTGATTGATTTAATTAAATATGTTAATATTCTCTTTGTAATATTCATCATTGTCGTGTGGCTCTAGATTGGTTGAAGGTTTTTATCATGGATTTCCACATGTCACTCTCTGATTGATTGATCCTTTCAGGCGTCCTAGTCATCTGTTGACTCAATGCACCTTCCACGTGTCATACTTTAATTATTCCATTCCGCTAACATGGGCTTTGGTCAGTGTCACAGTTGACTTGCACTACGTGTCATTTCCTGATTGATCAACGCTTACATACGCTAACCAATTGGCTGACGGAGCACGCTTGCCATGCATCACTCACTGATTGGTCGTGTTAGCTAACTTGACACCCACGTGCTTCTAGTTCGTCGACCAATACAATTGAATTGAATTTCAACAATACATGACTTAAACTCACTAGTTCATGCCCAATTTGACTAGTTTTCTAAAAATTAAAAAATTTTTAAATTTATTTTCTACATGTTAGTAACCTCAATGTACTAAATTTCTATTTTAAGTCACTCAAAAAATGAATTTTTGAACTAGTTTGGTACGGTTCTATCTAGTTTTGCTCCGGTTCACCTTGGTTTGTCTAGTTCTCATTTTCAATGGTTGATTCATTTATTAATTAAGGTGTTTGGGTTGATTTTTCATCCTAAATTGATTACTTTACGAAGTCACATTTCAATCAAGACCTCGATTTTCCTTTGAAAAATTTCAATTGTCATTCTTAATTCTCTTACTTAGGGAAGGTAGGGCTTACACCCTAGATTGTACTTCTCATTTAATTCTTCTTGCGAATAGAAAATCGAAAATCTTATGAAATCGGTGAAAATCAGGTGTTATACGAGATTCGAGTCGAGTTTTTGGGTTGTAGGTCAGACGGGGGAGACAACACACACGAGCACACGAGTGAGATTCTTGCGTACGCCCAACATAACATGTGGACCGGTTAACACTATAGTGAACCGATTTACGACGAATAAATCGATCAGTTCGACCAAATTTGATCATTTATTGGCTAGTTCAAGATACATGGCCGGTGCGACCAATTTTGAAGTGATCTTGGCGTCAAATTACTACAAATTGAACTCAAAAACTCCATTTTTCTAATTTATATAGCACATTCTAAAAATCAAAGGGTTTTATTGCTATGAGTAGATTAGATCACAATCCGAACCAATTTTCACTTAGTCTTTATTTTGATCCTTGTTTTCCAATTAAAGGAAAATTTTAGGGTAATTTATGGATCTATCCATTGTATAAGTTTATGATATGAACCAGTTTCCGAATCCGATTCAATTTCACATCTTGATTTTTTATTTTCCATACCTGGTTAAACATCAATTTCTGTTCCAATAGAGCTTAAATTTTGGTTTCCTAAATTTTGGTGTTAGACCACATTCCCGATTGGAGGGACTTTTCTATGTCAATACTAATTCGATATCTAAGAAAAAAATTATTATTAACATTTTGATTTGGATCATAAACCCTTAGTACTTGCCCTATTGATTGACCTATCTTTTATTCATTACTTTGAAATATTTGATTTCTTGCCAACCCATTACTCTAAACCAATATAGACATTTTTTTAAGTTTCACTTTATTAAAACTACTATCCACTTCCCATTCTCACATAAACAAGCTATGAGGTTCAATAAACTAAGGTTATCATACCAAATTTGGTTAGCAATATCAGTTTCAACAAATTTAAACGAAAAAGAATTATCTAATATAGTTTATAATTTCATATTAGTAATTTGACATTAAGACCACTTCAAAACTCACATTAACATACCTTATCTAATATTCCTTTCATTCACAACTCGTTCAATTAACACTAAGATAGGTTCAAAACCCCATTAATATATCTCATCTAATCTTCCTTTCATTCACAACTCGCCCAATTAACACTGAGATAGATTCAAAGGGCAAAATATTTAATCTAGTACATGGGTTCCATTTGCTTAAGCTACTAGGTGGGAGACCAATTTTACCATTAAGTGGGAATCCTTGAGTAAGAGAATGTTAATTCTACAAGTAAAATTTCAAGTATGTGACATTGATATAGACGAGGAAAACACAAAATTGGATGCAATAATCATAAAGGATGGGAACGTTAAAGCATAAACCCGTGTTGCTAGGAACAAGTGACCAAACTTTGATCAGCGATGAGAGTAAACTTCGATCAGCGGTGAGAATAAACTTTGATCACCGGTGAGAGTGTCGACTTTTGTGTGCTAATTTGATGAATGATAGTTGGTGCTTAAAGCAAGGGATGAAATACGATTGTTGAAGTCCATACAACTCGAGCCAACGGAGAAGGTCGGAAATGGACATCAGGCCGAACTGTCACCCTTAAAGGCATGACCCTATAATGGAACTAATAGAGATAATATTGAAGACAAGAATATCAAATAAAGAGATAACCGTTACAATAGAGAAAATGAAAACAAGAATAGAAAATGAAGAGATAGTAGTTACAACAGTGAAAATAAAGCTATAGTGGTTATAATATACTTAATGTGTCGTATTTAATTTTCTATTTATATATTATAAACCATCTATATTGAGAATGTATAAGATAAATTATAATTCTATGTTTTTCTATCTATCACTTTTTTCAGGGTATCAGAGTTTTTTTGAGAAAACTCCGAATAGTACAATCATTAGGGGTCGTGCGAAAGCCTGACCTAGAGTAACATCTTTTTTGGTCGATTTGTCGTCTTCTACATCATTTTGCATCAAAACTACACTCGATAAATTTGTACTATTCTGCAACGCTGCTGCATTGAGAATGTATAAGATAAATCATTTTGCATCTAACTCTTGTTGTTATTCACTAGATTTCTGGCTTTTCTCAGAGTTAGAATTATCACTCCCTTCAGAAGTTGGTTGGTTTATCTTGGGGGCACCATATGTTGAGTGGTTTTCCTATTGCTTATTTATTTTTTTTGTCATTAGAATCATGCTTGTCATGACCACCATCAACAAATTTAGAGCTAAATTCTTTATTCTCTTCCTCAACTCCGTCTTTCTCCTTCTGCTCTTAGTGCTCTTTAGAATTAGAATTCTCTGTTCCACTCTGTTGGTCTACCCAATTCTACTTATTTTCAGATAATAATTCATATTCTACTACACTTGATGCACTACCACCCTTTTAGTTTTCCTCTCTTTAGCCCAACTCGAGAACAAAATCTTAACTTCACCATCAATTTTATACTTTCAGTTATTGGTTTAGTCAAAATACTTTCAAATCTATTATTTTGACTCAATAACATCTTAGATCTCCTATAATAAAAAATTATCATCTTCTCGAATTAGTCGGATATTCAAATCTCAGTTTTCCAACAACTTCTCAATCACCATTTCTATATTTTGTGCATCTCTATCCACAATATATCATTTTTATAATTGAGTTACATTAATCAACCTCTTATTCTAAATTAACCATTAGCTTATTCTCAAGTATCATTAGATCTCTACGTTTTTTCTTAATCAAACTAGTATGTCTCATTACTTCAATTTTATTTTTCTTTTCCTACCTTTCAATTTTGTCCCACTAGAGTGGATATCTTAGTTTTCTCTTATCTCTTTCCATGTTTATCTCACTTGCACTCATTCGAAAAAATACTATATCACTATATGTGATACTATCATCATATAATTTTATTAATTACAAAGTCTATTTGGCACATTTATCAAACAATTAGCAATATACTTACCTTTTTTTTACAAATTAAACTTCATTCAAGGCTTTATTATGATTTTATTGTAAATATGGCATATAATTCCAATATACACATCAATTTATCCTTATATTAATTAATACACTTTTTGTTTATCATTTAATTGTGTTTTTTATACAATTCAACATGTAATAAATCACTCTTATGTTATTATATTAATAATTATTTACTTTTTGCTAACTAGAATTGTAACGATCGAGTAAATCTAACTAGTTTTAATCTATTTTTCGACTTTATATTAAAATTAAATTTCAATATCACTAATTATCTTGAAATTGCAGTTAATAATATATAATATTAAATACAATAATAGCAAATAAAAAAATAGCAGTTAAAATAAAAAAAAGAAAACAATAATATTAAATAAAAAATAGAATTAAGGTATTGTATTTAATTTTTTATTTATATATTATAAACTTATTAGAATATATAAGATAAATTATAATTTTATATAAATCACTTATTTCAAGAATAATGGAAACTATAGTCCAAAAAAAGCACCGTTGGGATAATAACTAAATAGTTTATCGTGAGCCTAATCAGGTTGGGATAATAACTAAAAAGTCACAGAAAAGTAGTGTTTGTCAATGAAAAAAATAAGATTTGCTGATGAGTGCCCCATCTTTTAGATTTTGGCTAACTATACATTTAATGGTTAGGAGGTTGGAACGTATGTATTTTTGGATTTTGGCTAACTGTACAATTAATGGTGTATTATGATTTCATATATCATTTTAATTTTTATTAATGATATACAAAGCTTACATCACAAACAATATACACACTCTACAATTACTTAATTTAGATACAAATTTTTATTTTATTTAATTTACATATAATTTTTTGTTCATAATTAAAAAAGAACTTCCACTCATTATTTAAATAAAGGACAAAAAATTCACCCATAACTCATTTTTATTTATAAATTGACATTTTTAATTAAGTTAATCAAAAAATTATACATATAAATGATGTATACATAAATTAAAATATTAAGTAAATTTTATTTTTATTGGAAATATTAAACTGAAAAAACAAATGCAATGGGTACTTTGAGCCAAGCCGATAAATGGAATTTCAATAGGTTGTTTGTTATCAAATTAACAAACATTTCATTCATTTTTTAATTGTATATAAAAATGAGTCACACTGTCTACTTTTCACGTGGTACGTCAAAATCAATTTAAACTTATTTATACGTCACTTCCAAAGAAAATGAAAATATGAAATTGACTTGCATATTATTTTATTAAAATAATATTTTTTTCTTGCTAGCATATTATTATTAGTAATTTAATCAAATTGAAATAAAAGAAATATATGACAAAATTCAACAAATATATAATTACAATTTTATCCGCGTGGTAACCAACAGCCATAATTTATTTTTTACCCTTTCACATTAGAATTTGATCCAAAAATAAAATTACTTAAAACCCAATTATAATGAGGAAAAATTGCTGTACACGGACACGAGCAGTCTGGCTTATTATCAAAGAGAGGAGAAGCCAAAGATTTTGCTCGGAATCCGGCTGTGAATCTCCGGCGCCGCCCTTCCAAGGGAGGTGAAATCGACAGACAAGGAGCTTTGGTGGAGGCAGCGACTGCTTACGCGTGGACCCCAGCGTCGTTGTGTTTGTGACGGTCAGTTCGTTTGATTAACGCGATCTGTGGGTGAGGGCTTGCGATTTAGGCGGCTTATTTGGTACTCTGTTGTTTCCGTATGGTAACTCGTCTGGTTCTATGAGATGGACAATATGGACATTGATTCACCGTCCGAGACTGGCACCCTCTCCGGCTTCGATGTTCGGATTGTGGCGGTATGGAGATTTTTTTACTAAGTGTTTATTCTTTTCCTGGCCAATTTAGCTGCTTATTTTTAGTTCAGGTATCATTTTACCTCTAGCTGAATTTGCAATTTTCTGCGGAGGTGCTGTTATTGAATCTGATTAGGGAGGTTGATGTGATCTGAATGATTGCTTTTTCCTTCTGATATGGAAGCTGAACTAGAATAACTTGTTACTTTTCCTTTGGTGGCTGTTACCTATTATTATCGTTGATGTAATGTGTATAATGTGTTTTATCAAGCATTATGTTGTTGAATGTTTTTTTTATGGTATTGCATATGGCTGCTCCATGAATGCAGGGAAGTGAGGGTCCTGGGATCAGGAATCTCTCTAAGTTTTGTGAGAAGCAGGATAAGACATCTTAGTTATTGCAGCAGTAGAGAAATATATCCAAGAAGAATCTACTGAAATTTTGTTTTGAAGCGTCTCAATTGTACATTTTGGTTGAATCATAATGCAAAAATTAGTTCAAACTAAAGTCACATGGCATCAAAATCATTATGAAAGCTGGTCTTTTTTAGTCGATGTGATTCCCATATTTTTGTGTGTCATGTATCTAGTTAATTGTTGTTGACTTTCTTTAGGAGTAGTATTGTGGCTTACTGGTTTACTTTGCTCTGCCTTATCAATGGCAGAGGCTTTCTCAAATTGGAGTTCCCAAGGAGTGCCTTTACAAATTCCAATCTGGACTTGTTGATTTTGTGAGAAATAATGAGTCCTGGATACCAAGGTTGGCATCTGCAATTTTGCCTTCAGATGACGAAATATTGGAGCTTCAACAAAGATCAGAAGGAGGGTCTAGGAAAGCTGCTGGAAAACTATCCTTGACGCAGCGGTTGCGGACAAGCATGCTTTGGTTGCAATGGTTGATGTTTAGAGATAAGCCATCCAATGTTCTCAACTACCTGTCTGAAATGAATGTTGGTGGGCATGGCGTCTGTGGTGCTGTTTGGGGAAATAACGATATTGCATACCGATGCCGAACCTGTGAACATGATCCTACATGTGCAATATGTGTTCCCTGTTTTGAAAATGGGAACCATGAGGGCCATGATTATTCTACAATATATACTGGTGGTGGCTGCTGTGATTGTGGAGATGTAACTGCCTGGAAGCGTGAGGGTTTCTGCTCCAAGCATAAAGGTGCAGAGCAGATAAAGCCCCTTCCACCTGAGATTGCAAAGTCTGCACAGCCTGTACTTGATGTTCTTCTTTCATGTTGGAGAGATAAGCTGTTGAGACTTGCTGAATCTAATAGTGGGGGAAAGCATAAAGCAAACAATGATACCATGACAAATGCTGCAAATGAGCTTACTTTCACTGTGGTCAATATGTTTTTAGAATTTTGTAAGCACAGTGAGAGTCTTCTCAGTTTTATTTCAATTAGGTTGTTCACATGCAATGGTTTATTGGATATTTTGCTGGGGACTCAGAGGATCTTGGATGATTTGATAGTAAAGAAGCTGAATGAACTGCTGCTGAAGTTGCTGGCAGAGCCTTCATTCAAGTATGAGTTTGCAAAAGCATTTTTGAGTTACTATCCCACTATCATAAATGCAGCAGTAAAAGAGGGCAGTGATGATGCTTTCAAGGATTATTCTGCAATATCGACATTTGCGGTGCAAATCTTGACAGTACCCACATTGACCCCATGCCTTGTCAAGGAAATGAAATTATTAGTGATACTATTTAGATGCTTAAGAGAAATATTTGTTTCCACCGCTGGTGAAGATGGTCGATTACAGGTAAATGGCTAAATGAAGATATTTTTTTCTTGGGATTTATTGATAAGGAAGATTCTCTTTCTCTTTCTCTCCCTCTCTCTCTTTATGCATATGCATACATTTTATTTGGCTAAATTATATTGATTCTAACAAACCTTTGTAAAAAGTGACAATTTTGTATCAAACATTTTAAAAAGGCCTTTTTGGTGCCAAATTCTTGGACTAAATTATATTGATAGTACCAAACATTTGCAAGAAGTGAGTTTGGTATCAAACCTTTAAAACAAAACTCTTTTGACAGTTTGGTCCAACCTTTTAAAAAGGCTCTTTTGGTACCAAAATCTTTGGGCTAAATTATATTGACAGTAGTAAACATTTGCAAAAAGTGACAATTTGATATTAAGCCTTTTAAAATGACTATTTTGATGTCAAAAGTAAAAATTACTTCTAACACTAAATGGATCTATTTTATCAAAGGTTTGATACCAAACTGACACTTTTCACAAATGATTAGTACCATCAATTTAATTTAGCCTATTTTATTTGCTTCTAAGATAAGAAGGGAGTGAGTGGTCATCTTCTTCTCGCAATTTTTTATTTGGATTTTATTTAATATATCTGATCATTAGATGACATGCCAATATTGTCATTTATCTCAATTGCTTACTAGTGGACTAATATATTCTTGTGATTCTAGTTCTGGAAACATGTCATCCTCAGCATTCCAGAGCATCTGATACATAGTAGCTTCTTTTCTTTCCTTTTCTTTTTCCGCCTTACTGGATGCTAAACACAGATATAATTAGGCCTGCAAGTATGCATTGTGAAAAAAAATAGGACTAGTAATCATCCCTGGAAAATCTTATTGTAGTTAGAATTTTCTAGTTTAGTGCCTTGTGAGAATATGGTTGATTTCATTTCTGTAGGTTACAAAGTGGCAAGGTTTGTATGACACCACCATCCGTGTTCTGGAAGATGTTCGGTTTGTCATGAACCATGCTGTAGTTCCTAAATATATCCTTTGCAGCGAACAAGATAGCTTACTAAACTGGATGGATCTTTTGGCCTTTATCCAAGGAATGAACCCACAAAAGAGAGAAACAGGTCCTGCTGAGGAGGAAATTGAGAATAATCATTTGCCATTTGCATTGTGTATCTCAATAGCACGTGTTCATTCTCTCTTGGTGGAAGGTGCATTTTCTGATGCACATTTTGAAGAGACAAGTGATTACTGGTTGAATACATCTCTAAATAAAAGTGTTGATGTAGATAGTTTAAGGTATGCAAAAGTAGGGCGATTCTCACAGGAAAACTCTGCACATTGTTCGAAAGTGATGATTACTGCATCTGATTATAGACCTAAAGTTCCTGATAATGATTCTACATCAGACTTTAAGCTTCGGATTCCAGCACATGTGGTATGGTTGATACATGAATGCTTGAGGGCTACTGAGAACTGGCTATTAGCAGATAATACCCTTGGTGCTCCCTCAATTATGTTATCCCAGAGTTCTAGCTTTGTCTCTACTAGCAATTATTCGGCATTTAAAAGGTTATTGAAAACCAGAACAGGAAGATACATAAGTAGTAGGCTTAAAAGTTCACTGGAGGTTGAGCAATCTAAAACAAAAGATGATGATGCTACTATGGCATCAGAGGAAGGCACAAATTTGGGAGGGAAAGTTAAATTAATGCTGACAGATGAATATCATTCATTCTCTGGTTCCATTGCAATCTCTAAAAGTGGTAGTACTGGAGAGTATGAACATGTACCAGAGTTGGAGAGAATGCACTTGTTGGGTCTGTCGGAGTGGCCAAATATTACCTATGATGTTAGTTCTCAAGATATGTCAGTTCACATCCCGTTGCATCGTTTGCTCTCGCTGCTTCTACGGACAACTCTTAAGTACTCTTATGGTGAATCTACTGTTCCAATCTCCCAAAGTCCATCCACAAGTTCCTTTGACTTCTTTGAGCAAATCCTGGGCAAATTTCATCCATTAGGTTTTTCTGCCTTTATCATGGAACATCCATTACGCATTAGGGTCTTTGTTGCAGAGGTTCATGCAGGAATGTGGAGGAAGAATGGGGAGACTGCTTTATTGTCCTGTGAGTGGTATCGCTCCGTTCAATGGTATTAATCTGCTTTAGCAACAAATTATCATTTTCTTTATTTTATTATGTTTGTATCCTGCATCTATATGTCTGCAAAAAATATTCTTGGGAAACTTTTTTCCGTGTGACATTTTTGTTATCTTTCTATTGCAGGTCTGAGCAGGGATTGGATCTTGACCTTTTCATGATGCAGTTTTGTGCTGCTCTGGCTCCACCAGATCTCTATGTTAGAAGGATTTTAGAACGTTTTGGGCTCTTAAACTATCTTTCCCCGAGTCCGTCACGGGCTAGCGAGTATGTACTTTACTTAAGGAATTGTGATTTAAGAATACCATCATAATATCTTTTTGTCTCAAAAGGGGATCATTCCTTTTCCTCTAAACAATGTTTGTGGGAAAGAACATATAAGATATTACAGAGTATGCACCATTTTTCTAGTCAAGCCCGTGATTCTCTGTTGGAATTATGATTTTCTGCTAACTTAATCATATTACTGGATAGTATTGATAGTTTATGTTGTTCTAATAAGCATGAAATATGCCATGGACAGGTATGAACCAATTCTTGTGCAAGAAATGCTCACTTTTCTTATTCAAATAGTCAAGGAGAGGCGATTTTGTGGGCATTCTACAGCTGAAAGCTTGAGAAGAGAGCTGATTTATAAGTTGACTACTGGAGATTTCACTCGTAGTCAACTTGTGAAATCTCTTCCTCATGACCTTGCGAAATTTTCCAGGCTTCAAGAAGTTTTGGATATTGTTGCTTCATATTCAAATCCCTCTGGCCACAAGCAGGTTGGACTAGTTTTCTATTTCAGTTGCCCCTTTTTTTTTGTTTTATCGTTGATAGGTTGGAGAATAACTTACCTTGCATTTTGTCCTTTCCCAGGGCAAGTATTCTCTCAGAAGTCCATATTGGAAAGAACTAGATTTATACCATCCTCATTGGAATTTGAGAGATCTGCAGCTATCTGAAGAAAGATACGTACGATTCTGCAATGAGTCACCATTAACAGCTCAGTTGCCAAGGTGGACTTCCATATATGAACCCATGGCAAGAGTTTCTGGAGTAGCTACTTGTAGAATGACCCTTGAAATAATACGTGCTGTGCTGTTTCATGCTGTTTTGAATGATAAACCGTCTGAATCTCGAGCACCTGATACTGTCCTTATATTGGCATTGCATTTCCTCTCTCTTTCATTGGATGTTTGTTTTCAAATGAGGGCATCAAATCCTATCTCATTTAATATTGGTGATTCTTTACCAATATTGGCCTTGGCTATTGAAGTTGTTGATGATGGATTAGCATGTGGTTTTGGCGAGATGAGCTTGTTATCAGTTCTTGTTATGCTGAAGAAGTTGCATAAGAGAGATGGAGGGAGCGTCTTGGATGTGGGCAGTTGTGACCTATCTTCTTTGATCGAGAGCATACTGAAAAACTTTGCAGAGCTTGATTCTAGATGCATGGCTAAATTGCAGAAACTTGCGCCTGAGTTGGTAAACAATGTGGCTCAGTCACCTTCAAACATTCATGCAGCCAGTTCAAGATTGCTTTCTGATGATGAGAAACGCAAGGCAAAAGCTCGAGAGAGGCAGGCTGCTATAATGGTAGGATGTGAGGCAGTACATAAAACTAAAACTGCTATTTCTTTGTATAAGATTTAGAATCGATGTCTGAAGTCTCTTTATTAATTGAAATGCTAGTTTTGAATGCTAAAAAATTATTTATCTATTCTATCATGTTATATCTGTTATGATGCATAGTTTACACATGAAGTTTTAGCTGGAGCCATGGAAATGGATTTTTTGATAGAATATACGGTTCAGTAGGGATGAGTGTATGGATTGTTAGTCTCCAGATTCTTTTCCACGTCTGGACGTGGACCGAAGTGAAGTTTGAGCCTGGTTGGTTTGATTTTTCGTTCTCATTAAGGGTGATTTTGCAGGCAAAGATGAGAGCAGAGCAGTCAAAATTTTTGGCTTGCATGGATTCATCGAATAAGGATTTGTCTTCTGTGCAAGGGATTAGTCAGCCAGTTGCTAAAGGTGACAGTACACTGGAATCTGCTCAAGATACATGCTCTCTTTGTCATGATTCCACCTCCAAGAGTCCACTCTCTTTCTTGATTCATCTTCAGGTATAATGTTGTATCTTTTATTCTGTTTTTGCACTTTGTGTTACAATGCCAAAATTAATATAATGTGAATTTTGTTCTTGGAACTAGAAATCGAAGCTTGCTAGCTTAGTTGACAAAGGTCCATTATCATGGGAAAGAGTTGAACAGCCTGATAAATATCACATACCCTTTGTGGACCGCAAGGAATATGATCATTGTGGAATGGCTCCTGTAGCAAGTGCTCCAAAAGAAATTTCTAATTCACGGTTGGGCCAATTTGTTCAAAATGCTGTTAGTAAGTTCGCTTACTATGGCCTTCCTGGGGAAGTCAATGCCCTTCTAGAATTTTTCAAGGCTCAATTTCCTTCATTAAGGAATGTACACATGCCATGCATATCAAAGGAAAAAAAGGAGAGCACTGAAAACAAGTTTTTGTCATTAGAGGAAAATATGTTTCTCTCTGCCATGGAATTTCTCCATTCTAATCGACAATTTATTGGATCAGTAGAAGAAATTAATTTTTCAGCAAAGCAAGATCTTCAAGGGGAACTGTCAAATGCTGAAAATATTCTGTTTGGAAAATATATTGCTTGTCTTTCACAAGAGAGAGCAGAAAGCCCTCATGCTTCTAAAAATCTCTTTAGTGAAGAGGCAATAGAGGGATCTGCAGTAAATCAGTCATCATTTGATGGATTTAGTCCTGTGGACTGCGATGGGATTTTTCTATCTTCATGTGGTCATGTTGTACACCAGGAATGTCTAGATCTCTATTTATCCTCGCTGAAGGAAAGGTATTTCATTTATATCATTACTATCAAATAAGTTTCCAGTGAATTTGAAGACATGTGCTTTGTGCATAGAGCTTGATTAATCTTCTGATAAGATAACCATCTTTCCTTAATTCTGCTTCTGACAGTTAATATTTCAGGTTCAAGTGAGAAAAAAATTAAGCCAGCAATGATTTATTTGCTTTTCTTCTCTTCCTGAATTCCTTTCTTGATTCTAAGATGACAATGTCTCCTTAATGATCTGTATTGTTTTGCTGAATCATTGAACAGATATATTCGGAGAATTGTATTTGAAGGGGGTCATATAGTGGATCTAGATCAGGTGCACTTTCTGTTCTGGCTATTGATAAATATCCCTTTCTTCTCTTTTATTTGGGGGTCATTATATCTCCACTTATGTTGTTGATGGCAGGGTGAATTCCTCTGCCCTGTATGTCGAAGGCTTGCAAATTCTGTCTTGCCTGCAGTGCCATCTGCTTCTCAATTAGCCTGGAAACAATTCCTATGTTCAAGCCTTAATTTTTCCCAGAATCCTTTGATAGCAAGAAGTGATATTACCTGCCTTTATATTCCACAGGCCCTGTGTCAGTTGCAATCAGTTGCTGAAATGGTAAAAAAGGGTGAAATCTTTAAAGCCTTTTCCTTTCAGAGTAATGCAGGGTTGAATACGAGACTTGAATCATTTATTAGTGTGCTGTCAAATATGTATTTTCGAAGAAAACAAGAAAAATTGTTGAGGTCAACAAGAACAAACCGTTCAGTTATTATGTGGGATACTCTTCGTTACTCCATTATATCAACAGAAATATCTGCTCGCTCTGGAAGGACTTCTCTTGAACCAAAAGTTTCTCTCCATGCCTTATATGAGGAACTAATTTCTTCTGGAAAATTTATTCTGCCCTTGTTTCTGGAAGTTATCCAGAGCACAAGGACAGAGAATGCTCTAGATGTCCTTCAAAGGTTAAGAGGCATCAAGCTCTTTGCAGATTCCATCTGCATTGGAATCTCTTCAGATTACCCAAACAACCCTAATGAGCAACAAGGTATTTTACTATTAATGTTTGTCCATTTCTAGTCTGTTAAATAAAAGTTTATGTTCCCAGAAAAGAAGAAAACTCATCCCCTTTCTTGTCATCAAAATATACATCGGTTAAAAATTAGTAATTGTGATGATGCAGTTGAGCTCTACATGCGTAATTATTATTTAAGTTGAGCTGTGTTTGTATGTCATATGCTGATAGCATTTCCATTCTACTTCGTAGGTAATATATTTTGGATTTTGAAAGATGCAGAGAAGGAAATGTCATATGTTGATACCCTGTTCTGGAAACGATCTGCTGATCCAGTTCTTGCCCATGACCCTTTCTCATCATTGATGTGGGTTCTCTTCTGTCTTCCTTTCCCATTTCTATTTAGTGGGGAGTCGTTTCTGTCTCTTGTGCACATTTTCTATGCGGTCTCTGTTGCTCAGGTGTGTACTTTTAACTTATACTCAATGATACGCTCAGGTTAACTTCATTTTTAACCCATCATATAAACTCATGCAGATATGCTGTAAAGTTATTTTTGTGCTTATTGCATTTGACTATATGCAGATTATAGTTACATATGCTGGAAAATATGGATTTGAGCAAGCTGAGTTGGATTCAAGCAGTTGTCTAATTTCTGCAATCTGTAAACTGATGAGCGAGTCCAAATGCCTTGGCAAGTGTTTCATCTCCAATTACATGGACTATTCTAGCAATGTAAGAGGTACAATTCGGAGTTTCACTTTCCCTTACTTGCGGAGGTGTGCCTTGCTGTGGAATGTGGTGAATTCTTCAACAAGGGGATCATTTTCTGGCATGGACTTCCAATCAGATATGTCTTTCAAAGATAAGGATGACATGGATGGCTCTAATGATGTCCTTGAGCACAAAGAGATTCAGGAGCTTGAAAAAATGTTCAAGATCCCTTCCGTTGATAATATTCTCGAGGATGCAAACTTTGGACATCTTGTTCAAAGATGGTTATGTCACTTCATAAAGGAGTTTGAACATCGTAGATTCAATTGGATTGTACACTGCACACCTGCAGCCCCATTCAAATTGATGGAGTTGCCCCGCCTATACCAGAATCTCTTGCTGAGGTTTGTTGTTGCCCCATCACCC
Organism: Trapa incisa; assembly: GCA_030064435.1. Taxonomy (NCBI): domain Eukaryota; kingdom Viridiplantae; phylum Streptophyta; class Magnoliopsida; order Myrtales; family Lythraceae; genus Trapa; species Trapa incisa. The sequence goes on along the minus strand of CM057784.1, from coordinate 7,317,471 downwards.
CCCCCCCCCCCCCCCCCCCCCCCCCAATACTCAAAATTGTGATTTAGTCGAGTATTAACTATGAATTTCAGGTATGTAAAGCAGCGTTGTGTGGACTGCAACTCTGTTTTGGTGGGACCAGCATTGTGCTTGTTATGTGGTAGATTATGCTCACCAAGCTGGAAACCCTGCTGCAGGTTTGATCATGTTTATGTTTATGAGGATTTAAAATTTACAAAAATGTATAAAATTCATATTCATCTTTAGGTTATTTGGATACTACAGGGAAAATGGATGTCAAAATCATGCAACTGTCTGTGGTGCTGGTACTGGTGTGTTCCTGCTGATCAGGGTAGGGCTTTCTGAGAATACTTTTATAAACTTTCTCTATGTGCATCTATTTGCACATATTGATTCATTATGTTTTATATGGCAGAGAACAACCATATTGCTGCAAAGATCTTCAAGGCAGGCACCTTGGCCATCCCCATATCTGGATGCGTTTGGTGAAGAGGTAGATGCCTTCCTCTGCATTATTTGGATGCTTTCCACGCACTATTAGTTAATAACATGATCCAAAATGATAAGACATGCTAAGGATCCTTTTGGCCTTTGAAATAGCAGATCTCTCCCTTGATCATTTTCACGTTTTTAATCTGGACTTCTGAGCTTGACTGAAACGTGCTGAGAGTTAAATCATGCATCTGCAAGTTGAAAAAAAACCCTGGAAATATGAGAAATTAGTTACCACTATGAGCTTGTAGGTTTGGAAGTGTAAGTTTTCATGTACATTCTTGAGGTCATGCTTTTACAGATGCCATACTCCGTCTAGCTCTAACCACGTTATGATTGCCCCGTTGTGCAATTGTGGCTGATTACACTTCATTGATATCTTTCTAAAGACTCACCCTTTTGTACATGGTGCATTACTATCAGGATGTAGAGTTGGCCCGGGGGAAGCCTCTCTATTTGAACGAGGAACGCTACGCCGCTCTTAGTTATATGGTGAGTATATCTATCTAATGCTTTCTACGTAAACCTTAGCTCAATAACCAATGACCTTATTTGTCATTGATGGTAATAGAACATGCCTTTCTTGATTTGTCTTTAATTAACAAGAACCTAAAACCCCGCATTTCAGGTGGCCTCTCATGGAATCGACCGCAGCTCGAGCGTTCTCCGACAGGCAACTCTTGGTGCCTTTGTACTGTAGATGAACGGCTTGATATATCTTCAAGAGGTCATCAACGACGTTCTTCTGGGTATGGCAAAGGGGATTGTACATATGGACGGTAAGCCTTCTCATCACCGCCTATCTCATTTGGATTCACAATTCTCACAAATACGCTCACCTTGCACAGGTAGTAGGCGCGCTCGGATACGATCACGAGGAGTTACTGTGCTTCCCTGTTGAAGGCGTGAAGGGCTTATAACCTTTTTCTCTAATGATGATGACATGTCTTCCCAGCATGGAAAATAAGAAACTGATTTCGTATAATTTAATTTGTCCTCTTTAGTTATTTCTGTTCTTGGCCTAAAATCTTTTAAGGCTTTATAGCAGGAGATTCATTAACGAGAGGGATATTCGATAAAAATAGTTAAACTCGATAAGATAAAAAATAGTTAAACTTGCATGTTTTATTTAGCTGAATAATAACTATGGATATATAAAAAAGAGATCATCTTATTCCATAACTATGTATGAATTCATAGATTTGAGCTCTTATCTAATTATATCAAGAAATGTAAATTCATTACTTAATAAAATATGCCATTCACAGATTCTCCCATTCATGACTTCAGTAAGACATGGCAAGCCCATGATATCTTTTAATTCAATTCACACATATCCGGTCGAATTTATATATTTTTTATCAAATTTAATAATTAAAATATATTATATTACTTAATTATTGCTAACTTACTCTCAATTTAATAATAATATTAATAATTTATCAACCATTAATTTTAAAATTTATTTAAAATATAAATTTTGTTATTTAAAAATTCATCATTCATAATTTAAAATTTAAAATTTATCATTAAATTAAATTTTATAATATAATATTTTGTGTAGGCAGCCCGCACAACAAACTTTGACGGGTGGGCTGCAAGGGAGAGTAGTTTGACACCATTATGATAGATGTTAATTTTGCAGGTGTGTGAGTGGGATTCGAACTGGGATCTAAGCTGAAGCCTAGTTGAGTTAGGAGAGATTCGAACTCACAATCTTTGACTGCTCGTCCTCTCGAGTATAAAACATTTGAAATGCACAAAGGTATGTAGATCGATCCTCTCTTCCCTTCAAATTTGAAAGCTGATTAGGGATTACAAGGGCCTTTAATCTGCGTTTGGAAGCTCTCTCATGCGGGACGGAGTATCTGAAGACGAAGTCGAATAGATGCAGGAACATGAAGAAGGCAAAGTGAATAAGGTTAAGAAGCAAGGAAGATGAATGAGCTCCAATTACGACATGAGCTTCACTAGCAAGCTCTTTGCAGAGAGTGCTTCATCATAAGTAAGCATTTGTTGTAAATTCTACCTCAAGAATTCGTAATCCCCTTTTCTTTACACACGTACAAACTTGAAATTGTACACGCGTACAAGAGAGATGAGCTATAAGTTGACTACTGGAGATTTCGAGCACCTGATACTGTCCTTATATTGGCATTGCATTTCCTCTCTCTTTCATTGGATGTTTGTTTTCAAATGAGGGCATCAAATCCTATCTCATTTAATATCGGCAATTCTTTACCAATATTATCCTTGGCTATTGAAGTTGTTGATGATGGATTAGCATGTGGTTTTGGCGAGATGAACACTTCTTGTTATGCTGAAGAAGTTGCATAAGAGAGAGGGAGGGAGCCTCTTGGATGTGGGCAGTTGTGTCCTATCTTCTTTGATCCAGAGCATACTGAAAAACTTTGCAGAGCTTGATTCTAGATGCATGACTAAATTGCAGAAACTTGCACCTGAGTTGGTAAACAATGTGGTTCAGTCACCTTCAAACATTCACGCAGCCAGCTCAAGATTGGTTTCTGATGATGAGAAATGCAAGGCAAAGGCTCAAGAGAGACAGGCTGCTATAATGGTAGGATGAGAGGCGGTACATAAAACTGCCATTTCTTTGTATAAGATTTTAAGCTAAACAAAGCAATAAGAGATAACAAATAAACAAGTACATAAAATTTCCACCGAGGTAATCTTAGATTGAGCTGTAGGATAGACCAAAAGTTTTTGTTCTTGTATTTGACTATTTTAAGATTATAAAGTGGAGTTTATTGGAACTCCACTTTTAGCATCGATGTCTGAAGGCTTTTTATTAATTGAAATGCTCATTTTGAATGCTAAAAAATGATTTATCTAGTTCCATCAGGTTATATCTGTTATGATGCATAGTCTACTCATGAAGTTTTAGTTGGAACCTTGGAGATGAATTTTTTTGATAGAATATATGGTTCAGTAGGAATTAGTGTATGGACTTACTTGTTGGTCTCCAGATTCTTCTCCACATCTGGACGCGGACCGAAGTGAAGTTTGAGCCTGGTTGGTTTGATTTTTCATTCTCATTAAGGGTGTACACCAGAAATGTCTAGATCTCTATTTATCCTCGCTGAAGGAAAGGTATTTTATTTACATTATTACTCTCAAATAAGTTTCCATTGAATTTGAAGACATATGCTTTGTGCATAGAGCTTGATTAATCTTCTGATAAGTTAACCATCTTTCCTTAATTCTGCTTCTGACAGTTAATAATTCAGGTTCAAGTGAGAAAAATTAAGCCAGCAATGATTTCTTTGCTTTTCTTCTCTTCCCTGAATTCTTTTCTTGATTCTAAGGTGATGATGTCTCCTTAATGATCTCTATTGTTTTATTGGATCATTGAACAGATATATTTGGAGAAATTGTATTAGAAGGGGGCATATAGTGGATCTAGATCAGGTGCTCTTTCTGTTCTGACTATTGATAAATATCCTTTTCTTATCTTTTATTTGGGGGTCATTATATCTCCACTTATGTTGTTGATGACAGGGTGAATTCCTCTGCCCTCTATGTGGAAGGCTTGCAAATTCTGTCTTGCCTGCAGTGCCATTTGCTTCTCAATTAGCCTTGAAACAGTTCTTCTGCTCAAGCCTTAATTTTTCCCAGAGTCCTTTACTATCAAGAAGTGATATTACAGCCTTCATATTCCACAGGCCCTGTATCTTGCAATCAGTTGCTGAAATGGTAAAAAGGGGTGAAATCTTTAAAGCCTTTTCCTTTCAGAGTAATGCAGGGTTAAATACAAAACTTGAATCATTTATTAGTGTCATGTCAAATATGTATTTTCAAAGAAAACAAGAAAAAATACTGAGGTCAACAAGAACAAGGCGCTCAGTTATTATGCGGGATACTCTTGGCCACTCTATTATATCAACAGAAATATCTGCTCACTCTGGAAGGACTTCTCTTGAACCAAAAGTTTCTCTCCATGCCTTATATGAGGAACTAATTTCTTCTGAAAAATTTATTCTGCCCTTGTTTCTGGAAGTTATCCAGAGCACAAGGACAGAGAATGCTCTAGATGTCCTTCAAAGGTTAAGAGGCATCGAACTCTTTGCAGATTCCATCTGCATTGGAGTCTATTCAGATTACCCAAAGAACCCTAACGATCAATAAGATATTTTGCTATTAATGTTTGTCCATTTCTAGTCTGTTAAGTAAGCATTTATGTTCCCAGAAAAGAAGAAAATCCATCCCCTTTCTTGTTGTCAAAATATTCATCTCTTAAGAATTAGCAATTTTCTGATTAAGCTCCACGTGGAATTGTTACTGTTATTTCTTTAAGTTGATCTTCACTTGTATGTCATAAGCTGATAGCATTTCCATTCTACTTTGTAGGTAATATATTATGGTTATTGAAAGATGCAGAGAAGGAAATGTCATATGTTGATACCCTGTTACGATCTGCTGATCCAGTTCTTGCCCATGACCCTTTCTCATCATTGATTTGGGTTCTCTTCTGTCTTCCTTTTCCATTTCTATTTTGTGAGGAATCCTTTCTGTCTCTTGTGCAGATTTTCTATGCGGTCTTTATTGCTCAGGTGTGTACTTGGAACTTTTACTCAATGATCCATTCATGTTAACTTCATTTTTAACCCATCATATAAACTCATGCAGATATGCTGTAAAGTTATTTCTGTTATGCTTATTGCATTTGACTATGCAGATTATAGTTACATATGCTGGAAAATATGAATTTGAGAAAGGTGATTATAGTTACATATGTCTAATTTCTGCAATTGCTAAACTGATGAGCTATTCCAAATGCGTTGACAAGTGTTTCGTCTCCAATTACACAGACTATTCTAGCAATGTAAGAGATACAATTCGGAGTTTCACTTTCCTTTACTTGCGGAGGTGTGCCTTGCTGTGGAATTTGGTGTATTCTTCAACTGGGATCATTTTCTGGCATGGACTTCCAATCAGATACATCTTTCAAAGATAAGGATGACATGGATGACTCTAGTGATGTTCTTGAGCACAAAGAGATTTGGTATCTTGAAAAAGTGTTCAAGATTCCTTCAGTTGATAATATTCTCGGGGATGCAAACTTTGGACATCTTGTTCAAAGATGGTTATGACACTTTATAAAGAAGTTTGAACATTATAGATTCAATTGGATTGTACACTGCACACCTGCAGCTCCATCAAATGATGGAGCTGCCCCCCTATACTATACTAGAATTTCCAGAGGTTTGTTGTTGGAATTTTCTATGAATAGTCCTCTTTTGTTATTCTCACTGCAGGACTGTATCTTCTCCCCATTTATACTCAAAATTGTGATTTAGTCAAGTATTAACTATGAATTTCAGGTATGTAAAGCAGGGTTGCATGGACTGTAACTCTGTTTTGGTGGGGCCAGCATTGTGATTGTTATGTAGTAGATTATGTTCACCAAGCTGGAAACCCTGCCGCAGGTTTGATCATGTTTATGTTTAGGAGGATTTAAAATTTTATTTTTCTATGGGATTGTATTATATAAATGTCCATCTTTAGATTAGCTTAATAAACATACCTTATCTGGATACTGATGGGAAAATGAATGTCAAAATCATGCAACTGTATGTGGTGCTGGTACTGGTGTGTTCCTGCTAATTCGGGTAGGGCTTTATTTTTGTGCATCTAATTGCACATATTGATTCATTATGTTTTATATTGCAGAGAACAACAATATTGCCGCAAAGATCTTTTAAGGCAGGCACCTTGGCCGTCTCCATATCCGGATGCTTTTTTGGTGAAGAGATAGATGCCTTCCTCTGCACTATTTAGATAAGTGCTTTCTACGTACTATTAGTTAATAACATGCTCCAAACAGATAACACATGCAAATGATCCTTATGGCCTTTTGAATATCACATGTTTCCCTTGATCATTTTCACGTGATTAATATGAATCTGGACTTTTTAGCTTGAATGAATTAAAATGCGAATTATCCTGTAGAAATTAGGTGAGTAGAATTTATTGAAAGATAATATTTGAATGTAATAGGCATAAACTAAGTAAACAACTTTTTATTAATAAGGGATGCAGTGAGATACATACTAAACGCTTTTATTTATATGCTTAAAATAATATAAATATACAAATAATATAAGAATATATGATATAATTTTAATTAATAAAGGTATATTATATATATTATAACCATTCCATTATTATGTTATTCATAACCTCAATAATCGAAGTGAGATCATCACAAAAATTTCAAAAAAAAAATGATAGTTTGCCATTGATGTTAATATAATATCTCTTTCTCGATTAGTCTAACCCTGCTTTCCAGTTGTATATTTTGATAACAATTTTCATAACATTGATAATAAATAATTAATTCCGTATAAATTAAATTTTCCTATTTAGTTATTTTTATTCTTGGCCTAAAAATGACTATATTTAACCAGATCATTTGCCATTTAATGTTTCATAGTAATATATTCATCTAAGAGAGGAAAATTTTGTAAAAACTATTAGACATGCTCATTTTATATTTACTGTGAATAATAACAATTATGGATATAGAAAATAAATCATATTATTCCATAACTATCTTTTTACGTGTATGAATTCATCCAGCTGAACACTTGTATGCCAAATATGTATCCAATTATATCAAGAAATGATATACAAGTTTTCGAGTTCATGTATCAAAATTATCTCATTCACAAAATAAAGTTGGAACTTCATGTATTGTTCAAATGAAATGAACCTGGGTTTTCTAAATCATTGAACAATAGCATATCAAGGCATTGAAGGTCGATATCACCCATAACCTGTACAATACAAAAATAAACAATAAATAATGAAATTTTATGCACATTAAGCAATGATCTCGTTGAACTAAATATTAAGGGTATAAGAATAGATGACTTACCAGACCCATATTGAGATTTGAACTTGTAGTTGCTGAGTGATCTTCTCTACTTGCAGATGCGAGAGTAGGTTCTACAACATTGACGCTCTGAGAGTTTTGAGCAGGGCACTGAGAGTTTTGGGCAACTGGGATGGTTTCCTGCAAGGAATCCAAGAGTACTTGTTTGGTAAATTTAATCTCTTGAACACAATTGTTGATGTTATAAGAAATATTGTTTCCAACTACCATAATTTGAACTCCTTTGTTGTTGTTGTAAGAATTATTGTGTCCAACTGCCATTGTTTGGGCTCCGTTGTTGTCATTGTTGTTGTGAGAAGTATTGTGCTCAACTCCCATGGTTTGAGCTCCTTTGTTGTGGTTGTTGTAAGAAGTATTGTGTACAGCTGCCATGGTTTGAACTCCATTGGTGTTGTTGTAAGAAGTATTGTGTACAGCTGCCATGATTTGAACTCCATTGGTGTTGTTATAAGAAGTATTGTGCCCAGCTACCATGGTTTGAACTCCATTGGTGTTGTTATAAGAAGTATTGTGGCCAGTTGCCATGGTTTGAACTCCATTGGTGTTGTTATAAGAAGTATTGTGCGCAGCTGCTATAGTTTGAACTCCATTGGTGTTGTTATAAGAAGTATTGTGCGCAGCTGCTATAGTTTGAACTCCATTGGTGTTGTTATAAGAAGTATTGTACCCAGCTGCCAGATTTTGAACTCCATTGGTGTTGTTGTAAGAAGTATGCCCAGCTACCATATTTTGAACTCCATTGTTGTTGTACGAACTTTGATTTTGAAATTGAATAGGTCTAAAAATAGGGAGTTGTTGGTTAGGTACTCTAATGAACTGAGACAGATTGGTGGTGGAAGGCATCATATTTGGCCGGTACATCAAATTAGAACCCTGATTCAATATAGGAAGTTGATCTTGAATAATAGGGCGGCAATGTTGGAGGTAATTATTGGGTAAAGGATTGTATGTGCCATTGGAAGCCTGGGAAGGTTGCTGTTGAGTAGAATGAGCTATTACTGCAGGAGCCCGGATAAAATTCGACTCCATTGATTGAGTCATAACTGGTACTTGTTTCTCCTTAATGTTTGTACGAAATTTCTGCAAATACAAAATAGGTATTAGTCTATCAACTTAGTATTTTGATAATAAATAAATATAAGTAGGTGAAAAAAGATGTAATATTACTTGAAGGTAACTGGAGATGTGATATCTAGTTAGATGGGTTTCCCCCATCTTTTTCAACTCCTCCAAGATCTCCTTTGGAGATGCCTTCACCTTTGAAAAATCAAATGTTTGGTTCGGATCTGGTATACAAATAATATTGAATCAAATTTGATTATATTATATAATAAATAAATATGATGATTGAGTAGTGGAGTTGAGCGTAAGCTTACACTTTCTAAAGTGGATGTGAGCGAGAGCTGTCATAAACTTATCTTGGAGATCATTCGTCCAACGTATCCGGGGAGCCTTTCCAGCAGTCGGACTCCGTCCTTTCGGGCGAGTGGTAGTGTTATCGGAGGAATGATCGTGGGGATCGGATTCAACCACGTTCTGATTAATCTCCGAGCTTATTGCCGCTCCGTTGTTGCAACTGATAGCGGCTGCGGTGGCTACCTGATTCTGTAGCTTGCGACGGAGCACGTGCTGCCATATCATCTTCAGCGTCTCGTCCCGGATGGGCTTAAGCAGGACATCACAGGCCCCCTTCTCGATCCCTTTTGCTGCAGCTTCTACATCGTACTCCTCCGAGAATACTGGAAATATAATAATATAGTTTTAAGTAAGAAAGTCATACCCTTCATCTTTTTTTACGAGAGATACAGAGAAGAAATTGGACGGGGGTGTTACGAATGACTGGGATGTGGTGTGCCGTGGAGGACGATGATTTTATAGAATCAAGAAACTGAAGACCATCCATATCTGGCATATGAAAGTACATCAATACGATATCAAATTGATCTTTCTCCGAGACTAGAGATAAAGCTTCACTTGCTCGCGCACACCAAGTCACTGAAAAAAGAAAAAATTAATTTACAAATTTGAATTACTAGAATAAAATTACACATAAATAACCAAAAGTGAATAATTAACTTTAGAAAGTTATTACATAATCACATAAAATATTTAGAGTAAATCATACAAAATATTAAATTAAAAATCAAATTCGAATGAATACCTTGATAGTTGCACTCTATTTGAAGCTTATTTCTTAGAATATCAAAGCTAATATAATCATGTTCCACGAGAAGAACTCTCAAGCCCGAAGGGAACTTTTTGTTGATAGTTTGCCCTTCAACAAGGAGAGTGGATGTACCCTCTACGTCCATAGTAGCTCTTCCTTCCTTATCTTAATGTTGTTTTTCCTGATTTGATAAGGGAGTATTTATAAAATTTGGACAAGGTAAAAAAAAGGAAATTTTATCTTAAAGTAGTTATTTCTTATTTTGATGAATATATATGTATATATGGTAATTTATTTGTTGTATGTATAAATATATTTATATACATTTTATTTGCTTTATATTTAGTTTCCAAATAAGTGATTGACATATATCAAATTTTATTTGGTTTATACTTGTTTCCAAATATGTGATTTTATTTGATTTATAATTGTTTCCAAATATATAATTAGATAATTTATTTGATAGTCATTCAAATTAAGATATGGGTTTAAAATACTCTGGGAAAAATGTCTTCCTGACATGATTGGGGTCGTGAGAAGTGAGAAGCCTAATGTCGGATGAGACCGTGGGAGATGCGGTTCTACACTGCATCAAACCACCACCGCCATATTTGGTATATCTCTCGGTTCAATGGTATTAATCTGCTTTAGCTGCAACAAATTATCATTTTCTTTATTTTCTTATTTCTGTATCCTACATCTATATGTCTGCAAAAAGTACTGTTGTGAAACGTTTCTCCTTGATACATTTTTGTTATCTCTCTATTGCAGGTCTGAGTAGGGATTGGATCTTGACATTTTTATGATCCAGTTTTGTGCTGCTCTGGCTAGCTGGCTCCACCAGATCTCTAATGAGTATATGTACTTTACTTCAGGAATTGTGATTTAAGAATACACCACACTATCTTTCTGGTGATTTTCTCTGTTGGAATTATGATTTTCTACTAACTTAATCATATTACTGAATAGTATGGATAGTTTATGCTGTTCTAATAAGCATGAAATATGCCATGGACAGGTATGAACCAATTCTTGTGCAAGAAATGCTCGCTTTTCTTATTCAAAGAGAGGCGGTTTTGTGGGCATTCTACAGTTGAAAGCATGAGAAGAGAGCTGACTTATAAGTTGACTACTGGAGATTTCACTGGTTGTCAACTTGTGAAATCTCTTCCTCCTGACCCTGCGAAATCTTCCCGGCTTCAAGAAGTTTTAGATGGAGGGAGCCTCTTGGATGTGGCAGTTGTGACCTACTGAAAAACTTTGCAGAGCTTGATTTTAGATTTATAGCTAAATTGCAGAAACTTGCGCCTGAGTTAGTAAACAATGTGGTTCAGTCACCTTCAAACATTCATGCAGCCAGTTCAATATTACTTTCTGATGATGAGAAACGCAAGTCCAAAGCTCGAGAGAGGCAGGCTGCTGCTATAATGGTGGGATGTGAGGCAGTACATAAAACTAAAACTACTATTTCTTTGTATAAGATTTAGAATCGATGTCTGAAGGCTCTTTATTGTATTCTTTTCTAATATGTGTATTGTCCATAATGCTTGGCAGGCTCTAGAGTTTGTATACTGCCTCCGTACTGGACAAAGTAACTACTGATTTTTTTCCAAGTCCATTGTCATTTTCCAATGAGGAAACTTACTTGATTCCTCTTAAATTGTTAGATCTTTTGTATCTATGAACAGTATATAATCGATCACCCATCTATGTTGGTCGTATTTTCTTTCTCCCTATGGGTACTTTGTTTCATTATTATTATTCTCAATCGACCCACTATTCCATGTCTAACATTATTTTGATACTTTAAACCTTCATCATTAGATAAACTTATTCTACTTTCTTGAATATTTTTCTCAATTTCAATATTGATTTTGATAAAAAAAAATCATATTCTTTGTAATTAAAGGTAAGTGCTTTCCTATATCCTGTGTGTTTAATATCCCTAGACCAGTGTAGTAAAAGAGTCCAAATAAAAGGTAAGCTTTCCAGTCTCTATTCATAGGCCCACCTAAATAGCCAAGGCCCACCTAAATAAGCTTTCCAGTCTCTATTCATAGGCCCACCTAAATAGCCAAGGCAATCCAAGTTTTCTTTCTTTCTTTTTTTTGTTTTGCTGAATAAGACAATCCAAGTACATATTAGGTAAGATGGTAAAGAATGAAAATAATTCCATTGCTCAAAATGGGTAGACCCAACTGGAATACAACATGATACTGGAAAAAAGGCAAGAAAAAAGAAAGGGGAAAAGGATGGAATGCATGGAAGGGTGGCAAGAGAATGATGAAGGACAAAGCATTAATCATTTAAATATGGAGGTTAGATAGGTGGTGGAGGATTGGAGGTGTGACGCCAGCCAAACTCTAATTAATTAAAACTTATTCATTTCCATGTGCTCTCTCTCTATATATATATATCTATGTATATTATATAAAACTTATTCAACTCTTGATTTTTTTTCAAACACTTTTGAACCAATTTTATTTATGGTTGGCTAAAATGTTAAGGAACATCAGTTTACTCAATAACACAATATAGGTACACTTTTTATTTGACTTAATTTATATATAAATTATTTACTAATTATTTTTTAATTTCAGTCATAAAAATTCTGTGGAAAATTCAACTTTTTATAAATGTATACCTTTCAGTTTATTTATTAATAAAATTTTGGAACTTGAATTAAGATCAATAAAATATTTACGCCTATACTAAACTAATAAAATTAGCTTTGACCTTTTTATCTTATTGAGATTGTGTGCATATTTGGATAAAGTAAAGTCACCTTTTCTTTCTTTTCATTAGTCAAATTTCGGAAAAAAATGAAACAAAATTTAGAGGGTAAAAAGGTAAATGAAATCTCAATTTGGTCAAAATTTATATACAATATTATAGTGAGAATGAAAAGAAAAGCAAAGATAGTTATTTATTGCAAAAAAAAAATAATATTTCAAAAGTCTACATTTTAGTGTTAGTTTTTTTTTTTTTAAATATCATTGCATGTATTAAGTTAAATTTATATTTATTTAAAAATATAATTAGAGTAATCATTTTAATTTTAGGTAGCATGTTTATATTTTATTTAATATGAACTTTTAATTGTTAATCTATATATATATGTGTATATATATATATATATATTTATAGGTATAATTTTTATTTTTTTATTTATTAAATACATACAAATTAAATATAGATTTTTTTAATATTAAACAAATAAAAAATATTAAATTCAAGTTAAATATTTTACTTAAATATTTAAGTACTCGAAAAGACCACTTGGAGTAAAATAAATATTAAAAATTGGTGTAACTATAAATTAGAATGATCTGATTTTTAAGGGATAAAATTATTTTAATTTTATATATTTATAATAATATTTTAAAATCTTAACATTGTGTTAATTTTAATATAAATTTTATTATTTTCTCAAAATATACAAATTTTGATGTCTAATTATAAATTAATACACAATTATTTTATAAATATAAAAACAGAAATTATAATATAACTCCCCTCCAATTTTATCTTTTATTATTTTATTTATGAAATTATTTTGAATAATATATTAACAACCAAAATTTATATAAATATCAAACTTGATCTTTAGTCTCTAAATTGAGGGTATTTTTTTAGGCCATTGACCTAAAAAAATAAGGAAAGATAAGTAACAAGTACGGCCCACAATTAATGAAGGCAGCTCTAAGAATCAAAATCAAAGTAGATTAATGGCGGTGCATATGATTCCATCTGTCGCGCAAATCCGATCCTTATTAAAAAAAGCACATTTGTCCCATAAATTAATAACAAAAAATAAAGGGAATTTCAACATGCGGGACCATTTTTTTGTTGTATTGGCCACGTGGTTTTGCTCAAGTCTTTGGCAGAAAAAAAAACGCAGGTGCAAAAGGCCAAAAAATGCACGTGCAGGAAACGTTGTTGCGAAGCTTCCATTCCTCTATTTGTGTGCTTATTTCCTTCCCCCTACGATTATTTTTTTGCCTTTTGGAGGTGTGGAAGAAGGTATGCCAAACGTGGAATCCCTCAGAAGAAAACGAGGGAAAACGTTTTCGAGTGAAAGGTGGAATGGAAAACCTCCTTTTTTAGATAATAGTCCAACCGGTCACAAATTTGAGTTCGTCACTATTTTAACACCATCTTTTAAATGTATCCATTCTCAATCTTGTGGGGTGTACTTTGGAAAGTGCATCCACGGATTTTCCATTCAAAATAATTATTTTATTATTTTACTTATTATTAATATGAAAAAAAAATTAATAAAGGGTTGGAATGGTGGGCGAAAAATAATTTATCACATATACTAATTTTATTGTTGAGTATAGAAAAAAATATATAATTCGAGTTAATTATTCTCAATTATTCCAAAATTTAATAATAATACCGGTCGTGTATATTTTCCCACACTTATTATAAGTTCTAAAATGTAAGTATGTGTGTCTTATATTATTAAATGAATTATTTTTTATGGGGCAAAAAAAAAAAGAAGAAAATGCCATGGAGAGATGCATGTGCTTCGTAATTGTCAACTCCAACGATGATTTCAAGGTAATTGTGGTGAAGCACGATCGATCAGCAGTCCAAAGTTCAAGCTCTGCACACAGACTCGAATCTTGACCTGCACCACCAAATGAAATCCTTCTTACCATGTGAAAATATTCCATTGACTTACGTGGGTCAACAAGAGTTAATTTAGGAGAGACCCATACATTTTTTGTTAGAATTCCAACAAGTATTCATGTATTTATTGCTTAGTAGTTAGTCCAAGATTTAAATAAATTATATTAATTTTACGATAATTCAATTTAATTACAATTTTTTAATTTTGCTCGAATGAAATAAGCATGATGACATTCATGGAAGAAGTATGATGGGATAGACGTGTACACTTATAAACCCATATTTAGATTGTCAAGCTTGATCAACCACCCAATTTAGGTGATAAACTTTTATTTATCTTGGAATAAAACTTTGTTTGGAGGCATAATTTAAGATATATTTATGTTAAATATTATTAAACCCGCGGTTCAATGTAAAATGAATTAGTTTGGTGTGTTATATACGGAGACTAATTATTATTATTATTATTTTAAAATTAAAATTTGAATAAAAATTGTGTTTATGAAGTAACCCAAACAAAAGTTTTAACCTAAAATCATTTATTTTAACCAATAAAATTTTAAAAAGAAAATAAAGAGAAAAATACAATTGTCTGATTTTCAATCAATAATTTCTAGATAAAAAATTATATTTTTATATTAATTTTATACATAAATTAAATACATATACTTTAACTTCAATTTGAGTTTCTAGAAGGGGTGTATGCATATTTAATGACTATTATTTAATGAGTTAGAGGTAATAATTAGTAAAAAATATATATACGTACAATTTTTTAAATAATATACATAAACAATTAAATATTATATCACACATTTTTATTGAATTTTATTCTATAGTTTTTAATTTATTAATAATTAATATTTAGTCATATACAACAAATACCTCATCACTATCTTTCATCTTCTTACCATCATAACAACCTGAAGAGACATCAGTATCATAAGAAGAACCTCGTCCAGTGGTTATACTTCTGCTTTTATATCTGTCTCCTTTCATCTCACGGCTTGAGGGAAGGTGCAGCGACGGTGTTCGAAGAGCTTTTAGATGATGGATAGTGGGGATATATACAGGGCGGCCAGCGGCGTATGGAGGACGGCTAGCAGCTCCAGCTCGATGCGGAGGAACGCCGGCAATGGCTTGGAGGTGTTCTCGAGGTCGTCGAGGGAAGAGTATGATGAAGAGGAGGACCTCAGGTGGGCCGCCCTCGAGAAGCTTCCGACCTTCGAGCGGCTCAGGAAGGGGATCCTGATCACTGGATCAGAAGGGGCCGGGCATGAGGAGGTCGATATCCTCAGCCTTGGCATACACGAGCGGCGCTCCCTCCTCGATAGGCTTGTCAAAGATGCTGAGGAGGATAATGAGAGGTTCCTGCTCAAGCTCAAGGACCGCATCGAAAGGTTAGCTAACTAATATACATCAGTGGCTTTAGAAGTTTATACGAACAATAAATCTACAGGACACGAGGTTTGTGTGTTTGAGTTAGAATCTTTTCGGAGTACTTATTGGGTGTGGAATTTGGAGTTCAGGGTTGGGATTGATCTGCCGACGATCGAAGTCCGGTACGAGCACCTGAGCGTGGAGACGGAGGCTCATGTCGGAGGCAGAGCTCTCCCCACCTTCATCAACTTCATCCTTAACATATTTGAGGTATGCAGTCAAGTGAAGTTGCATCCCCTTCGATCGTTCCTTGTTTTGTTTTGACTTTTCTGGGGATGCTCATTCCATTTGGTTGACTGCATTGGTTCAGGGATTCTTGAATTTCTTGTACATAGTTCCTAGTAAGAAGAAGCATATATCCATCCTTCAGGATGTCAGTGGAATCATTAAGCCTGGCAGGTGATTATTCCTTATATTAAAAATTACCAGGAAGTTGTTGAGAAACTGCTTTGTTGTTTTCTTTTGTCCTTGTAGAAAATGTGACTTGCCTCCAATCCAATCTGCAGGATGACTCTGCTCCTGGGTCCTCCAAGTTCAGGAAAGACCACTCTCCTGTTGGCCTTGGCTGGAAGGCTTGCCACCCAATTAAAGGTTCATAGTCATCTGGTCAAATTTTCAACTTGCATAACGCGGTTATCATCCATTCGAAAATCTGAACATCCTTTTTGTCACCCAGGCTACTGGAAAAGTGACATATAATGGGCATGAATTGGATGAGTTTGTACCCCAAAGAACAGCAGCTTACATCGGCCAACATGACATCCACATCAGAGAGATGACCGTCCGAGAGACCCTCGCCTTCTCTGCCCGGTGCCAGGGCGTCGGGTCACGATACGGTACGGCTCATCATGTTCTAGTGTGGAGAAATCCTTGAGGATGGCAAGGAAACTTACGTTCTCTCTCTTGTTTACTTTGGCCTGTTTGCAGACATGTTGGCAGAGTTGTCTAGGAGGGAGAAGGCTGCAAACATAAAACCCGACCCCGACTTGGATGCTTACATGAAGGTAACCAGCAGAAAGATGTCAATGTTGTAGGGGTTTGTTTCTTTCTTCTCACTGCAAATAGTCATAATTCTTCATGTCCGATTCCACAGGCAGCAGTAACAGAAGGCCAGGAGGCTAATGTAGTCACAGATTATATACTCAAGGTAACAGTCCCACAGTGTTAAAAAACCAATGCCTTTTTCTTTACTTCCACCATGAATATCAGGAAAACTGTCTTCTGCACTTTTTTTGTGTTTTTTTTACAGATTCTAGGACTGGAGGTATGTGCAGATACTATGGTTGGAGATGACATGTTGCGGGGCATTTCCGGTGGACAGAGAAAGCGCGTTACCACTGGTATGATCCATGGAAAAAGGATTAATTATTCTTGCCAGGTTTGGGTTTTCCATATATACTGAATTTAGGTGTATGGATGATTGGTGGTTGGTAGGTGAAATGCTTGTAGGACCTGCCACAGCGCTGTTTATGGATGAGATATCTACTGGGCTGGATAGCTCCACAACCTACCAGATTGTGAATTCGATCAGACAGATTATTCACATCTTCAATGGCACGGCCATCATATCTCTTCTCCAGCCCGCACCAGAGACCTATGATCTATTCGATGATATCATCCTTATATCTGATGGTCAGACAGTGTATCACGGCCCCCGGGAGCTGGTCCTGGAATTCTTTGAGTCAATGGGATTCAAATGTCCAGAGAGAAAAGGAGTTGCCGATTTCTTGCAGGAAGTAGGCCTAAGATTCTTGCTGCCAAAGGGAGCTTGTTCCATTAAACTCATATCCTGATATTATGCTCTCTGTGGCCTTGTGTTCATTCTTTTTCAGGTTACATCCAGGAAGGATCAGCAACAATACTGGACAAGAAGGGATAGGCCTTACCATTTTGTGACGGTGGGGGAATTCGCTGAGGCATTCCAGTCATCCCATGTGGGTAAAAAGCTGGGAGATGATCTCTCAATTCCATTTGACCGGAGCAAGAACCATCCAGCTGCTCTAACAACAAAAAGATATGGCATTGGAAAGAAGGAGCTCTTGAAGGCAACCTTCTCCAGGGAGTACTTACTCATGAAAAGGAATTCATTTGTTTACATCTTCAAGCTTTTCCAAGTAAGAACCCTACTTTTGCAGATTTGGCTCATTCAGAAGAAGAAGAAGAAGAAGAAAGCCAGTGGGCAAGCACTGATTTTTTTCTTGCCATGTTTGTAGATATTTGTGATGGCCCTCGTCACGATGACACTCTTCCTGAGGACCAATATGCATCGAGATAATGCCATCGATGGAGGGGTTTACGTCGGAGCTTTATTTTTCACCATTGTTACGATTATGTTCAATGGTTTGATCGAGCTCACAATGACAATCGTCAAGCTTCCAGTCTTCTATAAGCAAAGGGACCTGCGTTTCTACCCATCATGGGCTTATGCTATCCCAACGTGGATCCTGAAGATTCCCTTGACATTTGTGGAAGTTGGCGTTTGGGTTTTCACCACTTACTATGTGATAGGCTATGATCCCAATGTTGGAAGGTAAGAAGGTCGCAGACAAGCTCAAGTTTCCTTGAACCAATCGCATCAAATTTCCCATTCCATGAAAGAGATTGAATGATGATAGTGCATGTCTCAATCTGCAGATTCTTTAAGCAGTATCTTCTGCTCTTACTGGTCAATCAGATGGCATCAGGGATCTTCCGACTGATCGGCGCCGTGGGAAGGAATATGATTGTGTCAAACACATTTGGTTCCTTCGTTCTTCTCACCCTCTTTGCACTTGGTGGAGTCGTCCTCTCACGAGGTAATACCTGATAGATCTCTAAAGCTTCCATGAAATTTCCTGTCTCTGTCTCTGTCTCTATCTCTTACCTTTTCCAGTGTGTTATGTCTGACTCTAACACCAGATCAAGTGAGGAAGTGGTGGATATGGGGCTACTGGATATCTCCCATGATGTACGGGCAAACCGCCATTGTTGTGAACGAGTTCTTGGGGAATAGTTGGAGTCATGTTAGTACATCTTTTCACCCCTTTTTCTGTGCAAAAGAATCTGACTTAGCACAGGTACCGCATCCATGACACGTTCTGTATGTTCCTCAGGTACCTGCTAACTCAACAGAGCCTCTAGGAATCCAAGTCCTAAAAGAACACGGCTTCTTCACCAGCCCATACTTGTACTGGATCGGAGTCGGAGCTTTGTTCGGATATGTCATAGTTTTCAACTTTGGCTTCACAATTGCTCTTGCATATCTCAACCGTAAGCTATGTTGCCCGGTTTCTCGTCTTTCACTAACACCAAGAGAACACACATAAGCTGACCTGAATGAGTACGTGCAAAATTTTGCAGCACTTAAGATGTCTCAGGCAGTTCAATCGGATGACACGGAAGCCAGTAGAGGAGCTGCTGCAACGTCAGTTCAAGCAGGTTGGTCTGGTTCGATATGTGAATTGAATAAAATATAAACATCTGCCATGTGAAGTGACCAAAGATTTCCTGATTGGATATCTGTAACTGTCATTTGCAGAAAAGGGAGAAGGGCTTAAGAGGGGAAAGGACAAGGAACGTTCGATGAGTTCATCAACCAGGCAAGGAATTGCTTCCAATGCAAATGGAAGAAGAGGAATGGTTCTTCCGTTTGATCCACACTTTATAACCTTCGACGAAATCAAATACTCTGTTGATATGCCTGAGGTAAGCAGCATTGCCCAAAATAAAAAATATGTTTTTGAGAATACGTTCACACATTGTATAAATTAGAGAAATATATTTTCGAGAATACCATTACATTGTATAAATTAGAAAAGTGTGGTGGTTTTATAAATAAGTTAACTCAATCGGATATCTGTACGCAGGAAATGAAGAGTCAAGGTATTGCAGAAGACAGGCTAGTGCTCCTAAGGGAATTGAGCGGTGCTTTCAGGCCGGGAGTCCTCACGGCTCTCATGGGAGTTAGCGGTGCTGGTAAGACTACCCTTATGGACGTCTTGGCCGGTAGGAAGACCGGAGGGTACATAGAGGGTAACGTTACCATCTCCGGGTATCCAAAAAAGCAGGAAACTTTTGCCAGGATTTCTGGCTACTGTGAGCAGAATGATATACACTCCCCTCATGTGACAGTATACGAGTCCTTGCTTTATTCTGCCTGGCTCCGTCTACCGTCTGAAGTCGACAGTGATACCCGCAAGGTTAATACTTACTGACCACCTCCCAAAGTCTCAAGCTTATACTAATGTTAGTTTGAGCCTCTTAAGCGTGTTTATTACAGATGTTCATCGAAGAAGTAATGGAGCTTGTGGAACTTAATCAACTGAGGGAGGCGATGGTCGGTTTACCGGGCGTGAATGGTCTTTCAACCGAGCAGAGGAAAAGGCTGACAATAGCAGTTGAATTGGTGGCAAACCCGTCCATAATCTTCATGGATGAGCCCACCTCAGGACTTGATGCTAGAGCTGCTGCAATTGTCATGAGAACCGTCAGAAACACGGTGGACACAGGAAGAACAGTTGTTTGTACAATTCATCAGCCAAGTATCGACATCTTTGAAGCCTTTGACGAGGTAAGCAGAAAGAGACATAATGATTTTACTGTAAACTTGTTGGAATAATCGTAAATTCCACTTGGGATTGCAGCTTTTCCTCATGAAATGTGGAGGGCAAGAAATATATGTGGGTCCACTGGGTCGCCAGTCAAGTCAACTGATAAAATACTTCCAGGTACCAATACATGATCAACTCAGAACCAGCAGTAGAAAGAACCCATTTTTAATCATGTGATCTATGCTAAATCATTTTAAAAGGGAATCAAAGGGGTCAACAAGATTAAAGATGGGTACAATCCAGCAGCATGGATGCTTGAGGTTACTACACGTGCACAAGAAATGGCACTCCAGGTGGACTTTGCAGAGGTGTATAAGCAATCAGACTTGTACAGGTGAACTTTCTGGTAATAATACAGATGCTTATTTTTGCAGCTGCAAACACAGAGTTTACATTATGTGGTGGAGTGTTATTTTTTTTTTAGGAGGAACAAAGCATTGATCAAGGAATTGAGCATACCTGCCTCTGGTTCAAAGGACCTCTACTTTCCAACCCAATATTCCCAGTCATTCTTCACCCAGTGTATGGCCTGTCTATGGAAGCAAAGATGCTCTTACTGGAAGAATCCGCCCTACACGGCCGTTCGAATGCTCTTCACAACCGTCATTGCTCTTATGTTTGGGACAATGTTCTGGGACCTTGGATCCCGAAGGCAAGCTTCTTAGACACTCACCCACCTGTCTCTCATGAAACTACTCTCAATCCCAGCTATTTTTATAACCAAATTCTCAGGAAGTCGATTCAAGATCTCACCAATGCAATGGGCTCCATGTATACCGCCGTCCTCTTCCTGGGTATCCAGAATAACATGGCGGTGCAGCCTGTAGCTTCGGTTGAACGGACCGTCTTCTACAGGGAACATGCAGCCGGAATGTACTCAGCCTTGCCATATGCCTTAGCACAGGTGAAATTGAATTGACAATGCGCCAATGGCTTCTTAACAGGTACTCTTATTTTTTTTTCTTTTTTGCCCATTTATCATGTTGGGTTCTTCCATGCTCGCAGGTTCTGATCGAAATCCCCTACATCCTAGTGCAAGCATTGACATACGGAGTGATTGTGTATGCCATGATCGGGTTCGAATGGACAGTGGCCAAGTTCTTCTGGTACATCTTCTACATGTACTTCACATTGCTCTACTTCACCTTCTATGGCATAATGTCCGTGGCCATCACCCCCAACCAAGACATCGCGCTCATCACCTCTGGCGCCTTCTACGCACTATGGAACCTCTTCTCCGGATTCGTCGTCTCGCGAATGGTAAATCCCATATCACAGTACATTCATTATTAATCAGTATTGACCATTTTTATGATCTTGAACAACACAACAACAGAGGATGCCGATATGGTGGCGATGGTACTTCTGGGTATGCCCGGTTTCTTGGACCTTGTACGGGCTGGTGGCATCGCAGTTCGGTGATGTAAAGGAACCCTTTGAGAACAGCAACCTAACTGTGGAAGACTACGTAAGAGACTATCTTGGCTATAAACATGATTTCCTCGGAGTGGTTGCAGCCGTGATCGTCGGATTCACTGTCCTGTTCGCCGCCACATTCGCAGTCGCAATCAAGATATTCAATTTCCAGCATAGATGAGTGCATCAATTGTCTAAATATTATAAATTGATACAAATACTTTTTTTTTTGCTCTCAATTGGTACTGCAACTCCTATATTATAGTGGGCGGAGTGCGGCAATAATGGCATGGCAATCTGTTGTGGTACCCCGACAGTAAGAAGCATTTACATGTCCAATGGCCTCATAAAATCCACTCACAAAGAAAATACCCACTCATCCACCGGACCGACTGAAATTTTTTCATCTAACAAGAAAACACACTGAGATGTTGATGATGAAGAACGCCATGGAACAGACAACAGTAACACGCATTCATTCCCCAGTTTCTCCCTCCAAACTCCACAGACACAGTTTCAGTTCTTCAGCATCATCCAATACCACTACTAGCTGTGGATCCCCCCAATAAACACACGGTTTCTTTTAAGCTGACCCAAACTCCGAGAACCATTTTTCGTGCTTTTCGATGTCCGTGGCAGAGACACTTCTTTGAACCTTTACCAGGGCTTCTTCGAAGTCGCACATGGCAACCGGGTCCTTGGATATCTCATCCTTAGACATGTTCTTGATCTCGTCCCTGGTCTTCCCAGCTATCTTACGTCTCATTCCGTTCATGGAGGCATCCCTGCAGACGTTCGTGAGATCGTCTCCACTGTATCCCTCTGTCCTTCGAGCCACTTCGTCAATGTTTACATCAGTAGCCACCTGGGATTGTTACATAATTAGAGATTAGAATATCACCATGGCTACAATGAGCTATGAAGAATCCTTGTACCAATACTTTCTAATCTATGGGCAGGAATATAATCCAAAAATGGATTTATCATAAACTAAAAGTATGCAATCCTGGTTACTTTCACCATTTTAAAGCTGAGATTGCCAGTATGGACAAGGATGGATAGTAAGCTAGGGGGAACAAAGATATATAGAGAAGACGGATAGGATTAGAGTAGCATAAATTACCTCAACAGTCTTCAGATTAATCCGAATAAGTTCCTTGCGGCTCTCAAAATTTGGAAGCGGGATATATATTCTTTTCTCCAACCTCCTCCTGCATAGTATTGGCAAAAACATAAATTTACCAGTTGGATCTAACTAAACAACTGATGTTAATGGATTGGAAAGAAAGCGAGAAAAATAACAATGTTATTCAAGGGGTAAGGAAGGAAACGACTTAAGAAACCTGAGAGCTTCATCTATGTCCCAAGGGAAGTTAGTGGCAGCTAATACCATAACTATTTTACGGGTCCCATCCTCATTTGTTGAGCTGTTGTTTACACCATCTATTTGAACTAGAAGTTCAGATTTCACCCTCCGGGAAGATTCATGCTCTCCCGAGGCTCTGAAAAGAAGGCAATAAGGATATTAGTGTCAATGCATATATTATATCACATGAGAAGCTCTAAGTTAATGGATAACAAGCAACCAGAGAGAAAAACCTACCCACGAGCATTGCAGAGAGAATCGATTTCATCAATGAAGATTGTACTAGGTGCATAAGCTCTGGCGAGGTCAAACAAACACCGAACCATGCGCTCACTCTCTCCTCGCCATTTAGAAGCTAGAGTTGCTGATGAAACGTTGAAGAAAGTAGTACCGCATTCAGTGGCAACAGCTTTTGCAAGAAGAGTCTTCCCAGTACCAGGAGGACCAAACATAAGAACCCCTTTCCATGGTCTCCTGATTCCCTGCCCCCAAAAAACATACAAAAGCATAATCAATGGAGACTCCTAAAGCACTACAGTTTGTACTACCAGTCAATAAGACCAAAAGACAAGGCGTAAATCTTTTTTGATGACCAGGGGTGAAAGGATATGAAAAGGAATCAAAGTACTCAAAGGCACTATTCAAAAGTATTTCAAGAGTTGGCATGTGTACAATATCATCACATAAATACTAATAAAATTCTCAATTCTTTGGAAAGCATTTTAACTTGTAGATCTATAGTTATATTAATCATAGGAAGCACTGGCCAGAGCCCGTGTTATACATGTTCTTTAATACCTGAAAATATTCAGGCATCCATAGAGGGAGAACAACAGCTTCCTCCAAAAGTCTCTTCGCTTCACTCAGCCCAGCAACGTCATCCCATCTCACTCCAGGAGTAGTTTCCAGGACATCTCTCTCAAGCATTGCTGCCAAATCAGCATCCGGTCCCTCATACTGTCCCCTCTTGGACTTTCCTTCCTCAGCATCACTATTCTAAAGTAGCAGATTAAAGTAGCATTAGTAAAATTATCTCTAGCTTATGCATAACAAAAACCAATCGATATGATTAATCGCACATAGAGCTTATAAGTCATTTCACAAAAAAGAGAGCTTTGTTATCCGCTAGGCAAAGAAAAAATAAATTTTAAAGATTATAATTTAATAGATAATAAAGCATATCATGAAGCTGATAATCAGGACACTTGAATAGAATCACAATGTTGTATGTCAAGGGTAAAGATTCGATTATACCCCATGTGATAAAGTGAATAATGATAATGATATTGAAAAGAACTAAAGAAACGTGCATTTACAACCATGGAAAAAAATAATGGAATCCATGGTAATTGTTCTCTAAAAGGGTATTAGAGTCATTTTAACTAAAAAAAGTGACAATCCCTCTGAATCCCACCATTTTATTTTACCAAAGGAGTACTCATATTCCCTCCAAACCCCTCCATCCAAACATAGTATAAGGCTTACCATTGAATCTGCCTTGCCAGTTTTACTGGAACCAGTGCCTTTCTTCCCAGTAGTAGATGATCGAACTCCTGCACTGCTTTTGCTGGTCCCAGAAGTCTTTCCGCCACGTGTAGTGGTACTTGCTCTCGTAGAACCACGAGCCCACGCCCCATCTTGTGGTGACTTTCTCATACCCACTTGGCCAGCCCTAGCAGGCCGTCTGCTGCTAGTATCCCTGCTTGGTGGCCGCCACACATCAGGATCATCCATTGGAGCGCCAGAAGAAGTGGGATACTCATCCAGCGGTTGGAACACAAATGAGGATTTAGTGCTAATAGGAGGTGATGAAGGGCGTCTCCCACCAGGGATTTCCTTAAATGCCCTACGCTCCGCATCGAGTTGTTTCACCACTTCTGTTTCCTCTAATAAGGCCTTCTTCACACTCACCCACTTTGTTCGAATTAAAGGGTCATCTATTGTATTCAAATGCCTGATCAAATGGAATCATCAGAACTCGTAAGAAACACAGCATTGCATTACAAAGCCACATCTTCTTCACTTAATAATAAACTCATTGCAGATCAGTTTAAAATCATACCCTTTCAAAATTTCTGCTAATACAACATTCCTATCAACATTTTGTTATAGTATAGAGGAAGCAAAGAATTCACTCTGGTAAGAATGAAGGCCATAATTGTTTTTAACAGCTATATTCCTCATTTTCATTGTTACATTAAAAAGATGAAAATCAATCAATGAGTAGGATAGAAGTTTTGTGCAGTTCAAATTAAAAGAAATGAGAGAAAAACTATTTTTGCCCACTGTTCCATTATCACAAAAATCGTTTTTTTCTCGAAAATAGTTCGTATGGAACAAAATGAGTATAATTGACAAAAATAGATCTATAGTCATTCCGCCTTACTCTTTAAGGATTTGATATCTCCAACACTCTAGTTCCAAGAAAAAGAAACCTAAATCTGATGGGTAAATAAATCCCAACCGGAAAGCAGTGCGGAAGATTTATCCCGATGAATTCAACCTGCGCCTAAGCAATTTCTGGCTAATAAGAGAAATGGAGAGAAAAGGGAGATAATACCTGTCTATCTGAGCCAGAGCGCCATCGAAGAAGATAATGGAGGTATCGTAGAGACCCTCGAGGGCGTATTCCCTCGCCAATTTGAGGTGATCCTGCAATCCCCCTAGCGTACTCCCCACCATCTCAACAGAAACCCCAAGGGTTCCGCACTTGCACGGCAAAATTCACAGATTCAATTCAACCAGGAGAAATCCCCCTCCCTACCTCTCAACTGACAGTTTACCACCCTAGAGATCTTCTCTCGACCTCCCTTCTATCTCACTAGAGAGCTTCGTGGCGAGTGACCTCGATTTCGAGGTCGACGTTTAAACGGTTGGACTCGGGGAGGACGATGGATGTTGGATGTGGATTTACCATCGTGCCCTCGAGATCTACAGACCTGGAAGTCCTAGTTAATATTAATTTTATTTTCACCCAAATACTTCTCACTCTGATCATTCTACCTCCTGCGCTTGCCCTGGCATGAAATTCATCAGCCCCAATGGGCCAATGTACCAAATTTGGGACGAAACAGAGAAAGAGAAAAACATTAGGGGGCAAATTTTGAAACGAAATTTGGAAAAATATCCATGGGCCTCCATTATGATGGATACCGGTGGGCCGTTGGGAGTATCAGATGTTGGGCTTTTTGGGCCCATCTCTTATAAGCCCTTTCAAATTTTCAACGTACTAGCGGTGGGACCACGCTCATTAAATTTCCTTAACAGCAAAGCAGACAGGTACTCTGCAATGTAACTACGGTCGTAAAACAGCTAGAGCAAAATGAACGTCGGAGAATCCCCAAAATGACGGCTGATGCCACCGACGTACGGTCGATCCGAGGCCCGACATGCGGGTAGACATTCCCGACAGATTTGCATCGCATAAATTCGTGTAGCATAGGTTGAAATTCAGGCCAAAAGGGCTGTTCATAGTCATCATCATGTCACTCCATCCTCTTCTTGTTTTTTCAGGGTTGTTTTTTCATCTAGATTACAAAACTGATTGACCACGACAAAGTTCAGAAAAAAAAACATCTCAGAAATCCAGCAGGAAGTTGACAACTAAGTAAAAACCTCTCTTTTCCCTTGTCTTTGTACAGCACTGTATATGGCTCTGGTTATTATGTTGAAAAGCTGTGAATTTTGTTTTCCCGTTCACGAACAAGAACTCGTGCAACCAGAAGCTGGGTCGTCTCTTGAACCTGCTCATGGACAGAGATAAGAGCACCAGGAACAGGGAAAATCAGTTCATACCCTCGTTTCTGAGCCGACCATAAGGCCAAATTAGAGATTAATGGAAGTGTAAATTAATGGGTTACCGAGTCCAAGTGCCTCCGAGGTCTTCTTCATCAGGCGGAGTCGCTTGCAGGACTCGACGAACATGCTGAAAGAAACAAAAAGAAAACTCTGAATTAACAGTTCGCAATATAAGAAGAAAGTGTAGATATAAAGATGATGATATAGTTAGTCATTGGCTCACTTCCATGGAACATCACCAACAAGCATCCAGTCTCCATCCTTGTCCTCGTAGGTGGGTACGTACTCTCCCCCATTTGATCCATCCACAAGCTTCATATGCTCACCTGATCAAAGCCAGAGATCCCAAGATCAGAAGAACAATTCCGCATCCAAAAGTCTTCATGAAGAAAGGAATTGGCTAAGCAGGTCTCTACTCTATTAAATTATACTTACGAATGACAAAGCAAGAGAACATGCACTGCAAAGCAGCAAGGAGATGCTCGTAGCTGTTATGCTTCTGCAGATCGACTTTCCTCCCGTAAGGAGCTCCGTCGACGGTAACCTTGACGAACTTGACGCTCTTAATCATGGCATTAACCCTCGACGGCCTCAACGGCGGCCACCCCACCACTTGCTTCCTAATAATATGAAGGAGACATACCATATTCGATTAAATCAAGAAACGCAATTTCAGTCTCACATGAGATGAATAAAAGGGGCTTACTTTGCTTCCGGAAGCTTGGATGCTGCGTCGTCGGACACCCCTTTCTCATGCACGTCGGTCACTGCGGAAGCCTTTCTTGCAGCCTCACCGCCACCGTTGACCGGCCCTCCCCCGAGACTGAGATCTACCGTCTGAGAGAAAACCCGCTTCGCTGCCGACTTCCCCCGGCCCTCCCCGCCGGGGAGGCCGAGGGTGAGCTCCGTTTCGTCAAGGTTCATCTCGCCGGAGTACCACACCCCCGTCATCTTTCTAGTTGACTTCTCGGCCACCGGCTTCTCCCGGAATCGAGAGCTTGATCGATGTGAATATATATGTATATATAAACTTTATAAATATATATATATATCGATCAGAGGTAGCTAGTGGTGGTTGCTTGGTTCCTTCTCTGGGATGCACAGGTTTTACTGCTGGAGAAGACTCCGATTTCAATATGAGCCAGTTGACTGATGATGGCAGGAATGGTGATGGCCCCCTCACGGAGAGAATATTATATGGCCAAGGTCACGGGCGATCCATGCCTTGTCTGACACGTGTCGATATACCAGTGGATGGGGATCGTCCACGTAAGCTCAACGACGTATGACTGGAAACGCGTGCGGTGAACCCTACAGCAATAAAGTAGCCTCCGAGGATATCTCAACGTTGAATCCATTGTCTGTGTTGTGACGGTTGTGATTGAAGGCGAGTATGCGAGTGCATGGTAAGATAATGGATCAAGTGGCACGGGATGGTCTCTTCATTCGAGTGCATCGTGTTGGTTGGCGCCAGTAAAGGGAAGCGGGACCACAAGTGTCGGGATGTCCTTTCTAGATTTTGGGGTCCAAGTCAAATATTGAGTGTCCAACGGGCAGCTGAATTCTTCCATTTAGGCAGTTTGTGGGTCCCACGTGTGGGCAGCCCATGTGCCTTTGTCGGGATGTCGGGCCGATGTCCATTTCGAATTTCCGCTGTTTGGAAAGAGAAGCCCCGAATTTCCTTCTAGCAACCGACGAGTGTCCGACACCTGCGGGTCTACCTCACCGGTAGGCGGCCGGTGGTTCGCTAGTCAATGCCGTCCGTTTTGGGATCCAGACCAGGCCATTTATATTAAAAAAAAGTAAAATGTTGTAATTTTATAAAAAAAATAGAGTATAACAAATTAGTTATGATTTTAAGAGAAAATAAATCTTTTATACATATAAGGATTTCTCTTGGAGATTTTAGAGGGGAGGGAAGTATGGATTTGGAAGGTAAAGGTAATAAAAATTTTAAAATGTATAATATTTATTTAATTATAATTAAATTATATTGTATTAATAATTATTTCTTATATGATAAAATAAATATATTTATATAAAACAAAAAGATGTAAAGTGAAATAAAGCATATATAATTATATTATATATGATAAATTATATATATACATATATCATATTTTTATTATATAATAAGAGTGAATAATTATTATAATTAAAAAATAAATAATGTTAGTTGTATGATATTATTTATACATAAATACTATATAATAATATATGTATGTAATATATTTGACATGTTGTTTTTTTGTATAATATTTTTATTATATAATTATATTATTGATTTATATGAAATATTATTAATAATTAAATTTATTAAAAATATAAATATATCAAAAAATAATATAAATGTATAAAAGAGTATTAAAGTATTCTAAATATAACAATAAATAATAAGATAAATAAATAAAATGATACTAAAGTTTTTTAAACAAAATATATAATAAACTCACGAGAATTTATTAAATAGTTAAAATTTAAAAACAAATGAAAAATAATTGTCAAATGGACGAGTCTCAAAACGCTCATGTAAACTTAATCAATATTTTTAGCCTTTTTTTTTTGGGGAGAATCACTTAAATTTCCAACTAAAAAGTTAAAAAAAAGGTAAGTTGAGAGGCTTCTTCCATCAACCACTTCCCCCTCTAAAATATAGATCTAAAAGCAATATATTGTACTCTCATCTTCTATATCACTTTTTTTCAGAATTAAAATATTAAATTAAATAAAAATATAGATCTATTTCCTCCTATAAGAATTCATTACACCTATAAATTATATATTTTAAAATTGATGTATATTTAATTTATTATTGTATATCATGGTATTTTTTAATATAATACTGTGGTAATATTTTATATATTTTAATATAATTTGATATATAACGGATTATTCTACCTGAACTCACCCTTTTAAGATTTTATAATAATAAATTATACGGTTGCCTTAAACGCCCGATCAAAATAAATAATTTTAATGTAAAATTTCGTCACTTATTAATTTTAACCTTTTTATTTAGGATATTTTCTTACATACTTAATAATTTGATAGTTCTTTACTCAAAATAGACATTACATTATTTTAAAGTATTTACAATTATGTTTATATTGAACGTGGATAAAGAATAATTTTATTATAATATAAAAAGTACTATTAAATATATATTATTATTTATTTTATCATAATATTAACTACTTATTAACCCTCTCATTTGGCAATTCTAATTCGATCTAACATACTATTTGGTGGATTAGCGCACACAGGGAAGCTGCATCACCACCTTATTGCTTTTCAAAAGAGCGAAGTTCATACACCTACTTCAATGGCAAATTTTGATATAATTAATATTTTTAAAAATATATATTACATTCTAACAGTTAGTTAAATCAAATAATGTAAATTTAATTAAGTATAATACACATATATATTATTTATGAAACTCCATTAATAATGATTTAATGTATTTACACCGTTAGATTTTATGATTTGGCAAACAACAAACGAGCCTGTGGTTTTGATGTCTTGTTTTTTCTGTGTAGACTTTGTCATGTCTGCTTGATATGAAGTTTGTGTGTGTTGCCTAAACACTTCCCTAATTGAGCGGGGTGAAGGGGACGCTGTCGGCGGCTGAAATTCTATCCACATCCACGTGTATAAAATGGGGTGATTAAAAAACCCCACGAGTCCGTTAGTTTAATTTAATTATGTTTTATAATTTAATTATAATAAATAATACTTATTGTTAATATAATTTTGGGTAGAATGAAATATTTCAATACTTATTGTTAATTAACGAGTTTCATATCTTGTGGACGTGCCGGAGTGGTTATCGGGCATGACTAGAAATCATGTGGGCTCTGCCCGCGCAGGTTCGAATCCTGCCGTTCACGATGTTTTTTATTATTACTCTCGAACCGAGCTAGGGGTCCAAAATCCGATTCTCGTATGATGGAGGCGAGGGATCGGCAGCATTGATGAATCGTTTCCTGACGAGGACGATAAGACCAGCGCCGACTATTACTTCGACTCCTACTCTCATTTCGGTACTCTGATTATTGCCTTCTGTTCTATAGAGTGGCCGCCGTCATTTCATCCTTGCGCTGCTTGAGATGTAATTTCTTTTCTGTTCGTTTCATGTTTCGAGATGATTCTTGCAGCGAGGGGAGGTTCTGCTTTTGGAGTTGATGTTTTCATTGACATATTGTTGCTATTATTATCCTGTATCTGAAATGCAGCGAGGGGGTTCTGCTTTTTAACTTTTTCGATTTACTGTTCTGTATAATCTTTGATTCATCTGGATCATTAGGCTTTTTTGTGGTCTGGCAACAGTATTACATATAATCAGTGCCATGGTGAGCTCTTGACGAGCATATGTAGAACGTATAACATCTCAAGCTGTTTATGCATGTGTCTGTCAGTTTATGTTGAAGCTCTTGCAATTAATTGCTACTAGGTCTCAGGAATTGTAGGGTTGTAATTGACAGAAGGCCCTGCAATCAGTTCTTGTCAATGAGAGTGCAGCTTAGGATATTGATTAAGAATGTAGGATATTTTATGGTGAAGGGAACTGACAATAGAAACTTGCTGTGCTTTGTTTGCAGAATATTTTTTCATCTGGTTGTATGAACTTCAATTGGCCTTGCTTTACTGTTGCAAGAAATGCTAAAGGATGGGGTTGAAAAAATGTTCAAGATTTCTTCAGTTTATAATATTCTCTTGGGGATGCAAACTTTGGACATCTTGTTCAAAGATGTTTATGTCACTATATAAATGAGTTTGAACATCTTAGATTCAATTGGATTGTACACTGCACACTTGCAGCCCCTTTCAAATTGATGGAGCTGCCCCCCCTTGCTGAGGTTTGTTGTTGCAATTTGCTATGAATAGGCCTCTTTAGTTATTCTCACTGCGGTACTGTATTCTTCTCCCCCTTTTATACTCAAAATTATGATTTAGTGAGTATTAAATATGAATTTTAGGTATGTAAAGCAGCCTTGGACTGCAACTCTTCTTTGGTGGGGCCATCATTGTGCTTGTTAGGTGGTAGATTATGTTTGCCAAGCTGGAAACCTTGTTACAGGTTTGATCATGTTTATGTTTATGAGGATTTAAAATTTTCTTTTTCTGTGGGATTGTATTACATAAATGTGTAAAATTTATCTTCATCTTTAGATTAGCTAAATTAGCCCACTTTATCTGGATACTGCTGGAAAAATGGATGTCAAAATCATGTAATTGTCTATGGTGCTGGTACTGGCATGTTCCTGCTGATCCGGGTAGGGCTTTCTAAGAATACTTATATGAACTTCCTCTTTGAGCATATTAATTCATTGTGTTTTATATGGCAGAGAACAACAATATTGCTGCAAAGATCTTCAAGGCAGGCATCTTGACCGTCTCCATATCTGAATGCTTTAGGTGAGGTTGATGCCTTCCTTTGCAGTATTTGGATACTTTCCATGCACTATTAGTTAATAACATGCTTCAAAACGATAAGACATGCAAACTATCCTTTTGGCCACTGAAATAGCATATAGCTCCCTTTTCATTTTCACGTTATTAATCTGAATCTGGACTTTTGAGTTTGAATGAAAATGTGAATCATCTACGTACTCTGCTTCTTGACACATCACCTGCTGATAGTTAAATCATGCATATGCAAATTGACAAAAAGTCCTAAAGATATGAGAAATTAGTTACGACTAAGCTTGAGATTGTAGGTTTTGAATTAGAAGTTTACATGTACCTACTCAAGTTCATGCTTTTTACTGATGCCATACTCTGTCTAGCTCTAACCACATTATTATTGCACCGTTGTGCACATGTGGCTGATTGCATTCATTAATATCTTCCTAAATACTAACCCTTTTGCAGTTAGTACATTACTTTTAGGATGTAGAGTTACTTCCTAAATACTAACCCTTTTGCAGTTAGTACATTACTTTTAGGATGTAGAGTTGCTTCGGGGAAGCCTCTCTATTTGAACGAGGAATGCTAGGGCTGGTCTTAGTTATAGGGTGAGGATACATAGATAGATGACTACTTAAAGTTAGATGCACATGCATTCAAATTTATATATATATATATATATATATATATATGACAGCAAAAGTACACAGTAGAATACAAAATTAAAAAATATAAAGGATATATTTTGTATGATATAAAAAGAGTATAACTTAATATAAGAAAAGATTGAATGATTACAGTGAACCATAGAGGAAGAGCATTCTCTTGATTACACTTTCTAGAAAATTGTTGGAAGAGTGCATTATGAAGGAAGAGTATGCAGATCATATTCCTGGAGTTAGTTAGGTGTAACAAAATTTTAAAAAAAATAAGTTTAAGCTCATTAGTACATAAAAAATAGGAAGTGAAGGCTCATCCCAGAGGACCATATAAGTTGTGTAGAGATATGAAGGAGGAACAGTACACCTCATCACAGACTATCCATAAACTACCATAAGGGAGCAATTAAATAACTTGTGTTAAAACCATTTCATTGTTATGTTATTCATACTTTGCAGTGAAAGAAACAAATTTTCCTTTCAAGAAAAAACAAACTCTTGGGAATCGAAGTTTATTATTGGCACAATTGAGATCATCACCAGCCTTACAAAGAAAAAGTTGGGTGTACTATTCACATCTAGTTTTGTAATCTCTTTCTTGATTAATCATTAATTAATCTCTTGGAAAGGGGTAAACCATGATCACAAAGATATGAAGGGGCAAGCCATGATCACAAAGATATGTTCACCAGGAGTTACTTTGCTTCCCCATTGGGGCAGACGTGATGGTCTTATAGGCTTTTTCTATGATGATGACATCTTTTTGGAATGTTGACAATAAATAAATAAATTTTTTTTATAATTTAATTTTCTCATTTTAATTATTTTCATTTTTTTGCCAAAAAAGTAACACTATATTCAACATGATTACTTACCCTCGTTTCATAGCAAGAGATTCATTAGGAGAGAGGGAAATTCGATAAAAAATATTAGACATACTTATTTTATTTATTGTGAATAATAATAATAATTATCAATATAGAAAATAGATCATGTTATTTTGTAATTATCTTTTTATATGTATGAATTTATCGAACTAAACACTTGTAAGCCAAATATGTATCTAATTATATCAAGAAGTAATAGCATACACAATTAAACATGTTTTTGAGTTCATGTATCAAAATTATCCGATTCATAAAATAATCATCTTCCAGGCAAGACTTCATGTATTGTTCAAATGGGGTGAAGCTGGGTTTTTTAAATCATTTAACAATAGCATATCAAGACATTCAATAAATGATAAAAATTTATTCACATTAAGCAATTATCACATTACTAAATAGTAGAGGTTTAAAGAGACGACTTACTGGACCCAAATCGAGATTTGAACTTGAAGGTATTATGTCATCTTGTATACTTGTAGATGCGGGAGCAGCTTCTGCAACATCGAAACTCTCAGAGTTTTGATGATGGCATTGAGAGTTCTCAACAAGAAAATTATGGGCAATTGGGATTGTTTTTTTGTAAGGAATCTTGGAGTACTTGGTTGGTGAATTTAGCTTCTTGGACTCCATTGTTGATGTTGTTAGAAGTATTTTGTCCAATTGTTTGAACTATGCTGTTATTGTTGTAATAAGTATTGTGCCCAACTGCCATTGTTTGACCTCCCTTGTTGTTGTAAGAAGTATTGTGCCCAACTGTCATGGTTTGAGCGCGTAAGAAGTATTGTACCCAACTGCCATGGTTTGAGCTCCGTTGTATCATGTGGACGTGCCGGAGTGGTTATCGGGCATGACTAGAAATCATGTGGGCTCTGCCCGCGCAGGTTCGAATCCTGCCGTTCACGTTTTTTATTGGATTACTCTCGAACCGGATATTATTCCGCAAATATTTGTGTCCCGGTCCATCATTCAACCGGAAACATTTTGTCTGAGCGAGAAAGTTCAGCTCAGCTAGCATTAAACCCTAACGAGGGGACACCAAAAACCCTAGCAAACAGCAATTTTTACGAGAGTCTCTATTCTCTCGTATCTGCACTTCTCACCATTCACTCCTCCATGGGCCGTCGAAAGAACCAGAGTAATCAGCAAAGCCAGGGGTCCAAAATCCGATTATCGGGTGATGGAGGCGAGGGACAGAATGCTGCCGAGAACTCAAATATGGATGAGGTAATGTGCGACCTGGAGGAATCCGGCAATTCTTCGGCCATTGATGAATCGTTTCCTGACGAGGACGATAAGACCAGCGCTGACTATTACTTCGACTCCTACTCTCATTTCGGTACTCTGATTATTGCCTTCTGTTCTATATTTTTTGTTCTCTCTGTCATCTCTCTTTTTTTATATAAAAATTGTTTACCGATAGAGTGGCCGCCGTCATTTCATCCTTGCGCTGCTTGAGATGTAAGTTCTTTTTGAAATGACAATTTTTTTCCTTCTTTTGTTTGCAGGAATTCATGAAGTAAGTTTGTTCAGCTTGGGTTTCCTGCTGTTCGTTTCATGTTTCGAGATGATTCTTGCAGCGAGGGGGGTTCTGCTTTTGGAGTTGATGTTTTCATTGACATATTGTTGCTATTATTATCTTGTATCTGAAATGCTGTTTTCCATTTGTGAATTTTGCCCGAGGTTTTTTAACTTTTTCGATTTACTGTTTTGTATAATCTTTGATTCATCTGGATCATTAGGATTTTTCGTGGTCTGGCAACTGTATTACATATAATCAGTGCCATGGTGAGCTCTTGATGAGCATGTAGAACGTATAACATCTCAAGCTGTTTACGCATGTGTCTGTGGTTTGTGATGAAGCTCTTACAATTAGATGCTGCTAGGTCTCAAGAATTGTAGGGTTGTAATTGACCGAAGGCCCTGCAATTGGTTCTTGTCAATGAGAGTGCAGCTTAGGATATTGATTAAGAATTTAGGATATTTTATGGTGAAGGGAACTGACAATAGAAACTTGCTGTGCTTTGTTTGCAGAATATTTTTCCATCTGGTTATATGAACTTCAATTGGCCTTGCTTTACTGTTGCAGGAAATGCTAAAGGATGGGGTTAGAACACGGACATATCAGAATGTAATTTATCAGAACAAGTTCTTATTCAAGGACAAAGTAGTTCTTGATGTGGGTGCTGGCACTGGTATTCTTTCCCTGTTTTGTGCTAAAGCTGGCGCCAAACATGTCTATGCGGTGTGTACTTGATTCTTCAATGTCTTCCAAGTTATTTAGTACACTAAAAGTGTAATCCTCTAATATGTCCTCACTATCACTTAGATCCTCAAATCTCAGAATCTAACAATTTGGTCCAAATACTTTAATTTTGTTTATTGCTTTACTCCCTTTTTTTTTTACAGAAAATTGATATTGTGTACGTGTAGAAATGAGATGTTGTAATGACATGGTAAATTATGTATTATCGCCACATCAACTTTCTGTCAACAATTTGAACAAAGGTGTTTATAAAAACTAAAATGTTTGGACCACATTGTCTGATTTTGAAATTCAAGGACCCAAATATTTGTGGGAGACAAATCAAAGGATGCAATTATTTAGTCTATATATTCTACTATAATGGAATTCTTAGAAGCTTGGCCTATACGAAACTCGATTTCATGTCTGTTCTTAACTAATGAAGAAAGTTTGTTTCCCAGATCGAGTGCTCACACATGGCAGATATGGCAAGGGAGATTGTTGTAGCGAATGGATTATCTAATGGTATCATTCAGTAGACATACATCCATTCTATTCCTATATTTGAATCAAATCAAATGTCCCACTCTCAAACTTTTGTTGCAGCCATAACGGTTTTGAAAGGGAAAGTTGAAGAGCTCGAACTGCCAGTTGCAAAGGTTGATATCATTATTTCAGAGTGGATGGGTTATTTCCTGTTGTTCGAGAACATGTTGAACACAGTTCTCTATGCACGCGACAAGTGGCTTGTGAGTTGCTCTTTCTTCTATTCATTTTCCTAGTGCATGTGCTTTTCTGCTAGTAATAAATCATTTTAGAAGGAATACCACAGTTTTTTTAATTATAAAATTAAAAAGATTATCCAAGATGATGAATATTTATGTTCAAATCTTACTTTGTACATATTTTCACATGTCAATTATTATTTGTACAGAATAACGATGGTCTGGTTTTACCTGACAAGGCTTCACTTTACTTGACTGCTATTGAGGATGCAGAGTACAAGGATGACAAGATCGAATGTGAGGTGTTACTAACCTTCTATGATAAGTAAACATGTATTCAGCTGCTTAACAATAGTTCCTTGGCTTGTTAAGGGCTTGCCAACATGTGTGTGTATATATATATATTTGTTTTTGGCCTGTAAAAGCTTAAAAGTATACCAAAAATGAAAATGAGCCCCTGAATTTAACCCAAGAAAAAAGGTAAAAAAAAAAAAAGAAAGTGAGCTCATGGGTTGCTTCTTCCTTTTGGGTTTTTGCTGCAGTTTGGAACAATGTTTATGGGTTTGATATGAGCTGCATCAAGAAACAAGCTATGATGGAACCTCTTGTGGACACAGTTGATCAGAACCAAATAGTTACTAATTGCCAGCTATTGAAGGTATATATAATTTAGAGAATATTGGATTTTTGGCTATATGATGGTATCTCTGCACTATGATTCAGGATGTATTAATATGCAAATGGAGGATGTTTTGTACGTTTCTTATGACAGACTATGGATATTTCTAAAATGACATCCGGAGACGCATCATTTACTGCACCTTTTAAGCTTGTGGCTGAACGAGATGACTACATCCATGCCATGGTGGCATACTTCGATGTTTCATTCACAAGGTGCCACAAGTTGACAGGATTCTCAACAGGTATATCAGCTTCCATTAATCTTTATTCTCATCTTCTTTCCTTCTTCTGGTTAAAGAGAATAACTTCATCATGTATTATTGGAAACTGCACAGGTCCTCGATCGAGGTCAACCCACTGGAAGCAGACGGTGTTATACCTGGAGGATGTGATAACCATATGTGAAGGCGAGGCTGTTACTGGGAGCTTGACTGTGGCACCGAACAAGAAGAACCCTCGAGATGTGGACATCAAGCTCAAGTACTCGTTCAACGGCAAGCGGTGCTCCGCATCCCGAGTTCAGTTCTACAAGATGAGATGATGATCCCAGGTTCTCCATTACCCTTTTTCTGCCCGCATACTCTTTGGGGGTCAATTTAAGGTCTTTTACCATTGCAGTAGGGACCGTTTATGGTCTATTGATCATTTGGTATGACGACTATTATGGTGTTTACAAGGTTCAAGATATATATGTGCTGTTGTGCTGTTATTCTTGTACCCCAAAACTTTTTTGTTGCTCTTTATTTATTAATGATAATGATAGCAACATCTTTGGAAAAAATCACCATTTTTGTTTCAATGTGGGGATGGGATTCGACTTTTGAGCAATGAATGTTCTATGAACTGCCATTTGATCACCCTTTCTATCAATTGTATCTCTCGTGAGGCTGTTATAGTAATTGGGTTGGGCTTATTTGTATCCAATGCAAAAATTAGGGCCTTTATTGTAAAGAAGGGATTTTGTCTTGTATTTGTTAAAACTCCCACCAAAAAAAGGTGATATTTGATTATTATTAATATAAAATATTTATTTTTTATTATCTGAATTAAAAAAAATAAAATAGTGTTTATAGATAGAAAATATTATTAATTAAATATAAATTCATAAATATTTAAAAATTATTAAATGAGAACTCAACAGAGAAAATGTAATAAAAAATGAATATTTGATTGTAAAGAAGGGATTTTGTCTTGTATTTGTTAAAACTTCCACTAAAAAAAGGTGATATTTGATTATTATTAATATAAAATATTTATTTTTTATTATCTGAATTAAAAAAGATAAGATAGTGTTTATAGATTAAATATTATTAATTAAATATAAATTCATAAATATTTAAAAATTATTAAATGAGAACCCAACAGAGAAAATGTAATAAAAAATGAATAAACTTGAGAATTAAGACAAAAACCGAACTGAACTGGTTAATGCAGAATTTGACCCGATCGGACCGTGTTATTGTCCGGTTTATAAAGATGGTCGCGACAGATCATCGCCTTCTCCTCGGTTTCGCAGTCGCGGCTGGCTGTCTGCTCCTGAATCGTAGGGATCGCATGAATAGCCACTGACGCTGGTCGGGTCCTCACTATCTCAGGACGAAATGGGAAAGGCGGCAGTGGTGGTGGTGTTCGACTTCGACCGGACATTGATTGACGGCGACAGCGATAATTGGGTGGTGACGGAGATGGGCCTGACCCAGCTGTTCCACAAGCTCTACCGGACCATGCCCTGGACCTCTCTGATGGTGCCTTCTCCATCGAACCTTT
Organism: Trapa incisa; assembly: GCA_030064435.1. Classification (NCBI taxonomy): domain Eukaryota; kingdom Viridiplantae; phylum Streptophyta; class Magnoliopsida; order Myrtales; family Lythraceae; genus Trapa; species Trapa incisa. The sequence continues at coordinate 7,278,279 of CM057784.1, read as the reverse complement.
TCTCTTTCAGTGATTCCTTAATATTATGAAGCAGCTAAAATTCGTCTTCTCTGCAGAACAGAATGATGTGGGAGGTCCATGCGCAGGGCAAATCAGTGGAGGACATAGCGGAGTGCCTTATGCGAGTCCCATTGCACCCACTTGTCATCGCCTCTATAAAAGCAGCCTACGATTATGGGTAATCGATTTCTTCTTCGTAAGCGTAGTGATTTTGGTCGAATCATTTCCAAGGCACGGGTTTCTCACCTTTTGTTGCTGATATGGTTGTTTATCTTCTAGGTGTGAACTGAAGATAGTTAGTGATGCAAATCAATTCTTTATCGAGACAATCTTGAAGCATCACGGGCTATTAGATTATTTCTCGCAGATTATCACAAACCCCACCTTTCAAGATGGGGAAGGCAGGCTAAATATTGTTCCTTTCCATGATTCTTCTGTTTATGCTCCTCATGGATGCAGCTTGTGTCCCTCAAACATGTGCAAGGTAAAGTTTATTCCGTAGTGAAACAGCTTGTGGCTATACTAGAGCAGATGGGGTGTTCTTAGTTATAGTTTGCATCCTAGATCATGTGATGAAAACAAGGTGGAATGAATGAGGTCATGATTGATCCGGCTTTTAGACTTGAACTGCACTTTCTATTGCGTTGTTCATTTCTTATTGAGTAAGAGGGAATAATGCTTTGATAGATTCGTTCTTTCTTTTATACATTTTAATAATGCAACATTAGTTTAATAACAAAAGAAAAGAGATTGATATATATATATATATACACACACACTATTTTTAAACTTCTTGCAGGGTCTAGTTCTTGACCGGTTTCGAGCTTCTGAACTTGAAGATGGAAAAACGAGATATATCTATCTTGGAGATGGGAAAGGTGACTACTGCCCATGCTTGAAGCTCAGAGCACAGGACTTTGTGATGGCTAGAAAAGGGTTTCCTCTTTGCGACAAAATTTATAGTAGTAGAAACCTTGTGAAAGCTCGTGTTCATGAATGGATCAGCGGGGAGGATCTTGCGAAGACTCTACTCGATCTGATCGAGTCAGTTCTCCAAGAAGATCAAAAGATCGAGAACCCTGATGCATGCCCATTGTGACTTTTCCTTCGAAGCATCATTGAAGGGTATTCCTTTATAGTTCCCTCTCATTTCTTTTGATAATTGATGGCCTATTTGGTGCTATGTCATGAAAAAGGGATGGATTTGGAACATGCATTCTTATAGTTTAATCTCCACATTTACTGTAATGACCAAGATTGACTTAGCGTTAGTAATGGTTGGCAGATGGTTGACAAAGCTCTAATATGGCTTGTGTGAATGAACTTATATGTGCAGATGTTGGTAGTGACTGGAATCTGAATGGAGTCTTGAGGTTTGCCTAAATCTACCAAGCGACTAGGTTGTTGATTAGGCCACAAGTGCTCCCATGTTTCCTGCCATTGCCAACTATCATGCCCTGGGCCAGAACTGTTGATTCCTAGATTGCAATTGCAGAGTCTGCCAGACATGTTTCAAGGGGTAAGATCTTTCTACATCTAGAATAACAACAGACACAACATGGGCTTGTGGAGGTTCATTGAGATTCTGGATATTGGATATAACAGTGAAAGCCTAGGAAGAGAAGCTATGGATTTGCTTCTCTGACTTTTTGTCATTGTTGCTTGGCGTGTCAATAAAAAACATTGGAAAGTTTCTTCCCCTCCATTTTTATGCATAAATATTGCATACACAAGGAAGAAGATCCTGATCATTTCATTAGCTTTCTAGTCAATTAGATGCTGTTGGGATCCTCCCGTGGGCTGCGCCTGCCACCCAGCCAACAACCCCTCCATTGATATTTCTCACTTGTATCATTAGCATGACTTTTCAATTTTAATCACACTGATCATTCAATACAGCCAGTTGACAGCAGGTTGCTGATCCAAATTTGTCCTTTCCCCACGAAACTTTCTGGCTGACAGCAAAATGTTTGCAGCAGAAGAATGAATGGAAATGTGACAGTTGGAAATAGAGGGGTTGGAGGCACCATCCTCTGGTGGGGCCGGAGGAGGCCGGAGGAGTCGGCAACGGGAAATCCCTACTTTTCCGCTTTAAAGAAGAAAGAGAATGAGAGAGGGTGTGCCTTGAGCCGCTTTGCTGGCAGGAGATACCGTTAGTGTTAGTTGTCAAAATGGACTCACATGTCTTTCTTTCTCCTTTTAGTCATTTCAACTTGAAGGCAAAGCCTCCCATCAAAAAACTCAAAAACCATTCACAGAAAAGGGAGAGGCTCAAAAGGATCAAGAAGAACACCCCCTCGCGAGTCCATTCGGCATCAAGGGTCAACCTTTTTTTTAATCTTGTTTCTGATTTCCAGATCTTGTCTTCTTCCTGGGAGACACCCATTAGAGGAGGAGGAGAAGAGAACAAGGGGAAAAGTTTGCACCTTTCCTCTTTGCTTGATCGTCCATTCCATGGATAATATTGGCTACTCGAAGGGCACTTCCAGGAGGACCTTGCTTAAGGTCATTGTTCTCGGCGATAGCGGGTATCTATGAACTGCACTGTTGAATTCATCTTTCTCCCCCTGTTGTCTGTTCTTTGACTGATGGCATGTTCTGTTTCTGTTTTGTCTGGTGTTTTGCCAGGGTAGGGAAGACATCTTTGATGAATCAGTATCCTTAGAAAAAAATGCAATTTTGTTAGTGCAGATGATCGGATGGCAATTGCTTGAGACCATTCCTGAAATTTTGGTTAGCCAGAAAGTCCCTTGTGCTTGTTTTGGCTCATTAACTGTAATACAGATATGTGTACAAGAAGTTCAGCTATCAGTACAAAACCACCATTGGAGCTGATTTTGTCACCCGGGAACTCCAAATCGGTGACAAATTGGTCACACTACAGGTACTGCAAATCTACTGGGAATACCAAAAGAAACACAGTTAGTTCATCATGCCAATATGGATCATATTTTTCACTTTGAATGTTACAGATTTGGGACACTGCCGGGCAGGAAAGGTTCCAAAGCCTTGGGGCGGCGTTTTACAGAGGAGCCGACTGCTGCGTGCTGGTGTACGACGTAAATGTGTTGAAATCATTCGAATCACTCAACAACTGGCACTTGGAGTTCCTCAAACAGGCAAGTACTAAACACCCTCTTTCATTGACTCATCCATCCAACATGAAGGGGTTGTAGCAGAATCTTCAAGATGAGATGTGTTGTGATGATGCCTAGGAGAATCTGCTTCAGATGTTGTTGGATGTTTACATCAGGAGAACAAATGCATCTTCCTAACCATCCAAATGTTTTCCACTTCGGGTTTTCTTTTCCGATTCTCCAGGCCGATCCAGCTAATCCCCACACTTTCCCATTCATACTGCTGGGAAACAAAGTTGATGTGGATGGAGGGCACAGTCGTGCGGTATGCAAGCACCAAAAAAGTCCATGGATTTTCAGATGAATCATGGAGACCCATTAAAACAACTTATAGTCTTCAATTTGCAGGTGACTGAAAAGAGGGCCAGAGAATGGTGCAATCTAAAAGGCAGCATTCCTTACTTGGAGTCATCGGCTAAGGAAGACATAAACGTGGATGAAGCATTTTTGTGGGTGGCTCAGGCAGCCCTAGAGAGCGATCCACAACCAGACATGTAAGTCCTGTCATACTCATCCATCTTCCTTCCCAATGAATTTTCTTCTCATTCTTCTTCTTCTTCTTCTTCTTCTTCTCCTTTTTGTTGCAGTTACTTTCCGGGGATACTAGAGAGTGTATCTGAAATAGAGCAGAGAGGGGGATGTGCTTGCTGAACAGACAAGACATGGAAACAGATTGACTTCGGCCTCCCAACATCCTGATGACTAATTAATTGTTTTGATCTTGATTGCTTCATCTGATGTCTTTACCTTCCATCTTTGGTCCAACTGCATATAGATTGTTTTGATCTTGATAGCTTCATCTAATTCTTCATATAATCCTCCCTTAATAAATTCATTACTAACATCTACTTCTAATGAATGCCATTTAAAATTTGCCGAAAATATAAATAATCATTTTATAATCACAATCTTTGAATAGGAGAGTATCTAAGAAATCCAGCCTATTAGGTTGAGTAAAAATGCCCTTCCAACATCTCTATCTTTATATCATTATATTGTACCATATGCATTAAGCTTAATTTTATATACCAACAACATACAACTTTTTGTTCGACCACAAACATCTATTATTATTTTATAAAGTCAATATCCCCTCTTTCATTCCCCAAAAAAACATGTCTACTCTTTCACTTTAATTGCATCACACAATCTTTTGTATTTACAAACTTTTAAAATGATTTACAGACTTCTGGGTAGATCATGGAGAATTCTAAATGGACCATATAGAGCACGAATTTGATTACCTATATGAATAAGTACAGGTATATAATTCATATTACATATGTATCTGATTGTACATGTGTAGATTTGAAATAATAGTAGGAATATATCTATTATTTGTAGCATGTATGATTGATGACTTTTGTTTGGATCATAATAATGTAATTTTTGTTCTATTTGAACATATATTTTGTAAATGATAATAGGTATAACATCAATATCCTTACAAGTAATTGAACTTATACCAGTGTTAGTGAGTGAGGGTATACAACTCGCGACCCTCGTATACTCAATTGCATTTATGTAGTATTGGAGATCATTGTTCTAATAGAAATATATGTTGGTTCCATTGTTGTGAATTAATTAGTGGTAGCTATACAATGATATATAAGATATGTAGTAACTCTACTATAATAAACTAATTTATTGAGTTGTGAATTTAATCCAATAAATTTCAAGTGAATGTAGAAGTTTGTGGAAGTCAATGTGAAATTAAATACATAATCTCTTCCATACAAAGATTTAATTATATTTTTATTAATTATTTTATTGGTATAAATTTTTATACTAATTTTTTAGGCATAATAATTGTGAAAAATTTTTAAAATTTTCCTCATTCCATTGTATGTCTTGAATCCTATAAATGTACTCGTTATTCTATCATTGGTGGGAACTAACAAATTTTTAAATTGATCTTAATATAGGGTTAGTTAGTGAAGTGACACTAATAATATAAGACATATTTACTAATAGGATAATGATTAGTATATAAATATAATCCCTAAAATAACTAGCTTTATTGACATTATACCTAATTAATTATCTTAACATTAATACTCAAATCACTAATAAGATCACCAATATCAAGATATAATTCAATAGCACCATTATTATTTTAAAAATTAAGATAATTATCTATTTTAACACAAAAAATAAGGATGTATTTTAAATGAAATAATGGTAACAAACTTTTAAAATAAGAATTAGAATCTACAAATAATTATTTAATTCTTTCTTTTTCCGTTATAAGTTGGATTGGATCACGAGATATATTAAATGCTTCACTTCAATAGTCATTAGAAGGATGATCAAGTAACTTATGTTACAAAGAATGAGATTAAAATCTCTAAAATATCAATTGAATAATAGAAATTTTTAATAATAATAAAATTCTTAAAATATTAGTTGAAGAATGATGGATAAATTTTGGGATTATAAAAAAATATATGTAAACTCTTATTTTCATTATATTACTTTTACACCTAGAAATTCTATATTTATATTACAACCTCTAATTATCTATGTACTAAAAATTGGACCCTTCAAACAAAAAAAAATCGACCCAACTCATACAAATAACAATTTATAATACTATTAATGCATTCAAGATTATTGGGGGTGATGGGACGTGCAGCAATTTCCCACAATTTATTTTCAAGCAAGGCAGCTATTATAGTTCCATCCTTCCTTTTGGGATATCTAACTAAGCAGTTTGTTCTTCTTCATCTTCAGTTACTCTGATAACCCATTAGAACTTCTTTACACCACTCCACGCAGATTCTCTTCTGGGCTTCACATGTGCTTTTCCAAATATATGAAGCTGTATAAAAATAGGATTTAGGGCACAGCAATTGATTGTCAGGCAATGTTTCTTTATTTCAATATATTATTAAAATAAGACTGTTTTTTTTCTGAGGTTCTCCTCTTATGTGGAGTTTGGGCATTTTCAGATCCCCAAGATCGGCAGTTTGGGTTCATCCTCCGTTTCCCAGCCTCAATACTCGAAAACCCTTGTCGATTCGATTGGATGCAGCTCCTGGTAATCGTGTAGTTGCAGTTTAGCTTTCTGAAATTCACGTTTCCATCGAGTTAGCTTTTCTTCTTTAATAAACTTTTCTGCATGTTTCGATTTGAGTTTTTTTTTTTGCCGTTTCGATTTGACTATGAATTAGGCGTGTATTTGTTTGGTCATCGGTTTACATGTTTATATTAGTCTGTAGAATATTGATTGAACTCAAGAATTAAATATTATTGACGTAGGGCTAGTGTATATACTTATTTTTTTGTCAGAAAAGCATAGGGTTATTCCTTGATGTTATATTATTTTTATGGACTCCCGTGTTTTCAGGCTCTAATTCATGCTGCTGATGATGTCTTATTCATTGATTATGATGGCGAATGATTGATTTTTTGGGGAATGACAGCCTCCGAAGGGATCAAACGGGCAATCTCCCTCACAGACAATGCCCTGAAGCACCTGCACAAGATGATACTGGATTACAGGGAATACTTGTGCTTGAGGATTAGTATCAAGCAGGGTGGATCCTCTGGCATGTCCTACACGATGGAATTCAAGGATAGATCAAACACAAGACCCAATGATTCTGTGATAGATGACAACAGGTTTATCATCGGTAAGCAGTATCCTTTTACTTCATGTTGGCTTGTTATGCATGCATTTATGCTGAGACAACATCTTTGGCTTTTTGCTTTTACTTGCATTTCTCTTTGGGTTTGATGAATTATTATGAAGGGATTTTGGGTATAAGAGCAGTTAATCATGCATGGGAGGAATTGAAAATGTCTTAATATGGTCGTTTATGAAAAGCGGAGTACCGATCGTAGATGTCATGGGCTCATTTTAAGCATATGCTTTGATCTGGCAGTGGTAACATATTGTTATTTTATTCTGTAAATCATAAAATTTAGGCAGATCTTCATCTTAGTGCTGTGGTGAATATGCTTCTTTAAAATCATGCCCTTTCCAGACCAGTATTGCTTTTTTTTCAATGTTATACCATGAACAACCTGAACCTAGGGACTCTCAGTTATGAGAGTTGTGATGCCTATAACGGCTCTCACTTATGAGAGCTGCAATGGTTGCAACAACTCTAACTTATGAAAGTCACAATGGCTACAACAGCTCTCAGTTATGAGAGTTGCCACTAATGTAATGGATCTCACAAATAGCTGTGATCCTCCCATGGACTGTGAACCAAACATTGCACAAATTTCCCGAGAACACACCGACAACCTCCCCTTTGATATGTCTCACCTGCATTAGTATCATATTCAATTTACATCAGCTGATCATTCAATACAACTAATTGTTAGCAGATCCAATTTTTTGCATATATCACATGCCAAAGATGATGTATGAAAAATATAAAATGATGTGGCATCTACTTTGAAGTACATAAGATGAACTCCATGACAACATCACTAAGTTTTCTAACACATACCACACTTGCAATTTTGACAAAAAAAGTGTTGACTTGCTTAGATTTGATAAAAGAGCAAAGTTTGTGCTTATTTAGTACAAATGAAAAAGATTATGCTATATTTGGTCAAATGAGTAAAAGGTGTGCCTATAAGTGGAATATATATATGTTTATATAGGCAGAAAAGGTTGTGCTAGATTTGGTCAAATGAGTAAATGTTGCGCCTATTTAAGATAGATGAAAACGGTTGTGTTAGATTTGGAAAAATTACTAAAGGTTAGGCTTAAATAGTTTATTAACCCTTCAAGGATATAGGAAATGCAAAAGTATCAAGAATAGCCTTGATAATTGAGGTAGCATTAAGGGCCAACCTTTGTTTTTATTAGAGCTTCTCTTCTTCCTTGGACACTTACTGAAGTGGAGCAAAGAACAAGAGGAAAAACTTTGCACCTTTGCCCTTGATTGATTGTTAATATGGCAAATAGTAATATGGAAGGGACCTTGGTTAGGATCTTTGTTCAGGGCGACACTGGGTATATATGAAGTGCACAGTTGATATCCTATGTGTTTCTTCTTATTTATTTATGTTATCTGTTATTCAACTTATGACATCTTCTGTTTATTGTCTGGTGATTTTCAGGGTTGGGAAGACATCTTTGATTAATCGGTATCCTTTTTTTTGGTTTGAAGTAGTCAATATCCTTTGTAAGAGCATTTTGTTAGTATTATTAGCATGTTTGCATGGTCTTGGTGATTCGTATGGATGACCAGAAGGCAATTAATCTAGAACCTTAATGAAATTTGGTTAATCAGACAGCTTCTTGTGTTGGTCTTTGTTCATTAACTGTAAAAACAGATATGTGAACAAGAAGTTCAACTGTTCATGCGGATTGACTGTTGAAGTCGATTACGCCACCCGGAAACTCCAAATAGATGACAAATCAGTCACCTTGGAGGTACTGCAAGCCTCTACATTTGCTCTCATCTTTGAATGATCCTACTAATCTGGTTATGATACACAGCTAGGAGTGAGTATATCATAATGCCTTAGTTTGCAGCTACAAATATCTGAATATAAGTCATCAAACAAGTCACTAAGTCATTAAGTGGGGATCAGAAGATAATTTACTGTGACAATATCAATCATCTTTTTTCCCATGGATGTTGCAGATATGGGACACGCCTGGTCATCAAAGTTGCCGAAGTATCGGGACGGGGTTTTACAGAGGAGCTGACTGCTGTGTGCTGGTGTATGATGTGAATGTGATGAAATCATTCGAATCACTCAAAACCTGGCATCGTGACTTCCTCAAAGAGGTAGAGATTCTCTTGATTGACTCATCCATACAGTAAGCTTTGAATCAATTGGACATCCTATTTGGAAAGAACCAACATAAAGTCATTGCAGAATCTGCAAGATGAGATGTGATTTCTAGGTGCGCCTGCTGCAGATATTGTTGGATGTTTGGATCCAGGAGAGACAGCATATGGCTTGTTATATACTCTCATAGCATCAAGGGCATCCTATGTTTATCCTTGTGAATACCATCTTGTCTTCTTAATGGCCTGTGTTTTTTTGAATTTTGGGTTTTTCAATATGCCAGTTGGATCCAGCGGAACCCGAGATTTTCCCATTCGTAGTGCTGGGGAACAAAGTCGATGTGGATGGAAGTCAGAGCCAAGCGGTATGCAAGCATCAAAACTCAGTGACTTTGGATATGTACTTAGCTGCAGACGTCATGGAACACCTTGTGCCTTGCCTTTGCAGGTGACCATGGAAAGTGCCAGAGAGTGGTGCGAGTTGAATGGCATGCTCCACTTGGAGACATCAGCTAAAGAGGGCATAAACCTTGATGAAGCATTTTGCTGCGTGGCTCGGAAGGCCCTCAAGTTTGCCGCAGTAAAGAGCGACCGAGAATCTGCCACCGGATACTACGGCGAAGAACTTGTGGTAAGACAATGTGAACATTCTTCTAGCGTGCAATTCATACAAAGGTCGGGGGAAACGCCTAGGAATCATCTACTCGCAGCTATCGCAGATGCTTGTCTTGTCATTTTAACTTGTTTCTGTGGAGACGACAATCAATTAGTGGGGAGTGATTCTGAAAGTGAAAGTTGATATGAGGTCTGTGGTTGGTGCCAGGTATGGTAACTACTTTGTTAGCCACGAAAATAGTAGAGGACCATGTATCTACTAGGGTGAACAATGTGTGGTCAACGATCTATACGTTAACAAGTAGTAATCTTTTGTCCCTTTGATCTTCCTTCATGAGGCGATCATGTCAAGCATCACTTTGTTCCACTTTATCCAGGAGGGCGTTCAACATAGTCCCTCCAGTAAGGTAGTAAGGTTGACATGAAGTTTACTCCAATTTATAATGCAAGCTATCCGACCTTTCCTTCTCATGTTCTATGTGTCATAACCAAAATTAAATTCTATCCAATTTTGATGAGAATAAAATATAAAATTGAATAAAATAAAAAAATATTATAAGTTTATAAAAATAAAATAGTTATACTATTTATAAGTTATAGTTTTTAAATAAAAATGTATCCGATCGGTTATCATAAATAATACTTTATTTTATATAGTATTATAGTAAATGGGTTTGTATCCGTACCTAAATCGAGATTATAAAGTTAAATAATCATTTTAATTGAAAATGGGTGAATAAAATTTTAAATTAGATAAAATAAAAAAATATTATATTTTTATAATTTTGTAAGAATTGCACTATTTATAATTTAGAAATTTTAAGTAAAAATAAATTAAATCATTATTGATATTCAGTAACTTCTCTATTAATAAAGTATAAATAATTATACAAATCAGTAACAAACTATATCATTTCATAATTTCCTAACAAACACCTTAATTTAAACAAACAAACAAAACAGTTATAATTTGCCATTCACATAAACTTTCTAACCTTTTAAATAAATCCACCAACTAAGGTTTTGACAAAACATCCATCCATACCAAATAAATTCATTCTAATTACAAGTTGTCCATGGAAGTAATAAAATTATTTCTAGTTTTTTTCTTCTTTATTTCAATATAGGCTAAATTACGATGTTAAATATTTGTGGGCAAATATGAATTTTCATCAAAACCTCTAAAATATTAAATAATAACAAATGTTTCATAAAATAATATATATATGTTAATTTTAACAGTTGATATAGATTAAACCATTATATATATAATACTGTATTTTTTTATTAATATGTTCAATTCACATACTCTAATAACAAATCACTATAAATCAGAAATTAAGATATATATATATATATATATATTTATTTAACGTATATAATTATTAAAAAAATATAAATTCTATATAGGTAAATAATTTAAAATAATATATTAAATATTTTATACAAATATAATATAAAATATATATTTTTTAAATTAAATAAAATATAGATATATAACTTATTATATAGTACAAATTATATATAAATTATAATTTAACATTATATATAATTACATATAAATATAAATTATGATATCATACGAATTTATATATAAATTACATATAATTTTATTAATTAAAATTTATATATAATTTTTATTTTTTAAAATATATTTATAATTAAGTAGTAGGAAAATCATAAATTTTATATTTAAAATCTTATAACTATAGAAAATATATTTAAGTAATATGCTTACTTTATTTTTTAAAATTGATTATATAAAAATTTAATTATATATAATAATAATTTAATAAAATATTTAAAACTTGTATATGTTTTAAGTTATTAATAAAATTTCTAGCTAATTAGAAATATATTTATTTAAAATATTTAATTTATTATTTAAAATTAATTATACAAAATATGTATATACAATTTAGTGGTAAAAAATCATAAAATTTATTATTAAAATTTTACAAGTATAGAAAATATATTTGGGTAATATATGATGTTTAAAATTGATTAGAAAAAATATAATTATATATAATTTTTATTTAATAAAATATTTAAATATATATATTGAGTTGTTTTAAAAATATATGTAATTAATGTTAAATAAAAAATATATATTATTATTATAGTAAATTGCAAATATATGTGTAAACTATTTAATTTAGTATTTTAAATTAATTATATATAATTTTCACAAAATTATATATAATTTATTTTTAAAAAATTATTATCATTTAAATTAAATTATATTTTTCAAATTAATCCATTATTTTTAGTAAATTTTACTTTTAGAAAAAATAACTGATACATGGTAGCTTAAATGGAAAAAAAAGTCCCATGATTTTGATACTGTTTGACATTCTATTGTAATTTAGCCTTTCAATATATTATCAACCTTATATATTCCATTAAAAAAACCTCATATATTCCAGTATATAAAGCATGGTTGGGCAAAAAAATACTATATAAAGTAGCTTATCTTGTTAATGTCATGTCCAACTGTTCTAGATTCTTCTGATGTGGAGTTTCCCAGTTTCTGTCTTCCCGCTTCCTGCGCTCTCGATACTCGAAAACCTTGTCGATTGGATGCAGCTCCTGGTAATGGTGTAGTTGCAGTTTAGCTTTCTGAAATTCACGTGAGTTAGCTTTTCTTCTTTTATAAACTCTTCTGCATGTGTGGCTTGAGTTTTATTGCTGCTTCGATTTGACTATGAATTAGGCGTGTCTTTGTTTGGTCATGGGTTTACATGTTCATATTACTCTGTAGAATATTGATTGAACTCAAGAATTAAATATTATTGATGTAGAGCTGGTGTATATGCTTATTTTCTTGTCAGAAAAGCATAGGGTTATTCCTTGATGTTATATTATTTTTATGGACTCCCTTGTTTTCAGGCTCTAATTCATGCTGCTGCTGATGTCTTATTCATTGATTATGATGACGAATGATTGATTTTTTGGGGAATAACAACCTCGGAAGGGATCAAACGGGCAATCTCCCTCACAGACAGTGCATGCAGCACCTGCACAAGATGATACTGGATTACAAGGAATACTTGTGCTTGAGGATTAGTGTCAAGCAGGGTGGATCCTCTGGCATGTCCTACACGATGGAATTCAAGGGTAGATAAAACACAAGACCCAATGATTCTGTGATAGAAGACAACAGGTTTATCTTCGGTAAGCAGTACCCTTTTCCTTCATGTTGGATTGTTATGCCCACATTTATGCTGATGTGGCATCTTTGTGTTGCTTTTACTTGCATTGCTCTTTGGGTTCGATGTCTTATTATGTAGGGACTCATTTTAAGCATATGCTTTGATCTGCCAGTGGTAATATATGTTCTTTTATTCTGCAAATAATAAAACATATGCAAATCTTCATCTTAGTTGCTAAGGTGAAGATGCTTCTATAAACCGGAGTTATATGCAAGGAGAGAATTAATAATAAATAATACGGGCTACTACTAATTTAAAATTTTTTATTTTATTTCATATAAAATGAGTGCAATTCGTAAAATTATAAATTTTAATTTATAAAAAATATTTAATTTAATGTAAGATATATAATAATATTAAATTATTTAATTTTTATAAATTAATGTTAATACACATAAAATAATTGTTTTTTTATAAAATTAAAAACTTTTAATTATAGTAAATTATTATATAGTATACATAACATAATTTATAGATAAATTTTACCATTTGTAATTATATAAAATATTTACTATATATAAATTGATTGATAATAGTGTACATAAAATAATTATTTAATTATAAATCATTATACTAAATTATTTTATTTATATAAAATATTTTTATTCAAATGATTATTTATACCATTACAATTACTATGTATAAAATTTTAATGTTATAAAATTAATAAAATATTTATACATAATTTGATATAACTAAAAAATTTATATATATAAATAATAAAATTTACTAATTATATAATTTGTAAAATTATATATATAAAAATAAATAAACTATTAAAATTAATTTACAAAATTATATATATCGATATAATTTTAAAATATTTATATTAACTCGATTATTCGATATACATTCAAATCAAAATATAAATAAAAATAATATGAATTGTATCACAATTTATCCATTTTTACTCGAATCTAACAATTAAAAATATGAATCAGGTTACGGGTACCCAATTACAATCAGAATCGATTTATATTTGATGTACTCGAATACAATTCAAGAACCCAATTCGTGATTGAGATAGATGGATCCCAACATTCTAAGTTGGATCTTGTAGTCCAATCTGGTAGCAAGTACCCGTCACCGACACCAGGGCCGCATCAATTGTCTCCCCTCCCCTACCCCTAAACCACCTAATTAGGAAAGATGAGCTAAACGTTGTCGGCCAAAAAGAAAAAGGATTGTGAGGATAGAATTAGTAAATAACTAAAGTACAATAAAGAGAATTGTGAGAAACCAAATGGAATTAGTGGAGGCCTAGCGGTGGAACTAGGATGGGATGATGTTATAAAATCTTATCTGCTGCACAGATCTGATGCTGAAACCTTAGGGGATATACTATGGGACACCGGGAGGAACACTATGATTCCTTGGTTAGTGCCGCGTGATTTTAATGCCATTCCCAAATAATCTGAAAAGGCTGGGGAGGGAAAAAGGATCCCCCTTTTATCTGCAACTTCTAGAACATGTTGTTTGATATATGTTTACAAGATTGTGCGTTTTAAGGGCAGCCACACGCATGTTAGAATAACCAGAAATAACCACTCACAATTTATAATAGATTATATCGATTCCTTTGTTCCCTGGCATGGAGAACAATTTTTACACGGGGAACTGGGACTGGATAGGATTAGATGATGTACCGGTGAGCCTGGAATGCAAGCGGACCCACAGAACATGGTTTAGACACTTAAATTTTGAGGATAAGCGGCATCTCTACTATGCGTGCTATGAGGAGGTCAAGCATGGTTGGGGCCTCAGTTCAAGCCCCCATCTATACGGGTTGAGAGTCAAACAAAAACGTACAGCTCGAGTATTATCAATTTGGCAGAAAAAAGAAGTTCATAACACAACAAACAAAGAAGATACAAAAGCTGAAAACTGAGGTGAATGGATGGTCATGGCAGAAAGTAACGTAAAATATTCAACCCTAGGGACCCACCACTTTAATGAGGATAGAATTCTTGGAAAGGGTGGGTGTTTACAAGGGCAGGCTGACCGACCATCAAGAAAGTTGGGTATGGCCAAACCATTTTCTTCTGCCTTATGGAAGCTGGATAGTTGTCTACTATAAAATTCATGGAAATGGGAGTAATTATTAGTAGTCTATGCTAAATCTTGGAATTTTTTTGCTAGTTTTTTTTCTCACATTGGTTATACTATAACCAAATAGTTTAAATAAATCAAAATAATTTGGTTTTTTTACTTACTTCCAAATATTGTTATTATCTCGTTCAATTAATACAAAGTAAACATGTCACACCATAAATTGATCTAATAAGTGCAATATCCTTAGGTTATGTCTAATCCAAATTCATTATGCCTAAAATTCATTTAAGAGGGGTATTAATTCATTTTATGGTATATTTAAAATAGTGATTTTATTCTAATTCCTGTTAGATCATTATTTTTTAAGAGTGTTGCTTGGTCATAAATGATGATGTACAGATAGACATAGACCCCACCCATAAACAAAGTACAGGGTAATATTAACATCGACCGAGTTATATGTGTGTCCACATTCAAACTAGCTTACGTTCATAAAGTGTTGAACAATAAATCGTTCATAAAAGCAATAAACAATAAACCTATTCGATGAACTTAAACTGACTTCTAACATATCCCATTTACTAATTAAAAAATTTATCATGTCTAAAGTATTTATAAAGATGAAAATTGACTTGGCACAATGTGCTGACATAATAAGTGAAAAATAAGTTTTATATGTGAGCCGTGCATAATTGGGTTTGATTGACATAATTAATGAAGACAGTATTGATTTTGCAAATAATTATGACAGCCAATACTTGTAACAAATAATGGATAAATGAGAGCATTCAAGGTACTAGTCTCCTCGTGCACCCTCAATTCTCCTCGTTTCCTTAAAATTATCACCCATACCATTAAAAGTTTTTATAAAAAAATCATATATATATTTTCATATTTAAGTAACCGTATGTTTTAATTTTTAAGGTAAACTAGGTAAATAAATAAAAAAATTTTAAAAATATATCCAGCATAAATTATGTCAACCGGACCCCTATGAGTGATGTACACGACCAAATCAGTTATAGGTTGGCATGAAACCGGTTACTTCTCTCCATTGATGTCCCCCAATACAGAAGTTGCTCCATCAATCTAAATTCCATGTAAAACGTTACCTTATATGAAACTTCATAGCCCATATGCTCTATATTTGCTCCCCTGTAATAGATAAATGGAGTGTGGCCGACCACATATGCTCCCCATACGGATGTCACTCAATCAACTTCTAACTCCCCTTCTACTCCAAGCCCAGCAAAAATGCTCCTTCCCCAAACTCCATGTTTCCAACCCATTTCCCCGACTAAATGGAGGATTGTAATATTGTTGTATTATTTATTATGATATATAATAATGGTGAAATACTAGAGCGTCAAGATCGACCTTTTTGTGTGAGAAAAGAAAACAAACATTTTTTTTGTAATTTTAAAAGAATTTATATGAGCTTTTAAAATTGTGAAAAAATATGATATATTCCTTCTGAACTATGTTAAAAAGATTGTATATTCTCTATACTACTATAAGTGCTAAAAATCAACATGTTGTAATGTAGATAGGCACCTCCACCTCATGTGTAACATGCTGACTCCACATCCTACTTAATAAGCATAAGGTGGGCACTTTTTGATGAAGAGTGGATCAAAAAGTAAGTTAAAAGATAAAATATGAAAAAAAAAAAGTAAGTTAAAATGGTTATGACTACTAAATGGATGTATAAGTGCATATTTTGGCCCGTCAAATCTTCCCGGAAATAAAATTACAATGAGTAAAATTATGATCATTATAGTAATAAAGTTAACTCATGTGGTTATGAGGCCTATTGATTTGAATATTTTACTGGTTCCAAACATAGTTAACGATACACGAGTATGATGCTCGGTTGCTATTTTGATGTCTGACTCAGGTGATCGACTATTTGTAGCTAATATACTATCTTATTGGGTTTTAAGTTGAGATAAAATAAACAAAGTACTGTGGTACGGTTCAACCAGGAGTCGGAATATAAAATTATGGGCAAACAACAAAATAATTGATTTGGATGGAGTTTTTATGACATTCACACCCACAGACATTTTAGTGTATATATATATAAATATTAAAAACAATTATAATTTTGTTTCGCAAGAAGTATAATTCATTGAAGCATATCTACAAGTGGGACATAGACAAGTATAAAAAGAAACGTACGAACCATATGTAACTATATATAACGCGGCAAAGTTCATGCTACAACCTTTTTTTATAAATTAATCCTGATTTGTCCAATCCAATGTCTGCATATCATGTCTGTGTTAGTTTACTAGCCCTCTTGATTTGTTAATTAGTCTTACTCAGTCAGCCCAAAGTTCATACGCATCACAAATGTTAAAGATTACATTAGGTGCTCTCTGACTTCTTCCAACTAATAAACAATTAATGTATCCATATGATAAACTTTGGGATTTGGGCTCCAAAACAATAATTAAATTATGGGATTTGTCAATGGCCAAGATTCCTAAACGCGGGAAATTTCCTTCGCATATAAGGATTTGGAATGGAATAACGAACAATTTTATAAGATAGTGCTAACTTCCCTACTTTCAAGGTACACGGCATGAAATAAGGCTATAATAAATGAATCAACTGTATTACTCTCATGGATTACAGATAATATACTGTCCTCTTCTTTATAAATAAGCTCCACAACCCATTGATATATCAGGGCTTGTAAGTTCAAGTTATTAGCTTATAGGAGGGGACACTTATGGCCAAGCTAGTGTTCCAGATCCCACTCATCTTTCCATGTTCCTTACTATTGCTGCTGTCCTTCGCCATATCAGTAGCAATAGCATCCCCATACCCGACCTTCCCTATCCAAAGGACCGCTCACTGCCGGAGAACTGTGGCAATGTAACCATCTATTTTCCCTTTGGAATCGGAGCTAACTGCTTCCTAAGCGATTGGTACGAGATTGTTTGTACCACTCATGATATTCCCCTTCTTAAAAAGCTCGGCCTAGAAGTCCTCAACATACACATGTCTCACGAAAGCCGTTCAAGTGACTTTAGAGTTATTACAGTCAACCACCCTGTAATCTATTCAAACTCAAGCTGTCAACCTCCACAATATGTGAGTGGGCGGCAGGAGATCTATGGAAGTCCGTATTACTTTTCGTCGTTTAGCTATTTCGTGGCAATGGGATGTGAGCAGCCGTTTACACTGACGGGATTGAGTCATTCCTATGTGGGATGCAGCACTCAGTGCTCGGGAAGTAGTAATACAAGTCGTTATAACTCCTGCGAGGGCTTCGACTGCTGCCAGTCGACCATCCCTTCTGGCCTCCAAAGCTTTAACGTGGAATTCGAGAGAAAAAATAGTACGGGAGCAAGTGGAGGATATCAAGACTGCCATTTTGCATTCTTGGTAGATATAAGGTGGTTTATGGAAAGCTCGACCAGTCTATATGCTATCCGTGAACGAGGTTATGTTCCAGTGGTGCTGGAATGGGGAATTCTTGATGCTGATTTCCTTGCATCCATCGGATTCAAGGATTATACTTTTATATCTGATTATTTTCAATCGGAGAGTGTGGAGTGCCGACATACATCCATGACAGTTAACACTACCACATATATCTCCTGCAACTGTAGATCCGGCTTCTACGGCAACCCATACATAGAGGATGGATGTAAAGGTATATATATGTATATATGTATAGATAAATTTTGAAAAAAAAAAGACTAGAATATAAATAATTAAATTAAAAAATATTATATAATTTGGATTAAAATTAATATAAAAATCTAGATTTAAAATCTTTTAAACCCACCATGGAATATGAGGTTAAATTGGAGCTCCTCAAAAAATTAGACAACATGATAACACTGCTTTAAAAAATATATATTAACAGAAGTTTTTGAGCTACTTAGAACGAATTTATATTATATTTAACATTTCTCAATAAGAATATAATCTTTTTGAATATTAATTTACACACAAATACAATATACAAATTTATACAGTAAATGTAAGACTTCTCTTCATAAAATCCATATGGTTGAATGTCTAAATGCCTCCTTTTTAGTTTTTGTTATTGGGCTGAGGCACAATTAATTGTGTCTCTTCCTCGTATATCAGATATTAACGAATGTGGAATTCCACCGCATGATGGAAGTGCACGATGCAGTGGTATGCTTAAATGCAAGAATACTCGAGGATCTTATCATTGTACTAAAACTTATCTGTCCATCGTTATAGGTATGTTTCGAGTTAAATATCACAATCTTATGTATTTATATTTAAGAAAAACTATCCATTTTGAAGTGCAAAAATTGGTTCAAATGCAGTTTGATAATATTGGTACATAAATTTTTTCATCCTTATAAAATAGGTTTAGGCTCGAGCTTTGGATTGCTTCTCTTGATTTTCCTATCATGGTGGACAATCGAATTTATCAAGAAAAGGAGAGAGGCCAAGCTCAAAGAAAGGTTCTTCAAACGAAATGGAGGTCTTATTCTAAGGCAGCGATTATCATGACTTCATTAATGAAGGGTTCGACATCTTCCTCATTCATCGCTATTGATCTCTTAACAGCGACTATTCTTCCATCTGTTACCATACCTTTGTAAACAGTGCCTTGCCCACCTTTCCCAACAATCCTTTTTTGTAACTTCCAAAGTTTGTAGTGGTTTCAATGACTGACTTATGAGAGTTGTGCAGCTATAATGGTTCTCACTTATGAGAGTTGCAATGGTTACAACAGATCTAACTTATGAAAGTTGCAATGGCTGCAACCGTTCTCACTTATGAGAGATGCAATGAATGTAATGAATCTCACAAATATCTGTGATCCTACATTACATGGTCTGAGAACCAACCACTGCACAAATTTCCGGAGAACATGCCAACACCCTCCCCTTTGATATTTCTTACCTGCATTATTATCATATTCGATTTAAATCAACTGATCATTCAATACAACTAATTGTTAGAAGATCCAATTTACTTTTGCTTAGGAGCATTCTAGGCAAACTTATATGTGTACAAGAAGCTTGGCTGGCAGGAGATACCATCAATCCTAGTCATCAAAATGATCCCACATCTCTTCCGCCTTTGTCATTTCAACTCAAAGCCCCCACCAAAACTCAAAACCATTCCCAAAAGGGTTAACAATCCACTTAAGGATAACCTTTTGGTAATTTTACCAAATCTAGCTCAACTGTTTACCCCTATCCTAAATAAATACAACCTTTTCTCTTTTATCAAATCTAATAAGATGTCATGTCAATTTTTTTCATACACACCATGCCAAAAATGATATATGAAAAATATAAAATGAAGTGGTATTGACTTGAAAGTATATTAAGATGAATGCCATCACAAGATCACTAAATTATCAAAACATGTAAGGCACTTGTAATTTTGACAAAAAAAGTGATGACTTACTAGATTTGATAAAAGAGGAAGTTTGTACTTATTTAGGACAAACGAAAAAAATTATACTATATTTGTTCAGATAAGTAAAAGTTGTGCCTATTTAGATTAAGTGGAATATATATAATTATTTTTATATAGGCAGAAAAAGTTGTGCTAGATTTGGTCAAATGAGTAAATGTTGTGCCTATTCAAGATAGATGAAAATAATTGTGTTAGATTTGAAAAAATTACTAAAGGTTAGGCTTAAATAGTTTATTAACCCTTCAAGGATATAGGAAATGCAAAAGTATCCAGAATAGCCTTGATAATTGAAGTAGCATTAAGGGCTGACCTTTGTTTTTCTTAGAGCTTCTCTTCTTCCTCCGAGACTTCCTGAAGTGGAGCAAAGAACAAGAGGAAAAACTTTGCACCTTTGCTCTTGCTTGATTGTTGATATGATGAATAGTAATAGTGAAGCGGCCTTAATTAAGGTCTTTGTTCAGGGTGACAATGGGTATGTATGAAGTGCACAGTTGATCTCCCTCTGTGTGTTTCTTCTTATCTATTTATATTGTCTCTTATTCAACTTATGACATCTTCTGTTTACTTTGTCTGGTGTTTTTCAGGGTGGGGAAGACATCTTTGATTAATCAGTATCCTTTTTCTTTTTGGGTTGAACAAATCAATATCCTTTGTAAGATCATTTTTGTTAGTATTACCAGCATGTTTCCATGGTCATGATAATTTGTGTCGATGATTGGAAGACAATTTCTCTACAACCTTCATGAAATTTGGTTAATTGGACAGATTCAGATTCTTGTGTTGGTTTTGGTTCATTAACTGTAAAAACAGATATGTGAACAAGAGGATAAACTCTCGGTACATATTGACTATTGGAGCCGATTATGCTTCCCGGAAACTCCAAATTGATGACAAACTGGTCTGTTTGCAGGTACTGCAACCCTCTGTGCTTGCTCTCATCTCTGCATGATCCTACTTATCTGGTTATGATACACAGCTGAGAGTGAATATATCATAATGCCTTGGTTTGCAGCTACAAATATTTGAATATAAGTCATCAAACAAGTCATTAATTGGGGAACGGAAGATAATTTATTGTGACAATGTCAATCATCTTTTTTCCTGTGAATGTTACAGATCTGGGACACACCTGGGCATGAAAGTTGCCAAAGTCTGGGGAAGGGTTTTTACAAAGGAGCTGACTGCTGTGTGCTGGTGTATGATGTGAATGTGATGAAATCATTCGAATCACTCAAAACCTGGCATCTTGATTTCCTACAACAGGTATAGACTCTCTTCCTTGACTCATCAACACAGTAAGCTTTGAATCAATTGGACATCCTACTTGGAAAGAAACAACATAAAGTCATTGCAGAATCTGCAAGATGAGATGTGATTTCTAGGTGAACCTGCTGCAGGTATTGTTGGATGTTTGGATCAGAAGAGACAGCATATGGCTTGTTTTAGACTCTCATATCATCAAATGCATCTTATCTTTATCCTTGTGAATACCACCAACTCATCTTCTTAATGGCCTAGTTTTTTTTTTTTAATTTTGGGTTTTCAATATGCCAGTTGGATCCAGCTGAACCGGAGGCTTTCCCGTTCATAGTGGTGGGGAACAAAGTCGATGTGGATAGAGGGCAGAGTCGTATGGTATGCAAGCACCAAAACTGGATGACTTTGGATATATACTTAGCTGCAGACATCATAGAACAACACCTTATGCCTTGCCTTTGCAGGTGACTGAAGAAAGTGCCAGAGAGTGGTGCAAGTGGAATGGCATGCTTCACTTCGAGACATCAGCTAAGTACGACATAAACCTTGATGAAGCATTCTTCTGCGTGGCTCAGGAGGCGATCAAGTTCGCAGCAGTCAAGAGCGACCAAGATAGTGTCCGTGGTTGGGAAAGTGAAAGTGAAAGTGAAAGTGGATCTGAGTCAGAGCAGAGTGAATAGGAAAGTGAAGGTGGATGTGAAATACAACATTGTGTATCTGAACGTGTATTGAGAAGTGAAAGTGTATGGGAATGCCCATTGACTTGAGTTTCTCAGCTTCCTGCTGACTAATTCATTATTCTACTCTTAATTTGCAACATCTCAGAGTCTTATCCTCAAACTCACTTTAGATTGGTTGCTAATGCTGTAGTCTCGCATAATCAATAGAAAAACATTTAAATAGAAAAGAACTGTTGTTCCACCGTTGATCGAGGTAGTCTCTGTTGACATTTCAACGGCTTTGATCTGATCTCTTCCCAACAATTGGGCTTCTTTCTGGTAAAAAAAAGGAGGAGATGAGCCTGCAATCAATCTCCTTCTCAACATTTCAAGAGTCCGCCCGTCGTCGGAAAAGGCAGCGTCAGCACTATGAAACAAGCGCCTCTCGCTTCTCTTCAATAGCATGCCTTGTCCCTCGTGTTTCTTTGGCCTGAAATTTTCCTAATTAAGGATAAAATGAATGAATGAAGAGTTCAAAATGTATGTCTTTTCAGATATGAGAAACTGACGATCAAGAAGGAAATAACCTTAGTGACAACCTTAGTGACGAATTAATGCAGGTCGTGGTTGCAGTAATGAATCAGGACTAGGTTGAGTGGATCAACATCAGCAAAAAAATCCCAAATGTGATCTCCTTTGACCCATCCCAGACCCTGATCAACAAGCTCAGGGGGTTGTTCATCTGCATGTCAGCCTCCAGCAACTTCTTCAGCCAGCTCCTGGTTGGTCATGTTGTACCTTGCCTCTCTCATTTGGAGAATCAAATGGTCCAGAATAGAATAGATTGCATCCGCCTCCAAATGATTCGGATCCCGTGAGAGGAACACACTTACTTCATCTTTTAGTTCGATCCAGCTCTTCCCTGGTTCTTTCATGATCCCAATATTATCCATCCTTTCTCTCACCCTCTTCACATCAGCCCATAAGCCTTTTGATGCGAAAATATTCGAGAGGAGAGTGTATGACCCGCTGTCCATAGGGTTCATAGCGATTGCCTTCTTGGCTGCATACTCCCCTATCTCGAGATTTCCAGCTTCTCTGCAAGCACTGAGTAAGGCCTTCCATATGACAGGCCCTGGTTCAATTGGCATTTTCTCAGCAAACTCCTTGGCTTCCAGTAATTTCCCAGCTCTTCCATAAAGAGAGACCATGCAAGCATAGTGTTCAATTCCCGGTTCGACCATGAACTGAGGCATTGAGTTAAAGAGTTGTATCCCCTCTTCCATGAGCCCTGCATGGCTACACGCTGATAGAACTCCAACATAGGTCACATAATTTGGCCTTGCTCCCTCCTTGACCATTGTTTCAAACAACTCCAGAGCTGCATGAGCTTCCCCGTTATTTGCATAGGTGTGGATCATCGAGTTCCAACATATGACTTCCCTCCGAGAACCGAAGTTAAATGCTCTAAGGGCCTCAGTTATGCTTCCACACTTGGAATACATATCCACCAGGGCATTGGTGACAAAAGGGTCATTAGTTAGATGCAGTTTTATCAGCTGCCCGTGGAAAATTTGGCCATTCTTCAGGCTTGCCAAATTGCTTGACGCTGTAACAAGGGCAGCAAAGGTGAATCCATTTGGTTTTTCTTTTGAAATCTGTAAATCTTGGTAGAGTCTGAAAGCCTCCTCGCTCTCCATCTGATTCGCATACCCAAAGATCATCGCATTCCAAACGACGATATCTCTCTCACCCATCTGGTTGAATATTATTCTTGCATCTCTTACACAGGAGGACTTGGAATAAACATCAATCAAGGAACTGGCGGAGAATAGATCAATAGAAACTCCATACTTGATCATTAGTCCATGAATTTGCCTGCTAAGATCCAGTGCAGATAAAGTAGCTGAAGCCCCAAGGATACTGATGAAAGTCAAAGGGCTTGGACAGATGAAATCATTAAGCCTCATCTTGTGGAATATATGGAGTGCTTCGTGGAGCTCTTCCCATCCTGCATAGCCTTCGATCATTGCATTATAGGAGACAAGATTCCAATTATTGGCCATTGAATCGAAGACTCTCCTAGCCTTTTCCAAGGATCCACACTTTGCATACATATCGATCAAGCCATTCCCAACAAAGGTGTTGTGATCAAGATCTGACTTGATTGTATAAGCGTGGACCTCAGTGCCCACCTTTACTGCTTTGATGGATCCACAGGAAGTGAGAATGCTTGTGCAAGCGAACATATCAGGCCTCATTTTCGATTTCACCATCTCATGAAACAGATGTATAGCCTCTCGATCATATGAATTCTGCATATAGCCAGAGATCATAGTGGTCCATGAAATCAAGTTTTGACCATCTCCCATCTCATCGAAAAGTCTACGGGCAGTATTCACTCTTCCACTCTTGGTGTAGAAATCTATCAGCACATTCACAACGGAAACATCCATTTCCTCACCTCGTCTCAAAACATGGGCATGAATTTGCTTCCCACCTTCAATGAACTCGAGCGAAGAGCAAGCACACAGAATACTTGAAAGGACATATTTGTCAGGCACTATATCCGTATCTCTGCATCTGACAAGTCTTGAGAACAACTCCAAGGAAACTTCACTTCTTCCAATTCTCACGTACCCAGTAATGATTGATGTCCAGGTGACCGCAGTTCTATTCAATAATCCATCAAAGACAGATCTGGCCAAGTCAATGACTCCGCACTTGGCATATAAATCAACAAGAGCAGTCCCCACATAAACATCTTGATCGAAACCTGACCTAACTACAGAGCCATGCAGTTGAGCGCCCTCATCAAGACTAGCCAGTTGGGTACAGGCCCGAATCACACTAGCCAGAACAAACTCATTCAAGCTCCTGATTGAACTCCTCCGAAATTCAACAAAGGTAGCTAGAGCTTCTTCGTTGAGATCGTGTCGCGTGTACATTGAAATCACTGAGGACCAGGTAACCGGGTTCCTCTCAGGCATTTTACCGAGCAAGTTTCTGGCATCTGTCAAATGCCCAGAACGGGAGTAACAATGCAGCAAAATATTTCCGAGCAAAACGTCAGACTGAAACCCGAAAACCACGACTTTTCCGTGAAGCTTCCTGTATAGGCCAATGGACTTGTCAGCGACAGGTGATTGCAGGAGATTTGCAAGTTCACGCCTTTTCGCGCGAAGTTCCGGAGGAAGAACCTGGGTTTGCAAGGTGGAGAATTTCTTGATGTTAGAAACTGAACTGCGGCAAAGCCTTAAGTCAGTCTTGAAAGGGTAGAACCTCCTCATTCAACAGATACCAGAATCCCTCTAACCCCGTGGCTCAGGCTCAGGTCAGGTTTCCGGCAGCAAGGGTGGACAATCCATTGATCATAATCAAAGTTATTCAATTAAACACTTCTTAGATAAATTAGGTAAAATAGCATTTTTTTACCAAAAAAAATCTTAATATTAATATTTCTTAATCCGCACTTCAATACGTATACAGTTAGTTTCCGCTTTTGTATGAATGAGAAACAACAAACACAATTTGAAGGGGAAGGACTTTGCCTTCTTTAAACGTCAATTACAGGTACACATATGGCTCCAAGATCTGATCTGCAGAAACCCACACGAACAAGGATCGATATGGATTCAGAGCAAGTTGGTTGGTTGATGGTCAAATTTGTCAAGATTCTGCCATGCATTATTCGATTATCTGTCTCTCTCCATCAATATACGTGTTTTCCATGAATGGAGGTTGCTTGTGCATCCACATCAATCAATGTGGTCGAGAAGAAGTGAGGCATGGATTGTCAAGAGACCACACAGCCCACCCGACATGATACTGAGAAATACACATCCAAAGCTGGTTGCATGCTAGCCTTTAAATGAAAAAGCTCATTTGTCAATTTCAGTTCATCCTTATTCTCTCCAACACTTATTTTCCCTTGATATTATTATTAAATGGAACGTGCCTATTCCGCCAAAGCCTCCCATATCATGCACCTCACCTTATATGCTTCCACGTGGCCCCAACTAAATGTCTTATTAAAAATGGAAAATTAGGTCCTTAAGTTCATTACCAAATTATCTCTAATTAAGGATAATTAGTGTAATAAGGGGGAGAGAGAGACAGGAAAAGGACAATAGGGGAGGATTGACACAACAGGAACGGGAAAATCAAGGTGGTCGTTTTGTGTGGTTTGAGCAAGCGGGTCCCACTTTCCAGTTGTCCGTGCGCTGGCCGGAGGAGGGAGAGAGGGAGAGAGGGAGTGACGGTGACCGCGTTGAGTTCAGCTGCCTGCTAGCTGGAGATTTCTATTTTATCTGTGCAACTATCCCCACAGCCCCACGTGGGCCCAACAAGGTGTCCCGCCAGTGTCTGCTGCCCGGAGCTTATCCGGTCACGGTCACCCCTCCCCCCACGTGCATCTTGGTGCTTGTGTTTCAAAGTAAACAATATTATTTTTAATTAATTATAATTTTATTGGTGAGAAATTATCCTGTGCAAGTGATGTATTGGTAGAATTAAAATTATACTCATAAATTATCTAAAAATATTTTACTTTCATTTTCTCTTGTTCTCACTAAAATATATTCATGTTTTATGCATATTTCACGTATAAATTTTTAAAAAAATATTAATGTATTATATGTTAAATATAGTTGAGATATAGGAAGATAGAGAGGGGGCACGTGCGGTGTAATTTGGCCATGGAAATTGAGACACGTCCTGCTAAATTACTAGTGTGCATGCTTTGCACATCATTTTCTGTCCAATCGACATTTGACCCCATAGAGCACGTCAATCGTCAATCGTCAATCGTCAATCGGGTGTCCCCGGAATGAATCCTCTCCTGTCAGATCATGACTTGATTGATCCTCACAGCTGCTGAACTACATACTCAAGAAAGGTCCCATCTGGCGATATTCCGGCAAGCCGGGGGATATTCCGGCATATCACAGAACGAAAATATCCATATATCAAGCCCCAGCAGCAAGAAGAGAGTGACTGACTATAAGGCAGAAAATGGGCTACAGCAGTTGAAGCAATCTTCTGTACTCTTAATGTGAAGAAAGAAACCCAATATTCCATGTGAAGATTACAGTCTAGTGCATATACATTACACTGTATGTTATGGAGGTACATAGGAGGACTTGTTTTCTCACTCAGGGACCTCCTTTATGCTCATATCCACCATGCTAACGGTACCGAGCCGGTTGCGGTTCTCAGCCGCCACCGTGGAGACCGATCGGAGACTAGACCCTGCTTGAATCTCCTTGAACATGGCGAGAACCTGTATCATCGTCGGCCTCTTGAATGGCCGGTCGTCCAAGCAAGCACATGCGACCTTGAGGTGCTGCAAAAGCTCGATCTCTAGCCCCGGGTCCTCCCTCAGCAGGGTGGGATCGAATACATCCCTTATCCTTAGATTCGCGTGCTGTTTGACCCAGCCAACCAGGTTGTTGTCCCCGAAATCGGCCGAGTTGGTCGGTCTCCTCCCCGTGAGTAGCTCCAAAAGGACCACCCCGTAGCTGTAGACATCGCCCCGTGTAGAGCACCGGAAACTCTGATAGTACTCAGGCGGGACATAACCTGGGGTCCCCGCCAGTGTGCTAACGCTCAGATGGGTGTCCATCGTACTCATTGGCCTGGCCATACCGAAATCTGAGACCCTAGCCTCAAGGTTCTCATCGAGGAGGACATTGCTCGACTTCATATCCCTGTGGATGATGTGAGGATCGCAGCTGTGATGGAGGAAGGACAGGCCCTTGGCCGCCCCGACTGCGATCTTCCTCCTGGCGGGCCAGTCCAGCTTGACCCCGGCAGCCTTCTTATTGTGCAGGACGTCCTCTAAACTGCCGTACTTCATGTACTCGTAGACAAGGAGCCGCTCCTCCTTGACCTTACAGTATCCTAGGAGGGATACGAGGTTGCGGTACTTGATCTTGCCGATTGTCTCCATCTCGGCCATGAACTCTCTGTCCCCCTGGCCACTGACGTGGGTGAGCTTCTTGATGGCCACCACGCTACCATCCTTGAGATGGGCCCTGTACACATCCCCGAACCCACCCGACCCAATCAAGCTATCGTCATCGAAGCCATTCGTGGCTTCTAGGAGGTCTGCAAAGGTGAGCTTCCGCAGCGGCTTGTCAAATGTTGCAAGGCTTATGCTCATGGACTCACGGTCGCAGGTGAGCTTCCAGTTGGTGTTTGTGTTCATCGCTCCCGAGTGGGACTGGCTCTCGACGTAAACATCATTAGCCGAGGAGGTCAATTCTCTCATCTTTCTCCTCCGCCTCATCTCCATAGCCAAAAAAACCAGCCCAAAAATGCAGAACAATGAGAAAAGCAGCCCCATAGCGATTGTTCCAGCCATAGACGCCTGCGGCATGTGCGACTTATGGTGCTGAGAGTTTGAAGCTCCGCTCAAGTCAGTACCACAGGGAGCCAGAGGGATCCCGCAGAGGCCAGAATTGTTGAGGAAGCTCGAGTTAGGCAGCGTCCACAGCTGTCCCATCTTCGGAATGGGTCCATAAAGGAAATTGCTGGATAGGTTCATCTCTGTGAGCATCGAGCATCTAGCCAGAGCCTCCGGGATCATCCCCTCCAAACGATTATTCGACAAGTCAAGAATGCCCAGAATCTTCAGCTCCCCAATCTCAGGAGGAATAGAACCAGAGATTCTATTATGCCCCAAGTTCAACACATACAGATAATACATAGTCCCAATCTCCTTCGGTATGCTTCCTGAAAGATTGTTATATGAGATGTCAAGGAAAATGATCGACCCGTTGTTCTTGAATGTGACTGTTGGATCAACAACCCCATTATAGATCCGAGGTAGGTTGCAAGGGCTTCGAGTCGATATCCTGCTGAGGCTCTCTGTTCTAATCCCTGCAAATTCAAGCAGATTCCCAGCTCCATGGCAGTCTCTATTCCCATCATTCTTAATATAAGCATACCTCTTATCACTCAAATGCTTCACCGAGATCTTCCCCGACTGCAAAAACAGCTGTGGAGGTATTGCCCCGGTGAGGAGATTGGTGTTCAGATCTATCCATATAAGGCTCCTTGCATCACCAATCTCGGGTGGGATGCTGCCGGATAATGAATTATTGCTGAGCTTCAGGATGGCAAGATTTGGGAGATGCCCGATCCACCAGGGGATCTGCCCGCTGAGGCGATTATTCGATAGCGAGATCCAGTTCAAATGCGTGCAGTTGCTCAGCCCAGAGGGGATAACTCCGGTGAGGTAATTGAAGTCAAAGATGAGATTTTCCAGCGATTTCATGTACATTAGCTCGCTCGGGATCTCGCCCTCGAGCTGGTTCAGCAGAAAGACCATATCCTTGAGCTCGTAGAGGGACCCGAGGCTCGATGGGATGGAGCCCGATAGGTAGTTGAAGCTGACAACTAGCGACCGGAGCTCCGAGCAGTTGCTGAGAGACGCTGGAATCGTGCCAGTGAAGAGATTGTTCTGAAGGTAGAGAACTTGTAAGGTGTTGCTAGGGCTTCGACAGAGCCCCGTGGGGATTGGGCCGGAGAGATTGTTGGAGCTGAGATCCAAAAACTCCAATTCAGGCAGAGTCGAGATGGAGTCGGGAAGAGATCCGCTGAAGGAATTGAAGGATAAGGACAGTTTCTTCAAGCCAGTCATGCCGGAGAAGAGAGTGTCGGTTGGGAGTTCGCCGGAGAAGTTATTCTTTGAGACGTCGAGGGACTGTAGCAGGGAGCAGGAGGTGAGGCTGCCTGGGATTGTTCCGGCGAGGTTGTTCTGCGAGAGGTCGAGCCCAAGCAAGGTGGGGCAGGCGTCCGATAAGCTCGAGGGGATCTCGCCTTGGAAGCCATTCCCCGAGAGGAGGAGCAACTGCAGGTTCTTGGTAGGTAGAGAAGAGGGGATAGGACCTGAGAAGTGGTTGCTCGAGAGGTTCAAGAAGCTCAGCTGCGAG
This sequence comes from Trapa incisa, assembly GCA_030064435.1. Taxonomy (NCBI): domain Eukaryota; kingdom Viridiplantae; phylum Streptophyta; class Magnoliopsida; order Myrtales; family Lythraceae; genus Trapa; species Trapa incisa. Next base: position 7,248,218 of record CM057784.1, on the reverse strand, counting down.
CACGCAGAGAGAGAGCTCCCAATCTCGCCGTGAAAGCTATTCGAGGAAAGGTCGAGGTACTCCAAAGCCGAGCAGTCGCCTAGCTTCGGAAGAGTTGCGCTGAAGTTGTTCGACGAAATGTCCAGGTGAGCCAGCTTCACGCAATTGGACACGTCGACTTCGCCGGACAACCTGTTCCCCTGCAGGAACATTCTGACCATCTCGGCACAGCCGGTGGAGGCGACAACCCATGCCACAAGGTTCTCGCCGGAAACCTTGTTATAGGACAGATCGAGAACCTGCAAGGTGAGCCCCAGGCCTGCGTTTGCAGGGACGGAGGAGTCCAGGAAGTTCCCTGAAAGGTTCAGGTGCTTCAAGCTCGTACAGGAATCCAGATTCGTGACGCTGGAGAAAGGTCCCGAGAGGGAGTTCAGGGAGAGATCTAAGCTCTTCAGAGAAGCACCGCATTTAGCTCCGAACGGGAGGGAGACCTTGCCGGTGAGGTTAACGGACCTGAGGGTGAGGGTTTCCAGGTACTCGAGCGGGAGTAAGAAAGCGGCGACTGATGTGAAATCCACGGAGAGGCCGGTGAAGGAGATGTCTATGGCGGATACACGAAAGGAGGATTTGCAGGTGACGCCAGCGAAGTCGCAGGGGCTCCGCGAGGAAACCCAGTCGGGGAGCAGCCCGGGGTTTATAGTGGCGGATTTGAAGCTGAGGAGCTGCTGGGCCTCGCCGGAAAGAAGGGCCAACGCATTAGCCTGCAGTACTATCAGGAAGGTCACATGGCAGAGGAGTTTGAAGGGATAGATATGCAGCCGCGGAGGTTTGGCCATTTCTTTAGAAGTCCGGATTATAGAACTGAGGAGGAAGTTCAAGTGACGGGGAGTTCTCCTTTGAGGGTCAGTTTAGTTCAGGGTCTGAGCTCTGATTCAGCCATTACAGAAGAGAGAGGGAGAAGGAGAGTCAAATGACAGTGTGAGAGGTGAGAGTGGCATTTATGCTAAGGCAGCATAGAGACCAAAGAAGTACAAGTAGTGGACACATACAGCCAAGGTCTCACTGCTAACTACCACAGTTAAACCAAAATTAATACTATTAATAGCTGATTAATTAATTAATTAATTAATTAATTAATTAACAGAGTGATACGCCTTTTGACCGTGGGGTGGCAAAACTGTCCTTTTCATTCACTGTTTGTCATTCGTGTACCTGCGAAAGCCTGCCCGGAAGCTCCAAATGAAACCCCATCAACTCCACGCGCTCAACCAACGTGTAGCTTCACGGCCTGCATCCAGCAACGGAGGGCAAGGTGCCGACGCAATCACTGTCTGCGTGAGAATGGTAACAGAACTTACGTACACGTGGGGCCCGTCGGTCGATCACGCCCGGTCTGCCCACTTCGACGGTCCAGATTCGATCTCGGGCAGGACTAGCAGTTCCTTGTCCTGTATCCAGCTGAGGATCTAATGTTCCACTTGACTTCCAGAAATACCCTCTGAACTTAATCGTCGTTTATGCACTTCTCTTAGCTCTCTCGAGGGCGTAATCGTAATTTTAAACTCAAGCTGAAATTCAGGCAATAGCTAGTTTCTTTGGACAATATAAAATAAAATAAAAACCTAAAAAAAAGTTGGATGTTATTCATTGACTTTTATGGTCAAACATAATGCTTTTTTTTGTTCATGATGTTTTGGTGATTATGATTAGATTCTCCCACTCTTCTTTTCCAATGCTAACAAACCAAAAAGGGTATAATTATTACTGCCCTTTTTCGCCAGTGGATCAACTAATCGAGTATTGACTCGTGAATATGGAAATATCTGACCCAAAAAAAGTTGAATGGAAATTTCATGCTTGGCAATAAATGGGTGAAATGGAGAGGGAGATTGCAGACACGATGCAATATAATATAGTCAGCCAATCCAAAGATGGAGACGTTGCACGCAATTCATGCGGACAGTAACGCCGAGGATAGGCAGTCCCGAATCTAGCAGTCTTGGCATAGGATCTTTCCGTGTTTGTGTAAAACAGGATAGGCAGTCGAGATATCCACTTGTCGTGTTATATGGATGGGGGAATTTGCTTCCTCCTGTCATCATCCTTATATATATTTTTTCCTTAAAAATAAATATACATATTACATTTACATTAGTACAAATGACTTATTCATCCAAGCATTATCCACAGTGGTTAAACTAGGTAATGGAACGGGGAGAGAGGTACCCTCTTGTGCTTGAAAGCATATTTTCTTTTTTCGACTCTCAAAATGGTGAACCATCCTCGTACCTTCGATAGTTTTTACCTCTTTCGTATAAATTAAATTTTATATTAAATAAAATATAAATAATTAATATATAAAATATTTTAATTTAATATAAACTCTCTTAAAAATATAATCTAAATTTGTATAAAATAAATAATTTTTATAAGTTTATAATATTGTAAAATTTTCACTATTTATAAATTATAACTTTTAAGTAAAAATTGATCCAATATTTTATATGTCAAATCATATTATAGTTAGTGGCTCGCACTTGTACCGATTCGATATTATAAATTCGATTGGGTGGTATATTTAATTATAAAAAAAATCTCAAATTCGATACTCACACTCGTCTAACACGGTAAAAATAATAATAGTTTTATGTAAAATTTTTGAGTGTGTATTTAAAATTATATATTTAAAGTGTATCCATACGTACTAAACTAATTACAATTAATAACTTTTAACTACACAGTATTTTCTTACACTTTCCAATTATACCTTTATAATTAAATTCTTTATAAAATTATTATTTTATAAACAATTTTAATTTAACTTAAATTACTATTATATTAAAATAGATATACTTAAAGTTTTAAATCAAATTTCACTCTTAATATAAAACTTTTCTCTATATAAAAAATTATATTAAAACAAGTTAGATTTTGTTTCATTTATAATATTTTATTTAAATTAAATTATGTATATATTTAAAATAAATATATATTTTTACTTAATAAAATTATACGAAAATTTAAATATAATTAATATTTTATTTAATTAATTTAAAATAATAAATTAAATATATCAAATAAATATATCTCACATTATTTATAATAATAAATTTTTTTATCAAATTTTATAATTATAGTATTATTAAAATACAAAATATAAGTTATTTATTTGTATAATATTTAATAAAATATTAAAAAATATATATATTGAGTTATTAGTAATAAAATATTTATTAAATATAAATTATGATATTATACAAATAAATAACTTATATTATACGTTTTATTGATAATGCAAAATTGACTTTAGTTAAATACAAATTTTAGCATTGAATTGCATTTATGTCAAAATGGGGGTAAATAAGTTAAACTGCTCAAGTTTCAATAATGTTATTGAGCTGGTTCATTAGTGTTTTTTTGTATCCTTTGAAGTATGCATTCATTGGTAGGTGAATTTTGTTTAGAGGATGTCCTAACTTATGTATAATACGTACAAAACTATGTATAATATTTTGAGTTGTAAGATGCAATACTTCTGAGAGCATTGTCATTTGAAATTGTTCTTCATATTGAAACCCTAATTTAGGAAGTAAGGTACAATTTTCTCAATAAATAAATAAATGGTAAAATGTAGGTTCTCAAACAAATAATTAGTTTTTTATTCTTAATTTCACATAATGGTCACTTGGAACAATGCAGCTATGTTGAATGTAAAACTTACTCTACATACAATTTGTTCATAGTTACTCACCATACCTATAAATTGAAATAAGACTCGGTGGATTAGAGATTTGAGCTCAAATATGTCGATTGAGTTTTTTATAAATTTAATTCGATATTAGCTCGAATATAAGAGAACTGTATCACAGGTTTGAATATATATGTTTAAATTACCTGAATACGAGTATGGTAAGTTCAAATTTGAATATACTTAAATTCACACATAATTGAATGCAAAATTAGAATTATATTCAATCAAATATAAGTATGTGAGATTCGAGATAAAAAAGATTCGAATTCAAATGAACAGTTAAATCTCGTATTGGATTTAATTCGATTGTATATTAAATATCAAGTAATTCCTATCTTGTATTAGTACGAATAATTTAAAGCTTGTTATTAAACTTATTAATAAATCTAATAATGAATGTGAGACTAATCCTACCGGTAACACTAATTTTTCTACTAATAAGTAGCATGATTCAATAGTATTTTTTATCAATTAAAAGAAAGATAAACAAAAAACCGTAGTATTATAAATTACTTAATATAACTTAACAAAATGATAATATCTAAGGTTAATGTTAAAAGAATTTACATCCACCACACCACATATGTTACATTATACCATACTTGAACTCAATATCTTGAAGTCACCAAATGATATGGAATTGAGTTGCCAATGGCTGTAACACCATGATTGGTGACGGTGGGACATTAGTTTATTAGTTGGATTAGTGAGGCAACTTCCTTAAAAGATTGGTTATGTGAGTGGTAGGTCACGGACCAAGTAGGGCATTGGTTATGTGAGTGGTAGGTCACGGACCAAGTAGGGCCCACACGCTTCCTTACCACTCTCCCTATAATGGTACCGGAAAAAATGGAGGACCTTGAATTTCACTGTGCCTTTTTTTTTAACTATTCGGCATGGCCATACATATCTTGTGCACGTTTAACAATAGGAATAAATAACTCCGTACACACAGTCGTCACGATTCCTCTAATTAAGATTCAATAAAAAAATTCCACATAATGAAGTTGAGTTATTTGGTATGCTTATTAATAAAAAATAAATAATTTAACTAATTTATATGGATTTAATATAGTGTCATTAATTATCATTATATTTTCCATCCACCAATACAATAATTCTAATTTTGCATCACATGCGAAATTTTACAAGGGGATATTTGTCTCTTTGTGAAGGGTGATGCTTACATTACTTGTTTCATGATAATGATTGAGAGAGATTAGATTAATGATAAAGGTGCGGCTGATGATTGATTAATGATGTCTAACCATCATTAGTTGCGGGTTGGTTTCTATGGAAGAGCACTTTCTTTGGCAATGTGGGCATGCAGCTATACTACAGTTCAAACCCAATTTGGAAGGGGGATCTCTGCCTTCCCAATATGTCAACTACTTTACTAGTCCAGTATGGGCAGAAAATGACATACCAACATCCAAAGAAGGCAAACCTTAACATACCATACCATGTAGGAACTGGCTCAAAGTAATTATGCTGACTTACGGACAAGATAAATACGGTTGGAGTATTGTTTTTCTCCTCGTAAGGGGGAAGGAAGATACACGAGTGGCATCAAAGTGCATACGTGAAGCCGCTGATGTAGTAGGCATGCCCTTTACACCCATTCAAGTACCCGTTCAAGTGAAATGGGAAGGTATATAAATAGGTAATGTGAAAAAGTTCTGTGGGAGAGTTTATCAACTTTTTATTTAAAAGTAATAATTTTTATTTTATTTAATTTATAATCATATATTTATTATTGTACTTATTTTTAAATTATAATTTTTTAAAATATTTTTTTTAACAAATTTCAGTTTAGGATAAGTAATAATAACAATTTAAAATTTTATTTATTTTTATATTTGAGTAAATAATGAAAAAAATTCTAGATATTAGGTCGAGTAAAAGTGTAACTAAACTAAAAGTTATACTATTATTGTTAAATATTATAATATTTTAAATTTTATAAATATAAAATATTTTTATATTTTATTAAATATATAATTATATATTCCAATTACAAACTCAAATATGTGTGGAATTAGATGTGGGTATGTACCTAAAAGTATAAAAAAATCAACATGGTAACTGTAGTTAATAAAGGTAAAAGTTATATTCAAACCACCACCACCAAAATTTGAAAATTAGAATTTAATGATGGAAAATTTCATTAAATTTACATTAATCTTTACTTTATTGTTTTATTTGTCAAGTGAAATTGTGAATAATATGTTATTACTCTTAATTTTAGAGCATTGGTGTAAAATTATAATTTTATAAAATATAATTTAAGTCAATTAAATGAGATTAAAATTAGTTTACATAATTAATTTTTATTGTAATTGACCGGTAAAATTATTAATATTTAATCGCACATGGGTCGATTAGTAAACTTTAATGATCGAAAATAAAAGTTATCAATCTTGAAAATGAAATTGTTGGAAAATTGAGTAAATTTAGTTACAAATAGAATAATATGTTGGTAATAGGTACTAAATAACTAAATATCCATCAAATTATTTTGATATTTATTCATTTTATTAATATAACTTATTTTTTATTTAATTTTCATTAATATAACTTATTTTATGTTAAAAATGGCATAAAAAATTAGGTTATTCAATATGAGTTATATTACAAGTATTTATTAGAAACTTATACATTAAATGTTAAGATGATTTTTTTAGTCCATTTATATTAAATTCGACTTATTATTATATTAATATATTTTTCTAAAAATTATTTATTTACCTTAAATTAGGTTAAAAATTTTGCTACTATTAGTTAAATTTTATATATATACGAGAAATTTATGTACTAAATTATCAGCTTATAATATAGTAGAATAATTTTTAATAAATAAATCAATTGATTTGATCATTTTTTTATTCAATTTACATTTAATTCGACCGATTATTATCCCAATATATTTTTTTAAAAATTATTTATTGGTTAGGATTTTACTATTATTAATCGAATCGATCATTTTTATTGTATTTTAGTCGATTTACCTATTTTTTGTTTGATTAATGTTCCAATATATTTTTCTAAATTTTTTTATCTAATTTTATATTAATTAGATTAAAAAAAATTATTTTTCAATTTATATAATAATTTCTAAAAGTTAAAAGTTTTTTATTGCAAGGATGATGGATTCTCATTTAAGTTGATTATTCACTTTTACTTTTTTGTTATCTTAATTTTGTATGCAGTATAATTTTTTAGAGTAACAAAATTCTAAACTTATTTAAGTTATATATTTTAGTTTGGATTAACGTATATAATTTAATTTGGGTTCATCATTAAAATTATTTTAAATTTGTATTTAAAAATTTTCAGTTTTATAATTTTAATATTGAAACTTTCTATCAATCATATCCACCTTATCATTTCTAGTGGCACTCAACTAACCTTTAAAACCCTAATTAATTGTTTCTCTAAATATCAAGTTATTTATATATTCACAAAGTCATTGAATAAAGAAACATTTGAAGGGTTGTAATGTAAGAGAGAGAATTTATGAAATCAAGTCAATTAACTTGAAATAAAGGGCTAGATTTTTGTGTTATATATCTAACAATGAAATATAACCATTAATTGTAATAGTGTTTGAGATTTTCTATCTATGCTAAAATTTGGAGTATCTAATTAGTATAAAAATAGTAGTTATGTAATAGTACTACACAATGTAATAAGAGGATGAACTCACTTCACTCTCTCACTAGAGTGCGGACTAATCACATGTTATATCACCATTATTTTATTTTATCTCACTAATAATGATTAGCTTACCACACAAAATTGCCCTATCATTTTGTTCTAGTAACTTATCATTAATAGCTAACATGCACATGGAGCTGCAATAAATTGTGCACCACAAGCCGGAGGAGGAGAGCCGACTGCGAGAGGGGAGTGGGGGACAGACTCGGAGCGACAAAACGGCCAATGAAACGAACGGTGGGGGAGGCCCCGTTTGCCGCCGCACGTGCAACAGAAAATCGTTTTGGATTACGGTGATCCTGGGCCCACAACATTGAATGTCAGATTTTTGCGTATTATATGCCCTGTCATATAATTTTAATTCATTGGAAGTATATATAATATTATTATTTTTAATAATTTAGTAATTATTCACTTAATTATAATAATTTAAGATATATAAATACACTACTCATATAAAATAAAATATTTAAAATAAATAATACAAATTAAACTAAATTATTTAAAATTTAAATATGAGATGCCAAATGCCGGCCAAAATTGGAAATAGTGTAAGCCGAAAAAAATTATATGATATGAATGGATCTTAGGTAATCGCTTTTATAATCTATATGGGTCTAAATTATTCAATAAGGCCCACTAAATATATGACCCGGCCCAACTATAAATGCCGGCCACAACGAATTTTTGAACACCGACTCTAATGAGGAGATAAGCGTCGCAGAAAATTTCGTTCCCGCCACTCTGCCACAGCAATTGGTCCTCTCTCTCTCTCTCTTTCCCTGCCTCGCGGGAACCGTGGTATGTTCAGGTAGGCGTTAATGCTTCTTCTTCCTCTTCTTCTCTTTGTTTTTCCTCTTCCGCTGCACCTCTAGCTAGTGGATTTTGTCTGCTTTTCCGTTGTTACGGCTTCTCTTGTATTTTCTGCCAAGAGATTGATCTCTCGTTTCGTCTGACATCGGCCGATTCGTTCTCTGATCCGTCCGATCTGTCATATCTGCAGTTTTTCGTCTTGTTCCAGTTTTATGGTTGGACGCCATATCCGAGTTTGAAACTCGTAGTCACTGTCGATGTTCGGGTGCTGAAGCATCAGCAATTCGGCTCCAGTTCTTATGAGCCTGTCTGAAACCCTAATTCGAGGTTTAGTCGCTGCCATTTTTATCAATATTTAGGGTTTCTAGAATGATATATGGCGAACATAGATTCTGGCTCTGTTTCTTGTTAGGGGGATGTGTTAGAGTAAGATTTAGCTTGTGGTGTGATGTAGGTGGTAGCCTTCAGTTTACTAGATCTAATTTTCTACTCGGAGGTATCCTGTTTAATTTTCATATATATGGCACATCAGATTATTAATTGTCTGTATAGGTATGCCAACGGTATAATTATAGTTTAGTCGCATTGTTCCTGCAGATAATTTTCAATCTCAGTATTTAAGAATCTGAGTGTCTACATCTCTGTGATAAGATCCATAAGTGAAAGAAAAAAGGCAAAAAAAATGCGACCTGCACGACAGAGAAAGGTGAGAGTCCAAGGCAATAATCCACACACAGTCCCCCACTGGAGTGAAAACGTTATGGAATTTGGTGGACAGGATCATGAACCTAAACCTAAAGGTAAGATACTAAATCGATCTTTTATATGTAATGCGTTGGTGGATGCAAATCTCTAGTTTCTGTGGGTAAGATATTGGCAAGTCTTTCATGCATGATTGATGCATTATTTGACATCTTTTTGATATGCCTGTCTTTCAGGGACAGCAACTACAGGGACAACGATAGTCTCTGCTGTTGGGCTTAGTCCAGTGCTTGAAACTAATCCATCTACAAAGATCAAACTGCAACTCTTCCCAATTGATGAAGCTACTCGTGGAGGGTTAGAAAAGGTGAGGTTTTTATTTTTCTTTGCTGGCTATAGGGTAGGGAAGGTCATGAATACTCTATATTTGGAGAACAGTAGCATTGGAGATGTGTACAATAATTGAAGGGATTTTTTCTCTCTCATAGGACGGACATAACCCCTACTTGGAACTTACTTTGAGAGCACGGAAGAAGATCTCTTCCGTCTTGAAACACATTAAGAGCAAATGGGGAAGTTCAAGTATTGCTAGGGGGGAACCTGTCCTTTTCCCATACAATACACCCGAGAAAACATCTGCATCGCACAGATGGACGGTTAATGATATTGAAGTTAGGGCAGGAGAAGTATATGCAGCTATCGGATGCCCTACTGTATTCCGTTTGAGGTAAGATGTGCAATGATGTGTAATGCTTGTTAAATTCTAATTTAGGTTCAGATTTTGACCTAATCCCTCTATAGGTATGCATGGTCTTCTGATTCTGACACAACATCCTGCCCACTAGGAGCTCCTCCTGCATTTAGCTTCCAGGCAAAGTCAACTGAGACATGTCTCCAAAATGAAAACCAACAGCCATATACCAGTAAAGAGAACAATAACTTATGTCAAGAGGAGAAACAGAAAGAGGAGGTTATGCAAGAACCCTTTTTGGGAAGTAGCAAAGCAATGCAATCTCCTCATGATGAAAATATTTTCCTTTCTCATCACGAAGTTCATACGGTACACCCACCCCCTTCTGTTTTGTTATAATTTATTATCAATGGAAGTCCTAGTTTCAGAAGCCTACTACTGCCCTTTCACTTTGGTGCTCTACTGACTACCAACTGAATCAGAATTCTTCACTTAATCAGCGGATACAGGAGAGTGAAGAAAGACCACATGAGGCTGAAGGACAATCAGTGGCTGTATGGGCTGATAGTTTGACCAACATCAGTATTGGAGGTCTATTTTCTGAAGCATCCTTATTGGGAAAGTTTGGAAATTTTGACTCGAAAACAAATGGAAGCAATGCCCAGCCATCATCACTTATTTCAGATTCATTAGATGCTTTCATTACTGCAAATCTAAAATGTTCTCAAAGTCCAATGCTACCCCCTAGTGAGCCACCCTCATCCATTCTTGACGCTGAGGATACATGCCATGCATTTTCCTTTAAGAGGCCATTATCATCATTGAACTCCGATTTTCCTACATCAAGAGAAACTGGATACATAGGGGCCTGCCTGCAGGAAACTGGTTCCAGGGCTTGCAAACTTCCTAAAAAAGCCAAGGTACGCTTTATCTTTTATTTAATTGTTCTACTCACTCTATGTCTTGGTCATAGATTTATTTCTTATATTTGCCAGATTTGTTTCACAACTTCTATTAATTATTCAAGAACTCATAAACATAAATGTGCATATCCTGGCAACTTCAAACAAATTTTAGTTGCAAAACCGTACCTATTGCTGTAAGACACTATCACCGCATTCTGATGTTACCTGAATTTTGAAGCTAATATTATCTATTGAGTCAATAAAAAAATACTGGCTTGGGGGATTAGCTTCTAAATTGTACCTGGATGGTTATGTTTGATATCTGTACGCCGGAGATACCTTAGACAAGTTGATCACTGGTCAATACCTTATTAGAGCTGCACTTTATGGTGATGTTGTGACAGGATGAACTAATGGTAGAGAGTCAGCTTGAGACATCACAAAATGACAAACATCAAGAATTTCATATGGATCATACCCATCCCTCTCGGGTTTACAATGATGAAAGCAGCCTTGGTTTAACGGGCATAAATTGGGTATTTATCTATATATCTCTGAATTTTATGCAGTGCTGTTGTTTGACCAACCAGACACCTAACCATAATGCTTCTTGGCTCTCCGCAGACAGACTCCCTGGGACCATTTGACTTTGGCTTACCTTTGAGGAAAGTTGAATGCAGAGACAGCGTTAAGCCATAATGTATTGGCTAAATGACATTTGCATATAAACATGGTATCCCATTAACATAGATAGAGCGCCCGTTCTCGTAATATAATTAAAAAAATTGTAGCTCTGTTGATGGTGCGACAGGAATTGATATCTGAAGTTTGGGTTCACATGCCATCATTGTTGATTTAAGCTTGTCTTGTTCAAGGTAATAGACATATGTGTTAGAATCTCACCAGATGTGAGTGACATAGTGTGAAGTACTTCTCGATGCTGTTCATTTGGATATCCTAGTGACAATCAATGGTTTGCTGCAGTGATATTATCAATTCGGCTTCATTTGAAGTATTAGAAATTTCTGACTGCTGAGTGAATAAATTGCTCCTCTGGGAGCTGCCAAAGTTTGTGAAAACAATCATATGCGACAAGAATGGATCCAGGTAATTTTATTTTGCAGTAAATTTTACCAACATAAATTATAATGCTATTTTGATTATTACAAGACGAAACATTTTTATATCAAAATATACTGGATTGAGAGTTATTAACTAAGAGGAGTTAATGATTTCCTTTTTCTATTTATACATGATGCTTGCACACATTCATTTTTGTTGCGCAGAAGATTGCGCACATACATAAACTTAAATTTGCGAGAAATCAAATTTGTCACCAAAATGACGTTGCTTTTTTCTTACAGAAACGTTCATTGGGGAATCTGTTCGCTGTTCCCCAACGTGTCTAGCTGAAAGCTGATTCCATTCAACAAAATTGATGATATGTCTAATTGTTAGGAGAAAACGGCGTTTGGATTTTGATCATAAAATCAATTCTAGTCTCTCACTTCCCACAAATTTGAGGTGCTTTCAATTGCTTGCTATATTTGTTTTTAATTTTCACCTATATAGGGCTCCCCGGTAAGGTGGGGCCCAGTAGTCAGATCCCGTTCCCATGTTCTCGCAATGGGTCTGAGGGGCCCAAGAGGTCGGGACCAAGCAAAGCCCTCGGCTTTTCAGGTCAAGCTTCGCTTCTTTGGGGTCCAAGCCTGCCCAGGTATATTCCTGCTTATCCATCTTAATTAATAAATATCCCCTTTTTCATTTTTTATTTTAAAATGAAAAGGGAAACTCTCTTAATATGTAGATCAGCTTGCACTTACCCGATAAGGATGAGTCTTCAAATACGGGTTGCTTATCAACAACTGCAAGCCAGAAGTAGCACAAGTGAATTCATCCTATATTACGGACTAAAATCTCAAATAGCTTATTAATTTTTTACTAAAATATAAAATAAAATTATATAAATTTATTTTTATTAAAGTATAGTTAAAATAATTATATAATCACTTAAATAAAAAAAATTCACTTATAATTTACATTTGAATGGGTAGTGATTTCCCAACAAGTTGGAATACAGTTGGTTTAGAACTCTTATACGTTGGGTTTGGGTAAATCTAAATACCAATTCGAGTTAGATTTAGATCGGTACGGGAATTCGCACTCACATATTACCCGTAATAGTTCATATATAACCCATCCTTTCTCAACTTCATTAATTTAACATTATATACTATCTTATAAACAAATATTAAATGATTAAAGATCAATATTAGTTTATTTATTTGAATAAAATTAAAATATTATGTCATTATTTTAGTGGAGTTAAAAAATTAAAAAATATTGAAATATTATGTACATTCTATTTAATTTATTAATATCTTCCTAAATAATTCAACCTCATATTTTTATATTGAATTTGGGCTGTACGTTAGCCTACACTAAAACCCCGCCTCAAATTCTTTCGTAGACATTGTTTTAGTGAACAAAGGTAGTGGGGGAGAAAGGAACCGAACCTCAACTTGCTCATGCAGAAACTTGATGTATGCGATGGATTCCATGAGTACCGATGCCGTATCAGTCTGGAAATTAAAAACACAAACTATATTATAAATAATTATAATTCGCGTATATACTTTTTTAAAATTAATGTAAAAGATGGCAAAAAAAAAAAGAAGGAAAAAAGGTGACATATGGGTGCGATTCATCGTATGAATTACCTTTCCAAATGGCGACACAATTTGTTGAAGTGTCGCAATCCTATCTCCCAGCTTAGTCTTTGGAATCGGTAACTGTTCATAAATACAAACATTATTCACTAAATTAAAATCTAATTCATGAAACTATATTATAAAACTTGTGTGTGTGTGTGGAATGCACGTAAAATTAGGACAGAAGGTACTATACATTTAGGCTCTTTTTTATTTATTAAGCTGTCCAACTCTAAATTTGGCGCCATCCCCAAACTCATTCTCATAACGTGTTAGATTAGTTTTGTGGCAATATAATGATACAACAATTTCATGCCAAATTAAGGTTGAGGCAGAGTTTTTTCTGCTTTTACTTAAATTTATTTTAAAAAATAATCTTTCAAAGTATTATTCACTATTTAAAGGTCATTAAAATTTATTTTAATTGAAACTTTACTCGAAAATAAGATTCTACCCTAAATTTATCAAAATTTACCACCTTTATACTTTTTCCGGTTTCAATTCATTTTTATTTTTTTCTATTTAATGATTGATAAAAAATTAATATATATTTTAGAGAAAAAAATGAAAATATTTTATTTTTATAGTAAATTTACACAATAATTTAATATTTTTAATATATAAATCAAATTCTAAATTTTATATTGTAAAATAATATTTATAATTTTTATTACGAGTATCAATTTTATATGCTATATTTTGTCGAACCAAACATTTGCTTGGTTCGGCGGATCTTATTTCAAGCTTAGGGTAGATTAGGAAACTTCATTTTTAAACGTCTAAATTAATGTTACCCATTAGATGTTATTAACTAGACATAAAAAAAGATTTTAATGCCAAACTTATGGAGTTTATCTAAAAAATTTACTCGTGTGTATTCTCTCTTTATTTTTTAAGTTTGAGTTCCTTTTTTTATTTAATAATTAACATTTTTTATTGCCTTTATTTATTTTTTTCACGATTAAATTATACTAATGTATAAATATAAAATTATTTTTTTCTTAATACATTTCTAGATAAAAATGAAAATAAATTAAATCATTATATTTTTAGGATAATTTTATAAATAAATTAAATATGGATAATTTATAACTAACACTTTTAAATATAACTATATAAATTTCAGTTGATAAAATAAATTTCAATCTGCCTTCGCTCTAGTTTCAACCCTCTAGGTATATATCCCCTAATTCTAGGGGGTATATATATGAATGATAGGTAGCCTCATCTTATGTACCTTGGTGGAGACTGGGACAACTATGGGGTTCCCACGCCTTTGCCTCTTCTGGGTCTTCGTCTCCGACGAGCTCTCTTCGCATGATCTCTTCTTCCTCTTTGCTTCTTCAGCAGCTCCACTTCCTTGCTCTCTTCCATTACCTCCTGTCTGCAGGCACAATATTATTACATATTACAATGGCATATGTTCAATTATAAAGTAAAAAACAAATCCTTCTTTAACTAGCGAAATAAACAATATTCTACACTCACTTGTGACTAGAATTTGTCATAAACCTTAAAATCTACATTCAATAATACTAATACTAGTCGGGGTTAGCAGTCCGTGCTTCGGTGATGTTCTGTTTCTGGAATTTATTAATTAGTAGATTGCTGCAAGACCCATAAGCCTGTCCTTATACTCTAATATATATTTTTCATTTTTTTCAATGATTTTAAATAACCATATACTTAAGTTTAAATCCATGGAGCAAACTTTAGACTAGAAAACAAGAAACATCTTCCTTCTCACGTACCTGTGAGGTATCCTTTAGTCCTCGCTTCTTGATATTAGGTGACACATTTGGTCTCAGTACCAGCGGTGAATCGCCGATCAACTGGCCGCCGAATGAAATAAGGTCGGCCAAGCTCCTCTCCCCTCCGCAGGCGGCGATTTTATCTCCCATGATCTGATGGTGCAGCCCCACAGCGTTTGCAGCATACTTTCCGGTTGCCGTCTGATACAGCGGTTCGCTCTCAACGTTCGGGTGATCGTGGCCTCTACATGGGTAAGGGACCGTCTGGCTGGGCTCGTGGGCCGCTGAGATAGACCAGTCTCCTGCGAGCATATCGGAGAACTTGCAGCTCTTAAGCCTCTGATCTCCTTCATTGAAGCCGCTTCTATCAGTAGTACTACTGAAGAAGTCCTTATCCAAAGAGCTGCCCCAGTAGCTATTTCCATCAAGCTTCTTCAAGTAATCGCAGGCGGTTTGCTCGAAAGCCCCTCCTACTGGGTTCTTTACCGGAACCCGATTAATCGGGTTATCTCGAATCTCGGGTTGGTATTTATCCAGTTCATCGCTAGCACCATCGTTTCTGTCATAGTAAATCAATTGGACACTTAAGAATAATTCATGTACAAGGAGAGAGATGGTGCGCAAATATGAGGAGCTTACAATAGGAAATGGCTCCACAGGTGAAGGTTGATACTACTGTGGCCAGTGATCAGCTCGCTCGAAGAAGCAGCGGTCTCGAGGGGAGGCAGGCGACTGCAGGACGACTCGGAAGTTGGGGCGGAGCTGTGGCCAAGAGGGTTGTTGGTGAAGGAGGAAGCAGTGATGGAGATGTCGTCTTCTTCTTCTTCTTCGCACGGAGAGCTCGGGACAGGGTCCATGGGGTGTATGAGGTGACGATCGTCAAAGGAGACCGTGGTTGCGGCCGGAGGAGGAGTGGCCCATGTAGAGCCGGTGCAGTTTGTGTTGCGCAGATCCCACATGGTTGAAACTTGAATATTGTGAGGAGATTATATGTGAACACTCCCTTTAGGGCAAGCTTGAGCTATATATAAAGTTGATAACTTTCCCAAGAAACATATTAAGTTGATTTTCTGGTGAATTTATTGTTAATTAGGCTATTTCTTTTTTTTTTTTCCATCAATCACCCTTTATTTAATAAGGATTGTGTTAGATGTAAAAGTTTAATTAATAATATCTTCTTTTTTTAAAGGTGTTTAATTAGTGGCACCGTTAATATATAATCCATGAAAATGATATAAAATTATAAAATTTTTAATAGTGATGCAATTTGAATTACTTTTATTATATTTGGTGGTGGAAAGAATTAGTGGAATGAAGGGAAAGAAAATAAACCGTGACTTGGTTTCCTCCTACATGAGCTAGCTTAAATTTCAAAAGTAGTTTTTATCATGATTAATCTTACTGATTTTCTTTCATCACATGTTTACTATTATTTTTATGAAAATATACTATTTAGGTTTTTCTATTTTCATAAATAGTTTTTTTTAAATATAACACTCATAAATTTATTTATAAATTGACGAGTATAACTTAATCGTTCAATTCAAATCCATTAAAGTATCCCATATTTACTAAATTATTAATTTGTGAAGTTATATAATCCCGCCCTAATTTATATTTCCTTATTCATCCCACTATCTTTTTTTAAACCTTATAACCATTAATTCTCCTTATCCCCAACTTCATCAATAACTCACACTACTTATACCCACTAAATTTCAATTGTTTATTAATTAAAATCTTACATTGCACTTAGTTACTCCCTACTTCACATAAACTACTATTTTTGTACTCAATTAGAATAATTTATCCATTACCATATTTATATATACTCAATCCTTTTTTATAGCTCATAATTCTTCATAAATAGTTATACTACTTTATTCTCCATTTTAATATTTTATAATATTTATAATTTACTCCACAATTATTATAAACTAATTATTTATATTTAATTTTCCTAATTATTAGCATTAATCCTTAATGTACTTTAAATGCTTAAATCTCCATTGTTATAACTTTTATTTCATATAATTACTCTTATAATTTCTCATAATTACCATTAACTATTTTTATTAATTTTCTCATTTCACTTATATAAATCTCAATTAAATCTTGTAATATTATTTATTATCTATCCTTCAACACTATAATTCTAATTATTCACAATTATTTAATTTTATATAATTCCCACTATTTCCTTAAATATCCTTTTTAATTAGGAAATTATCTAAAATTTTATTTTAATCCTTAATCCCACTATTTTCCCATATTTATAATAATTTTCCAAATTTTCTTATATTTATATCCCTATATTCTCATTTACCTACAATTAAATACCTAATTTTTTTTATATTTAAAATCTTAATCCATTTTATTATTTATATTTAAATATTTTCAATCAACCAAATTTCTCGAAATTTTCACTTTTACCCCAACCAAAATTTGAATACTCATTTCCCTCGCTTCCTTTTGCACACCGTCCCGTAGATCTTTGAACTTGGAATTGTTATACTCCTAATTTGATTTCTATTTGATCACTTTTATATTTTTCTAAGATAATTTAAAACTTTGAATTGATAAATTTAAAATTTTAGTAAAAATAAAGATTTATTAAAAAAATGTGAGTAGAGAGTGATGAGTTCCTTTGACAACTCATTGGTTGGACTTGGGGTTGTGTGAATATAACTTGTTCGTCTAAAATAATGGTAGGCATAATTCATGCATCCTCAAAATAACGTTCATAATTGATTTTAATCTTACATGTTGGAGGCCTAGTCAATTTTTTTTAAATCTTGGGTATTGTTATGTGTGGATGTGAGCTGATTCTAGTCAAGGTGGATAATTCTTGATGGGCTCCTCTAGCTGTGACTATAAAAGAAAAGCATCTCCACCAAACTATTCACATTTTTTTATAAGGCCAAACTAGCCTATAATTGCCTATTGTAAGAAGTATATTTTTTTTTAATATTATAGGCTTCTATAGGGAATATTAGTTCCTAAATTATCTCTAAATTCCAATCACCTAAGGAGCTATAAATAAATGATATATTTGAGATTATATTATAGGGGTTTCTAGTTTTCTAATGTGTGTCCATTTGTACTCTCACACTCTCACCAACCTTTTAAAATCTGCATGAAAAGCAATTTTTATAGAGTTACTTCTCTATTTTTAGATCAACTACGGATTTATTGTATTATTGTTTTAAATTAATGATACATCTCTTATTTAACTAAAAAAATAATAAAAAAGATGAAAATACTAGCTATTAATAGAATATATACGTGATTTTTTTATATTTTTATAACAAATTAAAAATATGAAAACTTATATTTTTATATGAAATAGTATTATTAATGTTTATATTAATTTATTTTAAATAACGAAATTTTTCTATTTATAATAATATCACACATTAAATAAAATAAAGAAATGTAATAGGTTTATAAAATTAGAAATATTTAACTGATTATAAGTTATACTTTTAAATAATCTCTTTTATTCCTATACAATATATTCTCATATATTATTAAAGTAAGTGGGCTCACATAATTAGTTGAACCTATACGGTAAATCCGACTCGTTTTCTAATTATTCTCCACTTATCTATCATTTTCTATCATACAATATTTTTTATTTTTCTCCACTTTTAAATCTCTCCAATTATAGATAATTATATTTTTTTTCTAATTTTTCACTCGTACAAAATCAGAAATAGTAAGTGTATCCACGTTTAAAAGGTTAATTTTAAAAATAATATCTCATATTGGATAAAATAAAAAGGTATTGTAAGTTTATAAGTTTTAAAATATTATATTGATTATAATTTATAATTTTTAATTATATATATATCCAAATTTTTATCTATATACACTATTTTTTTACTTTTTTTAATATAAAATGAGAAACTACTGGCTATAGTTTATTAAACAAATATTCAATTTTGAAATGCATAACATGTTAAACTTGTTAAAGGAGAGAACATGTGATGGGTTTTGTTTATCTATCGATTGTTGGAACAGTGGAGCACTAAGATATTACACCAAAATGCGCATATCAAAAGATGCCCTAATTCATTATACATTCTTTTCTCTTTCAGGACCAGACACAACACAAGAGAGCAAGCACCATACAAGTCTAGAATATAGTAGAGGATAATGAATATATAATTCAAAATGGTTGGAGTGATATGGGGTTGGCTTATTGTGACAGTACACTTACTCTTCTTTAGGGACGAATTGAGCGCACATAATGTCTAAGTTCCTATTTAAGGTTTATTATGACAGTTCAAACACCCTAGTTAATGAATTGGCACTTTAAGAAAGAAATATATTGATATGTATTCTCTCTAACTTATATCTTATAATCATCAAAAAAAAAATTGCAATAGCTTGATAGAAAGATATTCTTTTACAAAAAAAAAACTATATGATCTTTAAGATTAATGGATCTTATTACTCAATTAAATAATTGAATAAAAAATATTTATTCATTTTTTCTTGCTCCATCCTATCTTTTCTAAAAGTGTATTGGTTATGCCAAAGGTGATGAAGGTAAAAATTGATTATAAGGTAATTTATGTTCTTAATTTCGTTTTTAATTAAAATAATTAATACGAAATTTATAAATATTTTAATTTTATTATTTAAAATTAAATTAAATAGATTAATTATTTCCTTACAAGATATTATTACAACTATAATTTATACGTGTTTAAAATAAAAATAATTATTTATCAAATTTGTGTCAGTTTTATCATTAAATTTTACTTTTAATAACACAATCCAAATAACACATGATTAAGCAATCATCATGCACTATCTATTCTCTTAAACGTCTTAGATAATTCATGGGTGTGATAAGTAATATGTGCGATATAGTAAACACTTACAAAATATTATAAATGGAATATTTTGTAAGTATATTTACGTATTTGATATAATTATGTGCTATATAGTAAACACTTACAAAATATTATAAATTGAATATTTTGTAAGTATATTTACGCATTTTATATAATTATGTGCCATATAGTAAACACTTACTAAATATTATAAATTGAATATTTTGTAAGTATATTTACGCATTTGATATAATTATATCTTACGGACTTTTGAATTATTTATATATAATTATTTGTTAAGTACATCTTGAGTAAGGAGAAAATTGAAAAATTTTCTTAACCAAACAAAATAAATTATAAACTGTGTTTAGAAAAAAAGTTACACTAACACCACTCACAGAATTATAAAACCTTTCAATAAGAAATATAAATTAATTAGATAATTTATATACTAAGTTGTGAAAAATACAGTTAATTTCTTATTAACATATTTTTAATTTTATATAATTTATTAAAAGATACAAGTATTTAAGGTATAATTGAACTTTTTTTTAAATAAAATAAGTGGTAGTTTATTTATACGTTCAGAACAAATTAAGTTGTAAAATAACACGTAGTACTCCGCCCTCCATATTTTTAAATCAAACCAAATAAATCATCCTATAATCTTACCTTAATTTAATCCTACTGAAGTCAATATTAACATTACCTTTGACTATCAAATATCTCTTGATTTACACCATCAACTAGCGAATCTCAATTCCTTGCAAAATGACGAGTGCCTCATCTTTCACATTGTCTTTAAGTATATAAATGTTATTATTTAGTGAGATTATATTTTCAAGTTAATTTCATAGCCCTTTCTCATATAAATAATATAACAACATTATATAATTGAAAATTACACCACTACTTTAACTTTATATATTGTACTACATTCACGAACCAATAAAAATGTGATATATATAATAAATATTATTATAATATTTGAGATATCTTGAAAAATATTAAAGTTTATTAAACCGAATTAAAAATATTAATATTCTATTTGAGCTAAAAACAATATTAAGAATATGATTTGAAACTTTTTAAAATAATAAATTACAATATAAGTAAAATGTTAGATTATTATACGATATTTTATTAAAAATTAGTCCCCAATACTATATTCCACTCAAATTATATTAGAACTAATATATGCTTATTATATTTACATTTACAATATTATATATATTAAAGTAACATTCAAGTATATATTATTAAACTAAATAAGTCTTAAAAATCATTTTTAAATATTTAAGTTTTAACAGATAATTATATATATGTAATTCACCCTTTAAAAATTTGCATGGTACTTGGGTATAAAATTTTATCCAAAAAGAAACTACAGTAATTAGGTGACAAGTTAGATGTCGTGTCAAAATTAGTGCCTATATATATATATTATCGAATGTGATAAGAGCTTTTCCATAATGAAAGTGGAAGCAATTTTTCCTTAGCTATCTTGCATACTTACTTTTAGGCTTTCCTTCCTTCCATCAATGGCTAACTTACTAGAAATCTGTGGAAACAAAACCACAACTGCTCACTACTTGGCCCATTAACCATATTCAATTATTTACTTCTTTGATTGATTGTGACAAGCAATATCATCTCCAAGTCCCAAAGGGTCAGTTAGGTAAGTGTAGTACAATTCATATGATCATTGGCTTAGACTCTGAACATCATTTCACCAAATTATTTCACTTCAAGAGAAGAGATTTCTTCTGGCTTAGTCATACCATGATTTCCAATTGTAATAGTTTGGATTCAACTTGGGTGGTGCCTATTCATACAATAGGTTCGAGTGATCTAAGAGATGAAAATCTGCATGCAATTTTGACCTAAAATGGAGGAAAAGTGGGGGAAAGGATATAAGACAAGGCAATGGCACGCCTCTTATTTTATTATTATGGCGGGGGGGGAGGGGGGGGGGGGGGGGGGGGGTGGAGAAAAAGCAAACAGGGAAGTATATATTTAGAAGACTAATGGAAAATGCTTTTTAATTAAGTATTGATCAATGGAAAAGATAGAATGTGTTTGCATATTCTTAATGCAAGTTGACTTCATAATATTGTTAATTATGATTTTTAATGGAAATAAAAAAGAATAAATTGAAAATCAAATCTTTAATTTCTTAATTGTAAGGGTTGAAGTGGTGTCAAGCCAAGAACATTATCTTTGGGTCCTATTTAGTGTACAATACAATTGGTGTTGATTTTTTTAGTAAAATAAATAAATGATGTTGATAATTATATAATATTGAGAATAAGACGTTAAATTAATTTAAATTGATAAATATTATGTATTTATAAGATTATACTAATTTTAACACTATAAATTATAATTTTAAAGTTAATATAGGTTAAATTACTCATCTCTATTATGCTTTCCATGAGGATCTTGTCATTTTTTTTGGCTTATTGCAGAATTAGATGAAACTTATTCCTTCATGTTGGAGAAACCAGCAAGGGATAATAACATCATGAACAAGATCGAGGCCAGGATCAGGCAAATATTGAATACATGCTTGACGAGTGCATTTCAGATGAAAGGAAGGAGTGCCAATATCCCTTCTCCATCTGTTTCACAAACAACTAACAGCAAAAACAACGGGTCACACTTGCAATGTCATGAATTACAAGATCAAGGGAAAGCTTTACATTGAAAGAATAAGAACAGCTCATGCCAGCCTAAATTGTAACAGATAGCTCCTGAACATTCTCTGGTAAAGACCAGATAGAAAGTTTGCTTTCATCAAAGGTTCATGAGGTTAGAACAATTAAGGCTATCCATATGACTTCAACCTTCAGACCCATTGAAAATTTGTAAGTTTCATGTGGGACATGCAATTTCTATTCTATCTTAAACTTTAAGTAGTCACTTGGGTCCTTTGTAAACCTGTTTTTCCTATTGGTGTATCTGCATTATCAGTTGAAGACGACCCGAAAACTTCAAGAGCTTCTAGGAAGAATCTCTTGTTGGGCACTATCCCATCCCGATCCATATGCCTCAGAAGCTTATCCACCAGCTCCTTCCTGTTGGCCTTTGTGTATGCCTTGTACAGAAGCTTGTATGTAGTGGAATCTGGAACTACCCCTGAATCTTTCACGCGCTCAAAAAGTGTCTCTGCTTCCTTGGGCAAGCCATTCATGCAGTACACATCGAGCATTGCATTCAAGGTTGAAACTTTCACCACCTTCCCTGATTTCACCAGTCCATCAAACACATCCCGGGCAGTGGAAACAGAGCCACAATACCCATACATCATGATGAGACTCTCATAAGTGATGAAATTCGGGGTATACTTCATATCGATGAGCTTCTTAAACATGTGATCTGCCCTTTCTCTGAGTCGTGCCTTTCCATAGTTGATGATCATTGAGTTAAAAGTGGGAAGTGTCGGCTTCTCCTTCGACCTCAGAAGACTCTTAAACACCTGCAAGTGCAGATCACATCAGAGATGTTAGGAAGGTATATTTCAAGGGCTATCTTAAAAATAGGGCATAACTCAGACTTTCACTTCATTTTAATTAGTGGTTCTAATTCCTACTTCAGTTTCTTCCTTGCTTGCTTATGAGCCACTAGGTTCCAATTGATGACTAGATCTGAAATTTGGAAAAAGTCCCCCTTGTGTTTATCTCCTGCCATGTCTTGTTGCTTCATCATTCCATTTATCAAGCAGCTAATCTGTTAGCTTCATTACCTGCTCCATCTTCTCAAACTCCTGCCTCTTCCCGTATGAATCGATCAGCAAATTGAAGGTGATGATATCAGGTTTGCACTGATTGCTCTTCATTCGGGAAAGCACCGATTCCATTTCTAAAATCATCCCATTCTTCCCATATGCATCCATCACTCCATTGAACGTGTAAATATCAGGCGAAATAATGCTCTCCTCGAGATCCTTGAATAAGTCGTTCACTTGCTCCACATTTCCGGCCTGAGCAAAGGCTCTCAGGAGGATATTATAGGTGACAATGTTGGGCTTACACCTCTCCATCCCTTTCATCTTTCCGAAATAGCCGAGAGCTTTGGAGAGAGCCTTGGCTTTGTCCTTGGAGTGGAGGTGGGCTGTGATCAGTGAATTGTAAACGGACGTATCCGGCCTGCACCCGCTATTTCTCATCTCGGAAAAGAGCCACATTGCCATCCGGGTCTGGCCCTTCTTTCCCATGACTGAGATCAGCTTGGAGTACACTCCATTATCAGCAATATACCATCTCTGTTTCTGCATCCATCTGAACACCTGAAAGTATGCAAAGTTCAAGAAGATGCTCATCCAAAGCAATGCACAAACATCCTACACCCAAGCGCCACATCTAAAAAAAATCCTTTTTTGAACTAATTGAGTGCATTTACACCCCCAATAACATGAACTATTCAGCATACAAATTCCCTTTTCACACACACTAAAATATCATTGTGCATTATAACCGGTGGATTATGGTAATTTCACACATTGCTCAACATAGAAAAATAAAGTCAATCTGCAAGCATAAATTCCCTTTCCAATGGGAATAAAAAACAACTACGAACTCCCAAAATGCCCATATTCAATCATTATATGTCAAAGACCCAACTTTCAGGATCCAACATAATCAATGGAGGAGCTTGAAATTGTGCATATGACAAAATCCATGGATCAAAGACACAATACTGAGAAAGGGTTGAATTTTTGGTTTAGCTAATGCAACTGACCTCAAGGCATTGAGTCCATTTCTCGGTCTTACCGAGCTCCTCGAAGAGGAGAAAGCAGTGCTGCGTCCGCATTATCCTGACATATTTATTAAGCGTCTTCACTAATGGCTCCCTATCGCTGAATTTCCTCATCAGATTCCGGACCAGCTCCTCCGCCTCCGCCCGCGCATCCTCCCTATGCACCGCCGGCCTCCTCCTCGGCCGGGTCGAAGCCCCATTCGAGACGCAGAGGACTCCGGCCCTGGGGACCTTCCGGGTGCGGTATATTGGGTTCCAGGAGAAGAAAAAACTGCAATTTAGGAACGGAGTGGAGGGGGAGTGATGGAGAAGGAGAGATGAAGAAGAGTATGAAGAAGAAGATGATGGCAGTGATAAGTGAAGGTGCATAGCTCCCCCTTTCTTGAGAAATGAGAAGGGGCTTCCCACTTCCCTCAATGGCTCTTTGTCAAGAGAATGTTGAAATGACGAATGAGCCCCTAACTTTTACCAAAATTTTCAAATAATATTTTATTTATTAATTGACTGTGGATCCATATGCCAAAAGCATTAGCTTTGGTGCTTTTTGGGTCGTAGGGCTTGTAATAGATCTAGGACTCAGGGCTATTATGGTGTCTGGGCTTAGCTTAGTCCTGAAGTAATCTATTAGTACTAGCCATGGCTTCTTCAGGCTTCTTCAGGCCCCTTCAAGCCATGCCTTAGCATAGCATAGCATTCTTGGGAGTCTGAGCGGCCGCTCTCCTTGTTTCGGGTCTCATTTTTCATTGAGTGATTCGATCAGCTGTAAAATTTTCCAACTCCAGTTTCCAACTGCGCCTTATGGCTGGACAAAGGGAAAAGGGACATGACAGTGACAGAACTTGGATCCAAGGAGAACATTGAGAAAGTGGGTTAATATGGGGGAGGAAGCAACTTCTTGCTGCTGCTTGGAGTCATCCGGTGAGAATCCAATGCTTGGTTCTCCTCCTATGGGGTCACCAAAGAAACCCTTCCTTGATGTTATATGTGAAACTACTAAACTTGCTAGATTTGATGGGTCACTCAAAATATAGTCTTATTTGACATTCATTCTGCAACTTTTTTTTTGGTGACAGGCTGACCAAGATGGAAAGTAACCATTAATGTTCCAAGGAGTGGCAATGGTCTCTTTTCCTTGAGGGCACAGAAGATAGATGTATCATGAGAATATATAGTAAGTATATAATGCCCTTGGTCATTAAATACTATGGTGTCATGGGTTCTAGGGTCACATGCCTGCAAAGTTACAACAATAAAAAAGTGTCCCTCTTGCTTGCCCATCGCTATTACTTATTACTTGGCATTTCCTTCCTGTTCCCATCAAACCCAAAATTCAAAGACAAACATCAGATAATGAATATGGACATTTCATGGATAGATTGACAATATGATGAATAATTTCTTCAAAATATTGCTTTGGTGGGTCATATTGAAGGCATAGACAGCAATAAAGAAACCCATCGCTACGGCCTTGCCGTTCAAATCCTCCAAGTCAACGAAATCATGCACTTGTCATCCAAGAATGCAGTTTTCTTAAGTTGGAAGTGATTTATGTATTGTTTTCACTTGTTGATATTTATATTGGGCATTAATGCCAAGTCAATATAGCAGGTAGACATGTGTTGCATGTTATGGTCATTGGGGGTTGTCCATAGATGGTGTCCCACGTCCTGGGTCACACCATGGCTGAGTTCTATGGCACGGTGTGCTCTGTTTTGGACCGAGCATCCCGAAGTTTGTGGGTTTATACGTTATAGTAATTGGGTGAGTATATATATTTAACTTTATAAGTAATTTAAAATTTAAAATTTTATTTATTAATTGTAAGTGATATTAGATAATATAATACTGAATTAGTATAATAAATTTATTTAAAAAAAACGAAACCACTTACCCTAAAAAATCCTAAATATCATCGTTTTATAACAAATAATCTACTTATATCATATTCAATATACATCCCACCACCAAATAGAATTTAAATCATATACTTGCAACTCACCAAACCAAATGAAGTGATATTTGAATAACCATGATATTATCCTCTTGATATAACATTGAGAATGTATGGTTTAAAGGGTCATTGACCCACTATTTGAATATAGAATAATTATCACTAATCAATTTGGCCTATCCATTGGTAATGATACGTGGTCCTTGATGAAGATGCAGTAGCTGCACGAAACATATCTATTGACCCACCTTTTTTCTTGGGCGAATTTATTCATCACTTCAAGTTCTAATCTTATCTATATAATATTTTGAAGATGGGGTTTCTTCTATATACTCAAGGAAGCAATGCCAGCTATATCTCATTCACAACCCATTATTCTAATTCCACTTTCAAAGACATGCGTACTTATTTTATGCACAATTCCCATGCCGCACTTCTCCATCTTCCATTTTTTTAGATTTTCTTATTAAATAAATAATCATATTCACACTACTCAAATTAAATAACTTCATAATATTTTAAAGAATTAAGATTCTATTTTTTTACACCAAAATCTGTATTTCAATTAATCAACCCATACCAATGTTGTTATGGGCAATGTAGGATAATTTTTTTTATTTATTTCGAGTATTTCAACTAATGAAGCAAATTGATGAGAAAGAGAACTAATATATCATTATAACAATTTGTTAATCTATAAATTAGACCAACTTGATATTGCCTTAAAAAATAAAATATGTAGGCATTTATGTATATAGATGGGTTTTCCAAGGTGATGGACTCTTGTTGGAGCTCACTTAGAACTTGCATTAAATTATAAAAATATGGGTATATATTTTACAAAAAATTGAATTTTGTGGAAATGAAACATAAACTCAATACTAATTAAATTAAGGGAAAGTGTGCTATAACAAAAAAATAATGAGAAAATTTGGTATGTTTTTTTTGGGGAATTTTGTCTTTTTAATTTAACTAGAAAGTGTAACTAATGGTAACTCTAAATGAGGTAATAGTTAAGGTGATGATGGTGAGCAACTACAAGTTTACAACCCTATTAGGGATGATAATTAGAGATGTGAGTGGTAGGTACTTAGTAGCTTGGATATAGAATCTCTAGTTTATACTTTTAACCAATTATTTCCACTTTTAGATATTTTATCCTCTAAAAAAATAATTAAAAGATAAAAAAGAAAAGGAGAGTATAACAAAAGGAGTGAGTATCAAATTATTTTTTTTATTATGTAAAAGAATTGTCATTAATAATAATAATGGTTTAAATTTATTTATTAAATAATAATAATAATATTATGGCTAAATTACATTAATACCACTAAACATTTATTAAAAAAAGATAATTTGGTATATAATATTTAAAAAACTCTTTTAATGTTAAATAATTTATCTAAATTAGATTAACAATACCAATTTTTTTACAAAACGATATTATATATCAATTTTTAAAAATATTTTAACGTCAAATACTTAATTTATTAAAATAAAAAAATATGATAAGCATATAAATTTAAAATTTTTTCATTATTTAGAATAATTATTTTTAAGTGAATATAGATATAATAAATTATTGAAGAACAATACTCTAATTCAACCGGTGCTATTTACGAGCAATTTACTAGCATAAAAAAAACACTCAATCACCAACATCACAAAAATTATATTAGACTTTTAAGTTTTTAAAAACTGAAAGTGTACTACATCAATTGAGTATAATTATTGAGAATTATATTAATTATATAAGATTTTAATAATTTCATCACTTAAAAGTAATTAATTTTAAATGAATATAAGTGTAACAATTTATTTAAATGTCATTTATATAATAGGTTAGTGCATATTTGGTAAAAAACTTAATTTCATACTTACTCTTATAATAAATAAATTTTAAAGCCTACCAATAATATAGTATGCTAATAATACAATCTCTTGGTGTGTAAAAATCCAATAATTTTGTCTATTAATGCATTTTTAATATTGTAAGTATTTATTAGATATTTTCTTTAACAATATAGTATTTTGGTTAATGTAATTCAATAAAAATGATTATAACTATACCGCATTGACTACAAATATCAAGGGCCATATAATATAAATTTGTCTCAACTCTTAAATGGTAAAAAATAAGTCTTATGTGTATTATGTAACTTTAAAATTTTACTCTATGAAAATTATTGTGAACATTTAGTATTGATATATGAAATGACCTTATCTAAATATATAAACAAGTAAATAAGCCTTTTATCATAAATATATTTAAAATTTTAGGATATACAGCCCAAAAAATTATAATAATACATATTTTATAATATTTTATGTTAATACAGTGAAAATTTATTAGGTAAACTAAGAATTAAAAACTTGGATTATTAGGGTCAAGTAATATGAACATATTATATTAAAAATATTCTGCTAATTGTATTTTTAAGTGAATATGAATTTAATTACTTATATACACATAATATTCTCTAATATGGTATTACAGTTAATTAATTCACATTATTAATTGAAAATGGACTCTTTATTTGCATAATATAAAAAATATATTTAACTAATTTTTTTAATTCCATTAACTAACAAATTATCACTTTTAGCTTAATATAAGTCTAATCGCTATAGTTAAGAAAATAATATTAATGGATAAATGGCCGAATGCTTACCCATTAAAAGACCAAAATATTAGCCCCTCTAAATTTTACTATCGATTAACATATTAGAAGTTGATCAATATTTTTTTTGTATTATGATTCAATAATTTATTTGTTTTATCATTATTTTATCTATCAATTTAATTTAATTATCAATTGGGTTGATTATCTAAAAAAGACACATACTTTGCCTATTTTCTTCTTATTGGCACAAACATTTTTGGGTTGACATGATTAAGAAGAAATCCAATTTGGCAAGATGGGAAATTTTTTATTAGATTTTTATTTGTTTTATCTACTAATATAATATCACATGAATACTCACCATTATTATATCATCTAATTGACATAATTTAACAAGCAATTTTAGAATAAATTGATCAAATTATAAATGTTAGGTGGTGGATGCAAGATTCTAATAATTTACACCAAATTTTGTATTTCAATTAATCACTCAAAAATCAATTATAGGAAATGTTCAAAACGGCCAATTATTTACTTGTTTCAATGATCTCAACTAATGAAACAAATTGATGAAGCACACTAGCAAAACTATTATTTAAACTATGATCTACTCTATAGAAACAACTAATATATTAGCACAATAAGAACTTGACATTTTAGTAAAAAAATAAAATATGTTTGGAATTCATGTATATACCAATGGGGTCTTAAAGGGGATCAACTTTTTGTGCGACCTTAGAGCATCTTGAATTTGTACCTAAGTGGTGTCAATGATGATATTCAAATGAGTGAACTCATTGTCTAGGAAAAATTGAATTTTATGAAAATAAGATATAAACTGTTGGAATCTAGACTACAAGAAATATTAACTATTTGAATATATATATATATATATATTGAATTATTGTTCTAATCTCTAGCTTTTAATAAATTATTTCCACTTTTAGATATTTTATCTCCTAAAAGATAATTAAAATAGAAAAGGGAAAAGGGAAAAGAAGAATGTGTACCTCAAATTATTATTATTCATTAATCATAATGGTTAAATTACATGGACTCATTTAATGTAAGAAGTAAATTTTACTTATAACACCAAATTAGTTAATTTTATCAAAATTTTAGTATCAAAAGAACGTTTTTAAAATGTTTGATATGAAAATGTTACTTTTTTACAAATTTTTACGAATATATTTTTTTTAAAACTGATAATAAACTCTAATATTCTATAAATAAAATTGGTTTTATTAATATAATTTTATTTTATTATTTAAAGGTAGGGGCATTCTGGACATTTCATCCTACCTTTGGCGATAAGAAAGCCTACCTGCAAAACGCACCAATGATTGGGTGACCCGGAATTCCCACTCCATCCATCACGAGCATATACATAATTGATGGTTATTTTTATTTTTTTAAATGTACATATATATATATATATATATAATTATAAATTACAGATTAATATTAAAATAGGCAAATTATTAATAATTTGTAAAAAAAAAATAGTTACTCTTAGTCACCCATTTAATTTTCTCATTATTACCTTTAACAAAATCTTTTTCCTATTTATTATTTGATTTCATTCTTCACTCCATATTTTTATTAACCTAATTTAATAATTAAATTATTATATATAACAACTATTTTTAGCTGTTCCATTTGTATCAATTAAACAATTTTGAGTATTGTTTTTTTCCAAGTAATTTAAGCATTAATATTGTTTTTCATTATTCCATACATAATTCTATTTTTATTTGCTATATTTATAAGCATTGATTAATTTTCAGAAAAAAAAATGAAAAATGAGATCAACCCCCTCTTTATGTACTTAAATATATACAAGGCATATATAAAGATATCAAAGAAAAGAAGATTTATAAAATATAGATTTTATACAATAATTTAAAATTAAAAAATATGGAAATTATATACTATAATTATATTTTAGTTGCTTATATAAGCCTATTGTGCAAAGTGTTGAGCTTCTAGCTTTCATGTTTTTCTTAGTGGAGTTGGGTCACATGCATTTCTATGGCGTATTTGGGCTCATTTTTAACCACACTTTATTGAATATAGAAAATGATTATTAATTATCACATTTGGATTTTAAAATGGAAATTTTTATAAATATAAATATATATAGTAAAATGTAGTAATCTAAAGGTTGATTTAATGATGACAAATCTATGCCTATATATATTTTTGTACACTAATTTTTAGCACATACCCCTTTTTAGTCTAATATTAAGTAATTACTTAATTAGTTATGGGTTAATCTGAAATATAATCTTAATATTTTATGGTAGGTGTGAAATAAGGTATTATTATATTTTTGGTTAGTCATATACTAACATTTATATGCAATTAGTGTTGCAAAATTAGATCCATGTAGGAGGGAAACTCTTACCATATTTGAGAAGAAAAAAATGTCTCAAATAAGGTACCATTACCTTTTTTCTAGCTCAATTTATAGACTTGCCAATTAGTGTTAGATTATATTAGCAAAATTTTATTTATGTCAACTTGATATGTACGGTATAGGGTAGCAATAAATCCATTCCAATTCGGGTCCAAGAGGACTTATACCCGACCCGATCTGAATAAACTATTTTTTTGTTCGTATATGAACTAAACTGCATAGTTTGTTTTTGTTAAAAAAACGAATTAGCTCATTGGCACTATCCGGTCGGACCGGTACCTTGTCACATATGGTTCCACGTGTGTAAAATTATTATATATATAATATTGGAAACGTTATCAAATTAAGAGAAGTAATTGATTTTAAATTAATATGAGACTCTAACTTGTGCAATACTCTAATAGAGATAATTAAAATAATAATTTATGATTATAAAGTTGAAATATTAAGTCACTTATCATAAATGATAAGTATACTCATATATCCCAAGAAAATTCCACTCATTTTTTTATAATTATTGAATAATAATACTAATTAATACTTATTGTTTTTTATTCCAAATAATATATACAAAATATATATGTTGATTATAAATTTATCAAATTTAAATTTAAAAGTGGACAATGTTTTTGGTAATATATATATAGTGAAAAAAGAATGTATAGTGTGTATGCATATATAAGCACAGGGAACGAGAGAGAGAGAGAGCAGAGCAAACAGGGAGTCCGTCGAAGCTGCAGAATCGGAGGGGGACGCCGCCGGAGAACAGAGAGAGCCATGGTCATGAGCCCTTATAACCAGACTAAGTACCAAGCAGCCGCCACCGGCCAGGGGAGATAAAAAGTTGACTTAAGAAAATGAAGCGCCGCCAGCCGAGAGCGATTCAACTATAGCAATGAATAATGAACTGAACTGGACCCAACTAACCGGAATCCCATCAATCAGAAACAAATAATAATAAAAAAAAGATAGTGGGGAAAGAAGGAGGGAGGGAGTCTGTCACGGGAACCTTCCCTTCCGGCGAGGACTCAACCGTATATTCCTCGAATACTCCGGTGACCTAATCGGAAGTGCCTGCTACTCCGACTATATCAAACTATTGTTAGAGAGACCTCCAATGGCAATGGGTCCCTCGCTTACTCCCAATAAACCTTATATTTTAAGGTTTTTTTAATCAAATATAAAAGTATTATTTCAAGATTGTGTGTACAGTCATGATATACTAATTAAAACCAGCAAAAGTAAAATTAGACAGAAAAAAAAAAAAAGAGGAAGGCGAAGAAGAAGAAGGAAAGGAGAAGGAAAAGAGGATGAACTGTTAAAAGACAAACAGGTAGTGGAATAGGCCATGTGAGTGGGCCTCGTTGAAGTCTCACTGTCATTTGCAGTTTTTTTTAGACATAGAATGAGGAAAATGAGGGGAAGGCACATGTTGAATCAGACTTGTACCAAGCAAATGAACTGCTGTCACTGCTATTTTCGAATGGCTTCATAGAGGAATTGACCTTACCATTGCTAGACCCTCAGGAAGACAATGCATTGCACTTCTAAGACCCATTTATGCCATAGATTATAGATAGGTCTATCAAGCTGTGTATGATCCATCTTCAAGTGAATTACCCAGAAAAATTTTTATATAAGTAATATTTTTTATATAAGTTGTAATTTAAAATTTATTATAATATTTCGATAAATAAAATTTATGTATAATTCATATAAATAATTAATATATTAATGTAGACAGAGGGAGGATAAAGATGACTGGGGTGTATATATACGTCTTTACAGACTGTAATTAGTCACTCCCACCAACCCGCCACTCTCTCAAAACCGCCATTTTTAACGGACTATGCAAAAAAAACGGACGCCTTTCTCTCTCTTCTCTGATTTCCTGCCTGACACACAGAACCCTAATTCATCTCTCTCTTTCATCGTCTCTTTCCATCTCCACTGTGCGGGTTCATCCGCTTCATCAGATTTTTTATGCTCGAGAACCGCTTCATAGATTCATCCTAGGGTTTCGAGTCCTTTTCCCGTCAAATGCGTCTCTAGGGTTTCTTATTCTTTCTCTCTCTCTCTATCTGTCACTTGGTATTGAAGTCAAATGACTCTCCCTCACATCCTCACTCTCCTCCTCCTCCTCCTGGCTTGCTCCTCCGGATCCGACTCCGAGCCCGACTCGTACTTCCTCATCGAGTTCAAGAAGGGAATCAAGGTCGACCCTGGCAACTTTATGTCCTCCTGGAACGCCTCCAACCTCGCCAACCGCGATGGCTGCCCGTCCGGATGGATCGGCATTTCCTGCTCATCGGACGGCCGCGTCTCCAGCATCGCCCTCGACCGCCTTGGACTCGCCGGAGACATCAAGTTCAACACCCTCACCGGGCTCTACCTGCTACTTAACCTCACCCTCTCCGGAAACAACTTCACTGGCCGCATTGCCCCGACGCTTGGATCCCTGGGCTCCGTACAGCGCCTCGATCTCTCCGTCAACAGCTTCTACGGCCCCATCCCTGGGCGGATCAACGACATGTACAGTCTCAATTACCTCAATCTGTCCCGCAACGCTTTCACCGGTGGGTTCCCCACTGGAATTCACAATCTCCAGCAGCTTAAGTCCTTCGACTTGCATTCCAACGATCTCTGGGGGGACATTGGTCAACTTCTCTCTGAGCTTAAGAATGTTGAGTATGTCGATTTGAGTTACAATCGGTTCTTTGGGAGTATTTCCGTTGGCGAACAGAATGTCTCGAGCATAGCAAACACTGTGCAATTTCTAAGCTTGAGTCATAACAAGCTGAGCGGGCAGTTCTTCGATGCTGATTCCATAAGGAGGTTCCGGAATTTGAGGGTTTTAGATCTGGGGGACAATGCGATCTATGGGCAGCTGCCCTCTTTTGATTCTCTGCCGAATCTGAAGGTTCTTAGACTGGGGAACAATATGCTCTTTGGTTCAATACCTCAAGAGCTGCTTGAGAGCTTGATTCCTCTAGAGGAGTTGGATCTCAGTGGTAATGGCTTTACAGGTAACCAGTTTGGACTTTTGTTATTATGGCAAAGTTCCCAATTTGGGGGATTAAAGTCTCTCAAGTCTTGACAATGATATGTTGAACATTCTGAGCCTGAATTGGTGTTTCTACTTATACGTAGAAAGCCTCTGTAGGCTTGCATGTGGTATGATTCTCAGTGGAAAACGTAGGGATTAACTTGTCTGAAACATCCACCATGGCCATCTCTTAGTTTTTCTATTTTTGGGATGTGAATCAAATTGTATCTGTGGACATATATCCTGTAGTTATAGCATATTGAACTTTTTAAATTCAGACCTGATCTCAGGTTTACTTTTGGCTTCTAGATAACCCATAAATTCTCTTTGGGCACAAATACGCAATGTATCTCAATTTAAAGTGTACGCCACTGCAAGAAGATTTAACTTGTAAAGTATTATTGGTTTGATGACAAATTCCCATATTTTGTCTCATTACTCTTGTTAGCATGAAAATGGAGCTTCGTGAACTTTCTAAATTTTTACTGGCATGTCAAAACAGCTTTTCCTTTGAGGATACATTTATATGCTTGTTAGGTCCATCAGAGGGGCGCACAATCAAAATACCACAATTGTTGCTTTAACTTCAGACCTGATCTCAGGTTTAATTTTGGCTTCTAGATAATGCATAAATTCTCTTTGGGCACAAATACGCAACTTATCTCAATTTAAAATGTATGCCACTGCAAGAAGATTTAACTTGTAAAGTATTATTGGTTTGATGACAAATTCCCATATTTTGTCTTATTACTCTTGTTAGCATGAAAATGGAGCTTCTTGAACTTTCTAAATTTTTACTGGCATGTCAAAACAGCTTTTCCTTTGAGGATACATTTATATGCTTGTTAGGTTCATCTACGAGATAGTAACAATTGTGGTCTTTTGATTGTGCGCCCCTCTGATAGGTTTAATTTATCTTTTTTATTTTTGATTTGAGAGACCTAACTGAATGTGCGCTCATTATCTCCAGGATACATCCCCAAGATCAATTCCACGACAGTAACTAGCCTAAATCTCTCTTCAAACCGTTTATCTGGCTCCCTGCCAAGTTCCCTTGGAAAATGTGTCATGCTAGACTTGAGCTGGAATATGATCGATGACAACATATCTGCAGTACAGAACTGGGAAACCCCATTGGAGTTCCTAGATTTGAGCTCCAATAATCTCTGGGGAAGCCTCCCTAATATGACCTCCCAGACTGATAGCTTAACTACTCTTAGAGTCAGCAATAATTCCTTAACAGGTGCTTTACCGGCTCTTCTTGGAGGGTTTGCAAATTTGTCTGCTGTCGACCTTAGCTTGAATAAACTTCATGGGGAGATTCCAGCCGGGTTATTCATGTCGAGTGTGAGTTACTTAAATCTCTCAGGAAATCAGTTTGATGGATCAATCAATCTTCAAAGCTCAGCAGTGAATGAACTGCTAGCAATGTCCTTGCTGCAGCCAATGGAATATCTTGATCTTTCTGATAATAAGTTAATTGGCCCATTGCCCCCAGAGATTGGTAACATGGGAAAGCTGAAATGGCTTAGTGTGGCGAGGAATTCCTTGTCAGGTCAACTTCCCAGTGAACTGAGCAAACTTACTTTCTTGGAGTATCTTGATTTGTCTGGAAACAATTTCTCTGGACCTATCCCCAAGAACCTCTCACAAAAACTTATTTCATTTAATGTATCCTATAATAATCTGTCAGGAGATGTCCCAGATGACCTCAAGAGGTTTCCTCGGTCTTTTTTTGAAGGAAACCCCTCTCTTGGTTGGGGCAGTAAGCCTCCAAAGGTGGACCCACATGCTGAGGTCAAGGGTAAGAGCTCAAGTAATAGCGCAAGGGTAGCTATTATAGTTGCTTCTGTGGGGGCTGCTGTGATGATTGTTTTTGTTTTAGTTGCATACTATCGTTTGCATTCAAGGGACTTCCTTGAAAGAAGTGCATTTGATAGTGGGCAGAGGCCTTCCCTCTTCAAGTTCCACCCTAGTGGTCAGCCCCCATCTACTTCGTTGAGCTTCTCCAACGCCCATTTGCTGACTTCAAACTCAAGATCTTTGTCAGGTCAACAGACAGAATTCCCAAGTGGGATTGTTGAGCACTCATCATTACCTCCAAATCCTCCCAATTTGATGGATGCCTATCCCACAACAACATCAGGAAGGAAATCCAATTCTCCCGACTCTCCTACAATATCTTCTTCACCAAGATCTATTGATGCTCCCGAACAACCTGTCAGACTGGATGTTTACTCACCGGATCGGCTAGCAGGAGAACTCTTCTTTTTGGATCCTTCTGTGATAGTATTTACTGCTGAAGAACTGTCACGGGCACCGGCAGAGGTTCTTGGTAGAAGCAGCCATGGAACACTGTATAAGGCCACCCTGGATAATGGGCACATGCTGACTGTGAAGTGGCTCCGGGTTGGACTTGTTAAGAACAAGAAGGAATTTGCTAAGGAAGTTAAAAAAATTGGGTCAATGAAGCATTCTGGGATTGTTCCTTTGAGGGCTTACTACTGGGGTCCCAGAGAGCAGGAGAGACTTCTTTTGGCTGATTATATCCATGGAGATAGTCTGGCATTGCATCTTTACGGTAAGATCTATTTGCCATCTGGATTTCATTTTGAGTAGTCGCTCTTGAGCTTTCAGAGGTTCTTGAATGTGTAATGATCTTATCTTGCAGAGACGACACCTCGGAGACACTCTCCCTTGTCATTCCGCCAGAGGCTGAAAGTGGCGGTCGATGTGGCCCGGTGCCTCTCTTACCTCCATGACAGGGGGCTTCCCCATGGGAACTTGAAACCTTCCAACATCCTCCTCACTGGGCCTGATTATGATGCTCTCCTTGCTGACTATGGGCTCCATCGCCTCATGACTCCTGCTGGAATTGCAGAGCAGATACTAAACCTCGGGGCCTTGGGGTACCGGGCACCAGAACTTGAGAATGTCCCCAAGCCCGGGCCGTCATTGAAGGCGGATGTCTACGCGTTCGGTGTTATCTTGATGGAGCTGTTGACCAGAAGAAGTGCTGGCGACATAATATCGGGTCAATCAGGGGCTGTTGACCTCACTGACTGGGTACGTCTATGTGATCAGGAAGGTCGGGGTATGGACTGCATCGATCGTGATATTGCCGCTGGGGAGGAGCACTCGAGAGCGATGGATGAGCTGCTAACAGTATCGCTCAGGTGCATCCTCTCGGTAAATGAGCGGCCTAACATCAGTCAAGTTTTCGATGATCTGTGTTCTATATCAGTTTGATTTGTTGACGGTAAGGAAATCTGTACATGTGTGTTTGGTTTAGATTCTGGCTCTTCCATTCTTGGTTCCATGGCCCCCTCCCAATTGTTTTTTGTTCCTCAATTTTTTTTCTTTCTCCATTCTCATGATTGATTTTAGGCCTTGTTATTTTTGGCGTTAATTTATCTCCACCCCTTTCTTTGGAATTCTTCTTGTAAGGGGATGGCATGATCCATTGATATTTATTCAAGTGTTCAAGTTTCATCTTATGCTTTCTGTTGGTTGCTTATCCTCACTTTTCATGTTTGCAAATAGTGTGCTTAGTGTGGGGGTCTTCATCTTTCATTTGACAGTGGCAAAAAAATAAATATTCCAATGATATAATAGAAAGAAGTTTATTTGAATTTTTTTACCATTTTCTTTTGGAAAAAAATGTTAAGTTTTTCAAGCACCCAAAATAATAATACTATTATTCTTCTGTGGCTGGAATGGACTAGGCAATAATTTCACAAAAAAGGTATAACACCTTTTTGTATTTCTTTTGCTTTTTTATTTACTCAATGTACGTGCCAATTTATTCAACTTAATGCCACGCCATGCAATGCGTTAATCAGTGTGGGACCAACCAACAGGTACCCTATATGTTGGCTATAGCTAATGGATCGACTCATTGGAAGCCTTTTTGCTGGACACAGTAAGGTTAGTCAAATCCACAGAGCACATAAATAAGCAGGAAGTTGTAGGTTTGATGGGTGTAATTAGTGACTATGATCCATCTATGCTACATTATTATAATACTTGTAGTAGTATTATTGCACGTGATCTCTCTGCAAAACTCGGTGGATATTTCGGTCGAGCTGCTCTGATTGATGATGATTCTTCAGCCTCCGCTTCCTTCAGGCATCATCCTCACCGCACTCTAATCCAATGTGCTGAAGCTCCCACGACCATGTCCATCGCTCTTCCTCTGCGCCCTTCGACTCTCTCAGGGACACCCCGCGCCGCGCCCAGGATCATCAGTTCACGTTCTCGCACGATCTTCTTCGATTGGAAGCCGAGGTCTCGGGTTTCCGCCTCCTGCTCGATGATCTCCGCCGCTTCGTCCTCTACCACGGTTGCTACTGTCGGGGAGGACCTCCCCGTGGACTATGCCGACTCGCTACCGGTGGCGGATCCGGCACAGAAGCGGCGAGCGGGCGTGCTGCTCCACCCAACGTCCTTGCCCGGTCCCTATGGGATCGGAGACCTCGGAGAGGAGACATTCAATTTCCTTGACTGGCTTCACGAATCCGGATGCTCAGTTTGGCAGGTATTATCTGATATCTCATCAAATATGGCTTATCTAAGAAGATGACATGTGATTCATCCTTAATTTGCTTCGCTTGTTTGATTGAACAAGGAGGACGAATCGCGTATTTAGGCATTGCTGATCAGTTTTAGGACCACTAGTATGAAATTATTTACATATTCGCGCAACTGCCGAGTGCATTTTCTCTAATTTTCCCCCATAATTCCGTGGCTTGAGTTAGACAACTATTGGATATGATATGGAAATGATGCTATGTATGCACGCCATGTCTCTGAGCAGGTTCTTCCTCTTGTTCCTCCTGGAAGGAAGGGAGGTGAGGATGGATCTCCGTATGCTGGGCAGGTGCATTACTCTTTTTAAAATTCATTCTTTTATCCGTAACCATGTTAAGGCAGTGAGAAATAAAGAGTTAATTTCTTGGTGCTTTATATTTTCTGTCCATGGAAATTGGACAAGCTCTGTCATGATCCCTGCAGCTGTCGCTTTTTTTATCTCAGGATGCAAATTGTGGGAACACCCTTTTAATATCTCTAGAGGAGCTGGTAAAAGATGGCTTGTTGAAGAAGAATGAGCTTCCAGAACCAATGTGTGGAAATGACCAAATCTCTTCTTTGACAAACTGATTTAAAGTGCTTTCCTTTATTTTATCACCTTATTAAAAAAATGCTCTCTTTATGCAGTGAGGAGACCCCTGTGAACTTTTCAGTTGTTGCTGAAGTGAAAGATCCTTTAATCGCAAAGGTGAAACATTTTTTTCCCAGATTGTTCATATAATTTTTATTTCACAATTTACTCAAAGATCAGTTGATGCTCAAAGGGGGTGTACTTTACAAATATGTACTTCACTATTTTAGGGTTGAGGAACGGAAGTTTCATTTTCCAGTGGTTTGTAACAACAAGTGGACCCTAGTATCTATCGAAAAGGAAATTGCAGACCCTAGAAGTTTTCATGGATGAATACTCTAAACAGTAGACACTAATTCTCATCGAAAAAGAAAATAGTAGTAGGCATTAATAATGGAACACAAGTTTGGCATTATCATCTAACTTTATCATTCAGGTTTTAATATTTGATTGTTGATAAAGAGATGAATGTTCTTTTAATCAAATTGCCTTATAAAATTTCTCTACATTAATTTTTCAAGAAAGGGGTTTTTCATGTTTCATATTTTGGAGGATTTATATTTTGGATTTTGATCTCTCTGTTTTACTGTTTGTTGTGCTGAAAAAGAACGAACCCCAATCTGTTAAGCTTGTATTCTGAAAACAACAGTAAAGTTCTTACCTTTCAGCTT
Organism: Trapa incisa; assembly: GCA_030064435.1. NCBI lineage: Eukaryota > Viridiplantae > Streptophyta > Magnoliopsida > Myrtales > Lythraceae > Trapa > Trapa incisa. The sequence goes on along the minus strand of CM057784.1, from coordinate 7,207,724 downwards.
CTTTGAGGCTGAAAAAGAACCCGGATCTGTTAAAGCCTATATTCTCAAAACAAGAGTAAAATTCATACCTTTCATCTTCTTTGACTTACTGGAAGATCTATATGTATTTAAATTGTCTTTTTTTTTGGGGGGGAGGAATGGTATTAGGCTGCACAACGGCTAGTCCACAGCAATGGAGACCTCAAACACCAATTAGAAGACTTTCGCAGAGACCCTAGCACATCAAGTGAGTTATCTTTTAAATTGACCCTTGAATTTTCTTCTACTAGACCATTAAGTTACGAAGTTACCTAATAGTCTCAATTTCTTTGTTTTTAATATCAAAGTTACATTTCACATGTGAACCTTGTCAACAAACTAGAGCTTTCTATGAGCAATTCCTCCTTGTCTTTCATTATTTATGTACAGGTTGGCTTCAGGACGCAGCTTATTTTGCTGCTATTGATGACACCTTTAATACAGCGACCTGGTATTTATGGCCCAAACCATTGAAGGAGCGCCAACTGGCTGCATTGGAAGACATTTACCAGAAAAAACAAGAATTTGTATGATCGCCAAACTCTTGGGCATGTTTTGTTTCTTACATCGAACTTCTGATCTTATTTCCATATTTCTTCTTCTGCAGATAGATGTTTTCATTGCACAACAGTTTCTGTTCCAAAGACAGTGGCAAAAGGTTCGCAATTATGCTCGAACAAAGAGTATTAGTATAATGGGAGACATGCCAATCTATGTTGGTTATCACAGTGCAGATGTTTGGGCAAATACAAACCAATTCTTATTGGTGAGTTTTTTTTTTTCTTATCTGCTGCTCAGATTGTCTTTTCATTTTAACAATAATGGCTTTGCTACCCATGGAACTACCTATGACTGGAGCTTCATCATGCAGAACAAGGAGGGTTTCCCCCTTCTTGTGAGTGGTGTTCCACCAGATGCTTTCAGTGAAACTGGCCAACTGTGGGGAAGGTACATATCTGCAATATTTTTCAAAATAGACATGAATGATGCATGAAAAATTATTCTTCAATTCAGGTGAATTTGATGTCCATGCTTGAATTTGCACATCATACTCTTTAAAATGGTATCTCTTGCCATCACGGGAGGATAATTTTCTGCATACAAGTTAGTGAATCTCATAATGATCAATCACACCATCATCTATTCAATATTCTAAGGTGATATAAATATCAACTTACTTATACTATTGCACAAGTGTATCAATCTGTTGCCACAAATGCTCTTCTGGATGATAGCTGTTGGCATTACCCTTGATTAAGACGCTTTGGTGTCCTACTATTAAGTCTTATGGTGGTCAAGCGTCCTTGACTCCTTTATTCTTTTTGACAACATTCTTGGATTTCTCTATCATGATGTTTCTTTTTAGTCCTCTATATGATTGGAAAGAAATGGAGAAAAATGGATTTTCATGGTGGATCCAGCGACTGCGTCGAGCACAAGATCTATATGACGAGTTCAGAATAGACCATTTCAGAGGATTTGCAGGGTATTGGGCTATTCCCGCGGGTCAGTTAATTATGAATCTACAGAATTAACATTAATTGTTACATTTTATGGCAAAGTGGTAATTTATGCTGTCCTTGTTATTTCATGCTTCAACAGAAGCCAAGGTTGCAACAGTTGGGCGATGGAAGGTAGGAATTTGGTAAATCCAGATGGTTGTTTTGCCTTTTTTCAGATTATTTACCTTTAGACTGTAGGTGGGGCCTGGAAAATCTCTGTTTGATGCTATTTCTGAAGACCTTGGGGAGATCAACATAATAGCGGAGGATTTGGTATGCTTCCTTCTTACTGGCACATGTATTCTACCTAGTTCAGTTACTTAATATGTGATTTCTTCAATGGATTCTGAAGATTAATGAAGATACATCTTTCTAAGGTATAAAAACCTTGTTGAAACTGAGTTCTTATTAATACATCTCAATATTAGATTTCTACCAATATTTTTTTTGAACAATAGACTCTTCCTAATAATATAATCTTATCACTGTCTGATGGCGAGCAATGTAGTTGCTTTGATATGGCTAAAAAGATAAGCCCATGCTTTTCATAGACTCATGATTATGTATTTGAACGTGACAGGGAGTTATCACTGAGGATGTAGTCAATCTCCGGAGATCAATAGGGGCACCTGGAATGGCTGTCCTACAGTTTGGTAATAAAATACCTCATGTTTATCCGTAACTGTAGTTTCTACTGGGTAGTCTAAACTTGCCTGGAATTACTTATTCTAACCATTAGTGGTTAATAGTTAACACTAATAGATGTGGTTATGTTCATGTTCAGCATTTGGAAGTGATGCTGATAACCCTCATCTGCCTCATAACCATGAGCAGAATCAAGTTGTATACACGGGCACTCACGACAACGATACAGTATACCTTCTTAATGCTGGATTCTTTTGTTACCTTTTTTTGGGGGAAAAGAATGCTGATTGAAACAGTTGAACTTCCTGCCTAGGTCAAAGGATGGTGGGACAATTTAAATGAAGAAGAGAAGTCTCATGTGGGTTCTCTGTCAAAAGATGACTCCTCTCTTATACCGCAAGTATATTATACTTATACAAGGCTTTTGGCTTACTGGTTGGTGTTTTTTGCTTTGCAGGTGCAAGAATATCTCTCAATCACTGAAAGTGACGATATTTCGTGGGTGATGATCAAAGCTGCACTGTCTTCTGTGGCCCGAACGACAATCGTGCCCATGCAAGATATCCTTGGTCTTGGAAACTCTGCTCGGATGAACAAACCTGCAACTCAGGTACAGCCAAATATCTGCATTTCTTTTACTGCAAAAATTTGATTTGGTTCATTTTTTAAGGTTAGTATGGATTTTTATCCAGCCAAAAAAATCTAGTTTAAGTCTTCCATCCATGAAAATATGCTTAATGCCCGCCTAGCTCAAAAGTTTTGAACTTTTTCTTTAAGTATGGATGCTGTGCCACAGATGTATTAATTGCTTTCACGGCTGCAGTTTGGAAACTGGGGTTGGAGGATTCTGAATTCCACGAACTTCAATTACTTGGATAAAGAAGCTGCTCAACTGAGGAATCTCCTCACAATATATGGGCGATTATAGAATGTACAAGTCAATGCGTTTTGCCTGGTAATATATACTTATGCAACATTGGTTCATTCCCATATCTTTTGTCATAAGAGCAATCACAAGTGTGAGTTGTTGGATGTTTCAAGGAGCGAACTATAATGAAGAAACATGTCTAATAATAATCTAAACCGATGATTATTACCGGTTTGCCTGTTTTCGATATGTCAGTGGATCTACTTATGCTTCAAATAGAGATCTGAAGAGGTAATCCACAGGGGAGTTTCTTGTATTGCATTATCCTGTAAATTTAATGTTCTTACTACAATTTCCTTTCAGCTTCATCTCATTGCAATTGTATCTAACTATAAAAGAACAATACTGAGGTTACTATGATGATCAAATGCTGATATACTTATGATAGAACGGCAGTGCCAGTGATATGTTCTTCTCAGGTAGCTCTCTCTATGGCTTCAATGCACTGCAACACTGTAGCCTTGTTGGACATTGCCTCCATTAGGGCCTCATGAAGAGCCACATTATTCTTCAAGAGTGACCCTGCAAACAGAACCTGCATCCAGTCCCTCAGTTAGCGCGAGGAGGAAGAAAGGGAGGGGAAATCATCGTTCAATTTCAAGGCGAAGAGACTTACTGCCCATCGAGTGAGATTCTGTTGCTGGTCTTTGCTGAGCTGAGGCTTGCTCCGGTTTATGAATCTCTGTACATTGCAGTTTCTGATCATCATCCCATGGGTATCTGGAATCATTAGCTGTATCTACATCTGAAGTGAAGATAGATTCGAACCTGGAGGGTGAAGAGATCGGCCGACTGTCCAACGACTTTGTCGTACTTGAGGCCTTCTGCTGCTAATCCTGCCATAGCCACCACTGCCAACCTGAACTTACAGGAAGTACAGGAAATTCTGGTCATTGAACTGCAAGGTGAAACATCCTTCCATCTAAAATCAGAAGGTAACATAATACCTGTCGAGTTCCTTGGCGTCGAGCTGCCCACTGTATATAAGCTTTTCGAGTTTCCCATCTATGAGATTCACATGCTCTTTCCCTATATCCAACGAGTACCCCAAAATTGGAAGCCCCAGCAGATATGCAACTGTAGATATTAGAACCTTTGATCAGATAGGTAGATAGATAGATAGATAGATCTTGCAATTTCATCATTCCGCGAAGATCAATAGATGGCACACAGTACCCAGAAAATGTGCAGCTTCATGCCTAGCAATCCTGTCCTTGTAATCGGGAAAGAAGGACGAGAATCCACCGATGGCAGCTTGAAGAAGACTGCAGTGGCAAGGCAGAGATGGATAAGACTTGATGATAGCTACGGTTTGTGATATTGTTCGAGCATAGGCTAGCCATCTTACCCTGGTGAAATGCTCCCGACAGCCAAAACCACAAGAGAAATGCTTCCAATCAGGTACGGCACAAAGAATCCCCAGTCCTGCAATTCCAGTCAGTGTGGCCTCGTAAACCACCCGTCATATGGAAGAGCCCGATGAAACTCTAATGAATATAGACAAATACCCCGGGAAGCTGGCCTGCTAGAAGACCCAAGAATCCGGTCGTCCCCACCACCGTGAAGAGAAATGCTGCCTGCACTACTGAAAATATCCAAGTTACAGCGATTTATCTCGAAACTGTTGCTTCATTATTAGCAGGCAGTCCATAAAAGCTTGGGGTATCTACAGGTACCCATTCAGCAGATAGAAAGAACTTACATCGTTTCTGACACTTGGGATGGCGAGATTCTCCGCGTTCTTTATGCCAAGGGTCGTCAGCTCACGCAGGGACGTCTAATGCACACAGATACTGTGAATTTAAAACAGACAGACAGACAGGTCCGGTTTTTTTATGGATGCTGGTCTATGATTCGTCCGAGGCACTGACCGTTCGCCGGGAGACGTAGGGCTGAGAGCCCCATTTCTTGGCCCAGCCTATTTCGCCCAGCTGATCGAGAGCCTCCTTAACAGCATCGCTATCTTTCTGCATCAAGTACACAAGTCATAGCAACTCACAAGATCCAAACTTGAAGACGATTAGGAGTTGAAATAGGAAGCCCAAGCTTAGTGTCTTGATAATGAGATAGCTGGGGCGATCAAGACACGCTTTCGAACCCAAAATGGCGAACGGAAGGAACAAATAGGAAGGGTCGGGAGGGAACCTTATCAATGGCGGACTCGAGAGCCTTGAAGTCGACGCCTGGGGCAGCAGACGAAGCCCTGATCCGCCATCTTTGAATGGTCCTGCAGGAGCCGGGCCTCCTGGGCGTGATGAGGAGCCCGCAAACACCGCGTAGTTCTGGTAGAGAAGAAGCCATGAAAATTGAGTTTTTGGAAATAAGCTACTCGAGTGGCTCAGTCTTCTTCAGCCCATAGCGAAAGGCGTTCCTTCTTTGCTTTTCTGTGGTGAAGAAGAAGCAGATAAGGTCCTGGTACTTGCCTTTGGCGCCATAATTTGCAATCTTATCTATTAATATTATATATTAGAAAAATAAATTATAAATTATTAAATTAAAAAATATATATATTAACTAAATGAAATAACTTATAGGTGATTGCTCATTTAGCTATCATCACCCGTTTTAAGTGATTTTTCAGTATAAAGCTATCAATTAGGGTTAATTTTGGAAAACTAACAAATTTAAATTTAAATTAGGGTTAATTTAAAAAAATTTAATCAAAAATATTTTAAATTTAAATTTTGTAGGGAAATTTTAGAAATAGAAAAAATTTTAAATTTAAATTTTGGATGAAAAAGTTTGTATGGTAGAGTTTTTAATATAAATGTTATAGTATAAAAAATTGTTTAGGCTAAAAAATTATATTATTTTAAGTTTTTTATATTATAAAATTATATTTTAAATAAATAATAAAATCAAATGAGTATAAATGATATATTTCTTTAGTCGCATATTCCAATTCACTTTATCGTATAAAATTTATATTATTTCATATAAAATTTTTACTAATACTTTTATGAGATATGACGAGGACCAAAACAAATTATATAATTTTATATACGCTCTAGTATAATTTGACCAACAATATGTTATAATAATGAATTTTTTAGAATATTTAATTTTTTTATGATTATACTAAATTCCTATGAACCTAAAATAATACGATGTATGATGATAAGAGATACAAAAAGCTTAAATGAGCATAAGCACAAGCTAATTTGATGGTGAATATGATTTTTCAAGATAAAATTTAGAATTTTATTTTTAAATATCGGGGCAAGTAAGCGGGTCACGTCATATTAAGTAAAAAATGTGAGATCGCCAAATGATAATTCAACGCATCAAATGATAATATGGACAGTACTCGGATCCAATATCAGCAAACTCAATCAATTATTATGTATCTCACACGTGTAACTCTCGTACCAACTGTTATATTCAACCTTTACTTATTTGCACATAGACCGAACATGAAAATTAAATATTTTTTTTCATTTTGGAATAGTAAATATTACTCCAACCACGAAAATTATGGAATATACCAATTTGGAAAGAGTGTATACAAACTCAGTATATAGATGCTCCTCTCACATTTTTTTCACATGTAAATTTCCAAATTATCTTCTCTCACTTAATTTTCCAACATCTTCCCTCCATCCTTTTTTTTATTCAGGATGATCAGAAAAGTTCCGGAGTGATCCCACACTTAACTGACTTCAGCCCGGGTATGTACATACCCGATCGAGCTAAATTTAACTCTCCACGACTATTGCTAAACTAAGGCTACCCTACCATCCTTAGTCATGAAGACATCTTTTAAATACCTACTTTTTAAGTACCTATCATTGTCTTTTTGTCGAAATTCTTAATATTCTTTTTAAATTATCAGAATATTATTTAATTTAATTACAGACGGTTCGACTCACCCAAGATGTTAATCAATTCAAAAACACTATATAGGATAGAGCTAGCTTCCCCACTGCTAACTCTGGTGGTAGTGCATTCACCTATAAACTAAATAAGCTTTCTCTATACCTCATTTTCTAACAAAAAAGCTTTCTCTATACCTCGTTTTCTAACAAAATTCTGTTTTCAGTCAATTATAGACTAAAAGAAGTAGTTAAAAAGTTATAATACTTATAGAAACTCAAAAGTCAATAAGTAATATAATTGAACCGATTGATCAATAATACTTAGAAATAATTAAATATATTTATTTGATAATCAAAGTTCAAAAATCTATTTGCAATTTTAGAAAATATAAGTATCGAATTATAATTAAGTATAAATTAAGAATTTAAATGAAAATAAGAAATAAATAGAGATATATATATACAAATACATAATAGTAATAGTATGAGATTACTGTTATAAAAAATAGTTAATAGCTGTGCAAATGAATACACTAATAATCATAAATTTTTTCGGTATAAATATGTCACAATTTACCTGTAAGTGTAATTTTATATTATTCAATTTAATTTGACATATAACTCGTATCATTGATAGTAGTATGAACTATATTTATAGCATAAATTATTGATATTAAAATCTTACTAATAGTTTTAACCGTATATAGTATAAATTTTGCGAATAGTATAAATTTTTATAGTAAAATGAATTAAATAATAGCATGATGGCATGTTTATATGTGATAAGATGAACTTAATGATAACATTTAATGATAACATGTATTGTTGATAGTGTAAATACTATGATATCATGAATTATATTAGTAATTCCTATTTAGGTTATATTTTTATATTAAAATGGGTACAAGTTTGTGTTTTGAAAATATTCGATATATAAGCTTAATATTTATGTAAATGAGTTTTGTCTTATAAATAATACGGTTGATATTATTGAGTCATTAAATATTAAAATGTATAATAATTAATTATATAAAATGAATGCACAATAATTCTACCAAGCTAGGAGGGAACTCGCCTTTATGTACTGTAGAATAAAGATAATTAATTAAAAATTAAAATAAATGTATATACTTGTTGAATAGTAATTATTCTTAATATTATTAAACAAAATTAGAACGATTATATATATTTAATCTTGGCTAATAGAAAAATATTTCATTATTAAAAACTGATAAACTCTTGATAAATAGAAAAATATTTCATTATTAAAAAAAACAGATAAACTCGAATATATTTACACGGTCACTTATCTCATATGAAATTAACATTTTAATCAGTATAAATAAGTAATTGATAAATATCATCTAAAATAAAAGTAAAAAATAATATAATTATATTATTTTATTATATTAATAATTGAACCAATACAATGAGAGGTATGCTAAAAATAAGATTTAAATTTTAATATTTTTAATAAATTAGTGAATTATTTTCTAAAATAAAAACTTACTATAAATATTTTATAATATTTCTAAAATATAATCACAACTCCTTGTTATTAGAAAAATACTACAGTAAACTCAACTTATTAACTTAAACCCATTTGGATTTTATATCAACTTATTAGTCTAGTAACATTATATTACAATATTTTTTTATATAATTAACATGATAAATTTTATTTTTATTATGATTATTATCCATCTTAACACTAATATAATGAAGGTAAAAAGGACAATACCATGTATACGTACTAAAGAGTGACAAATATTATACGTTTGATGGATATTACTTTTACTTTTTAAGGAGAGTTCAGATGCAGATATTATACTACACCATCTCTAAGCTTCAGAAATCAAATGTATAATTAAATCTATGACCAAAATGAAAATGTTGTCTTAATTGCATTAGGCCACCCTCATCTTCCTCACTATCTTCTTCCAACTTATAGGGCATGAAAATTTTTGGGCTATCCCCTCCCCCATAGCTGCACATAAGAAGCATATAATATATATATATATATATATAATATAAAATGGATTCTTATAGTGGAACTCTGCAATATTTTTACCATCTTATTCCTTCATAGGACATTGAGCCAAAAAGAATTCCTTCATTGGATAGCATTTTGGATGATAAATGTGTATATAAAATTTACATTGGGAAGTGTGTATACCATAAAACTTCAAAAAAATTCTCAAAATTGGGACCACAAATTTGATTTATGTATATTTATTTGGGTACATTGAATCTACCCCAAAGATGAGGGAATCTATTGTTGAGTTAAATGACAGCTATTAATTAATCAAAACCATCTGCCCATTTTGAATAGAATAAAGATTTTTTTTAGTCATAGGATAAATGAACACATTACACCACCAGATGTACCTAAGTTTGGGAACTACCAATGGTTTTTTGTATTTATTCTATGAAACTAAACAGTATCATATTTAACCAATCACAATTTAAAACGTGTTTTAAATTTTTATTAATTTTGATAATTTTATTCTTCCATTTTTTGAAAAATAAACCCAAGTTATTACACTACTCAACAAGGTTTAGGTTAGCTTAACCCAATCATCAAAATTGTATATTGGTACCGTTTCAACATCATATATAAGATAGAGAATGAAAAATATGATTAGTATATAAAATTGAAAAAATTTTGAATTTTATTATTTTAAAGGGATATAATTATAATAATTTATCAATTATAATACTCTCTAACAAATAAAATAACTTAATTTCTGCAAGTGTACTCTATAAAGGCCAAACACATAGGCCACCATAGCCATATAGGCTGTAGTCACCCTACATAAACTCACATTAGGTTTTGTCAAAGAAGGTTCTGAATCCCTTCTTTGTCTCTCTTGGTACGTAACAAAATGATAGTACAAAGTACTATGGAGTCTTCTTGGAGCACAAATGTTGATCTTTATGTACTGCATCACCATCACCCGCACATTATTTGTCTTGTGTTCTAGGCTATATGGCCACAATGGTTACTTGTTAGAATTAGAACATAGGGTTTGTTTGGAGCTTCCAATGGATCAACAGTAACCGTGATCTATGTGTGTCTATGTTAAGTGGAAGAAAGGCTTATTATCCATACAATAAGTGCAGCATGTACATATTATCAAGGCATTGAATTTGATGATCAGCCCATAGAGTTGAAAATCTCTATGGTTCACTTAGATCTCATAGACGGTGGTTTCGCAACAGTAGCAGACCAAAATACTCGCCCATATGACAATATCGGGTCGACGGCGACACGACGAGATTCAAAATTTGCAACTTGGCGGCAATGGCCAAGCTTATCTCGAAGATCTTGCTAGATGAGTCATGATAGCGAACCAGAGTTGACACGAGTCCAATGGGTTTGACGTGGCATTTCAAAGTGAGCTGGACATGATTTCTACAAATGGGCGAATCATTCATGATGCCATATAAGGTCATTCTACCTGTTTTTTTTTTTTATCAATATGCACTAAAAAAATGTCCTATGGATGTATGTATGTAGACAAAAAAAGGGGTTTTATAAAATAAGCAAACCATTGAATTTTTTATATATTAATGTATTAAATCATAGAAAATCAATGGATATAATGGTTATTGTAAATAGAGTTATTAACGGTATTTTAATTTAAGTATTAAAACTTATAAAATAACAAAATATAATCTAAAATTATACTTAAATAATAATATCACATACAATATACTATACTTTATAAATATTAACTAAAATTTTTATATATTAATGAATAGTTAAATTAAATTAAATTTTTATAGTGTAAAATAATACTATTTAAATAATTAATCAATTAATGTGCATATATATTATTATATTTATATATTAAAAATCGGTTATTAAGTAATTTAAATATTAATTTAATCGATAATATTATATTTATTATTAAAAATTTTAAAATTATTTAATTTTTATATTATTATTGTATCAAATTTAATAAATTAATAGAATACTAATTTATTGAGAAAAAACCTGATAGAATAATAAATATGCATATAAAAGATTTGCTAATAAGCAATAAAGAAAGGCACATGTTCAACATTGAAGTGAGAGTCGTTACAAAATGTAAGCCAGACCTATATTCATATCATATGGTCATGCACTACGTGGCACTTGGACAGTCACATATTTATATGAACTGAGTTTTATATATATATATAAAAAAAAAAAGGCAGAATCGAACACAGCAAGCAAACCCTGTCACTTAAACTGAAATAATATGACTGCTCCTCTTGACAGCAACAGCGCACAAGGGGTGCTTCATCTCACACGACAGCTTGAGGACCTCATCGAGGTCAACGGGACGCGCCGGCTGCTGGGACCAGTCAAAGCCCCGCGCCAGCTCGGCCACCCACAGGGCCACCACGGCCAGCCCCAGGTTCTTCCCTGGGCAGACCCTCCGCCCGGCCCCGAACGGCGCCAGCCTCATGTCGCCGCCTCTCACGTCCACGTCCTCGGTTAGGAACCGGTCGGGTAAGAACCGGTCCGGCTCGTCCCAGACCTTCGGGTCGTGGGCGATGGACCACATGTTGACCACGGCGCCGGTGTTGGCGGGGACGACCATGCCGTTGCTGAGGGGGACGTCTTCCGTGGAGAGGCGGGCCCACGAGAGGAGGGGGCCCGGGGGGTGAACCCTCAGGGTCTCTTTCACCACCGCCTGCAGGTAGGGGAGATTCGCCACGTCAGCATGGGTGAAGGTGGTTCGGCCCTCTCCGGCGGCGGCCTGGTCGAGCTCGCTCTGGAGCCTTTTCTGCACGTCCGGGTTGAGCACCAGCTCCGCCATCACCCACTCTGTCAATAGGGCTGTGGTGTCCGTTCCCCGGAAAATCATTTCCTGAAAAATTAAAAAAAACATATTTGTGTATGTTTTATTTGCTAATATACTAAGCTCTTAATTTTAGTCTTAGGTACCCATAAAATAGCGATGACGTCATCTTCTTGGAGCTTCTCTTCCCCGTCCAAAGACAGCAAGACATCAACAAAGTCGTCAGAACCAACATCACACGCCCCCACCGGGCGCCCATCGATCTGGTGCTCGTCGATGATCCCCTTGACGAGCCTCTTGACCCGCGGCACGAGCCTCGCGCACCGCTCCTCGACCCTTAGTGGGTCGTACAGGTGGCACAGCCACGGCAGGTAGTCGGACCAGTTGAAGGCGCCCAGCAGCTCGAACCCTTCAGCCACGATCTCCGTCAGCTCCCGGAGATCCTCGCGGTCACGAAGCTCATCGTATCTCCTGCCGAACACCGAGCCCATGATGTTGTTTAGGGCCGCAAACTGGAGGTGTCGACGGAGAGTCACGAAGCCCAGGGCTCGCTGTTCGTTCTCGATGGCTCGGACCATATTGGCACAGTCTAGCCGGTGACCTGTTGCGTGATGTGATGATTAACATTTGACATTAGTTAGTGTTAAATGGTAATCAAAGTAGGTTAATCATAATATAAACACTTACTATATACATAAAAAATTAAAATTAAATAAAATATTATTTAAATATTTCATATTTCATATTTTTAGGTAGTCATTATTCTTTGAGAGTGAATAAAAATTTATTAAAAATAAGATAATTTTTTTATTAAAAAATAAAATGAGAATTTAATAGTAGGAGATCAAACTTAACCATTTTAATACTGATTTTTAGTTTTTTTTAATTAATTAAAATATAAAATAAATTAATAGTATGTTAACTAATAATTTAAAATTGTGAAAATGACACTAAAATTAATACGAATTTGTATAGAGATATAGTTAGGTGAAATGAATTTTTCAAAGTTTCTATTTGTCTCATTAGATGACCTGCTTCATGGGATAGAATATTCCGGCGAGAGAAGAGGTGGGAAGCAGCCATCCTCCTCAGCAGCCGCCAGTAAGAGCCGTTGGGAGCGAACCCGATGGCCCGGGTGAACATGAGGCTGCGGATCGACTGCTTCAGCGGCCTGTCAGCAAAGCACGGCGAGGTCAGGATCTCGCGGGCGGTGCTCGGGTCGGAAGCCACGACGAAAGGGTGGGACCCGAGGCTGAAGGCCATGAGCTGGCTATTGCCACGGCGACTAGCCATCTCGGCCAGGGTACGGTGGGCCAGCCCCCGGCTCAGTACGAAGAGGCTGCCAACAACGGGGAAGCCTCTGGGACCGGGTATATGTACCCGACCGAGGCGGTTCCGTCCATTCTTCCACGCAACGCCGCCGCTGGATAGGGCCCATGAGAGGAGACCTAGGAGGAGGAAGGTGGCGGCGAGGGAGAAGATGATGTGGCCGTCCAGTATGTTATTGTTCTTCGAGGGCATGAAAACAGGGAGGGTGAAGAGCCACCAGAAGGCGTCTTTGGAGACAAGATCAAAGTACTCCATCGAGAACTGAACTCCAAGTTGAGGGAAGTGAGCTTATCCACCAGCTTTGGCTTTGGTAGTAATATATAGGAGGAGGAGGAGGAGGAGGAGGAGAGGCTGTGCGGTGAAAGTTGAAGGGGTCATATCCAGTGAGTAGGGTTTTTATAGGGGAGACGAGATGGGTGAGCAGTTATTTAGTACACATTATGCCATAAAAGTAAAAGTAAATAATATCCCAATAAACATAATTTTTTTAATTTAAAAAATTAAAACACTAAATATTGGGTGACGCCCATTTGCCAATGTACGGTCGCCTATTGAAATTGATTTAAGCTGGTCCCCCACCCTAAAACCACACACGTTCAACACAACACGGGCTAATAGAGTTTTAAGTACAAAGTTTATAGGAAAAAGCATAATTAAGACTTGGATTATGATGGTAATCTCATAGGTTAGTATCGATTAGAGATGTGCCTATGGCTGGCAGACCTTCCAAACACGGGACGAGATCATTGGGGACTAAATCGGATATATATATATATACTCAAAATTTATTAATTATAAGTATAGTAATATTTATAATCTTATAATTTTAAAATATTTTTTTTATATTATTAAATTTATAATTATATTTTCAACTTACTCTCATTTTTCATACACTTTTAATTTACAATTTTTAAATCCGTATTTAACAATGATATACAACTACGGTATAATTTTTTCGGTATTGTATAAATAGAAATAATATGCTTGATTTGAATATTTTTTATATAATAGGATAGAAATAAGCTGTATTTTTAGTATCGAGTATGAGTGTAGTATCACATAAGTAAATTTTAATTAGAAAATGTATCACATAAAATAATAATAGTTTGTATCTATTTATATTTAAAAATAATAAATTTTAATTAGAAATAGGTTCAAATAATTAATGATAGTATTAAAAGTATGGATGGAAGTTACATGGTAATTCTAAATTCAACAAAACTTAAAGTATGCAAAGTGTGTTTACGTGGAAAGAAGAGAGGAAGTTAGGTGGGTGGATGGAAGTCCACCGGGAACTTTCATCTCAATTGTAGGGTAATCATACATTAGACGTCTAAGCTTACTAGGCATATCATGCAATGAATGTTCTTGCCTTCAATTATTATTAATATTAGGAGTGTAATTTCCATGCTTGTGGGTCCTTCTTGAGATATTTTATTTCCTAGATTCCCTATTCCTGCATTCCATACTAAGAAGAGCATATGCCCATGTGATGTATGGATATACTTACCAATGAGTGAAATGTATATAAGACCCACCTTTTCTTATACATGGTAAACAAAAAAATACCATATAATGACATTATTGATAGTATATCTTCCCATTTTGACACTTTTGGTCATACATTTTGTTTGTTAAAGGAGATTACATAATTAGTCTTATATATTTTTTAAAATATATTTAAAAAGTTATAATTTCATTTGATAAAATTGATATTTTTAAAATTTTTAAGAGGGGGAGTGTTAATTTCATCAAATATATATCATTTAAAATTTTATTTTTAAATATATAGAAGTAAAATGGCCACTTTTTAAAAAAATTAAAAGTTGAAAAAACATTTTTAAAATATATTGTTCATGATTTAATTTTTTTAAAAAAAATATAGAGCTAATGTTGACATCTTCCATTTTTTAAATATTTTTTCCATTTATATATATATTTGAAAATGTGATATTTAAAAAATAATATCATTAAAAAATGTTTTTCAAATTTACATATTTAATAAAAGTTATATTTTAATCTAAAAATTATCATTGAAAGTGTTAAACTTTTAAAGATACCCTCGTATAGTTGAAAGTAGGAGATAGGATATAGGAAAAAGAAGGGAATCAGAATGCAATTGCCCACCAAGTGCATTATGGCATGTAGCTCCTTGAGCTGGTGTGTACACACCAAAGACCTTATTATTCAATGGTATTTCACTTGGTTTTTCCTCTCAGGCTTCTTCCATGAAAGTGCTTAGATGGTAACCAAAATACTAAACATGTGTATAACACAACATTTTGTGCATCAAATAAATGCATACATACTCCCTTGTTTTCTACTTGTAAACAAGCATTTGTCTTACATTCATAACTAGTTAAGTAAATTCTGCAGAATCAGATTCTGAAGAGTACAACCAAAAGGATGGATAGCATCTTCCTATCTAAATTGGGGATGGGGATGGGGATGGGAATGGATGAGATATTGCATCTTACAAAGGCAATAATCTTATCACTTAAGCAATATTCCAAAAAATTTTCAGACCCATGAACTCTCTCACCTTCATCCTCTTACCCATAAATGATGGCATCAAGAAAATTGCCCTTATCATGTGTCACACAACTTGGTAAGTATCATGCTCTAGATAAGATAGGTACCCGCCAACCAAAGAGGAGGCAGTTACATAATTCCATGGAGAAATTACAAAAGACAGAGTTGAGAGGATGTGCTAGGGTTCCAAGTTGACATGTCATCCATAGTCATGGGGAACTCCATAAAAGCTTATACCATGAACCTTGAGAGCCATGCAGCAATGAGCCATACCCAAGAAGTTGACCATTTTGCAGAACCATCTCATGGGAATTTGCCCACTTTCCAAGCTACAAAGGATGTGGGTTGCCTCCAATTCACTTAGTGGTACTAGTTTCCCATGCTCCATCCATTATAGTTGCTGGATGTACAAATTCTATATAATGTTAAATTAAATTACTTTCTATTATCTATAATAACAATTGGGATAAATTATTTTGGATGGATAAGTACTTCTACTCATATATATATATATATAAGTAATTATTTATAATTAGTATAATTTTAAACTTATACTTAACAACAATATTATTAATCTTACAGTATAGGACGAGCTAGACAATTGAATTAAATCGGATATTTTTTTTCTATACTCGTGTAAAATTACGAGATTTATTTTATGGTTTAAGTAATTGTGTGCTAATTATTGAATTGATAAAATGAATAAAATTATTGTAGTTGTACTATTTTTTATTTAAAAATTATGAATTGTAAATAGTATTATATTTAAAATTTTATAAAACCGTAACAATTGTTTATTTTATATAAAAATTGTTTATTTTCTGAGAGGAGATGTTAACTTCATCTACATATTAGATGTGGAGTGCATGAACATTACACGTGGCCTTGCCATAAGACAAATGGACCTAACAGGGCTCGCTGATTAAACTAAATGAGTCTACTATTGTTCTTTTATCCTTTGTGTGGTATCCAAAGACCCTCAAATCCATTGACCCATTTCTTAATCCCATCAATTTGTTCCTGCTGACAAATTTCTCCATCCAATAGTCAGTCTGTGTGGACTGATTAATTAATTTTATTGTGCCATAATTCCCCAAAAGAACAATTATTGTGACATTAGTTGTAATTGACCAATAAGATTGATGGGAAGTAGCTTTCACACAGCAATGCCAGCTGGGTGTATTTCTGTCCTAATTGGCCTTGTGCACCATGCCCGTTCGTTTTTTATTGTTATTTTCACATTAAAATATAAACGTGTAGATGAATGTACACTATTTTTTTTACAAATTTAGAATTAATTTTTCTTCATTTATTTATTTTTGATGCGGGTCAAAGACCTCAACACTTTATATAATAATTACTCTCAAATATTTATTTTGCATTCACAAATTATGTATAATGATGGGATGAACATTGAACCTATATAATTAAATTAAAAGTTATAAATAGTAAATAATATTTTTTTAATTTTATAAATTAATAATATATTTTTACTTTATCTCATTTTTATCGTAACTTTAAAATTCGACTTTTGGCCCATAATTTTAAAATAATTAATTCGACTTTTGACCCATAATTTTAAACCAATAAATCACTATAATATATAATTTTTACGATATAAAAAAAAAATAAAAACAACAATTTAGATTTAAATATTTTTATTTTATATTCGCAAAATATTAGTTACGAATTTCAGATAATATAATTAGTAAATAAAGGGTTTAAATTATATATAATTAAAAATTATTAATTAAAATTAATTTAATTTTTACAATATTATAAAATTAATAATAATTTTCTATTTTATACAATTTTTAATAATATTCTCAACTACATAATCACCAATCGTAATTTTAATTTATTAAAATCTATCAATACATTCAAAATTTTATGTAAATTAATAAGTTTTATACTTTAATTTTTGTAGTTGGTGTATTTATTTATTCAAATTTAAATATTACTAATTTAATTTATTTATAAACATTATGTGATTTGCTAGTCTTTTATATGAAATAAAAACATATTATATTTTTAATGATATATTGACTAGTCTACGATGTGGAGTAAAATATTAATTTTTTTTCCTAATTTTTATAAAATTATATTAATTAATCATATTTATTTTTTATATTTAAAGAGCGGTCATCCAGATGCACAAGCATAAAGGGGCATGCCTCCGAGTTGCGGGCAGCTAACCGCCCATGGCTCTGGAGACACCAATCATAAATTGACAGATCATCACAAGATCAAGCAGTACGCGGCCCGAAAATATCTGAGGGTGCGAAGCCGAGGCCACAGAACAAGAAACTGGACTCGCACGCATGGAATTCCTTCTCACTGGCGGCGACAACCAACCAATGCAGGGAGCAGTAGACATGCCCACGTGAGAGCCCACGTGGGATATATGTACTAACTATGCTAGGAAAGCTCTTGGTTAATCCTTTTAAAAGCTAAATTATTATTTAGCTTACGTATTATCAATAAATATAATGTCCAACACTATCATGAATTGACTTAATTGAATAATAATAATAATAATATATTTTCTTATATGTTTGTGTGAATTGATAAAACTCACATTATTTAGCATAAAATATTGATAAGGTCTCTTAGAAATGGATGGCCATGGGCAAGGGGGAGTGCTGGGATATTCATATCCACCCGTTTATTCTAATTTATTAATTTTCAAAAAAATATCCGCCCATTTATTTAGTCTAATTTAGCCCCATGCGTATTCGGGGTGCATTTGGTTGAACCCTAATTGGGGCTAAATACAGACCCACCTAACGTCCAAGAATTATTATAGTACATGAGGATTAAGAGTGTATGACCAAGCACAAAGCCATGGATGGAATCAAGGGGCAATAGGGTGCATCAGCATCACTTTCTCCTTCTAGAATGCAATGAATTATTATATTTTATTTAATTTTGATATATATTATTTTAATATTTTAATTAATTATAATATATAATATAATATTATTAGTTAAAATAGTTTATTTATATTTTATATTATTCAAAATCTATAAATAAATGAATAAACCCATATTTTATTTAATTTATGTGTATGAAATACACTGCCTATAAACTGTCAATTATTTAATTAGTAAATTTATTGATGTGGTGTATAAAATATATAAAATTGAAAAAAAAACCCCCTTCCATCTGGCTCTGGCTAACCCGCGGGAGGCTCTCGAGAGGCTGGTCGGCCTTCCCATGAAGGGGAATGTTAGAGGCTGGTTGGTTGTCCCATGGGTATGGGAAAAAAGGCCTACTTTTGCTATGGTTGGGCCTCACCCACGTACAATACCTTGAATTCCATACCTGGAAAGCCCTGATAGCCTTGGGAGGGAGATCCCGACCTTCTGCTCCATCCTGATTGGCAAAGGGAAGGAGACTTACAATTCTTACTTTCTACATTAGTAGAACCAAACCAATCGACAAGACAACGACAACGACAACATGGACCTGACACGACAGACGCTGATAAGTATTCTCATGTCTAAAAAGATACAGGAAAATCTAGAAGTGAGGTGATCTAAGTTAGTATATACAGGGAGAGACTGAATATTGAGCTACCAGATGGGCTAGAGCACCTATGTATACCTGACCTGATATATGGCTGGACTGCTATGTAGGGGAAAACAGAACCATCTCAACTGTCTCTTAGGATAAATGGCTATGTACATTGTTTACAGCTCACGGTTATCTGGTGCTGCCTAAGATGAAATAACAGCAGGAGGGCATCTCATGCTTGAATTCTTAATCTTCTGGAATAAAGCTCCTGGACGGTCTGCTATGGCTGCTCGACTGTGGCTAGGGGAACAGTTGATTTTTCTGTTAATAGCAGCAATGAATATTTCCTCCAAGAAAAAGTCAGGCCAACTCACGGGGGCGGGTGGACCATATCGTGCTTAGAGCTCGGAGGCGCTGGAAGTACTCACCCAATACCAGTAAGCAGCCGGCTGTTTGGTGCAAGGTGAGGATTCGCGGCATCTGGTTCAGTGTTTCCTGGCGAATGTGATCGGCCTAATTGCACACAGCAGCAAGAAATAGCATGCAGATAATCAAACTCATGGTCAAACTGTGACTAGAAACTACCCATCTCAGTGATACTTTATTTCAGAAAAACAACTACTCACGAGTGGATTTAGTATATAGTAGAGATGTGCATGGATAAAGAGTATACCCGGAATCCATAATCTGAGTATGATTTAGTCACTAACAAGTAGTTTAGGGATAATGATCTAAGGTACCTATGAAAACAAGTTCCCCACACCCGGGACCTGTTATTTAAATAAACTTTTATTTATGTTTAAATCGATCGACAGATCACTGTCATCCATTTCAAAGATGCAGAGAACTAGAGATTATGAGATGCAATAACAGAGGCATGACAAGAGGAGAAAATACTACCTGGTTCAGAAAACTGGTGATAGCTTCCAACTTCTCCATGGCCTGGGGAATGTAACTGCCATTTCCCAACTGACCTTCAGCAACAGTCTGGGAGAGAGTCTGCTGGAGCCTTCCCATGCCTTGTGAAAGTGCATCTTCTGCCTGTTGGCACGATTGCCTTAGGTTGTCAATCTCTAACAGTTGATACTCTGTTAAGGTATCAAGCTGCGGCATAAGAACCTGCTATCAAAAAAGTTATATGGTACATCAGCAGTGCAATGGATATTATTAAATTCAGTAAAGCAGAAAAAACAGAGAACAACAACAAATCCAAGTTTTCTTCTCCAATAAAGCATTAATTCCATTTTAGCCCAAGGATGTATATGAGCCAACAGTACCACTGGTTGTTGTATTGTTACAAAGACAATCCAAAACATAAGAATCATCAACTCATAGATATTATTATTCAGATTATGATATATGGTTATGAAGTATAATGTCTTTGCTGTCAATCCAATTATTTTGATAAAACAGCTACCGTCCTTCACAATATTTGAAATACCTCTATGATATGGCCTCATCTGATAAAATATAAATATCTTATCTAATTTCCTATTTTCAATTTAAAGAGAGACTGATTAGCGCCTCTATTTGCTGAGAAGTCCCTCAAGCTACCAGTTAATCAGTGAAGCATAAGCACTTGTCAGTTTTCATTTCTTGATCACAATGCTGACTTGATAGGTGTTACACAATCAGAAAGATCTTAATTGATAAATGACAGAAAACTGCACTTTCCTGTGGTATGAACCATTTAAAAACAAAAACTACTGTACCTTGAGAAGGTCGGAGGGACGAAATCCTCCCATCCAAAGGAAAAAACGTTCAGATGAAGTCTTCCACAATCCCGACATCACATAAAAGACATCAGCTTTTGCAGCAGTTGCTTTCATACGGAAAAGTTGAGAGTAATGTTTCAGGCCATTCTCTACAAGTATCTGCAGCTCCATATCATTTGTATGAGCTTGAAGAGCATTCCTTAGCTCGCATACCTGTCTATTTTGTTCTTCAACCCATTGCCCATACTCCAACTCAAATGCAGCTGTTCCTGAAGAGTTGGATTAAAATTAGCCAAGGCATTCCAATATTTCTTCTCATTGATCAGCAGAACGTTAAAAGTTAGAACAAGCACCAGCATCTCATGCTCACATATCAACCTGTATAAAAAAAGGCATGCAATAGCAATCTACAATCATGTTCCAAAAACCTGAGTTTACGGACCCAGAGAAACCAAGCTGACTGGATTCTGCAACTCCATCTACACAGAAACCCTGTAATAAAACATTTATGAATTTGATGGTTCTAAACAGATGCAGGCATGGAATGTTCATTAGTGAGAAAAACCTGTTGCCTTGCCCTGTTAAGTTCTTGTTCTAATTGAATGAGCTTCAACCGACTACTTTCTAGTTGTTGCACGTAGGCCTGAAAAGCAAGCAATATACATGAAACTGATTACTCTACTTAAAAATGGATGACACTACATTCAGCTCTTACTTTTTTCCGTAGACGACTTTTTCGTGCGGCTTCACGGTTCTGGGCAAGGCGTCTCTGAACCTGTAGAACTCAGTGAAATAAGGACCATTTCTGAAGTATATGTCTGCTTGGAAAAATTTTGCGATCTCATAAAGTAGAACATGATTCATACATCACCCAGGAATAGGATCTCCTGGATCTAGGGATCTACAGAAATTAAGGATAACAGAAACAAAGTTACCTGTAAGTCTCTATCTGAAAGACACTATCTCTTTTCCTTTTTCATTTTCTTTTTGGTCATTGACAGATACTATATACTGATATCTGCTTTTGATGTAAACAAGTTGCTATTGCAGAAGCACATAGGGAAACATTGTGGCATTTTCAATTGGAATAAAAAGTCCACTAAGAAAGCATGACTACAAAGTTTTCTTCTTTACTATGGATGATTCAATGCTAAGAAATTTAAGTAATATGCATAAAATGTTTCTCTGCCAGTAAATGAAATAACTTTCATTTGAGAGGAAATTGCAAGGGCATGAAACAAGCATTGTTCTTACTTTGTCAAAAGGTCTACTTGTTTCTTGCTCGTACTTGTTAGGAGTACCCAATGTTCCATGTGATGTATCCTCTGACTGGGGCCAAAGTGGGAAATGAATAGATAATGACAAAGGGTAACATAATCTGATTCCGATTACCAGCAAAGCTACAAGCTAAAAGCATTAAGAATATGAAATACAACCATCACCTGATTGTCTAATTTCCTATCCACTTCCACAATCAAGGCTGCATGTGCAACTGGATCAACAGCTGTCAGGTTTTCACCCCATATTTCCATCTGGTGAAAGGGTTCATAAATACCCATTGTGGTAGGAGGTACAAAGCTGGTAGATGGAGAGTTCATCATTATCAGGCTGTTAAAAGGAAAAGATAGTTCAGGTTTCTATAAAATCTTCTTAGCCTTCTGAGTCATTGCTGTTTTCTGGAACACAAAGCTCAAGATAAAACTAAAAGGTGCCAAGAAAAATAAGAATGAAATAGAGAGTATTTTGATGTAAAGCGCAAGCATCCTATAAGAAAAGAGGAGCTCGATCAAATAAGAAACAAGCTAAGTCTACAACTTAGTGAGAAAAGAGTGCCTCAATATCTAATCTACTGCTCCCCGCTTTTATTTGTGCAGGACATCGGAAAGTAAAACAGCCGGCCCCAACAAAAGTGTATTAGAAAGAGCAAACTCCCATTGCACCAGGACGTCCCATGCTCCATAAAAACTGCAACTGCAGCTGCAGCACAGCTTCAAGAGAACATAGGAAGTTCAGAATGGATTTCGACAGTTTGCTGTAAGATTTCCAGCAGATCAAGAGGAGAAACCCAGCGAGCAGTGTCATTGAGTGGGCAATTTTAAGCCAAAAAACACCAATTTCATTCCAGGCAATTCCAAACACAAATTCATCATGTTTTGGAAGATTTTTCGATGCCAAACCAGCATTTAGACGATGATGATAAAGTTGTATGCTTCCTTGGATGCCAAACAAGACATAGAACAGTAGGAAGATCTAGAACACTTTGAAGAGCCGTTATATCTTCCCCAAGGAATCGAACAGAAGAGAGAAACAAAAAAACAGCAGATGAGAACTCCATATGCTCCGACCAACGAATCCCCACAAGATCAAATTACTAGAAGTATTAGCCAACCTTCGTGCCGAAAACCGGGGAAATTCGGGGGCAAAGCTGTAGACCTCCCTCGCGCTCACTCAGAACCTGAGCACCGAATCCTCAACTGAAGCCCCCCGTCGCTGCAGCAGAAATCGGAACCCTGAGCTCCACCATGTCCGAGCTGGAGAAGCAGAGCAAAAACAGAAGTCTATAGCTTAAAAGAGGACTTCCTAATACTGTTCCCTCTCTCTCTCTCTCTCTCTCAAGAGCATGGACGAATGACGACGACAGCCTATGATTATCGATTAAGATAAGCACCATTATTAGCGTCCGCTGACATTATTCACATACACTGTATATATAAATCAATTGTATGTATCTCCACCTTCCCCACCACCATATATGCATATAATAATCGAATATTTAACTGTTATGTACATGCGAGCCTGTGAATGGAGCTGAAGATCAGACGCCC
This sequence comes from Trapa incisa, assembly GCA_030064435.1. Lineage (NCBI taxonomy): Eukaryota > Viridiplantae > Streptophyta > Magnoliopsida > Myrtales > Lythraceae > Trapa > Trapa incisa. The sequence continues at coordinate 7,184,106 of CM057784.1, read as the reverse complement.
CATCTCCACTAACGAGCATCGCCCGCTGCCCCGTGCAGTGCGCACCAGGTGGAATTCCTCTCCTTCTCTCTCTCTCATGCACACACATCTTCCGCAAACCGTGGCGGATACGGAGCGGGCCGGATGCTGCCTCTTCCCGAGAGAGAGAGAGAGATCTGTTGAAGATCTATCGGCAGGGGCAATCCGTGTGGGGCTCTTCCCTGGTGGGATGCACGAGTTGATTGCAGATAGTCTCAAGGAGCGTGGCGGGTTGAACATGTTTCATATTATATTTGCCTGAGTCGGGCGCACGAACGGGTTCCCGTGGACCTGTTGCACTGAACCTACATGTTCACATGAGTCAATTTTGCGATCCAGAATCTAAAAAGTATGGTTAAACCATTCTCCAAACTTAAATTTAACTAATACTCAAAACTAATTAAATATTGTTTGATTGAATACAATTTTTTCTTTTATTCAAATACTACTTTTCAAATTATGATTTGAAATAAAATTTAGGATCCAGAATCTAAAAAGTATGGTTAAACCGTTCTCCAAACTTAAATTTAACTAATACTCAAAACTAATCAAATATTGTTTGATTGAATACAATTTTTTCTTTTATTTAAATACTACTTTTTAAATTATGATTTGAAATAAAATATTAATAACATTTTTATAAATTTTTTACATTAATTATTTCATATATTAGTTATTTTGAGAATATACATACATAAGGTTATGATTGTATATTATTATTACACAATTATCTCTCATTTGATTATTATTATTGTATATTATTATTGCAAAACCAATCAATTTTTAAATCTAAATGGAAAAAAAGAATATTTAAAAGTAAATTATAAATAATATAATACTTCTAATTTTATAAATTTAAAATAATTTTTTATTTTATACAATATTAGATTATATTCTCAACACACTAATACATACACTTATTAAGTACAATTTTAAAACTGTAATCAACAACTAATGATTTTTTGGGTATGGTAGTATGAGGAATAATTAATTAAATTTTAATATTTTTTCTCTATAATCATTAAGATCACAAATTGGATTTCTAATTTCGAATTTGATATATATGTAAGCGCACTCACTTTAATACTATTTGAGAAGATAATGTAAACCGATAATTAGTCGAATATATATCTACTTAAAAATTATTATTTATAAGTATTACAGTTATTACTCGATTATAAACTTATAACACTATTTTATTTTATCTAATTTAATATAATATTCTTAACACACTAATATATATATACTTTACACATATAATTTTAAATTTATTTAGTATAATTTCTTGCGTTGGTGAATGTACATACCTTTATTCCAAGTATAATCTATTTTAAATGGGTCTATTAGTGAAGGGTCAATATGGTGCACTTGTATTGTGCAAAAAAAATATATGTTGCACTTGTCTAACCTAAAAAAAGCGAGCATCCCAAGTTCTATTATATATATATATTAATTATAATTAAATATGTGTAGGACATTAATGTAAAGGATTATACATTAAATATTAGAGTGGAGGTCTAAAAGTAGGATTAAGAAGAAATAAGATTTAAAGGCTATAAACTTTCCCTCCATTATTTATGTTTTGAAAAGTTTGGACATATCTAAACTAAGTACAAAAAAATAATGTAAATAAAGCTAAAATATTAAATTAAACTATATAACTTGTGTACTAATGCATATTCTTTCATTCATGTCAAATTTAACTAATTTTAATATAAAAAAAATATTATTTTAATTTTACTAGAATATATATAAGTTAATAAAATGGTAGTGAACAAAAGAAAGAGGCAAGGTGGGCCACTACAAGAAAAGTGTACAATGGACAAGTTCAATGTATAGAAGCCCTCACTACCTTTTTACACTTTTATTAGTGCCTTCACAATGCCAAGAGCTTCAACAATTTTATCAATTATTAATCTTATTAAATTTCATATTAATATTAAAGTAATTGAATTCACACATACATATAATATGAGACAATAAACTCCACTTGCCGTTTACATTATTATAAAATAAAAATATTAAATTTGTTTTTCATTTTACTATAAAAAAATCATACTTAAACAATAGTTTAAAACAACTAAGATACTATCCATAAAATGGAATGAGATTCACTTTATGATATAATCAAATAATATAAATATAATGCAAGTTTTTATGGTTTAATAAATGTATTTCTTGACAAAATAATGATTTTTTTGGAGTACCAAGTTGATAAATATGGGAAAATGACAAAAAGAGGAGAACCTTTTTATGGCCATAGTCATAATAGTAATAATGTATATTTTGATGCATCCAATAATTTAATTTCTAATAAAACGATACATGTCATGCCATGACATGCCCATCATTTGTTAGGTAATTGTCTTTCATCATTCTCACTTTTCCTTTTATTGTTTGCCCCCTTCTATATTGTCAGCACCACCATCAAATAAGGGAGTGGGCTAGCCACTATGGATGGTTGAGATATTGCATTAACATCACAAATTTATTCAAATATATCCACGTTTTTTTTTGCATTTTGGGTGAAACAAATAAATTCAAGAGAATATTTACTATATATAATTTACTTAACTTAGTTGGATAATTCTATTATACCTATGATATCAAAATATTGACTTGAATTAAAATGTACTAATTAGTATAAGTGAATTATACGAAAAATTATATTAATATTAGTTTAGACCCGAATTTGAGATTTGACATTGCCCATATTAATCTTACCGTTTTGAATATAATTAATTCGAATTTAGATTAATTTCAATCGAATATTAACTTAAATACAAATTTTTATATTAATTTAATTTTAAATTTGAATTATTATCTATTTAATATAAATCTGAGTTTATTTTGATTTCAGAATCAATAACTACCTAAATTCAAATTTAACTTTAATTTAATTTATAAAAAATATGAATCGGTTGGAATTTTTAATATTAATAGTTGTATTAAATATTTTTGTTCTAATTAATTATATATATTGTTTTTAAAAAAGGATAATTAGAAATAAATAGTAAATATTATAGAATATTTTTATTTTAAAAAATAAAAAAAATTGTGTTAGTTAATTATACCACTTAAAAATTAGGCACATAGTAGATAAAAATGTATTTAAATACATTTAATTATGAGTGAGAAAATAATATGTAGTTGAAAATATTATTTAAGTGTAAATTATACATAATGAATTTATATATAAAAAGTAATTTGAAATAAAAAAAATTAGGAGGATTAAATATTATTTTTTTAGATCTGACTAAATTTTATTTTTAAAAAAATTTCCATTATATTTATAAAGTTAGAAAAAAAATTATATTAAATATTTTTTTCTGACCGCATATTGCTACTTTTTTTTTCAGAAATCAATTTGTTGCTGATCGCCTTGTTTTCTAGTTCTAGGATAAAGTTAGCGGCTTCTCAGCCTCTGCTCCGACAGCATCTGGCTGGTGGCCGATAAATCAGTCTTTGGCAACCCCCACCGTGTCATCGTCTCAATCATTTTCCGGTTGGATACATCAGTGATCCCTCAGGCGCGTAAAAAAGCTCGATGTTCCTGCTCCGGAGAATAGGGAGATACTAAAGGGGAGTCTACCGTTAGGGTTCTTTCTTCTTCCTCCATGGATTTCACCACTTGCGGGTCTGAAGTTCTCCAGTGATCGCCCTCCTTTATCCCTCCCGTTTTGTTTGTTCAAGATCAATGGCTGATCACGCCGAGTCCTCTCCCCTCGTTGCTCCACCACCGATCTCAGTGGACACCTCCGAGATTGACCTCGAAGCGGGACCTGGCGAGCAAATTCAGTGCCGCATTTGCCTTGAAACGGATGGTTATTCGCTTTTTATCTGATTTATTTGTGGTTTCTTAGGGGAAAATTATCTTCATTCCTCGTCCATATTCAGTTTTTTAAGCATTGTTGTGATTAACGCATGAACTTGTGGATTAGTTGAAAACCTTCTTAAGCTAAAAATATATTTCTGCGCATTGTACTATTTGTCCAAGAACTTTGTCAGAATAGTATGGTGGTACCTTTGGATTAGCTGATCTTTTGTTAATATTTGTATTTCGGCTGCTTTGTGTTGATATTTGTTGCATTACGTTTATGCAGGTAGGGATTTTATTGCTCCCTGCAAGTGCAAAGGTACTTCAAAGTATGTTCATCGAGAATGTTTGGATCAGTGGAGATCAGTCAGGGTAGGATGCAAATATCCGCTAGTTCTATTGAAATGGTCATGCCTGCATCAACGTGCAAAAAACTATTACCTTTATCTCTGCCTGTTTGGCCTCCCTATATTTAGTTTTAAAACATTTATAAATGTGTCCTCCTCAATGGGGTATTTATCTCACCATTTTTATTGGATTCTGGGGTTGTGTACCATTATATTGTATTAATGTAACTTTTCTGCTTGTAGTAGATAAAAGCTTCCTTGAAGTTCTTTCCTGCATTCTCTGTTTTGCTTATGATATAGAGCTTTGAGATTTATCTATCCATTCTTACATTAGACTCCTTCTAAAATCAATCTCATATTTTATTTCCACCCAGGATTTTCAGAATGACACTGTTTGGGTTGTTTTCTGTGATTTTATGTATGACCTGCCATGTCAATTTGCTTTTACAGGAAGGGTTTGCATTTTCTCACTGTACAACTTGCAAGGCATCATATCATCTAAGGGTTCATGTAGCCGCAGATCGGAAGTGGAGAACCCTCAAATTTCGATTTTTTGTCACCAGAGATATAATATTTATATTTCTGGCAGTTCAACTTGTAGGTCATTTTTACCCCTTTTCTAATAAATTATTTTCCTCCGGAAAGCAACTTGGCATTGAAGTTATGTGGATATTCAGAAACCATCCTCCAAGAGCCACAGTATATCTCACACTGGAAATGCTTCAAATATGCATGAAACTGTCTTGGATTGATTAATGTTAAATACAAGAATGTTGACCATGTTTTTTTTTCAAAAATAGATCTTAATATCTTGCATATTTTCACACAATTTACAGGTTATTGCTTCACTTTCGTATCTAGTCTTTCTCATAGATGGTTACAAGCAGTTCTGGCTTCTGCACACATGGAGATTCGAAAGTCTACTCAGTTTCTATTACATATGTGGTAAAATTTAAAATTTGACATATATTGTATAACTTCTTCTGTAGTCCCTATACCATTTTAATGGAGAACATACTTTAGTTTACTCAATTTGGCAATTTTGAAATCCAACGAGTTGATGAAATGGGACTTATAACATTGTGATGGTAAAGTAAGTGAATTGAGGAAGCTGCTTCTTATTAATTGTATAGTGATATACAGATGCAATGGCAGGCACTCTGAAGCTGGAATTCTCCACATATTCTTACTTAGGTCGATTCTAGTTTGTATCTTATGGTCCTGGTGGAAAATTCTTTTGATTCTCATGATGTCCTGAATCTCTATGAATACGAATTGATTTATGTGTTTCTGGGTGTGGGTAAATTCAATCTATTGGATTTCAGTTCTGCTGGTTTTTCAATATGTAGACTGATGGCTATTTCTGCTGTGATGTTTACCATTTTGAGAATGGTTGATTTATTTCTATTATGATGCAAGGATGGCAATTTATTAATGTTGCACAGTATCTTTACTTATACTTCTTAAACTGGATTCAGATATTAAGATTTTCATTTTGGGAATGCCTTCATCATCCCCAAGTCATTTTTCAATTCATGGAACATCTGTTTGTGCTCCCATTTGCATTATAAATGTCTTCTCTATATGGTGCCAGTGTGTGTTAGTTATCTATATCCGTGCTAGCATGTCTCATCAATCATACGTATAATTCAATGCAGGGGCATTACTATTCTTTGCTTTGTTGGGGTTATCAGGATGCTTCATTACTTGTTATGACAGCAGGGTGAGGAATGATTTGGCTCAGCCTTGTCGAGAGTTATGTCTATGTTGCTGCCATCCCGGGTAATGCTCTCAACTTCTGCTATCTCTGATGAAATAAATAATTTGCTAGCTTATAGGCTCTCTCAAAGAATTTGAAAACCACTGTTTCCAAGGCATAATCAACCATCATGCAGGTATGTCTGATCTTTCTGGTCCTGTATGCATTGTTCACTAAAACTGATGTTGAATAACATTTTCTTTTGGCCTCAGTGTCTGTGCGGATTGCCATCTACCTGGTACAGTCTGCATGTGGACTGATTGTACTACATGCTTTGAGGGCTGTGCCAGTGCTGCTACTGAGTGTGGATGCCTAGGTGGAGCAGGGGAAGCAGGACTGCCCCTGCTGTTAATAATGGCTCTTGTAGTCCTTGGTCTCTTCACTGTGATAGGCATATTCTACAGTGTTCTAGTTGCCACAATGGTTGGGCAGCGGATATGGCAGCGGCACTATCATATTCTAGCAAAGAGGATGCTAACTAAAGTAAGTCTCATTCATAATTACATCAATTTACGTATTCTAGTGCCTAGTCAATTTGTGTATCTGCTGCCTTAAAAGATAAAAACTCAACAGAATTCTATATGTTTCAACTGAAGTCTGAGTTTGACATAACAGGAATATGTGGTGGAGGATGTTGACGGTGAGATGACAGGATCCGAGTGGTCTCCACCGCCTCTGCCACTGGAGCATATTCAGCAGCTGAAGTCACTCGGCCTACTATAAATTCGAAGGTGAAAATCACATCACAGGAAACTCCTAAAGCTGTATAACACGACTAACCCCTCCCTAACTCTGGTAAGTATTTCAATGACAGCATCTATGTACTGAACATACTACCCTAAGTTAAGTTATCAAAATTTCCTTCATGTATATTGGGAGGCACTTATAGTCTCCAAGAATATCGCATGTTCAATCATCTCCTATCAATACTTCTCTATGTTGATGTGTTGCACTTCTTTTGGCCTTACTGTGTATTGATGCTTGAACGCCTCTGGAAGGATGTTGCCTTTTCTCTATGATCTGTTATCAGTATCTTCTGCATTCTTTATGCGGGCAAGTTGCACTAATGGTAGACAGTGTTGGCCGGAGTCGGGCTGTTCGATGGTTGGTTGAAAATCATTAGACCTGCAACTTTCTTGTCACCAATAGTTTTATCCCTAATATTTTGTCATTAAAATTAACTTACATTTTGCTTTAGAAGTTTGTGTGAGAATCCTAAATTTATTAAGGGCAACTCACGTCTCATGGCCAAGCCAAACGGAGCCCATTAGTCGGCGCTGCAGCATACTTTAATCTACAAAGTTGAAGGTTCTGCCAAATCATAGTGCCATCATTTTGCACTATTTGGTAAATAGTGTCAAATTATTTAAATTATATCAATTTACATATTTTCTCCTTTTGGTATAGCATTTTTCTAATTAACTCAATCAATGTAAGATTAAATCATAGTAGTGGGCTAAATCTTTGGATATTTTAATGTAAATTTTTTAAAAATATTATTGAAATGTGTCCATTTTATCAAATAAATGGTTGCATTTATTATCGCCCTATGCTCTCTTTTAGTACTTGTAGTTGTTTGCCTCTTGGCAGGTGCATGAAGAAAGCATTCCTGCCGTGTTGCTTGAGGTAACGGTTGTTTATTAGTCAATTATATATTCGAGAAGGATGATATTCAATTTAAAATTGATGATTTGTATATTTTTATAATATTATAAATCTATAATATTTATCTATTTTATCCAATTTAGTAAGTTAGTATAAAATAATTTAAATCCAAATGAAATCGGTTGTAATTGTTAATTAATATTTTTTTCCAATACTTAATTCTCAAATAAATATACTTATTTGATTCGAATTTTCATTTATCCAATTGAACTTAAAATCTAGTTAAAGAAGTTCTAATGTTATAATATGTAAACATGTTATTACAACACAATTTTAAATAAAATAAAATAGTTTTATAAATGGATTGATTTTTAAATTGATAGAAGAAAATCGATTAATTTTTGAATTGACAGAAGAAAACACTCTTTCTTGGTGGAGAATAAGATCAATAACATAACTATTAGTTTATCTTACTTAGTATTGACTTACTCCTCGCTCCAACTCTCTTTTAGTTGTAAAAAAGTCTAAAAAAATAAACTAATCGAAAGAAAATTACCCATCTACCCATTATCGATTTATAAGTCTCGAAAAAATTTCACGAAAATATATTTTTCAATAACTTGCCATTTTCACTTAATAGTGTTGTTGTGCATTTTTTTGAAAGTGTGGATCATTCTGTTGTATTATTAGAAGTGGTACTTACAATCAAAATAATTCAATGACTAAAAATGTCTACGATAGGAAAATGTAAGTTAGGAAGGGGTGACTAAACAATGGTGAGAGATGATGGTAGTCACTTCTTCAAGTCAAAATAATTGTAGCAATATAAGATTGAAGTTTAGTTCAAACATGAATATCTCTCATTTACTGGAAAAAGGAACTAACTTGGCTTCCTTCAATTTTATCAAGACACAAACTCCTTGAAGGAATACTAGAGTAACTTACTCGAGCTTCCATTCTTCTGTCGGACTTCTAGCATGATTGGGTAAACATTAAAAATATATAGACAATAGTGAAAGTTGTAGCTTATTTAATTAAATGTTAAATTATATTGATAATACTATTTTTTTATAAATTGTGATAAATTAATATAAAATATTTTTAAAATGTACTTTTTATGTTAAATTTTTAATGAAATGAACTTAGTGTCCAAAATAATTTCCATTACATTTTTTTTATTATTTTTAACAATTTTGGCACATGATTTTTTACTAAATAAGTTATTTCTAATACTAAATCAACATATATTATCAAATATTTGTCGCATCATTTTAAAAATATTTAATGTCAAATTGTATCTTTTTAGATTTTAATTAAATAAAAAATTAATTATAGAGTTGATTAACACTAAATAAATGGTTATTAAATAGTTGTAAGACCATATTATTTTAAATCAAGATCAATTATAAATTTAAATTTGTATATCTCTAAGTAAAACTGTGTAATATTCTATAGTTGTTCTTTTATCTTTTTAAAAATATCCATATACTTTATATTTCATCTAATAATATCTCCTTATGTTATATATTTAAATAAATATATAATAATCGTAATTAAATATTTTTATTCTGCATTTAAAAAGTGGAAAAATAAAATATTATCACATCAATAATATATTTTTACTAAGGAAAAGGGCATACTTGGAAAAAAAACATAGTGTGTCTATAGGAAGACAATAAGTGCACTATGTGACTCATGCAATAATTGAGTGAGCGGTGGAGGCTTACCAACTTTCCAGCACTTGATTTAATTGGGCTATAGTCTTTTCAAAAAAAGGAAAAGATAGATTTGTGGAAAAATGTTATTGTATTTTTGCCATAAAGTTGACTTTCTTATTGAAATAAATGTACTTGACTTATGCTATTCTTATTCTTGACTTCCCCCTTCACATCCTATATATTTTTGTTGAGTTAAATTTGCAAAAAAAAAAAATCATAGTTTAGTATCAAATATTTAAAATAATTTTTTAACATCATATATTTGATAAAAATAATATTTAAAAATATTTGATACTAAATTATCATATTTTTAAATGTTTGACATTAAATTGGGGATTTAGTGTTAGAATAAAAAACTATTTATAATATTGATGAATATATTATATCAAATATTTAACCCAAAATAATACTTTAAAAAACTTTAATATCAAATTATCCCTTTCACAAATATTTGGTATCATCAATCTAATTTAGCAATTATTTTTTAAATAACATCTTATATATATAGTTTTTTTGTTTAATATCTATATATATAGTCGAAAAAAAATTAAAATCTGACTATTTTGATACTAAACTATGATTTTTTTAAAGTATCTTTATTAATGAATAATAATAATAAATGACGCTTTAATATAAACTATGATTTCTAGTTGTAATAGCCATATTTTTTTAAAAAAATTTCTTTGAAATTTATGAATAATAATATTAAAATCATATACTTTTTTTGGTAAAAAATTATATAGTTTAAAATGTATTTTTATTACAAATTTTAAAAGAAAAAAAGGAAGTGATAATTTTCCTTCCTCAATAAATTCTAGTCGCCTTCCAACTAAAAAAATTAAATTATCTAAAATAATATAAAAATCAACTGCCATCAAATATCAATAAATAGATATTAATTTTGCACCCCAATTGTTTGCTTGGTTGGACTAAACTGCTATGTACGTGATCTCTACTTCATTAAAAGAAGAACAGGGAGTCAGCTTTACTATGCTGTGCCCTCTTTTTCCCTCTGCACCAGTTCAAGCTCCTGCAACAGCGGTTCAATGGAGAAGACGGTGGTCCTGATAACGGGATGTTCGGAGGGCGGGATCGGACACGCGTTGGCCAGGGCCTTCGCGGCGCGGGACTGCCAGGTGGTGGCCACCAGCCGCTCGTTGTCGCCCATGGCGGACCTGAAGAACGACCCGAGGTTCTTCCTCCAGGAGCTCGACGTGCTATCCGACGGCAGCGTGGTCCAGGCGGTGGCCAATGCCATCGAGCGGTTTGGCCGCATCGACGTGCTCGTCAACAATGCCGGAGTCCTCTGCGTCGGGCCCATCGCCGAGGTGCCTCTCTCATCCATTCAGAGGACCTTCGAAACCAACGTCTTTGGTAAATCCCAATCCCTTCCTGCAAGGAAATGATCTCCATTCTGAATTTGGTTGGTCATGTCAAAAGAGACAAGAACTTGTTCGAGAAGAATATGCCCACAGGACCTGCATATTCTTCAAGTTTGGGTCTTCTTGCTAGAAAAGATGATAAGTTTCTGTATGCCATGTGTTTGCTGAATTGTCTCATAGTGCCAATGTTTCCTCAGCTTCATTAGTTAGTTCCATATTACTGTCAGATACTAGTTCTCACATGCAAGTTAGCTCTCCCTTTCAAAGTTTGTTGAAGGGATGTTTGGGTTCCTCTTTCTGTTCTTGCTATCTTATATTTTCAACTGAAATCCGACCACCATCAAAGAACTTTTAGGCTAATTCTGGTGTGGATGATAGGGGCAATGAGACTGATTCAAGCTGTTGTCCCTCACATGGCGAGTGGGAGAAAAGGAACGGTAGCAAATGTCGGAAGCATAACTGTTCAAGCCCCGGGACCATGGTCCGGTGTTTATACTGCAACTAAAGCCGCTCTCCACTCCTTGACTGATTCTTTGAGGTCAGTTATGATGCAAAGTCACTCACTGCCTAAGATCAATCTTCCTGCCCATTTGAGGAGCTGATGTCTGTCCCAGCTCATGCCTCACCCAGCTCTCTTATTTACATTTGCAGATTGGAACTGAAGCCACTTGGTATTGATGTCATAAACATTGTCCCTGGCGGCACCAAATCCAACATAGCAAACTCGGCGATTGCCAGCTACAGCAGGATGCCGGAGTGGAAGCTATACGGGCCCTACGAAGCGGGGATTCGGGCTAGGGCCACCTTGTCCCAAGGGATGAAACCGGCCCCTACTGAGGAGTTTGCCAAGGAGGCTGTGGCTAGGATACTTAAGAAGAATCCTCCTGCTTGGTTCTCCTACGGCCGGTATTCTACCATTTTCAGTATACTCCACTACATGCCTCTCTTCTTTAAGGATTTCATGTGGAGGAGGATCATGAAGTTATGACTGTCTGTATGACTTACGAGTGTCTTGTATGCACTTTAATTCCTCTAATGCAACAAGAGAAATGGGATGATTTCATAGACCCCACCCCACCAACAGTGATGGGCAAAGCATTGGTTAATCTTGAGAAAATCCTATGCATCTTAATAAGAGGCACCCGACAAAAATTGAAGCCAAGTTCTACAAGTGCAGAAGATTAAATACTCTAAAAGTCCAAATCAAACAGGAAAAATGAAAAAAAAATAAGGCAAAATGCATGAGTTGAAGGTTCAGCAACAGTCAGTTCTCTTCGGAATACAAAAGACGCTTCTGCACAACCGACCTCTTCCAACTAAAATGCCTAAACATGCTCCATTTATTGGGAGTTGGCTACCCTTTTACTGCCTCAGAGCCTTTCCCCGGGTGGTGAGCTTCGCTGCAACTTGCTCTTCTGACAATGGCAGGTAATATATCCTTGGGGTGGCCTTTGTCTTCCTGAAGAGGACGTCCAGGGTGACTATGGTTGGGTCAGCCTTCTCTGGTGGAGGTGGTGGTGGTGGGAGGTGGAGACCTCGATCCTTTTCTTGGGCCGGAGGAGGAAGAGGTGGTGGGGGCGGTAGTTGATGCTTGGGAGGGGCTGCCTGCTGCCTTGGAGCATGAGGCTGAGGGGGTTGGACTGTAACAGCTGGCGGAGGGGCTGGAGCCTGTGGAGGAGCCTCCAGCCGGGCCTTCACCTCCTCAGGCTCAACAAACTCGGCCATGAGGAGGCGACCACCATTTGAAGGCCACTTAAGGTTGTAGACAGCATTTCTTGTCTCTACAGCTTCTTCAACAGATGAATACTGAAATATAAGGACAGTTAATCATCACAAAATGAAAGATTGGGTAGTCATCAAACCAATATGAACTTTGAACTATTTTGTTTGATGACTTAGGTTTTACATGAGAAGATATGTACAAGGAAAGAAAAGAGAGAAGTGGATCTTACAGTTACATAGCAGTGTGTCTTAATGTGATCCATCCAGAAGCTCTTAACAGTTCCAGTTTTCCCAAGAAGCTCTTGCACAGCTTTGAGTGTAAAAGGCCGCAAGAAGCGGTCTACCCTTAGAGAATTAGTAGGAGGCTTTTGTGGGGGAGGGACTGAAAGAACAGGAATGTATCAGTTTCAGAGATTATTCCCTCTTCTAAATGATTATGCAGAAGTTGAAGGACAGTGACTTACCAACACGTTCCTTAGGCATATCTTCACTTGCTGTAGAGTCTGATCTGGAGAAATCACGCCTTGTAGTAGGGGTATGAAGGGAGTCCTTTGGCGTAACAGTAGGTGTAAGATCGGAACCTTGCAGTTCTGGAACCTTAATGCCCTCTGAGTTCCATTTCCGCTGCCTTTTAACAGGCTCCTTATTGCCATTGTCTCCATCTGTAAATGTCATTGCAAAATGTCACATTTTGAGGATATTGGAAATGGAAAAAAATAGTAACAGAAAGATATCTCCACACAGAAGATATCGAGCAGAAAAGGCAGCATTAGAAAAAAAATCTAAAATGAGAATGGCAAAAGTGTTTCACTGCATGAAGAACATCACAAAATTGTGACCCCAAAATAAATACAGATAATCAGTTTTTAAAGGTTCGTCATTTACAGAGACTGCAGAACAAAAATCCTAACTTTCCAGATCAAGCATTCCCAGTTATCCTCAAGAGTGACAACAGAGCAAACAAATACAGCTACAAAATGAAATGCAGACACAAGACATCTGGGTGTAAGCCATACCATTAAGCTTCCTTTTTTCAGAAAGAATGGATTGTTGGATGTCCTCAACTTTGATGTTCTTCTCATTAGCATCTCCCACAATATCAATAGGAGACTCTTCCTTCATGGTTGTAACAGCAGTTTTCTCATATTTGTTTCCAACTTCTTCATCGTTATGCTTTGAATCAATGCGCTTATCCTCCAGAACATCCTCCTCCATTGAATCATCACCAGAACTTCGGTCTAAGTTTAACTTTTCTGAGTATACCAGATCTGCAGTTTCATTGTTCATGTTTATGTCCGAGTCCAAACTATTATTTTTGGCATCCTTCTCCTCAACGGCTACCTTGCTCTCACGCAGCTCTTCAACATCCATAAGATGTGATTTTCCATCAACTGGTACAACATCACTGGATGATGGTTCAACCATCTCCGGCTTAACAACATCTATCTCTAGTTTCATATTATCAGCAGTTATGTTATCCTTATGTTCATTGTTTTCATTAATTGTCACATAATTGTTATCAATAGAATCAGATTTTACTGGAAACCCTAAGTTGGAGCTCACGTCGGATACCTGGATGTTCGAAGAAGCTGAATCAAGGGTTGCATCCACTTGTGGAGGAATCTTCATATCCTCACTCTTAACCTGGTTCTTTGAATCTTCATCCTCCAGCCGGTTGTCTGAAACTATAATATCCCCCTTTCCAAGATTCGGATGATCTTTCTCAGTCAGAGTTACATCCATAACTGTGCTTTCCTTAACTTCAGTACTTATCTCTGTAGTAGTGATCTCAATGCCAGACTCCAGTGCATTAGAAGGAGCAGTCAATACCTCCACTTCCCCAGAAGCACAAATAGCAGTGCTTCCACCAACTTTTACAGCCTGATTGGAGGTTTCCAAAATACCATTTATGTCAATTGAAACTCTAGCATCATCCACCTTTTCAATATTCTTATCGATTTGCTCCACATCATTAGGACTTGGAGAAGTAACTGTCTCTGAATTTTCCCTCCTGGATTTACTTGATGGATCTCCCTCTGTCACAACATCCTCTTGCTTCCCCTTCTCAGCTTTCTTCATTTCAGCTTTCTCCTCTTCTTCCTTCTCTTTCTCAGCATTTTCTCTCTCAATGCGAAGGGCTTCATCTAGACGCTTAATCAAATCATCCTTCAAGCCCCTGGTAGTCAATTTTCGCTTCTTCAACTCTTCTTTTAATTCTACAACCTTCCATTGGTCAATGGGTCGATTATCCAAGATTGGATATGATGACATTTTCTTGTCCTTAAAAACCTAGAACACTGTCAAAACTGCCAAAGCATACAAAAAATCAGTCACCAAAAGATCATGCTAAATGAAAACAATTTTTTTGAACAGCAAGTTGATAAATATAAAGGTAGATTTCACCACCCTGGATCTCACTTCAACGTTCCCTTAATGGACTAGAAAAAGTGTTCAAATGCATAAAACCTAGTCGAAGAAGATCCAAATGCATCTTTCATGGAACCAAATCTTCAACAATAACCATACAATATGCAAATTTAACCATAACACATGAATGCGGTCATTGATTATCAACAAACAACCATCTCTTGCCAACTTTACATTAACCCCATCAACGAAGACCGCCAGAAAATTTCTTCTAATATGTAGCCGAAGGCCGAGCGTCTAGAGCACGACCCAAACCTCCAAAGCATAGAGCGAAATAGACAGAACCATCGATAGCATTCAACGGGTAAATAAAAGTAGAGCAAGAACATACGGTTGGAAATGTCTCCCAACGGACTTACGAGACGAGAAAGCTAATTTCAGAACGCAGGTGCTACCGCGGGAGAAATGAACCAAACAAACAGTTCCGCGGTCGAATTACATGCTCCGGTTCCGGACAAAGCACTCCACTGGCGCCAGGAGATAGACGACGAACCCTGAGCTTCTGCTTCAACCGGTTCACTGCAGTCTGAGAACACAGAAAATGGCAATACAGTGTATATGAGGAAATGTTCAAGGAGTGCGAGAGGAATGATGATTTTGGGGATGAGGAAGTTTCTAGGGTTTCTTTTTCTGCGCTGATTTTTTCTCCTTATCACGGGAAACAAAAGAAAGATGGCCTAGCTACATTACTCCGGAGTGTACTAACATTTTGGTCCCTTAATTTAACCGTTATTAATATTTAGGTCCAAATATTTTAAAACTTAATAATTCGGTATAAATATTTTAATTTATCTAACAATTTATATTATTTAAATAAAACTTTTATTTACCTTTTAATCTTAATAAAATACTAACTAATGTTACGATGAAATTGATAAGAGACTCCGACAATCCTAATTTATAATAAAGAAAATGTTACGATGAAATTGATAAGATTATGTTAATTTAAAATAGTTATAAATGTAATCTATGAAATGATAAAAAGGATGGTGAATAAAATAAAATTAGCATCAAGTTTTGCATTAATATTACTTAAACTAATTTAATTAATAATATAAGATGTGATTTGAAATATATTGAATTAGTGGATACAAATTCAAATATAGGTGGTGCAATAATAGAAAATTTTGTAATTAATTATAAATTATAATATTAATTTATTTAATAATATTGATTAAAAATAATTAATATAATAAAAATAATATTATCTAAATATTTTATAGAAGTATATATATACACAAAATATTTGCTAAAAAATGAATGTGTAGTGTTATATTTATAATAGATAAGGAGAAAATTTTGTCTAATTAAATATCACTCGTAATTCTCCCAAATATATATAAAAAATACATTATTTGATAAATTATAAGTAGAAAATATATAATTCAAAAAATTTTAATAAAATACTAAACTAATCAAATTTCTTTAGAATTTGATAAACTAAAAACCTCCCACAACTCTACCTTCCAATCTAATAAATAAATCTGACGCCAATTATTTGCTCGTATTTTTTGAATTTAGTAGAATATAAATTATATAATTTATTTAAATATATTAAAATTGTTACATAGTTTTGTTACAACATTCGAATAGATAAAATTTAATTTTTTTCGTATCAAATCTATTTCTAAATTGGCAGGAGTTTGTGTACAAAGGTAGCTCATTTGACAGACACTTTGAAATATGGGTTTGTGATGAAAAACCAATAAAAGGGGGTGGTGGCGCAGTTGGCTAGCGCGTAGGTCTCATAGCTTCTGAGTGATCCTGAGGTCGAGAGTTCGAGCCTCTCTCACCCCATCACACTTTTTTCCATTTTCTTTCTATTAGATCAATGGAAAATTCTTTGGACCATTTGCTCCCTAGAAAATTCGTGACGGGAAATTGAAATTTCTGTTTAATCTAAAATGGATATTGATTATTGAATCAATTTTATTGCTTTGATATTCTAAAATAGATCCCATAGATAGAACCCGTACTTTCACCACTTTATATAACAAAAATACATTTAATTTTATTGAAATAATCAATGTGAGACAAAGTAAAAAACAATACAATTACTATAAAAACATCCTATAATATCTAAGCCAAGTACAATTAGTTGCTTCATGCGCAACCTACACATACTGAGCTATAACATAGTTTCAAATAAGTTAAGGTATATATGTGAATTTTCATTTTTGTGTATCACAACTTTAGGGCTATTTTTTTTCTAATCTATTCTTTTAGATACCCAAATACTTAAGAAGTAAGGATTAGACAATTGTCGTGTACATATCAACTTTTCTTCAAGGCTCTAACTTCAGCCCCAGTAGCCTATTACTCGAGTTTTACCTAAACTGGTTGCATTCGATATAACATGACGCCAAAATATTCGGTGGCTATTACTCAACTTTGAGTTTTTTTTTACTATTAAAATATTTTTTTCTAAACAGATTATATGCTCCACATTGTACTTGTACTTGTAGTATCACTATCAGCTCAACATGCTATATAAAGTACAACAAACAGACATTTTTGTCTTGTATTTTATTTGTTTGTACACAATACTTATATAAATTAACACCCCAATATATAATCAAATGAAAACAAGTAAATAACCCTACAATATACAATCAAAGCAAACAAGTGAATTAAACTAAAATACCTATATTATTTCTCTTTCTTTCATATTATAATACCATCTTCAATTTCACATGTGTAGTTTATGGCGCCCCTCTTTCAGGTCTTCTTGATGGCATTCAAATTTACAGTATCCCAATGGTCGTTGTCTCTTAGCACGGAAAAAGCCTCATCCTTCCTCTATCGAATGAACACCTCAGGCCAAGAGTCGATCGAAACCCTCCTTTCACCCTTTCCTTGAGAGTGTCGGAGTCGTTCTTATGATATTATTTCTACAGATTATGAACAAACTATGTGTTTTGGGCTACGTACTCCCTTTTTCAAGTGCACTCGACAAATGGGTCACATTAGAGAGGTCTGGAATGGACCTTTACTGCTCCAATGGACTAAATTATTATCCAGAAAGTCAAATACTCCACGGACAGATTTTTGGATTTTCTCTTCTCTATTGTCAACTTTGTGGAAGATTATAATGCCTCGACATATTCGAAATTTTAAGCACAGCAAACTTATACTACATATATTAAGATTATAATGCCTCGACAAATTTGAAATTAACTACCTTTTAAGCACCGCAAACTCATACTACATATATAGGAGACAATGATTATAATTTTTAATAATATATTGATTTAGGTATTATTAATTATATTAACAATAATTTATCTTAGTTGTTTGTCCAATATAATTAGTGAATTCCAAGCGTTTATTAATTGCAATAGTAACAACTCCTTCCATAAGCCTTACATATATTTCCAATTCTACTAACTAAATTATTTTTTTAAATATATTTTATATCTCAATCTTTTGTATTTCTCATAATTAACTAAAAATAATTATTGTTAATTTAAATTTTACTCATCTTATTATCTTACTTTTATATTAAGGACATTCACATTCATCAATAGCTTATTCCGAAAACAGTAAAATGGGGCCATATTACATGTCCTTTCGCTCACTATAACTCATCATTCCCGTTCTTATATTAATTATGTTGTTACTAGTATGGTGTGACACAAATATCTTGAATACCCTCTATGATATTATTTGTCCAAATCTTTATTAATGGATCACATTTCACCTTTATCATATTGTGAATACAACAATTCATTTTTAACCATTTATCACATCAACACCTCCTCTCTTCAACTCATTCATATAGAAATAGGATTTTATTTTATATCTTCCAACACATATTACATATACTAAATCCATTTTTTTTTATAATTTAAATAAATATTTTTAATTCTTTATTTTCAAACATCCCTCTAATTTTGTTTTTGTTATTCATACCTTAAGACTTTAGTTTAAAATTTTTTTAATAACAAAATTAAAACTTTTCAAATTGATGGGCTCAATCATTTCTCTCCCACAATTTTCAACTTTAATTACAATATTTTGACATTTATCATGGTCTCTCCTACCCCACACCCATCATTAAAATGGACATAATAAAGGTAAGTATCGTCGTATAGTTGAAATAAAGTTAACTCTTTTAGTTCAATCACATGTTACTAAAAAATTTTGGACTTTACTTTTAAAATTGTTGATTATTTCATTAGTTTTCTTCTTATCTGCTCTTTTCGATTATTGTTTTCTTTGAGTTTTTGGTTATTTTTATTTTTCTTTATCTCCGCTTTTATTAGTTTCATAAATTTCAATATCGATCTACTGCTCGTATTTTTTCTTTGCTATCAACCTCGCTTCCTCGGATATGGGTGTCTTCATCCTTCTATGGATCAAATTTTCATCTATTTGTACTATTAATTTCCATGAGTATGACTTTTGATTTGCTTACTACTCTTTTGGGTTGTATACCCTATACAACTCATAATACTTTATTTTATTTTGCACGGTCGATCACGGAGGATTCAGTTCCTCTACCGTATGATCACATTGATCCTTTTACTTTTATTGCTATAGAGTAATTTAGAATTTTCTCTCAACTAAGTAAACTGATATATTGGGTCAATGCTATTAAAGTTGAAATTTGTGCTGATATATTGGGTCAATGCTATTAAAGTTGAAATTTCTGCTCTTGGGAAGAATCATACTTGAACTTTGGTGCTACCCACCTGATTGACACATGGTAGGATATAAATAAGTTTATAAGATTAAACAACACTACAATATTCGTATCGTGAAAAGTTTCTCAATTGTTTGGTTTGAATTATAAATGTACATTCAATTTTGTCACTGTTATTTTCTTCCTAATTATTTATTTTGATTGTATAATTTATTAATTGTACATTAACAATATATTTTTACATGATAATCTCACTGTATATTTACATCACTCAACCGTTAGAATTCGTCAATTTTATTTTTTATACTATAAATAAATACCACAATATAAAATAAAAAATTACACTACAAATTATTTCTCTTTTTTCAAATATTTGCTACTGTATTTGCAGTGCTCCATGCACTCACTTCAAGAGAATATGTCCAACTAGATCAGCTTTTCAAGCCTTTCTAATGTAGTTTAAAACACAGATTCTGAAATTGTTCTAACAATATACGTTGCCTGCCTCTTATCTATTGGACGGTTGCTGCTGGGCTGGGCCCATCCTATGATCCCATACAATAATATTGGCAACATTTTTGTTGGTTTATTGAACTTTTATGTTGTTTATCCGCCAACACATGAGACCAATTGAACAATTAAGGCTAAATACTAAATCCATGGACAAAGTACATTCAATAAACCTAGTATAATTAAATGTAACAAATATTTGGATCAAGTGGCACCTTTGTGTCAATTTTATTGGTATCAAAATTTGATAAAATTAACTTAATTTGACACCAATTTGTCACTTAAGCTAAATGTTTGATATTAATATTTTAATTTGGAATTATCACTACCAAATATAAGCCAACATTTTTAACCGAAATTAAAATTAGTATAAAATAGACATATTTATGAAATATTTTATATCAAAAAATGATATTTTTAATGGTTTTGTATCAAGCTTCACTTGGCACAATAAATTTACACTAATGTTGCAATTTTGCCTTAAAACAAAGTATTACAATGTAAAAGTTAAGTTTGTAGTGTGTTCTTACCAACCTTATCACTTTCGGCCAATCCACTTCTTTCCCCTTTTTATGCCTCATATATATATATACACTATATGCAAAGCAAAGCTTTTTATCCTATTGGACTTGGTGGTAGAAGACAATATATAAGAATTTGAGACTTATTTATCGTAATTTTTATGATAAAAGTATTAATTTTATTAAATATATAAGAATTAAAAAGTCATTTTCAAATACACACTTTTTTTTTCTAACATATAAAATTATAAAAAAAACATTTTCAAATATATAACACTTAAATTACAAAAAAAAACACTTTAATTATTAACTATACTACCAATTATTAGTCTATCAAGGGAATAGGGTTGTCATCTTTTTACAACTTTTTCTTCCATTTTCCATATATGCTTATAAGTTTCAAAAGCCTTACATTACCGAGGATTGCATATTTTGTATGAATATCACAAACAAAAGGGTAAAATGCATGCTGTTAGTCAACTATTAAATGGTTAAATTATGGAAAAAACCCATTGATTTTTTTTACTAATTCAATATTGAAATATGATGATTCAGAATATCTCGTAACATGAGAGCTATTGGAATAAACGTATATATGGGGAAGTAATATGTTAACTCTTCCATTGAAGGGCCAATGGATGCTGAAGCTCAAGTATTCAAATTCATGGGGACGGATCGCAGTTGGCTGTCGATCTGACCGTTGGGAGTCGTGTGCTGTTGATGGGTTGTTCCAGCTGTGAGCCCCGGCGTCCATGGTTGCATGCACACACCACCATGAACTTTTTTTTTCCTTCTTTAAAAGTGATTTTTCAGAGGATCCAATTTTGGAAGATGGGTAGGCTAAGCAATCCGCGGCTTCCTTTCACAGAAAGGTGGTCAGGAAAATTTTAACAGCTAAGAAGCTGGAAAAGGGAGCCCACCAC
The DNA here is from genome assembly GCA_030064435.1 of Trapa incisa. Lineage (NCBI taxonomy): Eukaryota > Viridiplantae > Streptophyta > Magnoliopsida > Myrtales > Lythraceae > Trapa > Trapa incisa. Next base: position 7,162,712 of record CM057784.1, on the reverse strand, counting down.
CCACCGCCCACCGCCCACCGCCATGGCTTTGACGCTGGGGCTGCTGCTGTTTGAGGGAGATAGCATTAGCTGTGCTAACGGCAGCTTCGAGTCACCATCAAGATTACGCTCCTCTCCCAGCCCCCACGATCTCCACCGTTCATCTACTGCCACGTGTAACGACAGACCGTCCACTGCTTTTCCCTTAATTAAATTCAATTTCTTTGACCACCTGTAACAAAACATGATCCAAGAGTCCAAAATTTTGGAATTAAATTCAATTAGATCCGATACGGGGTGTTTCGGGTCGAGTCGGGTTCAGTTCAACCGACATCCCTACCCGTATATAACCTACTAAAACTTCTTTATCTAAGCTGATTAAACTTTCTGGCATATATAATTAAGCGATAAAGTAAAGTATATTTGGGGATGGGTTGCTGTTTCCTGCTGTGGGTGCCACTACTGTGCACCCTGCTTCTTGCCTATAAATAAAGATCAAACGCAGTAGAACCCCCTGTGAAGAAACAGAGCAGCCTTTGATTTCATTGCATACCCCCTCCTTCGTTCCAAGGCAAGGAAGGTATTTGTTCATCTTCAGAGTGAAAGAAAAAACACACCCACATACATACATACATACATTGCTGAGTTTGAAGAGCAATGGGGGTTGCAGGGACAATGGAGTACTTGTCGGATTTGATTGGCAGCGGGCACGGCCACAAGAAGAAGAGGAAGCAGTTGCAGACGGTGGAGCTCAAGGTCAGGATGGACTGCGACGGATGCGAGCTCAAGGTCAAGAACGCCCTCTCCTCTCTCAGCGGTCAGTAGAAATCGACTCTCCACCTTCCTAGCCCCACCTTGTTTAAACCCGTTGGTTGGCTGAACTCTGTGGAAGCTCTGTTCTGATCCCCACTAATTTTTATTTACTTATTTTTCACAGGGGTGAAGAGTGTGGAGGTGAACAGGAAGCAGCAGAAGGTGACGGTGACGGGCTACGTGGAGGCCGGCAAGGTACTGAAGAAGGCCAAGTCGACGGGGAAGAAGGCCGAGATTTGGCCGTACGTTCCGTACAATCTGGTGGCTCAGCCTTACGCTGCTTCGGCCTACGACAAGAAGGCCCCTCCCGGATTCGTCAGGAACATCGAGGCTCCCGCAAACACCGCCATGGCGGTGGCCAAGTTCGGCGGCGACGACCCCTTCAACGTTCACGTGTTCAGCGACGAGAACCCAAATGCATGCTCAGTCATGTGAATCTAATTTGGGTTTCTCTAGCTTTATCATATTAATCTGAATGAATTGCCTTTTTCCTTTTTCCTCTGAAATTTTTGTGGGAACTAAGCAGCTGCAGTTGTAAACCATGGCTTTAGGTAATATATATGATGTCTTATTTTTTTATCTTGTATCTCTCTCTCTGCATTTCATTCACAAGCAGCTGATCTGCTTCCTTTTCATCATGGTAGAGATCTGAATCCTCCATAACCAATGACCACAGGTGTGATTTCACATCAGATTTGTTGAGGGTCAGGGTGGGTATGGCTTTTTTTCTGAACACATAAGATGCTCTTTCTGGAGGGTGATGAAGATGATCTTCCTATTCTAGTCAGAGTGGGTATGGCTTTTCTTGAATAGGAGATAACTGGATGACATATGAGACAGCTTCTTAGGTTTCACTTCCTCTCTCAGATCAGTTCTTTCTATGTGAAGAGTGCAAAAAGAAAAAGAGGGTCACAGCCTAATTGACTCTGTCTTACACACTGATATGATACTGTAACAATAATACTGGATTCTAATAGGAGAAGCTCAGTTCTATGATCTGTCATGAACATTCAAATTATTTCATACTCAACTTGGCTCCAACAAAGAGGAGAAAGGCTGAACATAGAAAGAGGAAAGCATATTCTTTGATGTACACAAGAGCCAAACATGGGAAAAGAAAGAAAAGAAGAAACCACAACTTTTCTTTTTACCCCCACTACCCCCTTTCCTCTTTTTTCTCTTTTCGTGCAAGCTTGTCTTTGACCCAAAGGAAGTATGAAATGACTATTCATCAGGGGAAACAGAGAGATTCATCTGATGAAAAGGAAGAGTTTCTCTCAAGACATACACTTGAGCTAGACAATTTGTGAAGCATGACATGTGAGATCCATCAGGAATTAAAGAGTGGAAGTGGGACCTATGCAGATTTCAAGCAGGGCTTGGTGAGTTTGATTGAATGTGATTTCCACCGGAAACAAACTTTGGTGGATCAAAAGTGAGGAAAAGATGACCATTTTGGTAAAGCAACGCATTAGCTATATGCACTATATGATACAATTATTATACATAAGCTGACAAAAATCATAAACCAGATCAGCTCATGTACTGATAAAGGCAGCATTGCCATTTAGGGAGTGATGGTGATAGAAACTGACTGTATTGGGATGAATAATTCATCATTCAACAACAATCTTCTCACAGGCTGTTGAGCTTGTGAGCATCCAAAGATCAGAAACCAATTATGAATTTCCCTTATATTTCAATCAGATCTCGACAGTCTAATGTACACCAATTCAAGTGACTGGGCCTAAGGATGTTTAACCTTGCTAAGGATACCCACAATTTATTAGACTTGATGAACATTTTTACACTTTGACACAAAAAAGAAGGCATAGGACATCAAACCTGCATTCCCCATTCTTTATCTTTGTTCTCAGGAGAGTCCTATTCTGATGAGAGGGAAATTTCATATTGGAGCAAGGGCCGTGCTGCTAGTTCTCTAATAAACATGTTACCTGGAGAAACTGCCTGTTATCACATAAGCATCTGTGATGCATATGCAGAATTGCGACGAAGTTTGAACCTTATGAGCTGACATTTGTACAAGAAACTCACCATAGAATCCTAGTAATTTAGTTTTGGCAATTCGAGATTGCTTCTTTGGGCCTGGTCTCACTTAGCATTCCCCGAGTAGATTCCAACCAAGTTGATATCATACAGAAGAGTTGCATTGGCAGGTATATTGCAGTCACCTGTACCGAAAAAACAAACACCAGGAGGATGGATTATATCAGCGATTTAAACTAAAATCAGACAACCAAGCATCTGAGACTTGCCTGAAAAACAACCCGCAGGTTCTGGTCCATATGCTAGCTGAGGAGGAATCCGAAGCTTACGTTTTCCTCCTAATGGAATTTGCATCAACATTGAGGGGTTTCTTCTCAAAAAACAATTTCAAACTAGAGTAGCATGTAAAAGATAGTAGATATTATTGTGTACTCATAAAGGGTTGGAGTAATATGAACTTAAAAGCCATGAATTGCAAGTGATGCAACCTTATAACCTTATATAACTCCCATACTTCTCTGTTTTATTCAATATGAGATCAATTCTCTTTTTTTGCTTCAAGATCTTACCGACTTGCATGGGTGGCACTCCCCCTCCTCCTAGTATTCCCTGGTCTAGTCCTTTAATTACCTGTGTAAGCATGGAACTAAAGATATAAATTACAAGGGATGAAAATAGGTAATCAGAAGTAAGAACTTGCTGTGCCTAACAATTCTAAACTAACTTATCTGGTTAGAAATTGTGGGATGATAATCGAATTCATAGGACAGATAGGATAAAAAGAAGGTAGAATCATGCCTTCCCAACACCGATACGCATGGTGAGAGGCCTTGCACGCTTGTAGCTGCTGTCAAAAACAGTCCCATCTGAAAATCTTGCAGTGTAGTGAACCTGAACTAACAAGGGACTAGCACTCAGCATTGACAATCAAACAAATTCTAATCTACAGAAGGCATGCTTGAATGCTCCAAGTCCCATTGCTAATGAGATTCTTTTCTATTCAACCGACAGAAGATCTTCCAAAGCTTAGTTGAGGCATAAATTCCAAAGCTTTAAGATGAACAATCATTAATCTTGACCTTAGTTGAGGCAAGCATTCAATCATTCACATTGCAAACACGACAGAAACACTCCATTTTCTCAGTTATGGACGACTATATGACTCACGTTGATAAGTTCACCTCGCGGAACCTCTTCACCGACCCCGACTTTGATGTCACAGTAACCGAGCCCCGACTTTGTGTAGCTCAAATCACACAAGGGCTCGTTCACCGTTGCGTAATACTCCACTCTCGTGGCATCAGCCTTCATGGGCGAAAGGCCCAGAACAGCTGCCGCCAGAAGCCCGATACCTGCATTAGTCAGAGACTTTCTGGACCACGTTAGAGGAGGATGAGGAGAAGAAGAGGTGCTACAGTGTGCGGACATTGAAGATGGGGATGTGGGTTTCAGGTAGACGGTGGAGGAGGTGATGGGCTTTGGCGCCGCGATTGCCAGTGTAGGGATGATTGAGGCCATCTTTATTGGGCTCTTGAGGGAGGGATTCGAGCTCTCCGAGCTCAGTGGCTATGTAGGATGGAAGAAGACGAGAGATGATTGTCTGGGTATTGAGCTCTGTCCGCAGTGGCTATGGCGGGGGATTGGCCTGGATTGGACTGCAAGGCGTTTGGGTTATCTTCTGCAGTAGTTTCGACCGTTGATTTTTTGGATAGGGCGAAACCATTTGGTGCCTGTTTGGATCATAGTAATTTGCTAAAATACCCTCATTCCTCTCTTCCATCCTTTCTTTTTCGTGCCTCTCCATCAAAGGGTAGAAGGGGAAATGAGTGGGGCCCATATCCGCAAAGTGTGATCCCATTTAATTGGAGGAAGCCCAACGGCCCTCCCTGGTCCCCCTCCATCTGGCCCTACAAAATATGGATTTTTTTTGCTGATAAAATATTTTGATTAAAATTACGAATGAGCCCTAAAAGTTTGACCATTATCTAAATTTATCCCTAAGCCTAATTCCACTCAACAACGCATTCTAGTTGAGTTGACCGTGGAAAAAGTGAAGGCCTGAAAATTGGCCCAATTCCTCCCGCCGTGAATCAGGAACGTCCATGCGGGCCCCACAAGCTGAGCTGGACGGTCCAGATCTTACTGAGATGTACAGCTCGATAGCCGCCCCGCAGACAGAAGCTCAACAACTCTTTCCTCTGTCCTTCAGTTATGGGTCTTCTCTCCCATCTCACCAAACCCCCATACAAATCTATATATATAGCGGAAGTAGGTGATGCAGACTTATCAAGCTCTTTGGTTTTTTCTTCCCCACCCACCCACCAATTAAGCCTACCTAACCCCTCCCATGGCGGCCTCCTCTGGAATTGCACTGACATCTACTCGGGTCGCTCCAAGGGAACTGGCTCTTGGGCTCTCTGATCCGGGCATCAGCTCCGCATCGATCTCCTTCCCTTCCAGTAATCCCTCCTTCAGGTAACTCTGGGTGTTCAGTTTTTTATTTGCTTTGCGGTTTGCTCTGGGTTGAAGCAGTGTATGAAACGGTCTAAATGTCGCCTTTTTTATCATCCAAAAGAACATAAAGTTGTGAAAATGAAGCCTAAAGGAATCAATATTCTTTAGTCCTCAGGCAGTATTTTTTGGAATGTACCTTCTCTGGTGGATGGAACACGGAATATTTTGTTTGTACAAAATCCAAATGCTGGTTCTGCATTTCACTAATTCTTTAGTGCCAACAATTACTGGTTCAGATCCTTGGAGATTACAAGGAAGGTGAGGTTGTCAAAGAGGACAGCAGTAGTAAAAGCAATGAGTGGATCCCATAGTGTAGATGTTGATCTAACTTTAAGCCCCAGGGTAAATGCTGTGAAGCCCTCAAAAACTGTAGCTATAACTGACCAAGCTACAGCTCTTGCTCAAGCTGGTGTACCAGTTATCAAATTAGCCGCTGGAGAACCTGACTTCGACACGCCTGCTCCAATAGTTGAGGTACCATCTATTCCAATCAAATTTCATGACAGTGAATTTTCCTGTCTTTTTGTTGACAGGAGCTGTCCCATTCCCCCATCTATATTAGTATTGGGTTTCATTTCAGAATGTTTATACTCCATTTTGTCAAATGTTGTAAAAGAACAAATCTAGATGGCTGGAAGATGGAAAGTTTCCCAAAGTGTGTATATAGTATTCTGCTGTCTATGGTATTTTAGTAACCAAGTGTTTTATTGTGATCCATCAAAGGCTGGGATAAATGCAATACGGGAAGGTTACACGAGGTACACTCCCAACTCTGGCACCATGGAACTCCGTAAAGCAATCTGTCATAAGCTAAAAGGTTCCTCTTGTTTATTTTCTTGACGAATCTTATAGTGGTTATCCATTTATTTTCTCTTTTGCCGTGTTTCTAAATTCGGTTTATTCCAGAGGAGAATGGGCTCTCATATTCACCAAACGAGATTGTTGTCAGTAATGGAGCCAAGCAGAGCATTGCTCAAGCAGTTTTGGCAGTGTGCTCTCCAGGAGATGAGGTATGGTTTTAGCTGCATGGTAAAATGAAACTAAAAACTACATCAAGGTTTGTGGATGGTCTAGCTACTGCTTAACTGATATTCCTTGGCACTTTGGATCTCAAGGTTATCATCTTAGCTATTTTAGTGGCAAATGCAAGTTAAAAGCATTTTCCCACTGGATAATTTCATGAAAAAGCACAGGAAAGAAGATGAAGATGTTGTATCATGAAGCACCTATCCAATAATGTGAAATTAAACCACTGTCTGGCCATTTTATCATAAGTCTCAAAAAGCAAAAAGGGCAACTGAAAAACTTATCATTGTCTTGCCAAACCAATGACAATTCTAATTCAAGTGATTTTTTGTTGTAGAGTGCATCTTTCAATCTAAAAGCATCTGTGGCTGAAACTTAATTTTCTTCCAGGTTATAATACCAGCACCCTACTGGGTGAGTTATCCTGAAATGGCAAGACTTGCTGATGCAACACCTGTGATCCTCCCAACCCACATTTCTGAAAACTTTCTCATGGACCCTAAGATCCTTGAGTCAACGATCACTGAGAAATCAAGACTGCTTATACTCTGTTCCCCCTCTAATCCCACCGGATCTGTTTACCCAAAGAAACTGCTTGAAGAAATTGCTCAAATAGTTGCCAAGCATCCCAGGCTTCTGGTATGAACTTTTCTTTTTTCTTTTTGAATCAAGCTTTCCCTCTCTTAAAAGGCATCTCTCATTTAAGAATTTTGTATCATAAACTTCAATATGGCAGGTTCTATCAGATGAGATATATGAACATATAATCTATTCTCCAGCAACCCATACGAGCTTTGCATCATTGCCAGGGATGTGGGAGAGGACTCTGACTGTTAATGGGTTTTCTAAGGTGACTCAAAGCCTATGTACTCCATGCCTAGTTTTTTTTCCTGCTAAATACTCCATGCATAGTTTTCAGACTACATATGTTTCCAATGGATTTGATGAAATTGTTGAAAGATTACGAATGATCATTTGACAAAATATAAGTTTAGTATATTTTATGCAAGTTCAGGAGGTTTTATGCAGGTCAACTTTTCCTATGAAACTATTGCTCAGAAAAGTGGCAACTTATGAGTTTTTGAGTTACACCTGGACAGTGAAAGAATAATGTAAAATTCAGTACAATTTTAAGCATCTCTTTTCTAAGATATTTGGATATATTCAGGCCTTTGCAATGACTGGGTGGCGGCTTGGGTACATAGCAGGGCCAAAGCATTTCATTGCTGCATGTGGGAAAATCCAGAGCCAGGTGAAGCCAAATTGTTGATTCTATATAATAAGTTGACTGTAGTTTGAAGCTATTGGAATGTTCATCTTGCAATTTAAAATGGTTGTGGAAACATATCTCATTTGAAATTCTGTTTCTTCTCCAGATCACTTCAGGAGCAAGCAGCATTTCTCAGAAGGCTGCAGTGGCTGCATTGGGTCTGGGATATGCTGGCGGTGAAACAGTATCCACTATGGTTAAGTCATTCAGAGAGCGCAGGGATTACTTAGTTAAGAGCTTTGGAGAACTGGAAGGTGTGAAGATAGCAGAGCCCCAGGTGCCAGCTTAAGCCCCAGGCAGATGCATCTCTAATATTTTGTTAACAGACTGATTTCTTATTCTTCCAACTTTCATCTGCAGGGAGCATTCTATCTCTTCATTGATTTTAGCTGTTACTATGGAGCAGAAGTCGAGGGATTTGGTGCAATCGATGGCTCCGAGTCCTTGTGTCGGTACCTTCTCGACAAGAGTCAGGTATGATATGTTTCCCTTCTGGCATATCCCTCACAAATCTTTGGGAGGCAGATCATTATAAGGGAGTGTAGTTGGCACTCAACATGTCTTGTACATTCCATGGAGCTCTGGACATGAGAAAACATAGCATCTACTGTACAAGAAAGTTCACAGTTTCACCAGACATGATCATATCACCTGTGATGATAATATTTTCTGAGCGAAAAAGCTAGTCATACTTTTGAAAGGGCTCGTGCTATACACCCAAAATCATCTATTCTCGATCTTTTGACCATCTGCTGATACATGGACCTATTCATTCAGGTTGCTATGGTTCCTGGGGATGCTTTTGGAGAAGACACTTGCATTCGAATCTCCTATGCAGCTGCACTTTCTGATCTGCAAAATGCAGTGGAGAGAATCAAGAAGGCCCTCATCCCACTCAGGTCGGCCGTCCCCGTTTGACTCCACTCCAGGAAGGCCTTCATTCCTGGCTGCGCGGTTGGAACTCTGTCTTTCAGTGCCCGGTTTCTCTTTCCCTTAATACTGCCTTATACTGCTGCACTTTCTATGGTTGCAAATGTACTTTATGTCCGAACATTTTCACCTTGAGATTTGACTGTAATTTTTCAAATCATTCATAAGGACTGTGGGAATCTTCCCTTGTGCTTTGGTACCAAATGCAATTATCATTTCCATGATCATCCATTAAGGGTAAGTAAATTTTGTCTTGCCATTCAATTTTGTATTAGAAAAAGCAGATTCATCTCTTCTCTTATATTTATATCAAACTAACTATCAACTACTACCAGTAGAAACCCATTCAACTTTACTTCTTCCTTTTTGTCTTTTTCATGCCACCAACTAATTATGTAGAGAAGTAAAAGACCTTCCATGGAGAGTTCAAGACATTCCTACTCGGTTTGACATTGCATCAACATTTATGGATTTTACATTCCTACCTCATACCAATTATATATCTACCATAGCAGCATTTTTTTGGTCACCTGCCTCTCACTGAGAATGCCTGCTGGGACTCTGAAAGAGTTGGTCTATGCATTGAACCTACGTACCTTTCAGGTATAATAACAACCTTGACCTACTGAAAACTTTGTAGAGGAAAAAGAGCGACCTTTGATAGTTGTCGTCCGTCCGGCTAGGGACTACCTTTATTTATACAATAGATAGGGGTAAAGCTAGTTAGTTAATCGGAAGTCTTTCGGATAAATGGCCATGAAAGCTCCAACCGAAGCTCATCTTTTGTACTAATATTAGCACTTTTGAGATCACGTTCTTGGCCCATATACGTTTACTGAGTTGAATGAGCATACCATCATCAAAAACAGTACAAATAGGATAAGGCATTACATCTCATCGACTACTTAGATTCAAAGACACAATTTTAGAAGAAAAAAATAGCCCTTATTCAAGATTTTGTACAATGTTTTAAACAATTACTCAATGTTGAATTACAATGAAAATTAAGAAAAATAAAATATTTGTATCTAAATCACCAAAACGGGCAAAATTTTAGGGCTTAGTTTGAAAATTTAGCCTAAAATGTGTGAGGAAAAAGAAGATCTCTGGTCAATCCCTTGCAAGAAAAGTAGCAAAGCTCACCTGCCCAACCTAGAAAAACAGAGGCATCTCTTGGGGATTATTGGTCTAGCAATTTCAAATATTTAGTGAATCTTAGGAGGTTATCTATTGTTTGATAGTGGTTGATAATATGGTGGAGACTCGAGATCTTTATGTTATTGTGGTTGCAGCTCAAACCCAATAAAGTGATGTAGAAATTTGGACCATATCCATATCCACATTCACTATCTACTTTTTGAGCGAATCGGATCGATCATATGTGATGTTCGTGTCGTTAGTCATACTGGTTTGGTTTGTGCAATCAAATGATCAATCATCCATATTGGAAATTATGATCTCTAGGGTTACACAATCGATTCTCTCTAAGAATTTTGACCGTCCACGTGGAGCGAAGTTCATCACTGGGGATGACAGACAAGCCCTTCACCCAAGGAGCAGTTGGGTGCTGCAGGTTGAGGTTTGGTGGCTCTATCAAGACTTCAAAGCTTCGCCATGACTTTAATAAATTTCTTTAATGATTACTGTGTGAACGCCATGACTTTGAAGTTTGTTTGAATGGGTTAGTCTGTCTGATGGAAGGCATATATACAAAAGTAAGATATAGATTCATGATGTAACTATGCAAACGTGCCCTTGCATGTGTGTATAAGGGCAAGAACATCGGGCATCTTTGTCTTCTTCAACAGCACAGTGCAGTATAGGCTGTAACCTTCTTGCTTTACAGTGTCAAAAAAGAAAAAAAGATGAAGAAAAAGGGCTGATGAATTACCACTTTTAATGTACTGGGATGCTTCTCTTGAGCTGAAGGACAATGATTATGGTATCTGCGGTAGCAAGGACGAGAACGATGGATCTTCCAGGAGGATCTCCGACCAGGCGGAACAAGAAACTCCATCGTCAACAAGAAGCTGATGAGATGAGGATGATTTCGGTGGTTGGGTGGGCTGCCAGCCGGTGAAGTTCAGGGAATCCTCGACCATCATGCAGCTTTCCCTGCTCGGAGTTGCCTGGAAGCTGCTGCTAGAATTCCGAAGCTCCGGCAAGCGAGGGAAGGAGAAGAAATCCTCTCCAATCTGGCCGGAGTTGGAGGCCGACGACAGCGACCCAAAAACCGACTGAGATCCACAGGCCAAGGGCTCTATCTGCGGGAGCGAACTCAGCATCTTCAGCGTCTCGATGTCCATGAGGCCATTGCCGTGGTTATTGCCGGAGGGCATACTAGGACTCGGGTCATTAACCACGGAGGAGGTAGTCGCTGCCGACGGTGTTGGTGTATGCAGGAGGCTCTGGAGGTAGTGAAGCTTGGCCGTAGCTTCCGCTTGGAGCCTCAATGCGTGTTCTTCGATGGAGCTCTGGTGGTCCATGAGCAGCTCTTTCAGGTTAACCAGGGCCAAAAGGTGGGGCAGGCTCGAGAATATATCGACGGTCCTCGGCCGGTGAGTCACTGGATCGATGCCGGAGTTAATGAGCCGCTTCTTCAGGTGGGTATTCCAATAGTTCTTTATCTCATTATCGGTACGGCCCTGCAAATGCCCGGCGATGGCCGACCACCTGATTTATTTACATACAAGAACTTATAATTAGCGTAAGAATTTGTGTCTGGCCATTAAAGAGACTAATTCACTTACTTGTTTCCCAGTACTGCATGGAGATTGAGGATCGTGTTTTCTTCTTCCGGCGAGAACTTGCCCCTCTTGATATCGGGTCTCAAGTAGTTTGTCCATCGCAGTCTACAACTCTTACCGCACCGGTTGAGACCTGCGAGTTTCGGGAGGGCTCTCCAGCTGCCATGGCCGTTTCTCTTTATGTAGTTGGTAAGGATTTCGTCCTCTTCGGACGTCCAGGGACCTTTCTTCAGCCCGGTCTCCTCGCAGCAGGGCGACCTTCCCATGCCTTCTTCTCCTCCTTCTTCCTCTTCTTCTTCTTCTTCTTCGTGTTGACGATGATATTCAGGAGGGAGATGGGTAACGAGTAGATGGTGGGTGGGGGTTGATGCCTCCTTGCTCTCCAACCACAACTCCTGGACTTGCTTCTCTATTTATACAGCCGGACTGCTGCCAGCAAGGCCTGACACTTGGTCCAAATCACTGAGAAGCTTGGAAAAGTTTGTCCAATATTTTAGTTCATTCTCCATAATTTTGAAATTAGGTTAATGTTGCCATATTTATGACATAAGGATTAATAATTTTGAAAATGGACCGACCTATGGAATTTTGGAAAATTATATACCTCACTATGTTAAAGATTAGAAAACCCCCAAGGGAAACTAGGAGGATGGGCACATAACATGAAAAATGCAATGATTATAAAGTATTTTTTCTACATCCCTAACTTATAACATGTGAATCACAAGATCAGGTAAACTTTGTACAAATATAATAAAATTTTGAATTAATTTTCTTATATGGAATTAGATATGAGATTATTAGTCTATCTATATTATATTTTTTGTACTAAATCAACTTATAATTTAATTTATATATAAATATTTTATTTAGTTTAAATTATATATAATTAAAATTTTATTTAATTAATTTAAAATAATAAATTAAATATGTTGCTCAAATATAATACAAAATTGTCTATATGTTAAATTAAATTAAATATTTATATATAAAACATAATATCATACAAATTATATATAAATTATAACAATATAGATGTTTATATATAATTTATACGCTATTATAATTTATATATAATTTTATTTAAAATATAAATTATATATACTTTTAATTTAATAAATTATAATTAAAATTTATCATATATGTAGTTTTATAATGTTATAATTTATATATAAATATTTTCCTTTAACTTATATATATATATATATTTAAATATAAATATTTTATTAAATAAAAATATATAAGATATGTTTTTAAATATATATATACACATAATTTAAGTATTAATAAGAGAAATATTTTTTTTACGTAAAATAAATCATATTTTTTTATTAAATTCATTATTGTATGGTGATTAGTATATTATACTATTGTCTAAAATACTTGTAATTTATATATAAATATTTTTATTTTGGAATTATATATTTTATTTAAATTTATTTTTAAATTTATATGTCAGCATGATGTATTAGTTTATTTGGCATCTATTTCACGTACAAAAATGTCATTTAGGTAATTTAGTATTTTATTTTTATATAAAATAAATAAAGTAGTATTTTAGATTTTAGATAATATTTTATTAAACTTTAAAAATAAATAAAATTGTATTTAAATAACATATTCCAATTTTAATAATCTCGGCCTTATACCTTGTAACTAAAACCATTTTTCACATATTTCTTAAATTATTGCTCAAACTTAAAATTTTAGGCTTTTCTTTGTTAATTGTGTGAGTATCAATGTAAAAGAAAATAGATGAAATTTTCTCTGTAGTGTCATTTTGCAATTTGCATGCAAGGACGATTAATTATTGAAATTCACTCTCTTTTTTAATATTATATGCAATATTCAAGAGGAATTTAAAACATGGAAGCCTACATTTTGCTAAATTATATTCCCACCAAAATAGCAGTCCATCTTTTTGTATTAAAATATAATAGTTAGACCAACTAAACTATCTAATATAGTCGATATTTTAAAGAGTTATAATTAATATATGCTTTAAGCATATCTAATATCGGCTTTACTTTGAAACGTTCATATTTATTATAAAGTATGATATAAAATAGTATTACTAATATAATAATAATAATTATTATTTTTTTAATAAATAGGATAAAAATAAGTTTATAAGATATATAATTGGAGTGTCATAAAATTTTCTTATGTACTTCTACATAATATTTTAGTGTATGAGCAAAAATATTTTTCCCATAATCATATGCTCTAAATTATTGTGATATTGTCACAGGACAAATATACCTCTATTATGAGAGAATCTCAGTTGTTAGTCATATGATTAGCCTACTCTTCCCCCTCCGAAGTACCCACCTTATTATTCGTATAGATCAATTAAAAAATAATTTTGTGTATAATTATTTTTATTTATTTATAGAGATAATATTGAAAGACCCTGTTAAAATAAATTAAAAAGAGATAAATATATTTTATAAAAAAATATTCAAACAACAATAAATATTGGTTACTTGATATATTATTATTATTGGGCACTTAAAAATGGAAAAATGTCAGTCTAATAATAGTCTACATATTAGAGAATCTTAGATTTCCGCAACTCTTCCATTAGATTATGTGCCAATAATATAAAACACCAAATTGCTTTTTGAAAATTATAAAATGCAAATATTCGTCTCTTTTGCAATGCATCATGACACAACCATCTATATAATGATATAATGCATAAACTTTTAAATATATATATATATATATATATACATTGGAGTTTATAATGTTTATTGGGTGCCTTTCTCATCTTCTCTAAATGAAATGACCTAAACATGCACAATTTGTATATACTATTGAGAGAGGGGGTTTCTGCTTGATTGGGGTTAGTTAGATGAATACAAGTAAACTAATATGAGGATCAAGGGAGGAGATCATCAAATCTAATTAAGATTGTGACCTGCAGCAGCAGTGGTCAAAGGCATGTTGAACAAGAAAGCTTGAGCTCTGCTTCCATGGCTGGAGAGACTTAAACGCTTAGAATAGGATGTGGGGCAAGATGTGACGACACTGACTATTTGACTATTGGTTGAAAATAGGGAGCTATCGGCCGGTTAGAGGAAAGTTGGTGCGACCATTTTTTTGAGTACCCTGAAAAAATGTCACCCCCCTTAATTAATTATCGTGAACTCCTAAAGCTCAATGGGAAACCCTAAGTAGTCATATAGGCAAAGCATATTTTGTACATGTAGTTGTATACCAATACAAATGTGATGCATAATAAATAATCTCTTTCTTCCTAATTTTATCACTTTAATACCTGCAAACTGCATCTAGAAAACATGAAAAATTAAAGAAGATGTCGTTATCTGTTTGTTGTGTAATGTCAGCTAATTAAACAACTTAGCATTCTCGATTGATTAAGCTTTTTTTTTTAAATATGATTGGTTAATCTTCTACCAAACACGCATCTAAATTCTGACTTTGTATGCCCCATTCTGGCCACTTACGTACATGCATGCATGCAAAAATTCGGGAATTTTATTGAGGGTGGGATTTAATAGAGAGAATATGTGGGTTGAATAATGATTCAACGCTCACTCTTACTTGATAAGATTTGGTGAATTTGAAATCATATATTTTGACAGCAGAAGAAGAAGAAGATGGGATAGTGATGATGATCATTTGATTTGTATACTATTTTTTGCAGTAAAAATGGAAGCACTAACGTTACATAGTGAGGCCATACTTCATGTTTATGGACTAAAGAAAGGAGATTTTGGACATAGCCTTCTTAACCATGTGCACAGTACATTGATATCCTCCAAGTTTAGTTAATTTAATTGATTATACGTGCAAATGGACTCAAAACAGGATGCCCTTTCTTCATATATGCATCAAAGGTTATATTAGAGTCACTCACAGATCATAGTATTAATACCACATGCACACTTAAAATGCACAAATCTTCGTCATGCCTCCTCCTTCCCACTCTCTCCATTAGGAAAAAGGGTCCAAGTTTTCCCAACTGTTATGTCCATTCATGTGGGTCTCTTGATTTCCAGTTAAAATATATGCAGAAATGGCTGCCAATGGAGTCTAGACCCAGAGGACATGAGAGAAAGGGTCTTTAATCACTCCATAAAATAACCCCACCATTCCCAAATTCAAGTGTAAGTTCCATTTATAGGGAATCTCCACTCCCACCCCTCCACCCAATTGCTACCCTCTTTCATTATGTCATGTTTGAACTATTCAATAGCATGTGACATCATATGTGTTTTACAGAGCTACTTGGATCAATATAAGCTGACAGTTTGACCATTATATTATACTTGCATGATGGTGCATGCCCTAGCTATAGCTAGCTAGGTACTATTTTCATCAACTCATATAATCATGATTTATTATTGCCCATGTCACCAATATGAACATTAATCAATAAAAAAAATCAATTGGACTTGTGGATCAATGGTCAAATGATGCATGCAACACGGCTCCATATATGCTTACGTTAATGGGCATGCCAAGTAGTACTTGTTATTGCTCTTTGAAACTAGAAGAGTAAAATTGTCGTTTTATTAAAGGCTTGTAGTAATACCTTTTTGAATATTTTATAATTAAATATATGATTTATTTTTAAATTGTTAATTTTTATTTTTTATTCCTTTGGATTCGTGTGGGACGGGCTGGGCTAGGGAGAGGCTTTGTAAAATGGGCCTTTAAAAGGCTGATTTGGGCTTCAGAGGCCGCTGTGATCGGCCTCCTTCCTGGGCCCCCATGTCGAGCTCAGCGCCGCCGAAAGATCCTCCTGTTTTTTCCCCTCTTGCCTCCTGATGCCGCTTCTTCTCTTTTCTGTTGTCTCTTCCGGTTCTACCTTTGCCAGGCCTTGCCTGTGTTTGTTTAAGGAAATTCGTCGTCTTTCCCAACAATTTGCAGATAGGTACGACCAGATTCGAATGAGGTGAAATGGAACCGTGCAGCAATAAGCAAGATGCCGCGTTGGAACCTGTGGAGAGGCGGCCATGAAATCGAACACTCAAGAGCACACGGTTGGGCATTATTCTTTCTGTCACGCTCAGATCGAACAGCGAATATAGTGGATACAACAGCTCCTATTCGACTACGTAGTATAGTATCCTATTCCCCTCTTGTCGTTGAAGCTTTCGCTTCCTATACATCCCTTCGCCTGTGATGGTCCTAAATCTTCAGCCGCTCGAGAACCTGATCGTAGCTTGTGACCTATTGCAATGCGAGGAGAAGGCCTGCTCCGTCTCGATGGCCTGATCAAATCGGAGCCTTCCGATCCTTATTTCGTCCCCGGTGGGTTGTTTCTCGATGACTCCCTGCCCTGTTCTTCTTCCTTTGTCGCTGTGGTTTCTGGAAAGACCCGAACGGGTCCGAGATTGTCTGCGGGCTGCTGTAAACATCCGAGCTTCGGTCCGATACGGGTGAGAGAAAGGTTTAGGAATGTCGGTTTCTTGTCGGTGAGCTTGTCCGTGAAGGGGAACGAGGAAAGCTGCTTACAGGATGGGCATAATGTTAAAGTTGAGGTGGTGGTTGTGGAGGAGGAGGATGGACGGAAATCCGGTGCTTTGAATACGACGAAGCATCTCTGGGCTGGAGCTGTTGCTGCTATGGTCTCAAGGTTTTGTGCTGATTCTAATGCCTCTTTATGTGCCTGTACAGAGTTCCATAATAAGTTGTGGTAGTCAACCATTTCTTGATGTATTTGTTTGTCTATGTATGTTCTATGCCATTGGTAAAGAAAAGTTTCCTATAATTGGGGTATATCTGATCATCATCAATCTCATATAAATCTCACGGATTTCATAAGCAGGCTGCTAAATACTTGGTTTCACATCTGTGTGTATGAATATATATCAATTCTGTAGTTCTGTTATGATGTATAAATAGTTAGTTATATACAGTAAAATCCCTATCCAATGTGCATCCACTGTTTGCTGTATTACTTATAATTCATGCCTTTATGGAGGGGGCATAGTAGGGCTTACATATGATTTTTCCCCTCTGTCTTGTAGAGTTTGCAGCCTAGTAATTGCATCCAAAGTAGATAATTATCATATGTGCCATCTTCTCTAAGGCTTTTCTTCATCTCTACATTTTTATGGATGTTGTGTTTGCGGAAACTCTCCTGTTATGGATGAAGTGGATATTGAGGTTGATATGCAGTATATGTTCAAGTCAGTTTTCAGAGCGCGAACCATCTTCATAGGGTTGGTGCTTACTCTACTATGGTAAAAAGCTGTGCATGCTAACAATAAAATTCTGCAGGGAGAACTGGTTATGCTGTATTTCTATTATGGGATTATGTGTTGAAAACATTGTTAGGCGAATTAGCAAATGATGCCATATCTAATTTTTCGCTTTTCCTTTGGCCAAAGATATCTACTTTTTACCCTTGAACAGAGTTTTTCCTCTACATGATCTAAATGAATCTTTTTTCTTTTGTTTTGCTACATCAGAACCTTCGTTGCCCCTTTCGAGAGATTAAAGCTGGAATATATAGTACGGGGAGAACAGCGGAACCTCTTTGAGCTTATCAAGGCTATTGCAGTAACTCAAGGACTGAAAGGATTTTGGAAAGGAAATTTTGTGAACATACTTAGGACAGCCCCATTTAAGGCCATAAACTTCTATTCCTACGACACGTACAGAAATCAATTGCTGAAATGGTCTGGAAACGAGGAGACGACAAATTTTGAGAGGTTTATTGCTGGTGCTGCAGCAGGAATTACTGCTACCCTGCTATGCTTGCCGATGGACACGGTACATTTAATCCTTTAATTATCTTTTATTTGTGAGTTATATTTTTTGTCATGTTCAATTGAGATACAAGTAAATTGGAGTAGATGCCATGGAAAGTGAAACGAAAAACTGTTATAGAATAAAAGGCTTCTGGTTGAGTTAGCTGCTGCTTCATTATATTAGATATAACATTTTAGCAGATACATAATGTGAAAATCTGTTTGTGGTAGCATAAGATAGTGGCAGTGTATTCCCTGACATAAGCAATGCTTTGAACATTATACCACCACCCTAACACCATACTTATGAAGTACAATGTTTAATGCTCCTGATTGAATTTTGGCTTGAATGTTTGTTTTTTCCAATGATATTAGGAAACTATTTTATCAGCTATTCAAGAACTAGGCTATAATCTAAACCAAACAAACTATCCTTGTCGTTAGAATTGAGCCCGTGTGTCCTCCTCCCTTGTTCTTGGCCTAATAGGGGGTGTCTAATCATTTGCCCTCTAGCATTCATATGTGATATTGAGTATCAGCCCGGCACAGTGATTTTGCCTTATTATTTGTAGTCACTTTTTCTGGGCGTCCTGGGGAGATCCTAACATATCTTGTGCTAGGATTGTGTCATTCACTCCCCCAAGCCAGGCTCCATTTTAGCTGTCCCTGGCCATGAATTTCCTTAATAACTCACATATGAAGTTTCTTCCTTTACTTAAAATTTCATTAGGGTTCTACCTATCATGAGATTCTTTGCATTGCAATTTGAACTTCATTAAGGTTCTTCCTTTATTTTCTTTTAATACAATTTTGATTAGGATATCCAATTTAAACTTTGGAAATTTTCAGATAAGGACGAAAATGGTGGCACCAGGCGGGGAAGCCCTTGGTGGTGTGATAGGTACTTTCCATCATATGATCACCACGGAGGGCTTCTTATCTCTGTACAAGGGCCTCGTTCCTTCAATTGTTGCTATGGCCCCTTCTGGAGCAGTTTTCTATGGTGTTTACGACATCTTAAAATCAGCCTATCTGCACACACCCGAGGGACGGAAGAGGCTTGAGCATATGAAGCAGGAAGGAAAACAGTTGAATGCCATGGAGAAGCTGGAGCTGGGCCCCATGAGGACACTGCTCTACGGAGCTATTGCAGGGGCTTGTGCTGAAGCTGCAACTTACCCATTTGAGGTTGTCAGAAGACAGCTCCAGATGCAGGTCCGGACCACAAGGCTAGGCGCCCTAGCTACGTGCATCAAGATTGTCGAACAAGGGGGTGTGCCTGCCCTTTATGCAGGACTGGTCCCCAGCTTGCTACAGGTATGTAGCTGTTCCCACTGCCGATCTAAGTAGAATAAAGAGCTTGCTAAAACATTGTGTGCTGTTTATTTATGTCATTGAATTCATTGCCAAGCTGTGTAATAATTGGCTTCTTACTCCCATTGAACCATACTTCAGGTTTTACCTTCCGCTGCCATAAGTTACTTCGTCTATGAGTTCATGAAGATAGTCTTGAAAGTGGAATTGCGGTAGACGGATCAATCTGCTCAGACGGTGCCCAATTTGTCGACGACAAACCAAACTGAACCTATTCTTCCATATTCTTCATTTTTCTTTTTATATTTCATTGATCGTAAGCTTGAGGCTAGATGTTATTATCAGCCTATCACTTACAACTCCATTGAGATGCTCAAGAGAATGACAAAGGCACGTGTTTCCTTGCAATGATAGCATGGAGTAGGAAGCAATGTTAGCAAGATTTCAGGCTGAAAATTAGATAGATGCCATGCCTTATTGTGGAATTTTGAGCGGGCTTCCATAGGCCTACACATAAGTTACAAATTGTCTCTGTGAAAAGTCAGCTTCACACCAAAAAAAAGAACCATATACAAGGCTGCTGTTCCTCCTTATTACTTTCTTTTAGAGGGGTAAAAACAAGAGGGCAATACTAAGTTATGCCTGTACAAGGACCGCCATATCCTAAGAAATCAATGTTTTACAATGCATATCATGTCATCTCACTTTGCCTCCCGATAAAAGGCAGACAAGAGTAGTGAAAGCTCAAAATATATAAAAAGGGAGGCAAAATGTAGTAGAAGAATAGGAGATCCACTGAACGATCAAAATACCTAAGCTCACAGGTTTGGCAGCCACCGCCTCCAGCCCTTGCTGTTACTATTAGTTCCGAGTCTCTCGTAGAAGAGGATATACCCGTGGTCTGTGTTACTAGAGTACTCTTGGGCGGACCCAAAGAATGTCTGAACAGCAGACTCGTCAATCATCTCCACATTCTCATCGTCGAAGAAGAGCCAGTGGTTGTGGCTCTTGACGAGGCTTACATAGTGCCCGTGATTAGGTCCGCTCCCCACATGGACTACCACAGCGAACAGGGAATATTCCGCATCTGCATCTTCTACAGAGTTTATTAGCTTAAGCTCCAGTGGGAACACAACGCGGTAGGATAGTTTCTTGTGGCGTCCCAGCTGCTCTATGTACTTGAAGCGCTTGAGATGGATCACAAGGATCTGAGGGGTCTTCTTGATCTTCATCCTCTTTTGGGCTTCTTGCAAGCTGCAATCACATAATCACCATGAAGATAGTGAATTAACAATAGGACAAAAGATGGTATTATATCATCACTAGTCTACTTCACATTTTCTCATGAGGAATAAAATGTTCAATGATTCTGCCTGAAGATACAAAGAAAACTATTTCTTTCCTTTTCCCATTATTTTGAATGACTAATGCAAAATCTAGTAAAAAATTCCAATATGGAGAAGATACAAAATAACAAAACATGTGACCATCAGCTGAACATTACCAACTTAAGCTTAAGTGTATAAATAGCCCTCACCACTTAGAAGTACAAAAGCAAGCCTACTTCCAGAATGGAAGGTATTCTATCTGGCAAAACTACTACCATATAACAGTAACAACTCAGGACACTGCAAGACAAGATTAACTTCTCAAAACAGCACTGATACTACAGTTCAATAGAAGGCGTAGGTCCCACGAATCCCAAAACAGATTGAATCAAATGGTTAAAATGCTCCCCAACGAACATATAGTGCTGGTTTTTTTCAATCAAAAGCAATCCAAATATAAGGCTTTCTAGAATATTATCCTAGATTTAAAAATAAAAAAGACAACGTTGGGCAATAAATGGAAACTTTAAAAATCAATATACAAAAAGAATTTTACTATGGCTACGAACCTGCAGCACTTATCGCAGAAGAATTTATCCTCGGCATTTAATGTTTCTGTCGAGCTAAAGTTCTTCAAGCAACTTGTTATTGAGCTATTCTGCTCAATATCCAGGCTCAGGTCAAAGAAAGTTTCTTCTCTTGCTGTCACTGTCTCACAGCACAAGCACCTTGTCTCATTTGTCAGTATTCCCTGAATCGTGGCAAACAACAGAAAAGGTAAGATTGTTCTAACTCAGCAAGATATAAATTATCAATTGTAAAACCAACTCTTTTCAAATCCAAAATTATGAAGCAGGCACAAGCTGTCATTCTCCACAAGGAATGTTACTTGTTAGGCAGGAAATGATGTGGAGATCATGAATCTTAACATATAGCATGACATTACAGTAAAGTAACATGATGCTCAATTAGATGAAATTTTGTCATCAAATAAATAACAAACACACTTAATTTTGGCATTTATTTCACCATGCTTATATTGTCATAAACATGATGTCAGAAATGTGTTGGTAATAAGATTACCTGGAAATTTTTGTGAACCCAAGTAACCAGTGGCTCTTTGTGAACACCGTTAGCTTGAGCATTTTTTGGTCCATTTGCAATCGTCTCAGGAGGTGACGATGTTTCTGCATTATTTTTTGCAGCTCGAGCCTCCTTCTCCAGTATATCGACAAGTTCATTGAGCAGAAAATTCAAGAATTCATGGGCATCCTATCAAACAGACAGTAACACTCCAATTACATAGTATGATAATATACTAAGAACAGAATTCTTATAAACAAGCAATATTTAAAAGGCAATACAATAAGCACATCAACTGGTTTTTGAACAAAATAATAAAAAAATATTTGTATGCCAAATACACAATAAATGATCATGGAAAATGAAGTGAGGTTCCAAAAAATAGTTTTCTAGAGAAAAAATATTTAAAATGATTCTGAAACATTTACATTGGAAAGAGAAGGAAAACAGCTTCTCCAAATTCTCACTATTCTAGTTCTCATGACTGTAGCACAGTTAATGCGATGATCCAACTATTTCAATTACCCATCAGATTATATCAAGATTATAAAGCTACAAATACACTAATATTAAACCTCCATTCACGATGAGCATGCACTTCCATCATGGGATTATGCTACCAAATATAGCATAAAAATTTACAATACAACTCTTCTAAAGTACTCCACTGCAATGTGAGAGAATACCTGGTGCATATAGCTTCGGAAAAGCTCATTCTGTTTTTTCAATCTCTGGACAAATCGCTTAGGGGAAATAACACCAGTCTTCTTCTTTTGAGAACTTATCTGCAGAAAGAACATGAATAGAAATTACTCAACTCCGCAAAAGTGGCATCTTACAAAAAGAATGTATATGCTATAACCCAAGTCTTTCTATAAAAGAAATGCAGGACAAAGAAAGTGGAATACCACTACATCAATGTATAGTATCCTAAGCAACAAGTCACAGCAATGTACTATCTTATGTTTTCCTATTAGATTAGTGAAATTATATCCTTTAGTCTTTACTATCATGGTTCTGACACACTATTATACATAGAATAACTAATTTCTTGGTATATTCGAATAAAAGGTCTGTATTTCTTTAGTAGATCGTAAAACATAGAAAACTAGGCATCGATACTTATGCATGTGCAATACATATAATTGAAATATATTGTGCTTCCAGTACCAGCACTATCAGGAAAAGGGGAAATGTGAATTAACGGATCAGTGCAAGAAAAATCAAACTAGAATGTCTAACTATTATCTGACTAGCTCAGTCCTTCAGCATGGGTACAAAAAATAAGTGTCTTCAAGAGTCGCAGAGTTACCACCTGGGTGAAGAGATCAGCAAGGCAAGTCAAAAGATTATCTTCTACATCCCCGCTACCTTTATTATTTGCATAATAATCCAGCAGTTGTTCACGAAATGGAACACAAAAGTAAAGCGCCTGCAAAAAAACCCCGGAAAAACTTAAAATCAGAAACCCCGACAATGTAGGAGCCAACGCTGCAAATCCCGTCAGATGAAATCATCCATGCTCCCAAACAGTTTATACACCTCACAGATGAACTAAGGTAAGCTCCTCTTTCAAGATCGGACATCATGACCTCTTCACACAATTCAATTCTAATGTTTATTAGAAAGACAGCTTAAGTAAGATGAATTCATTCAAAAGCAATCATATTTCATACAATATTAACAAATAAAGACGCAAATCTACAACCGCGAATTCTTTCCCAATGTAACTATGGACACATAGATGAATCCAATCAGACGACAACTAACAATCTCTATATAGAGAGAAAAACCAACACACGCGATCAATTCGTCCACATCAATCAACTGCAATATGGAGAAGTGGCTTTAGAATCATAGTCAACAGATACAAAAACCACGAACCTGCAAGACGCTATTACAGTAGCAAGTGTTGCCAAAATTCTCGAGGCCAAAGTACCGCTCGCCCTCAGGGAACTGGTCGCCAAGAGCCTTCTCGAGTTTCGAGCCCGTTGCGCCCATGGCCAGTGAGCTTCACACGAGTATCACGGACGGAGATAGATTAGCCGACCGAGTCAGCTGAGCAAGTAGATGAGTCAGATCTTCAGCTGAACTGTACTCTCTCCATCGACAGTGGCCGCACCTCTCGACCAAGAATCTCTCCAATTAATCGGTGAATTGATCGAGATTGATAAATTTGTTTATGGTGAAGAATTGGAAGATGAGGGTTTCCTTCTCGATGAAGCACGCGAAGAAGAAAGAAAATGAAGCCCGACAAAAAATAAAAATGTGATAGGAAGAACTACTGCCAATCCATTTTTCACTTCAGCCACTCCCCCACGCTGTGTCTTAGAATGAGAAAAACCCAATCATTAGGGTCATTTTAGAAATATCAAAATAATAGGGAATAAATAGTAATTAACATAAACAAGAGGGCATTCAGATAAACGACCTTATCTATAGCAAGAGCTCACTCTCTCCCAATCGCAGAACCTTCTTCTCAGTCGAAGCCGGAAAGATGCTGAGCGTCTCCGTCGCCTCGCCGGCAAGCCTTGTCATCCCTATCCGCGTAGCCCTTCCGAAGTCCTCCTTCAATGGCATTCAAATTAAGCAGGCATGCACCGCCACCACCGCTCAGGCAGCATCGTCGTTTGGTAGGGCGGTCAGTGTCGTCATGATGGCGAAGAGGGAGGAGGAGATGAAAGAGATAAGGACGAAGACAACGGATGAGATCAATGACGAGGTTGTGGAACTGAAGGGGGAGCTTTTCATGCTCCGCCTCCAGAAATCAGCGCGGAACGAGTTCAAGTCCAGCGAGTTCCGCCGCATGCGCAAAAGGGTATCCTCCATCCTTTATAAACACTCTGCACAATATTATTTTTTTCTTGAATTGCTTGAGTAGATGCCTTTTGAATTTCAAGAATGAAGATTTACTCGGAGGAGTTAATAATGTACTTCGAGAAGGGAGGGCGCTTCTGAGCTTCATCTGAATTGGATTTATTTGGATTGGTGTGTATTGAATTGGAAGACATGATTCTGGCCATATATCATGAACTTGACTGGGCTGTGCACTTGCCGATGTGTGTTTCTAAGTTAGGTGTGGTACTGTACTTTTCAAAGATAGAAGGAAATGCCCTTCCAATTGTTGTTGGAAAGCTCGTGGAATTTCATCCCCAGCGCAAAAGTTTTCAACTGAGACAGGAGTGCTAGAGCTAATAAGATTCCTGTAGTTCATAGCATCATGGCTATTTCATGATTTTCAGAGGGTATAGTATGATAGGAAATATGTCACTTGTTCATGATTTCTAGAAGTAAAGTAGTCTTCAATGGTGCAGATTGCTCGCATGTTGACAGTGAAACGAGAGAGGGAAATTGTGGAAGGAATCAACAAGAGGCTGTCGAGGAAGCTAGACAGGAAATGGAAGAAGAGCATAGTAGTTAGACCACCGCCTTCACTGAAGAAACTGCAGGAGGAAGAGGCTGCTGAAGAAGCTGAGAAGTCAGCCTGATCTGATCTGAGTAAGCTTTTCCCATTATCTTGCACTGATTTGTTGTTTAGAGAGAAGCCCAATTGACCCAATTTTTCCATGTTACCTAGCCTTGAACAGTTTTCATGTATATTGTTACTCATGTGTAGATTTATCAAATGCCAATATCCCTTTTGCACCTGTGTTGATTTCAGTGTCACTCCATGGTCATGAAATTACCATACAGAGGATTGTTTTGATGTGTTTGTCAAGGGTAATTTGCTACTGTGCATCATCCTTGAGTTGCAAACTCATCACTATGATACAACTCTATCTTATATAGTACAAGTATGCTTTCTTTCAATGATTTTTATCAAAGCAACACAACTCAAGGTCCAGCTTCAATTCACAGCTGCATAGACTGACCACTTTCAATGCATATAACATGTAGTATTATTGACTAGTGCAGCACAGCTAACCACTAACATGCATTACAGACTGACCCAATTGGCTCATCGGCCCAATCACATACATAATATATACAACAAGATCGTAAGTCAAACTTAGCAATTTGTCCATAGGAATGGTTCTCAGGCCACACTTTAAAGGTCGCTCATCTCATTCAACTTATGATGACTCTCAGGACACACGCCATATAGTGCAAGAAGAAACTGTCTTCCAAGATATGTCTCATACTTACCTGCAGCTGCTCCACATCTGCACCATGGCTGCTCAAATATGTTGTTTGTTTTAGATTGTTGAGAGTCTTGTGCAGTATTTGCTTTAGACGAGCTCATCTGAGACACACCCATATTCTCTCTTGGGAGAGATTCTATCCTTTGTTCATTGTAGGCTAGTTTGGCAAGGGTAGTCCCAAGGTCAATATCAATGGTGATTCATGGACCTTGCTATCATAAACTGTCAATGTGCTACATCAGACTATCAGTACCCACCTCCATAGCTCTTTATTACTGAATATCCACTAAGCAAACAAGGAGATTCATTAGTCAAAACAAGTTCTGTGTTGATAGATTCTAATAGACCAACAAGGAAAAAAATTAAAACATCATTTCATGACACATTTATGTTCAGAATTAAACATCCCACATGGATCTTATGTACACAAGCCTCTCAGATCACAACTCTCATAAACAAAAGGAAAGAAGGAATATCAACACTTCCATAATACACTCAGCACCCTCAAGGTCCCCTTAAACAAACAAGAATGATAAGAGTGAAAAATAAAGAAGCTAAAGCACATGTTCCTTAGGACAAAAAGTAATCACAGGAATACCCCACTTCTCATGACGGTGTGAAGCTTAGGCAGCAGAATGCAAGCAGCTGAAACATGAGATATTTGCTAGGTGATTCCTAGAGCCTGAACACGCTATATCCTCCCTCACTCCGAACAAGGTTCATCTCCCAAAACATGGAAAGGGTCTTCATTCTCCATGGCTCACAAAGTTAAGCTGGTTTACAAGCATTTCAAAGGAATTCAGTAAAGCAGAAGCAAAATGGATTACTGTTCTTTGGTTCAATTATCTGTTTTCCCTCTTGTAAAGAACAAGAAGAAAAGTTGCATTGCAGTTACCAAGATTTAGCAACTAAGTCTGCCTTGTAAAGCACAATCAAATGCATTTTTCACCTATTTATTTTTATGGAAATATAAGATTGAGAACATAAATGCTCCCTATTTTAACTGATCAAGTGCTTATGCACTGAAGAATACTACCTTTCCTTGTAGTAGATTTCTCCTTTCCCCCATCCTCATTTTCCCACTGATTATCCTCTTCTTCATCATCATCCTCTTCCGCATCATCCTGAACTTCATTCCCATCATTTCCTATATCACTCTCACTGACTGTCTCCCACTCAGAATCATCTGTGTCTTGCCCACCATACACATCATGTCCATCGCCCTCACAGTGGACTCCCCCATGCTTGATTGCTGCCTCCCTAAACAGCCAAGAAGCTCTCATCTGCTTCTTCACCAGCCTCTCAGCATAATCTGGAACCTTATTCTGCCTCAGAGATAGATCAGGATCACTGGATTGAGAGCACTCATTTATGAATAGAATTGCATCTAACAAGCTCTCCTTCGCTAATCCAAGCATGTCATACGCCTGGGCTCTTCTCCAGAGACTCTTCGCATGGCGATTGAGGGGATTGTGGAGGCAGAGGGCCCGAGTTGCATCACTAATAGCTGCTAAGGGCTGTTGAAGTAGAAGGTGACACTGGGCTCTGTTACTGTAAAGGACGACTCTCTCTTTCTTGGATCTCATCGGACACAGGGTCAGCGCCTCCGAGTACTTTGAGGCAGCACCAGAGATGTTGCCAGATGAGAAAAGAGAGTTGCCCTCAAGCTTCACTACAAGAGAAGTGGCCTGTTTGATGTGGAGATCTTCCTTAGGCATGGTTTTTTCCCATTTTAGTCTCTGTCGAGAAGTTAAGAGTTCCTCGATCTGTTCCTTCGTGTGACTGCTGAGAGAACTGCGGGCACCAGATTGTGCCTGTAGGCATTCCTCAAGAACAGTAATAATAGACTCTCCAACCTTCTTCTGATCTCCAAGATTTGTGATTTCTGCAAGGTCTACTAGCACAGGAACTGCTTTTTCAACCACCTAGATGAAAATTTTTCTTTCATCAGTAACCAAAACATCTATAAAATATGAAACCCTTTTAATGACAGATTACCATTGAACAAAGGGAAAGTCTGGAGAAATTACAAGCAGTACTGATTACCAACATATATTGATTTAGAAGCTTCAAGGCTAGCACCATGAGGATAACCATAGGAAATTCCCAAAATATCCTCCCTACAAAACTTAACAGATAATTATTCCCACACCCATTGGAAACAAACATCAACAGAACACTTATGCTCGTCATTTTTCTTCATTTGGTGGGGAAAAATTCGTATATAAAGAAATCTATAAAATGTGTCTCGGTACCCCAACACTGAATACAGCCTAAAATGTACATGCCTCAAACCTATAGCGATTTTTCACAACCAACAGCTCTGCAGTCCAAGAAGTTCAACTATTTTGGAAGTATCAATTGCCTCGCCTTTCACTAGTAATATGTATGACACTAACTATTTACCTTATGACATGTACTTGAGTCTTGGATCAGCCAGAGAAGACAATCAATCGCCATATATTGCCAGTCATCAGATGAACGAGCAATATTACATAGTGCTTCAATTATTCCAGGGCAGTTAGCAACTGGGCCACGACCCATCTTGTGGTGACAGATTGTCCTTAATAGTCCAATACCCGCAGGTGAATTTTCATTAACAAGGCCACCCCACATACCAGGAAGTTTCACCAAAAACTCAGGCTTGCAGATGGTGGGAAGAAACTCGGGCTTGAAAGCAAAGCAGTTGATGAGCTGCAGGGACCAACACTGGAGCTGACTGGCCCATTCCTCAGCCTTTCTTGACTCCATCTCTACACCACCCATCCCCCTCGTGAGAAGATCACAGTGGTAGCTCAGTCTTCTGTCCACATATTGATAAAAATGGGAGTAGACCATCTCAAGAGAGCTCACTGCAAGTTGGATGGAGAGCTCAAGGATTTCTCCATGGCCTTCGACTGACAAAAATGTGTTTGGATAAGTAGCTAAATGTCCAAGAGCTCGAACGGCCACTCTCTGCTCAACCCAGGTGAGCCTTCCGCGTAAGAGTCCAATCAGAGGTGGGATGACACCAGCACGGACAGCTCGTTCTGCAAACTCCTCTAGATTCATGGTATAGGACCCGATTATGTGAGCAGCGTAGTAAGGGATGTAGATATTCTGATCATGAGACAGCCATCTTCGATTTTTCAGACCTTTCCAAATGAGGGAGGCCATGCACTCAAATATTCCGAGCTCAATAAACTCAGGATCATTTGGGTGGGCCATGGCTGTGTTCCAGAGACCGCTGATTGGGAGGACCTGACCATCATCATCCTGAGAGGGCAGTTCACGGAAGAATTTCAGAATACTGGCTCGGCGCTTGCTGGGATTTCCTTCCTTCATCACGCAGAAAAAGCATCCTGGGTAAGGGCAGTCAGACGAAGCTTTATCCATCTCCAGCAGAACCAACGGATAACTCTAAGGATGCATCTATTCCGTTGTTATTGATAATGGGGTCATATAACAGAAGTTATTGCTGTACCATAAAGACCAATAGCTTTAGCATCTCCCCAAAGCCAAAGGAAAAATAAATCACAGGCTGAAGATCAAATTACTGGATAAAAAACAATTGAATCAACACGACAGTCAAAGTATGTCAGCTGGAATATTAAAATAACTTCTTGAAAATGAACCTCTTGAGTAAACATCAACCTACTTCAGTTCGAGATGGAATAATTTATTACCAATATTTATATATGGTGTAAGCACTAAGGAAAAGGCTTAGCACTACTAAAATAATCACATTCGATCTATCTAATTATAAATCACTCTGAAGAGTAAACTATATATGAATACTGCAAAACAAAGAAGCAAACTCGAAGAACCGAATTGAAAGAGCTGAAGGTAAAACAAGCAAATCGCATTCAACACTGTTATAGCCCACTAGTCTCTTGCCATCTATCACCAAACAGATCTAAAAGGTGACACTTCATAAAAAATCGCAAGATCCAGGCCTCTAAAACCCTAACATTTGTGTCTACAGTCGACATTCTAGCACTCAAGAGTAGATAAAATACTCGTGGGTATGATCAAAATCAGCTCAGGGTCGCGTAAAATTGATTCTCGCAACAAAATCAGCGTTTCCAGTCAAGGATCAAAGGGTCAGAGAGAGCATGGGGAAGAGGCAAAGAGATACCTCCGAGAATTCGACAATCTTTTGAGGCTTAAAAATGAGGAACACTAATTCTGGGACATGATTTGCATTTGCAGCAGGAAAGAAAGCATTGATTTTGGAAACCCTTTCGGAGCTTGAATAGAATGGCCACCGTGCAAGCCCTCGACAGCAGTGAGTGGAAAGAGAGCAAGGCAATCCTATGCCGATGGAGACAAGCAGGGAGAGAGAAGGAAAGAGGATGCAATAGAAATTTCTGGATATTTCCCAAAATTTTATTTTGTTAATAATATATTTCCCATTATATAAATATTTAAAATATTATAAAATAGCATTAATTATTAATGTCAAAGCTAAAGTAAGAGTAAATTACAAAATTATTATAATTAGGATTTTTCATATAGATTTACATATTAAAATTTACAAATGAGTGTTTCTAAATTGTATAAAGTGTGATTTTAGGCCTCAATATATTATTTTTCTTCAAATTTTGTGAAACATATTTGCTCCTGGATATTTTTATAACGATATAAATATATTCGGTTATATTTTTTAATATTAAAAATATCAATAAATTATATTTTTATCTAATTAAATAATTGCATTAAGAATAAAATAGATAAAAATAAATGATGTTATAGACACCCACTAATAATTTATTTTGATAATATTCATGAATTATATATATATATGTGTGTTAATTTATATAAATTATTTATTTTCTATAAATTTACAATATTGATAATTTAATTTTTATCTCAAATATCATCAACTTATATATTTACAAACCCTATGTGTTGCTTTTATATTAGTTAAATATGTTTATCAATAATATAATTTATTAATCAATAATTATATATATGATGACAGTGGATACATTCTAATGATTTCATGTACATTTAAATTGGTAAAAATATTACATTTAATCTTAATAAAAAGATATCAAGAAATAAATAATGGATTTATTCATGTACAATTGTCATTTAACTAATTATGTGCCATAAAAACATATTTTATAGATTTTAAATGATATGTGATATTAACTTTTTATTATTATATATAATTAAAATCTTATATTAAAAGTTGTGAAAAAATTAAAGTTGTATTATCATAAATAAAAGTTTGATTACTAAATAGATTTCAAAAAAGAATTATGACAAAAAAAATGGCCCAAGAATAAAAGGATAGGAATAAAATTATGGAAAGGAAAAAAAAAAAGAAAGGCTTAAAAGAAAGGATTGGCCAAGTTCTCATGAAACCTTCCCCTTTTTCACCAAAAAAATTTGCCTTTATTGATTATTGTTTTTGGTGGGTACCCATTTCCTTCCTCTTTATTGGATTCAATTTTCCTTTTTCTATAATATTGTAAAAGTTTAATTGTAATTAGTTAGGAACTAATTTAGTTTAGTAGGAAATAATGACACATAATCAAATTAAAATATGATTTCAAACTTATGTTTACATGCTATGATTTATGATATTTATTTTTTAATTTACGAGAAACCTCGTTACTTATGAGTTAAGTTCTTGGTTTTTTAACCATTTTTAGAATAATAAAAAAATGATATCATATATTTAAATTTAATATATAATATGTATTGAATAATTAAATGACTATAACATGATGGGGCTACACATACCGGTAATAACAACGGATAATTTCAGTAGTTTGTTCGTAGCCTATCCAATAACAACACAGATTAAATGTGGTAATAAAATTATTTTAATAATTGAAATAAAGTAAATTATTTTATTAATTAAAAATGTAAATATTATATTCTAAAATTTAATGCATAGAAAAATTTTAAGTATATATAATTTTAAATATTTTGCATAAAATTATATTAGATCATAATATTGTTTATTTTAAAATAAACAATATTTTAATAAGTACATTGGTAATAATATTTTAGTTTAATTGTTATTTTAAATTTACTAATAAAATTTATTTTAATATTTTAGTTCAATAATACTGAATGTATACAATAAAATAGGTTAATTTATTATTGATTTATTTTTAATTAAATTTATTAAATTTTGATTATTTAATTTAAAACATGAAAAAAAATAAGAGAGTTAAGCAATAAAGTGCTAATAATAACATTATAAATTCAATGGTAGAATTTACGTGTATCAATAATAATAAAAGTTGCAATAGAAATTAGTTAAATTTACTTAGAGAAATTAAATAGTATTAAATTGGCAATCAAATAATATTGTAAAAATTAATCTAAATAGATTATTTGATTAATTTACAAAAAAAAATTAAGTATAGTAATTATATTTAAAAATTAACACGGCCCTTTATTGTGGTGTATTTAAAGTTCGTATTAAAATAATTAAAATTTATATAATAACACGTGTAGTCTAAAATTATATTTAAATATAACTCTCATAAATTATATACTGTACTTAACAAAGAGTAATTAGAAATTTTATAAATTATTTACTATTATATTGATAAATTGTTTAATTATATAAGTTTTTTATAATTTAAAATAACAATAATTAAACAATGAAACAATGCATATATATTAACATATTTTTATATTAATAATCAAATATCAATCAATTTTAATACTTATATACCTAATAATTTTAAATAATAATAATAAAATTATTTTAATTTTATTTTATTATTATACAAATATTATAACGTATTTCATAATGTTATTATTTGGGTGTTCTCCTACCATCTTAAATAACTATTATTGGACAATACGAAAATTCACGGGACGGTTAGTTTAATTCAACTCGGTTCATCTTACCCTTATCTTGTGTGAATCAGGTCAAATCCACCCTTCCGCGTCCGGGGGAAGGATCGGGCCCAAACCTCTAAAACCGTAGTGGGTATGGGTGCACTCAGGCCCCCGTCCCATCCAGCCAACTAATATTGACATGATAGATTAATTGTTCGTAGTTACAAACTGCATTCACTGCCCGCTAACTTCTTGCATTGAAAGGGAAACCTACAGGCGATCGTGTATTGTCGGCAGGGACAGTGAGAGCCCACAGGTGTTAAGGGGGGCAGGATGGGCCTGATGAGGGAAATGGTGTCGGTGGCGGCGCGTTGATCGACGCGCATATTCCTCGGGGCTCTTGGAGTCGCTCACTTCCCACATGCACCGTCACATCGATGAGATCCATCGGAGGAATAATGAATGAAGCACGTGGGCACGAGGTTGTAAGTAGCTCGAAAGTTTGATTAATATTATGGAAAATGCAATGGTACTATTCCCCTTCCTTTCATCACTGTACTCTTATAATATGAAGCATTGCCAATGTGACCAAATAATGCTATGTGCCCTTCTTACGACAAGGCAAGAGACTTATGACCATGAATGGTCGGTTGACCACAAATCTAACGGTCGAAAATGAAAATCATATATAATCAATCCAAGGGGGCTACTTTGAGGGGGGGGCTAATCATCAGCTCTTCTTGCCCTCCTCGCCGCCCTCCTCGGCCAGGTAAGTCTTCTTCCGCCGCTCGGCCTGGGTCAGCAGGCAAGTCAGGAGGAAGCACGCGGCGTAGACTCCGTGGACCTTCCAGCTGGTCCGCGGAGGCTGGTGGAGCACTACCCTGTGGAACACCGACACGTAGTAGTGCAGCCCGACGGCGTACCCCACGAAGGTCTGGGCTAGACCGATGAACTTCGGCCCTAGACCGCAGTCCGTCGAGAAAACCAGCACTAGGTACATCAGCAACATCAAGAGGTACAACACGTAGCCCAGCGTCTGCATCACCTGCACGAACAAACAATTGCTTAGATATACTAAGGAATCTTAACCATGTAAAAGTAGTGATATCAACTGCCCTATTCCAATCCTTCTTCTAGAAGGTCTGGCGATTTTGGACCGGTCCAAGATCAGCCTGGTTTCCTAATTATTCCGGTTCAATAACGGCCTAACCAGAATCATCGATCAACCATATATACCGGTTTCAGTAGGTTCATGGTATACCAGGCCGGTTCTAAGCCAGAACCGGCCCACCAGATTATTCATTACTCACCTGTATGCATACGTAGGTCGATGGCGACGTGGTGTAGAAGAACCTGAGCGGCTCGAGGCCTGTGACGATGGACGACAAGCAGAGGATAGAGAAGTAGATGGAGAGGTAGATTTGGATGAAGACGAGGAGCTTCTGGAGGGAGAAGTAGGCCTTGATCCGGTTGAAGATGAGGGAGACCAGGAGGAGCGGGATCAGTATGAACGCGGCGGAGACGCCCGAGGCGATGGTCGGCGCGTACTTGTTTCCGACGTAGGGCTTAAATCCCTTTGTTATCTGCTTGTTGGCCTTGTTGAGGTAGGCCTTTGAGGTGGTCGAGATCCTCTCGATGTCAGGGAGCAAGGTCTGCTGGAACCTCGCCGGAAGATCCCTGAACTCTGACACCAAGTCGTCGTCTCCGGCCTCTTTGTCCACCCATGAAGGCTGCTTCTGTTTCTGGTTTTGCTTCTGCTTCGGCTTTGGATCCTGGGTCTTGGATTCATCGTCCTTGGGAACTGATGAGCTCTTCTTGGAGGTTAAAAGGGCTGAGCTTTTCTTAGTGGAGTTTGAGGGCTTGGAAATGGAAGTGGAGTTGAGCTTCTTGAGCTTGATGATGATGGAGGGCGTGGATGTGGAATTGGGTTTCTTGAGCTGGTCATCTCCATCAATAATGGCGAGTTTCACCTTCGTAGGTTTGGTTGAATTTGTCGGTTTGAGCAATTTGGTTTTGTTCTTTGCAGAAAGACCAATACCATCTTTGAGTTTGGTGCTGGACTTTGTCTGGTTCTTGGAGGGCAAATTAGACTTGGCCGATATGGTGGGTTGCTTCGTTTTGGGCACAGCCACTGGCTCCTCATCTTCTTCCAGCTCACCCAGTTGGAATAGGAACCTACCGGCTAACACGGGGCCGGTCTTGGCTTGAGCCCGGATCTCTGATGAGCCCGAGCCAGCACTGGGATGAGCCACCATGGATAGTAAAAATAGGACAAGTTGAAGTGTAAAGAGTACCTTTGTGAGGCCAAGGGAGTATTTCACTAGCAGAGCCATCTATCTATTCTATGTACCTGACAGCTGAACCTGTGGGTGTGTGAGTTGCCCTTCAGAGTGAGTCACTGAAGCTTCTGCAGATTGGATCAATGGATCGAGAGAGAGAGAGAGAGAGAGGTGCAGTTGGGGCTTATTTATACACAGAAAGAACATATTCAGCAAGTCCACATGGTTCCAAGTGCCAGCGGGACAATCATACTTTGCGCTTCCTTCACGCGGTTTCCCTTTATCTGCATTTAAAGTGAACTACTCGCTCTAAGCTGATTAATTCTTCTGCTTTAGCGGGGTATATGCATTTAGCCTTTTTTTATTGGTTTTTCATCACAAGCCCCCAGTGTGAAGTGTCTATCATATAGTGAAGATGAGAGGTAGCTTTGGACTCTTGTCTCTATACTCTGGAGAGGTGATATACTTCCTCCGCTGCGCAGATGGATCCATCACATTCACACGGTTTTGTATCTGTAGCTCCCCGCTGAGAGTCAAAAGTTGCCGTCACTAGCAATAACTGATGGTGAGGTGCTAATATTTTAATTCGTTTTTTGACCATAATGGCATAATCTCGTTGAAATTGGACTTGGAGTCCTTGTTTCCACACTGGCCCCCTTGATATACTTACTTGTAACTTCATATCAAAAGCAGAGCCTCAAAAGGTATTATTAGATAATAAATTATAATCAAAATCTTTATATAATAAAATTAACCTTTTTTTTACAACAAATGGTAATTATATCAAGTCACATGACATGTTGGTGGCATACATCACACGTGCAAAGTCCTCTCCTCAATCAATTTTGTGCCATGAAGTATTAAATAATATATACTGTACACTCGATCTATTAAGGTTATTTTTTGAATAATAACACATTTAAACATAATTGTATACATACATATATAAATAAATAAATATATTCAAATTTAATACAAATTTTCACATTTGATCAAATCTAGCACATAACTATTTTTATTCAAAATTGTATGCCTCACGTGCATAAAAACGAAGTGTCTTAACTCTATTATTGAATTATCCGTCAATACCAATATATAATTATGTTAATAAAATGAATAATATTTATGATACAAGAAAATAATGTATTAAACTAAATAAAGTTAGTAAATGTTATGCTTATTTATTTTAAATTAAAATAGAATTTAAATATATACTTCATTATTATCCCTTATATTTTTAGAATTATAATGATGACATCTATATTAAACTTAAATAAATTAAAAAAAATATTATGCATCCATAAATTATTATATCATACCCTTTAAAAATATTATATTAAAAAATAACTTCTCATTAGTGAAATTGTACAATATAAATATATTTATTACGTATAATTTTTAAAATTTTTCTTAACAAATAATTACTTATTGTATATAATTATTATAAAAAAATAACGATCATTATTCAAGTATTTTTTTTATATTAGGTTTTCAATGAAAAGTGAAAAGGTTCTACTTATTATAATATAATATAATATACTATTAAAGAATATTATATGATGATAAATATTTATACTAATATTTATTTAAAAATAATTAATTATAATTAATAACGTTTATATTTGAATTAATATAATATATAAAAATAATATCATTTCCATTTTTTTATAAATAATATATATTTTTTAACATGAAGAAATGACCAAAATAATTTGGACTCAGCAATTTAGTAAATAAATGGAAGAATGTGCATGAATCATTTTTTGCCATGATCGACATAAGTCAGGTTTCCAGGATGAGAAAGGACTTGGAAACTATATTCTTTTTGGAGGGTTAGTGACATCCAACATTAATAATTTTGACTCATTAATCTTACTCAACCATTGTCACGATTAAGAAATGGTGACATATTTTGACTGTACTCAGAGCAATATGGGACCCTCATCAATACATTAATCAATCATAGTGGAGCCTTTGCCACAATTCTTTCTACCCAAAAACCAATAAAAAATCAGCAATGAATGACTTAAAATAGATGATAGAGCTCTAAGATCTAAGATCTAGCCGCCCTGCCTAGTTTGGCGGGGAACCAGTTCCTTAAAATAGTCGACTTCCCGTGAAAATGGGTTTCCGGCTAATGTTAGGCAAGGAAGATTGCACTCTACCTTCTCCGGTCGGTCAGCCATTAAGTCAACTAGTATTGATGGGTCCTTGAACTCCGACTACCTCAAGGCCAACAAGATATCATTATCCATGGAGGAATGAATAAGGAAAGGGATCTCTCACTAGTTACCCATCTGGGTGAAAGTATGACTATGAGAGACTATTATGTGTATTTTATGTATTATGAATTATAATTGGAAATTCTTTTAAATCTTATATATTTATAATATTTATTTATTTTAATACACTTTTTAATTAAAAATTTTATTATTAAAAATATATAATATTTAAATAAATGTAATTTATTTTGAAAATTCTTATTATTTAAATGAGTCCAATTAATTTATACATCTAAATTATATATATATATATATATATATTGATAGGGGAATGCTTAATAAAAAGTGTTTAAGTGGGTTATTAAGCATAATGTTTAATTACTTCCTCAAATTTAGCACAATATTTTTTCACCTATTATAATTATTTAATCAAAATTTAATATATTACAAAAAATAGTGTGTGACAGATTTCAAAACATATTAAATAAATTTCATAACCATACTATTGAATTATTCAACGTATGCAAATTATACCATTTTGAAAAAAAACTAAAATTTTTCTAGATTTGATAAAATGTACTTATTTATAATATCAAAGAATATTATAATAAATTAGGTAAAATAATTAAAGTATATGATAATTTAGGATATGTGAAAAATATTAGACCAAAACAAAAAAAAAACTAATTATTATATTTAAATAATTTATTAAAAATGATAAATTGTACATGTTTATAAGTTATAATGTCTGACATTTAAAATTTAAAAGTTTTAAGTGATAAAATGCACTTATCACAATTAATATCATAACATTTTTTCTATTTTACTCTATTTATAATATTTTTTAACACTGGTCAACGCATAGTATAATGATGGATTATGATTGCTAAATAACGAGTTGTGTTTCTAATAAAAGATTTAATTTAATAGTATTTGAAAATTTTATATTAATTTAAAATATTAAATAAAAAATATTTATATGTTATATTCTTATAAATTTATATAATTTCTCTATTTTATTTAATAAATATTTTTCAACAAAATAAAACTTCTAATCTCATTAAAGAAAGTGATCTATGAATATGAATACCCTAAAATACCACTGTAGACAGTCCAGCAGTCCTTTATATACTGTAGCCGAAGACGAGGGGGAGCAAATTGGTGGGTCCCACGCCACCCGGGCCAGCATCACATAGGCGGGAGATGCACGTTAGTGGGTCCCCCACGTGTCTGTCTTCCTGCTATTATTGTCTGTAATTGCGGCTCGGCGGGTGGGGAGGGGAGGCCACTCGGGCCGGCGAGTGTTGATGCATAGGGCCATATGAATGAGTGGGTCATTAAGAGGTCTTCATGGCCATGCCTATCGGGTAGATGAACTTGGGGTGCTCCCATGACATGCGATTCCACCCACAAAAACATTTCACACATTCCAATCACACGTCTTTAATTGGCAAGAGGAGGGAGGGGCCAAAATCAGAAGAAAAGGGTCCACTGATGCTGTGCATGTGAGATGCATGAATGTTTGTTTGCCCTACCGAATATGCATCTAACCAAGGAACTGTAGTGGTTAATCATCTTAGCTAAGCTGTTAAGGGCAATGGCAAGAAAAAGTGGCATGCCATAATGTGTATTGAATCGGCACTGGTGCATATATGAACTAATAGAAGGAAAATGGAAAAAAGTGTGATGGGGTGAGAGAGGCTCGAACTCTCGACCTCAGGATAACTCAGAAGCTATGAGACCTACGCGCTAGCCAACTGCGCCACCACCCCTTGGTGTTGGTGGATCGACTTGGGGCATTTCAAAATGGTACTAGCAAGTAACCAAGATACTTGTAGATTAGATGGATACTAGCCAAGCCAAGTTACAGCTAACACATGACGAATAAAGCCTAAAACCTTCATCATCTATCTACCCGTGATAGCCCCACCCTCCTGCACCACGCTCAGTTCTCGTGTTGGAGATTCGCCTTCCAAGCTGAGCCATTCTCCAAATTGTCGGTACGTTCACAACCTGCGCCTGCTCCGCCCAAGCTAGAGAACATGTCCAAGGATTGAAAATCAAAACGGTTTAAATCTGATACAAGTGTTGATTTCCGGTCGCTAGAATGGTCTAGGAAAGCAGCAGGCGAATTTTCTATGGAGGCAAATGGTCCAAGGATATTACTACAAGTCATCAATTGCGGCTCGAACTTATCGCCAAACCCTAACTTATGTGGACCCAGAGAGGCTATACCAGTACCAGGCCATTGTAGATGCGATGGGATAAGGGACGCTGTGTTTGAGATTCCCGTGAATTCTTCGACCATGGCCCGGAAATTGCCCGTATCGGTCACCATGACGGTAGTTGGAGCTCGCCGTGAAGGCTTCTTTCTCTTCTTCCTCTTGCGTCCGGTGGCTTTGTTTCCCTTGTTGGACACTGAAGTCGCCGGAAAAGAACCTGCCAAATGCTGACCGGAATCATCCACCGTTAGGGTTTTTGAGTCCGGGAGATCTTCGGAAAAATGTAGAAGCCGATCGTGGGATCGCGAGTTCATTATGGCATCCGTACAAGTTGCAGGATCAGATGATTGCTGGATATTATTGTTTGAGAAGTTATATCCCATATCGTCCGTCAGTTGGAGGAGCTTAGTGATGGGGTCTTCCAACATCGGCTGGGAAATTGGTATCAGAAAGCTGTCAGGTGGCGGCCGAGGTTGAGAGCCGGGGACAAGGCTGCTGCTAGTAATGGAGTCCCTAAGATCTTCTGGAGGAGACAAATGAAAAGGGGTCAAAGAGATCTTCTGGATGAGAAAGAACACCGTGAAAGTCTACCTTCATGTGCATAGAAGAGAAGAGATCCGACAGCATCTGCGGCTGCCCTTTCTTCTGATCTTTTCCATTCCTCCTTTCCTCTTACCTGGAAGTGATCTGACGAACTGATATATGAGATCTCTGCCGCTCTCTGATCTGCTGCTGTTTTTTTTCCTTAGGGTTTTGGGAAGCCAACTAAAAGAAGAGAGAAGAGGGAGGGACTGCACCCGACCTAAACCTTATCTTATCAGCACAACGTGCACAGAACCAACATATAAGCTTATTCACCATAACAAAGGCCACAGTAAGCATTTATATTCGGATAGTTAAACCCATTTAATAAGCATTTCAGCACTAGTCTAGATTAATAATTAGGTCAAGTGAACTTCTGCATAACAAGAGGAAGAAGACTGACCGGTCCATGGTGTTGTTATTTGATCATCAGACGGCATGGTGCATGGCTGCTGAATTAGTGGCTCGGGACTCGGGAGATCAAGTCTTTGTGATGTGGTCAAAGAAAGGGGGCTCGATCCATCTATAGATCCAGTGTGAAAACAAGGAAAAAAAGGAGAGGGTGACAGAAGGTCCAACCACGGGCAACAACTTTTTGGGCATGCTTTATTCTCTTGTCGAGTAAGTTCAGATTCTTCAGAACCATCACCAGAGTATCCCCTAAACAAGCCCTAAATGATTTTCCCTTTTTATCATAGATCAGCCAAATTTCACGAATAACGTCTAACTCTTTCACTTGTCTTTCCTCAATAGTCCCAAATGATGGTACTGTGTTGAGGTTAGTTGTTCATAGGATTTTACTCTTCAATTGGAGACATGATTCCAAGCATGCTCTGTGTAAGCATAGTGTTCTTTGGATATCCTCTTTCCGAGTTTTTGAACCTTGAACCAAACAAAGAAGATATGGGGCGCTGGCTATTTTCTAACCATGGATTGTTGAGGCCGAGGCAGGATATCACAGGCCAGACTTGGGCCCTTGCAAGTTTGTCATGGGCCACGTCATGGCATGTTTCATCCGCCAAGGTGCGGGTCAGATCAGACCTTCACAAACCTACTCTGACCCACTGGCCACTCCATTGACATGCCTACTTACGGGCACTATTGAGTAATAGCATACTTGCAACATAAACCTATAAGACAATCTGCAGTAATCAACATACCTAGCGCTCATGTTGAGCTATTTTCCTTCCTCCCCCATAAATTAACCCACTCCCTTCCAAGATTGATTCCATGAAGAAAAATATATAAAATATGCCATAGTGTTTCTCACATTCACCATGCACCAAGACCTTCCTTTAAAAAGGACTATTGCACCCTACAACATAAATGATAAGAACTGATAACTTATAATTTTTTAGAGTTTATTAGTTAAATCATTTGTATAAATATGAGTCATAACCACATATTTCATATTATATAATATACTGCATGTTAAATTATATTTAAAACATTGATATAAAAAAAACACCATTGATGATTGAGAGGATACCCTAACTTGATCCCCATAACAGGGACATATTCTATTGGTCACATGTCCTAACCATGTGAATCTTGTGTTGGGCACCCAAAATCCACCCATTATGGCCGACTCCATCTAATTATATATTTGTACATGTCTATATATATATATATATTTCTATGTACATTAATAATATATTCATACATGCCCACATGTATGAACAATTGCAATATTGCTCCGGATCAACTAGCTGGTGTGTCTCATGCGAATTTACCTTTTTTTCCTGAATACTGACAATTCAAATTCTTAACTTTAATTGCACTCTCCGACTTTTATAAGATTCTTAGGTGCTCAAAGTATCTTCACTAGAAATTTCTCATTAAGCTCCTCTTGACTCTCTCCAAGTGTTATTCCTTTTTCTTCTTCTTTTTATTCTTGTTCTTCTTTATATTTTTTTTTGACAATCACAACTCACTAGCTCATTCACTCCTATTTATCATTGAGTCTATTTCTAAATTCTTGTCTACTATCAGACAATTAGTCATATTCTCCCCTATTATAATAATTTATGTTTTATTATTTTAATCCCCACAACACTTAAGTGTTATAATAAAAATATGGTAGAATATTTTTTAAATAATATTAATTTAAAACATGGAAAATAAGTTCAATAAAAATTACTAGACTAATTAGTGGATGAAAAACATACTCTTTAAGTAATACGGCCTTCTATATATAACTTCATTATATTTCCTCTCAACTTTAATTACTTGAAATGGGTACGGTAGAGAGATAAGTTATAAATATTAATTATTAATATTAAATAACATTGTAATAGTAATGTTATAATCACGATTGAAGGTATACTAAAAAATAAAAAAAATACTTTTAAAATACATTTTATAAATTTTATTTCAAATAGAATAAAAATTTTAACAGGTATAATTTGTGTTACATTTATCATATATGCGTTCTATCATATATCACCAAAAATTCACCAATTATCCATAGTTTGTACCATAAGATGTAAATATATATTGCATATTATTTTATAAAACTTGTCTCGACTTAATTATAATTATAGTTTTGGGATGCATAAGATATAAGTTTCCAATAGTGGTGAGAAAGTGATTAAATTTGTAAAATTATAAATAAGTACGGTAAAATTTATATGAAATCTTAATTTGTAAGTAATTTAGGGTAGAAAATCAATATATTATTTACTTAGCTATTACCTAATTACTATTTCAAATAATTATATGTGTAAATTAAGATTTAAGTAATACAAAGTCAATACATCACTTATAAAATTTATTCGGGTTAAGCTACCCATCTCGAAATTCGCGTACAAAATTTTTTTATATTTTTCTTATCAGTTGCTTTAATTTCATGCATAAATATTTTGGGTTCAATAAATATGGAAGAAAAATTTTCTAAAATTTGAGATAAATCTTTTTTATTAAAAGTATTAGTCTTTTTAGTTTTATCTTGATTATGGTGAAATGGTAGGTTGCACATAATTGTATACTGAGAAATGATAAAACCGAACTAAAAAATCGGTACAGAATATATGAGTGATCAACCCCATAAAAAGTATTAGATGTGAGATTAATGTGTACTTATAGCTCAAATAATATGAGAATCGGTAATAAGTATACGAATTTTTTATAACACATAATCCACGTCATTATGAGGGGATAATCATATGCTTTGCGAGTTCGACTATCCGTCTCACATACACCTCATAGTTCCACATGATCGTGTATGAGACATTGAGTACATGGCGGAGCCATGTTAATTTCTTAACGCGTGTT
The DNA here is from genome assembly GCA_030064435.1 of Trapa incisa. Taxonomy (NCBI): domain Eukaryota; kingdom Viridiplantae; phylum Streptophyta; class Magnoliopsida; order Myrtales; family Lythraceae; genus Trapa; species Trapa incisa. The sequence goes on along the minus strand of CM057784.1, from coordinate 7,119,458 downwards.
GCTTAATATGTACCTCATAGTGCCAAATGATCAGTGTACGAGACATTGAATACATGGCTCTCCATGTTAAGAAATTAACCTGTGTTGCTTAATATGTAGGTGTAATTTTATGGTGAAACTCAGAACATGTTAAATCTTTTATAAATATTTTTTATTTTGAGAATTGGTTTTAAAAATATCAAGTAAATAAGAATTATTACTCTTTCAAACTAATCTTGAAAAATTGAAAAATAAATATTTATAAACATTGTATCAGTGTACTTACCTCTACCCAACATATTTAAGGAAAAAGGAATAAATGAAGAAGTGAGAGAGGTTCTAAGCATTGGACCATAACTCCGATGGAGATTGAGATATTAAATGTATTGTAAAGTTATATATTACATATATGATTTTTTAAAATTTTTATTAGAAATTAAATATATTTTATATTGTGAGATTTATATTATCAAGATATTATGATAGTGAATGGCTATACTCATATATATTTGGAAGTGGTACATGAGTTGTTTACAAAAATGAGAATCGGATGGCGTGATAGTAGCACTTTCTTCGATTAGCTACACTTTACAGCTCAATGTTATATTATTTTTGGGCGAGGGATCACAACCACAATGTTTAAAATTATTTTAGGAGTTTTTACATTTATTAATGTGTTCTTGTTAAAAAAGAAAGTTCGAATATTAAAATATAATTTTTAGAAAATATTAGTTAAAATATAATTTTAGAAAAATAGAGATTAAAGAAAATTACGTAAAAGTATAGGAAACCGAAAAAATGTGTTAGAAAGTTTAGGGATCTCAATTGGTTACGTGGGAAAAATTATAAACTTAAAAGAAGATATTAAAAAATTTAGAGTAAAATAAAAATTATTATAAAATTAAAAGGGAAAAATGTAATTTTTAAGAATTGAAAATCCAAACGAGACCGAGAACATAGAAAAATAATATTTTGGTAATTTATGAGAATTCAAGAACAGTAATTTTATTAAAATTAGATATATAAGATAAAAAAATTAGAAATTTAGAGAGAATTGTGATAAATAAAATTAAATTAGGAAAAATATTAGATTTATAAATAATTATGGATGGGTTTTTCACAAGTGTAATAATGTGATAAAATTGTAATTTTTAAAAAATTAGAGTTGGTAAAAAAATATTAAGACAAACTAATATTATGTATTTAAAAAAAAAGTTGAAACAAATAAATACTCTATATAACAATAAGTGATTTTATTATTGTGAACTCGATCAATAATTATTAGTTATTATAAATTTATAAGAAATTTATAAATGTATATATAATTAAAAATTATTATTAAAAAATTGTGAAAGAAAAGTAAGCAAATATATACATAATAGGAGAAAATGTACTAGATATTACCAAAAGTTTTGTATATTACAAAAGGTTTGGTAAAGATTATGATTAAGGTCCACCTAATATTTTAAAATTTAACTAGTTCAATATTTCAAATATGATATTATAAATAAAAAGGGCTAATATTATATTATTTTAAATAGTGTAGAGCAAATATAATATGTGTTATGTGTAGATGTGTGAAATTTTTTAGTAGATATAAATAGTGGTTAATAAACTGAATTAGTGAACGAGATTTATTATACTTATAAAATCAATGATTAATTATTGTATATTTGATACATATATTTAACAACGTGATACATGTTTAGAAATTGTATTAAAATTAGAAGACTAACTTGAAATACTTAGATATTATTAAAGTTTTAGTGTATGATATTTGAAAAAATAGTATAATAAGGTTTGATTTTATAGTATAAGTTATTTTATATAGTTGTTTAGGAATATGCATATTATTTTAAATGTTAAAATGAAAAGTTTAAAATTTGAAAATATAAAAAAATAAATAAATAGTATGCTATATAACTTATAAAATTCTTTATTTAAGATATTTTGTATAAAAAAACGAAATTAAATTCATGAATTCACTTGATTGCTATAAAATTATTTAATAAAATTTGAGTTTACTCCCAGAAAGTCAATTTCAACTAAAAAAACCCTAAATTTACAAGCACATGATCAATATGATGTCACGGTGTTAGACTCAAGTAGCAAAAATAAAAATTTTATTTATCATCCGTTAATATTAATGTCTATTTTTATAAGTTGTTTAATTATTAGATAAAGTGTTAAAATTTTTGTATATTTTATATTTTCGGTAATAAAATGTTAAAGTAAGTAAAATTATAATATCAAGAGAAAATATAATATTGTTATTAAACTAAACTGCAAAATCGAGTTCCATTTCTATTTTTTCTTTTTTATACTTTAAACTGAACTTATCTTTATTAGGAGGGAGGATGCTTTTTTTATTAGTAAGAAATAGTGTTTTATCACTATATAAAATACCTAAATTAATGTATAATATAACGACATAATATTTTATCTAATAATTAACATATCATAAATTATATTTAATATTTATAATTTGATGTGTTTATAATCATAGAAGTAGCACATAACCGTGTGACAACCATACAACATCAATATATCTATTAATTTTCCTTTCCATAAACTAATCAACCCCTTCCAAGATTCTATAAAGAAAAATATATAATATTTGTCACAGGTTTCACACATTTACCACCCACCAATCCCTCCCTTAGCACGTCAAAGGCATTGTATATATATTATTGAGAATTAATATAATATATTTGATAAAAAATATATATAATATGTGTATATAAGTTTATAAATATTAAATTATTTATCATTTATAATTTTTATCGGAATATTCATATATACCTTTATTGACATACTATACACTATAATATAGTATCATATTTTATAGTGCCTCACCTGCACTTAACCAAAACTTAAAAAATAATCTTGTAATCTGTACAAATATAAAAAATATATATACAATTACATATTTTTATTACTCTTACATTTAACATATATATAATTTTAGGTGAACCAGGACTTGAAAATTAAAATATTATATGGTATAAAATAGATAATTATTATTAATTTATAAAATTGTAATTTTTATCCAATTTATTATTTATAACTTTTAAATATAATTTAATCTATAATACTAATAAATACAAATAATATGGTAATGAGATAAAGTTGATATAAAATATAAAAGGAAATAAAATAGAGAGAACGCACTACACCTGGACACATTTTATTGGTCACATGTGTTACCCATGTGATATACATTGTGTTGGGCACCAATACTTCAATCATCCACCTTGCAGATCTGTTCAATAATTATATATATATATTTACATCTGTCCATATATATATTAATATATTGGCATATGCCCATATGTATATGAACGGTTGCTATATTGCTAGCTTGCCAACTTCGTATCCTGCACTTTTTTCTGAGTATTTCTCGAGGAGGGTGCTTTTTTCTTGTGCGTTTTACCCAATGTTCGATGCTGTCGCGGACTGGTCCAACACTAACACGTGCTGCTGGGTACTCCATAGCCTATAGTTACTGCCCTGGTGACAAGATCACCTAATCAATGGACATCTCTGTCGACCATGCAATGGCCATCTCTGCAGACCAGACTAGAGTAGCTATGGCATATATGAAATTATGTATTCAGTTCAAATATAGTTATATGATAATCTACTTAAAATTCTAAATTATGTGTGTTAATATATTATATATATTTTTTTTATAAATATTATATACTTATAATATTTATCTATTTTAATTAATAAGTTATTTTTTAACCTATAAATTAAATTAATAAGAGGAAGAGATGGAACAATGTACCCACATTTAAGTGGAATTATGACTAACTTAAACTTAGAGTTTAATATTAAGCAATCAGATTTTGGTTTATTTTCTATTTTTCCTCTTGTTCCTACTAATAATTTAAAGGGTTTTAGAGGAAAGCACAGGATAGTTTATTGAGTTATGGCGCCATGATGTGAACATCCTGAATGGACTCCATCTTTCCACGTATCCTATGTATTATAAAGAGGTTGGAGGTTGTCCAAACTAGCCAACCATGTTTGTGTGGCCTAATCTCCCTCCATGGAATTTCATATTTGATGTGTATAACATGAGTAAGTTTCCTATTACAAGTAAGGTATATCTACACTAATTCTAATAATATATTAGAAAATATTGTGGTAGATAAAGAGTTAAATACATGTATTTTAAGTTATATGTACACCAATCATAATTTGATGCATATACATCCACATAGGGAATTGAAGCTAATTAATCATTTTCCCTTTTCTTTTTTTTTTAATCTTATTTTATGTGCACTGTGAGATTCTTCAAATCTAGGCATCCCATAGGGGGCAGATTTGTTGTCTAGTTAGTTTTACAAGCAATGGTTGTGCTTCCAATTATATTGGGTGTGCCATGCCTCCCATCCATGTAAACTTTCTATGGGTTTCTTTTTAATAATGTGGTAAGGATTTGCATATTGTTTTTTAAAGATGTGGTGAAACCATCATCCATTTCATTATGTATGTGATGACTTTTTTTTTTTTGCCTATCCATCACCTCCTAATTAATTCAAAACTTGTTCATTGATTACTCAATTTAAATATACATTAAAAAAATTGAGCCAAATTAAGTGCCTAAATTTAGTCAAATACAATATTTGTATTCAAGTTGTTTAAAATTTTAACCTTTCAATCATTTTTGTTAAATCAACTTAAATTGAATTAATTGTAGTAGGACAGGGAATAAATTTTCTCATGTACTTTCTATTAAAATAATCCTGTTTAGCTTTTGCTTTATTATGGTGCCAACTCATTTCCAATTGTTTAACAAAAGGGGTAGCAGTGATATGATATGATGTTTACATTCATTAACAGTCTCCCAATTTCTTTATGATCCCCATTATCTCAGGAAAAGGGCGAGCATGGATCATTATGGTATCATGCATCAGTGAATAAGATACAGCTAGTTTAATCACCTGGAACTGGAACATGGGAAAATTACTCAACTCTCTATCTCTGCAATGTTCACCTCATAAGAGAAACTTGATTATTCTGTGTCTGCCCCCAGAGACGCCATCTCCACTGATTGGTTCTTATGGATGATACTGAGGATGTTCTTTTTAGTGGTGTGCTGTCATCAAAATAGGCCGTCAGATTTGGTAGATGGGGCAAGTTTTTCTGTGGAGCTGCTGAAAAAGATAAAAGCAGCAAACCTACAACCTTGATTATGGATCTCGGGGCTTTCATGGAGGTATGAAATGGATAGAATATGAGTCAATAATGGAGCCTAGGAATTGCTGAGTAAAGTTTTGATTAGTAGATGATACCATTGACCCTTATTTAAAGAACCCGGATGATGGATTAGTCGTGGGGGGGCATTGCTGAGTGCTGACCCCCAAAATGTAATGTACTTTGCTGCAGTGCCATTATTGATGGTATATTCAAGGGGCTCAAAGCTTGGAGTGCCATAAATTGAGAATAAAAGGGAAGAACAAGAAAAGCCGGCTGTCACTAGCCCCCAACTTTTCAGATTATCTCTAATGTTTCAAAAGCATATATATATATACACACAACCAAGATCATGATCATGGGATGTTTAGGGGATCAGATGTACATCCAGAAAAGCATCCCATCTTTTGAAACTGAATGGAATATCTATCTAATAACCTGCTCTTTTGACTCAGCATTCACATGTGAGAAAGGAAAAGAACTTAGAGCCATGATTGATGTGCCATATGAGCTTGATGACATCAATACGCTCAGGTGTCAATTCTCTTTTAAGTAAGGCCAACAGAAGTCAATGGAGATTGATTGGCATAGATAAGTACGGTAGCTTTGGCATAACCATTTGCTAGAACCAGCAAGATCACAAGCCAAAGCACGGTTCAAGATCAACTTTTGCATCACCAACACCCTTGAATAAATATCAAGATCTATTGATTCAGCTTAGTCCGCTTCATCTATCTATACAATCAGATCAAATTGTTCTTTATCATAACCTTCTGCCATCATTCATTCATCTGATTTCACAGATGATGCTCATTATAGTGCAGTCGAGGCATGAGATACCAGCATCAGATGCCCCTTTGACAAAAGTCAGAAACTATATGCTTTGAAGATTTTTACTCGATGGAAGCTAAGAAGTCATTAACTCTAGCAGTAGATATAATAGCTTGATTAGGAGAAAATTACATAGCTTAATTTTACACCCTGTACATCAATTTGATTACAAGGCCTTAGAGAGATACAAAGGAATACATGATATAATATCCCCTCTCTCTCTATACATATATTTTTTTCACTATCTTGTTCATATTCCCCTTGGCAGTTGGCCCCCTCTATCCACAATTCTTGGCTGGAGACCTTCTTCATAAGCAAGCACTGCCAGCTTTCCCTACTAGTAAGGATAATATAACTACTACATCCTCGTCCTGCCCATGTATGAGAGTCGCTTCGAGTTGACCAAACGCTGCAAGAAGTCCATGACCTGCAAAACATTCACCGGAAGAATGAGCTTATTTTGTGGCAAAGGTATGAAATGTTTGAGACCTGAGACAAAGTGGTAAAATTACAACTTACCTCAGATGGTTCTTGCAGTGAGTAGGATGCACTGGTGTCCTTGGGGAACTTTGAGACAAGAATCCCGAAACCTTGTCCTCGATCCCTCAGTATCTGATATTCAAAAGGCCCACAAGAAAAGAAATCATTTTCAACACCTGATATAACCTTAAACTTTCTCCTGTTAGAAGCAGAGGAACAGCAGACAAGCGTAGGATAGATACCTTGAATGCATCCTCATCAGTCCTGTCATCCCCAATATAAACCGGGAAGACATTAGTGCAGTTTGCGAACCCTGCAGAAGAGCAAATAGCAGCCAATTTACAACCATGATCAGATTCAGATGTGTAAAATTAAAAGCTCTGGCAGTAGAGGAGTGTGCTGTGAGTTTCTGAAGATGGGGGGGACTCACCAAGTGACTCTAGCAAGAACTCAAGGGCCTTCCCCTTGTCCCACTTGATTGTGGGTCTGATCTCGAACACCTGCAGAAAATAAGATATTAATTGTAGCTGTTGAAAGTGAGACTTTTTCCAGCACCCCAGAAAAACAAACAGCCAAACAGATAGATAGATTCATGAGTTTTTCTTGTAAAATATTAACCAGCTGACCTTTCTTCCTTGAGACAGTCGAAGCTTAGGATACTCCTTGAGCACAGACTTGACCTGTTGTGCCAGCTCAATCCATTTCTGCATTGTTTTTTTTTGTTACAAGACAAAACTTAGCCTCTCCCGTTCAAAAACAAGCTTGCCAAAAGAACACTGTGATAAGGATATATTCATCTTATGATATTGTTGTATGTACCTTCTCATCAACGCAGCGGAAATGCACGGAGACGCAAAACCTGTTGTTCTCCACCTTAGCCCGGGGGATGGATTTCGTTTTCTCGACAAGTTCCTTGTAGACCTCATCGATCATAGGAAGGTACTCACTGGCGGGTTGGAAGAGAATCCCGGCCTGGCCACCCTGAGAGAAGCAGGAAAATCGAAGGCATCATTGATCTGTAAAGCTAATATGTCTCTTTATACAGAGGGAAGGGATGCTTTCAAGTACTATCTAGCTTCTGTTGATGGTGATGACTTACTTTCTTGTATTTAGACCCTCCTGTTGGGCCCTTGATGTCCATGCCATGGCTCCCCGCATAGTATAGCTCTGCTAGCTTCACAAAACTGTAGACCTAAACAACCCACGGGGACAGTTCAACAGTTTTAGATAATGGGGATGATCTTTTTGACAGATGCTGGTTTAAGGAAGTTCCAAGAATGTACCTTGTCCCTGCATCTGCCGCTCACTATGGCAGTTGGAAAGCACTTTGCCAGCTTCTTCACAGTTGCCCTCATCTGATGAAGAAAGGCAATTTCAACCCCATCAGGAAAAATGAAATTTTGAAGCGAGAACTGGAAAAAAAAATGGGGCGAGGGAAAGAGAAAGGGGAGGAAACCTTGTCGGACATGAAAGCTCTATCGGGGTCGTCGACAATTGGAGAGAGGGTCCCATCATAGTCCAAGAACATCACTATCTGCTTCCCCTTCGAAGCCTCGATGATCTGCTCAAACATCTCCAGCGCCGACGGGTGATCAACCTATTTTTTTGCAACAAACAGACCCGATAATAAAGAAGAAGTCTTAGTCAGGAAGACGCAGACGACTTTGATCAAATTGGAAGACGAGAGGACACGGGGGTTGAATTTTTGACTTACCATCCAAGATGAGTGGTCTTCTGTCAAAGAATGGGGAGTGGACTTGATATGGGTCGGCGAAGAACCTCTCATGGACTCGACCCAGGAATTGATCCTCTGGGCCCCATTGACGTCCAGGTTCTTGAGGATCTTCTTACTGGAGATGCTGATGTAGCCGCCAGGGGCAGCAGGCGGCTTCTGCGAGAAAACCGTAGAGTTCGAGACTGCCGCCGGGGGTGCGGCCATGTTGATGCCGGAGTCAGCTTCGGAGACCGCCGCATTCTGTTTAGTCATGGTTGCAAAAGACAAGACAGCCTCCAAGAGAATTGTAGCTCAGAAACAAAAACAGAGTCTGCTTTGTTTTTAGACTGATTTTGTTCTTCCCTGTGAACAAACTGAACCTCTAGAGAGAGAGAGATGAACAAGAGAGACAGAGGATCCAGAAGAGCAGAGAGAGACCAGAGAGAGAGAGAGAGGGGAGTGAATACTGAGTCCGTGGGATGAGTAGAGAGGAAGGTTCTCGTGGCAATTTATAGTGTGAAAAGGGTGACCCGCACCGCGTCCGAACTCTGATGTGGGACCCGAAAGGGATTGTGGGATCCACTGACCCTTCTTTAACAGCTTTCAACTGAAACCGCCCCTTAGACTTTTGTTTGGCTAGGAATTCCTCCTTTTGACACGTGGATGGGCTGCTTGTCCACGTGGACACTATTGGTTTCTTCACTCTCACGTGCGATTTTGCCAATACCATAATATTACAAGACCAAAGACCCTCTAACCATAAATACAAGAAGTAAATCTCAACTTAGGTTTGTAAGAAAAATAATATTAATTTGAATTTTGAAAAATTAGGACTAAAAATGGTTAGAATTTTAACTATTAAATAAATTTTAGACAGTTATTTTAAGCGAATAAAAATTACATAAAAATTTATGGATCAAAGATAGAGGAACATCAAATTTTTTACTAAATTTATGGTTAGTATTCATAATGAATCTATATCCATTGCATGTAGGGGAAGGTTAGAACTCACTGTCCATCCGCCACCCGTCCGCAATTCCGAGCTCGAACCGGCATGGGCAAAGTGCATGCAAAGTCGGACCATTTGGGTTGAGAAGTTGTCAGTGTTTCTTTACTATCTCTACTGGTCCCTCCCTCGAATTTATCTCTTACTATTAATTTAAAATAAAATAAAATATTCTCATTATTAAATAATTATTCAAAATTTTTATATATTCATAGATAATTATATATCAACTAGATGTTTACTTTAATCATTTTACTAGAAAAAATCATCCAAAAATTGAACTACATAGCGGATGGCACTATATAGACACAACAATAAAACTTGGGTCCATGAAATTAACAAAAAATGCACATACCTCGTACCATTTACGTGTAAATTTGATTTAATATCTATTGTTTTTATAATAAATTATTTTTATTTTATTAATTATATTTTATTAAAAAAATAATATTTTATCAAAAGTTTATAATATAATTATATAATAAGAACATTTATCACAAACTTATCCGTATCACCTTGATAATTAATATATTATAAATTTAATTATGTTCGTGAAATTTATTTATTTTTATGACTTTATTAATATATTTTTACTAAAAAATATGTGTTATTATATTTTGAATTTATTTTATTTTATTTTATTTAAAATGCAATATTTTAATTAATATAAATAATATGGGATTAGTAAAGACATACTATCTTCATATAATATAAAATATATCATTATTATATAATTTTGAAAATATTTTTATATAGTTATCGATAATAAATTAAAATAAATATATACGGTGAGTATATAAGATTTGAATAATTATATTATTTAAAATTAATAAATTTTAATTTAATAAAACACATAATTTTGATTATTGTTTATTGATTCAAATTAAATAAAGTGGACGGGGTAAAATATAAAATTATGTTAATATAAAAATTTTCATTGGGAGGTAATCAATATTTCTCTTAAGAATGAAATTATGTCCGATAATGGGACCAATCCACGTTGAACCCATTCAATTATTTTAATTTCAAATTCTATTGGTTAGGGGGGACGGAGAAACCCATGAATTTGGGGGCGGTTTTGCCATTCTCTATATAAACAGGAAGGGAAGCGAATGAAGTTGAAGAATAGGGCGCTGACATTGAGTTCTACATAAATAAAAAACGTCCCCGTAAGTTATAAAACAAGCTAAAAAACGCCCACTGGATTATATAATAAAAACGACACGTCAAAATCCATTAAAACCAGCTGCTGCAGTCGGCAAGTGGCCCCTCCCCGGGTTCTCACAATAAAACGACACTTATTTGTCACATGTACATAAAAGCTTCTTATACCTCCTTTAAGGCAATGGTAATATCGAGCGCCATTTGTTAGAATGGATTCCATGCATGGGGTCTAAAGGTTCCATGCAGACTATACATCATGTAATTATACAAGTTGAAGTGGTCCATGCATCTAAATTGAATGCAGAAAAAGAAGTTTTCAGTGTAGGTCACATGCATATGAATGATTTTTTGTTCATGAACTTAAATATTTCGATGAGAAAAAGGTGGATATGCAAGATCATGACAATTAATGACTCATTGAAGTAATATACTATAAGAAAAACCAATATAAAACTAAAGAATATCTCTATTACACACCATTAACTTTTCACAAAATAAAATATTTCACACACAACATATAGATCATATCAATGAATAAAACTAGGTAAAGTAAGATATTTTAGGGTTTATATATAAAACGGTAAAAGAAAAAAAATGAGAGGGAAGACAGCAAGTGGACTCTATGCATCAATAATTGAAAGAAAGAGCACCTATAGAAATGAGACAGAGAATGACATGTATGGCTTGCTTTCTGCATTTTTATTTTGGATCTACTGTGGACTCCGACTGTTCGAGATTCCCTACAACGCCTCAGATACATTAATTGAACAAAAATTGAGAAAGATATGACGATCCAAATTTCAATGATCTGTGTGCTTACTAGTGACATATTTTTTCATTTTGCAAATCATTCATTGCATTAACCTAACCCACCTATTCATTGCTTTTATTATTCACTTTTCATATTTATGTTTTTACCCAAATTGAATTTCTTGTCATATATTGAATAGTATGTAAGTATAATGTTAAAAATTATTATGAAAATATTAAGTGATAATATATATATATATATATTATAAATTTACTATATTTTTCCATTTTATTTAATATTATATTAATATTAATACGTTGATATACCTAAAATGTATAGTTGGAATATATATATTGTATGAATTGAACCTAAAATCTTAATCAACACGCTATAAACTCATCATTCACCGTGTTTATTCATTTGTATGTATGTAAGCATGTTGCCATCTTTAGGGTAATTCAATGGGCTGTATGTTTGACCAATATCATACTTTTGTATGTATGTACGTATGTTGCTATCTGTATGGCAATTCGATGGGCCACTCGACATTTGATATGTGTGAGTATTGAGTGACTAGATGTTAAAATAAAACAAAAAAATGAAATTCATGCATCATACCTATACATCAATAAATTCAGAAGATATAATATTAGCAGTTGTATGTATGGTGCATGGATATTAAACATATAAATATAGGAAAAATAGTTTTTGATTTGTGAAACTAGAGGAGTATAAACCCTAATTATCATATTGTTTAAATGCATGTAAATAGGGATTATTCTAGAGGAGTATAAACCCTAATTATCATATTGTTTAAATGCATGTAAATAGGGATTATTCTAGAGGAGTATAAACCCTAAAATCATATATCCATACAAGTAAAATAGGACAAAATATAGAATTAATTTTCTTTGAATATAATGTTGGGTAAATATATAATTCTAAGGGCTAGAGAACATTTAGAAAAATATTTATAACATATGTTTCAAAATAATAGGCTTTAAGGGTTACTGCTCCAAAAAAGCTCCAAACCACACCAACACAATTTTTTCCATTATCATGAATTTAGAAAATATAGTTGAAATAGAAAAATTAAATGCACATAAATTTCCATTAACATGTTTTTTTTAAAATTTTTATGAGTTCAAAAATTAAGAAAATCTATATTTTTTTTTCAAATTTTAAAAACAAGACTTAAACCCTAATATTTTTTTTAGAGGGAAAAAATATTGAAACTAATTATTTTATATTATTCTAAGATACCAAAATAATTATATATGTTTACCTTTTGTCTACCACCTTAGTTCCCCCATACAAACTCACAAAAATTATAAAATTTGAGTATAATATCCCTAGGACTCCCTCTAGTTCGTTGTGGTCTTTGCTCAATAGGGGTTTTACTAGAATAATAAAGATTAATGCAAGATCTTAGGTTAGTAGTTTATCGAGTAACAATCGGGTCAAGTTCAGATTTTCACCAGAGATGGTAACTCGGTTAGTGACATTAGAGGTTTGAGCAACTTGAAAAATCCATTTTACTAAACTCTATTATAAATAAAGACTAGTTGAGAGTTATATTAAATTATTTGACATCAATACTTACCAAAAACTTATAATAATAGTAGAATTCAAAAGTTAGAATTAAGAGAAATATGTGGTATTTTTCGTACCATTTATTAGCCAGAACATCAGAAAAGGTTTGAGAAGGAAGTGTTTTGTTTTAGATTGTAGAGAAAATACCTATACATGAGTTAAAGATAGAAAGCTAACTAGAAAGCTAACTTAAGTAAATTTCCAATTACTCTTGAAATATTAACTTTGGTAGTTAGAAGAGTAAGTTTTTGGTAGCAATGGGTGCTGAGGTTATAGAAAGAACTCTCGTGAGTCGTTGGCATAGTAATATCCAAGCTTCATATAATCGCAAACTATACTTAATTGGATGTTTAATTATAGTCCCATTTTATCATTTTATAGCCAATAACTCTCTGCAAAAATTAATTAATGTGCGATAAGTTTTTGATTACGATAAAAGTTAAAATTGGGTAAATGTATGGGTTTTGAATCGATTAAGCTCTATTCCTAACCAATTTCTAGCGAATTTCTTAGTTGTTTCGATCAAATCTTGGCACAATTATTTTTTCTTAAAATTACTTGTTCAATTCTATATTGAATGGGATAAAAATGATTAATTTCTTATTTGTATAATCTACTCTAAAAATCATAGGGTATTGAGCCAAGTGGGTTAGATTACAAACCTTTTCCTAAATCTTAATTTTCATTTCAAGTGTGTAATTTGATATGATTTCAATTCCCATATTTGTTCCCTTAATCCCATTTTGAATCGATTTCCAATTCGATTTGGTTTAAATCCTGATTTAAAATACTTTTCTCGGTTTAACCTTGGTTTCTAATTTAATTTAACTCGATTTTCGATATTACAACTTTCGATTGTAATTTAACCACATAATATAATAGTAGTTCATTATCGACATTTTAAAATAAGACTAATCAAATTGGGTGGTTGGATAATGGAGAATTTAGAAGTCAAATTTTAAGTGGTACAGTTATATGTATGAATGATTCTTTTTTTCAATTTTAAAAAAAAATTTAATCTCATAAAAAGTAAATAACTCAATTAATTTTATACGAATACTAAAGTTGTCAATTTAATTATAATTTTTATAAGATAAAATTTGGTAAAAAATTAAAATAATTTAGTGTGTAAAATTAAATTAATTTAATATATAAAATAATATGAAGAGTGGTAGAGGGAGAGAGCTATAGTTGAAAGAAAAGTGGAGCGACCCATTACGTGAATAGATTCGACTTTGTTAACTTATTCGAATAATTATTTTAATATATGTATATATTTCAAATAAATTATTATCTGAATATGAATTGATATATTTTTATTATTTCTAAAAATTTTGATTTTTTATTTGGTAATTAATTTTAAATTACAATTCAATATTAAATTTTAGTAAATTGATTTTAAATATTAATTTGGTCAATTATAGTATTAAATTATATGTATATTTAGTTAAAATTTATGCATATAAAGAGAGATATAATTTAATTTTATAAACTCAATATTTTTTATTTTACATAATTTAAAATTATTTCACTCAATCATATAGATTAAATGTGAATAAATTTGTTATATTTAATTTTAATTTTACATCCAATTTATTATTATTATTATAGTATCAAGCGTAAACACTGATTACAGTTTATTTATTTTTTTTTCTAAACTCCTATCCAGTCCGAATTAATAACAAGTCCGTTGCCAATATAAATTCAATGATTTAAATATTATTACCGAGTATTATATAAGTAGTGAAATTTTTTAATATTATATATATTATTTCTTGATTTTATAGATAATTAAATATATTTTATTAGGAAATTTTTATTTTTATTTTTATTTCTGGGTAAATTTATCTAAAATTTTTAATATTAAAAAGATAAATAAATATAAAAAAATAATATTAGTTTATAATTCACTAAAATAAGTATACCATGGCAAAATACAAGGTCTAATATACTCATTTTTTGAAAAAAATGATTTTTTCTTTAATTACACAATATAAATATCAAATATTAAATATTATTATTAGTAAGTTGACAATAATACCACCTATATATATATATATAATCAATTCTATCACGTCAACATATTTGACACATGCTATTTGTTTTTTTGGTAGGCAGACGTGTCATCTTGTTTAAAGGTGTTTTATACAATTTTAAAATTTAATTATATAAATATTTAAAGTTGTAATAAATTAAAAATATTTACTTTTTTAATAATTGATTTATAATATCGGCCAACGTACAAAGTTCTAATAATTGATTTATGAAACTTGGGTCTTGTACGAGAAACATCCACGTAGGCCAAAATGCTGGCTGTCGACCAAATGAGAAACATCGCTATGCTGGCGTGGTGGCTCCTGTCACCGTAGGCCTGAGCCTGACGTTAGCGACCAGCGAGTCCTCTCCGACACCTGACGTGAGGTCGATCTTCTATGTTGACCAGGGGGAGTATACGTGGCGATGTCGCGTGGATCTCGTTCACGTGGGAGAGCCACGCATTCGAGGAATAGCCCAACAAATGAGAAACGAGTCAGTATGTGGTAGCTGCGATGCCCTTGTGGCCGAAAGAGTTTACTCTTCAAGAAGTTTTCCCAATATTAATCCTCTCTACATAAATTTGCATAAATTTCATTCCCCAAATTAATCGTGATGGTACTTCGCACCGCCTTTAATTTGATACAATTCGTTAAGCTCCCTAAAAATTTAAATAATATCATAATATTTACTATTTTGGAGAATTTTTAAATAAATATATATATTTTAACTTAAATATTATCATAATATTTTCGAAATGGTCAAAGAACGTCCCATTTGTATAATTACTAGATAAGATTATTTCTGATTAATTTAATTTTATTTACTATAAATGTTTGAATCATATTTGAAGAATTTCAAAAATATTACGACCATACTCAATCTCAGTTAGAATGCTTAAATTTTTATTTGAATCAAAATGTTAAAACATTACTTAATATTTTACAAAAAGATTAGTACAAAATATGCAAACCGGTAGAATCTCTTGTGATAGTTACGAATAAAATATTGTTCTCATATTATATACACTATGGATAAATGTAATATTATTAATTTAAGATGATTATTCGTAGTATATATATGATTTGATTGGTTGAGAATTATTATTTATATAATTGTTGTGAATATATAATATTATAATTATTATATTATTAACAATTAATAAATTTTAAATATATAAAAGTTTAATTTATATC
This sequence comes from Trapa incisa, assembly GCA_030064435.1. Lineage (NCBI taxonomy): Eukaryota > Viridiplantae > Streptophyta > Magnoliopsida > Myrtales > Lythraceae > Trapa > Trapa incisa. Next base: position 7,103,505 of record CM057784.1, on the reverse strand, counting down.
ATATAATAGTTTTTACGTGATATTATATTTACTTATATGATATAAATGGTTTTTGTACACATATTTATGTAAAAAAATATCTAATACATATCTCATGATAAAAAATTTGGGTTATAATATATCAAATATAAAATAAAAATATTTAATTCAAATTTATTATTTATAACTTTAAAATTGAATAAATTATCGTAAATAATTCTTGTATCTCTAATTTTTCGTGTGAATTATTGTTGTACCTTAATTCTAAAAATTAAATCAGTACATGACAGTAATGATATTTACTAATTTATGATATATTAATTTATAATAAGAATTGTATTTAAATTAATATTAGGATGGTAGTGTACTATAGGAACCAAGGTAACTATGGAGATATGAAAATATTCCATAGTGCTACATTGACTTTTATTAATAATTATAAAAGGACAAATTATACTCACTCGTAATAGTTATTTTGAGTATACAACGCCATGGACAAGGTATCATAGCATTGTTCTTAAGGTTTTAAATATTTTGTAAAAATGTTATTTTAAAATTTAAATTATTTAATTTTTTTATTAAATATATATGTATTCTATATTATAAATCTTATTTTATGTCAAATTTATAATTTTAAAAATAACTACTATTATAAAATTAAGTGGATGTAATCGATTATTATTAAATTCGATCAGTTAATCAAGTTGAGTAATGATATAATATATTATTGTTACTTATTTTTATATTTAGTTAATATTACAAAAACTCAATAAATTTTATGGAAAAATATTATCCACCTATATTTATTTTATTTTCTTAAGCAAGAAATGTGCCTACTTATTTGATTTTTAACGAGGTTAAAATTTTTAAAAATATAAAATATTTTAATTTTTAAGTAAAATTTATTGAGTTTTTGTAAGAACCTATTATTTTCATTTGATTTTGATTTTATTAGTCCACGTATGTATAAATGTGCTAATTGTAGGACATTGGTGGCTATCCAAGTTGATTGATGTGGCATGGAACTCCTAGATTGCTTTCCAATTTGATAAACTTAGCAAATTTGAGATAAGGAAGAGATTTCATGCAAGTATTATAGTAACCTTATTATTTTCAAGGTTTTAGTCCTTTATAGTTTAGACGCCCATAGCGGAAATTCGAGAGTTAAAGTAGAATTATTTAAGTTGTGTCTATAAAAATGTTATTTATTAATCAAATTAGTTTATTGTAATTGTGGTTGAGAACATTTTATTTATTATCATAGTTATTTGAGGTATTGTACATGGTGTAGAATACAATATATTGCAAATATCTTGTTGAAATATAATTGTTAAATCTTTTTTTTGGAGAGTACAATATTCAAAATGGTGCTTTTCAAAGAAATTTATTGTATGTGTAATATCTTTTTAAAGAAATTTTACCTTACCTTTCACCAACATTATTGAGTATTTTCAAGTTGTAGGGTACATCGTATCTCTCAACCCAAGTTGAAGAACCATTTCTTATTTCCTATCATGTAGTTGTTATATCCAAGATCAAGAACCACTTATTTATGACTATAGTTTCAGTAAGCTCTTCCATATTTGTAGTTATTAATAACATATCTCCTTCTTCTTTACTTATTTCAACAAATTTAATAAACAAAGTAGGGTATTTATATTGGAAGTGATTAATTTTATAACATTTAAAACAGTTTAAAACAACTTTATTTTGCAAAAATTTACCCATTTCACTGCCTCTTAAACCTTCCTTATTAATGATTTGTTTGTATTGAGTAGTTGGGAGTAATTTAAATGTGTGGAGAAATCACTTAAAAATGAAGTAGTTTGGAAGGTCGATAATAACTTTCAAATCCCTGTAATCACTCTATTTACCCTAAGTTACAATAATTTCAAAAGTTGGGTATTTGAATGGATAGTTTAATTTATTACTTAAATTATTTTAATACTCTTATTTATAATTTATATTATTGTTTATTTATTTTTATTTTTATATACTTTAAATAGATTTATATATTATAATATTTTATATAAAATTATATAATACATATATTATAAATAAAAAATTATTGTATAATATATTTTTAATATAATTTAATTATATATAATAACTAATAAATTATTTAATTTAATTAAAATAATAAATTTATATTTCTAATTTTTTCATTAATAATTATTCAACTCACTTTACAGGTAAAATTTTAAAAACCCAAAATCTATTAGTTCACTTCCCCTCCTTAACAAATTGAAATACTTTATCCGTAAATCATTCATATGCCATCAATTCAAATATAGCCTAAATAATATATTATTTTGTGTGTAATTAAAAATATTTTTCCCTTAAATACCTTATATATTTAATTCGTTACCTTATATATTTAGTTCGTGTTTATCAATATTTTAAATGTTCATTCTCCCTTCTTGAATCAGTAAATTATTTAAAAACACATTTTATTTAGTAAATTAAGGTTGTTCAATTTTTTTATCAAATAAACTAAAAAATTAAATTTAAGAGTAAACGTTCCTAAACTTTTATCTACAACATATTTATAAAATAATTTCTCCCCAAACATTTTCACTTGGTTTACTACCCACATTCTTTGAAAATAATGTTCTATTTTTTCACCACTTTTCATTTTTATAATTCCAAAATCAATTTTTGGACTTCGATCACGGAGTACTTTTTTTTTTTATTCTTGATATCTTTGTTTTCTAGCATCCTAGATACTCTTTTTATACGCTTCATAATTGTTTCCATAATAGTTATATCAATAGATTAAAATAAAAAATTACCTTTAAATCCTTCCAAGTTTTTCAAATGTATCAATTCGTGTTCTAGTATTGTTGGGTATGTCTAGTTCAATAAGTTATCAAAACTATATAGATTTTTTTTTATAGTTTTTCATACAATTTGTCCCGTAGTTATACTCTATCAAATTTTTTAACATTTTATTTGTCTTTATTTACGTATATACAAAATTTTAGACAAGTTTATTTTATCTTTCTTTATTTTATTGAAATTAGAAAGTGATTGGATCTCAATTTGCTAAGGTACCATTATATACCTAAAATTTAATGATTTTAACTACCCAAAATTCTATTTTATATTTGTACATACTAATTACTCTAATCATTATTTAAATTTTACTTTTTTTACCGTTATAATTATATTTTCTCTTTCATCCCTTATAAATTATAATATTTAATTATATATGAGTGTAATTTATTATCAACAAATAATATTCTGTATTGAAAATGGTGAATCTACAGGTACTATAACAATATGAGTAATAATTAGTCCATAGTTTGCTCATATTATATCATCTATTAAAGAGGGTGATAAATCCATTAGTTGAACTTGTATATCGGAGTCCCCATCTGGTCGTGACCCTGCCACGTCATTGTGCACTAGAAGAGCGCTTGCCAAATGACTATCCCAAATTTACCTCCATTCTTCTTATTGTTCTACCATTTTCATTTTACACCTCGTACTTTCCCCAGTTTGCTAATCAGTCTGCTGAGCTCAGACAGTACTTCGGCGGGTCCTCCGTGGTCGTCCGCTTTCTTGTTATTTATAAACCTATTTGTATATTATCATTACTATAATTTGTATTGAAATGAATATTCAAATGTCTATGCCTTGTAAAGTAATATATATCCCAAACTTAATTGATAAAGTCTTTGAAAGTAGTTTTATATATTTATACAAGGAAATTGAAATCATGAAATGATTGCCCAAAGTTGCAATCATTTATAGCTAACTCCCATGCAACATTGAAATATGGGTCTTTGCATTCCTTCTTTTGTTTTTTTGTTTTTGTTTTTGGCATTTCTTGAATGTGTGGCTCGTGATGGGACTTGCAGACCATGATGCCGCCGAGTCCATCATTAATTAATAAAAATGTCTACCATTTTCCTCCTTGAGGTCCCATCCATCTGGTTATCCTGCAGAAGAGAGGAGAGAGAGGACCGTAGGCACAAATGCGACAGCTCATGAGTTTTGGACTGGTGTTGCCATTTTGTAAAGGAGAACGAAGGCAAGCATATCACCCGCAGTTAATCTACTGCGATCATATCTGATCTTGGATGCCATGCCATGTCGTGGAAAGTGGACGTAAATTTATGGTTATATGCAGATGACTCATTTTAGTGGCAGATATGAACGTGGGTAGGAGTGTGATTCTGCAAGTTGTAAATAGTAGCATTATAGGGCAAGCGGGCTTATCCTTGGACGCATAATGGCTTATCCTTGGATGCATAATGCATGAGGGGTTATCATATTTATATATATGTGTGTGTGATTGAAGGCTATATTTTATCCTTGTAGGGCATCTGCTTATATGATAGAGATAAAACGTAAGGCATGGAATTCAAAGGGAACAGAAATATTCATTGTTTTCCAAGTGGCGGACTGGGACCCTCTTACTTGTGCATTGGGAGGAAGAAGGTTATTAATATTGAACATATATGTTATATTTTACATTTGAATCTCAAATGATTTTTTTTCATTTTCTATATAATATATACTTCATAAATTACTCTTGATTATAGGTTTAAAAATTACACTTATTTAAATGTATATATTAAATAAATTAATCCCAACTCATCGATTTCACAATATTTTGTGTAATGTGTGTGTATATATATATATATATATATGGTTGTGGAAGCTTGGAGAATGGAAAACCCTTTCACATAACAATTCCATATCTAGCAGAAGATATTAATGTGGATAAGGTATGGGTGGATGTGAACATTTGTTTTTTCCTTTCTCCCATTCTCCGCCCTTCATTCATCAATCATAAAAGAGGTTTTTTTTCATGCATGTTGACACGTTGCCCAGCTAAAAAAAATACCAACTGGGCAATGAGATTTTTTTCTTCCTCACAAGATGTTGTTAATCCCACGTCCCCCTCCAGCATAATATAACAATATACTGACCATCAAAGTGGGCGATTATACAAGGCCAAATTGCTGTTTAAACAAGCTGACATTATTCGCGGCTCGATGGAAGGGGCGACCCGAGGCTCGAGAGGGGTCAACAGGGTGATAGCAACCCATTTCTTCGGAGAAGAACGTGGTGTTGAGGACAAAGACGTCCACACAAGAATAAGAATTTTATATATATATTAGAAGAAATCAAACAAAACTAGGGCAAATGAATGAACTGAACTTGGTCGATAAGGCTGTCGGATTCTTTGGGTGTGTGTTTCTGTCTTCATTCTCGGCATATTGGGCTCCATCGCTTAATTATGATCCCTTCTGACAGGATATTGTCTCTCCAAGGCTGCATGGATAGACTCATAGGAAACCCAACGATAATGCGAGGAGCCAAGGCTAGGGTCGTAGAACATAGGAGACCCAACGACACTCGAGGAGCCATGGTTGCATGGAAGGACTTGTGGTCCCTGAGTAGAGAGATGGATTGGGGGATAAAGGGCATTGAATCTTGGAATATGACTTGTGTTTTGGAGAATATGTGTGGCTGCCAACTCCTTGTGGATCTCGTGGGTTGATAGATGGTTTATTCGGGAAGAATATAATCTCCACTGTCATGATACGAGCAGCAGCAACCTGGAGCTGGATCTGCATTCTAAAGCTGTCAAGGAGGTTGCCCGCCTTCATAATACTTGCAGAGTCCGTGTAGCATATGACTATGAAGAAATTTTTTGGGGTGATGGCCAAGATCCATGGATCATTGGGTCTTGGAAAATGCTGAAATGGTGCTCCAACTATGTCCTCAGTGGTCTTCTCATCGGCCGACCGCGTTTTCACAAGGATGGTGCTCCAACATTCATAGTCTCACATGAATTGTGTATGGCCAGAGATAAACTAAGGTTGATTTCACACAAGTGGCAAAGAAAGCTAGAATTAGTGTACTTTTGATTCCCCTTCACATTCACATTGAAATGATTATTCTTCACAATTTGTACATCTAGCCTGCGTAGTTGTGCATGTTGATCTAAATTAAAAATTGGGTAAAATCCCCTAAAAAACCCTAAATATTTTTACTTGACTAAAATTACAATGGAAAATGCATAATTAATCTTATATTTTTAAAAATTTTTGACACTTGAATAATGTTTTTAACCCAAATTATATAATATATATTAAATATAAAAAAATATATATATAAAATATGATATATATATATATATATAATTTTATAATATATATTAATAATATTAAATATTGAGAAAATAAAATACATGTTGGAGTAACACATACTTAAATTAACCACAAGCATCAAACAGTTCATTATTACATAGAATCAACATCTTAGGTTACGTTGGAGGCAAAGCAGCCGACCAACTAATATAACGACCTGCAACCACCAAATCTTGTGGAACTTTCAGCCTTATGTGGATTCCATTCTCAAGATCTGCTATTGGCATGCCAAGTAGTCCCATTAATAATTATTTGGTGAAAGCTAGTGGTGTGGTGTGAGACATGAAATCGTTGTCAAACACTATGTTTGGATTATTCATTATTTGATTTAATTAGTGTGGTTCAATATGAGTAATGGTACTGTAAAATTATATTTCATTAAAATAGAGTCCTAAATATGTTAAAATGTGGTATTTAATGTAACTATTTAATTTTATTGTAATATTATATTTATACATTATTATTATTATTATTATTAATAGTATTTGCATGCATATGCATGCCTAGGACATGTAGAATAAATCAAGCTAGTGAATGGTTGCTATATTTATTCTTCCTCTTACCATTTGATATGGGCTATTAAGTAGGGAATTGAATTGGAAATCTTATTATTTTGTTGGTGATTCCTTGTATCCCTTTGGAGATTATGCTTGGACCATTAGCATATTACTTTGATTTCTCACTAGAATCTCCTATAGAAGTGACAAAACATTCATAGACTAGAATCCTCCATCTTACTACCACAATCGATAATTCTAGTCCTTTTTTTCCTCCTTTTTCTTTGCTTTATTCACTAGGAAATATCTCAAAAGTAATATGATCTAAAAAAAAATCTCAAAAGCATTCCAAGGGATGCTCTTGGATTATCGGAGGAATGGCTCTAGTGATGATGACGTGTATCCCCCACACAACCTATCTTCTTAATAGATTTTTTAATGAGATTTTATATTTATTGAGAATTGGTGGGTAAGAAGGAGAAATAAAGGGTAGATTGAGATTTGAAAGTACATAATTAAAAATTTTAAATTCAACATAACAAATGTTGTGTATATATAAAATTATGATAATTTTATTTTTTTTAGATTTACTATTTGAGGAATGATATACAATAATATTCATTACCAAACTCATAAAAAAAAGTAAGATTATAAAATTTGCCATGTTCATGCCATTGAAAGTACATGACATATTTATAGATTTTGTGACATGCAAGATTAAGATACCTAATAATATTTTATTTCACATAAGATTGTATATACATACTTTTTAAAAGTAGGAGATAGAAAGAAGGATTAGAGGATTGCTCTATGAGATTAAAAGGAGAAGCCGCAACTACAAATCTTCTTTTTTTTCCATTTTGGCTTGGCATATATGGTTATCTCTTTAACCATGGATTAACAGAAGAAGCAGTTGGTGATGTGATTTGATGTGGGCTCCCTTCCCAGTAAGATCCATGTCACCATAGTGGTCTTCCACATTGGCATCACCACATCAAAGTTGATACTTAGTAAGAAGGTATATGCTCAATTGAGATTGAATAATGAGTTGTAAGTTTATATCAGCACATATTATATATATTTTCTTATTTATATATTATAGTTAATATATATTCTAAATATATTCATATTTTAATAAGATTATGAATATCAATCAACTTAATAATGACATAAATGTATTAGATTGGGTTAGAAAGCCAGGCTCAAGAAAAGAGGGAGAAAGATTATGAAGGAACATCAATCTAACATGCAACTTGCCATTATCTCAAAATGAAAAGGAGACATCAACCATGTGGGACTACAATATCATTAATTTGATGAATCATAAGGTCACATTTAAGTGGTTCAAATGACGTGCCTAAGTGTCCATTATATGTTTTTTTGAGTTTTAGACTATTAACTTTAATAAAGGAAACAAGCAAACAAACAAGAGGGAAGGAAGGAGTGTGAATGTGACATATGATGGAAGGCATGGCACACCCACACTCCAATTAATTTATTCTTCTCCCCACTTTTTTTGGCATTGTTTTCCACCTTGGAACTCTCTTCCAGTGAGCTTACAATTTCGACTACCCGTTACAAAAAAGGCAGACCAAGAGTGCCATTCTCATACGACTCTCTTCTTCACCACCCTCTGCTTATTCACATGCTGGAAGAAGGGTCGGCATTGTTTGTCGTATGGGCCAAATCCATCATCATAATGAAGACATTTTTGGGCCACCATGGTCAAGATTGACACATGCATGTGCATATTGAAATGGTTCTTGGGATTAGAGGGAACAGGTTGCAGACTAAATGCCAAAATGTTGAAAAAAGGTGTCATTTTACTAAGACCCAAGAACCAAGAAACTGTGATGCATTGATCAAAAGAATATACAGACCTATCCTTTCAAATGTTTCTCACCTAATAGGTAAGAAGTTGAGGACTAAACTATTATCGTCAATCCTATGCCCGTGTATTGCATTTTCCTTCTTCCACATGTATTCCATATTGGCATAATAAACCATGATATAATTCAAAGAAACGATGATTTCAGATTTATCATGCTAAAAAATAAGTTGATAATGAGATGGATTGGTGTTTCCAATTTGTATTTCTCTTCTACTTCGTGGTCCCGTCTCCACTTCCACTACGAAGATTTGACTTGAAACCCCCACCGTATGTGCAATGCAAAGATTCCATGCATGTTGACTAAATGATAATTAGTGTTGCCACAAAAAAAACCGAGATCTTATGTGTACAATTCGAATTCGTCTCGAAAATTTTCAAATATTATCTGTTGTGGTTTGGATACCGATTCTATAATTATAGTTAGAAAGATTTTATGTTCGGATTTAGGATGGAATTTAAAATTTTAATCTATTGAATTAATAATATATTTAAAATAATTGAATTTGTATTCAAAAAATATTTTTAAAAAATTATTATACTCGAATTTCAGGTATATTAAGTATTTTTATCTTTTTTAAATTTGAATAAATAAATTGTACATATTAATTTAAACTTACATATTAAAATTCAAGTGTGCAATTAACGTAAAATTCAAATGTGTAATTAACAACGTGCTATGTTAATTTTAATACAATTTTACATATTAATAATATATTTAAAATAATATAATTAATCTAAATTAAGAGCATTTTTATTTTTTACATTCGAATAAATAAAATTAACATATATTATTCTAAAACGGGTAAATATTACCGTACTTAACTACTCGTCAATATTAAATATGATATAATTTTACATAAAAATAATACATTCACAATAAAATAAAGTAATTAATCTTTCAAAAAAAATTAAAAAATCCTTAATAAACCTCAATTTTTGTGGAGTAGACTAGTGTCTAAATATTTAAAGAGAAGGAGGCAAAGAATGGGCGTGGAACAAAGCGGATGAAGAGAGCAAAATGTATGGCATTCCACTCTTTGGAGCTCAACCATATTCGGGTGTTCATAATCTAATGCTTGCATGCATTGAATAATTAGATTAAATCGTGATACTTTATAATACATAGGATCCTCTATCAAATGGGTATGCAGCTATATCCTCAAAAAACACTCTTTTTGGGATTGGTGGATAACACATTCACTTTGCTCGTCCGACGGGTAACTCTCTCTGACCCACAACCCACAAGAATCGATTGAAGCTGGTTCAACTAGCACTTTTAGCAACACTGTAATTCAACAAATGGGCACCCGACCATTTGTGGCCACCAGCATTTTCAAAGGTCTCATATCCTAAAGTGAAAAGCATATATGCTCTTTGCTTGCGTCAAGAATTTCTTTTGCATCCAAACTATTCAAACGGTATCAACTTTACTAGGACAAAGTTTTTTCTATTTAGTATCCACAATACCACGTGCCTAAAATGGATAAATCAAGAACCCATTAGCCTTAGCTTTAGGGCATCAAATTTATATTTGATTGAGGGTGTGCCGATTTTCTAAGCTGTGGCCCAAATTGTATATGTCGGCCTCTTGGGCTACTACACCTTAGATGAAGTCGCATAAGATCAAGATAACACACCCGAAGATAGAATGATGATTGCCCAATCATTATCTTCTCCTCAATCAATATATTTACTATATTTGTACAGTATTGCAATCATATGTATCATCCATTAATAATTACTCTCATGGCGACCGGACCTCGAGGCAACCTAGAACCACTGTCCTCTACTTGCTTTGTCTACTAACCCGACTCTTCTAAAGGCCACACAACATAACATTATGTCGTACTGCACTTCTGCATGTCATTGTTGCAGTTACTTCCGGAGCCCTAGTCCTCTCTCGGGCCTCTTCAAGAACTCTTTAGCACTCAGTGGCAACTCCAACTCCTCTAGTGTGAAGTCAACTCCTCTCCGAACCTTCAAGCAACCTGTTCTCTGACCAGAAGAACCGAGTGAGATTCGCCATGAGACTCCCAATGACTCTTCTCCAACCATTTTTAGATGAGCATCCTCTCAACAGATTTGGAAAAGAGTCCTCTCCACGTCGACAAAACTTGATGCTAAATGCTTCTCACCATCCAATTATGCATAAGGAAACACTTTTTACACATAATTGTAATGTAAATAATAAAATAAGTATGATAATATCACTTTTTTACTAAGGATGTGATTTATTACCTCGAGTTAGATTTTGGTTAACCTAGACCGGATCCATGGGATCCAAGGCTCGAGTCTTTGCCAGTGGACCCGAGATCATATCAATGACCAAGTCCCCAAATCGGGTCCAACAGACCTAATCCAAATTTGATTTATACTAAATTAGGTTGTTCCAATCGAGACATTTAACTTTGAAAAAAAGTTTGTATTCAATTTATACCAAATTAGTTTGGTCTCATACGGACATTGACTTTAAAAAAAAGTCCATCCCATTATTTTCAACCTAATTTTCTAGTGTGTAGAACCATAATAGCTTGCCATATCTATTAATTGCTATAATTAGAGTAATTTTACTAAAATAGTATTGATATTACAAAAGTTTTATAATAAAAATTTGTGTAATTTAAAGTTTTCATAACAACTAGTAGTGTTATAAAAAAATAAGATATATTTCTCATATTAATATAATAAATGACAAATTAATATAAAATTAATATTTATGCACACCACGTCATTTACCACCCAATTTTATTATTATATTTTAATAATATCTTAATTACATCTTTTTATAGTGATTATCTTTTACTATACCTTATCGTTTTTTAATTAATATTTATTAAACTCAATAATTCAATTTCGGATGACAATGTACATATTAAATGCACATAATTAACCTTAGATTTCTCACATACCAACTTAAGGTGCTATTGGTATTTGCATCATAAAACACTACTAATAAACATATAAAAATAACCATCACACTCTTATTATAACTTAACATAAGGTGGTTGTGTTACCGAATACATTCACATATCATACACCAGTATCTCAAGTGTATAAGAGATATATGAGTTATATAATCGCACTTCCAAGTAAATATCTCATGATTAATTGTTTCACTCATACAAATATTGATTATATGTCATCTAATATTATGTGTCATTTGATCCATCACGGTTTATCTCATGAATCACAAATGATGAGTGAACCCATTACATAAAATTTCATGGATTTGAGAAAGATTATGTAGTTACTCCATCTCACCTCTACCTCTATTAATAGGTGTTTTGCAATATCATCTCAATTATATCACAATAATATACACACAATACAATGATCATTTTTAATCTAACATCTAGTATGAAATCTAAGAAACCTCACTACTCATATTTTTTAACATAAATTTAACAACACAATAAATAATAGTATTTCTTTAAATTCTTAGGTTTAAACATGTTATTCGATTGAACCCATTACTTGTTAATCTCATTTTACAATTTATATAACACAAGCTTCTATCAGGATTTCATGCCTACTTGGCCAACTTATTCATTTTTTACTTGTTAGCCAAATTTGTAAAACATAGTTCAATTTTCATATTTAGAGATAATATTGGTTTTTTCGCATATTTATATCACTTAGTTACTCTTAATCATTCAACATCATGTTCATCATATTTCTATTGCAAGTGTAAATCATATCATGCTTTTCTACTCATACTTACTTTCAAAAAAGTGGATAAATAATCATAATTGGTCCAATAGAACTGATTGTCTATAAATCTACTCACCTAATTATCTATACTATAATATTCAAACAATATAGCACATATCATATTTATTCTATACGATAATTTTAGTATCGTCTCATAACTTTCAAAAAGTTATAATTTTGCCACTTATGCTAGACTCATGAGTCGATAAATTGGCTTTAACTAAGTATATTTTGTAGTTTTATCCCACTTATCAAATGTATATCTATATTTAGTCATTTTAGCCAAAATGCTTAAATTTTCCAAGATTGACACTTGAATACTTTTTTAAATTGCATTTTGTTTCTTAAGTAGGTTAAAATTACTATTTTACCCTTACTTATCTAAACTCTCTTATTTTATATCCTATACTTCCCAATTCTCTCATTTGTGTACTCAAATTTTCTTTACACTTAGTACTTAATATTATTTATAGCACTTAATATTACTTATTAATCCACAACATTCATTTTTTATACTTTGAACCCTAAACTTTTCCAAAATTACACTTTGGGCACTTTACTTTCTCCTTACTTATTTTTGGATTCAGACTTAAATTTTATTTCACCTTAAGTACTCTGAAAGTTTAGTAGAGGTCTCCACCTTCCCATAAATTCTATTTTGGTTTTTCAATTTTTTAAAATTACCTTTATATCCCTTAAACCTTTCTAATGGTTTCATTTGGGTCACTAGCCTCTCTAAAACTATCTCTTCGAGTCCCCAAGTTTTTTTATTCTTCCAATTAGGTTCTTACACTACTAATAAGTCTCATTTATGTCTTAATTTTTATTAAGTTATATTATAATCCTTATACTTTTCAAAATTTGTGATTTTATTCCCAAGTTTTTATCTTCTAAAAAACAACTAAAATCCTCCAAAAACATTTTCTAGGTCACTCATTATCTTCCCTATGTTCACACTGTCACTTTCCAAATATTTTTGACCGGAAGAGTGTCAATTTAACATCGATCACACTCTAATAAAAAAATAGATACAAAGTTGGGTTTTGGTCGAAAACTCATTGGAGAAGAAGCGGTGATGTCAGATGATGGTGGGGTTATGTAGCTAACCCTCACATAAGTTTGTAGACACCTAGATCTAGCTCTGTTGTGGACGAAGTCGTCTGTAACATCCAATTTATAGAGTTATGTCAAAAATAATAGTTTACTGGAGCTTCTCAATTTTTTCATGGCCATAAAGCTTATCTTTCACCCAAAGAGCCGGTGGGTTATCTAGAATAGAATAAGAGGAGCTTCCAACATTTTTTTTGGGTCTTGTTTGACGGTTGGGGTGGTCGGGGTGAGCCTTGAAAATTTATACTCTATTTTTGGCCAACTAAACAATATTATTTTTCATTGGATCTCTGCTAGTAGAGGACACGACATTGGCCAAGAGGGGTAGGGTTCAAAAAATTTACTTTTCCCTAGTTCTAATGATATTTATTTGGCCAACCTTGGTGGCCTGATGATAAAATAGAAATATTATATTTGAAGTTCATTTGAAAATTGAACATCTCACCTTATAAATAGAATTTTAGTTTACCGCCAACGAAAAAAAGGTCTAGACTCATATATTTATAACCGACACACCGTTTATCTATGTTCATAACTGATCAGATGAGATTTTTTAGTATCTGTTTTTTATTTAATTTTCTTAGAAAATAATTATGCAGAAAAAATGTCTAACGGTCGGGTTATTTCCGGGTATTTAGCGAGTCAACTGGTTTATATTATAGTGAATCGATTTTCAGTGAGTTAATTAACCGATTTATGTAAACATGACTTAGGATCGGGGTGGTTAGTAGTGCGGAGGGTTCAAAGGTTGAAAGAGTGTTGAATCAACTTTGTGAGCAAAGGTTTTTGAATTGAATAATGAAGACGAACAAAACGACATTATTTCATTTTTTCACTTCATATAATAGCATGAAGTTGTTTTGTACTTTTTAGCATTTTTTAGGGTTTGAATTTATAACCGAGCAATGAACCTAATATTATACTCAAATACAATTTTATACTCGATCTCGAACTCGAATATTCTTGGGTTCGATTTGAGTTGGAATCCAAAATTTATTGTGGTGAGAGATATTGTATTTATGTATATTATTTACATGATAGTGAATATAATAGTAGTTATTTACATATTTAATCGAAAAATTATGGAGAAAATATATTTTATAAATAAGTTATAAAAGTAAGAATTGTATTTTTTCGTAAGAGACTTAAAAATTAAGAAAATGAAGATAAAATGTTTGTGTACTATAATTATATTGCAATTGATATACATATCTTAATTAATTAATTTCCCAACTCTACTGGAAGATCATAATTGATTTGTACCAAATAGTGCAATACACACCAAGCATTTCTATAGACAGGATTCTATAATGATAAAACCATATTACTGAATATATTTCTATTGCCTATTTTACACATAACCGTATTTATAGCCCTAGCCCTTTTCATAATTGAATCGGTTTATTTTTTAGGGCTTAACCTTCAAACATCCTAAAACTAGATTTTCCAACACTATACATATTTCTCTCTCTTTAAGTATCTTGTTCATATCCCTTTGGCACCCACTATCCACAATTATTGTCCGGTGACCTTTCTCCTAAGTAAGACTTGCTTTTCCTACCAGTAATAATAACAATAATGTAACTGCTACATCATCGTCCTTATGGATGAGATCCCCTTAGAGTCGACCAAACACCCTAAAAAATCCATGAACTAAAAAACATTCACATGAAGAACGAGCCTTTTTCGTGGCAAATTGAACTGTAAAATCAGAAATGGTTCTGAACTGTTGAGTTCTAGAATAAGTAGTAAATTGTAACTTACGTCAGATGATTAACTATTGTAATGAGTAGGATGCACTCATGTTCTTGGAGAACTTAGAGGTAAGAATCCAGAAAACTTGTCATCCATCTCTCACTACACTATTAGAAATACCCATATTTGTACAAACAAATTTTCTCAAAAAATGATGGATTATACAATACGTTTTCCACAGTTTCAGTTATATCTGTCACAAATAAATAAAAAATTGAGTGAGAGACAACATCTCGAGCAAATATCTTGCAATGCCATGTGTGGCATTAGACTGTGCTCATCCTGAGAATCACAGGTAGTCAAATCAAAGATGGTTTCAGTTTCTATACTTTGCCGTGTCAGAATAGAATAGGCATAGACCATGATGGATACAGAAGGAAATGGCACAGTTTCCTCCAATAATTGCTTGAATAGGTGGGGGCTGAAGTTCTATTATTTCTTTGACAAAATAGTAAGGAACCCTCTTTGGTACGGGTGGGTGGATGGCAGAGAATGTGAAAATGGTGCCTTTGTAGGTGATGAACACTCACTCATTATCAATTGAGTGACCCTTCTTTGTTTTTTTAAACAATGTACTATAAATTTATTAAGCATTTAGTCAAATAAAAGAATAAATACAAATCATTACTCATAAAATCTAAAAACCTTATAAATTTATAATATATATATATATATATATTAAAACCCTTTGTATATAATAGAGGATCTTATATGAATGGAAAAAAAGGTCTCCTTTGTGGATAAGAGAACACATCAATTCCCTTTCTTACTGGTTATCTAGTCAGAGACCAGCCAAAGCCAAATTCAATGGGCAAGGCGATTAAGCTAGGCGGCACCAAATAGGGGAAGAATATATTACATGCCAACTAATATCAACGTCATCTACACATCCATATGATTCTCTTATTTGCCTTTGAAGGAATTAATACTTTTTCCTTGATCTATGAATCTGATTCTACGTATGCCTTCACACTGCTTTATTGGCTTCTAATCTACAATTTAGCCTCCTTTTTTCAAACAACTTGTCAATACTTCCATTAGATAGGCGACTTAGAGAATCGATCAATAGCCCAAAAAAGAACACCTCTCCAATAGTAACTCCTACTAGTTAAAAAGAATTTTTTTTTCTCTCTAATTTGAGGATCATTGCACATGGTATTTATCTAAAAACAAGGATGGATTTAGGGAGGCTGGACACTCCCAAAGAATTTTATATAATTTAATTTAAAATTTGCATTATCATCTAATTCAGATATGTATCATATTTATTGATTTCAAATGATCACTAACTGATGGAGGGTATTTCAAACTTAATTAATTTAATTTTGGGTTAATAAAGAGTTATAGATAGTGGCAATAAATTTTTAATTTAGAGATAACAAATATGTTATAATTCTGGTTTTTTACTTTCTTATGAATGGATTTACACAAATGTATTGTAAATTGATAACTAATTGATACATTTCTATTTAAAACAATAATTTGTAGTTAGGGTAACAATTATAATATTATAAACTTATAATAGTTATTTATTTTATTTAATTTAAAATTATATTCTCAACACATGTTCTCACTTTTAATATGTGTATATACTTGAAACGTGTAATTTTAAACCCGTTCTTAACAATTATTTACAAGTCGGATTATTTTGGTTTAGTATTAGTGGGAACAATGGCTTCAAATTAATTATTTTTTTTTCATAATTGAGCAAGCCGATTTTTAAATTTTATGAACACACCACATTTGTATTTTATCTGATATGCGATTATATTTTTAAAATGATCAAATTGTATTTTATTTCAAATATATTCAAGTATAAATTAACGTATATTTTAAGTATTTAAAAATTGGTGAATTTTCACATTAAAACTTAAAAGAAACAAAGGGTAGCTCTTATATTTTCATTATAGAGATCAATAACAAGTTACGTGGGAAGAATCTCAAATGGGGATGGATGTAAATAGAGCCTTCAAAAATTGCAGCAAGCCCTCCATAGACGTATGAAAAAGGAGGAGATTTCCAAGAGGATTCTCATTGGGACCAAAGAATGGCACTTTTAACCTTTTTTTTCTTTTTCCACTTATTCTTGCATAATCTAGATTTTGGCAAGGTGTGATTTGCCTTTTGCATTCTAGAGAAAAGAATCAGAATAATTTATGTGTTCATTCTTCTTTTCTCCTTCCATTGATCTTCAACCATGGAGGGAGGGATGACGACTCTCTGATATTCCAGAAGGATCTTTCTTGGCATGTAAACTTTAGAAAATTGAGAAAGTTAGGAGTGAATTGTAAATTATAATTTTTCAAGAATCAAATAATAAGAATTGTGTTGTAAATGACTAAACTATAAATATGGAAAAGTTAAACTAACTTAAAGTAGTATTAATAAAACCTGACATTAAAAGAGTTATAACTGTAAACATTATTGAAAGTGGAATGAATAGATAATATTAAGTTCGATTATACTTTATTGACCTGCTTGATTATAAATTATATTTTGAATTATGTGAAAATAAATTTAGAAATAGACATATTTAGAAAATAATACGAAAAATAATTTATAAAAAATGTATAATAACCCAATATTTCGAATTTTTTACCAAACATTTTATGAAAAATGGGAATATATAAAAGCACATGGAGTAAAGATTGTGCATGAATGCATACGAATACAATGTATATTGTATTTGCATCAGTATTAGTTTCAAGAGAAGAACGAGTCACTAGACCATTAGGTGCATAAATTAAGAGGTTGAATGGTCAAGAGCATAACTTAACTGATGGGTTGGTTGTCTAGATCAAGTGGGAATTTAATTAGGATTTTCTAAAATGGGAAAATATAATATTTAAAAAGTTTGTAATTTTAAGTCATTGGGATGACTAGTAAATAAATGAATTTTGAATAAAGACATATTTTGAATTATCTATTTATTCATTAAATGATGAATGTTTTAAGAAATAATAAATGTTTTTTTGTATTTATTTTGAGTAATACTAAAATATAATACTTGAATACTCTAAGATAGTTGTTCACTTAATTAATCTCTCCCCGCTAATAATCTTATCCAGACCTTTTTTCTGCATTATTGTCATGCATAGGAAGTAATATTATACTGCCATAAATTGAATATGGATAAACTGATATATGGACATCATATGTATCACTGATAAGCATTTGACCAGATGATTACATGGGTTCTACTAAGAACAAGCTTTTCTCCCATGGCCGAGCCAGAGATTAAAAAAAAAGGGTTCCCAGCTGACCAACAATGGAGAATTCTCACTTACAACATCTTCTACATAAGACTCAAACCGGGCCTCTGCAACTTTCCAAAAATTCCACTGCAAAGTCCCTTTCTGCACACCAAAAGCTACAACCACACTAATAGATTATGCATTTAAGACATACACTAAGATGGTAAAGAAACATAGCAACCCAACCGGAGAACTCACTCAGATGGCCTCCCAATCAAACCCCATTGAAGGATACTCCTCTAGCCCAAAGTAGTCAATCTCTCCCCACTGCAAATCGGGAAGGTCCAGGAAGCTGATGACAGGTGAAACCGACCTCTCTATCGAATTTGAAGCCACATCAGATGAAGCTAGACATGACCCGGAATTCAGAGCAGAATCTAAACTTGCTTGAAATTCCCCTACTGATGGACTTTCAAGTCCGAGCTCCTCCTTGGGCATAACTGAAAGAGGAGCCTTGTTTTTTGGCACCCTTGATCTCCTCTGTTTCTGCGGGTTTGCAGCCAAACTTTCGCAGATAGCATCGAGCTTAGCCTCCACAGAGGAATGCAGGGGGTTGTAGTCGTTTAATTGGGAACTTGGGTGCTTGAGGTGAGGGAAGTTGAGACTCGCACAGTCCCCCCGGAGCTTATATGAGGCCTTATCGTAAGCCAGAGCCGCCTCCTCGGCCGTGTCGAATGTGCCGAGCCAGAGGCGGGTCCGATCCTTGGGGAGTCTGATCTCAGCCACCCATTTACCCCAGTGTCTCTGCCTCACTCCCCTGTAGAGCTTGTTTGGCTTAGGGAGAGTTTCAGCATGTTTCATTGGGGCAGCCTGTTTTGGCTGCTGGAATTGCAGATAATTCAACTGATACTGGATCTGTAAAATCTGGGATGGGGTGAGGTTATTTAGCCTGATTGGATTCGACCCCAAGCTTTTGATGCCGAAAAGGAGTTCATCAGGGTGCTGTGAGCATATTACTGGGGAGTAAATTGAAGAGCAATGATAAGGAGAAGAAGGTGAAGATAACTGAGAAGGAACTGCGGAGGAGGAGGATAAAGAGGAAGTCTCTGTAGCACTCTTCATAAAAGGTTTAAGTGCTCCCATGAGCTCCTCACTGAAGGGAACTGATAAAACTGCAGTCACCATCCATGATGCTAACCAGCTAGGATTTTCAAGAAAAGGTCGACTGTCAAAAAAAAAAGATGGAAACTTGAGAACTCAAATTCACCTGGGAAAGAAAACAGCTTATCTCCGAAGGAAACTCAAACCGAAGATGGCAAGTAAAAATGGCCCATCAACCGGAAAACAAGACGCTGGGCATCGATTCTGAGCCATCTGCCGATCGACAGAAAGGGATACACAGAAGCGGGAGGACATGGCAGGATTTAATGCCCTATTTATTGTTACTTCGGCTTAACTTATGTGATTTTCTTTTTCAAATGGCATTACATAAAACCGTGTGTTTGGAATTAAATATAGTTTTAAACTAAGAAAAATTGAAGACTCCAATAGTGCCATTTTTAATACTATTTTTTATTAATTGTATTATAAAAATTATTTTTTCTAATAATTTATATTTGTATAATAATAAACTATTTTTTATTAAAAATATATAAGTAATACTCATTTCAAGAAGGAAACTTAATAGATGATAATTAATTCAATAAATTATTAATTATGAGTTGAATATCATGTGTTACTGTATAATATTTAATAGATTATTAAATTTGAATAATATTAAAAAAAACTCTTATAATATTTTATTAATTTTTTGGTTGGTGGGAAGGAATTTGGAATTCGTCCTTATAACCTTGGTGGACCAAAGTTTGACATGTGGATGCCGACAAGAATGTTGAAGATGCGCCACGTCATTTCCAGTGTGGAGATCATCCACACGTGTTTAATTTCTTTATTAATTGAGTCATTTATCCCAAAAAAGAGACTAAATTGTCAAGAATTAAAATTTATTATAATAAATGGTAATATATGATGATGATAATAATAATAATTAAAAATATTGTAATAAAATGAAAATTGGACAAATTAAAATGGAGGAAATATGACAAAGAGTATGGATTCTGATAATCAATACTATTAGTATTGAGAAGTAAGTTCATTAGTGCATCATGTGAGGTATGTATCAATTTCATTTTATTTTATACTAATTATTTAAAAATATATATATTCATATTTAGTAGTATTAAAGAAATTTGTTCAGAATTATACAAGTTTGATATAATGAATTTAGATGTTAACATGGAACTGGAAAATGGAGGGAGAGTAGTAATCCTCTGGCTGTCTCTTGCCCAGAAAACTCTTCAATGGCATCATTATAGAGATCACTACATTGGCTTGCCTATCTATACCCATCACCCAGAAAGAACAACAAAAAAAAAACAGAAAACCAGCTGTCCAAATCCTTACATGCTCCTTCCTTTTCTACGTAGAGTTCCAATAAAATGGAGGAAGCAATGGACAGAGACAGTCTATATATGAGCGGTTAACTAATCTCCAAATTCATGGAAGGTTTGTCTCTGATGAGGTGTATGAGGTGCAGTATCGCTGTATTCCGATCTAGTCCCGACACACGAGTAGCCTTTCCGGAACTTGGCCTTCTTGTTCACTTGGACTTTCATGGTGAAGACGGAGCAGACCGGCCTGTGGTCCGAGAACCTCGATTCTCCTCGAATGTAGGAGAGCTGCTCGATTCCGTCACCTCGCCAAAGTATCCTGTCGCACCTAAGTGTGACCAACGACACAAAGAAAGGTATGTTTCATTGTTAAAGATGAAGAAAGTTTGTCCTCTATTACAGATGAGGGAGATACCAGCGATCAGAACAAGTTTTTGCACATGCTTACCATGCCGGAGTACGGCGTTTCTTCTTGGACTTGGCCATTTCTCCGGCGTAGGAATCAGAGTTGTGGTAGTATTTGTACGTGGGAGCAAAGAGAATTCTTCCTTCCCTAAACCCGTTGAACACTCTTCCCGCCTCCCTCTCCGTATTCAGCTGCGCACAAGTTTATTTATATAGTTGAGGAATCAATCCAGCTGCTCATGTCGAGTCAAGAGGACATGTGCATCTACTAATTGCAGGCCTAAAACAGCTGCACATGAACGTTGACGGACCTGATCCTTCTCGAGCATGGCGTCCCAGTCGTTTTCCTCGAGCAAGGTCTTCGTCTCCTCGTAGGTCAGTGAAACCCGGTAGTTCAAATCTCCCATCCAAATTATCCGACTGCATGCAATGCAATGAAGAAAACAAAACCGTACAGTATTCTGATTTCATCATATATCTAGAACCAAGGAAGATTGGCTATGGTTTCCAGTAGAGAATATGACAGCTTTGGTGGAGGACATACTCGTGGTCGATGATCCTCTCGGGTTCTTGGCGATCGGAATTCTTGCAGATCTTGGAGAAGATGGCGCTCTTCAAGATCTCCGTCACGTCGGCGTTTCTCCTGAGCTCGTCGCCTTCTTTTTCCCCCGAAGCAAGGTGACAGCACACGAAGCAGAAGCTTGTTTCATGCAGCGACATGCTCATGGATATGCATCCCTGTTAAATCCCAAGAACCATCTCTCTAATTGGAAAAACAAGTGTGTAATATGCAGTGGACAGCATTACATGCATTGATTCCTGTGCTTACTTTGTTTCCAAGGCAGCCCATAATCCCCCGGCCGACCGAGCAGAGCCGTAGATGGCCGATGTGTGGCACAAGCTCGGACCGTGCCCACACCGTCAGGAAGATCCCGACCATCTGCCTGGACACGATGAGCCGGTAGCACAGGTCGCCGTCAATATCCCTCGGCAAGGATGAATTGACCGGAAAATTCAAGGCCTCGTCGATGAGATCATCCATTCTGCTATCCCCTCGGCCCTGGAATGACAAGAACTCCAGCCAGTTGCCGGAGTCACTCAGCTTTCTCTGCCTCCGCCTCTCTCCAATCGGAGAGTAGTGCTCCGCCAGGCAGTTGCACGCCTTCAGGAGGCTCCCGTCAGCCTGGAAGTTCCGGCTCAGGAGCTTCAAGGACGACTTGTGGAAGAACTTGGAGCCATTCGAGTGCTTCGTCCAATCATTGTGGCTCGAGCCCGACGAGTCACCGTTGCTCGAACGGTTCAGTGCCTGGTTTATGAGGACGAGCCATCTCGCGGCCGGCTCGTTGTCCTCGAGCATCAGCACATTGCCGGCGCTCAAAGGGACAATTTCCTGAAACCTAGAGAGAGATTAAATACACACTTGCCTTAGCATATACACAAAAACAAGCATGAAACTATATATATATATATATGCATTAATTGGAGGATATAGATATACCCGAGTACGTATATATCGGAGGACCCTTCGACTTGGAGAAACTCCTCCAGGTTGAGGCAGTTGTTGGGTGTTCGGCCTCCCACATTCCATGTCCCCACGAAGATTCTGCATCGATCGATTATCAAGAGACCACGATCCAGTTGGCTAGCTCAATGGTAATATATATATATATAACTAGACCTATTAGAGGTTAGTACCGGATTTCTTTGACTTCTGTAGCCTCCGTCACGGAGACTTGCAAGCTCGATAAGTTTAGGCCATCAATCCTGGAATCTGCCTGTCTTTCTAGCATGAGAAAAAACAACTTCAATAAGGGATATTGAACTTTGTTGTCTATGTACTTGTTTTTTGCCACTAATTTGGCAAGTGTTTAATGGAAAATATAAGCATCATCACCCCCATGTGACCGAGTTTAATTTACCTGAGAAGCTTTTCCTCATGATAGGAGATGCGTCTATGAAGGCCTTCCTCCGGGCAGCGACCATCTCATTGTTCTCCAGGTCTGGGATGATGGATGAGTGAATGTGGATGTAGATGTGGATGGTGCAATTCAAAATCAATTAGAGTAACTTAATTGGCGATGAATTAGCAATGGTGAATTGAGATTTACCGAAGATCACTTCGTCTGTCTCTGGTCTGAGGATGTCCCCGTCGGAGGACCCCTTGCCGGACTTTCTGGAGCCAAAGATCTTCGGGATGATTGACTTGCCTCGCACCAAAGACAAAGACGAGAAATCAATTAGTAATCAGCCATGCAGGTTGATCCCTAGGGCAGCAGGCATGCATGCATGCATAGAAGAAATAGGCAATGGCATATAAAAGGTATCCCCTCACTTTCTTCTTTCTTTCGTTCTTAACAGAGTTATCGGATGCGGCGGCGACCGTGCCATCGTTTGTGGCGCCGGATGTGGAGGTGGGGCTGATGGCACTGCCCTCCGGTAGACAGCTCTCGGGCTGCAGCGTCGACATTCATCTACTTGGACGGCCTCCTTCCTCGAACGAACCAAGAGCAGCACGATTCCTGCACCCTCCGACCAAGCAAGGAAGGAATACCGATGCAATGGAATGCAAGATTTCTTTTTTTTTTTGTCACGCCTGGCTGTTTTGCAGTGCCATAGGGAAATTGTCTCTGTCTTGGGAACGTGGTTGTGGTTGCGGGAGAGGAGGAGAAGTAGAACAGATGAGATATAAGCGCCGCTGCTATCGGATTTAGATTAGCAAGTTGGTGCTGCTGCTGCTGCTGCTGCCATGCCATGGCATGGCATGAGGAAAACGTCATCTTCTTACCAAAAATCTTGACCCACAAAAAAAAATCGTAAATTCAGGAAAACATTCTCCTCCTCCTCCTCCCCTATAATCTATTTCACAATTTTTTTTGTACTAATCCCATATTTATCTTATTTGTTAACAATATTTTATAATATATATTATTAGAATCATTTATTTCAAATTATATTATTTTTTAAAAAAGATTGAAAATAGTTTGAATATTAGGAATTGGCAAATCTTATATTGATAATCTTAGAGAATATTAGGTAGGGTTTGCACCAATTAAAATTATGGATTTGAAGTGAAAATGTGCCTAAATTTGTATGGATACACATCAACCTTCTATAATAAAATCCTTAATTAGGGTTTGCTCACTTTCTCCAATTGGTCAAGTGGTGAATTAGACAAAAAGTCACTCTCCATTAGGGAGCTATCCATCTACCTCCATCAAAGTAGTGCATATATCAAAACTAGGATTAAAAAACATGATTCATTAATATATCAGAAGGGATGGGATAAGGTTTCACAATTATGAATTGGGAGAAAATATCATTTCTATTGTTCTTTAAATACCATAAAAATAATCTTTATATTCTAATGTTCTTTTATATTTAATATTTGATTATTTTTACAATGTTTACTTTAAATGTGCAACCATTCTTTGGTTATCAAAAGATGGGGATAACCAGACACGGATTGCCTATTTTTCTTCAATACTCAACAAGAAGATAAGTTGGATTTAGTATTGCAAAGCAGAGGGAGAGATCAACTAATGAGAATGACTTTTGAAATAAATATATTATCAAGGGAGATGCAAAGAAATGAATAAGAGAAGAATGAGACGTGAATATTCAAATAATTGGAGAAGTTCACAAGGCTTAGTTGTTGTATGAGATCCTAGCTAGCTAGCTATTATTGAGCAAAAAAACTAGATCTCAAAGAGTCATCGATATAATAGTCGGAATTATATCAAAAATAGATTAAAGGTACAAAATATTGTAAAATGTATTATGCTAGATTGGACATTTTAGACAAAAGAAGATAACCAATTCAGAACGCTAACGATACAGGCTGTCAGTCTAAAATGAGTGTCCCACTGTATGCTCAGTGTGTTTTAACCATGAAACTCACAGATGATTTGCCCCAGATTCACAGGCATCAGAGTGGAAGCTATCGATTAATTTCTCAGCAGTGAGAGAGTGAGATCAGACTTTGGTAGATTGAAGAAGAGGAAGAAGAGCATAGAGCTTGCTTGTTTACCTCTACTTCAATTTCTTGAGCATGTAATCGCTTATGCTTCATGCTTAAGTCTGACGGACTTCTATTGGCTTCCCATCCTCAATGGAACCCAGTACTTCACCTGTATCTTGCCTTTGGACAGGATCACGCCTGCTCTCCCAGAGTTTGCTGGACTTCCCTATTGCAAGAATCAGCTCAAGCTGTTTCTGCTGCTGCTCCTATAGAAAACTCAATCAAAGGAAAATTAAGTCATTGCAACTTAATGGAAGAAATGCACATCTGAAGAAGCCACGGTTTTGGTAGTATCATAGGCCTAACAATATTAACAGGTTTAATGGGAGACAGCACATGTTCAGGCAAAAATATAATGCAAAGAAGAGCACAAAGAAATTCACATAGCTCAGAATTCTGATATACACAATTAAAGCAAATGCAAAGAAAATGCTCAAAAGAACTAGATGAAGATGAAGCCAAAAATTAGAAGAAAAGATGAACACCGGAGGTTTCACATCCTATAAAGGTGATCAAAATATTCAAGATACTAAAGCAATCGGCATCCAAATATTTGGGATCCAAGTAGCTCAAATATTCACCATTTTCAAGTTATAAATCCAACCTGCATAGCCAGCAAAACCTTTTGAATTTCTCCTAGCTCTTTCTCAAGAATGTCCTCTTGCTCCGCTAATATACGAGTGGCTTCTGAATTCTTTTGGGCCAGGGCTGCGGTCTGCAAAGAACGAAAAAAGAGAAATTTGTCATATAAAATTGCATTCTCTTCCACCAAAGTTACATAAGATTCTCGAAGTTCCTTTTAGATCATTGATGCATAGAACAATCTAAGGCAATCATTCAGCTTTATGACTGGGAACCTCATTGGCCATACAAAAATTAGTCAAAAGAGGACAAGTCTGACAGAGATGACTCGGCACCATAAATAAAATTCATGCATGTCTTGCAAGTACATAGTAAAAATATGCTCTAATAGAGCCTCTTCTAGAAATTTACCCGGGAATACACGGCCTACTTGGATCTAGAAACTCTATTTAGGAGGTAAACCCTACGATAAAATTCTCCGATAAAAGTGAGGTACTTTAAGAGGCTTTTATGGTGGAGCCAAGCCAAATCCATAATCTTCAGAAGAAGCCTAAGCAAGCCAATAGCAAGATGCTACATATATTATAAGTAAGATGTTGCATGGCACAAACCATTAAACATGTACCTGGTAACAGTCACATATTTCCCTTAGGAAAAATTATAAACATATTTGAACAAAAATGTTATCTCACTTATGAGTTCCTCTGCTGATTCCAGCTTTAACATAGAAATGTAGCCAAAGTCAGCAACTAGTTCTAAAGTTTCAAATGTCTGACATCTTGGATCCAAAGATTCATCAAATTCAAATGCAACTTCGCATCCCCATTGCTCCTAATTATACAAAACTGCATTGCCTGATTGATGTCTCAAGGCTAAAAGTTTCTTACTTGGTAAAAAATGAAGCAATATTTGAACAATAGTATGATCATGACAATAAGGAAAATCATTACCTCAGCTATTGGTTCTTTCAACGCTTTTCGGGTAAGCCGAAACCTAATACCAAGCTTCTCAAGCTGCCTTGACAAAGCCCGAATGATCGTTGCTGAGCTTCTCACATCCTCCTCCAATTTCTCCACTCTCTCCACAAGATTCAAATCCCGACCACCCGAATTCACCGAGAGGTTAAAGAATCTCCATTGTCGCATCCTAATCAAACTCCCGACAGCAACACCACAGATTAATACCACTACAACCCATACCAAAATCCTATCCCCTAATCCTCCAAAAAGACTCTTCCTAACTGCCAATACTACCGAAGCAGCTGCTGAAGAAACAAGACAAATCGATTCAACCACTGAAAGAAAAGAATCAGCCCCAAAATTACTTGGAGCCGGAGCATTCCTGATCTCCCCATACACAGAGCCATCCCGAGAGTAAGCTCTGACGTCGCACTTGCCGGTAGCCAACCCGCAGGGCCATCTCAACTGGGATCTACGGTTTATAACGTGGAAATGGAAATCGACAGCAGGCAGGGGATAGCCGCGGTTTCTAAGAGGG
Source organism: Trapa incisa (assembly GCA_030064435.1). Taxonomy (NCBI): domain Eukaryota; kingdom Viridiplantae; phylum Streptophyta; class Magnoliopsida; order Myrtales; family Lythraceae; genus Trapa; species Trapa incisa. The sequence goes on along the minus strand of CM057784.1, from coordinate 7,076,249 downwards.
GAGAGCTTGCGGAAGTGGATGGCGAAGCGGGACGAGGGACAATGCAATTGAGACGATGAGAAGACCAACATAGCCATCGGGATACGAAGTACCAGTAACATGTATTAGGGTTTTGGGAGTTGGCAATCGAAAGGAGGGGCGAGTTTCATCTTCAGCTGTGGATTGAGATCTTCACAGTTCATTCACTAGTCGCTAGTGGGAAAGAAGTGATCGAGAGGAACGGAAGTAGTTGGCGCTGGCGATGAATCCAATGGTGGCGCGAGGGGTCGAATGGCTCACGTTAAGATATCATGGGCGTGGTTCCATATAAGATACGCCGGAGCGCAAATGCGCATCAACAGGAACTACATTTGGGCAATCATAAAGTCCATTTGACATTGAGCCTTAAGAGTCCATGGGCCCAAAAGAGACTGAGCCCAGCAAGTTTCACAAGTTTATGCCGTAAATCAATAGCCGTAGAATTTGAAGCACATTGTGCAAAAAAAAAATGTAGGCATAAAATTCTCAGGTTACAAAAAGGAAGAACAGATACAGCATAGAAAGTAGTCAGTTTGGGTTTAGTCTAATGTTCATAGTAACACCTCCAGCATCCATGACATGGCTAATGTCCTGAAAAGCATTTTCTCATAGTCAGATAATCGAAGGTGCATGAAAATGGTAGGATTTGACCATAGCAAGAAGATACCTCTGAAACAAACACCCAATTACAATGCCTATATAAGAGCCACCAGAAATACAACTCCGAGATTTTGGGCCAGATATGTCCTTAGTAGTAGGGCATATATCTGCCTGGTCTTCTGAATCTTGGGGCCTTCCTGCACCAGTTTCAAGAGACAAATGAATCTTCAACCCAAAATGCAGATACAGAGACAGCAATGACTATGTTTTTCTTGTTACTTTTTCAGGGTGTATTTGGTTAAATGCTAGTCACTATATGCAATGTGAAGACCCACAATCGAAGGGACACTTGGAAAATAAGTCACTAGTTCAGTAGGCAATTTCCAAGACAAAGAATCAACCAGCCTCGAGGATCCATAAACAGTGACATACCCATATCCATAAGGGGAATAGAAGTAAGGGGGAGGATAAGGCCTGCGGGGTCGGTAGCCCATGTAGGGATCAAATCGTCTGGGGAAGTACTGCTTCATGCCGGGGACATTGGTCCTTTTAGGTAAAACCTACATAAGACATAACATCAAACAATTATCTACAATTTTACAAGGAAACAAGGGGAAAAACTTTGAAAGGTCTACAAGAAGGTCGATGGTAATAATACCCACTAGTTATTCAAATGGCATCAAGAGTCTTCAAGAACAAAACAGAAGTCAGTTACCTTCAACTGACGCCCATGCAATTCAGATTCACTCAAAAGGAGGGCCTCTTGAACAGCTTCAGTTTCAAGGAATTCAACATAAGCAAAACCTTTCGGCTGACCATACTTATCAGTCAGTATAGTCACTCTGTTAACAGTACCACATGCCTGAAAGTGCTGCTGCACTTCTTCAGGAGTGCACGCATAGTCAACCTACAAAATGATGATTCAGGGTGATAAGGTTTTCAAATCTAGGCCCGATTCCCGAAATAAGATGTAAAGATTACAGAAATAAAATCATGGAAAAATGATTTCCAGCATGCTCCTCTACCTAGCTCATATCCAGGGCTTTTCTGTTTTGGGAGCACTTTCCAAGGATACTACCAATCAAGAATGTGAAAAGAAACATACTAGCAGACACAGCTGGGGGAGCATCTCAGATACTCACAGCAAGTATGGCCTTCTCACACTTAATTATCAGATATATAGAAACTGAACATGCTGAAATGAACATTTTCCCTTTCTTCCAGCTCATCAACATTAACTGAATGTAAGGTTAAGCATAAATTAAGTGGTTAGTCAGAAAAAAAAAAGTTCAATTGCATGGTGAGCCCTCAGATTTCAGGTGCATTGATTATTATATCTTGCTCAATTTATGATCATCACAGATAGAAAAGGATGAAGCCATTACAAGTAATAATTGCATTTAACCTGGCTATCCCTAAGAAAATAGAATCAGAAGCAATATCGAGATCCTTGAGATATTATAGCTGAAAAAAACCAAATTGATCAATGCCTCATATGCAACATGATTTAGGACTCCTACTTTTTGTTTCCTCCTCGTCATTCCAGTTGAGCCAAAAGTTTTATAGCAATCCAATCAATAGGCAGTGACACCTCTATAACAATTCCTTTCCAAACTCTTGCAATTGACCTCACTAAGTCACCAGTAGAATATCCCATGATTTATTAACAGCTAAACTAATTGCAACATATTGCACACCAAAGCCCTGTAGATTAGCTGATGTACGAACCTCAAAGGAGCCAGATGGTACGGGGATGGCAATTTATTATTTCACTATAACTTCAAAGTGGCTCCCTACGCTGAGATGAAGGAAAAACTTCAAGACCACAAAAATTTAGAACATAAAAAACTACTCTATTACATAGAGGGGTCAATCTTTAGTTTAGGATAGTAAACATTTTGCAAGCCTAAGAAGATTCTAGAACTTTGAAAGGAAGATGATCAATTTGGAATCAACATTTATCATATTAATCAGGTCAGTAGGCCGTTGTTAGGGCAGATATAGGTCTGAGGATTACAACTTCAGTGAATAGATTCATCTATAACAAAGAGAAGCTGCAGCTTCACTTCAAAATTATATGAAGCCAGGAGCAAGCTCTCAAATGCAAGACCAAACCACAATCTTCCGATCATGGGCTCAAGACAGGACAGACCAGTCCTGCTTAATGAAACATTGTGGTAAGGCACCAGTTTTCATGTCAAAAAGGCCAACAGCTGCAGCAAGGCCATAGAGCATTATATGGATGGTGTGTTTTGAAGTATTTTTGATCAAGGATGTCAATCCATCCTGAAGAGAACTCGCAAAAGAAACTTCATAAAATTCCCCATTTCTTTTCCACCCATCAATATATTTTCTTTCTTCCATCTCATTCTTTTAACACGGCTGTTTTTCATTTTTTCTCCTTTTTTATAACCAATTTGCTTTTCACTTTTTCCATTTTTCCAAAGTTCTTTTTTCCTCTCAATCTTTCAACTTCTTTTTCCTTTCCCTTTATCCCCACTTAATCCTTCTTACACCGTCTGGTAGAATTTTTTTCTTTTCTATCATTTACATGTATAAGTCCACAAATTGGTAAAACATTTCAACAAATATAAAAAAAATACAGGACTATCATTTGGCTCAGAGACACCTGAAATGATCTGCCTCAATTTCAATGTGAACTATGACAAGTTCAACAAATTGGATACAATATCAACCACATGACTCTGCAAGCAATATGAGACAAATCGCCAAGAATATCCATGTCAGACCAACCAAATGCATGTGACAAGAGTTTCCTAAGTGACACTAAAATACCTTTTGAAGAAATTTACAAAACAAATAAATAAATACCTTCTGAAGCCTGAAGATCAAACATCAACTTAAACTGAAAGTGTGATTCAAGAGATGTATTCATTTCTTCATATTAATCTCGAGCCCTTTGTCCAGTCCCAACTCAGAATTTAAAGTTCAAAGATGGGACAATCATTAGAAATGGACTACTATAGGATTAATCAATGATATAGATGAACTGGAACAATTAAAATAATAGGCATTATCACATGTGACTTGGAATATAAAAGATAAAATATCACTAAATAAACACGGGACAAATATTAGCAATACTCTCAGAAAAGTTCGAGTAGTTCTCACATTGCCAACAAACACTGATCTGGAATCAACTTCCTCTTTACTAGCTTGAGAGGCAGATGCACCCGCAGGGTCTGTAAAATCAGTACAATACACATGAACTGATTAGATGAATAAAATAAACATCAGCATAAAGTGAAAGACGAGAGTATTGGAAAACTATGAACATATCCTGTCTCTAATGCACATGGAAAGCACAAATTCTCTTCAACATTGAACCATAGGTAATGAAAGAAAAACAGTTACATCCCATTCGGCACAAATTGCATATCTATATAACATGAATCCAAAGTCAACACAGATTGACCCCCATTTAAGAGATCACAAGCTTCAAAGGATACTACCTCAGTTTAAATCACTTCTCACCAACACTGTATCAAGAAATATGAGAGGAATCAACCTACATTTTTCAGAGACCATTAAAAAATTTATGTTCGTAATGGACAAACATCAAAATTCCATATCTTTATATCCATAAATGGTACCTGTCAGTTGTGTTAAAGCTCTTTAAATGAATGAAGTACAGATACTGACTAGAAAATAAATTCCATTGTAAAATGCACAGCATTGATATGTTGCAATGAAATCCCAAATAATGTCATTAACTTAACGCAATGGGTTAATTTAGGTGCAAAAATTTTATTTGGCGACTCAATTTAAGGGAAATGGTTAGCTTGTATAATACATCAAACCAATTAAGCCTATTATTCAATCACCAATTTAATAATATTTTAAAATTTAACGTACTCTGAAATTGAACGTCCAATCAAAGTTTCTTATGTGGATTGAGCCAAATAAAAGCTTTACACTTAAATTGAGAGTCCATCAAGGTTTTATCTGTGAATTGAACAAAATTAAATTTTATTTCACAATTCCAGCCGTCGATCACAAACTCTGTGACCTTATTCAAGATTTTAGCCATTTGTAGTATCTCTTTTTTGTTTTTGCTCAAGTTCAGATGCCATTTGTAGTATCTCACTACTGCCATAATGTCCTAGCAGCAAGCTCAGGTCAGTTGTCACTGACAACTGGAGCTTAGTGCTCAAAATTACAAAATAAACGACTTTGATAGGAAGGGTCGGAAGGTATCGCATAAAAATCCAGCTTAATTTCTCTAAGATAACCCAATTTGAATCAACCTATAGCATTCAATTAAAAAAGCAAAGGAATAGACCATCCGGTAAGAGCACAAATACCTTGAGCGGAACCCATCTCCTTCTCAACTTTGGCTTGCATCTCTCGCAGAGCTGCGGCTTCATCCTCCATCTCCTTCAGCCTCCTCTTCATCTCAACAAGCTCCTGAAATCACGATTCCCCATTAGTTCCAAAAATCATCCACGGAGGGCAACCATACGATGAGATACGTAGAGAGGGAGAGACCTTGACGGCGGCGTCTTCAGCGATCGACATGTCGACATCGTCGCCGTCGACAGGGATCTCTCCTCCATAAACCTCGTGCTCCTCCTCATCCATCTCTCTCCCCCGCGTCTCTTCTGGCAACCGGAGCTTCTCTTTACGTCGATATTCGGGGAAGTGAGAAATGCAAACTACATGGCACACAGGTGACTGAACGCCGAAACCCGAAATGGTACACCGTTCGTCGGAACGAAGTGCTAATAGGCCCAAACTAGTTTCGGCCTATTAAAGGCCTATGTTGGCCTATCATCCAATCCAGGCCTGAATATTGGCCCATTAAACACTGCCACTCTTAGAAAGGCCCAAGTTTACTAGTGATGAGCGGTGACTACCATTTCATTTTTTGACCTAGTTGTTTTTTTTGCGCCCAATTTTTAACGTAGGTCTCTTGGTTGCTTCTCGTTCAAGTTTTTGAACTTATTCCAAGCCTCCTCCCTCTATACTCAAAATCATGTTGATGGGTTGCAACTAGAATAATATGATATAACTTAACTTGGGTGTAAAAGAATTTGAAGAAAGTCAATAGCTTAAGAGAACCCTTCCACACTCTATGACCCATTTTCTCATTATTTTAAAGTGTTTTAAATTCAAACTATATTACAGTGAAAATGTATTCTGATAATAATAATTCGACCTGATTTGTTTAAATTTGTAGTTATAATTGTTACATTATTGAGGACAATATAAGTGAGAAAATAATATGAATTTATAAAAATCAATCTTAGTATATATACGGTAAAAATTGAACAATTGGACGAAAGAGAAAATGGAAAAATAAAAGAAGAAGAAAAAAAAAAGAAAGGGCAGATAAAAGAAAGAGAGAAAGTAGTTGGAAAGCTGGAAAATCGACTTGAAAATTGCTCTGGTTAGGTTGTCGGAAACCGCATCAGAAGCCGAGTTTTACGCCGGCAGGTAGCCTGAACAGTTGCCGACCTCCATGTGTAAAGGGCACCCACTCATTTGTTCTCAACATCCCACAATCGATCGAAAAGGAAGAAGACTGAGTTTTCCGGCGAGCTTCAAACCAGAGCTCCGACGATGAGCAAAACCTCCACCAAATGAGCTCCGAAGGGTGGCATTGGAACCGGGGAAGAATCCTCTAGCTCTAAACCTTCTCAAAACAACCAGAGAGTGCTCAGGAAAGTGTGAAGGAGATTGCACAGTAAAGCTGCTTCAGAGCTTGAAGCCGCCCCTACCCCAAGCTCCGATCACCGCCTCTCCACCGGTAAAAAAATGCAACCTTTCTCTCTCTATTGTAACTTTTCCGGCGGAGCTCCGACAACACATGAAACTTAGCCAAATTATGAAATTCGAATTGCAAGATTATTGATGGGAGTTGTAGGAGGTGATTAGAAGCAAGAATTGAAGAAAACAAGGACTTACAGGCCGCTAATTGGACGAGGTAAGATCTAAAGTCTCGTATGCTCAAATTGGGGAAGAAGGTGGAGGCCAATTTGGGTATTTTGGGGGACTTTTGTGCAATTTTTAAAAATTGGAGGGCTGAACGACAATTTCACAAAATTGAGGGTATTTTCACGAAATTCACCCCAATTGAGGGTCAATTGGGCAAATTGGACAAATTTGGGGGAAAATGAAAATTTTGTAAAGTTGGGGGACAAAATGCAATTTTTGAAAAGTTTGGGCAAATTGAGGATTATTCAAAAATTGGAGACCAAGTGGCAATTTGACAAAATTAAGGGTCTTTTTATGTAATTCCCTTCCAATTGAGTGTTCGTTGGACAAATTGGATCAAATGGAGGACTGATTTGTAAAATTTGAAAAGTTGAGGGTCAAATTGTAATTTTTAGAAACTTTTGGGGCTCAATGACGGTTTTAGAAAATTTAAGGAAATCAGGGACAGTGTTGATAAAATTATGGAGCCAAAGGGATAATTAGAAAATTTGGGGGTCCGATTAAAAAAACGGTAATTGAGGAGGAAAAGATGAACACACAAACATCGAGGACTAAAGTGCAATTAAGGCCAAATATGAAGTGTAAACCCCACATATTTGAGTTAAGAAAAACCGGGAAAAGAACCGGTCAAACAGAATAAGAAAACAAAACCGGTTTACATTTGGGAATAAGCAATATGAAAATTTACAACTTTCAGTTGATCCAAAGGATTTATTAAATATTGGAAAAGAAACTTAAGACAAATTAGAAAACAAAAACCAAATTGGTTCAGGTGAACTAGATTACATAAGAACTTCAAAGTTAAGCGTGCTTACCTTAAAGTAGTTTGAGGATGGGTGAACTCAAATTAAATTATTAGAATTAATACAAATAATTTAATACCGAAATTAAATTATTAGAATTAATACCGAAATTAAATTATTGGAATTAATACCAATAATTTATGGCAATATTAATACTAATAATAAATCTCGCCCATTTAATACACTGGTTTTACGACTATATAAAAAGGTCATCCCCATTTCATTCTCCTCACACTTGAACACTTCTCTCTCTCTACTGCTCCTTTTCCCGGTAAAGCTCAAACCAGAGCTTCGACTTGAACAAAAGTCGGGCTCTTTAGAACCAGGGAGAAGACAGCTATCTGATAGCAAACTCCAGTCAATCCGAGAATTGTTGGAGAAGCGCCGACATGATGGAATAGTGAAGCAACTCCGGCGGACCGAAGCTGCCCTATTTCGGCCAAGCTGGAATCGGCCATTTCAAGCCCTCCTCAGGCCAAACTAAGCCCTCCCAACACTTCCTCAGCCTTTCCACAGCCGAATCAGGACCGAAAGGTAAGCCAATTCGGCTCCCCTTTATAATTTTTGATCGGTGCTAGAGAGAGAATCGACCGAATTTCAATGACGAAATTCTAATCCAATTCCGCATCAATTGATACAATACTTGATTTTAGGATAAACCTCAGGACGAGACCTATCTGCCCAGATCAAAAGCTCGGACTGTCGTGCCTTCACCGGTGAGTAATCAAAACTTTCTCTGTCTATAGTCTATTTTCCGGAAAAGCTCCGTTTGAGCTTGTTCTGACGTTAAAATTTGCGATTCAAAGTTTCTTAGAATCGTATGAACATACAGGAACTCAATTTCAACTCCAATTTCAATAATTAGAAGTGTTTGATCGGTTAATTTGATGAAATCAAATTCAGGAGTGTTGAAGAGTTGAAATTGGGGGAAAATTTGGGGATTTTCGAAATTCAAAGCGACCAAAATACAATTTTATGAAATTGAGGGTCAATTGGGCATGAAAATAATGTTGGAGTACCAATTGAGGAATTTTGGAAAATTTGGGGAAAAACTTACCATTTTTGTGAAAGAAGGGCAAAATGGTAATTTTGGAAAAATTGGGGAACCAAATTGGAAATTTGAAAAAATTAAACCCCTTTTTGGTGAAATTGAATAAATTGAGGTCCCACGATAAATTTTAAAAGTTACGGGTCTCAATTTGAGGAAAAACCGACATTAGGGACTTAAAGTTAAAGAGAAATAACTTTAGGGACCTAATTGCAAATAACTAAAAGTTTGGGTTTTCTCATTCATTAATGAATGAAGGTTGTTATGCCAAGTAATAATGAACAAGGTTGTTCATATCGTGTAGGAACGTTAAATACCAGGAACGCCAGCAAGGACAAGCTCGCGTGAATACAAAGAACCAGTCTAGTGAAAATCACGGCATTGACGGGTGAGTGGGTTATTCACATCATACCTAGTTGGGATGATGAGCATAGTTTAAAGTTAAAAACCACTTACCGATTGTGAGTGGGTTTACTAACACCATACCCGGTTGGGGATGATAAGTGTCTCGATATAAAAACCCATTGTTTAGTGGTATTTTAATCATCACTACTTAGAGAAAGTGATGTGAAAGTTATGCGAAAAAAAACTAATTACGGGTTGTATGTAGATCATACTCGGTTGGTATGATGAGACCGGTATAAGGACATCTCTGTTCATACCAACCGGGTATGATGGACTTCCTCCCCTGACTGTGTGCCAATGCTTAAACAATTTGGAAGACCTTCTCGACGGGAGCTTAAATAGCTCTAATAGGCCGGGGGCCTCGATTTTGGAACTTGGGGGCTAAATGCTCGATTTTGAAAATCTCGTACAGTGGGCCCAAGGCCAGTTGGCACGAGCAGGAGCTCATAAATGAAAATGATATATGTGCCATAAAACTTAATAAGTGAATTGTTTGGCCATGGTACCAAGATAGGACCGACATGCTCAGTCAACTAGCGGCAGTGCGACATGACAGGTCGACGGACTAGTCAAGACAAACAGCTGCGGATTGAGTTGAGAGTCGGGGCCGTTGGACTAGTGGCACCACAGATTACATGGCAATATAAGAAAACATTGTTTGTGCATGCACTGTGAGTACGAAATCATCAAGACGCCCATGAGGGGTAGTGATGCGTCCTAAGGGCACTGGACGACCTGGTGGCCATAAGGGCAGTTCGTCGTTCCAGGTGTCTGTGCGAAATTTGGAGTAGCACGAAGCGCATGAGACCGGGGTGGGGACAGGATGAGGTCTCTGTCCTCATACAGACATGAAGAAGTGATTTCGAGATTGTGGGTAGGATGTCACGTACATCCACTTATTCCCAGGGTACAAGTGGTCGTACTTCTATCCAGGTGGCAAGAAAAGTCGCTCCGAAACCACTAGCGGGTTCAGTAGTGATACTAACTTACGAATGTGTGTAACCTTCATGATGAAGGATGTGTGTTGGGTGATGACACACCGTGGTAACTAAGAAATAATGAAAAAAAAATTTTAAATGATGAGATTTTTTAAAACAAAGGAGTCTGGCACACTCCATATAAATATTTTTCTTAAAAGTCAAAAACTTTTAAAAATCCATTCACTGAGTAGTCGTACTCACCCCCTCCCTTATATCCCTTTCAGGAAATCCTGGAAAGCCTCCCCTTAAAGACCGTCAACTAAGATGCCTGTAAGACAGGTATGTAAAGTTTTAAATTTCATACAGTTTTGATTATGCTATTCCAGGAAAAAGGTGCAAGTTAAAGGACGCCTTACTCTTTATGGTTTATGATAAGGGGAAACCCTTTAATAAATCGGGAGAGTGGCGGGTTGATCACGGGGATCCGACCAAACCGGGTCGGGGCGTGACATGAAGGCTTATATGCAAATATGCCAAGAAGTACAATTTCTTAGTTCAACGCCCTAACAAGGACATCCATGACATGTGAGGACTGACTATTCGAGCACCTGCTTCTGGAAGAGAAACTACGAGGCTATATTCCGCCGGTGCGATCCCGCCAAAATCACCAAGTGAGTGGGAATCACTATAACGTCCATTCCGATTGGAATGACAGTTTAAGATTTGAAAATTTGTTTTCTCAGAATTAGCCTTCCCTGACTGGGTGACTCTGCTTAAAATATTTGGGAGCTAATTCCGGGCTTATGCTCGAGATGCTAGTAGGCCCAAAGCTAGTGGATACGGGCATGGACCCGTCCAAAATAGACATATGATACATGAGGCTAAAATACCTGAATAATGGGAACTTGTGTGATACCCATCAAGCCAAGCTGAGTTGTTGAGCTTCTTGGGTCGAACCACAGCTCTGCCGAAGCCGGGTCGTCGAACCTATTGGGCCAGTACACGTGGTAGGGCCGAAACCAAGCTGAGAGACCGTTATGCAAGAGGGCCAAAGATAACGGTTATAACTTAAAAAGCTTATTGATTGTGTATGCACCATGAGGTTTGGGCCATCAGGACACCTGACATGAGGTAGTGATGGGACCCAAGGATTACTGGATGACCCAGGGAGCATAAGGGTAGTATCGTCGTTCAGTAGGTCATGAAGCCAAGGGCTTCCTGCGCACGGAGACCAAGGCAGTAGGGGGAATGAGGTCTCGTCCCGTTGAGCGGACATGGTGGAAGAATTCGAGTTTGGGGTCGGACTACTGATATCCTCACAAACTCCGGGTAGAGGTAGTATCCCTCTATCAAGGTGGACGGTAAAGGCGCTCCGGTCCACAAGTGGCGCGGTTGAGGATCGTTCTACGAACGTGTGATCCCTCCTATGATAGGAGGGCGGTTGTTGATTCTATGAATGTGTGAAACGAAAATAAATTAAATATAAGATAAATTCAAGTAAATCGTTATAGTAAGTTTTCCCTCACTAAGTTGTCGAGCTCACCCCCCCCCTCCCTCTAAACATTTTCAGGAAGTAACACACGGCTTCGGTTTTATTTCCTCAGACCCAAACCAGGTACACCATTTCAAAAATTTCAGTTTTGTTAAATGTTATCCAGGGAAAGCATGACAGGTAATACACCTGATTCTCTTGACCCCGAGGAACCTTCCTTGAGGTTCGAGAGAGTGGCGGGTTGTCCATCAGACCCCCGGCCAAACCGGGCCGGGGCATGACAACTTGAGTGGTATCAGAGCCTGTACTCCCCGGATACATTATCAAAACTTTATAACCTAAATACTAACTAAAGAAAACTTTAACCCAGGCATGGCCTCCAAATGAAGAGTCAAGAGAACAAGACGTGCAACTGTGGATTCCGTCGGAAACCCCTTCCCGGAAATAGAATTCCCAGGAACTACCTCTGCCCCGCAAGGCATCAGTTCCGAACACTAGTGACTGTATGAGGAATTCACTAGGGTATTTGGAGAACCCCACCTTAGCGACAAACCCCACCTGGCTTCCGAGTCCCATACCCATCAGGAGGAAGTAGAATTTCAACCCCCTTTCTCACCTATTCCACCCCTCCTCGACATTCCCAAATACTTGAAGACCCTCCGACAACTAGGATGTAAGCCCTTCTATGGGGAGAAAGAGGTCAGGACTGCCATGGACTAGTTCGCAAGCCTCAAGAAGTTCATGGGTATCATCCGGATACCCCTGGAGGAGAGGGTGACATTGGTTGAATTTTTCCTAGAGTCCAGCGCGAAAAGATGGTGGGACAATACAAGACACCTCTTCTCAACCCCACCTACTTGGGAAGAGTTCAAAGAAAGATACGCGGAAGAATACTTGGCTCCCCACCTCATCAATGAAAAGAAGGTGGAATTCTTTCAACTCCGCCAAGGACCCGCACGGTCTCGGAATATGAGACTAGGTTCAACGAGCTGCGACCCTTCACCCCCGACCTAGCAGGACCAGCCGACCTCTGCCAAAAGTTTATTGACGGTCTCAATATGGATATAGAGACCAAATTGGGGTTTTGGGATGCCTCACTGACCTAGCCGCCATAGTCGGCATGGCCCATGAATGCGAACGGCTAGTCCAGACAAGGCGCCGTCAAATGGAAACGGGGGGACGTAGAGCAGACATGGGACAAGGCAACCGAGGAGGCACGAGGGAACTAGGCCGACCCCGATGGAGGAATCCACCAAGATTCTCCCAGAGGGAGGAGGGTCATTGTGGCCACAAGGAAATAGATGCACTCCCTCCAAAAAGAAGCTCCTATTGCCCTTGATGTTAGAAGAACCATGAAGGACCATGTGCCACGTGCTATGGGTGTGGGCAACCCGGGCACTACGTCAGGAGTTGCCCAAGGGCTCAGGAGAACGCCCCACGGAACGCCCCACCACCACCACCACCCAGGAACCCGAAACCAAACAACAGGGGATGAGAAGCACCCACGAGAGTTCCAGCAAGGGTCTACAACCTTACCCAAGAAGAAGCCCGAAAGGACCCCAACATGGTGGCTGGTACGTCCCAATCCTATATCCCAAGCACCCACCATATATCCCAAGCACCCTACCGTATGGCACCCACAGAACTCAAGGAGCTGAAAGATCAGTTGGACAAACTTTTAAAGAAAGGGTTTATACGCCCAAGCCAGTCCCCGTGGGGTGCACCTGTACTATTTGTCAAAAAGAAAGATGGAAGTATGCGACTTTGCATCGATTACCGGAAACTGAACCAGGTAACGATTAAGAATAAATACCCTCTCCCCAAGATAGACGACTTATTTGACCAACTCAGAGGAGCCGCCTACTTCTCCAAGATCGACCTAAGGTCGGGATATCATCAATTGAAGATTCGTGAAGAGGACATACAGAAAATTGCTTTCCGATTACGGAACGGACATTATAAGTTCAGAGTAATGCCCTTCGGACTAACCAATGCACCCACGGCTTTCATGGACCTAATGAACCAGGTGTTCCAGCCATATCTAGATAAGTTCATTATTGTATTCATAGACGATATTCCCATATACTCCCAAACTAAAGAAGAGCATCAGACACACCTGGAGATAATCCTAGTACCCTGAGAGAAAACCGGTTGTATGCCAAATTCTCTAAGTGTGAGTTCTGGCTACAAGAAGTGGGCTTCCTAGGGCATCTAGTGTCCAAAGAAGGAGTAAAAGTGGATCCAGCAAAAATAAAGACCATATTAAATTGGAAAGCCCCAACTAACCCAATAGAAATTCGTAGCTTCCTCGGCCTCGCCGGATACTACCAAAAATTCATGGAAGATTTCTCCAAGATAGCAGCTCCCTTAACTTGCCTCACAAGGAAAGGAGTGAACTACAAGTGGGATGCCAAGTGTGAAGAATCCTTCCAAGAGCTCAAAACTCGACTCACCACGGCCCCAGTACTGGCCTTACCTAATGCGGATGCTGGGGAATACATGGTGTATAGCGATGCGTCCGAACAAGGACTAGGATGTGTCCTGATGCAACAAGGAAGGGTCATCACCTATGCCTCATGACAGTTGAAGCCCCATGAGAAGAATTACCCCAACCACGATCTCGAACTGGCCGCAATAGTGTTCGCTCTAAAAATATGGTGCCACTATTTGTACAGAGTAAATTATTGTATCTACACCGATCATAAGAGCTTGAAATACTTACTAACCCAAAAGGAACTCAACCTGCGACAGAGAAGATGGCTAGAGTTAGTAAAGGACTACAATCTGACCATCGAGTATTACCCCGGTAAGGCCAACGTGGTGGCAAACACACTAAGCCGCAAATACCACACATGAATGGCCTCCGTCTGTTCAAGCTATCTGCCTTTACTGAGCCAGCTACAAAATTTAAGGGTAGCCCTCCACGTGGACAAGAGCCAAGGTAGCCTAGTAGTCAGCCTGGTAGTACGACCCGGTTTATTAGACCAAATACAGGCTTTACAAAAGGAAGACGAGGAACTCCGTCCCTATTGGGAGCCAAGTGAGAACAACGCAGTGTTAGACATTACAATTAGGAACGATGGAGTGATGACCTTCAAAGGGAGAGTGTAGGTACCAAATAGTCAGGAATTAAAGAGGGGGATACTGGAAGAAGCCCACGACTCGATGTACGCTATGCATCCGGGCAGTACGAAAATGTATTGCACCCTAAAACAAGGATATTGGTGGAAGGGAATTAAGAGAGACATTGCAAAGTACATGGCCAGATGCCTATCATGTCAACAAATTAAGGTCGAACATCAGAAACCCTCTGGGCTACTACAGCCTCTCCCGATCCCGGAATGGAAATGGGAGCACATCACCATAGACTTCATGACCGAACTACCGACAACAAGAAGGGGACGAGATGCCATATGGGTAATCGTGGATCGATTGACCAAATCTTCACATTTCCTACCCATACGGTTGACAGACCCGATAGGAAAGCTCGCCGCCCTATATGTAGGGGAGATCGTACAACTCCACAAAGTACCGGTAAGCATCATATCGGACAGAGACCCGAGGTTCACCTCCCGATTCTGGCCCAGCCTCCAGGCAGAGCTAGGCACCAGACTCCACATGAGCACAACTTTTCATCCCCAAATAGACGAGCAGTCTGAACAGACTATCCAAACTTTGGAAGATATGATACGGGCATGCGTTCTAACCATGAAGAGAAATTGGGAGGACCATCTGTGCCTCATGGAATTCACGTACAACAATAGCTACCAAGCCAGCATCCAAATGGCACCCTACGAAGCCCTCTATGGACGACCCTGTCGCACGCCCTTGTTTTGGGAGGAAGTAAGAGAAAGAAAACTCGAAAGGGTAGAATTGATAGAAGACGCATCAGAGAGATCCGGATCATAAGGAGCCGACTCAAGGCAGCCCAAGATAGGCAGAAAAGTTATGCCCATAACCGGAGAAAGGATCTAGAATTTGAAGTGGGAGACCGAGTATTCCTAAAGGTGTCACCTTTGAAAGGGATACTCAGTTTTCAACAAAGAGGGAAGTTGAAACCTCGGTACATTGGCCCATACACCATCATTCGTAGGGTTGGACCTGTAGCCTACCAGTTGGAGTTGCCTCCAGACCTTCAGAGGATCCACAACGTCTTCCACGTGTCCCTACTACGAAAGTACGAACCCGACCCCAGCCACATACTAGATGAGCCGCCATCGGAAATCGAGGGAGACCTGACCTACCGAGTAGAACCTGTCCGGATCCTCGACCGGCGTGAGAAAAACCCCCGGAACAAAAATATTCCTATGGTGAGGATACTTTGGCAGAATGGCCAAATAGCTGAAGAGACATGGGAGATCGAATCAATAATAAGGGACAAATATCCACATTTGTTTGATATGTAACAATTTTGAGGACAAAACTCCTAAAAGGAGGGGAGAGTTGTAAAACCTGTCCAATTGGATGAAAGAGAAAATGGAAAACTAAAAGAAGAAGAAGAAAAGAAAGAAGAAGAAGAAGAAGAAAGAAGAAATGGCAGAGAACAGAAAGAGAGAAAGTCGTCGGAAATGCTCGAGTCTCCAGCGACTCGAAAACTGCTCAGGTTAGGTTGTCGGAAGCCGCATCAGAAGCCGAGTTTTATGCCGGCGGGTAGCCCGAGCAGTTGCCGACCTCCTTATATAAAGGACACCCACTCATTCGTTTTCAACATCCCACAATTGATCGAAGAAGAAGAAGACTGAGTTTTCCAACGAGCTTCAAACTAGAGCTCCAACGACGAGCAAAACCTCCACCAAAGGAGCTCCGAAGGGTGGCATTGGAACCGGGGAAGAATCCTCTAGCTCTAGACCTCCTCAAAACAACCAGCGAGTGCTCAGGGAGGTGTGAAAGAGATTGCACGGTAAAGCTGCTTCAGAGCTTGAAGCAGCAAGCTCCTGCCCGACACCACCTCACCCCAACCGGCCCTTCCACCGCCCACCTTGGCCACCACTAACCACCTAAGGTCCTCCCCAACACCCCTATAGGCCCTGGTAAGCTCAATTTCGCCTCCCCTCATCGGAATTTCGGAATTTTAGAATTTGCACCAACAAAACTTCTCTCATAAATTCCCGTAGTGCAGCAACGAATTGCAGCAGAACTCAATCCTACTAGGTTCCCCTTAACTAGTTCTAGCCACCCCTACCCCAAGCTCCCGGCCACCGCCTCTCCGCCGGTAAGAAATGCAAGCTTTCTCTCTATACTGTAACTTTTCCGGCGGAGCTCCGACAACACATGAAACTTAGCCAAATTATGAAATTCGAAGTGTAGGATTATCGATGGGAGTTGTAGGAGGTGATTAGAAGCAAGAATTGAAGAAAACAAGGACTTACAGGCCGCCAATTGGACGAGGTAAGATCCAAAGTGTTGTATGCTCAAATTGGGGAAGAAGGTGGAGGCCATTTTGGGGATTTGGGGGGACTTATGTGCAATTTTCAAAAATTGGAGGGCTGAACGACAATTTCACAAAATTGAGGGTATTTTCACGAAATTCACCCCAATTGAGGGTCAATTGGGCAAATTGGACAAATTTGGGGGAAAATGGAAATTTTGCAAAGTTGGGTGACAAAATGCAATTTTTGAAAAGTTTGGGCAAATTGAGGATTTTTCAAAAATTGGAGACCAAGTGGCGATTTGACAAAATTAAGGGTCTTTTTATGTAATTCCCTTTCAATTGAGGGTCCGTTGAATAAATTGGATCAAATGGGGGACTAATTTGTAAAATTTGAAAAGTTGGGGTCAAATTGTAATTTTTGGAAAATTTTGGGGCTCAATGACAATTTTAGAAAATTTAAGGAAATCAGGTGCAGTGTTGATAAAATTAAGGAGCTGAATGGATAATTAGAAAATTTGGGGGTCCGATTAAAAAAACGGTAATTGAGAAGGAAAAGATGAACACACAAACCTCGAGAACTAAATTGCAATTAATGCCAAATATGAAGGTTTATACGCAAATATGCCAAGAAGTACAATTAATTAGTTAAACGCCCTAACAAGGACATCCATTACATGTAGGGACTAACTATTCGAGCACCTGCTTCCGAAAGAGGAACTACGAGGCTATATTCCGCCGGTACGACCCCGCCAAAATCACAAAGTGAGTGGAAACTGCTATAACGTCCATTCCAGTTAGAATGACAGTTTAAGATTTGAAAATTTGTTTTCTCGGAATTATCCTTTCCTGATTAGGTGACTCTGCTTAAAATATTTGGAAGCTAATTCCAGGCTTATGCTCGAGATGCTAGTGGGCCCAAAGCCGGTGGGTACAAGCATGGACACGTCCAAAACAGACATGTAGTACATGAGGCTAAAATACCTGAACAATGGGAACTTGTGTTATACCCATCGAGCCAAGCTGAGTCGTTGAGTTTGTTGGGCCAAACCATTGCTTTGCCAAAGCCGGGTCATTGAACCTATTGGACCAGTACACGTGGTAGGGCCGAAGCCAAGCTGACAGACCGTTGTGCAATAGGGCCAAAGATAACGGTTATAACTTAAAAAGTTTATTGATTGTGCATGCACCATGAGGTTCGAGCCATTAGGACACTTGGCATGAGGTAGTGATGGGACCCAAGGACTGTTGGATGACCCAGGGAGCATAAGGGCAGTATTGTCGTTCAGTAGGTCGTGAAGCCGAGGGCTTCCTGCGCACGAAGACCGAGGCAGTAGGGGGAATGAGGTTTCATCCTATTGAGCGGACATGGTGGAAGAATTCGAGTTTGGGGTCGGACTACTGATATACTCACAAACTCCAGGTATATGCAGCATCTCTCTATCAGGGTGGACGGTAAAGGCGCTCCAATCCACAAGTGGCGCGGTTGATGACCGTTCTACGAACGTGTGATCACTCCTATTATAGGAGAGCGATTGTTGATTCTGTGAATGTGTGAAACGGAAATAAATTAAATATAAGATAAATTCAAATAAATCGTTATAGTAAGTTTCCACTCACTAAGTGTCGAGCTCACCCCCTCCCTCTAAATATTTTCAGGAAAAAACACACGATTTTGGTTTTATTTCCTGAGACCCAATCCAGGTACACCATTTCAAAAATTTTAATTTTCTTAAATATTATCTAAGAAAAGTATAAAAGGTAATACACCTGACTCTCTTAACCCCATGTAAGCTTAATTGAGGTTCGAGATAGTGGCGGATTGTTCATCAGACCCCAGGCCAAACCGGGCCGGGACTTGACATATACATATCAACTTACAACATTGAATGTCATTCTTTGTCTAACCCTTTATTCCTAGGTACTATTTAGGGTTACCCAAAGTGAACTTTTACAAATTACATCTGACCATGTCCAGTTATTTTTCAGTACCGGAGAGCATGAACCTGATCATGCTATGGTCAATGATGCTGATGAGGCCCTAATTTTGTGTGCCTAGTTGGAGGAACTCTCCGCCACTTGTGTGGAGTAGCTAGGTGGGGCTGCCCATAGAGCAATCACGGTAGGCTTCATCTTCTCCTTGATCTTGATGATCCCCCAGAACATGGCTCTGTACAGAATCACCATCCCGAACAAGACCGCCAGATCGACCCATTTCGAGTACCCCATCTCCACTTGCCAGTAGCTACTGAGGATCTCGTCTCCGGTGATCGTCGCCGGTCCACCGGGCTGGTTGTTCGGAAACGTCAGCCCTTTGAACTCGTTCTTGTAAAACCCTTGATTGGCATACTTGTGGAAGGAGATGTAATACATGGGGTATTTCCAGAAGGGCTCGGGCAGATCGTCGGGGAGGCGGAAGAAGCCGCCATTGAGCATCATCACGCCTTGGACTCCAGCGCCGGTGATGATGCCCATGAGGAAGTCTGGAACAACGCTGGCCACGATCATCATCAGGCTCTCCACCAGCATCATGGTGACGAATAGGGTTAGTGCAAAGTAGGCGAAGTGGTCGACGCTCTTCTGCAGGCCGACGAGGTAATAGGCTATGGCTCCTGGGATGAGGGAGATGATGAGCAAGTAAGGAATGGAAGAGAATGTGTTGCCCATCACGAATGCTCCAACGCTGTAGTGCCCATTCAGCCGTTCTCTTCCGAATATCTATTAACATATGCCCAATTAGTAGGAACGAAATCCACGGTGAAAGTAGGTCAGAGTAAGATCACAGACCTTCATGTCCTCAACGAAGGAGGGGAATCCCCCAATCGCCATGAAAGTGAGGAATGCTGCAACAAACATGAGCATAGAGCCTCTTGCCTGCAAAAATTCACAGTCAAAGCGAGGAATCAGCACTGATAATGGGTCAGCCTCTTGCGTGCAATGGCTTATACACTTTCTAAACCCGTAGTCAATAATTGGACGAGTGGAAACAATATATTTCGAGTTGGATATTACCAGCGGCCGATTTTACAGTTTGATAATGGGCCACTACTGGTCCACAGTACTTCTGACATTCTGACACTATGTAATTGAAATCAGCCATTAGATGCACGATCAGTCACCTGAATTGATCCATAAGTCGATCCGATGTCGTAGAAGATTGTTCCGACGCATAAACAGAGAGCGATGTAGATTGCCAGGCGAAGCCAGTAGTAGCCCAAGTCACGGTACATGTTCACGAACGATCTCCTTATCAGCACCAGGCTCTGGGTGAAGAAGCTTGCCTGACTTCCCCCCTTCATCTTCATGCCATTTCCTTCTGCCTTCTGCTGAAAAAACAAAGGGAAAAGGATCATTCTTTCAGACGTCTAACTACTTAGAAATCTAATGAGTTCCGTCGATGATCAAGATTTAGGTATACCTCTTGGCAGATCTCTGTAACACGTCGATGAACCTGGTTGCAGATCTCCGAGGACTTGTAAGATTTGACCAAACTCTCAATGGCTTCTTCTGTCTTCTCCCCCACTAGCCCTCCTTGTTCAATGTCCTGATGAACATTTGCAGAAGAACAAAGTTAGTGTTTGCTCACTTACTCATCTAAGTATGGTAAACGAACAAGACTCACCGATTCAAAATCCTTGTTGATCGTCCGGAGGTAGTGATCCGATGGGTTCCTCAGAGTTGGGCATGGGAAGCCATTTGATGCGAAGAACTACAATGAAAAACGATTATGGATCATTTAAGCTTACCCCGTACTGTACTTTTCCGCCATGTATAGAGTTGAAGCATTGGGTTACCAGTTCAGCAGACGATGTGGGTCCGAAGTAGACTGTGTCGCCGGACGAAAGGAGGCACAGATTATCGAACAGCTCGAAGACCTCGCTGCTGGGCTGATGGATCGACGCGACCACGGTCCTACCGTCCTGTCTCGCCAGATTGGCGATCCGACTCATGACATGGTAAGAGGCGGCGCTGTCTAGCCCGCTGGTGGGCTCGTCGAGGAACAGCAGCCGGGGCCTGGTCAGGATCTCGATGCAGATGCTGACCCTCCGCTTCTGGCCGCCGCTCAGCCCCTTCACGTTCCAGCCGCCGATCCTCGTGTCGATCGCATCCACCAGGCCCATCTCCCTGATCGTGGTCTCGGCTCGATCCTTCTTCTCGGCCCGGGACATCGAGTCGGGGAGCTGCAGCTGGGCGGAGTAGTACACGGCCTCACGAACCGTGAGGGTGTTCATC
This sequence comes from Trapa incisa, assembly GCA_030064435.1. NCBI lineage: Eukaryota > Viridiplantae > Streptophyta > Magnoliopsida > Myrtales > Lythraceae > Trapa > Trapa incisa. The sequence goes on along the minus strand of CM057784.1, from coordinate 7,055,404 downwards.
AGCGTGTCATCTTGGGTCACGTATGCCTGTGATTTATACAAGAGACATCAGTGGATTCGAAGAGGCATTTGGTATACTTTAAGGCAAATTCTATACTTACAGAAGTCCCAAATGCTAGGGTTTGTTTTCGGCCATTGACGAGTATCTCTCCTGTCTGGTTGGTATCGGAGCTTAACCTACCTGTAGTACGAATCATCAGTCAAGAAGAAGAAGAAGAAGTCCAATAATGGCGGTTTACGGTGGAAATTTTAACGACAAAAAAAGTATGTATCGACCTGATAAGGCGTCGAGGAGAGTCGACTTTCCACAGCCAGAAGGCCCCATGATGGCGAGCACCTCCCCAGGCTCTGCGTAGCCCGTGACCCTCCGCAGGATCGGGCGGTGGCCACCGTTCTTCCTGTCCGGGACTGTCACCCACACGTCCTTCCACGTCAGGAAAATCCTGTCCGCGCTGCCTCCCGCCGCCCCTGGAAGCCTCTCGGAGCCCCCCTCCCTCAGTGACGGGGGCTTGCCGGAGCTGAAAGGGAAGCTCCTGTGAACGCCGCCGCGGTCACTCTCCTTGGAGATGTCGCCGTGCATCTCCACGGCCTTGTGGTATATCCCAGGCGGAGAACCTCTCGTCGGGCTCGGGCTCGGGGCCCGTCTGGGGACGTTGATAGGAGACTCCATGGAGTACTCAGTCTCCATCTAGAGACCTCTCACTCTCCCAATAAGACTTTAAAAGAGAGAAGCTATGGAGAAGATGAAGGAAATAGAGTGTTCTAATTGTTTGGAAGGCTGAGCCGCCCGAATTGCTTCTAGGCCTGTAACTCATAAAGCTATTTATAGGCCACGGCAGACGTGTGTATAATCTTTAGTCTAATTAAAATTGAGAAATTGGCATAAAATATATTATCTATAATACCTTAATTTAATATATATATTCATAATTAATTTATTAATAAAGATAAAAAAGTTAATGACTATTTAAATTACAGATAAATCAATATTTAATAATTAAAATTGGGTAGTGCATTATTTAATTAATTAACAGTTAATTATTTTATCGAGAAAAAAATAAGATTCTTACTTAATGGCGAGCTGCCGTATGTATTTGACTAAGCCACCTTTCTTTTCTTTTGCCGTAAGCATTCCCTTTTGTCACTTTCCCTTGTTTCTCACTAGCTTCTTCTTGTAGGTAGGTAGGCCACACGCGCTAAGGCATGGCTTTTCGCATGCTCTTTGTGACCTTTTTGGGTTATTATAAAATTTTAAAAATAATTTTATTATTTGTTTTCTATATAATTTAAATGGTCCTTCTTTTTGTTTTGACATTGGTTAGTAGTCTAGTGGGCTATTTTACCTGACCTGGGTGCATATGGTCAAGAATTATGGCGAGTAAGAGAGGGAGATGGAAATATACGAACGTGCAATATTCAAAATAAAGTTTAACGGGCAGTTGGGATCGAGATAGGGAGAGATGGAGATAGATAGAAGTCAAGGCCATAACAAGTCCGCGTCAGTTTGACCAATTTCTCCAAGTGGCAAGAGTGAAAGCACACTGTTGCAGAATTTTTTACTCAAAAATATTATATTTATATGGTATATGATTGGCATCTCACAATGCAAATACCATGCGGTACCGGTTGGGCTGAAGTTAGTTAATATATAGGTCGGGTTATAGTTAAACATAATTTGATTCTAGGGTATTTTTTTATTTTAAGTTTATTTTAATAATTAAAAAACAATATTATTTTAATAAATATTAAATAAAATATTTTAACTTAATATCATTTTTATATAAAAAGTTTTAATAAAAAAATATTTTCATAAAATGGTTATTTTATTAATAATTTAATTTTTTCTTAAATTATATTTATATAAATTTAACGATTTGTCATGTTAATTTAAATATAAAATAAAATAATAATTTTAAAACAAAAATATTTATATAAAAACTTGAACTTCCATATCTTATTTAAAATTATAATATCATAATTGATTTTATTGAAAATTTTAATTAATTTTCACATATTATATAAATGTATATATTATTAAAACAAATTATATTAAAAATAAATCTAAAATTTATCATATTTTATTTAAATTAAATTATGTATATATTTTAATAAATACTTATTAAATATACATTTTAAGTAATATATAAACAATATTTTATTTAGTTAATTTGGAATAACAAATTAAATATATTAAACAAATATATTTCTCATTTTTTATAATAATAAAATTTTGATATAAAATTATATAATTTTAACATAACAAAAATTTCAATTTTAAATAATATATTTGTACACTATAATAATTTATATATAAATATTTTATAATATAATTTACATATAATAAAATATTAAAAATTATATATATTGATTTATTAGTAATAATTATATATAATTATGATATATATATATATATAAATGATGATATTATACAAATATATAAATTAAATTTAAAATTTTAGTAATAGTATAATTTACTCTAAAAATTATATTACTATTAATAATAAGAGATTTTTTTATATAAAATAATTAATTTATTATTTCAAATTAATTAAATAAAATATTAATTATATATAATTTGTACTTATAATTTTATTAAGTAGAACTATATATTTAATATATATTTGTTTTAAATATATATAATTGATTTTAAATAAAATATTACAAAAATTTTAAATTATAATTTATTTTTAATATAATTCATGTTGATAAAAAATGAAAGCTAAATCTTAAATACATTATACTTTAATATTATTACCATTTTAAACAGAATACCCAAATTATTATTTTATTAAATATTTGATAATAAAGTGTAATATTTAAAATGTTTAATGAAAAAGTGAGAATGAGTCAAATTGTTTTATATAAAAGTGTAGCTTAGAATTCTAATAAATAAGTGATTTGGAGATCTCTCCAAAACTTGTACAATTAAATCAAATTTTATTTTATTTTTTAAAACTGCTAATAATGCCAATGTTATAACGTATTTAAACATGAAAAAATATAAAAATACTAAGAATTATAGCTCAACATTCCAAATTTCATTTTACAATAATAAATAAATTTTAAATTAAGGTGTAGAGATTGAATTGATACGACCAAGTATAATTCATTTATAATCAATATTAGTCATATTCCATTTGGTGATTTTGGATTTATAACATTGTAAAAATTTTACCTCATTCCATGAATAACCATAATTTTAAACTAGTGTATGCATTAAATCATACACTATAAATTTTTCTCCTTTTAAAATTTAAAAAAAATGAAAGAATTAATTATGAGCAACAACAAATTCAAAAGGGTCCACATTGCAATGCACAGAATATTAATTAGCAGTTCAGTTCTGACTAATAGACAACAAGCCAAAGTCACTACAGATCATACACTCCACATCACCTTCCCAGCACTTTACTACCAACGACTACCATCTAACATCCCCTTAGAGCCCTACCTTACCCACTTCAATATAAAGAAAACAACACAACCAAATAATACATGAGTTATCACTTAAGCACGCTCACCACGGATTCTTCTGGCAAGCTGGATGTCCTTGGGCATAATAGTAACACGCTTGGCATGGATAGCACACAGGTTGGTATCCTCAAACAGACCAACAAGGTATGCCTCAGCAGCTTCCTGAAGAGCCAGGACAGCATGGCTCTGGAAACGAAGATCAGTCTGCAGCACAATCGCACAACATACATTTTGATTAGTAGTTACACGTTAAACAAGAATATCACGACAGCCTTGAGTCGCACTGCTCTGCCATTACCTTGAAATCCTGGGCAATTTCACGAACAAGCCTCTGGAATGGAAGCTTCCTGATCAGCAGCTCAGTACTCTTCTGGTACTTGCGGATTTCACTGTACCAAAACCCAATGCTCATAATGCAAGAATTTTGATATCTAAATCTTGTAAAAATTACTGTCAAATTATAGCAGAAAACTACATACCGAAGGGCAACAGTTCCTGGACGGTAACGATGGGGCTTCTTAACGCCTCCGGTGGTTGGGGCAGACTTACGGGCAGCCTATACACAAATGGGGTACACCGTTGTGAAAGGCTTACTTTAAAAACTTTCCAAGAAATAATTTGGGCATTGACGCCATTTTAAACTCAACCCACTGTAGAATTGAAAATTTACAGAAAAAAGTTCATTATTTTCCAGCATATCGTAGTACGGCTATATCAAATTATAGTAACACCTTAGTTGCAAGCTGCTTCCTTGGGGCTTTTCCTCCAGTAGACTTGCGAGCAGTTTGCTTTGTACGTGCCATCTGAATGAACAATTAATCAGAAATAAAGAGTTACCAACAAGAATATTCCAGAAAATGTTGAATTTTCCATTCCTTTCCAGAAAATCCACATTCACAAGAACAATAGAAGTATCATAATAAAGACTTAAAGAGAAATTAAGAAAGATTTCAGCTGTAGACATGATACAACCCTTAAATTGAAGGATTCAATAGCAAAGAATCAACAGAAACACTAATACATCGCCAACAACAACATCACATAGATGAAAACAGTCAAGCTATTATATTTCATATCCAAGAACCCTACGACCAATCGCAGGAGAAAAAAATCATCACAGACGGAAGTACTCAGCTAAGAAAGTCCTAGGCCACGAATCAAGTGACGTGAAGCAATAATCATCAAAATCCGTCGCAATTCTAACAAAGTAAAGATCAAAGATAATACCTTCAAAGGAAAAATGTAAATAATGAAGAATCATGCAAACAACTGACCTTGACTCCTTCGAGGCTCCTCTTCTCTCCCTCTTTTCGTTGGCGTTTCGAAGCTAAAGTTTGAAATGACTAGCCGCCAGCTCCTATTTATAGCGCGTAGGCAGAGCAGCCAATTGGATAATCGGACGGGCCAGATTCGATATCCGTGTGCTTTTTGTCGAGGGATCGAACGATGGAAAAAAGGTTAGGTTGTGTTTTCTTCACTGACCTGGACGGCTGTGATGTAAGATTCAGGGCAGACACGGATCCTCCTTCCTAGCTGGCGCTTTCCCATTGGCTAGGCTTCCTGAGCATCAAAGTAACGGTTTATAGAGGGTATGGAAGTCAAGTGGAAAAACTGAAAAGGCATCCTAATTACATTATGGTCACCAAACTTACACCAATAATGCAATTTGGCCCACCATCATCTAAAATGTGAAGTTGTATTATGAATTGCCCGTGGCAAGTAGAAGCTCAAACCCGGCATAGCTCGGGATTCCAATGGGATGTTAGGGGAAAATGTCCCCACAGGGGAATGTAGTATTGACATTATATACTCAAAACCATTCATCTGATGAACAAACTCAAATGTACATTCTACTGCAGCAGCATCACTAGCTCCAAACAAGAGCAAAAGAACAACCTATGAAGATGGTACACAAATATTTTGATGTCCTGCCTGACTGCTAGTTTTCAATTACAAATGTACGAGAAACAAGGAACAATGACAACTAAGTGGAAGGAAAAACTCTTTGTAATGATTGACACTAATCCAAGGGCAGATGTATCGCTAAGACAAAGACCCCATCAAAGCAGGAGAGTGAACCAAGCAGGGATCTGCATTCCCAGTTAAAAGGGTTCAATGTGCCAGAATGTTTGATTTAGCCTCAGTACTGATGTACACTTTCTCTGATCTCTGAGAAGAAAACCGACCTGGCTATTCTTTTATCTGAAGCTTGGGCCAATTCCATCGGGTTACCGGAGGATAAGAATAACACAAGGCATGAATGGTATGTATAAACCAACTAAGTTGGTACACTGTTCCTGTCTTGGGTAGTTATGTATACCTGAAGTGAAAATAACTAGAGACTCCAAATTTATCAGCTATGTGGAAAATAGTGGAGTGGACTTCATCTGATTCTGGAGAGAACAAACTCGGAAGCTCGGGAAGGCAAAGAGGTAGATGATCTTCTCTATCTTTCGGATTACAGAAGAAATATAGCACAGCCCGGCAGAATATAAATCTGACATCGAGTCAATGGATGTGAGTGATTCTCAGGAGTTTAAAAAAATTATATTGGCAAACGGTGGAAGAAGGATCAATACCTTAATATCAGTCGGCGGATGAATGGATCAGATAAAACTTGAGCCCACACCAGATCAAGATTGTTTGATTTGCAAAGCATCACTTCCCATGCACTGAACTCGGTGGCAAGCAAGATTGATGCATCACTGTACAAGGCCTAGCAACATATGGCAGATTAATGATGAGAAAGCAGAAGTCAAATAAAAATTAAATGAAATGAAAATAGGATTTAAATCAGAAGTGGGAAAAAATACAGGATTGACGTCTGTAGAAGATAGCCCAGCCAACTGCTGAAATGCGAGCAGGGGAGCAGTCAAGAATAAAGTGAATTGGCTCATATTTTCCATATGAGCAGCATCAGAAAGTTTCCTCAAGGACGGTCTTAGAGGTGAAAGAAATAGAGCAGCCATCTCGCCTCTCTCCGCACCATGAATTACCTGGAAACAACCACTTTTTAGAAACTTCAAATTTTGGAACAGTTGCAACGGATGATGCAGCTCAAAACCCTTTCATTCCAAGCTTATTTCTCTGTCTAATTCATAAATGCCTTACTAATGGAGGAAACATTGGTCAGGTAACTGAAATATCAGAGAAAATTAAGAAATTGTCTCAATATAACAAGATCATGTAAGCTCAATTCTGACAGACATACACCACAACTTTGTTAGTTGCGTTCTTGTTAAAAGATAGGGAGTTCTATATTTGATGCTATAAGAAGAAATGTGCCATAGTAGAAAGGCTGTTTCCATATCATTTAATAAAAAAGAGGCCACATGGCAATACCTTTTCTGATGTGATTGTTCAATGCCAGGACCAAACACCAACAAAAAGACAGATTCTAGTCATCAAAACAGGGGAAAGGCATTTGGAAAAATGTAATCAAACAAGCCATCAATGCCATGCAAAAGTTTTGACAAACCTGCCTTGAATGCTTGGCTGTTGTCACTGTCAATAATCAAAAACAAGGGTCTTCTAGTAAAAGGAATTATATCAGCAGGATATAGCAAATTAGAACCTGGAAAAATCCCACAAAACAGCGAGTTGATCAAACAATTGTATAAAATCATCTAAAAATTAGAGGGCATGACTTATCCAGAAGACAAGAAAGAATGCTTTATTTGACCAAGGGAGATATTATAATTCCCAAAAGAAAAACAAAGACGCATACCGCCTCTTCCCTTAGGACCTAACCACAGACAACTCCTGTAGTAGTTGCTTGAAATTTTGCAGCCATCAATATCAGATCCAGATGTGGAGCATACTCGTTCTTGGGAAGTCTCTGAACTGATAATGCTTTTTGAAGATTTTGACGATCCCCCTGAGCTTTCAATCCGTGAGGCATTGTCTTGGCCAGGCTTTCCTGGAAAAATTATCAAAGAACAAGTAATTTAATATCAAACAACCACGCGGCCCTTCCACATTACAAATGAGGAATGATATATTTACCCGGAGCTGAGAGGTATATCAGAACAACACTTTCTGGTGGGAGTTCCTCACAGACAGTAGCAATAACCTGCTCATAGATCAATTAGTTAATCCAGATATATCATCAATTAGTTAATCCAGATATATCATCAATGCAGTTATAGAACAAGATTCAATTACATAACAAGTGTTTGTGCCTTTTCCTTAACCCACGTGTTAGAGCTTCTTTAAACAAAAGAACTATGCAGAGACTAAAATTTCTTAAGCTAATAAATGCATGTTGTAATATTTTATTACTTTCACTGAGAAAACAAGGATTTAACAACTTAATCGACAGTTTATGAAGTGAAGAATCAGAACTTACTGCTATTAGATGTGTGACAGATGGATGATAAAGAATGGCCTTCCTAGGATTAGGAGGCAAAGATGAATCTGACGTGTCCAAGGATAAGTTCATCTCAATAATTCCCGAAGCTCCAGAATGATCAACAAAACCACCATTCCCATTTGAATCAGAAGATTGCTTTTTGTAGAACGAGCCACTTGGTTCCCATTCCAAGCATTGCAGCATCCTGTGAGTATCTAGAGTAAGTTCAGCAAATTTCACCTGAAAATGATAGTACATTAAGAGGTTAGACATACAGCATGTATCTGCCATTATCTATCACTGAGTAAGCAAGAGCTTCTAAGCAAATAATTAAACAACCAAAACACTAATAATCACCTCATTCAGATGAAAACTTGTAAGTATTGCTTCTCGAAATTTCAAGGCCTTCTTTGCATGGAACCGGGTGACATAAGGAATCGAAGTTGAATGGGAATCAAAGGCAGGACAGTACCGTAGAGGACGATCACTTGTGAAGGTAGTATTGACTTTTACAAAGCGGACAATATCTTGAACCACTACCTTCCACTCTCTGAAATTTGTTTCCTGGCAAGAAAATGATAACATTCTTTGTTGATTTGACTACCCACAGAATGTACTGAGATATCTGCTATTTGTAATAGGTGCATATTTTTATCAACGTGCTAAAACAACAGGGAATAGTGCCTGGCAGACTAGTGTATATACTACAATAAAGAAGCAGCTTGAATCAGGACAAAATATTAGGTGAAAAAAAAAGAGGGAGAAAATATTAAGGAATACACATGCACGCACTAAAACAGATCTTGTCTGGAATAAGTTCAGATCTTCCATCTGAAATAAAGAGCCACAAATTGTCTTCATTTTCTATGCCCTCTTCGCAAAGGAATGAATTCATATAGATAGATGCAAATTACAGCATAGAAGTCCTTGCAGAGTTATTCACTTAGATGACTGTTGAAAACATGATTGCATCAGCATATAACCCTATGATTCAATCCAAATTTAAAACACTCTCACACCAGCAAATAATTGCGTCCAAATGCAAAAACATTCACCTGTATGGCAGAGTTTACTCCCTATCACAGACTCACAGTGTCCTTCATTGTCCCAAAGATGTTGCAGTTAGATCAACTTAAAGCTAAATTTATTAAAAAGGGCCATAAACTGCATTCTAACTGGACCTCTATCAGAAAGAAGATAGATTTCATGTCTAAGTTGATCCCCTTTTTAAAATGGAAAAAAAAAATAAGAGAACTGTCCAATATAAATCTCTCTATACTGAATATAATCACCTTCCAGATAATACAGCCCAACTACCCATATAGTTATATACTGGCAGCCCAACTAAAGGTTCTGCAATGGCTATTCAGGAACAAGGATTTTCCATTGTGGCGTTCCTACAATAATTGTTAGATATTACTCAGCCGAATTTGTCAAAGAAACCCTCTATCCATATCCTTTTTTTCTTTTACAGATTACAAGTTATCCATATAAAAAAAATAGAAATTTCACCCATCAGTTGAACACTGCCAGTCAAAGCCAAACACGATCCCAAAACTGGTGGACATATTTCAACACCCACAACGCAATCAACCGTTTAAAATTCTAATTCGCTATGCATCTCCCCTTGAGGAGAAAATATCAACCAAGAAGATCGAGTATTCTTATTAGTAGAATATAATGCCCGGAGAGATTGGAGAGACCTCTAGGAACACACTGAGAGGAGCGCCAAGAAACTGTTCCTCAGAGATTTTTCTACCGCTTACACACAGGATAAAATACTAATTGGAGGTGAAAATTTACCCGGAATGTCGCCTTGCAATCTTCAATAACATCCTTAAATATCTCCACAAGCTTATTCACCTTCTCGGTATGGTTCAGAATCAGCGCGACCAGTAAGAACCTTGCGTAGAACCTCAACTCCTTAGCCCAAACCTTGAGATCGTTTGACTTTCCCCCCTCGAAGTACTTCCTACTAAGAATCGCCTCGTAGAAGACGTACGCCTCCAACAGGAACCTGGCCTCGCTGGTCCTCATGTACTGGCTGAAATACAGCTGGCCTATTCGGCTAGCGATCTCCCCAATCTCCCACCGCTTCAGGCCGGACTCAACAAGTCTCTGCCGGTTCACTTGCTGGAACTTCCACAGCCGCATGTGCGCCTTGAACGCCTTCTGAAACAGGTGGCCGTGGGCGGCGCCACGCTCGTACGGAGGAAGGTCGCGTACGCGGGCATACTTCTTGTCCGCGGCCTCCACCAGCGCGCGGAAGGTCCTCCAATCATCGCGCTTCTCTGACATGCTTCAGAAAAGAAAACTCACTACAATCCCACGAAGCTTACCTCGCCTCGGCTCAGCTGAACTTTAGCTTAGCTCAGACCGAGAATGAAAAATCGCCGGCGGTAGCCATGAAGAAACGATGAACTCTGTCACAGAGAAGGAAAGAGAGAGAGAGAGAGAGGTTCAAGTAGGTGCAAAGTAGGTGGAATGGATTTATGCTGTCAACCGAATATCGTAGTCGGAGAGACTCCGAGATGCAGAGTGACCGCCAGTAGGGGAGAAACGGATAGAGGAATTGAGATTTTGGGGAAGGCAGAGCCCATCGGTAAAGTCAATTTTCCCTTAAATTGATAGTGATTTGCTATTAATTAATTAATTACATGCACTAATCAAAATGTCATTACGTGTTTATCCTTTAGTTTTAGCAAAAGATTGTCGAGATTAATTGTTAATTAATCGACTGAAAATAATCAATTTGTAAACAAATGATAAGTGGAATTAGAGATATTACGGTGCGGGAGGGTGTACCGAATAAGCGTGGTCTCTCGGTGGCCGGCTTATTTGACTGGTGAGCAGAATAAAAGATGCTGCCGCCCTGTCAATTTTCCGTTACCTCATCCGTACCTCGCTAGATTACCCATTTTGCCCCCGAAACTAGAGGGAAGAGATCATTTCAACCCCCACACCATCCTTAAAAGGGTTAAATTTACTATAATGTCACATTTATACAGTACGTGGGAAATGGTGCGTCAATATATTAATTAATTTAATCGACCGTAATTATTTCAGCTCACTATATACCCAAAACCCCAATTATTGGTCACGTGTTATATTAATTTAATGCGATTATGGGTTGAAATGAGGACCCAGGAGGCCGAAGTAGCAGCAAGAACTCCCAAATAAACTATATACTTCATGGAGTGGGTCCATCAATTAATGTAGTGTGATCTGTGGTAGGGAGGAGGGAGGAGAAATTAATGTTGCAGGTCGCCACGTGTGTGGCCCATACGATGTGCTGTTCTGCTTTTTGAGGTATTAATTTATGGCAGCCTCTATTGGTCGGTCGTATAGTTAGGTGATGCAATGCCAATAGCCCCACTGACGACCGTGAAAAAACAAATAGAAAATGAAAAAAAGTCCACCGTGAAAATGATTCCAATTGGGAACTCTTCCAATGTGCTTTTGATCCAGTGAGTTGGTGAGATGGGATTGGGATATTTAAAAAAAATCAAATTATAAACAATAATAGTAATATATCTTATGGTTAAATTATATTTTTATATAAAACTTTTAAATTAAATATTGTTTTAGAATCAATTTCAATTATCAAATATTTTATAAATTAATTATTTTATCAATAATTTTAACTTAGATTAAATTATAATTTTATTTTGAGTTTAAAAATTTTACGTAAAATTGTAATTTAGTATTTGTTCGAGTTATGTGATTGAAATATATTAATTAATTAATTTAATATTTAATCAATACTACTAATCAAATTTATAAAAAAAGCATCATTTAACATAAAAGTTTTAATGTATCATATATATTTATAATAAATTTTATTATATGTTCTGCACTTCATAAAATATGTTATTTTATTAAGTATTTTAAAAATAATATATTAAAATATTGATATTATGAAGTCAACCGGAAAATGTTGTACTCAGCAACCAACCGCGTGGGAAGCTTCGCCTTTGATCGGTGGAGGCATCTTCAACCAGTGCGCAGTGCCGCGTATCCTATGCTTCTTATTCTTTCCATACAATGATTTCTCTATTTTCTTTCTAGAAAAAAATGACAATAATGTTATATTATATTATTATAAAATATAAATAAGGATAGAATTCAAGTATTATATTTTTTATTAAATAAAAATTATATTCATGAATTTATAAGAAATATAAAATAGACAATCAATAAAAATAATATTTTTATTTTTATTAGGTGGAAGCCTTTTTATATCAAATGCTTCTTTCCTTTGTCATCTTCCTTCCATTTGTTGAAGGGCCTGGTAGAGGTGGAAAGGTAGGGAAGAGAATAAGTAGCTATCCATCAATTGCATACAATTCAGAGAGAAGAAAAGAAAAAAAGAGCATCCAAAGTGCAACAGCCCAAAAAGGGCACAGTTGAAGAATCTTCTCTGCCTCCCCCCCTCCCTCAAATGGGATCAAAATGAAGTCAGTGGGCATGTACCTAAATGGCTAAGAGGTTGTATGCCTTGTTCGTATGGTGCAACTGACAGAGAGAGAGAACCTTGTTGAGATGAGAGGTGGTTCCAAAGCACCAGCAAGCAAGCACACATGTGATGCTATAACCTTCATGACTGCAAGTTATCTTTCTTCTCATTATCTAGCTCACGATGATGCTATCCTCAAATTTAACCAAAAACAGCTCTTGGCTGTTCTATGCTGTTTACCACAATTGGGATGCATGAAGGTTTTCTTCTTCTTTGCTGTTATGGAATGGGGAAGGAAGAGATATGCTTGGCAGTTGCTCTAATACACATTTGACTGTTTTTTGCTGTGATGTGCCATTAGTACAGTGACTTTCCTGTTTGGGAGATGGTTCCATTATATAGCTTACACTTGGGCAGCCTCAATCACATGTCAGCTGCAAGTTTCAGCTTTCCCACATTGTGGATGGTTTCTTTTGGCCATCTAGTCAATCACAGTAAAGAATTTGCAGATCTATTGGGATTGGTCTACTCTTCTCTTCACTTGAAAAGCCATGGAAGATGAGTAAAAAGCTGTAGCTTGTTTCAACAAATCTGCTGTTGTGCCATAGTAGAAACAGAACAAGATCTTAATCTTGAAATTTTCAGTTATAAGAGAGGCTCATTATCAGAAGTTGTCCATCTTTATCAGGTGATCTGAGTGAGGTTTGGAGAAAGTGGGAGTCAAGCTAAAAGGGTGTGTGATAAACTACCAATCCACTGCATATAATTCAAAATTGAAAAGGAGAAAAAACAATCGGGCCATTGGAGAATGTTCTAAAGCTCTCCTCTCCCACATACCTTCATATAAGGTCAAAAGCAGTAGTAGCTAAAGTATATGGATCTGCTGGTAGTGGTACCTTTAGTTTGAAAATTCTTGTTCCAACTGACCCTTTGTCCCTTTTAATTGAATTGTGATTGTTTCTTCCAGATACCTACTTTGAAAAATGTGAATGGCTACTTCTTCACTCACAAATGAAGATAAAAGCCCAAATGAAGATAAAAGGTCATGATTCAGAAGCTAATAAAGTCCATGGATTTTATAAGAAAACAAAAAATAAAGACCAAATGAAGTAGATTTCATAGGAGCCCAACCCAATCTAAATTTGGGTTTATAAGACTGAGTTTACACTGAACCGAATCTAATTCGAGCTCACGAGTATTTGAATTTTTGTTCGTGTGCCATCAAACCCGAATTTAAACAAAATTAAATATTTGGTCCCTATATTTTGGCCTAAATATCGAGTTGGTGGTATCAAAATATGAGCGTATTCATAGGAATTCAAACTTAAAATCGGTACAATTTGATACAAAACCGATCTAAACTCCCTACATATCGGACATAGAAGCCCTACTAGAGCCTGCTAGGCCGAGTCCCTATCAATTGGGCGGCTGTCAATTTCTTTGGACATTTACACTAATGTTGGACCTAACCAAGTAAGGGGATACCAAAATAAAATTAAAAAAAACAATTAATTTTCAGTAGTTGCGTGCCATTCTAAAAGATTCGTGTGGTCTCATTCATCAAAGCATGCCTTGCCTCCTCATTTCTTCCCATTTTGAAAGTCAAATCATGGAAGCGCCAGTCACGATCGGATTTATGGAAATTGTTACACATAATGTTTTAATTAATTAATATGAATTAATATTTTTATGATAATGTAATAAAAATTAAACGTTATCTTTTTGTAAAAAAAAACGTTATGTTTAGACAAAATAAAATTATGTTAAAATTAAAAAAAAGAAGCAAATTTTATGAATTTTTTTTTGTGGTAAACCCTTGAATTTATATATCTGGAACTTTACATATTATGGTACTAATTTATATTTCATAAAACGGAACGCGTATTAATTAATACATGAAGATTTCTCGGAGAGTTGCAGAGGAGCGGTGGTGGTGGCTGCTCCAGCTCTCCTTCTCCTTGCTCCGCCCTGACCGGAGCCGGATTAGCTTAGACCAAAACCCTCCTCTCTTCACCGTCTTCACTCCGGCTTCCTCCCTTTCCCCGTCGTGCGTCACACCCGCGATCACCGCCACCGATCGGCTCTTCCTCAGGCTCCCGCCTACGCTCACTGACAGCGACAGCGCGGGGCCTCCATCCGCTGCTGCGGAGCCATTCCTCCTGCGTCGGTCTTGGCCGTTTGTCCGCCTGCTCCCCGAGAAGCTGCCGCCGTCGTCAGGCAGTGAGTCGTAGCACCTGAAGGAGGAGGCTGTGGTCGTGTAGGAGGGAGACTTGATTAGGTGCAGCTTCTGGGCGGTAAACGCCGAGGCGGCTGCCATGTCGATCCTCGATAGGACGAGCTGGTGAAGCCTTTCACGGAGACAGAAGGAGCAGACTCCCGGGAGCCGGTCCGGATTCGGGTGCTTGGAGCAAGCCATGTATAACTTCGATTGTTTTCTTCAATGAACTATAGAGTAACCTGTTATGTATATATATATATATATATATACATATACATATACATAAGAATGGAGATGTTTGACTTTACTGAACACTTCTTCCCGGAAATCTCGCATTTATTAATTATTTATATTAATTTATTATATTTTATTTATAATTTTAATTTATATTACTTATATTTACATTTTCATCCCTCAAATATATATTATTGATTATTAACTTTTTAGACTTACGAATATTAATAATTATCGATTTAGTATTGAAATTATCACCCCGGATTCATCGATAGCCAAAATCCTACCCACTACACGTGTTTGTGTGTGTTCGTGTCCATCGTGTAGGCAAGCACCAGACGTCAACACGCACGTGAGTCGGGTGGAAAAAATAATTAATATTATTATTATAGTCATGGCTTGCACGAACGTTCCTTGGAAGGACAAAAAAGAGGTAAAATAATGCCAGCCATATAGTTTTTTTAATTATTATTATATACTCATGTTGGAATAACTTGTAATATTGAATGAGGCGATTTGTTGGATGGATAATCACATGCTAATATTCAAATAATGTTAAAAAAGAGAAAGGCCACGTGTCTCATTCTCACCTAATATGAAATAATAGTATTATTATATGATACATTCATGTAATAATAAATTTAAAATAATTAATATTTTATATTGTGAGAGTATGGAAGGTGCAATTGGGAGGAATAGAATTTCAATGTGAAGTGGGTGAGAATTTTCGGGAAAGACGATGTGGCGTGGGATCCGATGGGGCCGCACGTGGGATTGACGCCTCAAACTTCACTTTTACTAACAAAAGTATTGACGCACTCAATTATTATAAATGAAAAAATATATTTTAAAATAGTTTTTTGTTAACTTTTTTATTTATAATATTTATATTTTAAATAAATAATAATTCAGTTAGTAAGTTATCAATATTAGTATTTATGTATATGTAAGGGGCCATCTGATTCCTCATTTTGAACCCATGAAGAGGGTTAGGATCTGCTGCGGTGGACTCAGTCGTACCCGTGCCCGGTTACCGATTCGGAAACCATCCCATTCCATTCTATTCCCATTTGCATAGGGAACACGTGGCATTGTTGTTTTTTTTCCCTTGCTTCCTTCTGTGGGTTGAAGACGACTGCCCCTATACCATCAACATCAAAAGACTTAATGGAATCCCATTCACATGCCTCGAATTCATTCATGATCGCATATAGGCAGCATACCTCATTCATACTGAGGGGAAGAGTTTGACCTAGAAGTGTTTGGGCGTTGGTGGCCGGTGGTGGATGATAAAGGCGGCTTGGTGGACCTTCCCACGTTCTACTTTCATGTTTCCCCTTGTCCTTTTTCTGTTTAGATCATCAAGTTTGGATCTTTCCTTTTACAACTCAATTCCCAGTCTTCTCCCAGCAAGCCCATCAAGAGGATTCGACCCAGTTAGGAACCGTTTTGTTTGCATCTCGTGCAACCCAGTTAAGATATACAGCCATTGGCACTATAACAAGATCCTGCATATGATCTAACAATGCAAACCATAGATCTCCCTTAAGACCCTTAAGACTCTCCCTGCATTCTCTGGCCCAAACAGTGAAGGAAAACTTGACTCCATATCTACATTGATCATATTCCCCTTCACCAAGCGGTCTCTCTTCTCTAAGTAAGCTATCTCAGACTCCCTGTTGTCCCTCCTGCTCTCATCAAGAGCACACCTATCCAGCCATAACTCAAGCATCGCCTTGGAAGCATCGGCCAGCTGACCCCCTACGATCTCATCCAGTCGGCCCTGCTCTTCATCCCCAGCGCTGATCTTGAGCAACGAGCCGGTTGGAGACATCATCGAGCGAATGTAGAGAGCCGGGGAGAAGTAAGGCCGGGCCTCCGGGAGGGTCAAGAGGGCCTGCCTGTGGGAGTCAACATTGGTGTCTTGGTAGAATGATCTCAGGTAGTCTGGGTGCATTATTAGGTCCCTCCTAGGAATGAGATCGAGGAGGACGACAAGCGATGTGGGGCCACTCCGTATGATCTCGAAGAGGAAGTTCGGGGCGTCAGTTACACCCTTGAGGTAGCCCAAGAGGCCCGTGGTGTTCAGCTCTCCTCCGGTGGGTAGCTGGCAGTTTATCCATATCCCTAGCACAAAATCCACCTGGTGTTTAAACAAAGTTTACTCAATCTTTATTAGGTATATAGAGCCAATTTCATCCGAGAGGACTAAATTGTAGGTTTTAATTTTTCAGTGGATCAAGACAGATAGATGCTTTAGGTTGTTCAACACCGACATCTTAGCAGCAGCTCCAGCAGCAATTTTATCAGAATTGATCGAACAGTAAAACATCTGATCTACTAGCCCAAGGAAGAGGCAAAAAGGAACAGCCTCGTGAGATTTGTTTTCAAAGATTACCAGAGAGGAGCTGTCGCCTTGTCTGACGTAGAGAGAGCCGCGGGAGGTGCCGGCTTCGTTCTGGAAGTACTCTACATCGGACGGCAGAGCGCAGGGGTGGAGCTGCGATCCCAGGCGATCCTCCACCGTCGAGAAGAGATTGAGCATCAGGGACCGGTGCGGGGCGGAGAGGTGGGGGAAATCGGCGAAATTGCTACTCCGGCCATCCGTAGGAGTCGTGGAGGAGGAAGAGGTGGCGGACAGGACGGAGAACGGACGGCAACGGAAGGATCTGATTCCGACCGGAGGAGAATGACCGAGAAGCACTGTGGGGAGCGAAGAGATGGAAGGGGAGACGAGTGGAGTGTGATGCAAGAGGGTCACCATTTCTTGAAAGGCTCAGAAGATAATTCTCTTCTTTGCAGAATAAAGGGAATAAATCAGATTTTCAAAAAAAAAAAAAACAGAGAGAAAGGACAAAATCAGTTTGTAATTTCATTATATTATATATACTTATTCTATAAAATTGATATATGAATGATTGAGTTTTTTATTATGACAAATATTGAGTGAACTATTATAATTATATTAAGGAAATGTACTATCAATTTTGTGACAATGTAATTAGATTGTCAAATGAACTATTATAATTATTTAAATAATTGAAATTATTATCATTAAATTTAATTTATAGGTTATTAATTATGTATATCTTACTTTACACCTATAAGTATATCAATTTAAATATTATTTATAATTGGAGATTTATAATATGTTTGGATGGACGTGTACGAATAGTTAATGAATTGATACAAACTAATTAATTTACAATAAAATACAAATATTTCAGTTTTGTAAATTTAGGGAGATTGTCACTTTTTATTTAAAATATATATTTTTTAATTTTAATTTTATATATTTTAAATAAATTTATGTATCAATAATATTTTTACAAAGTTATGTTATATAATTATATAATAAAATCTTATACATATATTTATAGTTTTGTATATATATAATATAATTTATTATTATATATATTCTTATTATAATTATATAATACTCTATTTCCAAAAATAGAAACATTTGTTCTACTAATCATAAATTAGAATTAAACTGAATTTTAAGTTTGGAATAAAATATAAAACCAAAATGGAGTGGGAACGGGTTATATGATATTTTGAAAATAATGTTAAACAACTCTAATATAATTCACTTGATCAAAAATCAATAAGTAGATAACACTAACTAATAATCAAGCTCGAAAAAACAATTTTGATATTTTTTTCAAATAGTTATGAAAATGATAAAGTAGTGAGAGTTGCGCTCATCGGTTCCAAGAAATTTTAGAAAATTAAATTAGTTAAAATACTTGTTAAATTAAATCGAATTTAACAAGAAAATATTAAAATTAAATCCAAAACCCTTTACACTAACAATCTTGTACAGAGAGTACAACGAGAGCTCAAAGGAATTGATGGAAAATAATTTGTACATCATGAGATAAAATGGTCTGAGGCTACACCCAAGAAAAGTCGGGATTTAAATTGGAATAATAAAAAATTAAGTTGTACTTGAACCACAATTTGAGTATCCAACTATAAATAAATCTGGTTTATAAATTTAAATAAAATAAATAAAAAAATTGAGATAAGAATTTAAAAAGAAAATAAATAAATATAAAGTAAAAGGAAACTTATTAGAATCTTTTTTTCCCTAAAAACCTCTTGACAACTTTATAATACTATTCTATAATCTATAACGGTATGAGCTATCATAATAGTATATATAATATACATGTCCAAAATATACACAATATTAATTTTTCTAAAATATAATTATCAAAAAAGAAATTGAGAAAATTAATAGTAAGAATTGGATAAGATTGATGTCAAATTAATGGTTTAACATATAATAAACTTAAGATGAATTTATGTTGAAATCCATATGATAGACCAACTATTTGGGGTTTTCTTATTAGTTTTCTTATTAGGTTTAATGATAAGCCAACTTCAATGGCTTGCCTTATTTAATATATACATGCATATTTATCTACTTAAGTATATTTAATAACTTATCCATAATATATTAAATGCCTAATTTTATTGCTTTAAATTCGATTTTGGAATATATATTTTTTTAATATTTGTACCATTATTTTTAATATTACACTTAATCAATTTTATTCTTGACTTATTTTATAAAAAATTTTGATTTCAAAAAACTGCCACATTACAAGATATTTTTAGTAATTTAAGTCAAAATTGAATTATTTTAAATTCCGTTTAATTTTTTTTTATGATATTACGATTTGAATATTAAATTTATTTCAAAAATGTTTTACTATTATTTTTCATATTTAGAAAAAATAAGATTTAAATTATAGGTGGGTACTAATATAAATCACCATAGTTTGAATCTAAACAAAAAGAATAGGAAAACAAATGAAAATTTTCCTAAGATGAAAAATATCAAAAGTTGTATATCAAATGATGAGTGATCAAGATTTAGTAAAATAGTAAAAAAAAACTCTATTAGTAGGATGTGATAAGTACATACTAAAATTACAAAAATAAAATTCATAAGATATATAAGTTTTAATAATAAATAGTAATTTATAAAACAATAAGTCAACCATTAAGTGATTATAGGCAAAGTGCAAGTGGATATGAGAATAGATATCATTAAATAAGAATATTATAGACAAATATTGTCACCTTTTAACTCGATTTGTTGAGTGGTAGTCCAATTATAACACATTTCTATATAGTGGGTACTTTTACCAAGTTAAAATCGATAAAAACTAAGTATAAACAACTTATAAAATTTAATGAAAATTTAAAAATTTTATAAAGTATTTAGTGAGCCTTAAAATAAATTATAACTTTCACTCGAGAAAAAAAAGATAAATAACATAATATTTGAGAACGCATTTTGATTGTATAAGAATGTTAAGAACGGTGTATAATTATATATGTTAATTTACACATATCTAAAAAATGTTTGGGAAGGATAAACTTACATCTTATTAAATATGTTTACCAATATATTATTTACTCAATGTTATTATTATTAAAATTTATTAATTTATCATTTGCATTTTTTATAAGTTGTTTTACTTACTATTTATTATAATAATTTTAACAAATATTCTTCCTTTTTAAAATTCATTTCTCATTTCACAATTCACATATTAAATTTACACAATTAACCTCAAGTTCTCATGCAAATTCAGGGTGCATAATAAGGCACTCCCAGGGACATTTATAGATGATTATTCTCATTTTATGGATAGTTGTCAATGATAAATACATTATTACAACTTATTACATGGTGACCCTACCACCTTAATATAATGGATAAGTTTATATACAACACTTCAAGGCATATCTTATAATTATCGTCCTCCTCATACGATATCGATAATGTGTTATCCGACATCTTATATCAAATGATCTAAAATAGCAAACTCCGAATCACAAGTGATACCTAAACTCTTGCCATACACTTCTTTTCGGGTTTCTTGGAAGCACTCGAAGTCAACTCTTTTCTTGTATCTCCACTTCTACTTTTCCATATACCCCAACATCACCTCTAATATCAATTTCATGTTATCATTATAACGCATGCATACAATCATATCACACATATTTAAACAACAATATAATAATTATCTTTATTCAAGAGTGTGTATCCTATCTCATCGACTCAACTATTCATTTTCTTTAATATGCATCACTTTATAGTACATATTAGTTTATTTAATTAACAGGGCTTGATATGTTTTCTAATTGATCATATTACTCATGTTCTAATACATCATAATGCATCACACTTATTATTTCATAAACTCTTAAATTTAGTATACTAACTGACCAACCCACTACTTACCTCATTCATGTTGTTATGTGCTAAATACAAGAAATTCATGGTTTTAATTTTCTAACCCATTCATCCATCATTTATCACTTCTTATCTTAAACCAATCACATATAACTCATTTTTCATTTTATAAAGTTTCGGATTATCAGCTCTACTACTATTTCTAGTTTAGATCTTAGTTTTTTTTAGAAAATCTCATATAGGACATAATCCATGTTTTCTTAATACATTTCTTAACTTATCATACTTATCATATCTTGTTACTTAATTAGGGGAGATTTATCATACTTTTTACTCTTATTAATTCAATAAAACTTAATAAATAACTACGATCAATCTAATATAACTTATTGTCTATAAATACATTCACAACGTGTTTGTTTCAAGTGTTTTTCAAGTGTCTTAATAAAGATTTTCACATGATAATCACATCAATTCCAAGCTACACAATTTGGTACATTTTTGTTTTATAATATAATTATCAAAATTACAATTTTACCACTAGTATGAGATATACTCAAATCGTGCATAAACAACTTGTTAATAAAACTATTATTCATATTTTCGAGTTCTCATTTATTTATTTATTATTGATTATTTTCTCAATATAATCTCTATATATACCAATTATTTTATTAAATTCACTTAATTTTCTTCTTATTACAAAATAGACTTGAAAACTCCAAATAAATATTTTAAATTATTATTTAATAGTGATATTTTCAAGACATTTGTATAATTTTTTGGACAAATTATTTATTAAAGAAAATTTTAAATTTCTATTAAAATTAAAAAAATTAATTTCCCATTGAAATTTGAAGTAATCTTACTTATTAAGGTTTATTCACTCTCATTTTAAATTATTAAAAGTACTAACAATTGTAATATTAAGTAAATTATCGGATCACACAAAAACTCCTATAGTAAATTAGGGTAATAGTTATGATATGAACTACAAATAATATGTAGTCTATACGAATGATAGACTAATTTAATAATAAGAGGTGTTCAACATTGCCTAAAAATAATTTGTGAATAAATTACTAATAATATAAGATATATGATTGAGATAATGTTGTTAAAAAATAACATGTAATGTTATAAAGTAATTATTCGTGTATAATGTAAATGATTACTCTCAAATACTTGATGAATATTTTGAAAAAAATAGGATAATTATTAGTGTGGAAAAATAAATATTTATATGGTTAATGCAGGTGAAATGGAAAATGTGTAAATGAGTTCCCCCAATTGAAATAATTTAGAGAACAAAATGGGTAGAATATGAAGAAAAATTCGAAAATTATTGAATGTCACAATTGAATAATATCAATAGAGATACTGTAAATGAATTTTTAGATAAAATGATAACAACATTCTATGAGAGGAAAAAATTATTGAATATCACAATTTTAAATGTCATAAAAATCTAATTATGTCAAATATCTTCAAATTCCATATAATTACATTATAGATAAGATAATGCTCAACACAATTAGTTTACAATAAATAAGGTAGTCTAGTAGGCGTTGTGCTAATTTTACTCATTGGTTACAGACCTTAGTGCTCTTCAGAGGGCGAGGAGGCCCAGATAGGCCAAAAGTCGCGGCCGCCTCCTCCCTCTCCCTCTTCTTGCTCCTCTTGTCCTCGTCCAGCCAAACACCGAACAGCCTCAACTTCAGGCCCTTGCCCTGTCCTCCAGCGTTTGCTCTCTCTAGGATGCTGTCGATCTGATCGCGGCCCACGTTGAGGCACCTAGTCAAGAGGGAGATCATCTCGTCATTTTGCCTATTCGTCTCGGCCAGCTGGGAGCTGAGTAGCTCTTTCTCCCTCTTCAACCTCTCGTTCTCCCCGGCAAGATCCGCCAACTGGGGCGTCATCGATCCCCGAGATGAGGTCGACGTGGTCGCCTGGCTGCTACCGGCGGTCGATACAGGGGCGGCAGCGGCCTTTCGGCGGCGTATCTCGGCGAGGAGGTCCCTGTGGCCGCGCTTGAAGTTCTCGTTGACGAACTCCCACTTGTCGGGAGCTATCTTTCTGAAGCCCTGAAAAGGGGAAAAAACGGGAAAAAATACCTATCAATGACCGTACGGGGTCGAATTGACGATTCTGACCTCCCCAACATAAACACGCGGTTGGTGAGGAATGGTAAGATTTGAAAACAAATAGTCATATACACATGAGAAACATGGTAATCCGGCTAGAATCAATGAATCGTACTGGAACACGAGAGAAGTACGGAATACCGGCGAGATCACGGCCAGTTCCCGCCAGGTACGACTATTTAATGCTTACGTAGGTGTTGAGCTGCCGGACAAAGCTGGAGAAGTTATTGTGCTTGAAGTAGTTGGGAAGCAGGTCTCTGCAGAAATCAGCTGTGTTTCGCACGACGAAGGTCGCCCCGCCGTCGCTCCACGACACGATCTCGTCGGTGCACCGGTCGTCCACCATCTCGTACGTCTTCGTCAGGAATGGCGCCGGCGCTGCCTCCGATCTATGCGGCTTCCTCTGCTCATGATGATTATCCATCCCTTATTTGCTATGCTCTTAGAAGATTGAAGAAAAAGCGGATGAGAAGACGACGGAGGCGGAGCTTCCGGAGCTATCCATCTCAGGCAATCGGAACCATAGCTACTCCGACGATCCCACCGGCGATCGATCGGAGTGAGGAGGTGGAGGTGAGGAAATGGGAGCCGCGAGTGAATTTAAATAAAATAAGAAAATTAGAAAAAAACAATTCGGGCTTAATTTTTAATGCATACCTTGTAAATGGAATTAGTCAAGATTTTTTTTCTTCATATTCATAATATTAATGTGGAAATGGAATTAGTCAATATTTGTTTTTCCACATATTTATTAAAGTTTTAGTCAATAGGGAAAATATTATAAAACTTTAAAAAACAATATTTTATTTTTTTTAATAATATTAAATTATTTTTTATTTTAATAATAAAAAATATCACACTATAAAAATCGAATCCACTTCCATTTTTCACATATAATAATTATTTTATTTGCCAATTATATTATGTATTTATGCATTTGTTTTTCAATCTTTTGAATGAATTTACATAATTATTTTTAAAGATTGAATTATAAATTATTACTAATATTTAGGATAGCAATACAATATTCTCGCCTCAGAAGTCCCTAGCAATTAAATGCCATATTTAATATAAGATATGCTTTGAATTCAGAAACCCTTATTAAAAAATATGAGATATTTATTTTGTTTTATTTCTGATGATCGATTTTTCATGGAAATCGTTGACTGACTTATCACCATAGACAGACAGAAGTAGAAGAAGAAGTCATGGAGATAGAACAATTTGTTATACAGAACAATTTGTTATACGACTAATTTAACACTGGAGGGTCATTTTCTAATTGGGCTAAATGGGCCTACTGGTCTAAAAGAGGAGGCCCATAAATGAGCCCAAATGGGCCCTCAATTGATCTCTCGGGCAGTTAGAAAAGACACTGCTGATTCAAGGTACTGAATGGTTAGAAGTTTTGCGAATTGTCAGGTCTCAACTGCTGCTCTGGTCACGGAACCTAATTCCTTGTCAAAGCTGTGTTTGGTGCTTTAAAAAGGGTGAAACACGGAAGGAATATGCTGCTTGTGAGTTGGATATTGCTTAAACTTTGTACCTTTTTCTAAAGACATCTATTATTATGGTGTATATGGTGCATGCCATTGAACGTAAGTCATTATCTCTCGCATGCCATGTGGGCCCGCCCATTGGTATATGCTTGGAAGCCAAACCAAGGAAAGAGGGGATCTCGATGGATCATGATTGGACCATGATGGGTGTTGGAATGAATGCTTGTGAATGAAGGAAGCAAGAGGGAGGAAACTAAGCTGAACATCTGATTGACTTCAATACCTCATCTAGATGAAATGATTTATATGTATAAGAAAAAGATGATACAAATGAATAAATTGAATTTCGCCTTCGTCCGATCCCAGGAGGCCGAAAAAATCACCCCCTCCATCAGGCTGCCCGTTTCTCTGTCTTTTGTCCTATTTTATTGGGTTGCCTGTTGGATCACCTCACAAATGACCATCCGCAGCTCTCTGACTCCCATTCCTCCCAGCTCGGAATCATATTGCCAGCGGTGGCCAAACATAATATCCTTTCCGTCAGCGACAACCCGGAATCGGTTTTCTCCGTGCGAAACTCACGTTCTGAGGCAACCGTGGAAGAAGACGGTCCAAAGGAATCCCACACCATGAAATCGAAGTGGCTGTTCGGAGACTGCGACTGAGACGGCGGAGACGGCAATGCATCTACGCAGGTGACCTCACTGACGGCGATAAACGGGTGGCTCAGGAGCATCTCGACCGTCCATCTCATCTTCGGGTCCTTGACGAAGCACTTGTGTAGAAAATCTTTCCCCTCGTCCGAGAGGTCCTGTGGGATGATCGGAGTCTGGTGGCTAACCCCGATCCTGATCATCATTTGGTAGATATTCGAGCTGGCGGTGTGACTCCACGCCGGCCGTCCGGTGGCCATCTCCACTACGGCGCATCCCAGGGCCCACACGTCGGAGGGGGCCTCGCACTCGTTCTCGTTCACTGCTTCAGGGGACATGTAGAGCGGCGTCCCCCTCCACTCGAAGCCGCCTCTTCCACCGTCGTCCTCGGCAGCAGCGGTGGCGACGAGATCTGTTTTCCTCTTGGAAAGGCCGAAGTCAGCAACCTTCACCTCTGCAAGGCCGCAGCCGCCGTCTGCAGGCGGGAATACGAGTATGTTCTGGACCTTGATGTCGCCGTGGACAAACCCCCGGCCGTGGATGTGCTTCAGGGCCTCGAGGACTGACCTTGTGTAGCGGCGGACGTCGGGCTCCGGCAATCGGCCACCGCACCTCCTCATTTCGTCCACTAGGCTGCCGCCCGGGGCGTACTCGAGGAGAAGATTGTAGAGCTCAGAGCCGCCGCGCTCGACCGTGCGGCCGGCGCCGAAGAAACGGATCAGCTGCGGGCAGTCGCCGAGCTGGAGAAGCACCTCGTGCTCGTTCATCAGAGTGGCGGAGTCGGAGAGGTCGCAGGACTTGACGGCCATGATCTGAGGGAGGCCGGGGCTGAGCTTTCTATTGGGTATCGCGAGACTGATGGAGGCGAAGCCACCGTGGCCAATCTCATCGCCTCGGATCCAGTCCATGGCTAGAAAGCTCGAAGCTTCTTCTTCTCTTCTTCTTCTTCAGTTCTCACCAACGAGAGATATAGAGTAGAACGAAGGAGAGAAGGAACAGAGAGCTTATTATATACACGCGCGTGCGTGAAAGTCGACGGCTGTTCACACCGTCAATTGATCTTAAGCGACGGCTAAAGACTGCAGTGGCCGATATTTTTTCCCCACGCTGGTTTTGACCCGCTGGACCACGTGTGAAAAAGGAGAGTGGGAATACGGGATAGATCTAATCCGTTGACTTTGACTAAGGCGGTGTTTTATTTTTTGCTCAACGACCAAGGCAGTGTTTGAATAATGTGAAAAGGCATAATACACAGGAGGTTGACATTTCCTATCATTTTTTTAGTAAATAAAAATATGGGCTAACGCGTGTCAAACGACATGACGACCTGTCTATAGTAATTGCCCAATGGAAATTTAACAAATATTATTTTTTTATAATTTAATAATTATTTTAAAAGCACTTCATAAATTATAAGAAATGATATTACTCAATAGTAACACTACATTAATTAAAAAGTAAAAACATTATTATATTACAAGAGATTAATATCATAATAACACTTCTTTTTTTAACTTTTAGATAATTTTAATATATACAGTATTTTCTCACATTATATATTAGTAGATGACAAAAACATTTTATTCCAACGGGTCCAACTGTTTTAACTAACATTTTTATTTCCAATACAATGTATTCATTTTATTAATAAGATCGCAAAATAGTATTCTGAAAAAAATAAATAATTTTAATTGTACGTAATATGTATATTTAAATGGATATAAATTTAAGCCAAAAAAAGTAATTAGTACACAGCCAGGCCAGACAAAGATTGCAAGTGATTCTTACTTTCATCCCAATATTTACTTGTAAAGGTATTGACATTAGGTGTACTTTTGGAAGCGTGCAGGTGGAGGTCGAGGCACGCAAAGTCAATGGATTATTATTATTAAATTATTTTTCATATTCTTAGAAACTGTTGGGAGACGGGTGCTCTTTGACGCGGGTGTGAAATCAGCAATCTAATCATCATTTCTAGACGATATTACCTTAATTTCTTTTAATTTACAAATGTGGGAGTTACATAGTGTAAAATATCATTACTGGTAGATAAAATGTTGATATTATACTCTTAAAATTATAATTTATAAGTGTTGAAACATTGTAAATATATTATTTTTATGTTAATTAATTAAAAATTTTAATTTAATATTGTTGGAAGCAATCCAATCCAACAATATTGCTAGGGTAAAACCTTTTTTTCTAAAGAAGGCAAAAGACTAATATAATGATATTACATTAAGATGCGGTTTAAGAGTTAATAGGGGATAAAAGGAATTCGACTGTATCATGAACTTTTTTCGTGTGATATTCTATATATTCGTTTTGTATATATTTATTAATTACGATTTTAAAATTATAATCAATAAGTGTATACTTATTATAAACGAGTAATAAGTGTATATACATTTTTTTTGTAAGTGATTGATATTATTAATAATACTATTATAAGTTATATAAAATATAAAAGTATTTAGGTTAAATTAAATATTTTAACATTTAAAATTAATAAAATTTAAGTATATATTTATTATTTTTATCGTTTCACAGTATATTATCAAATAATTATTCATGAATTAATTCATGTTCAATAATGAAAAGTGTGTGCATTACAACTTAAAACTTTAGACAATAAAATGGGTATGCCCCAAATAGGGACCCATGTTTGAGAACATGACATGGTCCTTGACCCATGTCAAAATTAGTGAGATTATGATATGTGTGTAAAGGAAGGGTCAACTTGAGCAAATAAAAGGATGGTAAACGACCAAACATCACCATTTTGGGGTGGAGTTATATTTCTCCTTCGGACAAAAATAAAAGACTTCTAATGCCACCGCCGGGTGAGGTCACTGCTTGCGTAGTAGTCCAATCGTGCTGTTTGAGGGCCAGTGGATCTTGCGCCTTTTTTTAGCACCAAAGAAAGATCTTACTCCATTTATTTATTTACATATATTGTGTAGTGACAGATGATGAAGGTATAGAGAATTTCTATCCTTTCATCATGGAATAAGATATGCCAGATAATGACACAATCATTTTAAGTTGATGGTTGTCTCTCCATGTGGATTACTTTTCAAGTGAGTCCCTTTCTTAAAGTAGAACTACATTTATGGTTGCATACTTCTTTCATGGTCACGGCCACGGCCACCGAAAGGTAAAAAGTGGGGGCAACGGACTACAAAGTGACTTGTCAAAATGAACAAGACTCCGATGTGATTAAGCAAAGGAAGGGTTAACGGCCCTTTTTTCAGCGTTTTTGGGTGTCGTTATATTTGTTCTTGAATTGCTTTGAAGGAGAAAGTGAATCCCCCGGAATTGGTCGGTCCACGGCCACTGCCGGCTGAGGTCACTGCTTGCGTAGTGGTCCACCCCCACCGCCGCCGCCACCACGCCACGCCTGCTCGTGCTGTCTTAGGGCAGTACGTCATTTAGTATACATATATTGCGTAGTGACTGTGATGATGATGATGATGATGATGAAGAAGCTAAAGAGAATTTACATGCTTTCATCATGGAAGAGAGTGGAGATCCCCAAAGCTAATGTCCAAACCATATGCCTGTTATCTGTTTTTCAGGGGTAATATTCTTGGACAAGGCTAGTGACCACTATTGGGCTCCTTGCACTGTACTTACCACTATCATCCACCCATATCAAGTGACCGTAAGCCACCTCCTCCTCCATCTGCCTTGGACCCTCCAAGCCCACCTTGAAGCTCATCCTCTCATTCTTCCCCTTGAACGCCAGCTTACTAGGCTCCACCTTGGCCCTAATCCCTCCCAAGCTGCCAACCACCATGGCTGTGTAGCTTGACCTCTCATACCCCACATTTGTCACCACCCTAGTAAACTCCGCCGTAAAGTTCCCGCCCAGTCCGGACCCTTCTCTATCGGTGAACACAATGAATGACGGGTAGTTCAGGTCTGAGGACCGGCTCGTGCACCTTTGTGTCGACCTTGTGATTGTCTGCAGCTGTTTTGCCGTGTAGTTCAACCCGCAGAGGAAGGAGATGTACCCCTGTGGAATCTGGTCGTATATGAGCCCCGGGTCGACCGCTCGGCTAGGATCGATGTGGCCCGAACCGATCTCAAGCGGGCTTGCCGGGCTGTCTCCGGTTGCAACATCCTTGATGGGCATTTTCGTGTTATCGAGTAGGTAGGCGGTGGTCATGAGTGCCGACCGGATGGCTGCTGGGCTCCAGCCGGGGTGTATGGACTTCACCAAGGCTGCTGCACCGGCCACATGAGGGGCGGCCATCGAGGTGCCGGAGAGGAGGTTGAAGATGCTGTATATGGGTCCTCCGGAGACCACCTCCCCGGCTGGAATTCGCGGCGGCCAAGCCGCCAGGACTTGACTTCCGGGGGCGATGATGTCGGGTTTCACAATCGCCGGGCAGCTCAAGAACGGCCCCCTCGAGCTATACCTCTCGACCCTTGGCGCAGGTCTCACCCCGATCCTCGTCTTCCGAAACTCCAGCTTTCCTACAGGCCTACTGCTATTGCTCCGTTGGATGTAATCCATCACCGTCTTCCCATCGCGGAGACCTAAGAAAGCCGCCGGAAGTGAGCTCTGAGTATAGGAGTCAAGCACCGACGCCCCGGTGATGAAAACCGCGGCGGAGACACTGGCGGTCTTGGCGTGGTCAACCTGTTCAGTGAATCCTTGAGTGTCCATGCAAACCACCATTTTGTCTGGGACGAGTTTCAGCTTCTGAACATCATCGCAGGCTCCCATGAAGACCATCTCTAGGGTGACTGTAATAGGATTTCCAGGGTAGAGTGAGGGGAAGGTGATGATAGCTCCGCTTCCTAATGTCAGCACCCCGTAAAGTTGCCGATCGATGGTACCGGCTCCAACCGTCGTGATCCACGGAGCACCATTCATCATGGACCACCGGGTCGGCCCATCATTTCCGGCAGAAGCCGCCACGAATATCCCCTTCTCCATGGCTGCAAATGAGGCTACCGCAATTGGGTCGTCTCCGAGGAAGGGTCCGCCGGGGCTGAACCCTAAGGAGAGGGAGAGCACATCGACCCTGTCTTCGATGGCCCGGTCAATGGCTGCAATTACATCGGATGAGTATATGCCGTGGTCCCACACGGCCTTGTACATGGCAACGCGAGCATGCGGGGCCACCCCTTTAGCCGAGCCGGAAGCATATCCGAAGTAGGACGCGTTGCCCACGAAACTTCCCGCGGCAGTTGACGACGTGTGCGTCCCGTGGCCTGCCGTGTCCACTGCCGACTCGGTCAATAATGTCCCATTGGGCAGGTTGGCAAGCAAGCCTCTGTTAAAAAATCGGACGCCGATGAGCTTCCGGTTGCACGAAGAAGGGCTGAAGCCCGCTCCCGCCTCGCACGAGCCTCGCCATCTAGCCGGGATAGGGCCTATTCCATCATCGCGGAAGCTCGGACTGTTAGGCCATATCCCCGTATCGACAAACCCAATGATCGTATCCTCACCGTAGGCGGAAGCTGGCCATACTGCAGAGGCTGGTCCGAGGCCAAGGAATTCGGGAGTATGGGTGGTATGGAGCTGGAGCATGCGATCACGGGAGTAAGAGACAAATGCCGGGTGCTTCTTGATGGACTCAAGCTCGACTTGTGATAGGACTGCGCTGAAGCCATGGAGGGAATTGGAGTAGGTGTAGATGAGCTTGATGGAGGAGGAAGACTCTTGTGTGGCTTCTGAGATAGAGGCGAGGGTGCTCAAGTACCAGCTATGGTGATCTGAAAATTCCTCGGGCATTGTCTGAGCATTCATGTGGATGATGTAGGAGGACGTCGGAGGTTGTCCCGAGCAAGGAGCAAAGGTTGTCGTCGAAACTGCAACGATCAGACATAGCATCATCCAATGAGAGGGTGAGGATGAGGATGACGATACAGACAAGGGTGAAGTCTCCATCGAGAGATTCTGCAGCAGAACTGGGAATGCTTTAGAAGAACAAAAGCTGTGCTGCTGTATTGGGGGTATCGAACTGATCTGATCCTCGGAACTGCTCAAACTTACCACAAATATAGTTACTTCATCGATAAGGAATCTCTTTTGAGGCAGCCCTTTGGGCATATGCTTCCCAATTATGATGAAAATCACTCTTAGTTGCTTAGATTATATGTAAAGTGATAGTGATATCATGTCTTAAAGATGCAGCAATGATGATCTCTGTGCTGGATAGGACCCAAAGTTTCCAATTTTATACCATTTCGTCCAGACCTCCCTGCTATTGTATTGCAGGAAAGGGAAAGCATTTTCAGATGTAAAGCCAAAAGGGGCCTCGGCTTTATAGTTAGAGCCTTGCATTACGCAAAATCATGGCTTTTGCCGGCTGGTCCATATAGTGGTTGTTGAGAAATATATCATTATACTTCAACTTCAATTTCAATTTCAATTTCAATTTCTTGTATCAATAGCATCAACCATTAATAATGGCGGTCGGCCACCAATTTCACCTTATAATATCCGAATCCGACCGTATCCAAACCGGATACGGGTCGAGTAGAACCAACCCTACCAACGGGTTCGGCTGGTCGTGGTAGGGTTGATGTACTTATATCAAAGGTTTTGATGGGACATCACCCTGGTGCCAAGCTGTTGTTAACTGCCCCCTTGACTTCTTCCTATAAAATTTATTTAGTATATGAACTAAATAATGCGATAATGACATGTTTCTAAATATGGGAAAATGTGAGTTATCTCACATAAAATCTATCCCAAAATTAATAAGTACTATTTTTTTATAAATTTAATATGGAAATTTTCTTTTTTTTCCTAAAAAATAATAAATTCTATATTTTTTTTATAAATAATATTTTCACTGTGCAAGATAGACTTTCTGCTTCAAACCTAACACGATTTTCTCTACTCCATAATGGTTGAGTGCAATTATTATGTTATAATATGATATTAATACATTAGCTGTTTTTCCTCATAAAAATATCTGAGCTGTTTCCCATAATTCAAATAATAATGCATTATTTTTCTTGCAAACAAGTATAAGTAATAATTAATTAATTAATTGGATATTGATTCATGGTTATCCATCCATATTACTTGTGCTTGTGTGTTGTATGGGTTACACCGGATCCGACCGGTTAGTGACTTCACCCGACCTAATCAGACCGGCTCGGCTTTGTTAACCTTCTTAACCGGTAAAGGTGCGTCATTCTGGCTTAATTAATTAATTAATGGAAATCGGCATAAATAAATTTGCCTCTCGGAATTCTTTTATTCTAAAAATATGAACGAATTTATTGATTGCTTGTACAAAAGGTGATCCGTCCTTTGGAGGTAATGGTGGGACACCTACGAGAAGACGCTTCTACCCCTCGCGTCAATCGCGTTTGGTGCAACTTCCCAGGTGCATAAATGTCAATTCAGCCATATGGAATCCCGCTTGCATTTAATTTTTTATTTATTTGTAAAAACTTTAATAACTAATGATCCAATTTTAATTTTACATAACATTTTAAAAATTATAACAATAAATATTATATAATAATAATATTTGGACACGTAATTTTATTTTAATTAATATTTAAGGTTTTAAAAATTGAAGTCCACTTATTATTTACTCATACAGATAAATGGAATGTGAAATTTGATGTGATTAAAAATGTCAAATTGGGATGTGTGCCATAATTAGCCAAAAATGAGAGAGTCAAGTCAAGAGAGCAAAATTTTCCAAGTTGGCTGGAGTAGTCACAACTCAAAACAAACAAACTGTGATGTCATTGCAAATGCTTGAAACTTGACCTTGGAAACTGGAATGGGGCGATGATACATGAAGAAAATCACGTGACATACCATTTTATGCATGTGACCAAGCAAGTAAAAATGGAGGGAGGGAGATGAGATGAGATGAGAGAGAATATCAAGCCGTCATCATCAGATCATAAAGTCAGGCACCACCACCACCACTCTCTCTCCCCCCACCTCTCTTGCTAATTATATATATATATATATAAAGAAGATCAAAACCCCCAAAGATCCAACAGATTTGTCGGTGGACAGATTTTGAATGCTTTGGATCTATATTGTTCATTTATTCTGTGTCTGTTTCCTCCTTGTTCATGAGTTGTACCACTGTAGTGAGCTGCATATCACGGCCATATCCTTAATGAAGGGTCCGTATTCCCATGAAAATAAATTCTCGTTACTTCAGAAACTTTTAGCTTTTGCTTCCCATATATCAGCTTTTATTTTTTCTGATTAGAGGAGTCTGGTAGTGTATAGAAAGAACATATGGCTGGGGTGGAAGAGGTCGGTGGCCGGAAGTGTGGTGGGAGGAGAGAGAAAGATGACGTTGGCCATAATAAGACGAGAGAGGGGGTTTTAGAGGGGAGGCAAGTGGAGAGGAGGCCGCCCCCTTACAAGGGGATAAGGATGAGGAAGTGGGGCAAGTGGGTGGCAGAGATCCGAGAACCCAACAAAAGATCGAGGATTTGGCTCGGCTCTTACTCCACCCCTGTGGCTGCTGCGCGGGCCTACGACACCGCTGTCTTCTACCTCCGTGGCCCTTCCGCCAGGGTTAACTTCCCCGAGCTCCTCGCAGCTCTGGCCGTGGAGGGTGACTGCGATGGAGGAGGAGTGGGAGACCAAGACTTCTCGGCCGAGTTCATAAGGAGGAAGGCGGCCGAGGTCGGCGCACGTGTGGACGCCGCCCTTACGGACGGCGGTCAGGAGATGACCATGAGCGGGCCGGAGAGCTCCAGCTCGGCCGCCGCGGCCGCCCACAAGACGATGCCATGTTGCAGCGGTGGATTCCTCCAGAGTGTCGATCTGAACAAGCTGCCGGAGCCGGAGGGCCCCGACGTAGACGACGGCGAGTCAACGGAGGGCTAAGCTAAGCCCGGCCACTTCAAGGCACATGACAGAGATAGATAAGAAGATGATATTACATCTATCTAATCATCTTTCCTCCTTTCTTTGCTTTTGGGGCTGTGTGGGTAATTTGGTCAACAATTTTGACCAACTTACTTTTTAACAGAGTTGGAAGCTTTACCGAGTCTGTCTATTCCTGTGCTGGTAGTGTTAATGTAATGACTTAGTTAATCAACAAACATGAAAGATGTCTTCTCAAAGACTCTTTATCTTTATAATTATTATACTTTATAGTGTTTGAGACTTGGGATATGTAGTAAAAATATTGAGTGTATAAGTATTTTATAGGATAATTTTTTTATTAATATCTAGTTAAAAATAATAATTTATAAGTAATTATTTTAAATTTAATATATGTACTGGATAATCAAAATAATCTGAGGATTTTTTTTAATTTTTTTAGCTTGGTCGATTTTGGTTCCTATATATATTTTTTAATTTTTTTATATTTCAATAAATAAAAAGAAGATACTTAACTACTCATTTATATTAATTTTATATAATAATATATTAAAAAGATCTCATAACAAAATTAAAAAATTATTATATTAAAATTTTGGGTTATTAATATTTTTATATTCAAATAAATAAAAAAATATGGATAAATAATGATTCAAAACCTTAAGTAAATATCAAATATAGCACATATGACAATATTAATTTTAATAAAATTTTATAAATTAATAATATATTTAAAACAATCCAATTAATTTAAAAAATATTTTTAATGGATCCAAACTTCAAGTATATTAATCCTAATTTTGACTTATGTTAAATATATTATTATTTAGTAAAATTATATTAAATTTAATATATACTTAATTAAACAAATTAAAATTTTGTCCGTACATTCAAATATTTTTTATATATTTTACTATTATTTATTTAAAAAAATATATAAAAAACACTTAATTAACTAAAAATTAAGGAAAAACTATCGTATTATCCATCGGAAAATTTTATAAATTACGAGTTTAAACTTACCGATTTTAAATTAGAGTTTGTAATCCGATTTTAAATTCGAGTTTGTAATCCAATTTTAAATTCGCCATAAACTTCCGATTAAATTTGGGTTTCAAATATTTATAAGTTGGAACAGTTTTATTATTTTTGGTGGGGTTGTGTGTGGAAAATGGCTTGGGCACTTACTCTATGGTTATTTGCAAATATTTTACATATTATAAATTTAATATCTTCCACCAACTTCACCAAATATAATATATTGTCCAATTCATTTCTTGAATATAAATATTGTTGATACTAATTTAAGTATATATTATTTAAATAGAATAAAATATTATAAGTATATAATTTATTAATATCAAGAGTAATTAAATTATAATTTAAAGTAAATTAAAAATCATAAATTAGTTGTTATTATCCAATATGTTCCATTAGAGATTAAAAAAACATTACATGGTATTTTAGATGACAAATTGTTAAATAATTATTAGTGTAATTTAAATAAATTTAAAATTATTGGTAAAATATTTATTTTAAAATGTAATATTAAAAAAATTAATATAAAATTAATTTATCACCTAATTCTTAGTGTTTTAGTCTTTTTTTCTTCAAGCAAGTGCACTGTCAACATGGCAAGTTGTGCACTTTCTTGTGGAATGGGCAAAATTGTGGTTGCGTGGAGTGCTTCATCTTGCTTTTTTTTTTTTTTTTTAAATCCAAAGCCTATTAGTATTAGAATATGATAACTCTACGTTCCAATTTTAAAAAAGCATATTTTTTAATAAAATATATATTAACATTTATATGATATTTATTTAAAAACAATTATTTTTATTTCATATCACTTAATTGAAGGTGTACACACTTGTTATATAATATTTTTTAAACTCACAATTAAGTGGTTTTAATTTAGAAACATATTTTCTAATTCGTACAAGTGAGAAAACAAATTTAAATTGTGTATTATTTATTATTATTATTATTATTAATATTCGAATAGTGCACAAATTGAATTCAAATGGGATATAAGTATTAGCATATTATATATAAAAATACATAGTGCGATAAAAAAATGTGTTAATATACAATTAAAAGGTATGATACAATAAAAAAACTTTTTTATGTGAAATAATTTTAATCTTATATATAATATTTATTTATTTATTTAATATATAATTTTTAAATGGAGAAAATGTTATGAGCTCCCATATGTTTTAAATTAAATGTCGAGTAAATTTAATATGTTTTGAAAATGTGATACAAATGTTTTAATAACAATAATAGCAATGTGCCATTATGAGGAACAGTTGGATATATTAGAATATGTAAAGATAAACATTGAGTTGAGTCACATTATATGTACATTGGGACTTGTAACATTTCTACAAAACTCCACTTCCATTGTCCTTTCATGTAAGTGAAAGTGCAATCCAAATAGACTGTTGTATAAACATATAATATGATTTATTTGTCATTATTTAATTAAAAAAAAATCTAATTTTTCTTCAAATATTTTGAAATTTATATAAAAAAGGGTTAAAAGGGAAAATGTTGATAAAAAAAATATTGAGCTTGTGTGTGGAATGACAAAAGGTGCCCTTTGAATTTTAATTTTAATTATAAAATTTAAATAAAGGTTTATTATAAGATAATATTAAATTAAAATATATTAATTCTAACGGTGTAATATTTCTATTCTTATATATATAATTCTAAAAAATTATTGGCGATTTAAAAAAAAGTCGGGTCAAACCGAACTTAATCGGGTCTAAACCCTAATTGAACCTAATGGTTATTAATGATCCCGTGACAAGAATTGCAGTTGCATGCGGACAAACAATACGTAGTCGCTACAATAAGTTTTGGTTGAATTTGAAAAGGATAGTATATATATTGTCTACCTCGCCATGTCTAGAATGTATTGGCTATTCAAAGTATCTTACTATTTTCCTTTTGCACAAAAAAGTGTATCACTATTTAAATATACACATTTTAATTTTTTTTGCACAATATATACACATTTTAATGACAAAAAAACACGAGTGTATCAAATTTAAAGTGTATAATGCACCTTAATTCAGTTTTAATTTTTTGTAAATATTCGTCAAAATAATTTATTGTAATTTGTAATATTTTATATAAGATATATAGTTATATAATCATGCAATCATTTTTAATTGTGCGCATGTTATGAATTGTGTATACCCTAATGGCTAGATATGCTATAATACCAATTCTAAAAAAAATATACGCCAGCCAATACTAAAATTTTTGTAAATCGAATTAAATTCAAGTAAATTATAAATTAATTATGAACTATTAATAAAATTTTGAACTAAAAATAGAATTATAACCTTCCAAATAAGATCACAAATTTAAAATAACATCCTAACTTGAAATAAAATTTTAAAATTGGAATACAATCTAAAATTAAAAATTAAATCTCGAATTAGAAATATAAATAAAAATAAAGAATACGAACACAATAATATAATATGAGATTTAAAATTTCGAATTTAAATTATAATTTAATATTGTAAATAAGATAATAAATCCAATATCGATAATAGTGATCTAAATAGATTTAGTATTACATTTTCGCTAACAAAAATCAAGCATTTTGGAAATTTTTAATTTTTTTAAAATAGTGCCAAATTTTAAATTTAATTACTAAAATAATAAAAATGGTAAAATTATAATTTAAATATCCAAAAAAAAATAGGGGCAAGGGCACTGCCCAACAAGTCTTTAGTATGCCAATTAATAAGTTTTGTTTTTGTTCTATCAAATATAATTTACCAACATAATATACCAATTTTTTGATATATTACAAATAAAACTTCAATTTATTTAAATAATATATTAACATAAATAATTTCATATTTAAAAATTTTCATTAAATGCAATTTATTTATGGTTTTAAGTGTATATACAACTATTTTTAATGAAACACAATATTTTTTAATATAAAACATCAATCAATGGTAAAATAATCAATTCCTCCAAATAATACATATATTTTCAAATAAAAATAAATTTTTGAAAAGAAAATGGGGGAAGTCATCATCAAATATCAATTCTTATCATACAAAATTAATTGGATGGTTAATATTTAATTTAGATTTTTCAAATTATTTTTAAATTTATTTGAATATTTTTTAAAAATAAATATGTATCTCATAAATACATTTGATATTTTTTAATAAAATAGGTTAATAATTAAAATATGAGAATAATTATGTTTATATATGGTGGTAAGAGTTTCTCTAAAATAAACAAATTGAAAAAAATATAGTTGATTTATAAATATTTTTTTATTACCAATTTAAAATTAAATAAGTTAATTGGATCAATTTTTTAGAATTAATATATCAAATAAAAATTAGTATAAGTATATATTATTTAAATAATTTTATTATTTATTTTAATTACATATAAATATAATTATTTATTCTAATAAAATTTGAATATAAGAAATAAAAAATTTTTAAAGAGAATATTTTTTTGGAACATAAAATTTTTTCAAGGATAAAATCGTGAACTTAATTCTTATTTAATGCGTGTAAAGCAATTGTTCACATGTCTCCTTGAAATAAAGCAAAAGTATAAGCGCACTTAAAAATTGAGGGTGGTGAGTGGCACGTGCTACATAGGGAGAGTGGAGACTGGACAGTAAGTAGAACTGTTTGTTCATATGAGGCACGAGTATTTACGAGTGAACCACTTGTTCATATGCCATTGGTCATGCCTAGCCAAGTGGGGTATAAATATCAAAACGTAATTTAATACATTTATTAACTTTTTAAAATATTTAATCCTTCTAAATATTATTTGAATATCAAAACGTAATTTAATACATTTATTAACTTTTTAAAATATTTAATCCTTCTAAATATTATTTGAAAAGTTAAACAATTCACGTTCAATAAAGTAAAAAGATTGGGGATTAATTTGTATGTAGGAATAATTCAAAGGAGACGAGGGGAGGAAACTATAACGTGGCCCTCTTCTCGTACTGTCTGATCACTGATGGGACTTTTCTGGAATGTCTTTCCTTCTAATCTCATTATTCCAATTTTCCATTTCTGTATCCAACCCCTCCAATCACAGTACCCTCATGCCATGGTAAGATTGCACAGTTGAAAAAAGAAGAGCCTAGAAGAAAGTAGATATTTTTCTTCTCGTGTTGAAGGAAGGGAGGGATAAGGTAGAGAGAGAGAGAGAGAGAGAGAGGATAACACCAAAATTGAGGTAGAGGGAGAGGACTCAAAGATGAGTGGAGAAAGCTTTCGGCTAATCATTTTTACCCTTTTACAGGTCACCTCCATCTCTGGCCCGCTACGAGTATTTCTTGGTGTTTTCGAGTCGGACAGTCGAGGAGGACCGTACGTGAAATGTGGGATCTCAACCAGATGCCGGAACAGGTTCTAAGGGACAATGGATCCAGTGATTTCTCCGACAAGTACAAGCGTGCCAGAGTGACTGAAGGAGAATACGCCTTCACCTCAAACTCTGGCTCCTCCGCCGCAGTGAACCCGGAGGTGCTCGCCTCGGATGTCGAGGCGGAGGATGAGGTGGCCGCGAACCAACCAGCCGCCGACCGGAAGCGGAATAGCCGGATTTTCGGCTTCTCACTCCCCGATTACGACGGCCGCCACCCGATGACACTCCAGTTCTTCCCGGAGGAAGGCAGCGACCGGGCGGAGGAGGATGACATTTCCGACGCCGCCGCTACCGTCTCACCGAGGGCCCACTGGGCGACCGGCGTGAGACTCTGCCCCTCTAGTCCGTCGGCCTCGTCGGCGCCGCCGTCGATGGACGTCATCTCACAACCGATGAAGAAGAGCCGCCGCGGCCCTCGATCAAGGAGCTCGCAGTACCGTGGAGTCACCTTCTACCGCCGGACGGGGAGATGGGAATCCCATATCTGGTCAGTTTTTTTATGGATGACGATGATCTCTCATCAAGCTCTGCTGTGCTCTACTTTTGACTAATCTGAGACAACATAAATAACAATTGGATTTCCATATCCTCACGTAGGGATTGCGGAAAGCAAGTTTATCTGGGTAAGCACAAAAATTCACAGTCCCCCTTGCTGAATCTCATCATGAGGTGGATTCGACACCGCATATTACTAAAGTTCATCTGCTTATGCTGTTAGGTGGATTCGACACAGCTCATGCGGCTGCCTGGTGAGTATTTCTTGTCTTCCGCTTTCTCGGAAGGAATTGGCTATTGAAATCTTGGTCTGATTACTCAGTCGTGTTGCTGTTTATCTGGGCAGTGCATATGACAGGGCGGCAATCAAGTTCAGAGGTGTAGAGGCAGATATTAATTTCCGACTTGATGACTATGAGGAAGACATGAAACAGGTAGGTCTTAAAAAAAGGAGAGGGTATCTTACTACCCAATGCTGAAGGGGGTTAAGATTCCCACCGTCACTGCTGTTCATGCACATACATGTGCTTGCTTGCCTGTGTTTCTTATGGCAGATGAGGAATCTGAGCAAAGAGGAGTTTGTGCAAGTACTTCGCAGGCAGAGCACCGGATTCCCGAGGGGAAGCTCGAAATACCGGGGTGTCAACTTGCACAAATGCGGCCGATGGGAGGCCCGGATGGGCCAGATCCTCGGCAAAAAGTATAAACTAGAATAGCTCCCTTACTTCTACCAGTCATACCGCATATCTAAACTGTGTCCTTTTGGAACATTTCATCCAACAGGTACGTATACCTGGGACTGTTCGATACTGAGATGGAAGCCGCACGGTGAAAACCTTGTACTTTCTCTTCAGTCGTTGGGAGATTTGGATGTTCATGGTCTTTTTTTTGTTTCTTTCTGGATGGGGATTCTTGCAGGGCTTATGATGTGGCCGCTGTGAAGTGTTATGGTGAAGATGCTGTCACAAACTTCAATCATGGTCTCTGTGACCATGAGCTTAACCACTCAGGTAAAAGGCTGATCATGTAGCATGATTGCTACCCCCTTTTTTGGCGCTATTTGGGTGAGTTTTCATGTGCGTTTCGTTGGGCAGAATCCATGGGGGCCATTGCTGGTGAGCATAATCTTGATCTGAGTCTAGGCAGCTCTTCCACTGAGCCAAGCAATCCCGATGGACATTCTGCAGGGTCGCTATTTGAATCAGAACGGCACAGACATGAGTCCATCATCACCCAAGTAATCACCGATATCATAGCCCACTGACTCTTGCTAATAAGATGGTTAAAAAACAAAGCCTTTCAACTATTATATGCTCTGAACTTTTGACTCTTCAGCTGAGGTTGCAGCAGCAGCCGCCGCAAGGTGGGGCTGCTGAGACAACCCTTCTACTGAGCCAGACACATCTTCACTCACCATCTTCATCTTGCCCCCGATGCAATCGGCCGATGACCCGATTCAGATCATGAGGAATCCAACTCATCACGCCCTGCAACTTCACCAACCCCATCTCAGTTTTCCAAGACAGGTAACTAACTACTTTCCTCCTTCCTTATTTCCACTCCCACCTTGTGAAGATAGAAGAGCCATCACATCACCTTAA
The DNA here is from genome assembly GCA_030064435.1 of Trapa incisa. Taxonomy (NCBI): domain Eukaryota; kingdom Viridiplantae; phylum Streptophyta; class Magnoliopsida; order Myrtales; family Lythraceae; genus Trapa; species Trapa incisa. The sequence continues at coordinate 7,013,773 of CM057784.1, read as the reverse complement.
CATGAAATCTTCTGGATTTAGGTTCAGTTTCTTAGCAGCAGCAACAGGGGAGAAGATCTAACAACGAGCACCAGCAACAATCTGTGGCAAATATCCGGCGCTATCCCTATGCAGCCGCTGGATGGAACTACTGCTGCACTTGCAGCATCATCAGGATTCCACCACCCCCATAGCACCGCCATCTACCACCACCACCATCACCAGTCCACTGCCAAAGAGGGCTGCAGCAAAACACCAGCACGGCCCCAACCACATCAACAATCAGTAACAATTACCCCGAGAGTTTTGGGCTGCCTCTCTCCTTAACGAGACCCCCATTGACTCTTCATTGGGGAAATAGATTTTTCTACCATGTATATATGTAATAGGGTTCATGGGCCTATGGCTAATGATATCAAGAAAAGGCAATAATAACTGTGTTGATGTAAATATTAGCTATCATGCATTAATTTAAGATTTTTATAATATTTTATCAATTAAATATATAATATGTTATTAATAGTTTAAATGCAAAATAGACATTTGGTATGGGAGTATTATGTAAAAATGTTTTATTTTGAACCGACCAATCGGGTCAATCCATATGGCCCCCACATAATTTTGGGCCTGGCCCATTACGAAAATAGGCCAGACCCACCCCAGGCAATGATTGACCGTTGAACTAACCCTTCAAGTTCAACGCCGTTGCCGTTGGCTCCCGCCTTTCACCCAGTTAGGTTGTTTGATTAGATATATATAATAAATTAATAATAATAATTATTATTAGATTTATAACCATCTCTCTTAGTCTCAGTCTCTGTTGTAGATTGTAGATCGGCTCCCCATCTCTCTCTCTCTCTCATGTCGTGCCTGCCCCGCATGCTGCTGTCTGGGAGTAAGTTCTCTGGGGCAAAAGACCTGGCCATCGCCACTAAAGCCAGAGATTGATTCTTGAAGACAAAGCAACGATCTGAATACAGCACCCACCATCCCCCCACCAGCAACAACGACGAGCTGCTTGAGATTCGGGCAAGAAAGATCACTTCCTATTCAAGTCCCACAATCAGAGGGAGGGAGGGAGGGGTGGGAATATGAAGCTCTCCACTTTTCACCAGAGCTATCTGAACCGCCGGAGCAACATCTTTCGTGCCCAGCCTGTGGATCCATCTGCGGACGGAGCGATGAAGTCCCCTGGTGCCGTCCTCTGGGTGGCGTTCCACGGCGTCTGCTGCCTCGTCAGCCTTATCCTCGGCTTCCGCTTCTCTCGCCTGGTGTTCTTGCTCCTCTTCTCAACATCCGCCACTAATCTCTACACCGCGCCGTTCCGGAAAGTGGCGGAGGAGGCCTCCCGCGGCTCTGTGCTCCACCACTCCTCCACTCCGGCGGCGAATAATGAGCTCCTGATTAACAAGACCGCCCCTCGCATTGTCGTGGGCCGGCACGGGATCCGGATCCGGTCGTGGCCGCACCCGGACCCGATCGAGGTCATGAAGGCTCACAGGATCATTGAGAGGGAGCAGAGGGCTCTGTTCGGGGTGAAGAGCCCCAGGACGCTGATAGCCGTGACTCCGACATACGTTCGAACCTTCCAGACCCTTCACCTGACCGGCATTATGCACTCGCTCATGCTGGTTCCGTACGATCTGGTGTGGATTGTGGTGGAGGCTGGGCCCTGGGGGGATCAGCAACGAGACAGCTTCCCTCATCGCCAAGTCTGGTTTGAGGACCATCCATCCATACTGGCTTGAGAGAGAGGATGCCGAGCTTATGGGCTGATAGGCCACCGACTGGAGGCCAAGATGCGGCTCCATGCTCTTAAGTGAGTCTCAACTCTTCCCTTTTTCTGCTCTGCCTAAAAAAACTTGATGGAAACTTGAGGTGGTTGCTTCATCTCCCATTGAAGGATAAGTCGTGTAAGATAATTTGTTTGCCTGGAGTTTAGGGGCTGTGGAAGGAAGGGAATAGAATAATGGATCAACTCTAAGTCATGTTTGTTTGCCAGCTTGAGGAACGTTAATGGAACTTGAAACAAAGGAGCTCTATTTTATCTCTTCCTGTCTGAACTTCTTTATCCAGTATGTTAATGTCGGTAATAAATATTTACTGTTGTTCCTGTATGTGCAGCTGGGTGGTCCATCCTCCAACGGAGATCACTGTCCCATCAAAGCGCACACCATGGCCAGTTGATAAATCAAGCGGAGCGCAAGAGCAGGTTAATGCCATAGACGCCCTGCAAAAACACACGAGTCACCCTTCAAAGCGGACCTCGCGGTTTTAATAAAATGAAAATAAATTAAAACTATTATATTTTTTTATAATAAATTTACATATAAATTAAAATATTAACATTCTATATTATATCGAACACATTTAAAATAAGTTTATAAATTTTAATTTTAAAAATAAATTTTAACTTAAAAATTTTCACCACTAAAGTCAACTTTATCTTCAATTCTGTATAATTTTCTTACTTCGATCTCATCTAAAATAATTATTACAATGCCAATCTTTTGGTTTAAATGACATTTTTGAAAGATTCTAATCAGTTGACCACTATGATTGTATATTAGTGAATTAAATTGAAAAGTATTATTTATTTTAAATCATAATATATTAATTTATATATAAATAGTTTATTTTATTTTAAATTCTATATGTTAAAAATACATATTATATTTAATTTTTACTTAATAAAATTATTAATACACATGATATATAATTAACATTTTATTTAATTAATTTAAAATCATAAATTAAACATCTTAAACAAATTTTATACAAAATTATAGATATTTTGAGTTATCCATATAATTATATGTAATTTAAATTAAATAAAAATATAAAAATCATTATATATATTTTTTACGATATTATAATATATATATATATTATTCAACTTAAATTAAGTATATATTTTAAAAATATAAATTATATATAATTTAATTTAAATAAAATATTTATATATAAATTAGTATATCAAACAAATTATATATATTTATATAAAAACATAAATGATATATAATTTAAATTATAAATGAAAAACAATATCATTATTTATATATAACTGTTATATTTAACTTAAATTATAAATACTTTTTATTGATAATTTAATATGTTTTATGAATACCAATAATTAAGCAACCCCTAATTAAAACAAAAAAAAGTGATGACGGTACAATAATTGTACACTATTATTCAATATTTATGAAATTCCCGTTTTAGAGTAAATTTGACGTTTCTCCACTTTAATAAAAGTTTAAATTGAAGCTTATGAATATAGACAAGAAGACGGCAGGATGGAATATGGATAAGATGGTCGGGTTCAAACGACAATGAGACAATGACAGGTGTTGTGTCCCAATTTTTTTAGGCCTATTATTATATAAAGAAAAACATGTTGGAGTTTTGATTTAATTAATTCAAATTTAAATCATTTATCATCAATATGAATTAATTATAACTTTGTATTAATTTATCTTTAATCTCTTTGCTAACAGTCAAACAGGCCTAAAAGGAAAAAAGAAACATTGAGCCTTATGTCCCACACTGGAAGATAAAAGTGAGGGAGAAAGAAAAGCTCTTATCCTTTGTTTACTTCCCAAACGTCTCCTTTTCATTGCTTCAAAGCCAATCTTCTTTCCAAGCAATCAAAAGAAGCAAAGAAAGATAAGAAATGGTTGCAGTGTACAACAAGGAGCTGCTGAGCTGGTACCTGATCACACTCAAGCTCCGAGACACTCTGCAGTCCAACCTCCCAAAGACATCAACTTCAACAGCCGCCTCTGCGGCAGACCTCTTGCTGGACCAGCAGCCTCTGCCAGTGCTGCACCGCCACCAACAAGAACAAGACCCTTCAAGCCGGCCCCTCAAGATCGAGGTCCCTAACAACGAGCCCGCTGCCAAGATCGTCGAGGAAGCAAGATCCGATAAGACCCCCGGAGGGACCGGGCCGGAATGGGTCGTCTCGATCAGGGACCGCCTCGACCAGGCCAGGCAGGACGACGCGGCTTGCCCCTGGGCCAAGCTATCGATATATCGGATCCCTCATTACCTTAAAGATGGCGAGGACAAGGCATACAACCCGCAGATCGTGTCCCTCGGGCCCTACCACCACGGCAAGAGGCGGGTGCGGTCTATGGACCGCCACAAGTGGCGGTCGCTCCACAGGGTCCTAAGGCGGACCCGCCACGACATCACCCTCTACCTCGGATCGGTCAAGGAGCTGGAGGAGAACGCCCGGGCCTGCTACGAGGGCCAGGTACCGAACCTCAGCAGCAACGAGTTCGTCGAGATGATGGTTCTCGATGGGTGCTTCATCCTAGAGCTCTTCCGCGGCGTGGTGGAGGGGTTCAAGGAGCTCGGGTACCCGAGGAACGACCCGATCTTCTCGATGAGAGGGTTGATGCACTCGATCCAGAGGGACATGATCATGCTCGAGAATCAGATCCCGATGTTTATACTGGACCGGCTGCTCGGGATCCAGCTCGGTGACCCAGACCAGAAAGGGCTGGTGGCGAAGCTTGCACTGAGGTTCTTTGACCCCTTGATGCCCACCGATGAGCCATTGTCAAAGAGCGACAGAAGCAGGCTGGAGTCTCTTGGGTACCATTACCATTACCATTACCATTGCCAATTTTGTGAATTTTTAGGGCATTTGCTTAGCCCTTTCTGGTCCGCTTTTACACAGGTTTTCGGCAAAGTTCGATCCTTTATCGGACTATGAGAGTGGGCTGCACTGCCTCGACGTGTTCAGGAGGAGCCTGCTGAGCTCGGGTCCCAAGCCTGTCCCGAAGAACTGGATCAGGCGGTGGTCCAACACGCACCGGGTGGCTGACAAGAGAAGGCAGCAGCTGATACACTGTGTGATGGAGCTGAGGGAGGCCGGGATCAAGGTCCGGAAGTGGAAGACCGACCGGTTCTGGGACATCAAGTTCAAGAACGGGGTCCTATACATCCCAAGGCTGCTGATCCACGATGGCACACGGTCCCTCTTCCTCAACCTCATCGCCTTCGAGCAATCCCACTTTGACTGCTCCAATGAGATCACCTCCTACGTGGTCTTCATGGACAACCTCATCAACTCACCCGAGGATGTGGCACACCTCCATTACTATGGCATCATTGAGCACTGGCTGGGGAGCGATGGGGAGGTGGCAGACCTGTTCAACCGGCTCTGCCAGGAGGTGGTCTTCGATATCAATGACAGCTACCTCTCGACCCTCTCTGTGGAGGTGAACCGGTACTGCGACCACAAGTGGAATGCATGGAGGGCTAGCCTCAAGCACACTTACTTCAGCAACCCTTGGGCCATAATCTCTGTGATTGCTGCTGTGGTTCTTCTGTTGCTTACCTTAGCTCAGACCTTCTATGGGGTTTATGGGTATTACAGGCCGGCGGGTTCATGATATCTACCTGACCATGGGTGTCACTTGCTGTATTATTGATGGCTTGGTTCATTGTTTTGGCAAGAATTTTGAGATTCTTCATGTCTGGTTGTATCTTATTGTTTGTCCTTTGGTGATGGACTTGAATTAATAAAAGAGGCTGATGGGATTCACAGATGCAGTCCAATTCAACATTAGGCAAACAACAGAAACATTGGAGGAGAAGAGGTCGAGGTAGCTCAGCAATTGTATTAATCAAGCAAGGTCATGAATCATGATGGTCTGTCTCCTAAATGGAGCATTGGTAGTTCTACACAAGTCATTAGATAACTAAAGCCAACATGTCAGACAACTCAGAGCTAACCAACTTCTCAGACAAAGGCGTGCATGGTAAAACAAGGAGGCCTTTCTGGGAGCCAGGGAGAAAGTAGAGCCGAGTGCCATACCAGAGATAGTCATATGGGCAATCGACAGAGCTTCTCTTCCTGCTTCAACCACGTCAAGACACCAGAAGCACTCTGAAGATGCCTCATATACCGTGGAAATAACTGAAAACTTCTGCTAGATACATCAAGAGCTTAATCCTTGGGGAGATTTGTAGTGGTATCAGTGGAAGAAGATCGCTTCCCATATGTCTGACAGAGAGAACATAAGTAAGACACTGACAATTCAATTGATAGTACAATGCATGTAAGTAAGGCGAGTTGAATTGTACCCGTTTTCCGAAGGTGAATGGTACGTATCTGTATTTGATCATGAGCTCAATCTGTCTCCTCATAGTGACAGTAAACAACACTATCCAGTAGAAGAGGAGAATTGGCCAAAACACAGGCACATCGAACACAGGGAAGAAGGTCGCCACAAAGCCAATAAAAAAAGCGTACATCACAGATAGCCTTCAAAAGAAACAGAACCCATCATGTAACTCTTCGAATCTGAGAAAATTTTGGCACTTCAACATCAATGATTAGAACATATACGCATTTTACTAGTAATAGGTAAGGAGTTGCATAAAGGTGAATAAGAAACCCCAGATCATGCCAACCAATGACAAGGTTTTTGAAGTATAATTCAGTTACTCCTTTCCCTTGATGAATCTGATCACCAGAAAAGATGGATCCGAGAACTAAGATGCCGTTGTCATGATGGATCCAGATAAAACATTCGTCTGTACCAAGGTTATATGTAATTTGATGATTACACCTCTTTTTTCTCCTGCATCTATAATTCCATCAGAAACATGGCCAAAACTTAAAATTTTCTCCAGTACCAAATTAAGAGCTAGGATTGGCACACAACGATCTTACAAACACAAGAAACGATTTGATGAATCCTGCCATCAAGTCCCACAGTAACAAAACACGCAAATAACTTGACGTTTCTTCCATCTATTGACTATTAGAAATTTTGATTCTCTCTTTATCAATTTACACACGTGAAATCGAGATTAAAGGATCATCCATTACAGCTTCCAACGAGAAGAAGCCTCAGAAACGGCCAAAAAGCTGAGCGAAAAGTCAGCGGAAGGGCGTACCAGAACTTGAACTCGGGGAGGCGGCGAACGAAAGGCCGGAACTCATCCGATCCGCGAGAGGGGAGGCTGGGCCCGTCCATGAAGTCCTGCATCTGCGGATCCACCTGAGGGGACAAGAATCCGATCAGGAGGTTCAGCATGTAGATCCCGATGGCGTAGGTCACGATGTAGAACCCTTGGATGAGGTAGACTCGGACGAAGTAGATGAAGGCGAGTCCGAGGAAGGCGATCCAGCGGTAGACCACGTGCGGCACCGACTTGTCGAGAAGGTGCCTGTACCGCTGCGTCAAGGCGAAGGTCCATCGTGACAGGGCGGACGATTGTCCCTCCGCCTCGGTGACTGTTGCGCCGGTGGCTTCCATCCCGTGGGTCCCGCTACCGATGCGATTTTTTCCCGGCGATCAGTTCCGCACCTTATATCTGCTTTCCTCCGATTACACGGTCTCTCTCTGATTTACGAGATATTTTGTTTTTCTTCAATTTTCTTTTGGATTAAAATTAAATTTGTGATGTGCGATTGGCCTCCAATATTTTATTTTAGTCAATATGCTCCCCATTCTTTTATTTTGTTTTAATTTGGGGAACGGCCATTTGATTTGATCACTCGGTGACTCTCCCCTTCAATCATATAACGAATAATTTTCGCCATTGCTTTTTTTTATGCGAGCTTCTATCATCAGACACCGTGAGAAAGGAAGGGCGGAGGAAGAAGGGAGGTAAATGTCCACCGTGATTTCTGTACCTCGGTTGGATGACCTAACAATCCTCGTCATCTCCGTTTACGGAAAGGTGCGGCTAGTTACACTTGCTTATTTGTTACTTACGGTTATTTATGTACGGCCTTCGATCCGCGATCTTCGATTATGTGAAGCTGATCTGAAGAATTCTCATGAACCACATTGTCCTTTGCCTCTCCTGTTGAGTGTATTGGAATATTTACGCTACAGATTTGAAATGTAAGTCAGTGAGATGAATGTCGGAGTTAGCTCTGTAATTTCTGTGGATTCTTAGATGATTGCAGCTGAAAGGCGGTCTTGGATGCTGGATAATGATCTGAAATCTTCGAGCAAATAAATGATCTATAGAGTTCGACATAATTAGAGGTCTTAAAGATTCCTGTACGCCTCTTTTGTGCTATTTATTGAAGATCTTCAGGCTGCTGAGATTCTTCATATTTCTTTTAAAGTATAAGACAATTGTGTTGCAAACTCACAGATAGTGCAGGGAGGGAAGACTTTTTACTAAATTATGAATTCCAAATTAATGCTTTTAGTTACTATACCTCTTGGCAAGGAAATGGAGAAGGATGCTGTACTGATCATAGGATCTGCCGCATTTGTTCTTATGAAGTTGTATTAGGGATTACATGGAGGCCAAGCTTAGTTGAGGGCATAGGAGAAGTTGGAAAGTAAAAAGTGAAAGCTGCTTGATTTTCATAATGTCTGAGCTGCATTCCTTAGACTTCTCTTGCTCCATCCACCACATAGTTAAGATCAATAATTAATCAAGAGCCTGCCATTGTATCCCTTCCAATTTCTAATATTAGTTTTTCAATAAGAGACTACAAAAATATTGATTTATCCACTCAAAGGAAAAGTTGCTACTCAATTTTCAACTTGTATTAATGGCAGAGTTTTATCTATGAGTTATTCTGCATTTTCATGTTATTGAAAGGAGTGCTTCTTCATTGTCAGACTACCAGAACAATTGCTGTAGATTTTGGGCTTCACATAGCCATGCATATTCCCTATGGATAGAGTTGTTAGAGTCAAGCATTTGAGGGATGACCCTTCTTGAACCTATGTTTGGCTTGTTGCGGAATGGATGCTTGAGCCATCGATCCACCAAGCCAATCTTCTCCCCAAAGAAGAGTTTTTGAGCAAGCACCTTCAGTCTCTTTGGCTTCCCAGACGAACACTTCCCCACAAGAATCTTCCTCTCTGTTTTCTCCTTCTGGCATTATATCCTGGGATAGGAATTTAAGACTCCCACAGACCTTAGCAAGAAAATTATACGCTTTTAGCACTCTATCGATTTGTTACTGAAATAAGATCATACTTTCCTTCTGCAACTTTTACAACAAAAGATGGTTCTCAAAACTCTCCAAGTGTTGAGTCCGGTGTTCTAGAGTCACTAACTAAAGGTTTTGTTGACTCATCTCGGAGTGCTGTGAAGGCACACCATATTGGCTCCTCGATGCTGAGAATAGCAGCTGTAATAATGAAGGTTTGACTTAAATATATTAATGATGCTCAGTTTTTCCCTTTGTTATATTTCTAAAAGCAGTATAGATATTGTTCTCTTTCAATTCTAGTTTATTTTAAGCATGATTAAACCTTCACATGAAGGGGAATTTGATTTAGATCTGACGTATATCACCGAGCATATAATTTCCATGGGATTTCTTGCTGGGGGTATAAGCTCCAGAATTTTCAGGTTTATAGAGGAGAGAAGACTCAGTTAACATGCTTCATGAATAAATTGATCTTATGCTTTGCCACCAAACCACATGAGTAACAAGCCTTTTTCCATAGTAGGTTTCATCTGTAACAGCAGCTGAAAGCTGCTTTGTCAGCTAGATTCAGTATTAGGGTAATGGATGTTTACGGGTATAAAAAGATGGTATCTGTCAGTGGAAGTGTCGTGGCAGGTGGCTCTAAGTTTTATCTATTTTTTGTTTTACCTGCTGATGTCTTCAGTAGGTTTGCAATAAACTTTTATCATGGTTCATGAGGCTGAAATTGTAATTCTTATAGATCGATGTAGACTTTTGCAGTGTAAATTTAGTTTCTGATATCCTTTTTCTGCTAATTTCTCTCTGAGCCTTGTGGTATATTCTCCTGCACTAATTTTGTACTTTAAGGCAGGTTGCGCATTTTCCATACGATGACCACAATTGTCCTCTCATCCAGCTCATATTATCATTCTGTCAAAGTGCATGCTCCTGGTTGAAAGAGGATATACAGAATGTTGTGTTGGTTCATTGTAAAGCAGGCATGACAAGGACAGGACTAATGATCTGTAATCTTCCCTTATACATCAAAGTAAGAAGGTTCTGAGGATTCTTTAATCTGCATTACCTGGTCTCCATTTGATGATTTCATAAATTAAGCAAGTTGACATACACTTGTCAATTTCTGTTCTCTTCCTCATTTGCTATTTTACTGCAGTTCTTCCCAAAAGCTGAAGAAACCATGTCCTTCTACAACGGAAAAAGATGTGTAGATGCCAAAGGTCTTGTTCTCCTCAGTCAGATTGTTAGTCACATTATACTTTGGTAGTTGTCTATTGCGTAATTCCTATGACTGTGAGATCCAGTCGATAAAAAGCAGAATATCCATCCACTGCCTGGAAGAGGAGGGATTGGGGGACAGCCCAAATCAGCAGAGTATTTCTTTTCATGTTATTAAGGTTTGTATTTTATTATTTAGCTACAAATCTTCTATATTGTCAGTCCACCCTTTATTTCAATGGATTTTGTATTACATAGGCATGACATGTCATGAACTATTTTGCATGCTTTACATGGAAAGAAACGCTTGTTATCCAACCTGAATATTCTAAATATATGCAAATCCAGCAGTATTATGATTCTATTGTGTGAATATACCTGACTAACAATGAAAGAGGCATGTATAGTAACTAGCAAGAAACCCTCTGTGAGTTGTAATACTAGACCATATCATTCAAGTAATAAATCTCACTGGGTTGAATTAAGGCTCTTTTGTGGGTGCACAACCTTCAATGGTAGTGATTGATTGCTTGGGATTTGCATTCCATGGTTAAACCACCATGGAAAAGATGAGTATGATATGTGATCGTCTTCCTCTAGATTTACTTTCACTGCAACATCCCCCAATATGACTATTGAATCAACTCCAATTCTTTGACTGATCATATCACTGGCTTAACTTGACTTTTGCATTGCTATAATGAGTTTGTGCTCTTTTGTATAGACCTAAGAGGCTGAAACAAATGAGGTTAACCTAGTTTTGTTGTACTTATCATTCACAAGTATCAATTATCTTGGTTTCTTCTTTTCCTCTTGTAGTTGGTTGAATACAGCCATGATGGGGAACAGGATGATTATGACCTCATAAGATCTTGATGGCTTTGATAAGGTAAGCAATCGGCTTATTTTATAATACACTGCCTGGTAAAACATCAAAATTGTTGTCATGTTCTGTCATTGCATATGTTTCCAACCAATTGTATACATTGTCATGCAAAGTTACAAACCATGGCATCATTCATATCTGCGGATTTCCATAAGAAAAATGGGGAAAAACCCTCCTGCAGATTTCTTGACATCTTTGCTTGACCTGCATTAACAATGGCATGTATGTCACTGCAGCGAAAACTGCAATCTCCTGCATTCCGGCTCAAAATTGCGACGATCAACTATCATCAATCTCTTCTGCATTCAAAGCCCCAAACCAGTGAGAGAAAACCCAGCAATACCTCATACCACAAGGCAAGTTCTGGCAATGTAGCTCCTCCAAAGTCCAAACTCAAACATGAAGAGGGCATCCAGATGATGTTTTCCCGGATAGCGAGGGAGATGGTGGGACCCGAGGAACAGACACACTCAAATCATGAATGAAAGCAGTGACAGACCTAACCCCACCAGACCTGCACAGGACTCTTCTAGCCAGACAGTGCACGCGGGAAACCAGGAACCTGCTCAGCAGAGACATTTGGAGAACATGGACCCTTCAAGAGTCAACAGCTCCAAGCCTGACAATAGAGGAGCCAACGATTTCAAGGCTGTTGCAGCTGATGCATCAGTGTTTACCTTTGGGGGTGAGGAAGTAATTTGCTTATAGTATGAGAACGCAAATTCATTTTCTTTCTTCTCCATTCTACCATTGCAACCAATCAGCAGAACAAATGCAGCCTCTCTAAGTCTTAGTACATTTAAAAAAATAGCTTGAGCAACTTTATGAAAGTTTTAATATACTTAAAATACACCACTCAAAATTCCCAAAAAAATAAAAGTAAATAAAAGCTCATCCACTTCTCTTTCTCCTACAATTCAATTTTGGATACATCAAAGGTAGCCACGCCAGCAAAATTCTTGGGTCCGGGTAAACAAGAATACCCTCAAGGGGTGCACTACCCCAGTTCTACCTTGGTTTTTCTGTTCTGTCAATAAGACAACTTGCGTGGAACAAGACTTGTCTCCAGTCTCCACGCCATTCCAGCCAATGGATGCAGAAAGAATCAAATCTTGGTCATGACTTTTTCTTCTTACTGCCCTTGCTCTTCTTTTTGTCTTTCTTCTTCTCAGACTGCTCCGGCTTCTGTTTCTCAATCTCCTTCGTGTGTTCCCCACAGCCTTTCTTTGGTTGATGGTTCTTGTGGCTCAGCTCTTGATCAAACTCCTTGATTTCTTCCAAGTGATCCTCACACGGGCTCTTCCGCTCTACCTTCAGCTTCTTCTGTTTTTCCCCCGCTGGTTCTTCTACAGGAGCCCGTTTCTTCTCTGAAGCTTGGCTTCCCAAAGAAGCACCCGTGGCAACACGAACATGAATGTTAATAGGGACTCCCGAGCTGACCTCAAAGATGACAAGCTTCTGATTATTTCCAAATGAGTCCTGAATGGCGTGGGAGAAGTATTACCTTTTCGGTACAGGATGAATTCTAAATCAAAGTTACGAGCCTGAATATATAGTTTCAGTCGTACAAACCTCTTCTAGGCTACCTTGCAAACTCTCAAATGCTTTCTGAGCCTCCTCTGGCCTCTTGAAAATGGCAAATGCCGAATACTTATTCCCAAATGCATTTTTTGAGGGCTGAAAGTGGAAAAGATCTATTTCATTAAAAATTAAATGTATTCTACTTTTCTTTGTAGGAGTCAATATAAATTGGCTTACAGAAAAACCATATATGAAACATTAAACCATACCATGATAAATTCATTCTATATAACTAGAAGCACAAAGAAATGCATGAAAAAAATCAAACCTTCTTTTCGAGGTTATATTCTCCAGGGATGGCCCTGTGCAGTTCGTCAATCGGCACTTTAACTGGTATTCCATGAATGTAGAGCTTTCCCACTTCAGAAACCGGAACCTAAGATGATGGAAATAAAATATAAGAGGATTCTCCATCTAGAAAAATGTTGTAAAAGAAGATTATTGCAACAATATTGAAGACTGATACTCACATCCTCAATAAAGAGTATGTCATCATCTATACCGCGCTCAATTAAAGCAAGAACAAGCTTCATCGCTGCACGGGCATCATCTAAAGAGTTATGAGGGGCACCATTCTCCCTAACTTCGTAGCCCAGAACTAGCTGAAAAAAAAGAACTTACTGACATACTGCCAATGGAAGAATAAATTGCTCCGCAAAGTAAAAAAACTAACAAGTTAGTACTAACTTGCCTTAGATAGGTTGTTCAAAGATGGCCGGCGATGAATAGATAGACCACAGTACTTGAAGAGGAAAGATGTGTCAATTACTCTTGTATGATCTAACTTTAATGCTGATTTGAGAAAAAAATATTAATAAATAATCATATGGCTAGTTATGAAACAAAGATTTATTCATGTTGCAATAAAAAATTCTGAAAGTTATCACATAAGATTGCACGTATAAAAATATTTTTTATTGCAATAGGAATAATAAATCTCATAAAAATTCTTAAAGTAATCTCATAAGGAACCAATGAATTTTACCCAAAAAAAAAAGATCGTACCTTTAAGGTCATTGTATAAACTGTGTCCCACCAAGATCCTTCCATGAGACAAGATTTTCTTCAAGGATTTCTGCAAGTATTAAGACAGCAATTTCAGATATGTGATAGTAAAGGCTGAGAACAGAGCTAAAACAATGCATGAGTAATATAACACCTGCACATCGGCCAGAGAGCAACTAACTCCCTCTAAATCCTTTGCAGTGACCCCAGTTATATCACTTCTATAATCTGCAACAGGTTTGTCAGGCTTCACAAATGCATCGAGTTTTACCTGTCAAAATAAGAACTTAAGAAATGAACACATGAACTATCAAAACCTTTGCAACAAACAAGATGCTAGGAAGCCAGGTTTGACCTTCACTTAACTTCAAAAATATCAAATGATAAGGTAGATTAGCATTGATGAGGCAAACAATAGTTCTTTCTTTGGTCATTTCAGGTATTCATGTAAATTAGTTATATACAAGCATGTTTCACAATACCTGTAAATCACGATCTACAACAGATACTCTTACTAAAGCTTCTGTACCATCTTGACAGAGAACCATCTCACAGTCAACAGCAAACATTTTTTTTGACTGCTTCTGCCTAGATTTTCCAGATAAGTTTGTCACCACCCAGCCCTGCTTCAGCATCAGGTGAAATGAAAAAAAGAGAATAAGTGTTAAAGGATCGAGTATGAGGAACTTTTTTAGCTGCATAGTATAACGAGATACTTGACAAAAAATCTAAAAACAACATATGCCAAGCTTTTGATATGGCACTAAAATGGAGTAACTCCTTGAGAAAGGCTAAAGTTCCAGTTATTTAAACAGTTTAGTAAAGCAATTATAGGTTCAATTTCTAGTGCCAGGAACAAGGCAATTTAATCTCTGAAAGTACTATGACCAGTCTAGCACAGTGTCTATTCCATCTCTAATATTCAAAGACATGTTTGTAGTAAACAGACGAGCAGTGGCTAAAACAAACCTCCTCATATGATGGGAAAGAAAATTCCATTGGATATAGTGGATGCTCCATAGTCAGAAGAACTAGTCTCTGCAGTGGCATGTCAGGTTCAACAAGAGTCATGAACAGAGCTCAGTTGACAGAAAAAAACATAATAGTTTGCCCCCAAAATAAGGAAGGAAACTTGGACATGTCTATAAAAGGAAAGGTCGAAATTGCCGGTCAAATTTTAGCAGATAAAATAACACACAAATATGCTGTGACTTCAGAAATCAATCAACACAAGACATCCTTTTTAGCTCTACTAAGTTTTCCCCAGTAAAGCACTTGCATAAGTTAGCCATGAACTAATAAATTCGGTGGTATTTATGAAATATATTCTTGCAAAACCATCCAACCAAGCAAAATTCTGCTGGGGAGATTTCAAATGTTTGTACCTGCTGGAGAGGCTCATTCTCAGGAGAATCCAGCTTCAATGGCGCAACTGGGTTACGATTCGCATAGCATTGCAAGACCTTCGACAAAATCTATTGAACAAAAAGATACCCAAAGGCTGTAGTTACAAGGCAACAAGTAAACATCTTCCGCAGAAGGAAAAACAAAAAAAAATTGCATAAAATTGAGTTACCTTGACATCATTCTCGTGACATAGCGTCTTCAGGAACGCGACCAAGACATCCTTGGTTCTCCTGGATGGATCACTAACAGAAGCCCCCAATTTTTTATCATGGGCACTCAAGAACCCCTTCCAATCCCCTTTTGTGCCTTTCATCTCTTTTGTCTGGGTCAACTTCACTATCTCAACAAGAATCTGCAAGCACGCAGTGTTACGAAGAGTTCCCGGGTAACTCAATCGGAGAGAATTTAAATTGCCACTTGAAGAATGAAGTCAAAAGTATCACCTTCTTGTCCAAAGTATCTAGCTGTTGCTCCATGGAATCTTCAGAGAAATTGAACAGATAGAGCAGGTGAGTAGAGTTACAAGCCAACGAGGGCTTCAGGTACCCAAGCAAAGGCCGTGATACCCAACAGGGCGGCTCTAATTGTAGTGAAGACGGTGCAGGTCACCAATTGTGCGCCATCTGCTTTGGGGAAGCGCCGACCAAATTGCAGCGACGGTGGGTTGAGAATTGGGAGGATACAAAATAGGCCAGTGGCCCATTAAGGTCATATATTGCATCCAAACCCTAATGGGCCTTACGATGCCCAAATTCGGAGCCCCCGTCTCCGATAATTATTGGGAGAAATGAATTGTTTAATAATTTAATAATTAATTTCTAATTTATCAATGATTTCGTTATTTAATTTTATTATTTAACAATTTAGCACATAAATTATTAATAAATATAATGATTAAAATTTTGTGCTACTTCACAAAAATTAAGTGATTTTTATTTAGCTCTATTTAAAATTTAGGGAATTAAAAATATAATAATAATAATATAGGGAATGTATTAAATAAAAGGATTTTTATAATAAGCCTGATTTTATTTTATTTATTTTTACATGGGGAGAATAGAGTATATACTAGACAGGAATCCCATCAAAGGAGGCGTACGGCGTGCCTTCCCTGCAGACACGGAACGGCACCGCTTTTTATGGCCAAAAGGAGAACTTCAGCCTCAGGGAGAGCGAGAGGAGGAGCACTCTATAATTTATGGATTTTTCTTTAATTAAAATATATATGTATTATTAAAATTTAGTGAGAAATAAACTAAATTAACATAAAAATTTATATCTAGATAGTTTTATTTTTAATAAAAACAACTATTTTTTTTAAGTTGAGGGAAAAAGCATGTCTTGCCAGCTCACTATTTTTGTTTTATTTTTGGAGAAATTTGGCATTATCTTGGTGTCTGCAAGTTGCTCCTTCCAACCAGTGAGAGAGGGGAGGGAGAAGTTTCTTCAGGTGTTTGTGCTGAGAATTTTGCAACTCTTTTCCCTGCTTCCACTTTCCTCTGTCTTTCCTTTTTCCATCCAATAAGTGTACTTTTTTTTTTATCTCCCTTTTCTTTATTTATTCAATATTGTTTCCTAATTTAATTTCCTCCACTTAAATATTAATTATTTTATAGTTAATTATTAAAATTATTAATAAGTAAAAAAAATTAATTCAAATAAAATATTTATATATAAATGAAATGATCAAATAATATCCAAATGTTTGTTATACTAAGTAAATTTCCATGGTGCACACATCAATGTAATGTCCGCATCACCTAGGTTGTCATGTTCAAATTATTTCATGTTGGGGGCATTGAGCACTGAAACATTCCACCACATGCCAATCAATTTACGCGGAAAATCCATTGGACTATATGAGACCGATGATCAAAGTCGATGCTAGGACCGGGCCGTCGGGATCATGAGCACAACAGTTGCATGTATCATGGAACAATAATAGTGTGGGGGCTAATGTGGTATGTGGACTCGGGTGTTGGAATAAGACACCCAATTGCGTGTCCCATGAAACTTTCCTAGCAGTTGCTCAGCTTAGCGTTGTTCTGCGTGTGGTATGGTCCCCAAATGCCATCTTGCACTCACTCCTCGGATCCGAGTCATCATCGTCCCTTGGATGCAAACGTGCTTATGGCATTGCAATCACATTCACTTTGCATAGTCCTTTTTTTTGGGGTGTAATAATTAAACGCCTAAAAAGTTGTAACATGAATTTTGTTTTTGGCCAAAAAGTTGTCTTGGAATTGAAAAAAATAAATTAAATATGATATTGAAAAATGGGGTACTAGAATAACAGGCTGGAGCATTTAATTTCATGGAAAGCGTGAACAGTAAATTATCTGAAGCCTACCCAGAGTTCTTTTTTTAATACCTATGATTAATTTTATATTAAATTAATACCATACTCTAAAATATTTAATATAATTAATAATTAATTTTAGTCATTATTTAAGTATATACTTTTGTTTTTTATAGGAATGATAAAAATAACGCCACCCTCAACCCCAACCTCACTATGCATGTACGGACTGGTTCAGGTTCATTCGAATTCGACTCATCCCGGTTCATCTGAACCGTCCTTGTATAGAACGAGTTCAGATCCTGTTTTTGCAATTATTTGATAAAATTAATATAATTTAAATTAAGATGTGTACTTTGTTGACCAAAGCTGGTATCTCATTGGGCCACGTGTACGTACGTCTCTTCGGCAGAATATCATATCAGATACTCTGCGACATACCGTATGATAACGCTTTTATGGCCACTTAAAGAGATATTGGGTGATTGACTTTCCCGCCCCTCTTCTTCCTCTCCATTGGCTGTCAAGTGCCATGTCACCATTCATCACCTATTTCTTTCCTTATAATAGAGTAATAAATTAGTATTTACTCAATAAACCATCTTTTTTCACCCACTTATAATTATTAACGCTAGTGTTGGAAATGGATGTATTATTAATGCATTTCCATTAATTGAACTCTTGCTATTTTTATGAGGTCATAATAAATAATTTATATCTATAAATATAATAATAAATAAACTTATGTAGTACGAGAGATTTTAATTGAGAAAAAATAGGATGGATTTAATAAGTGGCACATATTAATAAAATGTAACAATTACTTAAATTAATAAAATATAACAATTTTAAATCCTTTTATTTTATATTAATAATATTCGAATATTATATCATTGAATGAGATATATTATATTTGTAAATTTGATATTAAATGATGTAGGTGCTCTGGCGCGCAATTACTAAAAAGCCCCTGCTTCAATGCTGTCTGTGTATCCTTGTAAAATTTCTGTCACTGTCTCTCTCCCACACTCTGCGTTCTCCACCAGACCCTCCGTTCCATAGCTTGAGAGATAGGGGAGGAGGAGAAGGATTGTTTGTGAGAGAGGGGGAGAGAGAGAGAAAAATAGAGAGAAGTGCTGAGATGAATCTGGTGGGTCTTACCTTTTCTGTCGTCGTCTCTGAGCTATAATGAGCAGAGCTTCTGGTCTCTTCTTCTCAGAAGAAGATGGCTCTGCAGGAAGAGGAACAAACCCACCAATATCTCCAGGCACCCCCGCTTTTCCTCAACGAGCTTCTCTACTGTGAGGAGGAGGAGCAAATGGGCGTAGACGAGGGGAACAATGGCTTCTGGGAAAGTGGAAGGAGGGAAAAAGACACCCTTTTCCCATGGGATGAAGACAGCGAGGGCCTCCTTGATTCCATGTTGTCTAAGCAAACGGAGACCCACCCATTTTACCGTGGCCTCGTCTCCGATGGGCCTTTAATGGCCATCAGGAGGCAGGCAGTGGAGTGGATTCTAAGGGTGCATACACACTATGGGTTCTCCGCTCTTACAGCTGTTGTGGCCGTGAATTACTTTGATAGGTTTCTTTTGAGCTCCATGTTCCAGAGAGATAAGCCATGGCTGGGTCAGCTCGTTGCCGTGGCCTGTCTATCCCTTGCAACCAAGGTGGAGGAGACCCATTTCCCTGTTCAGCTCCTTCTTCAGCTCCAAGTAAGTAAAATGCCACAGAATCAATGCCTGCAACCTGTATGTTAAAATGCCCCTGAAGGCCGTCCTTTCTTTGAAATGTATTTTGTTTGTATAAAGCTCCTCAATGGTAGGACCGCTGGTTAAAAAATTGTGGAAATCACTCATAATTTTCTTTGATTTTCCTATCAAATTGGATTCTGGGTTTGAAAATCGTCATCTATGCTTGGAATTCTCCCTTTGTGGATTTTCTGTAGTCCAATTTCTATGTTTGAATTTGGCTTTGATTCTGTTTTAGTGATTGTAGCCAGTTCAGCTGATCTGCAATGTCGAAGCTGAAGATGCATCAAATTAGGCTCTGAACTATACCAAAATTCTAAATTTAAGACGTGTCTTGTGTAATCAGCAGGTGGGAGGATCAGTTTATGTGTTTGAACCGAAGACCATTGGGAGAATGGAGCTCTTGGTGCTCTCCACTCTCAATTGGAGGATGAACCCTGTTTCTCCACTTGCCTTTGTTGATCACATTATCCGGAGATTGCCTTACAGGTTGGGTGCCACTTCGAATTGGGAATTCTTTTCGAGGTGCGAATGCCTGATTCTCTCCGTCCTTGCAGGTAATCACTCTTGAGGGGCTCCCATGTGCATGTTATCCTCCAATGTGCAGAATAATCTCCATGATATTTTCTGACAAACCGAAACTGAATTTTACTGCAGATGTTAGGCTCCTGACATATCTGCCTTCTGTTCTGGCATCTGCTGCAATGCTCTGCATTGCCAAAGAGGTCGAGCCATCTGATGTGGATGCAATGAAGGACCTGCTCACTTGCTTCCTCAATATTAATGAGGTGCCTTTACAACTAAATTTTGTTTAGTTCCCCTAGGATTGTTCCACCACCAATGCCGATCCTTGGAATTCTGAATCAATTCAATTGCAGGACTAGATAACCATTAGAGATCTTCATCTATCCGTTGTAGTGTGATTGTTTTGCTTTAATCATTGATCGGTTAGCTAATAATATGAATATTCATCATTGGCAGGAAGCACTAGATCAGTGTTATGAGCTATTGGATGAATCCTCGGACAACCTCTTCAGCCTCAAGAATTGCCACAAGAGGAAGCTTAGCATCCCCAGCAGCCCGACTGGGATATTCAATGCCACTTTCAGCTGTGAGAGCTCGAACGAGTCATGGGTCATGGATTCTTCATTCCCATCCTTGCAAGGGCCGCATCTCAAGAGGAGCCGAATTCGGGATCAAGATCAGTATCAGCCACCTGGTTTGCCTCTTCCATCCTTTAGACTGTTCCTCCAAGGATTTTCTCAATAGGACCATCTGAATCTGAGTATGCTTTAGTTAATCTTTCTGGATAATCTCTAGTTTTATTCCGCTGATTCGGGTACTGTATACTCTATCTCTCCCTCCTTTGACTGTTGTTGGGATTGAACTGTTATTTGCCACCATATTCTTATGTGACGGAAATGGCGATAGAGAATCCACGAGATCCATAAGAGCATGCATTTTCCTCCCCTCCTTGTGTTTTTCCGAACTATCCCTAATGGCATATGCAGATGTGAGACAGTGGGAAAGCCTAACTAGCCTTTGCAGATAAAAGGATCTTAGAAATTGAGAAGATGGGAAGGTAATTGGCACAGTAAGATGCTGCAGAAACATGTTGATGCTAATAAACCTGCTCATCAAAATCAGATGGGAGTTATATAGGGAGAAGTAGTGGTTGACACTTACCAGATTGCCCTTGCCGGAAAAAGTTTTCCGATCTCTTATTTTCCAGCGATTTCTGACGAATAGAGGTGAGCTAAACCCGAACAACCTGCCTTTGTTAGAAAAAAGAAAGCAAATTCTCATTGTACAAAGTACAAACAATGCTGACTGAATCAAAGACAATCTTTTTTTCCAGCCCTTTCTTTTTTCTCCCAACCAGGAACCATCAAGTTCCTCAAAGAATGAATTACTAATGTTAATGATACAACAAGCAGATACACCTCTTCATTTTTCTTCAAGAAGAGAATGTTAATGCTGACATTGGACTGCCATGAACAAGTCTATGAAATATGCCTAAAGGTCGTCTCTGGAAGATTAATCCTTATCATCTTTCTGATTGCTTTTACCTTCAGAAACTTTGGATCCATCGTATGCAGAGAGGAAGAACAAGCTCTGGTTCTTCTGCATAAACCTGCATTGTTATCCAAGTAAGAAGGATTATAATGCAACCAATGACGAAGATTGAGGAAAAAAAGTGGGTGAAGAAAGGAAGATATTGTGATTCAAAGCATGAGCTTCGCACTTGAGAAAATCAGCCAGTTTCTGCTGCAAGCGGGTCAGTGTTTCTTCTTCGATATTAACATGGGCCAGTAACTCTGGCAACTTCACTGAAACCACACATCATCACATAGAGATGTTTTAGATTAGAGCTGAACATAGAGTTAACATAGATGGTAATACTATCTTTCTCAAGGATCAATGCAACATTTCTGCTGCATGCAAATTCTTATTGTTCGGATATTGTATCTGATTTGATAAATTAATGAAATAGTATTTTATTGAGCAATATATATATATATATATATGGAATACATACCAAAAAGTCGCAGTAAATGTTCAGCACCATAGATGGTTGATGGTGATTCAGTAGGTGCAATGGTCTCCTTGTATTGCTGCCTCTCCTTCTTGTATAAGAGCATTGCTGGCAATGCTTTATCAAAGTAACACCTTAGTCCTTTTAGGACCTCACCAACTGAATCAGTGATCCTTTATCACCAACATAAGCAGCATTAATGGTTTCTATTTTATAGCAAACACCAAATTATATGCTGAAAACTGGGCATTGAATAGATCTAAGCTCTAATGCAGTGAATTCATAAACCAAGAGCTGATAATCACAGCAAAATATTAAATTCATTTAAAAACCGCATACATGGCATCCTTCTTGGATTTGTAATCGAGATAGCTTGTTAAGATATCATCCACTGTTGGTGATCGTGGCAGTTTAATGAGCTGCAGAAAAAAATAGAAGAAACATTTCATTCAAGTCAGGTGGATTTATTGATACTGCTTTAAAAGATAGAATTAATGCAATACCTTGGTGATGACAGATATATCATCAATGCAATCACTCATATTATCTCAACACGGTTAGCTCTCAATAAGAGAAGATTTTTATATATATATAGAGAGAGAGAGCTTTTAAGATTGATCATGTGTAAAGAACATTAAGATGCTAGAACTTGATGCAATTTAGACAGAATTAATGATGGATTAGACAGTCTAATTACAAGCAAAATGTCTTTTTAATTTTTAGTTGATTGACTTGTGAACTTGCAAGGGATTCATGTGATGAAACGTTGTAGGAAGTAGGGCTTAGCACATTTACATGCGACATGTCTACCTACAGAACCACACTCACAGATGAGGTTGCACTGAAAACTTGGGGCTAGTAGACATTAAGTGATGAGGACTGCAAAAACCTGTCTGACTAAAATGAAACTAGATTCAAGTTCTCATCAGCAACTAAGAAATATGTTTTTTTTTTGTAAAATCCAGAGCATTAGTAGATAAAAAATATATATTTAAACAGCTTGCAATAAACACATCTGCATATACAAACCTTGTCCTGCTGGGTGACAAACTCCCAATCATCAACCAGTTGCTTCTTTAGTGTCAATGGGATTTGGATCTTGACAAACTTCTCCAATATAGCATTCTCCGACTAACAATTAAAGAAAATACTTGTTCATTTAGCAGGGGCTGAAAATAGCATATATACAGTAATCAATAGAACAGAGAGGAGGAACAGAAAAAGAAACTTAGGAAGAAGGATATAACAATTAAGTAAATAAAAAACAAAGAAAAAAGAGAATAGTCGATTGTTGTGCAATGCCTTTGAACCTCATGACATAAATAATTTTATAGAGAGCTATCTGTTTTGTCCAAAATCCTCTGAAAATTAAGCATATATTATGCACCATGAAGATAATTTTTTTTATTCTCAGCTAGCAGAAAATATATATGGAAAGGTAAAAGGGAAAACACATACCCATGAATAAATAGTCAATATGCATGCAAATAATAAAAATGGGAGTGCGGGATCTAAGCATAGCATATTAATGCACAAAAACATTAATGAAAGATATGTGAACATGATTAATGAGCAAGAGAAATTTCAGTGGGATGTCAGTTACAAGTTAGACCTCAGCAATAGCATCATTCTTTCGCTTCTTCCCTTTGGTGGCTGGAGTAATAAGCATAAAACGCCAAGTCATCAATGCAGAAATAAGGTTACAAAAGTTTCACATGCAATTCTTAGAATTTATAGCATCATCAAATAGGGCGGAATTGTGTGAGCTAGTCAAATGAAGTTTAATATCTATGAAACACATTAAAGAGATTGATATCAAAAGTTTGCGAGGTGACCATATGAAAACTAATGTCATTAAACTTCAGATGCCAATTTAACAGAAGATAACATTTCATTTGCAAACATGATTGTACATAATGCCATTATATTCAGCTTTAGAACCCCTTTTTTGGGAAATCCCGGAGAGTTGAAACTGCAGGGAGTATGTATGTGTGCAATATTCATGCAGAAAAGTGGATTTCATGGAATAACATGGATATATCCAGAGTCGTCCAATAAAAGCATTTTGATAGAACAAGCTTGAAATGCTCTGTCAAGTCAATTTGACTAACTTGAACTATTTGCTCCTTGGTAATCATATTGCATACCATAATGCTCTTTACCATAATAAACATAAAATGCAGTAACATGTAGGAACAGAATCAGTAATACCATGAGATAATATATTTTCCAGTAGGAGCTCCTTTGAAGAAGGATGCTGACTTATGTTACCAAAGGACAAATATAAAAATTAAGAACTACATTGGATTCTGGAAGACATGATCAATAGAGAAAAAATATGAAGAGATCTGTCCAACAATGAGAGCAAGAGAAACCCAAAAGTTGTTTAAAGAATGACAGGCTCAGCAGATGATGTGGCCACCCATATGAGCCTCATGAGAAGCTATCCCACATTGATCAAGGCCTGAAAATTACTATAACTGATGGTTCCATTATAGCAATAATTATTGCATTTTACTAAAATTTTAAGTAAATGGAATTGGAAAAATAGGAAGTACCAGTGCCCTTGAGGTCCTCTTTCTCCACTTTAGAATCTATAACATCCAAAAATAAGAATATGATCATCATATCTCAATAACAAGCAGAGGAATTACAAGTCAAGTATTCCATCAGGCATTTCCTCCTCAATTCAAGGCCTCATTGCACATCCGTGAGCCAGATAATTTTAAGGTTTCCGTTCACTTCTTGAAGAGCTTTGAAGGGCACAGATGTAGAACCAAAAGGAAAGAAATTGTGTATTTAATAAGAGAGAAAATGAAGCAGCTTGTCATGAAAACAC
Source organism: Trapa incisa (assembly GCA_030064435.1). Lineage (NCBI taxonomy): Eukaryota > Viridiplantae > Streptophyta > Magnoliopsida > Myrtales > Lythraceae > Trapa > Trapa incisa. The sequence continues at coordinate 6,989,341 of CM057784.1, read as the reverse complement.
ATGCCTCAAAATAAGAACAAATGGGATAATACAAGAAACGGGATAAAGATTTAGATATGAACTAACACCCCGCAATTAAGAACCGAGGAAGGACCTTGTATGTGTCTTTCATAAGGTATCATAATAAAGACAATAATAAAGTTAAACTTCATAATAGAGAAAAATACATCTTATTTTTAAGTTTAAAATTACACAAAGCATCAAGATAGTGCAGACTATCATTGTAAGTGCTGCGTCTGGCATGTAGAATAAAGAAAGAACCCTACTTCAGAATGAGTTAATTTTGCATGACAGAGAGCTGATAGGGGACGAAAAACTAACCAACAGCATTCTTGAGTTTATACTGAATCAAACGCCCAGACTTTGGATTTTTATCTATTCCTTGTTTCTTCTCAAGGGTTTGCTGCTTCATGATATTTTCTTCTGTATATTTCAATAGACGATCTGCACCTACCCATTCGTCCCAACTGGGTGCAAGATGTCAAGCAATAGTAATGATTTATTAGCCCCTTTAAGAAACAAATATTTTGAGCAAGTGACAAAATTATCCAGCACATAAAACATAAACTCCCAACATATTCTCACTGCATTAGAATTGCCTGTGAATCAAAGTAACTTTTATGCAGGAGTTAAATGCCACTAAAAATACTTCTTCAACGCAAGTTATGCACTCCGAGCTATTAAGTACCCATTCATGAACCAACACAGATGTCTAATCATCTATCAAATACAATGAAATCACACATGACTGTCAGATTATTCAATGGGCATCAGATGGACATAATAAACAGGAGAATGTGGTTGGACCATAAACTTAGGGTCATCATCGAGCTATGAGAGATACAGTATCTTAGTTACTTAAAAGCCTGAACAAAGTAAGTCAGAGGCACACTCACTTTTTGTTCCAGCCCTGCAAAATCATAATTGGCATAAATTAGCTTCAATCTAGTGTAGTGGATTCTGGAATTACATAAGGACACTATATTGATGTTGATTACTTAGCTGAGGTGGCAAGAAGAGCCTTAAGACACAAATATACAGTGTGAGAAGGGAAGTTCCACTCACAAGGTAGTGAACAAAATATTTCCATTCTTTCTTTCGAACCTCAGTCTTTTGAACCTGATTAAAACATAAAATTTGCGTTGACAGTAGAAAGCTGAAAAAGATTGCAATACTGGTAACAGATGGAAACAAAACAATATAGACAACAACCATCACAATTCTGGGAGATTATAATGTTCATATCTGAGTCCAACAACAAAGGCCTTCACATTCTTTTCCTAAACATACCAACTTTGGGTCAAAAAAACATGTTTTTAGAAAAAAATCTTTCATTTATGGCTACATCTCCAAAAGAATTTTCCTATTTGGTTGAAGCACGGTATTTATTATCTATGAAGCACCACCACTATCATAAATGAAGCAAAGATTTAAGATTTGATTCGTTGAATGGTCTACATATTTCCATTCAAAATTGTCAGTGAAGTTCACATACATGTTAAATGCAATCCAATAAACAACGAAAAAGTACTCCCAAATTCATCATTTCATGGTTCGAAGTCAATAATAATCATACATAGCACCTGCATATGCAACATAAGTGTGTTGAGCACGCCAAAATTATTGGCCAATGTTATCCTAGATTAGTTGAAATTCTGATTAATCAACTTAATATGAATAATTCGTTCATATTAACAGCAATAATTATCCAAGAACAAATAAATGCATGTCTGCTCAAGGAGATGAACAGCAAGCCAGGTTATTTCTTGCTCTATAGAATTGCTTAGCTGCCAAAACTAGATCCCGAAGATTTCCGTATGTTTCACCGACAGAACGAGTGGTATTAAGATAATAAGCCATAGACGAGAACAAAAACAGTACAGAACGTGACCTAACAGTGTCAAATCATGTAGCTTATACTGAACGGGTCAAAAAGACACGCCAGAGCTGGATCCAATCTAGCTAAAATCTACAATTCACATTCCATTAAGCCTTGGAACAGTAATTTATTCGTATAAAAAAACAAAGACACCACAATTTACAAGTGTCTCAACATGAAAACAGAGCTAACATTTACTCACTGTCAACTAAAACGGGGCAGAACGTGAAGCAAAACGTAGCGACGCGCCACAAAGCAAGCAGCAGAAAAATGAAATACAGAGCGAAGAGAAGCAGGAACCTGCCTTGGCCTCGTAGATGCGAGGTCCATGGTAGGCAAGGACCTTCTCGCCCTCGGTGAATACGCGGGTGGGAGGGTCACCGCCGCCTGAATTGCCGCCGCCCGAAGCGTCCCCAGACTGGTCAGAGTTCCCCATTACCCCCCGTTTATGTTAAGGAACTCGTCCACCGCACCGCCGGCGGCGGAAGCTGGTTCACGGGAGAAGAAGCGAGAGGGAAGCGGATGAGTACCCAGAAGCCACGAGCAGGATCGACCCTGTGAAGCCCGCTCCGTGACAGTGAGTCACGTCGCACGACGAAGAAACCTTTTGTTTTATTAATTTGCATTTTCTTATTATACATTAAATGTTATTTTTTTATTAAAAGTCTAAATATTGAGAACTAAACCGTCTAAAGTGTAAATTTTAAATATTTGCAATTTATAGAAAATAGTTAAAATATCAAATAACGCTTTTTTTTGCGTAATAACTAATAATTTTATTTTACCCAATTTATTTCTTAAAATATTTATACAAAAATCGAGTTAAATAAAAATAAACTTTAAAATGTTCGTGTAAAAATTTATATTTTATTTAAAATTTGAATATATAAAGAATATTATTTTAAATAATTAATATAAAATATTCGTATTTAGTACAATATTCCATTTTTATATAAAACTAAAATTTTTTGTAAATTTTAATTTAATTTAATTATTATAGGTAATAAAAGAACGATGTAATAAAATTAACAGATTTGCTAATTAGGGTGCGGTTGTCATAAGAAAAAAATCAATTTTCAAATTATTTTAAAAAATATCAAATTATATCATAAATTACTTTCTATAAAATAAATGACAATAAAGTAACATCCATATAATAATATCATATTTACAATTAAATAAATTTAACTAATATTGTTATCATGTTTTAATAGAAAGTTAAATATTTTTGCTAAATGATATACTGAATAAAAAAATTTAGTGTTAATTAGATCGATTGAAAAAATATTTTATTAGATAATTAATATGTTTTCCATTGATAAATTTTCGAATAAAAAATATTTAGAAAAACAAAAAATACGGATCAATATATCGGGTCGGTGTTGGCAAAATACTACATCGGGTCGGGTTACAATGTCCGGGTTAAACTCATTCCATTTCTGCCTTCTCTAGACTTCTGAGTCAGAGTCTCTCTCTCGTGGATTTGTAGCATTTCTTTCTTCTGCAGGCCACAATCAAAGCTGAATTTAGCTACTTCACAGGCATGGCCTCCATTACATCTGTCCAGTTGAACTTCCTCGTCTTCCGATACCTCCAGGATTCAGGTAAACCCTTTAAGATCGCTTTCACTCGCGGTTTAGCTCAATCAAGATAGTCTCTGCAATCTTCTTCAGGTTTCTGCATAGCCTAGGGTTTCTTCAAATTCGTTTGCACCTAGAATTTGTATCGGGAGCTCTGATTTAATTCTCCTTCTGGATACGAAGTTTCGAACTTTGGAGTTTGGGGCTGGTTCTTGCACATCTGCACCATGCGACATTTTCTTTGTCCTTTTTAAGTCCTTGCCCCTGCAGTTTCCCCTTCTAAATCTCAAATTATGGTGCAGAGTAGGTTCTTGTAGTCGATGATTTGTTCCCCTGCAGGGTGTTTAAGCTGAATTAACGGGGCCATCTTGAGTTACACTTTAGGTGCCATATGCGCCCTTGCCTAGAAATCAAAACCTTTATTCCCTTTGCTGGAGGTGGAACATCATGAATATATCATCTCAGCATTGAAAAAACGAAAACATAAAAGAAAATGATATTAATAATACCACTTTATGGATTAGGAAGATACTTGTGGCAGATGGGATTTTGCTCTTGCACAAGGAAACTCTAAATTCAGATTGAAAAAAAATTGGTAAGTTAAAACTAGAATTTAACTACTGTTATGTGTGCTTTGTATGGAATTGTTGCTTCTTCAACAAACTAGTTAATTGAAGCGGTGGTATGTCACTTGGGAAGTTTGTATAGTAGTAACAGTAAAATTTCTGTTAGGACCCATGTTGTGGTTATCTAGCCATTCATGGACATGCCAACTCCTGTAATTTGCCTGCAAATGTAAGGCTACAGACTTTCCTAGACTGTCTTCATGCTTGCAGTTTTCGAAGTCTACAGTGAATGCTTTTCCTGTAAATAGGTGCCTCAGCAGTAACTTTTATGTTTCCGATGGTTGTGCATATAATGTTCTGTTGTTACCCCTTCAAATACTAAAAAATTCGGCATTGATTTTTTATCATATGCATCTGGATCTGGGTTTTGATATGAGACAATGATTAGGAAATTGAGAGCTGAACTCCCTCCTTTCTCATACATTTTACGGGGTCGGGTTTTCATGTATTATTTTTTAACTGTAGGTTTCACCCACTCGGCATTTGTATTGGGATATGAGGCCGGAATTAATAAATGCACAATTGATGGCAACATGATTCCTCCAAATGCTCTTATTACCTTTGTACAAAAGGGACTTCAGTACTTGGAGATGGAAGCAAATTTGAGTAATGTTAGCATACTTATTTCTCTGGTTATTTTAATATCATTTTCTTGTATATCCATGCACTGAGAGCACTTGAAAATCTTGTTATTTAGTTTCTTTTTTATATTGTCAGGATGATACAGATGTAGATGAAGACTTCTCATTCCTGGATCCACTGGATCTTATTACTAAGGATGTGTATGAGTTGCAGAAAATTATTAGAGAAAAAAAGAAAAAAGCGCAGAAGGATAGAGATAAAGAAAAGGATAGAGATAAGGAGAAGGATGTAGACAGGGAACCTGAAGCTGAGCGGAGTAGAGCAAGAGAGAAGGATAGAATTGAAAGAGAGAAGGAACATGAAAAGGAACGAGAAAGGATAGAAAAAGATAAGGAGCAACAAAAGCAGCGTGAAGATCAGAAAGAAAAAGAAATGGCTATTGATGAAGAGGGTAGAGATAACATGAAACCTGAAGAAAATGGAACTTCTACAGGTGAATTATCTTTGCTATAGATGTTGTGGACGAGGTCTTATTATGCCTTGTAATTCTTGAATGTTCGAGGGGATCTTTTTAACAAAAAGTGATTTTTGTGGGAATATAAACTTTGTCACTGGAGCACATTTCCCAGTTTTTTTCAAATAATTGATACATCCATCCTAATACAGGGCCACACTGATTTTAATATTCTATAAAGGTGCCTTCTTCTGTTACAGCATATACAAGATTATGACTCCTATACTTGTTTGAATAGGACCTGAACCAATGGATATTGCATCTGTTGTATCATGTGAGATTCCTAGCTCAGATGTGACAATCTTGGAAGGACACACCTCTGAGGTTTGATGTTTTTTCCACACATCTTCTGCGTGTGATCTTTATTCCTTTAAAATATATATTTTTGACGGAAGGCCTTTTTTTTCTTGAAGGTTTGTGCCAGTGCTTGGTGTCCTACTGGATCATTTCTTGCTTCAGGGTGTGATTCTGCTCAATTATAAGTTCATATTAAGTTCATCTTTAGCATCTTGAGACCACTGACTCCTTTGTTCGTTCAGCTTATATTTCTTGGAACATTTTTATAATATATATTTATGCTCAAAATGAATAGATGATTGTAACCAGCACAAACCTGTCAAGTAATATAAGATGATGATTTATGTAATTTATGTTTGTTCAGGGTGGTTAGCTATCTTCTGATGTTTTAATGACTATTGGTTAATCTGTTAATAATATATTATTGTCGGTATATGGTGAGCCGGTGAAAAGGGAAAGAATAAAGAGAAAAGAGAGTTAATCTCCTATTTTCTAAGGTCTTCATAATGTTTTCAATTTTCTGTGGGGTTTTTCATTTTTCTTAATGTTTTTAAATATGCTGGCCAACATGGCCATGAACAATTTTTTATATTCTGATTACTGTCCGCTACACAGGTCAGGAGACTCAACTGCCCGTATTTGGACTATAGCTGATGGGACTTCTGGACCCAGTTCTCAGAACGGTGCACCAAATGTGCTTGTGTTGAAGCATGTGAAGGGAAGAATCAACGAAAAAAATAAGGATGTGACAACACTGGATTGGAATGTAGGTTCTCATTTGCTTCTCTTGCAATATTATGCTGTGTTGGGTAGGATTTGATAGACAGCATAGCATGCTTCATATAATCATTAATTGCTCCATTGTAGACTGCTGGAGTTAGAGCTTCATTAGGGAAATTTTTAAAAATGTTATATGGGGTTGCTAGAATTTAGATTAATATGGTGTGACACACACACACATATATATATATTATAGCATGTACAAATCAAACAAAACTATTGGAAAGAGAAAATTAGTAGGTTTAAAGATTTTATGTTGTTGATTATATCAGAAGAGATGAATATTATTTCTAATGCTCTCTTGGATCCTCCTTGTTCTCTCATTCTTGAACCATGTTCCTAGGTTTGTGCATATCTGCATGGGCCTAGTATACCCTTTAATTTTTAATATGTACATATCTGCATGAGCATATCTGAGAATTTCACCGATAAGCTTGGCCATTTTATATGTTAGTGCCAAAATTAATTATCACTGACATACATACCTTTTATATGTGTGTGTCCATTTTTTTCTCTGAGGTCGAGTATATTAACATCTTTATAGGGTGATGGGACATTGCTTGCAACTGGCTCTTGTGATGGACAAGCAAGAATCTGGAGTACAAATGGTAATATTTTCAGTGTTCCATGACTTGACCTTGGCATGCTGATCTTTCAATTGATTAAAACTTTTCAAATTAGGTTTTAAGATAACCAATCCTTTGGATTTGTACTATAAGGAATGTTGATATCTGAAAATGTTTCTAACTTTTGGTCTGGAATTGTCCATTGTAAAAACGTCCTTTGTGACCTTTCATATTATCTCTGAAGTCCATTAAATATATATTTCAGGGGAACTAAAGGCCACATTGAACAAGCACAAAGGAGCCATTTTCTCTCTAAAGTGGAACAAGAAGGGGGACTACATTCTTACAGGGAGTTGTGACAAAACTGCTATTGTATGGGATGTGAAGGCAGAGGAGTGGAAACAGCAATTTGAATTTCATTCAGGTACCTTGGTCAGCTTATCGAGGCAAGAAAACTGTCAGTCGCCGCAGTACCATTCTTCAAATATTGATACCGTCTGCACTTTCAGGTCCAACACTTGATGTTGATTGGCGCAACAATGTCTCTTTTGCAACAAGCTCAACAGACAGCATGATATATGTCTGCAAAATTGGAGAAAATCGAGCAATCAAAACCTTTGCAGGTCATCAGGTTAGTGGAAATTTCTAAGTTTTTCTCGTCACTTTTTCTTGGACCTTAAATGGGAGTAACTCTGCATGCCAGATGGATGATTTTGATCAGCAGTATCAGTTTTTTCTGGCTAGAATAGGTAACTCGAGAATTTATAAAAGAGCTCTTGTTAAGTAACTGAATTTCCTTCTGAAGACATTCACAGAATAGAAGCTATTTATGTGTTTCTATCATGTTATAGATATTCAACTTGCTTGTCTTGCCTTCTGTGTTGCCACAGAAGTGCTTAAGATGTAAAAGAGAATTTATTCTTCCTCCGTCTGGCTTATTTTCATGGAATTTTTGTAATGATTTGTTCCTGTGGTAGAAATTTGCTTTCTAAATTGTTTCAAGTAGTTTTTCTTTAGATTTTAACACTAAGGTCTCTTCTTTTACTATTTAAGAAGAATCAAGGACTTTATTTTTCGCCTTTTCTTTTTCCCTGGTACCACTTGTTCTCTTTTATCTATTTCTTTCTATTTAGAAGCTCATTGATGACATGCTGCTGGCAAACTAATTCCCAATATTTTCTTGGAAATGTTTCAGGAAGAAGTTAACTGTATTAAATGGGATCCAACAGGCTCATTGCTGGCTTCTTGCTCAGATGACAAGACTGCAAAGGTTAGATACATTCCCATAAGTATAATTAATTTACTGCTTCCTTAGATTTTGTTAGTGCTACCAAGTATCAACCCATTTCACTGTCAGAAAAGGCAGTCTGTATTATAATGCTCCCTTGAAAGAGGAACTTGTAAACTTCTACATCTCTGGAGAATCCATGTTTCTGCTATTGGATTCTTTCTTCTATGTCCCTTGTATGGGTTTGGCTTCAAGGGGTTCTACATTCTGTTATCCAATGTTTGATAACAATAGCTCATCTAATGCCATTAAAAGCACACCACTTCTCATCTAATGATATGTAGATATGGAGTCTCAAACATGACAAATGCCTTCATGATCTGAAGGACCATACCAAGGTATTCCTGCTTTATTATTTTGTCCAGTGTCATCTATTGTTCTTCTAGTGGGGCTTATGATGAAAATTTTTATTGCAGGAAATATATACTCTCAGATGGAGTCCAACAGGTCCCAGCACGAACAATCCTAATCAACCATTAGTTCTTGCAACGTATGTCATCTTTTACTTCTGATGAAGCAAAATAACCCACAAAGTGGAACCTAGAAGTTATATAGTAACTACTTTGGATGATACTCTGCAATGAATTTCCTCTCAACATTTTGATTTCGCTTTATTCAGTGCATCATTTGATTCAACTGTGAAGCTGTGGGATGTGGAATCGGGAAAGCTTATCCACAGCCTTAACGGACACAGGTTCAATGGAACTTTCTGTTGAATTGAATAAACTTACCAAATCCCAGATTTCTCTGCATACCGAGGAAACTCTTAATTTAGTTACTTCCAAGGCTCAAATATAACTACTGCTCTGACAATAATTCTGGCTTATATTTTACCAGGGATCCAGTGTATTCAGTTGCATTCAGCCCCAATGGTGAGTACCTCGCGAGTGGCTCCCTTGACAAGTCCGTCCACATCTGGTCCATAAAGGAGGGCAAGATCGTGAAGACATACACAGGAAACGGAGGCATATTCGAGGTCTGCTGGAACAAGGAAGGTAACAAGATAGCTGCCTGTTTTGCCACCAGCACAGTCTGTGTCTTGGATTTCAGAATGTGAATCCCAGTCAATGAGCTCCTCCTGGAATGACAGCCACTATCTCGGAGAATGTAGTTGATGCTTACCCATTGTGATTTAGTTAGTCCAGTTAGATTGTAGCTGCTGATTCTAACAAACAAGGATGCTGCTATTGTTCTTTTTTTTTTTTTTGCCATGTGTGGGATTATAAGTGAAAACTTTGATGTCTTAAGTTGTAGGTGGGACTGGTAGTGGTAAGAAACTCTGTGCATATGTAATTTCCAAGTTGCAAGTCGTTTGGTTCTAGTTATTGACTGAATTGCTTGCGGTTGAATTACTGTATTGTTTTCTGGAGCATCATCAGTTTGGATGGATTCATGCTGTGATTCTTGTGGGCTGAATGCCACTTCCGACTAGGCTTGTTGTGCTATATTTTGGCTAGTGTGCCACAATGAGACTAGTCCAGTCCTTGATTTGAGGTGAACTAGTGTTTTGAAGAATATGTGAATTGATGGGTTTATTTTATTGTTTAAAATTAGTAAAATTATAAATTATTAAAAATGTAAATATAATATTATATACTTAAATTAAATATCTTTAAATAATTATATATATATATAAAAAGTGACATAATTACTCTAAAAAAATCCTAAAAATCATAAATTGTTTTCAATTTGTTTTCCTACCTCTCCATTAAAACATCTCTTAGTTCAATTGTAGTATTGTTTTTCAATTGTAGTATTGTTTTACAGAACCTAACAATTAATCATATTATTGTACTAGGTGACAGCATCCCACCCTGATTTCTCAACTATAATATTATATACTTACATATTATATATATATACTTACATTGCATATATATTTTAACAATAATAAAAATAACATTTAGATTAATAATAACATAATCTATAATATAGACAATATAATATATTAGTTTAAAATATAAAATTCACAATAAAACAAACAATATCTAAATTTATTATAAATTATCTAATAACAAAATACTAGCTTCCCTCACTTAATTAGTATATGTCATATATATCATAAAGTAACATAATTATTTAAATATAAGAAGACATTATCTTAATGATCATATATGTCCAATATTGCTTTTGATGTGTAATAAGATAAAGATAAATATTAATAAAATAAAATAATCTCTATCAATACTTAATTCCTTTAAATAAGAATATAGCCTTACTTAATTAATGAACATTTGTTAAAAAATTTCCTTAAAATATTTATTACCGTGCTTCAACAACACCAACTATTGCACTGTTAATGCACACAGCTGTCTTATCAACTTTGGCATACTTCACATTTTTTTACTTTCACATATTTTCTTTTATATACAATTTCATCATCTTACAAATTAGTTCAACCTTATCAAAATTATCAAAAATAACTTCACTGTAGTAGTTTGGCACTCCTTTCATATGATAAGTAATCGCTCGTTTCTTTACCATTAATCTATAACAATATTATTTGTAAATATTATAAATATATCAATATAAAAAGATAATGTCAACATAATATATATTTACAAAATTATCAAATATTTTATTTAATATAGCAATTCTAATAAGAATAACTAATCTATATATATAAAAACAGTGAATATAAATAGAAAATATATTTAAAATATATTAAATAAAAAAACTAGCATAAATATTTGTAGATTAAATAAAAAAATTACAAATATATTACAAAAATAATTAACTAAATTTATTTAAGTAAAAATTAAAATTAACCTTGCGATAGAGCAAACAACATGAAGAAAAAAAATAGAGAGTAAATAGGAAGAATGAACTAGACAATACGTCAGCTTTGTATTGATATAGAGAGAAAATAAGATTTTGTATTATTTAATTAAAAATTTTACATTCCCTCCAAAAATCTTAAAATTATAATTTAATATTATTTTAATTTAAAATTTTACATTCCCCCAAAAAGTTCCAAAATTGAAATGATTACTTAATGTAAAAATTGTTTTAAAATTTCCCTCCAAAAAAATTTACGAAAGTATAATAATTAATCACTTCAAATTTCGAAATAAAAGTAATAAAAAAGTTAAAATAATTAATATATTTTTAATTAATTTAAATTATTAAGTAAAAAATTAATTTAAATGATTTATTATGTAATTATATATTAGCATATAAATGTATAATTATATTATATTATTAAAAATAAATTAAACTATTAAATAAAATATATAATTATATTATATATATGATCAATTATATGTATATTATATTTATAATATAATTGAGTTTTTGTTATAATTATACAATACGTTAATATTAATATATAAATATTGTATAATAATAACATATATTTAATAAATATATGATATATATTTAAAATATATAAGAATAACAATTATATTAAAATAATAAATATAAATTAAAGAACTGGTAGATATTAATGAATAATTTCATACTCTCTTCAAATCCGTATAAATCCCTCTTTAGTAGAGATATTGGATGCTATCTTATATGGATATATTTTGATATATATTTTTTATTATTTTTAAATGATTGAATTTAAATATTTATTACTTATAGAAAATTTTGTAGGACAATTTAATTTAAAAATATTTTCTATTTTATTTTATAATAATTATCGAAACTCCAAACTCTTTCATCCAAACAAGTGCTAGGGAGGATATGACCGAACCACAAACCTACCATTCCACCTTCCAAATTATATCTTGTACCGACCAAATCAGTTAACACCAGCTTGTCTCTCAGCAAAACCAAACACTTCCAACCGTTAGTTGCCAACACATTCAATTACAAAAAAAAAAAAACATAAAATGGAATAAAAAAAATACTCAGACAATATCATATAGTAAAATCCAAAATGTGACCTTGGAATTTATGTCTAAGCCCAGCAACATCCCATCTACCTAACAGCCTTTTGCTAATGTTCCTCTGCTTCAACTACCCTTCCATGCCTTCTGTCATCTTCTCTCCACTTCTCCTAATCTTCCAAGCCCTTCTCAAATCTCACACCAACCAGGCAAAGCTACCAATCTCTTGAAATAGTGAGTGACTTGTGTGTGCCTTCAGCTGAAATGCAGTGGGGCTCGGAATGTGCCCTTGGAGATATGCTCAGTCCAGAAACCAGAAAGCAGCCCCAAATGTCTCTTCTGCAAATGCGCCTCAAGTCGGCTTCTCCATACTTTCGAGTAGAATTCAAAGTTCCTGATTTCTTTTAGAGGTAAGCGCAGCAGCAATAGGATCCTTCTGCTTCCACGATGATCTTACAGGCGTTCTTCTATTGTGGCGGCAAGGTTTTCGTGCCTCTTATGCACTATGAATTCTCAGGGTACAAAACAGAGAGAAGAGAAGAGAAGTGAAGAGAAGAGAAGAGAAGAGAAGAGAAGAGAAGAAGAGGTAGGCATGTGTTCGATATTCGACGCGCTGCCCCGTTTCCAGCAGTCAGATTTAACAACCAGCTCTGAGGTAAAGGTTTTGGTTTCTGGAAGTATCGGTGGCGAAATTCCGGCTTTCCGTTCTCCTGAATCCGATACTGAATCATCTTATCTAAGAAGTTTGATCCTCCGTCTGCATCAGGATCTCACCGGATGGTGCACTGCATTCGCTTATATTGCCCGGCTTGTCGCTTACTTCGCTGTGCTAGGTGAGAGCAATGAACTTCGACTTCCATCTTGACTCCCATTGACTTGAATCTTCAAACTGGCGTTGATTTTCAGTCAGATTTCTTTTTGTTCTTTATTGGAACAAAATATTCTTGAAATGCAAGCAGAAATAACGATCCTGTGCAGCTGGCTTTTTGATGATGGACTGGACGATCGATTAAGTACTGATGGCATGTTCCGGCTTTTTGCAGCATTGATCGTGTTGATCATGCTTGTGATCCTGAAATATCTAGCCGAACGTGACGACGATCAGTCCCCGGTGGAGCGTTTCCGTCACTTCCGATCACCGCCTCTGACCCCAACAGAAACCACCCCGCTACGGCCGGAAAAAGCGGCGCCAACGACGACTTACAGGTCATGCGAAGAAGGAGAAGGTGGGGATGACGACATCGAATCCGGGAGCAGCAGCTCATCAGAGGAGCTGTATGATGGGAAGATCTGCGTGATCTGCTACGACGAAGAGAGGAACTGTTTCTTCGTCCCATGTGGGCATTGCGCCACCTGCTACTGCTGTGCTCAGAGGTAATAATTGAATCAAGAACACAGGTGTAATTGAACAAACCAACTCCATTACACAAAATCTCATCAGGGTCTTGTGCAGGATCTTGGAAGGTGACAGCAAGAACTGCCCTGTATGCAGAAGGTTGGTTCGTAGAGTAAGAAAATGGTTCACCTCATAGGTCCCAACTGTGAATCAGCTACACAAAAGGGCCGGAATGGATTCCGACTCCATGGCCTCAAAAGCAAACACTTCAGCTCTTCCCTATGGTGGTGGGTCAGATTCCAGCTCCTGTCCACTAGTGCTCTTGAGACCATTGCGCCATACACAAGAAGCTCTGAAAAGGGACGGTGAAGGGAAGACGATGAGATTCCACAATCCCAATTCCCAATAGTCCAAATCCAACTACCAGCCTTGGGGGGAATCAAGAAGAAAGTGAAGGGTAGCTTGCAAATCATCAAAAAGGACTATTAATCTGTGGTTCAAAATCACCCTTCAAACCTACTCCAGTGCGGTGTGTCTGATATGTACGCAATCGAATATAAAACATTAATGTTTTATATTCGAATATTGCCACTTACTCAACCCTCCATTGCCTAAAGCCATCATCTTTATGTGGGCTGGTCTGGTCATGCAATTTTCAAAAGCACAATGGCGTGTGGGGGCAGCACTGGTACGCGTGAACGTATGAGAGGAAACTTGGCCTCTTTTATGCAAGAGAGAGAGTGGATATCAGCATCAACCTATAAAAGAACATAAAGAATTAAGGTATAAGCGAGGTGGAAGGTTAAGTCTAAAGTTAAGAGGACCAGCTCATAAAAAAAAATATATATATATATATATATCTTAATAAGATCTAAGTGTTATTTGTGTTTATAAATTAAAAATATTATCCTAATTATAAATTATTATTTTTAATTATATTAATTTTTTTTTATTTAAACAAAATATCTCTTATATGATACAAAAGTCCTCCGCATAAAAGAAATGAAGATTATTGTTCTCCATTTATAGGGATTCTAAGAATAATATACGTATAGTATGGTATATAGGGATTTCAATTTATACATTTAACCGTAGTTTTAACTCCCGTCCCATCCCAACCGACTCCAGTTTTAAGTTTATACGAACTCGGGTGGGTTTGGATCGGTATAACTCATTTTTTAATTACCCAAAATTGTACTCGAATTTTTCCATTTATTTAAGTTAATTTTTGAATTTGTGTTTCATTATTGTACCCAAAAACATCCCAATCAAATCACATGTATACAAATTTAAGTATTTATGAATTCGAATATATTATAGAGAATTTTTTGACATTATTAATCGTACGCACTAATTTAAGTAGGGTACATTAATTTTAATTATTGTACCATACTTATTATAAACGTTTAATACATTTTTCATTTTATGATTTTTTTTTATAAGGTTAAAATGATATTTCACCATTTATAAGTGAATATTATATTAATCACTTATTAAAACACAATAATTTCTCAAATATTACTATAATTACAAATGAATTACTTCATAGAAAATGTGATACCATAAAGATTGTAGCCTTATTTAATATTTTAACATAAGTGAATAACCCCTGAACTTACAAAATAGTTCTTTATAGGTCAAGTGGACCAACACAATAGTTTTTAGGCATTTATTTGTACTAGGGATTTGGAGATAAGTTGTTTGTAGGTATTTGAAATTTATGTAAATTAATTGATTTTGAATTGTTAATAATAAGGTGAAACTAAGTATTATTAATGAAAATTTGTAATGATACATTTATATTTTTAATTAAATTGAATAATTTATTATATACTATATATAATTAAATTATATTAATTATAATATATGCCAAAATAATATATTATATAAAATAATTAATTTATTATAATAAAGAATTATTAATAATTATATAATAAATATTATAATTATAATAAAAAACAATACAAATATATATAATAAATTATATTATATATTGAACATATTATTTTTTATATATAATATTTTTATTATAGATTTATATCATATAATTTGATATAAAATATTATTAATATATAAATTTGTTTAAATTATATAAAAATAAAAATAAAAATATTAATATAAAAGTATATAATTAGTTTATTAAAATAATTTAAATAATAAATGAAATTATTACTCCAGAATACATAAATTTTAGGAAGGTAAATGGTGAATATTGTAGTTGTTTTCTACCTATTCAAATTACTAAATTTTATTTTATTAAATTAGAGGTTTATTAACCCATTCAAACTAATATTTTAAAATTTCTATAGAACACTCCATTCAAACAAAATATTAACATTTTTATTTTCAATTAATACGGATTAATATTCTATTATTTCATTAATAATTTTATTTAATAAAAATTATTATTATTTTTATCATAAAAATATTGTTAAACATTTTTTATCTATAAACTTTTAATTGCAATATATAATTAGTATTTTGTATTATATTATTTAAATTACTAATAATATTATAATATTTTTAAAATTAAATTATCATTTAAAGTAAATTATATATTATAATTTAATTTGATTCTCTCATTTAAAATGGGAAAAGTGCACCAAATAATTAATTTAGCCCTTTTTTTTTACTAAATAAGGGATAGCCAAAGGCTAGGCTGGACATTCACACCGTGAGATATTCTCTATAAATAAATTGCAGTTGCAGAAATGAAAAAGCAAAAAGACAAGGGGCAGTGAATGTAAATACAAAATTTGGCAGAATATTAGCTGCTAACAGCTCCAAGACAACGCTGCTTCAAAAAGGTGGAAATGGAAACAAAAACAGCCCATTATATTCCAACAATTATTCATGGAATAAATTTAATTTAATTTTTAATAAAATATAGAAATAAAATCACAATCTTTTCTTGTCTCATCCTATATTATTTTTTGCAAAAAAATCCGATGTTTTTTGTTCACTTCGCATAAAATTAATGAAAGTTAATTTTGATATTAAATAATTATATTTTATCCAATATTTGGTACCATGATATTATTTTTAAACTTGGAGATAATAAAATATTATTTTTATAAAATAATTAAATTCCATAAAACTTTTTTTCTTTTTTTAATAATTTGACGAATCTTTGAAGTTTAACTATTTTTTTTGCTCAACACTTTGAAGTTGAACTGACGGAGTGCTTTGGTGCAAAAAAAGAACCGACAAGGTGAGGGGATTTCGAGAAAAGAATGTTGTCGTGTCACGGGCTCCGCCCGTGCAGCCACGGGACTGGCACGTACAAAGTGTGGCTTCTTCCGTTATGCTCCCGTCCAACTGTCCACGTGGCACCGTTGGACTCGTCGGTCGTGTGCTTGTCCCTCCTACTAAGCAAGCTCACCCTTCTTTTCTCGCAAGTCATGGGGTCGCCATGATGGGTAAAAAGGTGAGGTATGGTATGGAGGAAAGTCACTCTTTTGTTCTCCACTCCTCAATAATTTGCAATATTACAAAAGAGGCTGCCTTAATCATCTTGGCCATGTCCATATGCTACTTGATATATATATATATAGGGGGAAATTGAATTTATATTAAATTAAGAGTAATTAGTGATGAGGGATAAAATTATTTAAATTGAAATGCATACAAGGACTATATGTATAAAGTGCAACTATGTGTATATACAAATATATAATATAGATTCTTGGAAAAAAGATAGACAAAGATTCCACGTGCCTTGAGTTGCTTTATTCGTGGTTTATGCGTACAACTATTACAATATATTCTATTTAATAAATATAATTATTAATTATAAAGGTGGTAGTGATATGTAAAATTAAAATTAATAAATTTTAAGTAGTGTAATATTTATAATTTTATAAAATTATAATATTATTTTATTTTATTTAATATTAATTTATATTCTCAAGCACACTCGTATATATACTTTTATTTTACACATGTAATTTTAAACCTAATTAGCTCTAGTAAACACGGGAATAATAAATTTAATTTTAATATTTTTCTTTTATAATACAGTACAGGAACAGGCTTACATTCTCCCTTTAGGTACAAATGCTATTAAAATACCTATAATAGGAATATATTATTTATCAATAATGAGTTGATACAATATTTAATTAAAAGTTATAAATTATAAATATTGTAAAATTTTTAAATTTTATTCAGGTTAACAGTTACATTTAAAGCATACATTTATGTTAAATTTTGATGGGGAAAAATCATTTAAATAATTTTAATGTGATTTGTTTCCTTAAAAACCATACAAAAAATTTAAAACATAGTAAATTACTAAAAAGCCACTCACCACTCAACATGTACCACTTACACAGTTAAGTGATTTACTTGATCTTTTTTTTTAAATATATATTTTTTTATTAAAAATAGGAGGCACAAAGTCTATAAATAATATTCATAGATAATTTCCATATTTATAAATAAATAATTGAATAAAGTCAGCATGAAAAATGGCTTTACAACAAAATTTAAACCGATATCATCAATTTTTGTCTCGCAGAAATTCAATGATTACATATAAGTTTATTAATGAATTTAATGTAATTTATTATATATTTTACAGAGAATATATATATATATATATATGGGAATGAATGCGTACGAGTTGGGCGACTAAGAAGAGGACAGTGGACTGGTAGCTTGAAGCTCTCTCTCTTTCTCTGCAATAAAGTTGAGGAGAAGACACACAGCTCGAAGGACTAAGAAGAAGGCATCGTTATTTACAACAATGCAACAGCAGGAGCCGGAGGGCCTCCGGAGGCAGCTCTTACTAGAAGAACCTGAGTATGAGCCCGCTTACGATCCATCGGAGAAGGTCCACGTGGTCTGCGTTGGCTCTGATCGAACCGACGGGGAAGAGACGGCGGCGCCGTTTTCATGGCGGAAGCTCTGGATGTTCACGGGCCCCGGGTTCCTTATGAGCATAGCCTTCCTGGACCCTGGAAACCTCGAGGGCGACCTCCAGGCCGGGGCCATCGCCGGCTACAGCCTCCTCTGGCTCCTCATGTGGGCCACCGCCATGGGCCTCCTCGTCCAGCTCCTGGCGGCGCGGCTCGGCGTCGCCACCGGCCGCCACCTCGCGGAGCTCTGCAGGGAGGAGTATCCGCGGTGGGCCCGTAACGCTCTCTGGGTCATGGCTGAGCTGGCGCTGATCGGGGCCGACATTCAGGAGGTCATCGGAAGCGCCATCGCCATAAAGATCCTGAGCAACGGCGTCTTGCCCCTCTGGTTTGGCGTCGTCATTACAGCTGCTGATTGGTAAACCTCCTCCCCTTCACATATCTCAGTCTTTCAATGATCTTCCTTAAGAAGATGGAAAATTTTTGCTCTGTTCTGAATTACTCTGCTCTTAGGATCCCACCTTAATGCTTGGCAGTGCCTGAAAATCCTCTTTATCATGTGGGTAACAATAAGAAGATTCCACTGTAATTTCATTCTTATAATGGAAAGAATGAACTCTGGTCAATTTGTGAGATCAAGCTCAACTTGAACTTGTTTTCTGTCTGTGTGTAACTTTGTCACTGTACTTCTGTGCGCTTCTGCAGCTTTATCTTTTTGCTGCTGGAGAACTATGGCGTGAGGAAGCTCGAAGCCCTCTTTGCTGTCCTCATCGCCACCATGGCGCTCTCCTTTGCCTGGATGTTTGGCGATGCAAAACCGAACGGCAAAGAACTACTCCTAGGTATGGAATGGGTCAGATGCATCAAGCACATCAGTTTCATGAACCAACTGCTAGAATCATAGCAAATGTTGCAAGAAAATAATACAGAATAGAGGATCCATGACATGAACCTGGGTTTTCATGATAATCACTGCCCATTTACTTTGCCAGATCTCAGAAATTATATGCATTTGTATCTGCCGGAGTTAGAGTTATGATGAAGATTTCATATACATGTGCCAGTTAATGCTATTTAAATCTGGCGTTGCAAGAAAAGAATGCATCATAGGGGATCCATGCACCAGGTTGAGAATGAATCAATGGTCTGGTCTGCAATGAACATCAATGTCATGATATTGCATGCATTTATTCGAAGATTGGGGATCATACTCTTTTTCTGCTTGCTTCTTTTTTCAGGGATCTTGGTCCCGAAACTCAGCTCCAGGACCATCCAGCAGGCAGTCGGGCTCGTGGGCTGCGTCATAATGCCGCACAATGTCTTCCTGCACTCGGCACTCGTGCAGTCGAGAGAGGTAGATCAACGCAAGAGAGGCCAGGTCCAGGAAGCCCTCAGGTACATTCCATGGAGTATCTCGACTGACCTATGAAGTTGGGCTTCTGCAGTTCAAGTTGGATTGATAGTGTTGAAACTTTGCAGGTACTACTCCATTGAATCCACGGCTGCCCTCGTGATCTCCTTCATCATCAACCTCTTTGTCACGACCGTCTTTGCAAAGGGCTTCTATGGCACACCGGTCGCCGGCTCCATTGGTCTGGTGAATGCAGGACAGTATCTGCAGGAGAAATACGGTGGCGGATTCTTCCCGATCCTCTACATATGGGCCATCGGGCTTCTTGCGGCAGGGCAGAGCAGCACCATCACTGGGACTTACGCGGGGCAATTCATAATGGGTGGCTTTCTCGACTTGCCAGTCAAGAAATGGCTCAGGGCATTGATCACCCGGAGCTGCGCGATCATTCCGACGATGATCGTCGCCCTCGTGTTCGACACATCAGAGAAGACGCTCGACATTCTCAACGAGTGGCTGAATGTGCTGCAGTCGGTGCAGATACCGTTCGCTCTGATTCCGCTCCTCTACCTCGTCTCCCAGGAGAGGATCATGGG
Organism: Trapa incisa; assembly: GCA_030064435.1. Lineage (NCBI taxonomy): Eukaryota > Viridiplantae > Streptophyta > Magnoliopsida > Myrtales > Lythraceae > Trapa > Trapa incisa. Next base: position 6,969,254 of record CM057784.1, on the reverse strand, counting down.
ATCCTTCAAAATCGGTCCGGCTATGAAGGTAAACCCTGAATCTGATCTTATGCTTCCTTGATCATAAACCCCTTTTGGATTCAACCATGACCCGAATCTGAATTATTTTCTGAACGTGTTTTCTTTGTAGACTTTCTCCTGGTTTGTCGCTGCCCTTGTGATCGTGATCAACGGATACCTTCTGCTAGACTTTTTCTCCAACGAAGTCGATGGGGCGGTCTTTGGGACTGCAGTCTGCACTTTCACGATCGCCTACGTCACCTTCATCCTCTACCTCGTCTCCCGTGGCTTTACCTTCTCTGCGTGGCAAAGGCCCAACCCCCCCAAAGAAATCGCGGTCGAAGATAACTGATCGACCCGCTAACAGAAACATACTGTAACATCGACATAGATGTGCTGTAAAAAAATGGAATCATCAGGTCATCTCGATGATCTTTCATCATCAGAAAACATTGCCTATTGCTTCTGGGTGCCTGGGAAAAACACTCGCACTTACCGGCTTTGATCGCCCGTGGTAGAATAGAACAGCACTTTCATTTTGTAAGAGCGTCTGTAATATATCGAGGTTTTTACAGACATGTTTTGTCATTTCAATGGTGAAATGTTGTCACTAAACTGGATTCGTAGTTCATCGAGCTATAGGAAGCCTATTTACTTCCTTATAGGGCCCATTGAAAACTAACAGAGACGCTCCGGCAGGCCAATGGAGTGTGAAATTGGAGGGGGTGCGTTATCTATAAGGACCAAATTGGAACAAGTAGAAACATTGAAGAGTAGGTTGTGATATTTGAAATGTATGAGGATCTATCATCTATACGGATTTCATCAAACCGTTGGGGGGGGGGGGGGGGGGGAGGGGTGCAAAATGTAAAAAGGGGGTGACCGAGGGTGCGCTTTCGCTCTCTAGGACCTACCGGGAGGATTTTATCAATTCATTCGGGAAGGACGGCCACCGGAGCTCCGGCGTGTCCGTCAGTTGAGGTACGCTCCGGTATACAACGGTTTTCTTCCGACGCCGAAGGTCAGCTGAAGCTGTAAATCCGTCTTCTTAGCTCAGCTAGGTCTCATCTCGGCCGCGTCGCTATTGAATCTGTCACATATATGTCTTCAGCTCACACAACTTCTTTTCACATTATCGATTTTAGATATGCCTGCTTTGGACGTTCCTGCTTTCAGACATGTCCGTACTTCAGCGGCTTACTGGCAAAGCGTCTTTTGCTTCCCTTTGAGTTGAAAGGAAAACCTTAGGAATGATACGCGTTATTTTTACTAGTATTGACTATTTGGGATCTTGATGGTCAAATTTATCAAAATGCTTTGTACTCATGCTTGCTACGTGATAAAATTTGAGATTCCGTGAAGCTTAGTCCAGTATCTCATGAGATTTGTGTTCCATTGAGCTCCTAAAATGCTGTTGTTTGTTTCTACTAGCCTTAGCCGTCAACAATTTTTATTATTATTTATTTACCAAGGTATGATGCTGCAATTTTATTCTTGTTTATGTGATTCAGCATAATGTGCTTAGTTAAGTATCTGAATGAGATGTTTTGTTCATATGGATTCCCTAAAATGCAGTTATTCCTAGGTGCACTGCCATGTTTTATCTTCCAGACTCGTTTTCTTTGAACTCATATGTGGTTGGAGTTGGTTTTTTTTATTTTTTTTAACTGTTGCTTGCAACACTTTCCATCTTGACATTGCAAGTTTTTTTGTAATAATTTCTAGTTGATGGATGGATAATATGGCTGTTTCAATTTGAGTAGGTCCTGCAGTTTAGTCAATGAAATTGGTGTTCAGTTGATTGCATGATGAACTAATCCAACAAGTGATATTCTCTCAGCATTGTGTTGACAGTATTGTGATATGTTTCTAGTTCTATATTCATAGAAAAAATGAACTGCTGCTAGATATTTGATCATTTCTTTATCATTCAATATGTGGAGGAAAATCATTCATGACAGTTGCATGATGATCAACATGAATTTAACTATTCTGAATGTTGTTGACAATTCGTGGTATCATCTCATTGATCTGCAGAATTGTTTCTTTTGGATGACAGGGGAAGTCATGGAAAATAGTACTGCACTGTCATTGTTAGAGCGGCTCAGCAAGGCATTTATTGAACTCCAAGCCCAAAGGGATGCTTCTTCTGGGGACAAGGTCCAATGGAAGGAGGTTGAGGAGCATTTCCGCATGCTTGATGCCATGTTTAAAGAGAAATTCATAGAGCTTGAAGCCAAAGAGAAGGAGTTGGAGCAGAAAGAAGTCAAAACCTCTTTGTTGATCACTGAGAGAAAGGCTGCTGTTGTTGCTAAAGAACAGGAAATGTTGGATCGGGTGCAAGAGCTGAAAGATGTTGCTGTTGCTGCAATCACTGCTGTTGCTTCTATCTCAGCTAGTAAGCAGCAAGCAAATTCTGTACCAGTCGATGATGAGAACAGGTATAAGGAGAATAAGGTAAGAAGCTCTCTTAGAAGTGAGACATCATGGAATTGCTCAGAGGATTTTCCAAGTGGAACCATGGAAAATTCACGAGATGTGATTAACATTGTTAAGCCACGTCCCGAGTTATTGCAATTTTGCCAGCAGATGGATGCAGCAGGACTCCTGCACTTTACCCTGGAGAATGATAAAACCATAAATGATATTTCTGCGGAACTTTCTGTTGCTCTAGAAAGTGCCGTCGAACCGGCCTGTCTGGTGCTGGAATTACTGGAGGGTTTTTCCTTTCCAGATGAGACTTACCAATCTGAATATGCTGGGATGAAGGATGCCCATGTGGGCATGTGTAAATTCCATAACATATTTCTTGATGCATTCTCTGCCTTTATGGCAAGGGCTGATGCATCTCACATTTTGAATGCTGAAACAAAGAAAAAAGCTAAGGAAATCGCTTGTGAATGGATACTTAATTTGAAAGGCGCTGAAGAAGCTGCCAATGGGAATAACTTTTTCGGAACTGAGGTTCTGTTGAAGCTCCTTGCAACCTTTAGGGTCGCTTCAGAGTTTGATAAAGATGAGCTCTGCAAGATTGTACTTGCAGCAGCTCACCACTGGCAGACTCCTGAGATCTGTCATTCCCTTGGGTTAACAGAGAAAATGCCAGGTTTGTTTTCTCATGATCGACTGGCCCAATAACATCATGGAAATTGAGTCCAGGCACTTGTTTCCATATGCTTCTTCCTTCCTAGGTTAGATGGGATTTCAATAGAAGCAGCTAAATTTCTCACGTAATATGGGATTAATTGGGTTTGTCTACTTTGTGCAGATATTATTCAGCAACTCATTAGCAATGGAAGGCAAGTGGAAGCTGTTCGTTTTGTTCATGCATTCCAACTTACTGAAAGATTTCCTCCTGTTCCTCTACTAAAGACCTTCTTGAAGGACCTTAGGAGAAGTTCTCAAGGGAAAGGTTCAACTGCAGGAGCCTCGTCTAGTCCACAGGTATAATTCCACTATCTTGATTTCTATGTCTAGCTGTGAACAGTCTTAAGCCTCAATTATTAAATATACTTCAAATATAATATTGATGTTCACATTCATTACTAACTACAAAGAGCTGAAATGACAGGTTTCTAAGATGGATTCTTTAACTTTCTAAACTAGCAGTTGCTTATTTGAGTTCATGGTCATCTGTCAATGGATATTTCACCAACTTTAGCTCGGCTCTTTCCCTGGATGTGTAAAAATTAATAACATATCATAGCTAGAAGTGAGTGCTCATGCCAAACCATCTCTATGAACTCATTGATGGATTCCTTGTCATAATAGTAAAATTACTGCTGTCAATCTAGTCCATCTGTACCCAGGGACTGTTTGCTGAGAGAGGGTATTTTCAATTCACCATCCCTGGGTGTCTTTCAGTTTCAACCTAACCATTTTCATTACTATGAACAGATTGATATTAATGCACGGGAACTAGCTGCCCTCAGGGCTGTGATTGGTTGCGTGAAAGCATTCAATCTTGAGGCCAGCTACACACTTGATCCCCTCCATAAGAGGTTGGAGCAACTAGAGAACATGAGACCTGACAAGAAAAGAGGTGCAGGTAGAGCAGATGGAGACCCTAGTAAGAACCACTTCCATCCCTCCAAGAAATCAAAGCCCAAAGGTGGAAGCTGGTCAACTAAGTTCCGAGGCCCACAGATTGGTGGACCTGGCTACTGGAAGGGCCAACCTGGTTTTGCCCTGAGGATGCCATACACGACAAGGCACCCTGGCTCTGTCCCACCTTATCAGATGCCAGTGCAGTCTCTCCATGCTCAGCAAGGGCTTGATCAGAGAGCCTACTATCACCTCCGTGGGGCTACTGCCGTTCCCTCGACCTCATACAATTCTGCCGGAACAATCAATTACGGAGGTCATAATGCAAGTGGATTACCGGGTCCACACTCCTCTATGTAATGCAGGAAGCATGATCAGGTCCGTGCCTAACTTTATACAGGAATCTCTTCTCAGCAGAAGGTACCCTTTTTGATGTTGGATGTTTTCCGTAGATGCTCACATCATCCATCCTAGTGAAAATGCAATTGATGAAATGCTCTCTTTTGCCCCCACATCCCATCCTTAGTTATATGCTTCAATCTACATCATTGATGATAGATAGTATCATGGTTCGGTTTCTAACTGGGATGAGTATGGGCACCTGTGGTTGATTATTGATGAGAAGCAATATTGCATTTTATCTATGTTTTTTGGGGACAACCGGGACCATGACTTCTCAATTTTATGAAGAAGGATACAAATTTCCTGGAAATAGCCCTTGTGATTTTTCTTTCCTCCCTTTTGATTAAAAAACCATTCAAAGATCTCTGGTTGAATAGAGGGAGGGGAGGGGGAAGAATCTTCTGGTCAAAGGACATTTATGGAGAACATTGATGAGCCATCATCTGTCATTAATAATGCATTGTCTGTTATCAGCGAGAAGGTAGCCGAGCCAGCCATCATCATCAACAGAATGGATTTGGTATGGTCTTTGTTCTTGCCCAATAATAAATCAATTGTGCATTCAGTTCTTGTATCCTTCTATTCAAGATAATATACTCTTCTTCAAGTCTAACTTGTCCCCTTAAGGATATAAGATTATTAAGTCACCGGAGATTTTTTTGCTATGAATTTTGACTAATTCATATTCTAGTGGAAATGCTCATACCAGCATGACTGTTCTCCCATTTACAAAGACCCAATATGAGTGCTGTTCAAGGATGAGAAACTTATTTCATACAGCTCTATTCATTTATACAATAATTCACTTTTTAGTGCCATTCAAGAGAAATGTAAGTTACTTTTAGACATCATATTGTGACAATAACAGCTACTTATTTTTTGTTGGAAGGAAAACAACCATGACTAGGTTATTCGCCCCAAAACTTAGAGATATTTATGGTCGGATCATGAGTATAATGAAACATGTCCATATGTCAAGTAAGTCTAGCCGAGGAACTTGTATTTACTAATAGAGAACCATGTGATTGACAAAGATCATTGATTGCATCTGCATGTAACCAACCAAATTAACAAAATATGTATGTAACCATACCAACTAAAATTTCTAAAATATATATTCACACTAATTTTCAACTTATTTGTGCCGGGCCTAATGGTGGAGAGTAAACATCGCGCTTTATCCTTTTTTTTTCATTTATTTTATATTTTTTGCTCCAATGAAAATTAAACCATCCGGACTTTCCTTCCTTCCTTCCTCCCGTAGAATTAGCAATTCCCTTGTCTCCGACAAGGTCAGAATAAGAATTTTAAAAATAATTATTAATTTTTTGTCAGCTGAAAATTATTTTAATTGAAAATTTTAATTAATGTACAGAAATAGATTAAAAAAAACACAATCATTTGACGCAGGTATCCGTTCGAGCCCTCTCTTTCACCTCCTCCAGCTATATCCAGCCGGAAAACCTCCGCTCCAGCCGGTGCCGGAGCCCGACGAATAATCTCACCGCAGCTTTCTGATCAACGAGGTGAGCCGTATTTCGTATTCTCATCGCTCCAGTTCGGCGGTGTGCTCTCAATCTCACGTGATTTGGTCCTTCTTCATCACCAACTCGTTTTCTGCCAGATCGGAAGACCTAGCCCCGTTGTTTTCGAGGAGCCTACAAACCTGCAGATTTTTTTTTGTGTCGTGCTTTTGAGCAACTTTCAGTTCGTTATCGATTGGCCTCTGCTCATCTTGTTGTACTGATCCAAGTATATATCATCCTAAAATTGGCTGAGCGAGATTTTTCTCCCTTTCAACCGGCTTATGTTGAAATGGAAATTACCCGTCGTTAAACTAAAATTTTCATATGCGTATTGATATATTTTTAGCTTTTGCTTTGCAGTGGATCTATGAAAGTTTGCATTTTGGTTAAATTGATTTGAGATATAATTCTGTGCAGTGTACTGATAGTTGGTGATCTTCATATGATGCGATTGGTGTACTAATTTGTGGATTTCTCGGTCAATTATTTATACTTTTTCTCCCAGAGCTTCCCTTTGATTGAAGCTGGACCATTTGAAGAAAAATAGGTAAATGCTTCTTTTAAAAAATATTTATTTTATCAATTACATTTTATTTTTAGTAGATTGGAATATTTCATATTAAGGCTCGTGTTTTCTCTATATATAATAATGTCCTAAGATGTACCATATGATAGTTGAATTCTATCTGTTGATCCAAGCAGTTTGCTCGCTTTCTTGCTTAGTTTGGCTGCTAATGAATACTCCATCAAGTGACTTGGTATATATATAAGCATGATGACTTCAATAAATAATGCGAAGAACAAATGATTATTAAGAAACGTTAAATGAACATATTTGCAGCTTGTTATGATTATGTTATGAGTGAGCCAGTGATCGCCCAGCGTACAGATTTCCATCTCAGTTCAGTGCTATATGTACAAATTAAGGAATGAGTTTTGCATGAACTTTTGACTGTGTTCATAAAAAGTTTAATAACATGTGTTTAGTCATTAAAAGTCTCCAAATTTTTTACTATTTCCAGTTTACATGAACTTTTGACCGTGTTCAAAGATTTATACAGGTTTAGAGTCATTGTCATTGTTAAGAATCTACAAACTACATGATATGATTATATTCTGTTGGTGGAGGTACTAATTTTTTTTTAAAATTTGGGATACTAGGGTGTCTAATGAAGGATTCTTCTCCACTGTAAGATTTTATGGTTGAATTGGAAAGATGAAAAGAAATCTTAGTTAATTTTCTATTCCATCATGGAAGGGATTTTTTTCTATTACTCTAATCTTGAAGAGCTAAGGTCTTTGTATAATAGTATTTTGTGAATCAAGAGAGAGTGCTTCCATGTATATTTAGTGAAAGGAGGCCACCAAATTCAACCTTTTCCTTGAGGAGATTGTAAGCTGATGTTTCTTGAACTTTGTGAATCCTCTTGTGAATTGATTACACTGACTTGTACTTGGGGATATTCAATGCCAACATAATACAAGTTAAATTAGAGATGCACTGTATTTGAATTCTCTATAATGATCCTTTATGTTTCGATAATTCATTTGTATATATTAGTTTTTTTCCATATTTCCAATATGCTTTCTTATTAATTCCTCAAGTATTTTCAGGGAGTCAGGTGTCATGGAGATTTCATCATTGAAGGCACTAGCGGAGAGTATCTCTATATATTTCCAGTTATCATCTCATCTCAGCATAAACTCAGAACCGGCATTGAAATATTACAAGCAAGGGGAAGAGATGCTGAAGTTGGTGAAGCTAGTTCTAGATGCTATATTTGGCTCTGAAGTAGCTTGTGATGAGGTTCTTAACAAGGCTTTTGAAGAGCTTCTTCACTCTATTAAGGATCTGATAGATTCCTTTGAGAGCTGGCAACCATTATTGAGCAAGGTTTACTTTGTAAGTGCATTATTTTGTATGCAATTATGGAAAATTTTGTTTGTTTGGTTGGCATTGCTTAATACTATAAGCTACAGATAATTCCAAATTTCGAACATTTAGCTCATCGGATCTGTATGAGTCTTTTTCTCACCCAAGTTTCTCTTCTAGGTTAGTATTTATCTCTTGCTGCTTAAGCAAGAGAGGAATTTAAGATTCTGGTTTTTCTATCTCAATCCCAACCAATATTACTGCTTGGTGATGGAGGCTCAGCTATGCTTTACCCCCTCTAACTTTTTTTTTCTGTTTTGAAATGTTTTTTAGGTTAACCATAATGAACAGCTATTATCACAGATTCAGAGCTCTGGCCTCTATATATTCCAGCTTCTGATGTCTTCCAATAAACCACTCCCTGACGAACTGAGTCCAGTATCAATTGAGGTAAGACATTGTCAATGAGCTTTACAAAAGATTTTTTTCTTCTTAAAGATTAATTTTTATGTTAGATGGAAATACTGTTATTGAGTTGCACCATATTCAACATTCAGAAATTATTTGCAAACATTTTATATAAATTGTATTGGTGCAGCACTGTGAGGAGAAGCTTAAACATGTTGCTCCTGATCATTCATCTTCTTTGATCAAAGAAGCTGTACAGGATCAACTTGAGGGTGTTGAGCCTAGTCCTGAGATACTGGCAAAAGTTGCAGTAAGCCTGAGCTTAAAATCAAACCAGGAAATTCTGATTGAGGCTGTAGCCCTTGAAAAGTTGAAGGAAAAAGCAGAGCAGGCCGAGAAGCCGGATGAGGTGGAAGACATTGACCAACTGATCACTCTCGTTACCTGCATGCATGAGTGTCTTATTATGATAAAGCAGTCCCAATCATCAAGCCCTGTCCCAATACCAGCTGATTTTTGCTGTCCTCTGTCTCTTGAGCTGATGACAGATCCTGTTATTGTTGCATCAGGGCAAACCTATGAAAGGGTTTTCATCAGGAAATGGCTAGATCTGGGGCTCACTGTTTGTCCCAAGACTCGTCAGACTCTGGGGCATACAAATCTGATACCTAATTATACTGTTAAGGCACTGATTGCTAACTGGTGTGAATTAAACAATGTGAAGTTGCCTGATCCCCTCAAAGCAATGAGCTCTGACCAGCCTTTGCCCCTTCTTGCTCATGCTGATTCTAGTAAACTTTTGGGAAATCATACAATGTCCCCAGAGTCTGTTCGAGTCATGGGCTCACCTGTGAAGGTGGTTCCAAGGGAAAGTAATCCTCCATTACATCCACGATCCCCTTCAGATAGTACCCTTCCTAGAATGGTTGGGAATGGGCAGACGATAAAGATAGGAAGGTCATCCCTTGACAGTTCCACTAACCTGGAAGATACTACAGATTTAGATGGTCAAACTTCTATATCACCACCAAGAAAAGAATCCTCAAATGCTGATGGTAACCTTTCTCAAGGTGCTTCTAGTGACATGAATGGGAGTGATAGCCTGGCCTCAAATCACTTGAGGGGCTATAGCAGTGATCCCTCCAGAGAGATGAAACCTGAAGCAGCTTCTAATTTGTCCACCCCACGGAGAGAAGCAGAGTTTCCTTCTCGATTGACAGAGACAAGACCTCGGAACCATACTTTCTGGATGCGGCCATCTGAGGGATTTGTACCAAGGATAACCCCTTCGTCTGCCACTGAAGCAAGGCCTGATCTATCTGGAATTGAAACACAGGTAAGAAAGCTCGTTGAGGATTTGCAGAGTGGGTCTACAGAAACTCAGCAAGAGGCCACTGCTGAGCTCAGACTTCTAGCAAAGCATAACATGGATAATCGAATAGTGATTGCTAACTGTGGGGCTATAAACCTGTTAGTTGGTCTGCTCTACTGCACGGACATGAAAATTCAGGAAAATGCTGTCACAGCCCTTCTCAATCTCTCAATTAATGACAACAACAAAGTTGAAATTGCTAATGCTGAGGCTATTGACCCTTTGATTCATGTTCTCAAGACTGGGAGCCCTGAGGCCAAGGAAAACTCTGCTGCTACTCTCTTCAGTCTCTCTGTGATTGAGGACAACAAGATGAAGATAGGAAGATCTGGAGCCATTGGACCCCTTGTAGATCTTCTTGGAAATGGTACACCCAGAGGGAAAAGGGATGCAGCCACTGCATTATTTAACTTGTCAATATTCCATGAAAACAAGGCTAGGATTGTGAAAGAAGGGGCAGTAAAGCACCTTGTGGACCTGATGGACCCTGCTGCTGGAATGGTTGACAAGGCAGTTGCTGTGCTGGCAAACCTTGCAACCATCCCTGAGGGTAGGACTGCCATTGGCCAGGTGGGGGGTATCCCGGTTCTAGTCGAGGTTGTTGAGTTAGGTTCTGCAAGAGGGAAAGAGAATGCTGCTGCTGCCCTGTTGCATCTCTGCACCAGTAGCAGTAGGCATTGTAGTATGGTGCTCCAAGAAGGGGCAGTCCCACCTCTCGTGGCCCTCTCCCAGTCTGGTACTCCAAGGGCAAAAGAAAAGGTAATGATGCTCTACATGTCTGAAAAATTCTCTATTTTATGTTTCAATACTGTCTAATTTCATTCCCTCCACCTCCATTTCTCTGAATGCAAGGTGAGGTTCCTCGTGTCCTTTGTTCTTTCAAAATTTTCTTTTATCTACAAAATGGAATTATGTAATGGCAAATTTTATATCATATTATCAAGCTAGGAGTGCTGGTTAAAGGTTAGTTTGTCTCATATTATATTCTAGGATGTGAGGTTACTTCATTTCTAACTTTTCTATTGCTTTTACAATATGATCGAACTGCTCAGTTTGCTTTTAAAGTTTTGGCTGAAATTTCAAATTTATTCCCATCCAAACAACAGATATATAGCAAGCGCCGTATGTTAGCCATCATTTATTTGCTTTCTGTAGATGAAAAAAAATGAGAAGGCTGCCATTTATCCAGTAAAATGAAAATGAGAAAACCTGAACCAACTGCCTGTGATTTATTTGCTTTCTGTAGATGAAAAAAAAATAAGAAGGCTAACATTTATCCAGTAAAATGAAAATGAGAAAACCTGAACCACCTGCCTGTGGTCTGACAATATTCTCCGCCCCTTCTTTTTGTCTCGTGTATGCAACAAGATCTATCAATTTTATTGTACAAAGGTTCTCATGTGTGACTCGTACACGTCATTTACTATGATAATGCGAGTGCTTTAGCTTTCAACTAATTGAGGTTTTCTCTTGAATATCAGGCCCAAGCACTTCTCAGCTATTTCCGGAATCAGCGACATGGGAATACTGGAAGAGGCTGATATTCTTGCTCTCTTTTTCCGAATCACACCTCCTTCACCCAGCTAATGATGCAAGTCTATACAGAACGTGTACATTTGGATGTTGCAGTGAGGCTACCGTGAAGACTGGTGCCGTTGTATGACCTGTACAGAAATGATTGAAGCCCTCATCTGAGTCGGTAAATTTATTGCATGTGATTATATGAAGATCAGATAAGTTACACTTTTTTTTCTAGGCTAGTTTAATTCTGGAACAGGTGAAATGAGCTTTGGTCTGAACTATTGATTGATAAGTCATCGGGTTTTTCTGCATGCCATGCCACGATCAGATGCCTGTTGTCTCATTTTTTTTCTCCCTTGTTGCCTTTTTAGTTGTGTTGTGAGTTATGGTACTACCACTACAGCTACCACTAAGTTGTCTCCGGTCTGTTCATGGAAGTGAGACTGACCAGGCAAAAACTGGTTGTGTATTCAGGTGAGAGGTCTTACTTGATTGTAATAGTAGTCTATTTTCCGGTGTTTTTTGTCACTTTATTTCTCAATATTCAACACGGTTCCCATATTTGCTTACTTTTGGCCAAAAATATCAGGTAAATTACCTGAAAATACATTAATATTGTTCGTTTTCTTCCTTTTGACACAATTTTTCTGAGTTAACCTGGTAAAACTGTTTAGTTTTGTGTTTTATTTGGCATAAACTTCAAATTTTCATGGATGAAGGGGTTTAAAGAGATTTTAAGTTGAGGTGAATGGAGTGAATTGAATATTTTTTACGGTTTTTGGAGAGGAAATATATCCAATTTAATACTAAAAAGTTTATCAAAATAGTAATTTATTAATTCATTTTCTCCAAATTCTTTCATCCAAGTACACCTAAAAAAACCCTTATATGTTTTTGTAATTTAATTCTTACAAGTGATGTTAGAAAACCCTTATGAATAGAGGTGTCCAAAACCTCTACCTGTATCATTCAAAATGGGACCCCTTACTTTACTACCACCGGGTGAAATCCAATCTTAATAAATTGAATTGGTTCTTTCAAATTTAATTTAAATCCTATCTTTTTTAAATAAAATATTCATAGTTTTTTATATACGATTTTTTATCCGGCAAGTAATTTATAGTTTAAATTAGAATTTTTATAATATTTGTCTCGATATCTATTTAATTAATTAAATTTTAATTGATATAGATAAAAATTTTAATTAAGTTAAATTCTTCCAAATTTATAAAATTATATTATAAATTAATTAAATTAGAGAAATAACATTAATTATCATTAAAAACAACCCATAACAGCAAAAATTGGTGCTAAAGTTAACATTTTTTTTATTAATTAACTTACAATATTACTACTTTTTCGACCAGAGAATTTTGAGATGTTCTCACCGACACATTGAATTGAGTATTATTCTTATTTTCCAATAAAATATTTAATTATCATTAATCTTTTTTTTTTGAGTCACCACAACTGAACCTCTTTATTTACGTGAGTGGGGTGGGGGTCACGTGCATGGCATTTAAAGTGCCGGTCTCTCTCCTCTTTGAATGAAGAATCACTTTAGAATTCTTTAAATACTGATGAAAAAAGGTAGGACTGCCTGGCCTTCATTAGAATATGCCCCACAACCAGACCAATGGCTTTGCATGCAAACCAACTTCAGAGTCACATTAAAATAATCAATATACTTTTAAGGTAGAAGAGTGTCTCAACCAATCCAATAAATGAACCCATTAATTCAATGTTAATATACTTTCATTAATTCTCTTGTATTTAGTATGAATTATGTCATTTGACTGTAAATTTCTATTTTTACAGTTGGGTAAAGAGATGTAATTGAACGGCTAGGGCTAGGGCTAGGGTTCTAAGTATATGTAATTAACTATTATACTACTTGAAGGGTTTATAGAGAAATTGATTTGTTTAAGGCAACCCATTGGTGCATCAACATCACTCTTGCTCTTGAGGGCAAAATACATCATCAATATTAGAGAAGTAGAAGCTCATACAAGATAAGTAGTAATGGATCTCACTCCCTCTCTTCTTACATTATCTTTATAGAGTTTCTAAGGGCACTTGGATTTGCCCTTTGAGTTCTTCATGTCCCTGTAACAGGGGCACTCGGACTTGTTTCCGTACGTCCCCGACGGCACGCACTTGCACTGGTTGCAGCATATCGTGCAGTACCTCAGGCACCGGTCCTTCATTCCAGCGTTCGAGCACCTCGCCCCGCATTTCGAATCGCAGAAACCTGCATAACCCCGTTAAAGAAAATTGGTGATACGAGCCCTAGGGTTTCGTGGGAAGATCGAAGAGTGATGATCTGAGTTTATTCTTACTCGGAGGGGTGTCGGCAAGTGGGAGGTAGTGGGCGGTGGAGAGGGAGGCGGCGGCGGCGGCGGCGAGGAGGAGCAGATAAACGAAGAGGAGGGTTGCAGAGACAAGCTTCATTGCTTTAGTTTTGACTGGAATTATAGGAGGGTGTATGTGTGTGATGGATGAAGCTGAGGGGGAGCACTCCTGTGGATTTATAGTGGGTTTTGGAAGCTACGTGAAGGTGCCTCTAATGGACAATAATCTCGGTTAAAGCAATTAATAATGAGTATTTTCATATGGGCAACTTGCCAAGAGCCCCTAATTTTATTAAAATTTGAATAAGGTTAATTAAATATAAACGAATTTACTCATTTCATTTATTTAATCACAATTTTTTTCGATTAATTAAATTAATATATTTTAAAAATCTCGATCCAAATTGTCAAGATAAATGGAAGTTGGATCACAAAACATATTATTATTACTTATTTAGTCGATGGAAATTCCAATTCATAAAAATGAGGCCACTAGAAGCTTCCTTGAAATTTCACGCATAGATCCACATATCCATCCGTACATAAATACTTTTTATTGCATATATATATATATATTTGAACCACTAAACAACTTGAGATATAGTTTTTCATTAGTCCGTACCAACTAGTTACAGTTTTTTTCTCTACTGTCATTCACTTCTAATATCTTGCATTAAAAAAATATAATATATATATATATATATTTTTTAAATAATATATCAAATAAAATCATTCTCATTTTTTTATTCTTATATATATATTAGCTGGATCTCTCTGTCACTCATATTCTTGATTTTCTTTCCCTTTTTAATATTAATGTGCCATAAAAGATGGTTTATCTCAACTTTTGTACTTTTTTTAAAGGAATTAGGGGTAGTTGCCTTGTACGGCTAAGTTAAATAATATTCATATATAATGTTTTTAAATTAGACAGGCATAAAATATAAAAATAAAAATAAAATTTTATGTTTTATATTTCTATTTTATTTCAATCCGGAGGATTTCATCATTTATATTCTAATTTTTTTTATAATTATCATGTTATGAAATTGAAAATCACGATCACTTATAAATTTGAACTTTTTTAATTATATTTTAGTTCATTAAATGGAACATTATATAATATTTAATATAATTGTATTTAAATAAAATAATATATATTACTAAACATATTATTATATAAGTGGCATGCATGAAGAAAGAATTGTGTGATTGTTCATTCCTAATTATTATTATTATTATTATAATTATTATAAGAAATAACAAAATTTAACCACAACCTTATATTGGCCCTATAATTAGAATTGAGGCCGCTGATGTCACCTCACCTTCTTCGTTTTTTTCGCACAGCTTGTCACCTTCCTTTGTTCATTTAAGGATGGTAAAAAAAATTGGGTATGGGCCGTACTGATACGGGCCTTCCCGAGATCCCTCCGTCCTAGACCCGCGATTATAAGAACCGGGTTCGCGCAGGAGCATCCAAGGAAGCGTTTGGAGTTCAATAGAGCAACCCGACCCGTTCCATACATAATAATGGTAAAAGGCTTGGACCGTCTTAGACACGCACCATCCCATCCCAGACCCGTGGTGGCATCCGACCAGGTCCGAGGTCAAGGAATATGAGTACATGGGATGGAGAAAAGAATATTTGAAAGGAGGATGGAATCTTCGGGCAAAAATAAAAATGAGGGTGGAATCTTGGACGGACATAAATTGATAAATTATTCGAAGCTTACTTAGCGCTCTATGAAACCCTCCCTTTTCCCCTTCATCTCTCCTTTTTCTTTTTTCTTTGCATGAATAGATATAGATATATATAGATCCATAAAAAAGATAACACAACCTTAAACAACACAAATCCACCCTCAAACAAGCAATGATGCTCTAATGTTTTAAATGCAAAAAAAACTATATGAAATGAATTATCTTCAAGCTCGAAAAATATAAATTTTCCCGAAAAAATGTCACCTGCAGGATTTCTATATTATATATTTTTGGCAAAACAAAGGGAAGGCAGATGCAACAGCAGACAGTGATGGTACAAGACTATGTCTCTCTTGGCAGTGCACTCAATGCAGGGTGGAGGGAGGGGGTCACAACTCACGGGCGGATACATGGCCTCATAAATTATTCAATAAAGAAAATACAGCATAAAAAAAATATTATGAAAATAAATAGAATAATAATATGTCTGACTGAATAATGAACATCCTCAATCCTCGTCACTCGCCACCACCACATGGTCATGGTCATACATACTAATCAAACATCAAAGGATCGAATAAACCTTATCTCTCTCAAAGGCGCAGCAGGCACTCTCTCTCTCTCTCTCTGTCGTTCCCATCATCTTCCGCCCTAGAGGATCAGGCCGTAGACGGCCCATCCCAAGGCCAGCCCTGCCGCCGTCGCTCTGATGATCTCTGCTCCGCTCTGCAATTCAAATCACAGTCCACACATTAGCATCAAGCTGTCGGATTTTGGAGAGACTATGCTTTCGACTTCGTTAGATCATGCTAATTATAGCTACAAATCAAATGTATATCGAGCACTGCTCAGATGAGTACTTTCAAAATTAAATGGATGGCTTTTTTTTTTTGTGTAAATGCATCAGATCTAGTGAGCTTAAGAGCATGAATGGCTGTAAGCTATGGTTTCTGTCGGGCAGGTAGCGTGTAATAAAATTGAAGCCTCTGACAGCGACCTTCCGCATGTCTCAAATCTCGATCAACAATATAGAGCGTGAGGGGCATGTCCCCACGCGCGCGCAGCAGTTTGGTTCGACAGGGACACCAGGGCGGCGCGTGTGGTCCCCTGCCCTGACGGGAACTGGAATAAGCTACTGGATCGAGCGGATCCGAGGTGATACTGGTTTGGGAAGTTAAGGAAAGATCCAGATCTGGCGTTGCAATGAGGACTAGAGTGCCGAAGCAACGGAATGTACTTAAAAGAGAGTGTGATGTGAAGCTTACTCCGTCCTTGATTTGCCCAGAAGGTCCGGGAGCCTCCGCGGTGCTAGTTGCAGGGGCCTGCGCCGGGGGAGCAGGTGGACTGAGCAATGTCGGCGATGGAGCCGGACTTTCCTTCGACGTGCTCGGAGAAGACGCCGGAGCCTCGACAGGGGCCGAGGGCAAGCTCGCGGGAGCGGTTGTCGGAGCAGGAGTGGGAGGAGAGCTTGTGGGAGCTGACACCGGCGGGGAGCTCGTCGGCGCGGAGGCCGGAGGCGAGCTGACCGGGGTAGTCGCTGTCGGTGGAGAAGCAGGAGCGGCCACGGGTGCGGTGGTAGGGGCCGTAGTTGGTGCCGCAGGTGGTGGAGTGGAAGCCGTCGGAGTGGCAACGGGAGCCACCACCGGAGCCGGAGAACTGGTAGGCGTAGTAGCGGCCGGGGATTTGGCTGGTGCAGCAACTGGAGAGGCCACAGGAGCGGGAGTTGAAGGAGATTTCGTTGGTGCCGCCAAGGGAGACTGGCCACCGACACCGGCAACGACAATGCAGAGAAGAGCCAGTGAGAGTGCACTTTTCCGATCCATTTCTTGGAGGGAGGGAGAGAGAGAGAAGAGTAGTAGAGAATAATTGCTTAGTGGAGTCAGTGGAGAGACTGATGAGTTGCTATATAGGCTCGTCCCACTGTTGCAAGTAGGTATAAATAAATATTGGGTACCAATGCCAGACAAGTATTCGTTATAAATCAAGCAATGCACTCTCAATTTGCACTACATCATCTAATAAAATTTCACGTGTACAAATTATTATTATTTTTTTTTTGCACAATCCGTGTACAAATTATTTAAATACGAGAATACAAAATTTCACATTTTTTAAAATATTAATAATAAAATAAGTGATTTATTTTGTTAAAATTTTATGAACTAATATATATATTGAGTGTTAAAATATTAACGTTACAAAATTATTTTATTTAAAAAAATAAAAATACTTTTTAAAAATCGTGATAATGAACAGAAAAGTGAGAGAGAGCCGATGAGACCTGTCGTTTTGCAATGGTGGGTCCCACCTGGGTGTACAGATAGATATCTAGAAGGGGGTGGGTTCATGAGTGCAGTATGATCTGTCTCTTGCCAAACTCTAAAATCAAGCAAAAAAATCTCATTAATATATAAATATAAAATGAATTCAAAATTTATTCGACAACTACACTACATGTCCTGTCATTATTTAAAGGTTAATTATGTTAAAAATTCACAAAATTTCTTAATATCAAATGGTAAATAAAAACTGAGTATTGTTTTTATGAACACATATTCCTTCTTAATTTGGCATGATTCTTCATTTTACAAATGGACCCCTTGACATCCTGGGCATGTGTGTTGCAACCAATAATACTACATTACAGGATTCATAATTAATTTATCACCCATAAATAAAAAGAAAAATAGATCTCTAATTTCGTATTATTTTTTATCATTTTAATATTATTAAAAATATTATAAATTAATAAGAGCTTGAACTTAAAATATAATTAAAAATTCATTTATAATTTTATATTTTAAAAAATATTTTCTATTTTAATAAAGTTATAGGCTAATCTCGTATTAGTTCATGATATTTTATTTATATTTTTTCTCAAAATATTCGATTTAATTGATTAGCCAATAATAATGAGCGGATGAGCGACGATGAAGGATTATGAGGCCGGCAAGCTAAGGTGGGGACCACGTCCTACGCGCCCCGACCGATCCGCTAGTTCTCTCCTCCGGCTTCCACGCTGGAGCTGTTTTGGCGTAATATGAGGGGATTATTCACATACAGCTGTACCGTGACAATGTGGAGCCCATCTGACATAAGAGCCAGCTCAGCATCATGCCGCATGCCTAGACCAATCAATACAAAATACAAATATTCTTATTTCATATAAATGGTAGGCATGATTGTGTGCTTGAATCTTATATAATTACTAATTACTCAGAAAATTATATCATATTAATAAGAGAAATAAAAAAAATCATGGCACTCTATGAATAAATTAAATGCAATCACTTTTATATTAAATTTATATAAATCTATAATATTTTCTTTGTAAATATATAATCATGGCTAAGAATTGTATGGATCCCATTAGTTCTCTCATTACCATTTTATTTTATTCACAATATTTGAGCTCAAATAGTTATTTAAAGAAAATAAATTATTGGCTATTACTTTGATATAAGTGAATTGATTGGTGTTAGGATAATTGCATGTGATATGTTCATGAAATTAAAAAATTACTCGTACACCGAATATAAATTAGTCATTGTTCAGTATACTTTGGAAAAACCATATATTTGTGTTAGAAAAATAAACACCCTTTCAAATTTCAAAACCCAATATAAAAAGTGTTGTCGAGATTTGAACTTGTGTTAGAAAATATTTGCAGAAAATTATAAAATAGCATTAAAATCTAATAATAAATAATTTGTTTTGAATTTGTAGTCCAGCTATACATAGCCAGTACAGGCTCTCCCTCCCATGTATGTCTTATATTATGGGCTCATTTGTGAGGGCTAACACAAAAGATTATAGAGTATATCTAAACGATATTTTATATTGCGAAATCTGATCTATGTAATATAACTAAGTTTCTCTATTATGTATGGACCATCCATCTACTGTTTTTGTTATTATTTCATGCAATATGTCAAGGCCAAGAGTAAAGAAGGAATTGATAGTCGCCACCAAACATAATCTCCATTCTTTCAATTATTAGGAAGAACAAAAAGGCTACACCCTGTATTTTCATCATGGGTTGTTCATGTCACCTAAATGTTTCCTATATGACACCTCTTTTATAGAGTGTTGTGTTAAGTAAAGAAAGATTCATGACCGGTGGAAGGCAAAGGGAGATGCTGTCGTCCCACCACTACTATATATATATATATATATATATATATATATATATGTATATATGGAGAGAGAATAGGAACTTAAAATGGTAAAAGAACTCCACGGTAAAAAAAAATGGACTTAACCCGTGTGGGTCTAAATGGAATCCAACTACTGTACATATTGGGTTATTAGAATTAGTTTCCATTCGTAATAAATAAAAAATTAAAAAATTCTTAAATTAAAAGAAATAAGATTTGAATCTCTAAACTATATATTTTCAAAATAATAATAATATATTATATATTAAATAAATATTTTAAAAATCTTAAATTAAATAAACAATTACTCTAAAATAGTTTAAAATTTACTTATAATATTTTATTTTAAATTAAAATTTTAAAAAATAGAGTTTAAATCAGAAAAAAAATAATATAGACCATTAAAACATATTTGATTAAATTCAGTGTTAATCTAGTAAATTTTGAGTAGCATACTCAAATCACCCTTTATAAATTTGGGATAGTGTGATTGAATTGGATCAATGGACTCGAACTCTTAGTGCAGTAAAGAGCCCATGTGGACCCCCACAAGATTGTCTCACCTAATAATAGCCCACGCTACTCGTAAATCATCAGGCATCCCAGAAATCTAACAAGTGGACAAAGCTATACTCTGCAAAAAAAAAAACAAAGCCAAATTAGTTTCTTTCGCACAAATAGAAATTTCATTAACCAAAGCTAAATGGAGGTCTACAAACGCTCCACATAATGTCTGTGTAGATCCATAAGAAATTACTCTGTCACTAATAAACAAGCTACATACACGCAATCACTAAATTTGTTTTCCCATGAAATCTATACTAATATGGCTATAGTACCCATGAACATTTATCTTTTATTAAACAGAGCATCAACTACAAGTTTAGAATTGGTTTCAAGTATGATACCCGGGTAGTCCAAGTGAATGGCACGCTCTATCACTTGAATCATTACTGGAGCCTCGGTTGCAAGAGTGGTCTTGCAACCCATCTCTGTTCCACTGGCTACAAAGCCAAATTAGTTACTACACATTAAGAATAAAATTCTCCCTGTACAAAATGTGTCCACCTAAGATAATAGCCATACCAAATCAGCTAAACATAAGTGGGTAGGATTTGACCGAGTTGCTGTGTTGAGAAGACTGGAATTAGATTGCATCCAAGAGAATTGGGAGTGGCATACCACTTTGTCACTTTCTTCTAATCTAAAATAACACATATTTCAAATGGGATCCATACATACATTAGTGCATTGAAAGATCAATTAATCATAAGCTCATGGTACAACAATCTTTACCACTCTGGTGAGATGACAGGAAGCTGCTTTCAAAGTTCTCTGCCAATTCAAAGTACCTCAGTTTAGGGACGATGCTTCACCTCCTACTTAGGGAGCCGGGTTTGGCTTATACTGCTTCACTTTGGTTTCATTCTTTAGTACATGAAAAAATCGGTTTCATGAGCAAAGGTGAACTTTTGAAATGATAAAGAATTGTTTGATAGTAAGAATTCATAGCCCATTTTGAAAGACAAAAGGAGGTGAACTTTTCTACCTGAGGAGAATGTTAGACCACTTTATCATCATGATGGCTCAGAGCCGCAACAACAGACCCGGTTGTGGGGAAAGTTGACACAACGTCAGGATAATCTTTCCAGGAAATTGAGACACTGAGAGAAGGGTATAACCAGCTCTTAACAGAATCTATGAATGTGCTTGGTTCAAAATTGAGGATGGCCACCCAGTCGACCTGCAAGCCCTTAGGGATGCTTCCAGTGAAATCCATATTGGCAGCAAGAAGAAGCCCCAGCAGGACTATGAAACCTATTGCAGCTGTGCCCCTCGCAAGCAGCATAAAGTTATACCTACAAGGCAAATTTGAGTCACTTGTGACAGAAAATTTTGAGGTAGATTTTCTGTGTAAAAATCATGGGGAATATTTCATTTCTTTCTATAGTATTTCATTTTCCTGATAAGAAACTTGACGAAGGTATTGATACCAGTAGCAAGTCATCCTTAATACAGCATCTCTCACGTCCTCGAGCACATCAAAATCATCAAAATCAGTAGAGACATAATTTTCACCACAGAAAGTATTGCAGAGATTCTGCAAGAGAGTTTTAGGCCCACATAGCATCAAGAAAGATTGGCTTGGCATATCCATGAAAGTTCATTGTTTAAGTTAATTGAAGTGAACAAGTCCAAAACTGGGAATGTCATGCTTAGCATAAGGCAAGATGCACCGCTATAGAAGTGGAAGAAATTTATAAAGTGCTGCAGATTGTGATAGCTACAACTTACTTCCCATGCTGTTCGCATTTCAGCGTCGAAATCCTCCGACCTGGCAGGTGTCCAAGGTGTTCGGATTGCAAAGTTAAATCCATGCTCCCTGAAATCGAATATATAGATTAATTAAAAAAGAAATGAATTTAAATTTTGTCGGTTTGAAGCAAGTGTAAATCGAGCTTTTAATCAAATAGAATTTACATTTTCACTGCAGTGATTCTTGTGCCTTCAAGTTGTTTCCTGATGAAATGAAGGAATCGGGTTAGTTTTGTATCACTGAAAACATCTAGAGAACATAAAATGTGATTCTTTTTTTTCCACAAAAGATGTACCCTTCAAATGCAGTGCTGTTGCACCATGTAGCCAACCAGAAGTCCTCACCCACAGCTTTGTAAAGATCAGAACAGGAATTAGCATCCATTATCTGCATTATTTTTATCGATTCAACATCAGTGTGTAAGTTAGTTCTATGATAAGTTCAATACTTCATGCAACCGGTTACAAGTGGTCAGAAAAGACCCACCAAATTAATAACCAGCTTATACAAGGGAATGTCTGGTGAGATGCACAACTTTGATGCAAAATGAAAAGAACATTTGATATGTAGATATCTCACCTCCTCTAATTTTCCCTCCTTGGATAAGTCAATGATTTCATCTTTTTTGTTGTGCACGTGATGCTTTTCCTTTATGACCATCTTTGCAACATTTAAAGTCCTGCAACAATAGAACTTAGTTATCATATGAATTCAATAAAAAAGAAAAGATTTTTTACTTTAATATTTTCCATTTATATAGTAGTGATTAATATATATATTAATTGATCTTATTATAGAAAATTAAAGAATTTAATCAGTACAATTCATATATTATAAATAAATATGAAATCCCTTACAATACTCTATATAAGTTGTTTATTTGTTTGGTTTTAATTTATATTAATTTTATAAATAATTATTAAGATCGAGTTTAAAAATTAAAATTAATAAATTTATATATTATTAAAAAATTGATGTAAAATTAAAAAAATAGAAAAAATATTATGGATATATAAAATTTATTATACATTCTATTAATCTTGTATTTATAATATTCATTATATTGTAATGAAAATAACTTATATTTTAGTTAGATGACTTGTTTAATTGTACGGTTATTATTAGATAATTACTTGTAATTAATCCATTGTTAATAATAAATTTAATAAAATATTTATATATTATTATAATAAAATACGAAATAATTTCCCATTTAATAAATAGAACACATATGGGCATCTGTAGTCAGTCTAGGACAACACTCAGGCTCATTATTCCACATCATACCACATATGGGTTTATGATTGATTGTGCACAAAAAATCTTACAAAACTAGGCTACTTTTTTTGGTCGATTTGGGTACGATCCTCTATTGGATTTTTTAATAACCCTAATTCAGTGGCTTAACTTGGTAATAGTGTTTCAAAATCAATCAAAATAAAACTTATCGACATTATGTTAATTTACGGGCAGGCAGGCGGACCTTCTTTTATCTCTTTGGAATGAATGGGCCCTTTGGGCTGCTCTCGCGTGCCCTGGCTTACATGCAGTGACAGTAACGTAACGTCCTGTCGTGGCACTAAGCAGATGTGGTCGACCCGACCACACTAATATACGCAAAAGGCAATGAGAAAAATTCATCGCCTTAATCATTAATCACAGCCCCATCGATGTTTCCTGTCCGATAAAGCCCCATAGGCACACATGCCCCGTGCTCTCATCCCGCAATAGAGCTTTTTAGCTATCTCTCTTTGCCTCCCTCACCCAACAACCCCTCCTCCTACCAATCATGAGCTTACACATGGTGGCATTAAAAAAAGAACCATTGCAATCTAATAAGGTAATTATTAGCTTAAGGTCTCTAGATTCTCCCCCTCTCTAACGCATGTCTGGTAGAAAGGTGGCATCTTGGAAAACATAGTGAACTATTTACAAGTAAATATTGAATTTTATGATAATGGTTAGGATAATTTATTTTAAATTGAGTTAAGTACATAAATATTCTCCCAAACATAACCTTATAATGTCTCTAAATGGATGAGGCCCACAGAACAAACTACAAATTTGAATTTATAACAAATTTAATAAATTAAAAAAAAAAGGCATTGTTCTTCCCTCTTTCTTTCTAGTAGACAGGTAGGCTTTTTCGTGTTCCTGCGCATGGCCACGGAGACATTTGGACATGATCAAATGTGGTCCTAAAGGGACACCAGAGCCCTACCATGTATCATGGTGCCAGGTGGAATCATTGTCACTTTATGGGGGCCTATGGTCACTCTATTGGTTAATCAATCGAGGACTCAACCCTCTACAAAAATTTGAGTATAGGAGCCGTACACACATATATGCATATTAAGCTCATGCACTTACCCTCTTAGTATATATATTGGTGCCTTCCAAACCTCCCAACCATGCAGCATTAGGATACATATATAACTATATATGATCAACATGAGTCAAGTAGCCGTTGATGGGATACGCATACTATGTTTTGCCGGAGCCTCGAACAGCATCCGCAATAGAAAATTGCTTTTTTTGGCTACCTTTAATTTGAATACTAGTGAAAAAAGTTACAATTTACAAGAAAAAAAAATGAATGCACAAAAAAAAACAAAGATTGAGCAATAATAATTTAATTGAGGCACGCGAGAGGCTATGGAGCACTTTTTGTGCCTCGTGGAAGCATCAGCTAAGCTAGCTCTAGCTTAGCTTGGCTTTCCATGTGAATGCGATAGCTCCTTCAACCACTGGCTCGTCCTCTGCCGTGACGTCACCTTCATCCTCTCTTTCGCCTTCGTCTTCGATCGCTTACGCAATCTCTCCTCCGCGTTGCTCTTCCTCGCCGTCGCCGGAGCGTTCAGGATCACCGTCTCGACCGAGCACTTGCAGCTGGCACCTCCGAGCAAGTTGCCGATGACGTTGATGTTCCTACTGAACCGGGATATCGGTCCGGGGCTCTTGATCGAACCGGTCCCGATCTTGACATCGCTGGCTCGACTGGTGGCTGAATTGCGGACCCTGAGGTCGCGTAAGTCGATGTGAACATCGGGACCGCGGACCAGGCCTGTCCGGAAGAAGTCCCACAGCGAGAATTTATTCTGGCTCGTGATGGTGGACCGGAGGCTCGACTGGCGGTACTGGCCGCCGGATGAGGTGCTTAGAGGCTTCGGTTTCGGGCTCGGGTGCGGAAGGGTATTAGCGTGGCCTCTATACATCAGCTTCCGATGATCGTCAGCCCTAGCGGTGGCGGTGGAGCTCGAGTTGGTCGACGATGACGATAACGAGTGGTAGCTTCTGATGCTGCTGCTCCTGCTCCCGATGAACCGGCTCACGGAGCCGCGATCCAGCGATTCCGACCTCGACGTAGACCTGAAATGCGCCAAAGCGTCGTGAAAATCATCGGAAAATGTATGAACGCTTCATTAATTGACAGAATCCAGCGGAGAAAGCAAATTACCGGCAGACTAAGCCGTTGTCGGAGCTGACAGAGAGGCGAAGCGGGAGGATTTGTCCCTTGAAAAAGAGCTCGTCGGCGGCACACATCTCCGGCTCCGGCGAACGGAACGTCCGGCTGTTGTTCCCCCACCACCCGAAGTCGAATTCCGGCTCCTCTTTCTCGTTTTCCTTACAGTGGTTACCCGAACCTCCTTCCTCATCGTCTGGTTCTCTTCTCAGAAGGGCCGTCTCTTCCGTCTTGGCCATATTGATCGGTAGATCAGAGAGGGATAACGCCTCTTCTTCTTCCTCCTCCTCCTCCTGGTCTTCTCTCCGCTGGTTTCTCTCGGTCCTCCAATACTTGGCCATTGCCCAGAGCTTTACTTGTGAGAGGAGATTCTCTGGATTCTGCTGCAAGGTCGTGACTAAAAAGAAGAGAGAATAGAAGGGGAATATATATAGGGAAGAGGGAGGCTTTTGACACGGGCCATATGACATGTGGAACATCAAAAAGGAAAGGTAAACAGTTTATATTAAGGCCATTTAATTTTTCTCTTTTTCTGAGTAAACAAATCACTTAATTTGATACATGCAAAAAAATAAATATTTTAGTACCTATGTACTTCCAAATGTTCTTGAAAGGAATCCAAAGATGGAATCTAGGGTCAATAGTCTATTTCTAACCTAATATTTACTATTTTTTTAATTTCACATCACATTTTTCTCTCGTCTTAAAAAGTCTAAATCTTTAATTATTTAATAAAATATAACACGCTATTTTTTCTTATATCTCAATAAACATAACATTTGTTCATGTTATTAAATGAATTACACTTGAATTTGTATAAAATTTATAGATGGCATAAGATAATGTAATTATATCTATAAAAATTATATATTATTATTAGAAAATATTGTAAGCTAATAATAATATTAACTAATAATTACTTATAAAAGTAATTCATACGTGATAATTTTTTAATTTTAATTCAGTAGGCAATAAAAATAATATATTGTTAAATTCGATAAAAAAACATTTTTAATTGAAAAAATAATATTTATCATATATATATATAGTTATCAAGTGAATGTGTATTTTTATCAAATTAAATAAAGGATAAAAAATATTATAATTATATAAGATTCTAAAGGTAGTACAAAAAAATATAAAGTAGTAAGTATTTATGAATGAATAATTATAAATTTTAAATTAATATAAATATAATAGAATATTTTTTTTATTTATATATAATACTTTCTTATAATATATGTATTTATTTAACAATTTAAACTGCTATGGCAAGGCGATTTATGAGTGCCATGTTTTTCTTTAGCAAAAACTATGATTTCTTCATGTTTAAGACAACCTGCGACGAAGCTACCTTTGCTTCAAGTATTCTCATGGTATCAAACAGTCTTTTCTCCCGTCCGAGCACGTTCCAAGCACATCATGGGAACTGAATTTGAGTTCGGCCCCTGTACGTCTTACCACAAGTGACAATAACCTCATAGTTTGGGCTAGTGGGCAAGTATGGTTTCCTTGTCGTTTTTTAGTGCACGGGATAAGGATGAGATCAACTGTGCTCTTCTTTAGCTTGAGTAGATGACAGAAGATGATCCATCTTACATCAATCTCATTAATTCTGTAGCCCCTTAAATGAGCCTACTTGCCCCCTTACCAATTTTCCAGATATTAAACCTAAATAAAAATAAAAAAATATTGTAAATTTATTAATTCATATTTTTAAATAAATATTAACTTAATATTATATTAACACACAGTGATCAATTTTAATATAAAATAAAATTAGTCAACTTATAATTATTTTTACTATCGTAATACTATTGCTCAAGACTTGTGGCATAAAATTAGTTTTTTTTCTTTTGCTTAAAAAATAATAAATAAGTAATAAAGTAAGATGGGGAATGGTATGGTATCTCATTGCCCGTGAGACGGGCAAGGAATTGATGGCTGGGATTCTGCCAAACGACGACGTTGTTCGTACTTTCTTGGTGCGACGGCGTCTAGCCGTGAGAGCAATAAATGGAGAACTGAATTCCTAATCCCTATGCTACTGTAACTTGTGGGTCGGATATAGATTTCAGAGTCCGGATCCGGTCCAGGATCCGGATGTGCTTGAGCTGTCAGAACGATGACACGTGTCTTGCAGCCCTCGCAAGTTCCCAAGCACCGGCCGGTCCTCTGCCCTGTCCAGTCCGCTTCCCGTCCCAAGTCTTACATCTCCACCGCTCTTCAGTGTCATCGTCTGCCGGATTCTCCCAGAAAATCGTTGGCCAATGGCTTTTCTGGCTGCTCTCCTGACCCGCTCGGGGGTCCGGCCTCTGAATCGCCACTCCAGGATTCTCAGTCACCGGTGCCCTTTCTTATTTCACCCGAGCCGCTTTAGAGTTCAACGGCTGGATCTCAGCACTGCGGCATCCGGGACCGAATTCGGCGGAGGAAACGCGTATGAGCTCCTTGGAGTCTCCGAGACCAGCTCGTTCGCGGAGATCAAGGCCTCTTTCCGCAAATTGGCCAAGGAGACCCACCCCGATCTCGCTGAGCCGAAAGATTCCGGTGCTTCTCAGCGCTTTATTCAGATCCTTGCAGCTTACGAGGTTATTGAAATCTTCACTTCTTAGCATTAAGAGCGCCTTAATGCATCTTTGAACTATATTCTTGATACCTTCGACGATCATGCTCCTTTTTATTGAGATATTAAGTTGTTGGCGGTGCTGAATTGTTGATTTAACTAAAGCTTAGCCGATGTTGAACATACATTGCTTATGATCTGCGCAAATGAGAATAAGGATTTTATACTAAGATTTTTGTTGCGACTAATATTGGAAAAGTAAAGAATAAACCTAAGAAACAATATTTGTCCACACAGTACAGTCAGCATTGACACTGGGAAATTAGGAAATCAGTCAACGGTTGGATCAAATATGTTGTAGTTGAAGCAAGGTATATTTCTTGCATTTATGGGTAATGTTTTGTTGTGTTTTATACTCATAAAATATGCACATTGTAATGCTCAAGAAGAAATGAACATTGCAGATTCTTTCTGATGCGAACAGAAGGGCTCATTATGATAAGTATCTTACCACTCAAAAGAAGTTTGTGCAGAAAATTTCAAGAGAGGGTTCAGTTGGATATTCTTATAGGTCATTTACAACAGGCTACAGGCAGATGGAAGTAGTGGAGTGGTTGAGGTGGTACAGATATGCTATAAATGATATTGTGTCAGAGAAGAAGGTGGTTACTGGGACTGGGTATTTTGATGTGCTCGAAGGTGACTTTTATTCTGCAATACATGCTGCATATTATGGCCCGGAAATTGAGTCTTTGGACTTCCTCCCTGACTGCTTTGAAGCTGAGGAGAGATCTGTATATGATAATCCAGAGGTGTTACACTTGGTTTGTGGGCGTGATCTTTTTGGGATGGTCTGCATTGTCAATGATACCCCTCAACTGTCCTCCACTCGCCCCGGAAAACTAACAGCTCCTAAATCATATGGTCTCGAGGTGTGTCAAGATAGGAAAAATGCTGGTATATACATGAGCATTGATGTACCGGCTGATGATTCTGCCACTTTGCCGAGGTATAGTATCAACGATTCCACATCAGATGCATATAGAGATTTGGAGTTGTATATATCCGGAAGATTAGTGGCAGCAGCGACCAGAGTACCTCCTCAAAGCAGTAGAGATGGGACAAGAAATGATGGCACTGACGATCAGATCCATGTTTTTCTCAGTTCATGTGATATCTCCACAGATATTAGCCAAGGATGGTCTCCCTCAATTAGCAGCACCAACAGATCAAGTACTCTTGTGAGTACCATAAATGGTCTAGGGACCAGCCCAGAAGAAGGTTCTTGTTTTGTCTATGATAATAGTGGTGCAAAAACTCATGTCCTTGTGAAGCACCGCACCTTTCTGGTTGGTACAATTCTATTGCCTGCTTGGTGTTTCATTATTCCCTCTTGGGTTCTCTTGTTTACGAAGGAGATATGCCAGCATGTATCTGTTTTTAATGATTAAATCTCCAGCCTGGTTCTGCACAATTTTTAAAAGATGCTCATGAATTCTAGATAATTGGTTACCAGAAAAAAATTGATATTTTTCACATTGTAGGTGGTGATAGAACATTTCTATGTTACAATATTTCAGTCAGTAATCACTGATTTCTGTCTTCTTCTGGTCACTATGACTAGTGTAACCGCTAAAAAATTAAAATCATCACATCAGAATAAAGTTGATGAACTATCTTCAACTGCTTGTGTTTCTGCTATAAATTTAGATGGTTTGTGGTAGTCGATGATAAGTTACTTATTTTTGGTGTAATACCCTTCAGAATTTTCTAGATTTTACTTCAAAACAAATCATACATTCTTAATATTACATTATGCATAATCAATCAGCTGACATTTACTGTAGATGAAACTTAGACATCTGTATGATTAGTCTTCAATGAGGTAATCTTTTCTGCATTTCTCAGGTAAAGCACCTGCATTGGTATCGCTTAGGAAGTGATGTTTCAATTTGCGAGTGCAGAAGTACTCGAGCCTGTCTACCTCCTAGCAAGTAAGTATATTTACCTTACATCATGATAATGGACAATCTATGCCCAAGCTCTAAACGCTAACTACTGGAATTCCTTGCACAGAAGCTTTCAATTTTAAACTGTGCTAATATATAATAGCTCTCCTTTGACTACAGCTCAAAACTCCCTTGGAAATTTATTTCAGTCTATTTTCTTGTTGCACAAATGAAACACAGAAAAAAAAGGAGAGAGAGCTGAAGACTCATTACTTGTATAATTGAATTGAAAATTTCTGTATATAACTTTTGGATAATAGGGGGCGATGCTAATGTCTGCTTGTTATGCTCTCTCTATTTTCTATTGATTTATCTCTCTACGTGAACTCCCTTGAACTTTATATGTGTAATGCTGGTAGTGTAAAGAACTGCTTTGTCTGCACCTGGTACCTCCATAAATCAAGTATATTTAGTAAAAGTGCGTTGCTGAATGAAGGGTAAATATCTGACAATGGTAGGATGTTTCGTTTTTCGGCAGCACAGATTTAATTGAAGAGACAAATTTAGTGTGGCATATTATAGGAATAGGTTCATGCATTATATGGTTAGAAGTTTCCAACATTGAATATTAGATTAGAGCTTTGCTACATATTCTTATTGTGACTTTTTGGAATAGAAGATTGATAACTTTTACATTGTATTGCATTTTCAACCCATATTTCTGCGTTACTGAGTTAACATGATTAAAAATTTATGACTTCATGTATCATTCAACAGGTATGGTATCATTATTTCATGTCTCCTATATCCTAATTAAACCCCCTTTTCAATTCTTCTCCTTGTGAATTTGCTTCATAACTTTGAAACTCGTTTGACTTTACTTTTACCAGGTTTTGGTTGTTTGAGCCTCGATGTGCCTCACATGATATAGGTGGTTGGTATGTAGAAACATATGGAAGAGATAAGAAGAACATGACAGCACTATCTCGGAGGTTTTGGGATGGCTTTGATGCAAGTGAGCAATTTGACCAGTAAGTGGGCAACATAAATCCTGAGAAAATAAGGGTGTCACATATTCTATTTAATCCTTGCATATTCGCCTGGTAATAAATAGAAACATGGGCTATGATTTCACACTCATAGCCGAATCTTTATGGCTTATCTTTATAAGTTTTTTGGCATTTTTATGTGAATTTAAATATTTCTTGAATATATTGCTTCCTTATTCCATTTCTGAAAAAAAGGTTACATTTCAACTTAGTATATACAGGAGTTCTTGTATATAAGAAGTCGAAATGCTGGCAGTTCTTAAGCTTGCGGCTGTTATGAAAAGCTGGTTAGAATATGCACCACTGAGAAGAATTCATTCTTTGTTTAATATCAACTAAAAATATGTCCAGTATGCTTTTTCATCAACTAAGCTTATTAGATGAAGATTCTTTTTTGTTTCCATGATTGCTAGATTGCCAAGCTGATGAATTAGGAGCTCTTGATTGCACTTGTTAGTTGTATCCTCTGCAGGAGGCTCCATCCAGCTATATATCTGATTGCTCTGGCATATAGAACTCTTGATATTGAAGCTTCTAGGAGAAGGAAAGCAGCAGTGAGTAATGTTGTTGAAGGATTACTTTCAAGGGTACTGAATTGGTGCAAAAAAGTTGTTTAACGAGTCCCTTGAGACTATATTCAGACTCAAACCTCTCCATAGGAGGAAGTAAATCCACAAAATCTGTATC
Source organism: Trapa incisa (assembly GCA_030064435.1). Classification (NCBI taxonomy): domain Eukaryota; kingdom Viridiplantae; phylum Streptophyta; class Magnoliopsida; order Myrtales; family Lythraceae; genus Trapa; species Trapa incisa. The sequence goes on along the minus strand of CM057784.1, from coordinate 6,937,865 downwards.
AAGTGCTGCCAAATTGGATATCTTAAAATGCTGCAGGACTCTTAGATGACCTGGTAAGTCCCACATTTTGATAGTTTTTGACGGATGGTTTCCTGTGGGATTGAGTGATTCATAAACTTTTTGCAGGAGTACTTGATATATCTGGAATAGTTTACTTGTTGAGCAAACTTGGAAGAAAGCTTTGGCAGTAAGTGCTGACTGTGATGTCATCTGGAGCCATTCTCCTTCCTTGTCAAAGCAAATTGTTGATAATAGAACCTATCAAAGTCGATGACTTGCAATCTTGCATTGGTGCTGGTGGAGTTACTAGGCTCAATCGTCCACCTTATCTCTGGTACGCCTGCCCCTATTCTCTGCTTCATTCCATAAATAATGAATAACCTTTACCTTGTACACCACTTGAAAATTAATCCTTAAGCATTTCTGTTAATGCATATTCTTATCCTTTGCCCTTTTCATTAGGTTCAATCGTCCTCCATTTCTTTTAAAGTGGGATTTCCTATTGACTTTCCCATTCATTAGAGAAGAGGAAAAAGTATGGAAAATATGTGCTGACTGATATGCCAACTAAAACATTAGAAGAATTGTGGCAATACCTGTGAACTGATCCTACTTTTTGGATTTAAAGACAATCATGGGCATATTGGTTTTTTGTCGGACAGAACTGAAGATCATAATCTCTTCCTCCAGTGGGATAGAAGAAGGTTAGAGGAAGGGTCCCTCCACATCTATGCTTATTACTTAGATAGTAGATAAACTATTTTTAATGTGTACTCTATTGGCACAAATCATCATATTTGACTAGGCATGGCTATATGAAGTTGATATGATGCAAGAGTCGCATTTGACAGGGAATAATAGTTTCATGCCTTGCGTGTGACTACTTGGACAGAAAGATGGCATGGTCAAAAGGCAGTGGCTCCATAATAGGAATGGCAATTGGGACTCCAATGCGGTCTTCGGGAGGCCGTGGGCACTGAATCATCCATTAGCACAGAGATGTAAGTTCTGGATATGACATAGTTGAAATATATTGCTACTCTCTTAGATTGCTTTCTATAGTTGTTCATGTACATTGGGTTAGTTTATAAATTTATATTATTTGGGCAAGAATTGCTGGATCAATTTTCTTAATACAAACTCACTTGTAACATGAATATAATTACCATATTTAATTAAATCTTTATTTAACAAAAGTATAAGTTTGATATTTTTTTATAAATTTAAGTAGAATATGAGTCGAATATTTTTTCATAAATTATATATAAGTAAGAGTACACATATTTGATAACATATAAGAAAATATACGTATAAATTATTATAACCTATAAATAGTAGAATCCTTATAATTTTTAATATTTTTTGTATTTGAGGCATATGTATAATTTTTCTAATAATAGAAAGAAAAAAATATATATTTTTATATGTAATCTGAATATGATGACTTATGGGCAGCGAAGATATATCAATCCAAGATGTACTTCTCCACCATCAGCCTATATTGGAGGATATGTAATAATTCTATTAGATTTCTTTACACGGACTATTAGAACTCATCTGTTTTGTCAGCTGAAAGCATAAAAGTGCAGGAATTATCTGTAATTATTCTGGCAGGTGTGAGATCACCATTACAAAACTATCTTAGGCATTGCCGTAAAATATCTAATTGTTTCAAAAGAACATCTCAATGGATGACTGACCAACCAAAAGAGAATAATGAAATGATCAGCAAGTTTTTGAGATAGTCAGATCAGATCATACCAGTAAAGTTGGGGCCCATATAATCCAAAAGTCCTTGTGCAAAAAGAAAAATATAATCCAAAAGACAGGCTACAGAGAAGTGAACTGAAGCTTGTGCATATGCCAACAGCCATATCCTCGTCAGTAATTGTATATCAACTGTAAGGAGCAATAATTTTTTGCAAATTGCAGTCATCATCCAACTACACGTAAAAACTCTAAATTTCTAAACAACAAAAAATAAGGAGGAAAATGAGTTATCGGATGAACCTTTTCATGTTCAAGAACCATCCACGTCTCAAAGCTAAACGAAAATATTGAAGAGCCCACGGACAGTAAACTTGGATGTGAAGTCAATCTCTTCCAAACACCAAAAAAAGGTGCAAATTGCAGACGATTAGAGACATTTTCTTCTGACCTCTACAGAATGCAACGCCGTGTCAAATTTCAACAGTCCGCCTAGCTATCCAGTACACTAATAGCCAAACAGTGTGAACTTTAGTTTAAGGAAATTACCCTAATAAAAGAATATTGCACGCACAGTATCTCTTTCCATTGAATGGCTGATTATTTTCCTTTTTTATGTGAGCTACACTATCTCCTAATGAAAATTACAGAAATGGCTCCTGCCAACTGAATGACGTGAAAATATGAGTTTCAAGAATGATTCCAATCTAGATAAGAGTGAAAAACTTAATCAAGTAATTTATCAAAATGGACGCCAATAGTTCTAGATGCAGAGGATCCATTTAGCTGCAAATAATTCTGCGTCTAAGCTTCGAAAATTTATGTAGAATACCCAGGCATCTATTATCAGCAATTTCCCTTTTACATTACCATTCTTGGACATAAAAAGAAGAAAACAAACATTACACATGATGAACAGTATGGATAGTTCTAGAAAAACTAGTTGGAGAGGCTGAACTTACAGAATATTAGAAAGTACTCCTAAGGTAGTCCCCATGATAAGGGAGCCTCCAAATCCAACAGAAACGATAAACCGCATTTGTTCTCTACTCACACCATAATAGCTTCACTCAAACTCTCCAAACACTGACCAGAATCCTTCCATTGCTGTACAAGAAACATATTGGTGAAGGATACATAAAACATTCTCATATTTGACGAGAGTATACAATTCATTGACATGACAATATTCAAATTGGCAAGATTACACAGTAAAAATAAGTCAGGGTTGATGGTATGATGACACGCAATCTGAATACCCTCATTCGCATCAATATAATTATCGTTAAAGTGAAATTTCCTAACACGTGTTCATCATTTCTTATCTTTTTTGGACCATAGCATTTCTTATCTAAAAATTGACTAAGGAAGAGAGTAACAATATATGAGCATACTTTTTTCTCTCTCTCAATAATCAAAGTGCAAACAAAACTTAGTAGTTTAAAAATCCTCTGCAGCATACACAGACTTGAAGATGTTATAGTTACTAATTCTGTCCACCGTTTTAAAGAGAAAGGATGTGAAGAAATTCAGACTGAAGATGATCGTCTTTGAAACTAGCAATTACTAAACTAGCATCCGAAAAATCCAACATATCATCTAAAATTCAAGAAGATATTTGCAAATAACCATATGCACACGCACACAGTCGTCCGGAAAGGACGTCCAATTTCGTCGATAGCTTCCAAAAATCCAGAGAAGCATTGGAAATTTCTAGAGTGCGAAACATAGGGAAATTTCGTACATATTATATTCATCTATACATGTTTTCAGATACACAAATGTGAGAACTCACTTGAAGCTAGAGAGTAGATCAGCAAGAAGTTGCGCTTGAAACGAAGAAAAGATTGGCGAAACTCCGAGCTGGAATGGAGAGGGAGACGCGCTTATGGTAGCGTAAGATAGGAGGAGGACCGAAAGCATACATGCAAAGGAAATGGAGATGAACAGACCGAGCTCTCGATCACCACTCCATCGCTTCGGTGCCTGAGCCGATAGAGGAACCGAAGTGGTTCGAAATTCCAGCAGAGGCCTAAGCGGAGAAATTCTTATAGCTCCGATCGGTAAAATCACACTCAGATCTGAGAGACTGGAGGAGCAATCGATGGTGCTCAGTAGAGAGTAGAAGATTTCGCGGCTAACTGCAAGTGAGAGGAGAGCTAAGGAGAGGAAACACAAAAAAGGAGTGAGCCCGAAACCTCGCTTTATATGTACTTGGACTTTGCACACTAATTTTTACCATTTTCCATTTAAGCCCCTATATTTTAGGTTTCATCGAATATAGTCCCTAATTTTTTTAATTCATCGGTTTGATTAGTTTGTACCAATAGCTTCCCTTGACATTTTTTGGCAATATGGAGAATATGCAAATATGACTATTTCAAATAGGAACTAATTGTCTGTAATCCACAAACTGAAGTATTTTAATTTGAATCAAACTGCTAAACGAACCATTTCATGTTATATATCAAGAGAGAACCTCTGCAACAACATTTGAACAGGAACAACAGCATAGTGGACAAGCCCCTGTACCAGCTAGCCAAGAGAACCTAGCTATGATGGACCAACTGTAATTAATGGACCGCACTCCAACCTGCTGAAAGCAATTAAAGCAAAAGTTAATAATGAAGTGAAGGAAAAGAAAGCCCCGCTCTCCCAACTGCCCTAACCAATCTTCATCATAGATCTAACTGCAACAAGATCAACCGACCACTCTTGGGCAAGTTAACTTTTCACCCCTCTCGGAATCAACGCAGTCATCAGCTTCATGAGAGCGCTAGTGGGGAAGCCGGCAGGTTCAGGTCGAAGCCATGATAGCCCTGCGGGCCGATATTCTCCGTCTCTTCGGCTGATGCTGAGCCGTTGCCTCCTTCGAAGTGGCGGCGCTTGTGGCCACCCAGGGCCTGGCCGGAGGCAAAAGTCGTGAGACAGATGGAGCACTGGTACGTCCTAGAGGCGATATGACTCATCGAATTCACCGAAGCCGGCTTTCTTGGCAATGGGGTGGTTCGAGAGGGCGAAGCAGGGCGGTGAATGGTGGCGGAAGTTTGGTGATCTTTGGCCGTCGGCGCCTTGGTCTTGTGTCTGCCCTTGTGCCCGCCTAGGGCTTGGTAAGATGAGAACTTCCAGTGGCAGATGGTGCAGATATGGCTGTTTCCGGCGGTAGGAGGTTGGCGGCGGTGGATGGAGACTTCGGCTGTTCTTCCACGGCCTCGTGCCAGCATGAGGAGGCAGAGAGCCAAGTATTCATCTTGGGACCGGGGGATGAGGCCGTGGAGAGGGGACAGCTTGCTCTCATCCTTGATTGGCAATCGTCCAAGTCGTGTTCATGGGGAGTAAGAGCCATGAGAATTGGTGAAGATGGAGAATTGAGGGCCATGAGAAGTTATGCAGCTAGCTGGCTTGAGGAAGGGAAAGAAGTAGGAAAGAGTGAGGGTGGGTGTATCTAGCCCATAAATATTAGTTCTGACTACATGAGATTCCACTCAAAAAGTAAAAGTCCTAATGTCAAATAGATAGATATATGTATGCTTTTATAGGAATGAAAGGAATAAATAGAATTTGATGACTATTCATGAGTTGCATCAACTCCATCTTTCATTGAACCCCAATTTGAAGATCTTAAAAACCAGATCAATCATGTTAAGCCAATAATTTTTTAGATATGATTATCACTATTATGACTAATTTGGCTATACTCTAATAGAATATGCCAAAAAGGATATGACTTCAACTCCAATATGACATTAGGACTCATAAGACATCAACTGCAATATGGACTCTCTTAACTGACCTAAATCTTACAACTGCAATACTCAACCTCACCGGCAGTAGCATTCTCACCAAGAAAACCGAACTCCTGTCCCATCGAGAAACCGGTCCGTGTGCCACCCTTTGCTCTGAAGTTCCTGGAGAAACTTGGGAAAAACACGGTTCACCTTCTCGTAAGCTTCCTGCACAACTTCAAGCCTTAACCCAGGAGATGAACCTGACATATGAGTTGCATGAGCAGCGACCATCCAGCCCTTCAATGCGTCTGCGCCTGTTGCAGTTTGCTCCAGAACCATATTGGTGCATTTCTCACCTTCACTCAGAACAAACTTTTCATCTGGTAGAATCTCTTTCCACTCGTTAAGTTTTGAGGGTCTAACAACACCCCGCAAAGGTCTTCCAACTTTGACATTTCCAGATCCGGGGATCAGTCGGCCTGGGAATAGAAGATTTTCGCGGTATCTTAGGTCTGCTGGGCTTGATACTTTGCCTGTCTACAATCATGGAAAATATACGCAGTTTAAAACTTAGGATCTTAGTTTAAGAAATATGACTTCAGTTCATGAAGCAAACCTTAAGAAAATCCTCAACAATCATTGCAGTTCTCTGAGGGTTTAACGTGTTGACCGGGACCGACTTCATCTCTTGCACAACACAGTACACATGTATGACTGAAAGCAATGACCCTCCAACCAACTGCAAGGAAACACAAGACTTGGGTATAATTTTAGCTACTCGAAAGCTTACAAGCACTAGTGTGCCTATGTTTCCTCAATTGCTTGTAATTTTCAAGCCCCAGCTTTACTTTCTTGCTCGGTTCTAGTCATGACAGCATCCAAAGGTGATTTTGGATTCTTAAGTAAGGGGACAAGGAGGAGAACCTAGGAATGCCGACCACTACGAGCAATCAGGATCATGAAAACAGTCGAGGCTACATATTTTTCAAGTGAAAGTGTTCAAATCATCTCTACCTTCTGTCTTTCAAGTTTCAACCAAGGACATTGAGGGTCAAAATATCACATGCTAGGCAGTGAAGGAATGAAAGCTTTGTCATACATTTATTTATTGTCTTGTACCTTTCCTTGTGTTGTGGAACAGACTGTGGATGCCAGCTGAATCCCCACTCCAATACCAAAAACATTCAAGAGAGTGGAAATGGCCTCCCCTTTTGCAAAAAGGTCACTGAGATTGCCTTCCTTGGCAAAAGAGGAATATATTGGTAATCTTGTGGCTCTCGCTGCAACAACTGCCATTCCCTGTCAATTCCCAAATCAAAGATCTTAATCTTCCAAATAGACCTTGGTTTCAAGAAAATGTATCTTCTACATAAACATTTACCAAGAAAGCAGTTTATTGATAAAATTCATCAGGTTTCTCGGTCATTGTCTAGTCATACATTAAGCAAACACACCCCTGTTTTCATCATTGCTTTGTCAATTGAAGATTAGTTCATTTTGCATCTTCATAGATATCCAATGAAATTATAACAATATACAGACGATAAGCGGGTGCTTCCCCTTTTCAAAATTTGCTGGATCATGATACCGTTGAAGCTCATTCTTACATGTGTATGAACCCTGAGGATAAGACAATACAACTCATACAAATAAATGTACCTTCGCAAAATTTCCAAGCCCTGCCATTTCAAGAAAAAGCTGTGGACACAAAGGAGAGAGGACTTCTAAGCCAGTTCCGAAATCATAGAGTACATCAGCTGGAGAAAGAAAGGAAAATGCCACATTTATTAGGCAATCAAAAGATTGTGAATAAAGAAAAATAGATTGCAGTAAGAACTTGAAACTGCTGCTGATTAGGGAATGCAGCATAAGAAGGGATTGCAAAATATGCTACAGTTGATGTGCAAACCTAAAATCCTCCAGCTTTTAGGTTCTGAATCCATTCTAGCACCTAAATTGCTGCATATGAGTTTTCCAACATGCTGCATTCCATCCTTCAAAATCTGCAAAGAAAAAGGTGGTAACTTCCTGGAATAAGAACTCAACCTGACAATACCAATGGGTTAGGAACCTAATCAAAACTTACCCAACTCACAACTGTAGCTTGTGCTGGGGTAGGTCGTAAACCTGCAGCAAATAGTAGGGACTGCAAAGGAGTAAGCCTGTGGAAAAGGTTCCACCAAATAAGTGCAGTAGTATTAAATGAGAATTAGTCGGTGTGGAACTAATGAATTCCCTTGAGTGCATTAGTTCATACTCAAGGAATTCAGTTTCCTAAAGATTGGCATGAAACACGAAAAGTTACTTCTACTCATGAGATTATAACACAAATGGCAAGACATATCTAGTAGTACAATATGTAAGTTCAAAGAAAGAGACCTGAGTCGATAATACAGAGAGTGTGGCACTGGTGAAGTGTTGTATTGCCCGGTACTGTGTGTATCTGAGATAACCCTCATGCACACTGCAACAGTGACAAATCACGAGAATTCTGGGTTAAGTTAATAACTTGATGTAAAAGAAACTCGAATGGGTCATTGTGGTGGAAAAGGGTCATCTACCTATAGGGATAGCCCGAGGGGAAAAACTTATTGAGGAAGGAATCGACCACCCTATGAACAACTGGTCTCGAGTCCTCCAGTACCTTCATCTGTAAATACCAAAATAAACAAACAAAGGAGCTGGATCTCACAAGTTATATAAAATAAAAAATATGTAGAACATTTACAAGTTTTTTCCAGGAGTGGTGTCTAGTTGCAGAATGCCCTTATTACGTTCATAAACACATCATTCTATCAGTCACACTGAAGGAGACAGTGGCAGCCTATATTCTTTCTAATTACTGACCGAGAGCAGCAAAAAGCTTATAAAGTAATTGCTGTGTCCAAACTTCCAGGTAGGTTGCAAACTACATGTCAATACTCAAGCATCAATCACGATTATGGAGACCTAGCGCCTCACTTCTCACCCACACTATATCAAACACATAATGGCCACTCCCGGAAAAGATAAGTACATCTGAGCATCACGCAATTTCATCGAGCTTGGGGTCGAACTCGGTCATTCCCCAAGTCCACAGGCAGCTAAGACGTTAAAAAATTCACAAGTACTACTCGAGAGCCGAGCCACTTGAATCGCCTACCAATGACAATGCTACGGTCACCAGACGAACACAACTGAGAGGACGAAGAGTAAAAGAAAAAAAATACGCAAAAGGAGGGATAACAGCAAGCTCACCGAAAGGACACCGCTGGAGTCGAAATGGAACTGGCGGGATACGGAATTGGAGGTCTCGACCCACTGAAGCGGCTCGTCATAGGGCTTGGAATCGAGCTGGGATATCTCCTCCTTCCACTTCAATCTCATAGTCCTCATCACCCTCTCCTGAATCAGTACTCGATCACAAGTTAACAAAATCCAAATCTAGCTGAGCTCAAACGCACACAGATTGGAGGTGGTAAGAAGGGAAAGTCAGAGCCCATACTTGAAAGTTCATCATTTCATCAACTTTCCATCCACTAGCAACCACTAATGGGTCATTTTCTAATCTGACCAGCGAGGGAAAACTGCAGGGAGAAGAGAAGTTGTTTGAGGGGATGGCATCCAGGAGTCCAATTGGATTTAAGCCGAAAAAGGATAAGAGAACCGGGCCGACTATGGGTGGCCCAAAATTAAGAAAAAGTTTTGTTAAGAATGGGATTCGAACCCATGCCATCTCGGCCATCTTGACTTAACAAAATTAATTATTATGTAAATTTATAACTCGACTAACGTACGAGCCTTGACTCTAATCATTTTTATTAAAATAATATTTTTAAAAGAATTAAATCAAATAAAAAATTATTATAAGTAAATTAGATTAACCACTAATAATTCATACTTTTTTAAGTGAATATAAGTTTAGTTGATTATTTGTTCACAATTCTCTCTAATAAATATTATGTATTTTTTAGAAAACCCTAATGCAATAATATTTTAAACTTACAATTTCCCCATATAACACTAATCTTTATAGTATATTACTTTTATATTAATCTAACATGCATATATAATATACAAGTTAAATGTGAAGAAACTTTATTTGAATTATTATATTAAATAAGTAATGCATTTAAGCTATTATACAAATACTAAGTTTGAACCCAAAAAAGAAATGATAAGACAAAGCATGAACCATGCATGCTCAAGTTGCCATTGTACTATGATTCATATGACTGTCTGCTGATAGGTTCAACAGGGCAAACTTGGATTTGTCCCCAGATACACATCATCAGTTCAAGGAAGCCATCTTCTACTGCATATGGATCTTGAAGGCAGATGACTAAATGGGTTGATATGTGGCAAACCAACAAAAGGATCTCATGTTAAGAATAGCAAAAGTGGCATATTATTCATCCAAATACCTGCTGTGCTGTTTCCTCTAACAAAAAAGCATGTAGATGCTCCTGAATAGGAGCAACTGCAGCTAAAAAGAAAAGGTACATAAAATGGAGCGTGAACATTTGCAGAGATCCTGTGGTCATTTCATCTCCCACACATCATTATAGAGATCACAGTGCTCCTGCACTATCAGCATAGCTTTGCAGAAGAAATTTCATCTCCATCTTGAAACTCTGCATGGCCTTCTGAAGAAAAATCCCGAGTTTAAATTGCTTCTGTCACTAGTTTTGCCAAAACTAAAAATGAAAAAGAAAAGAGACAGCATATAGCATTTCAGACATTTTACTAGGAGGAAGAAGATCAGAAATCAATCCCAAGTGCCATCACTGTCCCTTAGACAGGGATTAACTTGAGACCAGCAGAAACAGGCATTCCTATGAACCCGAGGAATATGCTGACCGACCACTGTGTGTAGGAGAGATGGGACGTGTTAGCAAATGTTCCCAAGAATTCGATGATTATGATTTGGAAGATTACGGTGCAGCTCAGGACTCCCACAAAGACGTCATTGTTAAGTATGCCTTTGAATACATTCATCTTCTCCATCTCACGAGAGCTTATCTCATTGAAGACCTGAAATGAGGAATCAAATCCAATCGCTTGTCAGACTCTCATTGAGTGACTAATAAACACAACACATCGGCTTTAAAGATCATGACTTCATAAGAACTTCACCTGGCAGAAGACGAATGAGTTGAAGATGAGGGTGTTCAAGGTAAGGTCTGAGTCGTCACCAGTGAGCTCCAAAAGAGTTTTCCCTTTGGCCTGAAGAAACCATATCACAAGAAACTGATACATGGACTGCCCCAAGATGTTCCTCCACATGACATTGCTTATAAAGTTGCCTTTTCTTCCTACAGGCGATTGCTTCATCAGGGCATCATTTGGAGGCTCGGTTGCAAGGGCAAGTGCACCAAGTGTGTCCATTATCATGTTGACCCAAAGTAGCTGAACAGCTGTGAGAGGGGCAGACCCTGGAAGGAAGATTCAAGCAAGAGATGTTATCACAAATCACTTTTCATAATCTGTTCATAAAGACCAGACCAATTGTTACTGACCAGTCAAGCATGCAGAAGAGAAGTTGACAATCAGTGCAACCACATTGACAGTAAGTTGAAATTGCACAAACTTCTGAATGTTAATATACACGGAACGCCCCCATTTGGCAACAGTTACGATGGTGGAGAAATTATCATCCAAGATTATAACATCAGCACTCTCTTTGGCAACCTGATACAGCAAATCTTGATAATCAAAATGATTTGATAATCCCTTAACCTTTACCATATTTCTACAAGTCTAAGAGCAAACAAAAGTTTTAGATAAATCCATCCATTAATTGTATTTCAACAAAGAGTGGAAGAACCTCTGTGCCAGCTATGCCCATAGCAAGTCCAATGTCTGCCTCATGAAGTGCAGGGGCATCATTTGTTCCATCACCGGTCACAGCTACAACTTCTTCAAATGTAGTGCGCAAGTGCTTAACCAGTGTGTGTTTGTCTAATGGTGATGATCGAGCCATCACCTGAAAATGAGACATAAATTTTGATCAAGCCCTGCTAAGCAGTTTAGGAAACCAAGATAATCTATAAGACTAACACAGAGAAATGGTACCTGAATTTTCGGGATTAGCTTGAGCAACTCTTCATGACTCTTCTCTCGGAAATCTGGGCCTTCAATAGCTATACCATCATCAGTGAGAATGCCACACTCCCTAGCAATTGCTTTGGCAGTGTTGATGTTATCTCCGGTAACCATTCTTACTATGATGCCGGCAGACCGACAGATTGCAACAGATTCCTTCACACCAGGACGGACAGGATCCTTAATACCAACGATCCCAATGCAAGTGTATCCCGATTCAGGAATAGGACTGTCCGCTGTAACATCACTTCCCAGATCCTTGTAAGCAAGGCAGAGAGTCCTCAGCGCCTCGCTAGCAAACTGATCAATGGTGGCTTTCAGGTGGTTGGTGGATACTTCATCCAGCGAGACAACTTGGCCATTTGAATCAATGAATTTCTCACAGGTAGCTAGTACTATCTCTGAAGCGCCCTTGCAGTAGGCCCTGAACCCCTTCTCAGGAAGCTCAACAACAACTCCCATCCTCTTCTTGGTTGAGTTGAAAGGCTCAACCTTGATGATCTTCACTAATTCACGCTCGGTTTGGAAGTCTCCGCCCAGAGACAGCCCGAATTCTAATATGGCCGTCTCCGTCGGGGTCCCAAGGATCTCGGTCTTTCCTTGCTTGTTCACAACTACTTCTCCACCCGTGTTGGTGAATATAGACTGGAGGAGAATCTTCAGTGCTGGTTCAGGAATTTCAGAGGATAGATCCGTGCCCTTGTTCATTTCCTTAACGCTCATGCACATGCATGATTTCACCACTGTCATGCGGTTGGTTGTAAGAGTGCCGGTCTTGTCACTGCAAATAGTTGTTGCAGATCCCATGGTCTCACAAGCAGCCAAATGACGGACAAGGGCTTTGTCATTCATCATCTTCTTCATGGCAAAAGCAAGGCTTAAGGTGACAGCTAATGGTAATCCCTCAGGGACGGCAACAACAACGATTGTAACCGCAACGGCAAAGGATTCTAGCATTGCTAAGGCGTCATCACCCGACCAGCTTAAGTAAGTTCCTTCCTTCCATTTCCGACTAACTAATGCTTGCACTAGAACAGCAAACGTCACCACAGCAAAGAAAAGACCTATCTTCCCAATAATTGTAGCCACACCATTCAACTTAACCTGTAATGGAGTTTCATCATCGCCTCCTTCACTAAGAGTTGCCATTAATTTGCCCCATTGTGTTCTCATCCCAACGGTGGCTACCAACATCTTGCATGACCCATCACGCACTTTTGTTCCAGAGAGCAAGAATGGGTTCTCTGCACTAGCCATTACTGGTTCGCTTTCCCCGGTTAAACTCGATTCATCAATCGAAACAGAGAAACCGGAGATGAAGAGGCCATCTGCAGGGACTTGGTCTCCGATCGAAAGATGCACAACATCCCCAGGGAGTAATTCATATATAGAGAGCTTCTGCCGGTATCCATTCCTTGTTACCTGGACCGTTATCTTCTTCTTCTCATTGTCCAGGTCCTTAAATTGCAACGACTGGCGATAATCGCTCGATGCAGTGACAAAAACCACCAACAGGATACTTGCAACAATCCCAAGACCATCATGGGCACCATGTGGCCAACCTTCCATGGCAATTCCAACTATCAAGGAAACAAATGCACATGCTGCAAGTATCATAAGGGTCATATCTTGTAATGCTTCCCACACAAAGACCCAGAAGCTCCGAGATTCGCTCTCAGCAAATTTATTTATACCAAAAATCTCTTGCCTGCGGTCCAGGAGATCGGAGTCGGTGGTGAGCCCACTGGTGGTTGATGTGGAGAGCTTTTTGGCAATACCATCTACTCCGCCATGGAACTTGAACTTCTTTATGTCATGGCCTTCAACTATGGATCCTAGCTCTTCAGCACAGATTTGAAAGCCAGCTGCTTTGACTCCCTCAGGAACAGTGTAATCACTCGGTTGAACACCTGAAACAAAATTACATCATGCGTCACACAGGTTAACTCCATGGAAGATTGACATTTTCAAGCTTAACTTGCCTTGGATGAACTGGAATGCAGCCTTTGAAACCAGCACTGCAATCCTCAACTTCTCCTGTAAGGATCAAAATAGAAAACTAATAAGCAACGAAGGGGTGGGGGGACATCTTGGCATCTAAAAATTGTAGCTTTCATCTGCAATTTCCAGGCTTCACCTAAACAGACAGAGTGACAGACCTGATTGGTTCTGCGCATCGCAGCAGCCTCGCCGCGCTTGGAGAGGTTGGCGGTGAAACGGAACCTGCGTTTCGGATTCTTCACAACGCCGCAGAGCTTCCTCCATCTCTCGAGCACCTCCTCCGACGAGTGCTTCGCCTTCACGTCAAAGTTCTCGTTCAAATAGCTCTCCATGATCGCCCCTCACTCAGCTCAGCCACAGCGTCTTGCCTCTCAAACACCGGACCCGGCAACGCTAGACATCAAATAGGAACTGCCGTGTTTGCAGTTTTTACTTTTTCCTCTCTTTCAAGAAAAGTGATAGAGGTGCCCGCGGGAGGATGGGGGAAGTTTTAAGGCAATTTCTCTTTCTTACCGCCCGCTCCTCTCTCTCCCTGGTCCTGCAGTGAGCGAGATTGTCTGAGAAATTGTGGGCCCTGTGAGGAAGAAGAAGAAGATGGTAAGAGAAAGATCCGAAATTTGGTGCTGTCTTTCTGCTCTACGTTTCTTTCGAGCTTTTCGGGATCAGCTTTACATGCGAATTAGTCAAAGTTGCAGTTTTTAGTTAATTTCCATCTCCATTTCCACTTTTTGCCAAAACATATTTCCATTCCCCTGCTCGTAGGCCATAGGATGTCGAAAATACTCTGTTTTTTTCTCCATTGAAACGATCCACAGTTCCACCCATAAGCTTTTTAACTAATGCAGGAAGAACTCTTTTGCTTCCCTCATGCATAAGAAGAACTATTAGCTGATTCACTTATCCTTTTTCCTTCACCTTCTTCTTCTTCAATGACGAGCAATGGGCCCGGACTCTTCTCGGAAATCGGAAAGAAAGCCAGAGGTAAACTGTCAGGATCTTCATCTTCTTTCCATCTCAATGCCTTACTCTCAAGATCCATCCTTTTGATCTTGCAGATATTCTGACCGCAAACTACAACACAACCAAGAAGATCTCCATCAACACTCGCAGCTTCGACAATGGGGTGGCAAGTTCACCTGCCTCCTCAACATTTCTCTTTGTTTCTGTGATTAGCATCTGCATTGATTTACAGTCACGTCCATCGATCATGATCCCGGTAATCTCTGAAGAGTTTGGTTAACTTACAACAGGTTCTTACATCGACATCCTTGAAGGATGGGGGAGTCTCTCTTGCACTTGTTGGTGCAGAATACACCTACAAGAATTCCCTTATCCATGTCATCCTCGATACTGAATCGCAGGTAAACTTGATCGGGCTAAAATTCGGTTTTTGCAGAGGAGTTATCTGATCTGCATCTAAGGATGATCTGATCTCCGCCTTCTAACAGATTTTAACCACGGCGACATTCACGGAAATCCTCCCATCTACCAAAGCCATCGCCTCGTTCAAGTTTCCCGACTGTAGCTCCGGCAAGGTACTCGCACATTCCATCCTCCAGATCTCCTGATGCACTATGTTGAGATATAAGCATCACTGAAATGAAGACGATTGAGTAAAACAACTAGGGCTTATAGAAGAAAACTGGTCTGAGTTATCATTGCCATTACCTTTTGTGCAGATTGAGCTCCAGTATTTCCATGATCATGCAACATTAAGCACTTCAATGGGACTGAAACAGTCTCCTGTCATTGACATCTCTGCAACTGTGGGCACATCAGATATAGCTCTCGGTGGAGAGGCAGGATATGATACGAAATTCGGCAGCTTTACTAAGTACACGGCCGGCGTGTGTGCCCGTAAGTCCGACGCTTGTGCTGCCGTCATTCTGTAAGTGTCATTCTTCAAGCAAGTTCTATCAGCAGCATTCACACTAATCTAGTAAGATCAAGATGAAAGAGGTCTTTTTTCCCATCTTTTGGTTCCTCCCATTTCTTAGGGCTGATAAGGGGAACACCATAAGGGCAACCTATATGCACCACCTTGATAAGCAGAAGAAGAACTGTGCAGTCGGAGAGATCATGAGGAAGTTGTCAACCAATGAGAGCATTGTGACTGTAGGAGGAGTGTATGCTGTGGACCCCCTGACGGTGGTCAAGGCGAAGCTGAACAGCTATGGGATGCTGGGAGCGGTTCTGCAGCACGAGATCATACCAAAGTCAATGCTGACCATATCTGGTGAAGTTAACACCAAGGCTCTTGACAAAGCAACCAAGCTTGGCTTGTCCATTGCCCTTGTTCCATGAGCCACCCCATTTCCAACATGATGATCAATGTCTAATTTCATATTCATATTTTCATTTTTTTTTTCAGATTTTGATGTTGGCAGCGCCAGAAATGTGCCATTAATAAGTGATCAATAGGCACAGTATTGTTAGGAATGACAGTATATTGATAATTCAAACTTGGGAAGAAGTAACCTGAATGTAAAAAATTCAAACTTGGGAAGAAGTTACCCTGATAAAACTCCATTTAAGTGTCATTTAGGAATCCAACAAAAATTCTATATGATTGACCCCTGACATTGATGTAAAGGATTTCAAAACGAACTCCATAGAGGTATCATACAAGGCCTCGCTCGCAGAATCTTAGCATATAGAATCAGATCCCAATAGTTTTATCAGGAATCAAAACGTGAAGGCAGAATTAGAACTTTGTTTTCACTCTTCATTCGATGAGCTTAATCCACGTTCTCCATGATATCCTCGGCGGTGAACTTGTTCCCCTTGTCCTTATCAGCGGCGACGCGTCCCTTGGCCTTTCGTTCGAGAAGCGACTTCCGGTCCTTGTCGAGGCGGAGCTTCGTGATCACCACCTTCGACGGATCGATACCGACGTTGACAGTGGATCCATTCACCTTCTCGCGAGTAATCCGCTCGATGTGAATCACCCACTTCCTACGGTAAACCTGCACGACCTTACCCTCGCGGCCCTTGAAGGTACCCCTGACGACCTGAACCTCGTCGTCCTTGCGCACCGGCATCGATCTCACGTTGTACTTCGATCGGAGGTCGGAGCTCAGAGGCGCACTCATCAGGATCCTCCGTAGGCTCGACGGCGCCGTGAAATGCGCTTTCCGGTTCTTTCGACGGGAGCTGCTAACCCTAGGGTTGTACTTCATCGTGGAACTGGGTTTCTAGGAAGAGACGAGCGAGAATAGGTTTCCCACTTACACTGCAAGTTAAATATTGGTCAACAAAATAAAAACGACGACGTTATGATGGACCGATTTTCCCTTTTAGAGGTTTGCTGGTTGGCCCGGTTCAGCAAGGGACCGGTCCAAGCCCAAATATTGTGTAGTAAAAGATATATAAAAATATATTTAAAAAACAATTAAAAATCTAAAAATTATTTAAAATAAATAACTTCTAAATTAGTATACCGACTCTCACCGGTCATACTACAATTCTTTTCAAACTTTTAATATCAAATTATAACCCCCAAGTCAAACAATTAATTTATCAACTATTTATTGTCTTCTATAAAACCAATATATCATACGTACTTTCCTTATATTATATAAGGGAATTAAAAAAAATAAAAGTAAATGTTAAATTAAAACTAATAAATAATAATTTATTTTTTAAACAGTCAACGTAAGGCATATTAAAAAGAATTGATTACAAATTAATTAAAATACAAAATATTACCAATTTGTCCAATTTTCAAAAGTTATTATTTTTAATTATATATAATTTCAACCTTTTATTTATTTATAATACTCGTATTTTATAATAACACGGAAACTCAAAACACAAAAAAATTACTAAATTTGTGAAATTAATCATACTTATAATATATACTATTGTTGAAAAAAAATTAAAATTATAAATGTATTACAATAAAAATTATTGGTATCCTAAAAGCCATGTGGTTCTCTTATCAATTATAACGTCGGCATCTTTAATTGTAGTAAATAATGCATAATTGGCATCTAACTACCAGATATGCCAAAACAATGCACGGTTCAGCTTCGAGAAGAAAATCAAAAGTCACTTATGCTTGAGTTGAGATACTAGCCATAAAAGGTCGGCTCTTCGGTTCTCCATAATTATAATCCCTTGGCCCTTTGGAAACTCAGGTAGTATTTGCACCATGAAGCCCAATTTACTGATAAGAACAATCAAATTTGATAATTGGAGTAATTCACTAGATAGTATAGGATGATGCTATTGCAGATGTTCAAATTTTCATGGCAAAGCTGCACCAGTCAACACCACAAAACCCTAATTCTGCAACTTGCAAGTGTGGTAGATACTCTAATTTTTACTCTATGGCGGACATATAACTGGACGGAATCCCTAGGTATGTTTTTTGAATGAAGGAAGGACCAGCAGCGGGATCATAAAATGGAAAGTGGAACTTAAATACCCTCATTGAATGAGGCCATCCCTCACCACATGCACTGCAATAAATTCCTTCACCAAATCCTCCGCAAAATGAAATTTACATCTCTCGTGTACTTATATTTCCTCCTCTCACTCCCTAAATCCAGAAATCAGGTAGAAGAGAAGGATTAGAGATAGAGAGAGATAGAGTGCTGCACTTGGAAGAAAGCCGAGGGCTTTCTAGGGTTTACAGAGATCTGATCAGCAGCTGCCGTCATGAAGGGCTGGAGTCATCTGGGAGTCGTCGAGACGATCTACGAAGAAGATGATGATGAAGAGGAAAAAGAAGAGGAGCTCCACGAGGAGCAGATTGTGATGCAGGATTCTTTAAGCTCTTCCATCGTCTCCCCCTCTTCTGCCGCCAGCTCTCCCTTCGCCACGGCTTCTCTGGCCTCTAGGGTTGAAGGATGGTCTGTGATCCAATACTCTTGTTCTTTTTTTCCCATCACACTCTTCTTTATTCTTTTCACCGGTTCTTGATTGTGTTCTTATCTTAGATCTTGTGAACTATTATGAAAATTAGGGATTTTTTTTATATTTTAAATAGAATTCAATCTTCCTTGATCATCCCTTCATTCCGATTCAATTCAGGTCGGTGGCAAATGGGTGCGAACCAAATGTGGTGGTTCGGGTCAGAGGGACTAGTTTTAGCCTTCACAAGGTTTATTCCCTATTCTACCCCTAATTTATTTACTATGGTTTTTTAAAATAATATATTTTAGAATATGACCAAATTTCTTACATAATATAATAATTATGTAATAATGATATACAATTAATAAATTATTTAATGCTATATTTGGCAAGAAAGGGAAATTTTTCTTCCTCTTTCCTCTTAATAAATAGGGGAGACAATTTTCAATTTCCATAGAAATATTGTCGCATAGGGTTATTTATGACATTTCATCTCCTACATTAACGTAGGATCCTCTGACTTCACGGAGCAGCTACCTCAGATGGCGCCTGACGACGCGGTCGGACTTAACCATCGCCCCACCGTTGAAGATAACGGCGGCTACGTTCCACCTCGTGGCGGAATTCTGCTACGGCGCACGCATCGTAGTGACACCATTCAACGTCGCCGCCCTTAGGACGGCGGCTGAGCTGCTGGAGATGACGGAAGGGGATGGCGACGGCGGGGACGACCTGAGGCTCGTGACGGAGGCGGCTTTCCGGCGGTTCGAGGCCGTGAACAGCGAGTACGTGAAGATTCTGTTCCGCTCGTGCCTGGATCTTCTGCCGGAGGCGGAGACGACGGCCTCCTTAGTAAGCAGGTGCGTCGAGTCCTTTTGCGAGATTGAGAGGGTTGAGGAGGGTCGTGGGTACGGCGGTATTGACGGCTCCGTCGTTAGTCTTTTCTTGGACGGTGTCGCGTCGGTGGGAGCCAGGGAGTTTGAAGTGACGGTGGAGTCGATGGGCGGCCGTTTAGGCAGTCACGACCTTCTTTACTGCATGGTGGACATTTACCTCAAGGTCAAATTTAATGCCTTTAACGTCTATCAATTAATTGTGTTGCATCCATTAATGGAAATATCTTCGTATAACAGGAACATGGCCGGAAGATGTCGGAGGAGCAGAAGGCCCAGATCTGTCAGTCAGTGGACTGCACAAGACTATCACCGGAGATCCTCGTCGACGCTGTCCAAAACCCGAGAATGCCCCTCCGCTTCATCATCCGCGCCATGCTGGTGGAGCACCTCCGCACCCGCCACTCCTTCCTCCAAGCCGTGGCAACGGCCACGCCACACCCCTCCTCGGGCAGCCAGGAACCGACCACAAAGGCCATCTCTGCGGCCAAGTCGGGCCCGCCTGCCCCTACCCTTGGAGCCATCCTTCACCGGGATGCGGCCCTCCGCCAGTCGGCCCAGCTGAGGGCAGCCATGGCTGCCACCAAGTCCCGGATTCAGAGCCTCGAGGAGGAGCTGAGCGCCATGAAGCTCCAGCTCATGAATGAGACGACTGTTGTGGAAACCGAGGAATCGGATAGCAACCCAGTCGGGTCGAGGAGCATGCTGAACTCAGGCCGCAGCCTGAGCTTCAGTCACTATAGACCACCCAAAGAGAGCAACAAAATCGAGAGAGGGGAGAGGGGCTCAGTTTCTTCTTTGAGCTCAAGGTTTACCAGAAAAGCTGCTGAGGGACGAGAGGTGGGCATGGAGGATGAGATGGCCGGAAAAAACAGCCCCCGGGTTAGGAGTAGTATGCGTGAGAGGCTGATCCGTGGACTGAAGTCGGCATTTGGGTCGTTGAATACTAACTCTGCAACCAAAGGTTCATAGGAATGTAAAGCAATGGCGTTTATTAAGGATGTTGGGAAAAGAGGATGCAGAGAGTGCATTTCAGTGAAACTCTGTTTCTTCTCAAGAGCAATCTTGTTGGTGATTTTTCAGTGGATAAACAAGACATCTAGCAGCTTCATTTGGATCAATAATTTCAATTGAAACTGAATTGGTCTACCAGAGACCAGACAATGTCAACTTTTGCAGATAACAGTGTTTCTAGTTTGATATTTTTTTCCCTCGAGGTTTCAGTCGCATTTCCTTGGCAATAGAAGGAAGCCATCTCTCACCTCGGATTCTCTTGAGTTCTGCAACCCTCTCTTCCTCTCTCTTGACGGCTGCTTTGGCCCGTGCCTCTTTGGCTTCTAGACGAGCCAGTGAGCTTTCAGCCGCGGATTTTGCTGTGGCCATTACATCAAACCCATCGACCACAACAGATTTGAGTTGCCTTACAAACTGCATGGTACCCAAACAGCACAAGAATAAGCAACAGATCAAAATAGAAGGCTTATTTACAAGGTTGCTTGGTGGTTTCAAAGGTTACACAACATTGGTGAAACAATCTAAAAGTTTCAATAATGAACAATAAATTGCAATGAACAATAATAACCTTTTTAGACTTCTCATCAATCTCTTCCCCAGGAAGAATTTTTGGCTTCTTTTTCGGTCCTATGTGTTCATCTGGGGATAAATGAATATAACTTTCAGCATTCTAGTGCAAACCACAATCCCAAAACACATCAGACACAAAAAAAGGGAAATGAAGGAACTCTGAATTGACAATCAAATCTAATAATTAATGTGACACACAGCAGGGTGTGGCTGAAAAGAGAAATTGAATTGAGAAACATATCATTGCATTTGTAAAGATATCACTTTCGAAGAAGTAAAACTCAGCCAATTACTGTTCTGCAATATGATCATCTATATGTCATTCTATATCATTCATCAGCTAAATATTTCCAGCTTCACAACAAATGAAAATAAAAAAAGGGAAGGAGTCACTCACCAATATGATCAAAAACAATCCCAAGAGGGGCATTTTTAAACAGCCGAATCCCACCTTCATCAGGTACCACATTGTTATCAGGCATAATAGTAGGATCCTTTACTATCTCCAGCTTCTTCTCTAGTATCTCATCTAAAAGCTTTTGTGCCTGTCAAAGATATATGCTTGCACAAATCGAAGTGGTCAACTTTGTGTTGACGAAAAATCTATGAAAGAATAGCAGGGATGCTGTCTAATTTCATGGTGTCATCTGTATGTTGTAAGTGAAAAATCATCGGGTAAAAGAAGGGACCAACAACTAACAGTCTTGTAGAAGAAGTTCAATACATATCAATCCCCCATAGGCTCCAAGTAAAGCAGAGATATTAGTTACTCATAACACTTTCACATGCCTTACCAGCCTGACATGCTAGGTCATAAGAAGCTAACCAAGAACAAAAGTCAAAATTCAAATCTCAGCAGTATCTGCTAAATCGAGAATGCTACTGCTGCAGACCCAATGATCTAGAGCACCAAAGTCATTGGATTTTTTTTCTCAACAACATTCATTCCCCACATTTTGAAACAAAGATAAACATAGATATTATTTTTTTGGCTGAAAGGACTTACTGAGCTGAGACCTAGCTACTAATAAACTGATCCAGTTGTTGCTCCTAGCTCATCTAATTTACCTTCCTTTGAAGAATGGGAACTAGAATCAGAGCTTCTTCTCTCAATTATATGAGCTAAAACTGCTAGTAGAAAAATAAACTTGCATTTTGCATTCCAACTATATACCTCGACTCATAAACATAATTACCAGAAAATTACTTAACAGCAACAGAGCCTTTTTTTCCAAACTTAAAGTTCCTTCAAGCAAGAAATATTCATTTTCAGGAAGCAGATATCCCATAGATCTTGTGTTAATCCAGATATTACCCAGCTCCCAACACTAAAGTGACCATAATAAAATCACAGTTATCTCCATCCCAGCGCCCATAAGTTCAATGTCTGCTAACCACATATGCAACATTTACTTCATCCTTTCTATAAAATGAAAAAAAAAAACGATCTTTCCAATAGTTGCAGAAGAAACTGGGGGAAAAAGAAATCATATGATATGATCCATATCTATACCCACTTGTTGGTGCACCTCCACTAGTTCTATCACATTTTAAGCGAATCACAGAAACATGCGTTGTTCAAAAAATGAAAAGGAAGCCTCAAAACAGAAAGGAAAAACCATCTCTCTACATTTCTGTGACATGACACAGGCTCAAGCGAGGCATTGCAAGCAGAAAACAGCATATAAAGAGAGAGTGATAGTAGAAAACCTTAATTTGGTAATGCTTCGGAAGTCTGGACTTAATTATATGGTGACTTGGTTCATCGTCTTCTTCACTGGGGGCCGAGCGAACAGGAAGAGAGGCCTGAGCAGAGCCGTCCGGAATACTGCCAGCGGAGGCAGATTTGGAAGCGTGGACAAGAAAAGGGTCCTCAAATGACGCGATGGAAGTGATGGCGGCCCTCCATTCCTCATCTCCGTCTTCTTCGCTGCTGCTGCTGCTGCTCGAATTCCTCCCCATTTCCGCTCTCCAGCTGAATTCTTCCATCCACAAGAGGCATAAGAAAAGGAGAATAGTAGGTTTACATTTTAGCCCTTTATGTTTATTAAAATCAATATTCTAGTCCTTAATATTGATTTATGTAGAATAATACATAAATTTAAAGTAATTTTCCAACAAAATAATTTTATAATTGATTTTCAAAAATATTAATTTAAAATATTAATTTTTTTTCTAAAATTGATGATTATATTCTTGATTTTATTAAATAGCGAGGGTTAAATTATTGATTAAATTAATAGTTTAATTCGGCAATATTTATTAAAAAAAATAATTTAGTCCTTAATTTTCTAACAATAATAATTGACTGCACACTTAATATTCGGGTATTGCTGACAAATTGACGATAAAGACAAAAATGTTGGTTTTGACAAACATCAAGGATTAAATTGTATAAACTAGGAGAATTTCATTTAGACAGGACCGGATTTTTCAAAGTATTGCACCATCGGACCGGTAACACAAATTGTAAATCGAACCGGGACAAATTTTATAAGCCAGCCTGAGCCGGCAGGAGGTGAAGTCGGTCCCGCGATCTGTCTCCCTCGTCGACAATCTCTCTCCCTCCCCTCTCTTAGCCGGCAGTGAATAGTTCGAACGAGGTCGAAGCTCTTGCCAGAGGTCCAGGAGGGAGAAAGGGAAGCAGGGCCAGCTTAATTGCGGCACAGATTTCACTTGTAGTACAGGGAGACTAGGAGGAGAGATGGGGAAGAAGCAGCACAGCAAGGACCGGATGTTCATAACCAAGACGGAGTGGGCCACCGAGTGGGGCGGCGCCAAATCTAAAGAGACGACGCCCTTCAAACGCCTGCCCTTCTATTGCTGCTCGTAAGATGCAGTTCCCACCCTAGGCTTCTCCTTTCCTCTTTACGTTTGAATTTGTAGCTGCGTTTGTATATCCTATGGCAGCGAGGGTTATTTGTTTTGCTAGTAGTATGGGTTTGTTGAAATTTGGCCTTTGTTGCAGCCTCACGTTTACACCATTCGAAGACCCGGTATGCACAGCGGATGGCTACGTCTTTGACATCATGTAAGTGCATACACTATACTAATTCTTGGGCAGTAATTTTGAGATGGTTATTGTTCGGAGATTATTGCTCACGCCATGGAATCCAATATTGAATCAGTGTGTCAGTTCTTAACTTGTGACTGTCTATTGTAGTCACTTATCTGCGTAATTTTATCACCAGAGATGAAATTTGAATGAGTATGAAGAGACCACCAGATTTCAATTGATTAAAATTGCTGGTTAGGCATCCGCTACTGGCTTCTTATATGTTAATAGAAATTTCTAAAGGTATATTATCTCAGGATTTTAAGCTTCTTTGCTTTGTGGCATATTCAAGTGTGACTCGGTTAAAAATTTTAGAGAGATTCAAATAATATATTCAAGATCGTCTAAGGTAATTCTAGGAAGGTGACAGATAGAGAGATCATGCTGTGGCTTTCTGACATGTATGTGTTGCAAGTTTTTTTAATGTATTTGTCCAGTGTGTTGGGATTATATTTCTACGATGATGTAGTATTTTACTTTGAGGAATTGGTTGCAGGAATATAGTTCCTTATATCAGAAAGTATGGAAAGCATCCTGTTACTGGTGTTCCTCTCAAACAAGAGGATCTAATCCCCCTTACTTTCCACAAGAATCCTGAAGGTACAATTTCCTGTTAAGATTTGGTATAGAAATGTATGCCTTACCATACTTTTGCAGCCCTCTTATGCATAATATCCTCCAAGTTAATTTGAAATTTTATGGTTGTGTTGATTTAAAGTTGCATGAGGAACTTTATAGTTCATCTTTGTTTTTTTTTTTAAATTTCTACTAAGAATAGTGAAATTCATTTGAAAAAGATGACATTAGACTTGATTGAAGGACGGATAACAGAGAGACACGCTTCTATAGAATGCGTTTGTGAGAAGTTTTATGATTTCTCCATAGAATGGCAGTTGGCATTTTCTACCTTTTTCGCAATATAACCTGAATCAGTTGACTGAAACATACTAAAAAGTGCATTTTTTGTGACTGGCTGTACAATTGATCCTGTCCAATATTCTAATGTTAAATTATCTTTTGGTCATTGTAATGGGCGGATGACCTTTGCCTATTGATTCTTCCACCTCCTAAAGGAAACTGTCTGATTATCAATCATGTTTTGGAAAGTATGACAATATTCTAGTATCTTGCATTTGGAATGCGACTAGAAAGAGTTGCTGTTTTTAGTAGTTTACATGTTATTATCTTATTATGCTGTGGAAAGCCTTCCTTCATCTTCTATTTTTTTTCCTTCGGAATAATCAAGGCTGTAGTCTCCAAATAAACTGATATTCTGGTGACATTTATTTTTCTTTTCATTGGCTTCGTATGGATGTAAATTTTTTTCTGCGAACAATCTTCTAATAGTGTCTATGTAATTTGAGATATGTTGTCTTTGTTAGAATAGATAAGCCTCTGAGCTCTTTTCTACAATAATGTAGGAGAGTACCAATGCCCAGTTCTGAACAAGGTCTTCACTGAATTCACACATATCGTTGCAGTGAAGACCACAGGAAATGTTTTCTGTTATGAGGTATCCAAATTATTCGTATCACACCATTATTGTGATATGCTGTCAATGGGTGTCAAGCTGATAGATTCTTTTTGTACAGGCAATTAAAGAGTTAAACATCAAGACCAAGAACTGGAAGGAATTGTTGACTGATGAGCCTTTTACTCGAAATGACCTCATAACAATTCAGGTTTGCATTCTGCATTTGTACTTTGTAGATGATAAAACATATGAATAATGCTTGCTTGTCAACTTAGATTAGAAAATTTATGAGCAGTATTTGGCTTCAACTAATAGTTATATCTCACATCGGTTTCTACTATAATGCAGAATCCTAATGCACTTGACAGCAAGGTTCTGGTGGATTTTGATCATGTTAAGAATAGTCTGAAAGTCGATGATGAAGGTATGGGTTTTGCCTCCAATATCCTTTTCAATAATCCAAGATTATAAATTTGCATCTCTCTTTAAAAAGATATATGACAACTTGTTCCTCTTCCAGAATTCAAGAAAATAAACTCGGATCCGACCTATAACATAAATGTCTCTGGGGATATTAAACAAATGCTTAAGGAGCTTGGAACTGAGAAGGGCAAGGAAGCTGCCTTATTAGGTGGAGGTGGTAGCAAGGCCCAAAAGGAAAGAGCAGCTGCCCTTGCTGCTATTCTGGCTGCAAGATCACGTTTGAAAGAGGGTGAAAAATCTAATCCTGAGGGAGGGGATAAAACGACCCAGTCATTTAGCATAGTGGATGCTGCTTCTGCTGCAGTTCATGGAAGAAGTGCTGCAGCAGCTAAGGCCTCTTCAACTGATAAAACTGCTGCACGAATAGCTATGCATATATCAGGCGAAAGGACTCCTGTCAATGCAAAGCTGGTGAGTGGAATCTGAATTTAATTTGAGATATTTAATGACATGGTCAGTAGGTACTTATGCTTTTTGTTATATTCATGACAGTGCATACGCCAATCTATTATGTTTGAGGTGCCATGCTAGTATAGCTCTCTCTTGTTTAACCAAAAGGAAAGGGAAAAAGAAGAAACCTTGTGTGAACACGATGCTCTTTGAAAAAGACATCAAAATCAACTTGTATGATTAGACTAATTTTCCTTCTATGAACTAGAATTGATATAATGTAATGTTCTTTACTATCTTAGTATTGACATGTATTTTTTCCTCAGGTAAAAAGCCAATATACCACTGGTGCTGCATCGAGATCTTTTACTTCTACTTCATTTGACCCAGTGACCAAGAACGAGTATGAGTATGTCAAAGTTGAAAAAAATCCTAAGAAGAAAGGATATGTTCAGTTGCACACTTCACATGGCGATTTAAACATAGAGCTACACTGTGACATCACTCCCAGGGCATGCGAGAACTTCATTACTCTGTGCGAGCAGGGATACTATAATGGAGTGGTCTTTCATAGAAACATAAGGTAAAAGACAAGTTAACTTTATTCTAGATCTGGTCATTTTGAATTTTATATAAATTGGGTCAGTGATTGGCTGCTCACTTGAACAACTAGGTGCATGTTCCATCATTTCCAATCACTATTTACTGATAATGGAAGTCTTTGAATTCACTGTGTTCTTTTCTATAGCTAATGCTTACAATTACCTAATCTTCTAATTTGTTGAATTTTCCAAACATAAATCGAACAAGGAACTGCAAGAATGATATCTGTTTTTGAGAGACTAGTCCACATGTAACTAGTTGGAACTGTCTATAGTAGCTGGTTCACATGATTATTGGACCAGACAGTCGGCAAGGCTCCAAATTCCATTGGAAATGTCAGTTATATCTGCATAGATATAAATCTTGTCGGTTTTCTCTATTCATATAGGAATTTTATGATTCAAGGTGGTGACCCTACTGGGACTGGGAGAGGGGGTCAGTCAATATGGGGAAAGCCCTTCAAGGATGAATTGAACTCCAAGTTGCTTCACTCTGGGAGGGGTGTTGTTAGTATGGCAAACAGTGGTCCCCACACAAATGGATCCCAATTTTTCATACTTTACAAGTCTGCCATTCATTTGAACTTCAAGCATACTGTTTTTGGAGGAGTAGTAGGTGGATTAACCACATTGTCGGCAATGGAAAAGGTTCCTGTTGATGATGATGACCGTCCTCTGGTGAGTGATTTAAATGAATTTAATTTTGTAAAAATCTGAGTTCTTTATTTCGAATCTGGGCCATGAAACTCCATCCTCTATTTCTATTGTAAATTGATTCTTGAGATCGATTTCCTTTTGGTGTTTCTTGCAGTAAAATAGAGTTCATCAATGCAATAAGATATTGTTTTGTTCTTCAAATGGCACCCCCAATGATTGTCCCCTTGATTTGTTTTTTCCATCTTTGAGAAGAACAGAAACTCATATCAGATATTTTTATCTTATATTTTCATCTCATATATTTATGTTCTATGATCACTGTGCAATTTGACTTTTCTTATTTTTTGAATGATGTCTCATTCCTGATGAACAATTCATGAATCTTTGTTTCTTTTTGGAAATAATTGTATTCTTGCCATATATACTTACCAGCTTATTTTGGACATGATCAAATTATGCAGGAGGAAATTAAGATAATCAATGTGACTGTCTTTGTCAATCCATACAATGAGCCAGATGAAGAGGACGGAGAAGAGAAGATCAATTTTGAGAAGACAATTGATGATGAAGATAAGGTGAGTTCCACATACTATCTTCTTAAATTTGGTGCAGTTCTGTTCACAAATAAATTATAAGCTTTTGTCAATAATAATCTTCTTATACTTCAGGATAAGGTTGGTACATGGTTCAGCAATCCTAGTGCTGGAAAAGAAGAATCTGTTGCTGTAGGGAGTGGAGGTGTGGGTAAGTACCTCAAAGCAAAGAATGCCCAAGGCGGTAGCAGTGATGCTACTGAAAATGGTTCCTCACTAAAAAGGAAAAGGAAAGTAGGAGCTTCAGCAGGAGATTATGGGAACTTCTCTTCCTGGTGAGAGCATCCCACACTTTGGTACCTTGTGCTAAGATGTACATGTTTCTTTTTTACTGGATAGCAGGTACTTACCTGTAACTTATATCTTGACTATTCAAGCAAAGTAACTTACAAGTTGACTAAAAATGCGGGGATACAATATTCAATCCTGGCATCTGATCCAGGTTGGAGGTTTCTCTGATAGGTAACATTTTCTGAATCTTATGATGAATTTGCAAATGATAGTTTGACATATTGGACATTTAGGGAAGTGATTCTACAGTCAAGGAGATTGGGGGCATACTTGTAGCATGGGCTAAATTTCCAAGTTACAAAAGTTTGTACCATGACTCAATTTAGGTGTAAAACTTGTATGACTCAATTTAGGTACAAATATTTCATTAGTTGCTCCAGTCAAACATATTCCTTTATAAAAATTGAATTGTCGGTCAAAGTTGTCTGTGATTTGAACCATTAGTGAAAAGTTTATCTGTGGATTGAGCCAAATAAAATGTTTGTGCCTAAATTGATTCATCTCCTAAAATTTGTGTACCTTATTTGGGATTTTAGCATGTATTTTACTCTGAACTCTCTCATCACACTGCCTGACCACTACTGGAGCAGCTTTTTCATCTTTCCTTCTACCTCAGGCTATTTAGACCCATTTCAAATCCAACATCTCAAATGCTGACTTCAGGGATATTATGAGTTCATATATACATATATGATAGGAACCCATCACATCTTCACAAACTTTTTGCCTCCATTATTTAGGATTTAGAAAAGTATGGTCCTGCAGCTGAAATATGTAATGTATTATATGCCTTGCCATATACTAACTTCAATTTGGGACCAATATACCACCACCATGGCGGAGAATTATGATGACTTCTGCCAAATCTGGTCCCCCATTACCAAACGAATGCTTGTCAACATCCCTTTTAAAACACTTGAAACTTATTTAGACATTTGGACCACATTCTTCATAATAGAACATGATTTAGACCATCTCCCTCTTTTGCTGAATAACCCATGTGGGTTTGCCGTAGTTCATGGTTGTTCTATCTCGTAATAGTTTCAGCATCTCTTAAGTGTGCTGGGAGGGAGCTAGAAGGAACCCAATTGTTTCCATCTTCATGTAAATACACCCACCATCATCTATGAGTTGGATCAAATACATGTCATCCACTTCTTTCTTTATCCGATCAAGCTCCATGCTCATGCTTAGTGCTTGTGATCACAAGTCAAGATGGCAGACTTTTCCTTATGGAAATTATATTCCTATATTGCTTGGGGATATATAAAGCCTTTCAAAGGCATGCCAGTCACTGAGAGAGATGCCATTGTGACCATTAATAGTATTAGGAATTGGATTTACAATATGGAGATTGTTGAATGAGGAGCCATGCAAATACATATATCCAACCAACTTTTTTCTTGACAAAGAAATTACATAAACCCTAAAGGAAAGTTGCACTACTATGTGCAATGTATAGTCTCTCTTTCTTCATCTTGTTTCCTTTACTTTTCAACAATTATTTTGGCCTTATCCCTGTGATAGAGAGTAACCACAAACATGGCTTTCACTAGTTTTATTCCCTTTTATCACAGTAGCACAGCAGTGCCATAGGAAGAGAAAAAGAGGAAGACTTCTTCCTTCATGGTAGTCTTCCATGGAGTTGGTGGGACATGTATTTTAGGCTCCATCCAAGACAAGAACAACCACTACACCTTATTCAATACTTCTAGAAAAAGGGTATGTGGGTCCATTCAAATTCTAATCCAGATTGTACTCCACCACCCAATGTCCTCAAAATTGAGTAAAATGAGCTTGAGTTACTCTTCTTTTTAAATAATATTATAATATGTTAATTAATTTGCATAGAAAAGATTATTGGGTCATCTCCAAACTCTTGTTATATTATATATAACCTGTACCAAACCATCAATTGTTTTCCAAGGTCCCGTTGATTCTATTTTTATTAGTTAATAATAAGAATTATATATAACCTAACCTAATTCTCTTCATAAAAGAAAATATAAATTATATAATAAAAAAATTGGTAATTATAAATTGGTTTAGATTTATATTGATATATGTATTTCCTAGATTGACCCTTTTGTTCCAATTTTAAGGGTAACCATATACATCTTTCAATATTTAATACTTTAATCATGCATTTTTTTTAAATAAATTTTCTTGCCTAAGAGTTTTTATTTTATTTTATTTTTTCCTAGGGTAAGACTAAAATTTGAAAAAGTTGTATCTTTAATCATTTATATTTATAATTATTTTTTAAAATTATATATTTTATAAAAGTGAAACTTTCAATTATAAAAATATTTATAAATGAAACCAAAAGCGTCACTAAAATATGGCTCAAAATGTCACTTTTCAAATATATGTGATTGAAAAAACTAATCAAATATATAATACTTAAATGTAAAAGAATTCAAAGATAAATAGATAAAGATGAAATGTAACTTGTAGAGTCAATCACAATATGCCTATTGATTAATTACAAAAAAAGGTAAAATCTTTGGTCATCTTATTCATTTTAGACCACTTATATCCATTCATATTATTAGGTTTTTATTGAGCAAATAAAATTGATTAGTTTTTTTAAGTATTTTTAGAATATTTACTAAAAAAAAGTTATTTAAGAGTATTATGAATGGTTAATATTTAGTTGTATATTTAATTAAAAATTATAAGTGTATTGCTTCAAATATTATATTTTTTTTTATTTTACTTAATATAATATTAATACATTTGTAGATAAATATCTCAAATACATACCCAATAACCGTGTTTAAGGTTAATAAATTTATTTATAAAATTTTTAAATATAATGTTATATAATACTATTCTAATTTTTAGTTCATATAAATAAAATATATATATACATTTTTAGGGTTTTTTACAAGTATTTTTTATTATATATGATAAATAAAATTACTATTGTTATATACATATTCAATTAAAATTAATTAGTTGAAATTATTCAATTTTATATACATCCAATAATTTTCTATTTAATCTCTAAAACAAACCCTAATTTATTGAAAACCCTTAAAAGAATTCCAACAAACAAACACATGCCTCTTAAAACTCCAACCACTGTGTGTGTGTTCAATCATCATGGCCCCTTTGTTTGATTCATTTCTAACTACGAAACTTACCTATTATTAATAATCCTTCCTCAATTTTCTTAATGGGTTATGATCCCTTGCATCGTCAGCTTGTCGGCCGCCATGCACTGGCCCACACCACCGGCCGGTCCTTCCAGCAGAGGAATATTCCGGCTGTCTCAGATGATTGCGTCATCGCCCAGCCTTCTTTATACCTCCTTAGCAGCGCCCTCACATCATCGCAGAGCTCGTCGCTGAAACTGCTCGGAATGAAGCCGGCCGCCCTCAGCCTCCCTGACCAACGAGTCGCCGGCTCCCTCCTCTCCCATGAAGTGGCCGGAGGGCCCGCCAACAAGCCCACCACGGCACTCCCGGCGGCCCTCTCGAGCACCAGCCGCTCTTCGCTGGTCTTTGGGAAGCTCTCTTCCAGCGACTCGAAGTATAACCTAAACCATCTCACGCACTCCCCGAACCCCTGGACGAACTCGGGCCCGTCGATTCCGACGTTCATCAGGTCAGCCTCCTCCTCGACCACCGTCACGATCTTCGGATTCAGCTGCCGGAAAGACGAGATGGCACGGTCCCTCCTATTGGCTGCCGGAGTTATTGAGTGCAGTGATCCGACAAAGTTGATGGCCAGGGCCTCGTCGTTTCTAACGTCGAGCTCTGATAAGTCCAGCTCCGACAGGTCGCCGGAGAGGTTCACGACGTTGAATTTGAACGGCACCCCCATCAGCCTCGCAAACTTCTCCATCCGATGACCGATCTCATTCATCACCCTCTGAATGCCGGCTCCGCCGCCGGTGGCCCGAACAGCGGCAACGGAGGCGTCGAGCACCACGTTAGTCAGCCGGAGGTGAGGGGTGTCGTCAGTTCGGGTGGCCAGCGCCTCGAGAAAGGTGGGCCATTGGGTACAAAAGGTACTGCTAATGTCGATTATGTGAAGCTTCGGCTCCCCTTCTAGGGCTTCCATGATGGCCCCATTGCAAGCTACGTGACCAAATGTAGTCCAAGGGCTAACCTCCTGGAACCTTAGCACCGTCTTTCTTATAGGCTCGAACGAGCACGTCTTGTAGGACGTGGACACGAGGGCTCGGCGAGTCCGATCGCCGGAGCCGGTCGTGCGGATGAATAGGGCCTGCATGAAGTAGGAGGCTAGCTTCTGATTGATGTCACCATAAGGCGATCCGAGCTCGTTAAGGATCCACATAAGGTGATGGATCTTCCCGCTGTTCTTTCCGGCGATGGCTCGGGCGGTCTCGAGGAGGATCTCGGTCACCCACCCACTACTTGAGAAGTCAACGTTGAGGGGCTCAGACGGATAATACGACTGGCGGGCTATGGAGGTGGTGGTGAGAGTGCTAGGGTAACGGTTGAATGAAGGGGAGTAATGTTTGGAGGAAGAAGAGGAGAGGTCATCTTCATCCATTAAAGAAACAAAGCATTCTTCTTCTGCTTGATGATGGATTGGTATAGCTTAAGGGTGACTGGTTTCTCAACTTTTGGTGCTGGTGATGGTATTGGTGGTGGTGTTGTTGAAGGTGAAGATTTAGTGTGTTCATGGGAGGAATGTCACACAATAAGCTAATGAACTCCACATTAATTAAAACTTTGTAGGAGAGAGGACTTTCCTCAATGCAATGCTCTCTGTCTTGTATGAGTACATGCCCTCCATATGGATAGAGAGAGAAAGGTAAAGGTGGCGTGTAATATTGACCATAAAGGATGTGAAAAAACAAGTGGCAAAGAACATTATGGAGTGGGTAATAAATACTAATAATGGGGGAGTTGGGGGTGGGTTTCTAATAGGAGAAATGTATATGCCAAGCAAAGAAAAACAATTGATTAATAAAAAAATTTTATTTGTCCTTTAAAGATAGTATACCCTATTTTCAACAACTTAAAAAGCTCAACTATATCCCTTGATGGTCACTACACTCCAAATTGTAAGATCAAGGGATGGATTATCTATCTTATTGGATGATGTCTCTTATTCTTGTGTAGTCTTTTTGCACCTCTTTGATATTCTTTACTTTTGAGATATTGTAAATAAATGGGTGTATGACACCCTTAATCTTATATATAAATATATATACACTTTATTTTTAAAATTTATATTTACTTTCATACATTTTTGCTTAATAATAATATTAATTTACCAATTAAATTAAAATATAATTTTATTATATATTTACAATATAAATACTATATTATAAAAATGACTTAAACTACAAATTTTAAATTTTATGCCAAAAATTGAAACTCCTTAAAGTTTTTAAATTTATTAGTTAAAAAAATATTTATATTATAATATTTTTATTTTAAATAAATCATAATTTAATTTATAAATTATTAATTCTAATATTTTTGTTGCAAGTACAAATCCTAAAAACAACTCAACTATTAGTGTCTTATAAGTTGAATATAATTTATTATCCATTAAATTTATATTTTAATTTGAATAAATATTTGAATTTATTTTGCACAATAATAAATATTTGAGTTTAATGGATAAAAATATGTTTATTAGTTTAATTTTAATCGTATATACTTAACTTTATTTTTTTATTTTAATATACTTACATATTAATGTGAGCCTCTTTAGTGTATGAGATACGTAATATAATATATTGATGCATTATGATTTTTAAATAAAAATTGAGTGAATATTATTTTTTTTAAATGAATACAAATAAAAAAAATAAATGGGTTACAAGAAAATGATTAATTATAAATATAATAAGTTTAAAATAAAAAAAATTATTGCACGCGTGACGACGCTAGGCGTATATTAAAAGCATTGTCCTAGTAAACACCAAAAAAGTAGTAGAGAAAGTTTATGGAAGGTAAGAGAAACAAAAGGAATCTTATCCTACTTACACATAATTGCAGAAGGATTTATTTTCTTATATTGATTGTTGTACTATAGTAACATTCAACAATCAACCTTCTAATATATTATATAGTTCGAAATATGTCATTAAACCCTAAATACTAATTCAATAAATGGCAACGGACCAGGGCTCGCTCGGTCGCCCCGCACCTAGGTCTGGATGTCCAAGCACAAATCCCGCTCCATGTAATAACGATCCCCAAAATTTAAGGTGACCTAGGTCTTTCGCTGGGCCAGAGGGGGCCTGGGTCTGTCAGACCCTGACTCAAGCCCGCCCCGTTGAAATGAGGCTCAAACCCACCTCGAATATACGGCAAGTGACGCACCGACCCGTACCCTCGTGTAATAATAGGTTAAGGATGGGTCTCATCCGGGGATTCGCAACCGGTTAGGGTGAGGCAAGTGACTCCAGAGGTAAGCTACTATTAA
Organism: Trapa incisa; assembly: GCA_030064435.1. Lineage (NCBI taxonomy): Eukaryota > Viridiplantae > Streptophyta > Magnoliopsida > Myrtales > Lythraceae > Trapa > Trapa incisa. The sequence continues at coordinate 6,903,043 of CM057784.1, read as the reverse complement.
ATAATATATATGAATTAGTACAGTATAAATTAAGAAACTTACTACCAACAAGGAGTTGCCTTTTCCCCACTAATGCTAAACATACATGGAGTTCAGCAGTCACACCCACCACCAGAGGCAGCCAAACATACATGGAGTTCTGCCTAGGCATGCATTATTCAACCCATACATGAAACAAAACGGGCAGATTACTGAGCCCGAAAACCGAGCATTGTTTTGTATGCTAACTATCATATCCTACGATCTAAATTAAGACCGCCCTAACCAAATTCCATGGCGTACACAGAGCCTAACCATCCCAGAATTCCAACTGCAGTAACACTACGGGGTCAGGCAATCAGAGATTTAGTGAATTATTGAAGTGATCTTCGTACATTATGGTACAATAATGCGAGATCCTTTGAACAAAAGCAACCTACATCTAGTGGTTCTTAGCCCCTCCACTCATCTGGGAGTTTCCATTTCCGATGCCAATATATCGACACTCTAGACCATGGAGGGAACCCAAAACTATACTCGAATGGCATATCAGCAGCCCCACCCACCACCAGAGGCAGCCAAACGTACCTGGAGTCCCTCAGGTCGGGCGGGTTCCACCTGTCAGCCATAAAAATGAAGAACCCCGGGAGCCCAGGTAGAGGGATGACGAACGTACCCTGAGAGAAGAAAGTCGTGAGCCGAAACATCTTGTTGCCGCCGATGCACGGGTTCCCCATGGTCTCCCATGGGCCCATTATTGACTCAGCTGCATGGATCAGGACCTCATTGGGGGCCCAGCCGGTGCAGCCTGAAGTAACCATGTAGTAAGTCCTATCGTGCTTGAATAACGCTGGAGCTTCCCTGTGCTGCCCAATCATGATCCTTCTCATCTCATTCGTCACATCGAGGTAATCATTTGTGAGAGGTCCTATGTGAAGCTCACTGTTGTCCTCTGAGGAATAGATGGCATAGGCTACCCCATTATCATCCTTGAAAATTGTCATGTCCCTACTCTCAAACCCATGGGGCCGCTTGCTGTAGAGGTAATCAAACGGCCCCGTAGGATAGTCACTGATAGCAATCCCAACTGCGGCTTTGGTATAGTTGGCATCATCTATGTGCATCCACATCACGTACTTCCCAGTCCTCTCATTGTAGATAACCTTGGGACGCTCTAGTACATTGGACTTGTGGAGGTCGTGGGTCTCATCCTTTTCTTCAGCTGCAAGTACAAGCCCCTCATTCTTCCATGTCCACAGATCCTGGGAAGAATAGCAGCCTACTCCAATTATGTCTACCTGAAATATAAGGAATGTAGAAAGATTCTCATAATAAGTAGCAGATGTTTAAGCATGGCACATACAGAGACGGTAAATAGAGTTACAATATAAGGAATATGAACAGAAAAACAAATTTACCAAATGTGTAGATCAAGCTTAAATACGCATCTTTACTCACAAGTTTTTCTGAACTTTCCAAATCCAAGTTTAGGAATCAAATTGTTGACTAGCCTCCAGATAAGAGGCTACACTTGTCAAGATGAGCAGATTTTATGCCGTTATACTGCTGGGTCAGTAACATTATAAAGATTACTACAGACTACTCACAAAGTTCCTTTTGAAATCCTCTGCCAGTCTCATAATGCTGAAATACACATTTCCCGCAGAGTCATCTGGTCTACCAGGATTGAATACAACTATGCAGCGACTTGTAACAGTCATGATCTTTCTTCAACTATTAGGGACTGCTCCAAAATTCTTTTTTTTCTTATCATCCAAATATAATTTGTAGAAATAAGCATGCTTGCGTCTAGCCTTCCATTATACAGTATGTGCCAGAAGGAACTTCAAACAATTGCTATTCGTGGTCATGCTAAGCATGCTTGCTATAATCAGAGTATTCCAGGATGTCAAGTTGTGTTAAGCTAACTGTTTGGTCAATTCAATTGCAGCTGAAGTAACAGGATTGGCATTAATAGTAGGTTAAAATTTGCTTTTCTTGAAGTAAGAGGTCTGACATTTGACTAAAAGCTGCACACAGCTACTTCAGCCACAATCTTTTTCCAGTTAGAATGATTAATTTTCACAAAGCATAACTATTTAAGAATGACATCCTATAACATCTTAATCAGTACCACTGAATTGTTTCTAGAATATTAAGGACTCTTGTCAAAAAAAGAAGACACAAAGTTACTCAAAGCTACTTACCCGTGCTAATCCATCTTTGTGAGAATGATAGGTAGGGCCATCTTTGTACTCTCCATACCAATAATATGTATCTGATCTATCATCATACAGTACACCACCTCCATGGGCTTGAATGGGATTGCCTTCAGTGTCCAGCCAAATGCTTGCAGGCTTGTAGTAGTAGGTATCATTCCGCGTGCCTTTAGGATCTATAGCAGTTTTTTCATCAGGGAAGAAGACATTCCTAAGCTGGGAGTTCTCATTAAGAAATTCATCTATAAGGGTGGTTGGCCGCTTAGGTCTCCTCTTTGCAGCACGTGGAGATCGCCTACCCCTAGGAGGAGGGATTTGGATGTTCTCTTCCTCCACTGCCTCGAGCTCCTGCAGTAATATGCGATGACGTGTATACAACCGAATCCCTCCTATTTTATCCTTTTGGCGAACAATGGAATATAGCTGAAGCATAACCAAGCAAAGCATCAGGCAACAGACAACAGAAGACATTGAAAGTCTGCTCCAAACAATACAGCCCAGGGCGGCTGGTTTCCTGTACTTATTCCTGGACCTCATTGTCTCCTCTTTATCTTCAAAATTATGCAGCAATCAAGGAAGTGCCATCTATGAACAAGATGAACAAAATTAGAAATGAATTATTGCAATAGTGTAATCTTTGCTTGACTAAAAGTCTTGATAATGACTCGATAAAAAGTCTTCAAGTGAATTGCTAGTCTACCTGGATAAATCCAGAAATGACTTTCTTTAATAAATCAAAAGGCCAAGCAAGATTTACTGAACCATACTGACACAGCCTGAGCAGGCTAAGAACATACTTTTGGCAAAAATATCAGCAAGTCGTAGCTCAAACCAACGAGCATCACTCTCCTAGGTCTTCCAGAAAAAGCTATTCTTTTAAAGACATAAATTTAATTGGCTCTCAAATCACATCCCATTGCAGGTAATTATAATCGACGCATTATCACAAGAGGAATGAATGTATGCTACCGCAGTTCAAAGTCAAATCAAAACCAAGTTCTAACGAACTACTGGCAGGCACCGTCTGAACCCAGCCGAGGAACGCGCGCGAGAATCACCGGACATGGATTCGCTACTGGTGATTCTATTATGCTTCAACGGAGAGGAAGATCGCGCAATTGAGAGAATCCAGAGCACCGCCCGAGCTCAGATGCAGATGAAGGTGGACCAGAGATAATGCCTCGAGGGGAAATTGAGACGAAGAAGGATCAGAAAGTGGTGTGAAAACTGACGATAAGATGATCGGTTACCAGGAGGATCGGTTAATGCTGGCTCCTCCTCCTCGGACGGTTGAGGTGGAGGCTTCTGAGGTATGAGATAGGAACGAATGGCAGAACGGTTCAGAGGGTTGCCGTTATCGAACAGAGATTAATGTTTCGTACTTTTTTTATTACTTCAGATGGGGAAGCGGGGCATCCATTGAAGCAGTGACAGGTTAGCTGGGCGGAGTCATTGAATGAAGACGACGACCAAACGTAGGGAATCCCCACCATTAACTTTCATCTGACGTATCATGTGATCCTTTTCTCCCCTGTAAACTGGGACAGAAGACCAAATAAATAATAATAATAAACAAATGAAAACAACATTTAGAATGAGAAAACTAATATATTTAAGCACTGAAATTTATAATTATTTTTTAATTTCGTCCATTTTTTTCTGTTTATTATATTACCTTGAAATATTATACAACATTTTATGATTTCTGCGAAATACGTCAATTTTTTTATTTTTTATTTCAAATTTAATATAATATAATATATATATCCATACAAATATATACGAATATATTTGATAATTCGATAATTATCACAAAACACAATTTATATAATTATTTGAGTTATTTATTATATCTTATAAGATAAACAAATATTACCAGGGGAAAAGGTGAAAAAAGCAAATTTAACGAAAATGTTCCTAGCTCATTTATTTGTAATTATACTCGATAATAGAAATCTAAATTTAAAAAAATAAGAATTTAATCTCTAAGTTGATTATTTTATTAAAATTTTCAGTGCCAATGAGTGCGGGACCCAATGATTAAAAAAAGAAAAAAATTAAGGACTAAATTAGTAGAATTTAAAATTCAAGTTATCAAGTGTTGCAATGTAACAAATTCATCCTTTCTCTCTACGGAATTGTTGTCTATGGGGATTTGTTGTTCTCGGGCCATTGCGTAAAGGATCAATAAGGTCATTTTGAAGAACAAAATTCATAGCATCTTTTTCTTCTGTGGACATTGATTTATGTGGGGGCGGGTCATTGACGATCCAACCACCAAGGATGATGAAGTCAGATTTTCATACCGTCCACATGATCCACTCCATAGACAACTTTCACAACTATGAGCCATATTTTAACTCAACAAACATGATAGCAGACCTAACTATGCAGACTGCAGCTAATGGAGATAAGGCAGGTTCGGAATGATTTACCAACCAAGCATCCTATAGCCCCGGCTGTGTCGATCATCTTCTTCTAATTGAGCATCCTATTGACAGTAATTCCTCTCTTATTGGGTGTCAGTTTCTTCCAGTAGTATTTTGAGTTTCTGGAGAGGTTTATCCCTTTCCTCCTCTTCTTAGGGATCAGATTTATGGAGCATTCTGAGAAACCGCGCCTGACAAACCTGGTAGGAGAATGGCATGATAGAAAACCAATCTCAAATTCTTCATATTCAATTAAGTTACTAATTCGTAGTTCTTTTCTATGATACTTATAAGACATAATGAGGAGAAAAGGTCACCCAGATACGAACCAGTCCGCAGTCCGGGTAGTGAACAGGAAGAGCATTTCTAGTCCGAGAGAGGCGGCTTTCTTCTCAATATAGTCTGGCAAAATAAATACTCGTGTATAACTATCTGCATTCTCACATCTAAAAAAAGAAGTAGAGCTTAAAAGTAGAAACCAGAAATATAAAATTGCTTGGTTTGAGCCAAAGTGAGACATGTCATAAATGAAAATCGTACCAAGGAGTTTATCTCCTTGTCCTTGTCCCCGACATTCAGGAGAAACTGCAAAGGCAGCAACCTCTCCGCATTTCTCCTCATGAAATGGAAGCAAAGCAGCACAGGAAATAATATGTCCTTCCCTCTCCACCACAAAGAAAGACTTTATTACTTCAAGCAGCTATCACCGGAAAAAAAGGGGGAGAGAACAATTATGGCTGTTATCTGTTTGAACTTTTATAATGTAGAAGTAGATATCATCATGGTAGTAACGGAACTCCCAGCCTGAACTATAAACAAATGGACCAGAAACAGAGGCAAAATAATAATGCTTCTCTACAAAGCAATGGGCTAACCTCTTCATCAGTTCTCTTAACTAATATACCAGATTTCTCCAAAGGCAGTAAGATTTGCCTGATTCCAGAAAGGTCTCTCTCATTAGCCACCCTTGTCCCTTCATACAAGTCGCTGCACAAGAAAAAAGGTTCCAAAATCAATATTCATCTTTGTGTTGTTTTCAGTTTCCAGATTAAGTAGAATGGGCATAGCAAATCCTCCAGTCTACTATTCTACACTATATATATGACTTCTACCAATGCTTAGCAAAATAGAAAGAGAAAAGGGGGAAATAATTACTCAAATGATTGGATTCATGACCATGATCTTCTCTGTCCTCTTAGGATTCCATTTACCAATATGCCATACTAAAAAGCATGGGAAATCCAAGATGGAAGGAAGCTATTTTCCTTTTGATGAACAACTATCATCTTTAGCCAGTACATATGCATTTGGGTTACAGTTCATGGAATTAAAAACGAATTGAGAAAATATTCTGGGTTATCAAGTATGGGATGTGTTATTTTTAAGGCATGGACAAGGATAAATTTGAATAGCTTCTAATGGCAACAGTTAGTTGAGATGCAACAAGAGATGTGAAATTGTCACTGTCAAAATAGAACTTCCATACCTTGCAACCATTGTTCCTATCCCATCCCTTTGAAACAATTCGAGTAACAAAGCCCCGCCGAGAGTGCCATCCAACAAGTGAACCCTTTGAACTCCTCCCTAGAGGAAAGAATAAATAATCAAAAGAAAAATTAATACCTGGGCCAAAGGGAAGAAAACAAAAAAACAGACAAACTCCACCTTATCTTATTCAGCCAATTACTGCATATAATTACAATGTGTTACAATCATACTCTGCAAACAAAAGCTGCAGCAGCCAGTTCTGCAAGGTAGCCATTCAATCGACTCTTACGTTCAAGACCTCCAACAGCAAAACCTTGTTCACCATCCAGTAGTCCATTACCATTGTCGAAACCAACACCATTCACAAAGGTTCCTGTCCCATTGAATCCAAGGGCAGAGCCATTAATAGCTTTTACATAATTAGAAGCTGCTTCGCTTTGCTTTGCACTTGCCCGTATCAGCATGTCAGCTTCTTGAAGGGGCAGGAACCGGATAAGGTGCCCATTTTCATCTAATATCGGACCATCAATTATGCAAATAAGTTTCTCTGCACCAAGAGCTAAGGCACATGCTGTGGCAACTTCATATGTGCTGCATTGAATAAATCTATGGTAGGTCAATCCAAATTCGACAAATCAATGAGTTATAGTAAAATCTACAGTGCATACTTGCAATTTAGAACTTCTCCAGCACTGGAATAACCCAGGTTGCTTAATGTCACTATGCATCCAGCATCAAGCCTTTCACAAATACGAGCAGCATCTACCTTTTTCACTTCTCCCGTGGCTCCATGATCAATGCCATTTACAACTCCTATTCTCTGTGATCAAAATATAAATTTTACATGAGATGACACCAAAATACCACGTGCCAGAAAAGGATGACTGCATGTAGGATGCTACCTTGGCTGCAAGAAAGTTGCCACTTGCGACACTGACGCCCACATCATGCCAGCGACTCCTATCACCATGTCGACGGATACTGAATATGGGAGGTCCAGGAGATAGTTTAGCCTCTATCATAAGGCGAGTTCTCCCAGCTGCTTCCATTACAGCTGCTAGTGATGCATCATCAGTTATCCTATATCGGCCAACATATTTAGGCATGTGTCCTGCCATTAAGTTTGGATAAGCAGATATATACCCAAACAGTACACTACGTTAGGAGAGTTTAATTCCTTAAATAGGAAGAATATTGATATACTATGGTATGCTGATTGGATATAATGCCTCTTGGCAATGCTTCTAGCCTTCCATATTAAGCAAAATAATCACAAGGGAAAATGGAGGCAATTCTCACATGGATCCATATTACATTATTCACGAGACCATGTAACAAGCAATCACCTAATCCTTTTACCACAATGACACAAAGAAGACTCATCTTCTATGTTGATAACTATAATGAGAGCGCATGATACTTCACAGTGAGAAGACTAAAAATAGAAATAAGCTTATGTGAGCATTGTGCAAATCACTATGAAGTAGAAGGAATCGTATAAATCTGTAAGTTAACTAAGTATTAATACACTGATAGTTTCAGCTATTACATAAGCAAATTAAACTCGACCAACCTTTCTCAGCAAGCAGTTTATCAATCAGCACATGAGTTCCTGGAACCAGAACAAACCTAATTCCCAATCCATGGAGCAAAGCGATATCCTGCAAACAAACACTGAACATCTGAAACTTCACAACTTCCTTGTTGGAAAATGCTTCCAGAGAAATCAAATGTATATGATCACAAGAGATTATGGATTTGAATAAAACGTAGATCAAAGCGCAGAATGCGCTCATAATATTGAGCATCTCAGCTTATTAACCAACGAAGAGACACTGCATGAATTGCAATGGGCGATTTGTTTTCGCATTTTAGTATCTTAGCAACGGATAATTACAGGTAAGAAGAGAAGATAGACTCAATCCGTGAACAACGCCTGCCTTCAGAATCTGATCCAGGGACGAACTATCATCCACAATTTCACCGACAAACGTGCCGCCTTTGTGCGCCTGGAAGTAAGGCCACACATCGGGAAACCACCCTACAAAACCTTGTTCTTCATGGCCATTTCTCCTTCATCAACACAGTCGCTCTCTCCAGGATCGATTGACACTTTACATTTCCCGCGATTACGAATTCCATGAATCCCCGCCAGAGACAGGTACCTGGTGAACCGCCGGCTCAACGAAACTCCTCCCAACGAGAACTCTCGCGAGCAGAGGCCCTTACTGGGCCGGAGCAGGAGGCCAAAGCTGTCATTGCATGCCTAGAAGAAGCTTACGGTTCGCTACATAGAGATTATGAAAATGAGACGAATCGAATTTGGTTGACTGTACCAGGTGAAGACAGAGCTGCAATCCCCTGCCTTCATCTGGGAGGGGAGCTAACGGCAGGCGGGCTGAATAATTTATTATTAAGAAATATTTAATTAATTTAATTTTTTTATAACCCAACTATTGCCTTTTGTCCGTACAGATGCGTTGATGTTTGTTCTTTACTGGTGAAGAAAATCATAATCATTCATCGAAGAAGAAGGAAAAAAAAACACCGGGAAAGGATGGAGGGTATAATAATATGACCTTGAGAACGGAATCGAGGAAGGGGCCGGCCGCAATCTCGCCGGAGATGACAACGACGAAGGTGCTTCCTCGGTGGGCGTGCATGTACGGCTGAGCTTCCCTTATGCTCTCCATGAACCTCCGATCCTCCTCCGTCACATCGTACCACCCGCCGACGCCCACAATTCCTTGGGAGTCCAAAGAACGACATCTCGCCGATACCCACCGGACGCAACCGGTCTCCGGCGGCCTCCAACTCCTCCAGAACTTTCCCGGAAGATTGGAATCTCGGGCGTGGCCAGCGATCTCCGAGCGGCTAACGTCCACCCACGGCGGTCTTGACTGCGACGCCGCCATCTCTGTTGATTCCTACTGAAGAGAAAGAGACGCGGCTAAGCGAGAGGACGGTGAGTTGGAAGTATAGATGACACAGCATGGAACATTACATACTACATGCAAGAGCACATTTACCAGAAATCAATCATTTAATATTGGTAATGGGTTGGTAAGCTCGGCTGGGTGCGGGTCCTAATCTCACTGTAAGCGGTTTGGGTCCATTTGGGACAGGTCTGTTGGAGCCTTTTGTCATTCTCAAGTGTAAGTGCGTTTGGAGTGTTGGAATAAAGACAAAAAAGGAGTGATCTTTTTTTATTTGTTCTATATCTAATATCACATTTTAAGAATTAATAATGTATTCTTTAAATTTAATGAAATGGCTTATTCAAGGCAACAATCCAAATAGCATATATACACCATCAATGATAAAGTGGTCGGACCATAATCATTATTATTGAAATAATTCCAACAAGACAGAATGTGACCATCCATGGAAAGTGGGAAGCATCCAATTGATAAAAGATTTAGTCTTTTTATTTTATGGTATTCATGAATTCAAGCCAGAATGATATTACTGATGAGTCGATTGAAAGGGAGGGTACCAATTTTGGTCTTATTGTGGATGGGGAGTGTCATGCTACATGTCAATCTCATTGACAAGAAAAAAAAAGAAGATATTTTCATTGATATGGTGCCTTGTGTCCAGCATGTAAGGTTGCCACCCCTATGTTTCTGTTTGGATTTTTATAGAGGAGGTGTAGAAAATGAGTTTGTGGCATGAGATCCACTAAATATAAAATTATACTTGCACAGAATCTTTTGTCTCGTAGGTCCACCCGACCGGTAAATAAAATGGGTTCAGTATTGGGTGGATCTCGGTACTCTATTTTTTTATATTAGTAAGATATTTATTGTTAAAATGAATATATTATAAATTAGTGAAAATTAAGTTCATATTATTTAATTTTATAAATTTATGACTGGAAGAAACAAAATTTATCTAATTTTAAATATTTAATTATTGTAAATTATAAATATCAAAATGAGCTGATAAAAATAAAATCCTTGAATCCACTTGTCTTCGCAATGTTCAAACGGAAGATTGAAATCCACATAATTTAATGTATCTTTTAATTGAATTCGATAATAGTCATGTCTTGCCGAATTTGGCAAGTATAGTGATTGGAAGTATTTTTATAACTAGATTCCATATGTACTCTCATTTACGAAGTAAAATTAAATAATAATATGTCATATAAAATTAAAAAATAAATTGAAAAATGTAAAAATAAAATAGGTTAAAAAGTCCTAACTTGTTAAATAGAGGATGAGTTGGATAAGGATGGCATGTATTCGACTCAAACTTAACTCTATATTTAATTGGGTTCGATTCTAAAAATAGTTGTATAAATTTTGATATATTCGAATTTAAGCTTATTTATTTTTAAATTATAATTTTTTATTTTTTATTATAAAAGTTTAAATTAAGTTTATTATCATCCAATTAGATCAGGTTAATATCATTAATTTTAATTTTATTGACAATCTCAATTAGAGTATTAGTCAATTAATTGATCATATCTTCAATAAAACACTTTGAATTTTCCAGTATAACTATGATATAATAACTCATTTATAAAATTAGTTAGTTATTTCATATAATTTAGTTTAAATACACTATATTTGAATTTAGTGATTACCTACCAATTGTGACCATATTGAATTGCAATCCTTACATGTGATATAACCACCCAGGGATATTATGAATATTCCTAGAATAAGAATATTACAAAACCTAACTGTAGCACCTAGGCAAGTAGGCCGTAGAAAAGCATAAAGGTGAGGGAACCTCTACTATTTTGGTGGGACCCTTTGCAAAATTATTGAAAGTGATAACATTGTAGATCAAGAAGCAATAGCCACATGGGATGAGTTATGGTGTGTGACTGCCACTTTCTTTTGGGCTCGGCTGCTGGTCCACCGGTGCTTTACCACTTTCTTTTGGGTCAGGCTGCAATGGGCTACATATTGGGCCCTCATGCTCATTAGTTAGATTTGACAAGTTTAAGGTTTAGTTTATCTATAAATAATCTTATCACTCAAATTTATTTTAATAATTCAGGAAATAACTTAACATAATAAATTAAATTAATTAATATAATTATTAAAAAATCATAAATTAAATTAATCGTGAGTGATAAAAAATATATATTAAATTAATTAAAATAAAAAAATTTCCCCTTTTTTTAAGATTTTATCCCAAAACAATTATATTTTAAATAATTGTGGATAACTTTCTCTCATAATACTCTCACGGGTGAAATTATTATCATTTTTATCGTACTCTCCCATATCTATTATTAAACAGATCCATTATTCCACCAAACCTTAATGGTATAAATTTTCTTTTTTCTCGAATTATTTTCTCTTTAATCGATGATTAATAGTATATTCTCTTCTATTTCCAATGAAAATCAGTTCAATAAATTACTAGGATCAAACTTATATTTTTGAAGTAATAAAATGTGTAATATATCATTTATTTTTTATTGATACGAGATAGTTCGAATTTATAATTTACCGATAAAATGATGGGATATGTACCGATATATTTTAATTTCAACTTTTTTTTACTGAAACCTAAATATTTTCCTATATAAATTATATGTATCTAATTTATTATTACTAACCAACTAATATAAGTAGTTAAATGTGATAATTAAATTTTACTTAAAATATTATATAAGAACATATTATTTAAGAGTACCATTAACAAGATAAAATAGTTAATATATATATATATATATTCAAATTTGATCTTATATTTTGATAATTTACTTTTAAAAAAATTATTATAGTAGAGTAAAAGGTTGATGCTAAATAGATTTAGTGTTGGGTTGAAGTGTTTGTTGCCATGTGATGATCTTGGACCATAATTCTATATCTTTGGTATATATTATATTATATTATATTATAGTATAGTATAGTTTGATATAAATTTTATCAAACTACTTAATTTAATCCACTAAATTCAATTATATATTATTTATATTAATTTCCATCCATGGATGGAATTTATAGATCTATCCATGCATAGGTTATTGTGTACTAAAGAAGATGTGTCGGCCATTGAAAAGTTTGGACAGTAATCATTAGACTGACTAACTTCACATGTTCTACACGGACATGGAGGGACGTAGACAAGGACAACCCTCCACGACATGTCTCTGTCCCTTCCACGAGCTTCGTTTCCTTTTATTTATTTTTTAAATAAAAGTTGGCATTTGTATTAAATTAATTTATTATGCCATCCATTATCAATAAAGACATATCACGAAGCAATAGCACAAATAGTGATTGTGGCCATTGCATATACTCCTATAATTTTGTAAGCAAATTTAATTTATATTGTGGGATTTTATTGTATAATTTTAACATGATATTATTACACTACATTATTAGAAATTATATATGTTTAAACCATAATAATAAATTGAGTTGATTCATATAAAAATTAATGAGTAAATTATAGTTTTATATAAAAAATATCAACGTAATATTAATTTAGTATTAAACATTTAAAATTAGAATTTTACTTAAAACAACTAATACTATAACTAATTTATCATAATAAATATAATTTAAGTTTTTAATTAATATTTATTTATAATATTATAAAAGTTTCTGCTATAATAACAAATTATATTAAAAATAATCGGTAATATTGTATTTAAATTAAATTATATATATTTTAAAATAAATATAAAATAAATATATATTTTTACTTAATAAAGTTTTAATTAAAAATAATATGTAATTAATATTTTATTTAATTAATTTGAAATAATATATTAAATATATTTTAAAAATCATCTTTTATTATTTATAATAATATAATTTTTATAGTAAAATATATACTTTATTATTGTTATTAAAATGTTAAATTTTACTAATTTATTTGTATAATAGTATAATTTATTACACAAATAAATTAATAACATTTAACATTTTAACGATAACAAATTATATAATTATCTATTAAATTTGTATTATTATAAAGAAATAAAATATGTATTTATAAACTATATTTAATATCTTATTTTAAATTAATTAAATAAAATATTAATTATAGAATTTTTATTTACAATTTTATTAAGTAAAAATATATATTTAATTATATTTATTCTAAATATACATTTTTAATTTAAATATAATATTCCTGATTATATTTAATATAATTTGTATTAATAGTAAAAAAATTATATTATAATTGAATGTTAATTAAAATTTTTAAGTGTATTTGTTATGATTAGTTATAGTGTTTATTTTAAATAGAAATCTAAAATTATACCTGAAACCGAAATTAAAATTGTTGGTAAAATAACTATTTTATAAAAATTTTAAGAATAGAATATAAATTTATATTAAAGTCACATTATGTTGAAAATTTTGATTTAAACATATAATTTAGTCTAAAATTAGCATTATATCAATACTAGCTCACCAATAATAAGAACCCATAATTAATTTTAATATAATATTTTTTTACCGTGGGTCGATAAAAGTTTTATATTCAAATAGAATAAATATTTATATTTTTATAAATTTATAATATTTTTCTATTTTAATAAATATATAATCTAAAGTAGAATTTTAAATAGACAACAATTATATGTAAGTAAATTATGATTTTTTATGTATTAGAATAGAGAGAAAGTAATCACCAATTAAATATTTTTTCATACCGAACCATATCACAAGTGGAGTTTGGGTTTATTTTAATGAATTTGGAATAAAATTTTGAATTAATTCAAAGGTGATAATCACCATTTCTCTTTAATTAATAAGATTTAAGTTAGATTATTGGGAAAATTACATATTTTGCAACTACACTTTGGGATATAACATGCTCTTACACAACAAATATGGACTTTTGTTTGTCATTTAGGAATAAATTGTACTTTCCTCCAAAAAAAATTGTTATAACTAATATTTTCTTAATACAATTTTCAATTATTAAGAGAAAATAATATTATATTAAAAAACGCGTTGGTTAAATGAAAAAAAAAAAGGACAAAATTGCATAGGGAAGAAGGGAGGATGGAGTTGGAGGATGGTGGCCATTTGTGAGGCCACCTACTAGCCCGCGGGCCGCGTGTCTCCGCCGTGCTCCGCTCGGCCACACGATACCCCACAAAGGGAAAACGTCGCCGTAACGTATAACTCAAAGCTTACGACAAATATTAAAGCCTTCTCTTCTACAAAAGTAGTTGGGAGGCCTTTACTCCTCAGTAGCAAGTGAAGTGTCCTCTACGTCTTTCCTCGGAACTTCCGTTAACTTCCCTTCCACCTTCCTCCCATTTATGCGTTTGTTTGTTGGGCATTCAGCAGTTACACTCACTCACTCCGGGGGTTTGCTCTTCATTCACATCTTGTCGACGCCGGAGCAATTATCCTGCCTGAATCCCCACACGCACACAAACAAAAAACCCGAATACCCATGGCCCATGTTCGCCTCTCCTCGGTGGCATAGGCACGGCCGTCCTGCCGCCCATAGAGAGCTCAGAGAGAAGCGGTTGGAGCTCCTCCGCCGCCTCAAGATGGTTTCCCCTCCCGATGCCTCCTCTCACCACCACATTCCTTCATTGTTAAGGGCCAGAGCTTCCCACATCTTCACTGATGGCTGCGTCTTCCTCGGCGGTGCCCTCATGGCCCTCCTCATGGTCTGGTCCTTCTCCGCCTTCGTCTCCCCGCCCAACCCCTCCGTCCCACAGCCCCCGGCTGAAGTGCAGAGGGACATACAGTGTCGGGAGAAGGCGCGTGTGCCGGACTCTCTCCATGATCCGCCGGAGAGGACCTTCTACGACGACCCGGGGCTGAGCTACACGATGGATAGGCCTGTGACGGACTGGGACGAGAAGAGGAAGGAGTGGCTGAAGAGCCACCCGTCGTTCTCCTCCTCCGGCGGCGGGGGGAGGTTGGATAGAGTGGTCCTCGTGACGGGATCCCAGTCGGCGCCTTGCCGGAACAAGATCGGCGACCACCTCCTGCTGAGATTCTTCAAGAACAAGGTGGACTACTGCAGGATCCACGGCTGCGACGTCTTCTATAACAACGTCCTCCTTCAGCCGAAGATGCACAGTTACTGGGCCAAGTATCCCGCCGTGAGAGCGGCGATGCTGGCCCATCCCGAGGCGGAGTGGATCTGGTGGGTCGACTCCGACGCCATCTTCACCGATATGGACTTTATCCTCCCTCTCGATCGCTACGAGGGCTATAACCTCGTCGTCCATGGCTGGCCTCACCTGGTCCATGATAAACAGAGCTGGACCGCCATTAACGCCGGCGTATTCCTCATCCGGAACTGCCAGTGGTCGATGGACTTCATGGACGTGTGGGCCAGCTCCGGCCCCCAGAGCCCCGACTACGAGCGATGGGGCAACCTCTTCTCCACCACCTTCAAGGACAAGATCTTCCCGGAGTCCGACGACCAGTCGGCCCTCATCTACCTCATCCTCAACCACCGCGAACTATACCAGGACAATATCTACTTGGAAGGAGAGTACTACTTCGAGGGCTACTGGGTCGAGATCGTCCCGACCCTCGATAACATCACCAGGAGGTACGCGGAGATAGAGGTCGGCGACGTCGCCCTCAGGAGGCGGCACGCGGAGAAGGTGAGTGAGTTCTACGGCTTGCAGTGGCAACGGCGGCTGCGGGAGGCGGAATCCGACAGCGATAAGGGACGGAGGCGGCCATTCGTGACCCATTTCACGGGGTGCGAGCCGTGCAGCGGCGACCATAACCTAATGTACTCGGGCGAGTCTTGTTGGAGCGGGATGGTGAGGGCCCTGAACTTCGCGGACAACCAGGTGCTGAGGAACTACGGCTTCAGACACGGGGACCTGTTGGGCTCGGCTGCCGTGGAGGCTGTACCGTTTGATTATCAGGCAGACGGCCGGGTCTAATGGCTGGGGCCAATTGGATTAAATTCAATTAAAAAGAAAGAAAATATGTGGGAAGGATAATTTTTGTCTGCTAGTTGTGGCTCAGTTTCTTGGAGTGCGTGGAAGCTTTGTGTATGTCAGTCATTCAGTCAGCACAACACAATTTAAAACATTATAAATAAATAATTATCCATGTGGTCCGATATGTCTATATTATAGTAGACATTATAAAGTAGATTCCCATTCTATATTATAGTTCAAATTTAATGCATTATTTCTTTTATATTTATGTGGATAAAAAATAATTTATTATTTTATTCAATAATAATTTCGAAACTGTTTAGATGAAAAATTATAACCTTCATAAAAACATAAAATAATTTAAAAATATTATATATACTAATAAAATTTATATTATTTTGAAAATTTATTATTAAAATATCAAAATTAAATATGTTTAAATTCGGGTAATTTTATATGGTGTGATTTCCTTTTAACTTTTCATATAAAATGTGTGGTTAAGTAAAAAAAATAGGAAAAAATTAGCAATAACAAACTTGTCTAGATTGTGCATGACATGTGTGTGCCATATAGTATGATCAAATGTATGACCCATCCAATGTTTATATAGATTAGAGAAATTTTAATATGAAAGAAAGGATGGATTAAATTAAGATGGATTGATCGTACGACAAAAATGATGTATGGTATAGATATGCTTAGATCATGGGAGTAGAGATAACATAACCTATCAAACTTTAATTGATTTGTTGGATTTTTAATGAATAATTTAATTGCATGATGCGTGTCCGGTCGGAAAGAACATGAATTGAACGACCCAACTGGCACAGCACGACACACATCACAACTTGGGCAAAAAAAAAGCTCATCACAATGCTTTGTTTCTTGTTATGTTTAGGAACCTTTTTCTTGTATGGAATAACAAGGTTGGTATTATTTTCCAAATCTTAGATTGGGACTTGAAATCTTAAATAATATTATATTATATTAATTGTACCTAAATTTTATAAAAAAATAATAGTTTACCATCAAAAATTTTAAAAATATTATTTTATGTTAAAATGTTAACAAAAAGTGACACTCTAATGTTCTATTTTAATATCAAATATTTAATAAAATAAATTAATTTTTCAATATGAAAAATCAAATATAAAATACATGTCTTTTATAATCGTTTTGTATAAAATGTATTTTTAAAAGATTTTATACAAAATTATCAATTTGTTTTGTAAATATTTTATACAATTAATACAATTTAAATCAATGTTTGCAAAATAGGGATGGTAATGGGTCCGAGTCGGCCCGGTTGGGGCATCCGGATTGCCCCGTATTATCACATATTCGGGTTGTGTTGGACTGGATCGGGTCGGATAGTGACTTTTTCTATTTGAACCGCCACGTAACCGCCCGCCTGGACCATAAGGCCTGGTTCAATGTGAACCGGTTCAGTTGAATGGAGATTAATCAGCAAAGTAGACCGCTCGACCGTCTTCTTCTAAGAATGGGTGGATGGGAAGTCTTGTAGTGAAGATAAAGCAAATTTCCGAGGATCTCTGAGTTTTCATGAATTCCCTCCGATCTCTCACACCCCTACAGAGTAACCTCCAGCAATGACGGCTTCAGTCTCATGCATCATTCACCCACTCTTCTCCATAAAAGCTTCTTCCCCGTCTTCACCTTCTCTATTCAATCCATTGTCGGGCACCCAGAGAGTCAAGCTCCGGCGGGCCGGACGTTGCAACTGGTCTCGGCCAAAAAAGTGGCGGCTCAAGCTCGGAGAAAATGGTGGTCATCATCTTGACACAGATGACTCTTATCAGGTTAGGTTCTGATTGCTTTCTATCTCCTATAATTATCATACCATTCCAGTAGAGAAATCCAGCTGAGGGAGGAATACCGTGTTTGTGCTTGTTGAATTGAATGACAGACTGCGGGAAGAAGCTTTCTTACTGACTTGTTCAGCAATCTCAGCACTGAAAAGCTCTCATCAGCATCCCTTCTAGGAGCCCTATTGGCCACTGTAATCAACAGTTCTTCATCCAACTGCAGCTTCTTTTTCACTTATACTGTTTGCGATTACAACTCATGGAAGAATGGTACATAAATGACAGGTCGAGCTGCCGGCAATGGCCGTCACCGGAGTGAACAACGAAGAAGATCTCCTATGGGTTCTAACCCAGCTGGCGATCGTCGCCTTCTTGTACTTCCTCGTTGCACCAGTTCAGTGATTAAAGTTTACACCTTTTTGCCTCTTACTGTTTCATCCACTTGAACAATACAATCTGAGGATTCGTTATAATGCAGCCGATCATCATGAACTGGCTGAGGATAAGATGGTATAGAAGGAACTTGCTCGAGATGTACTTGCAGTTCATGTTCGTATTCATGTTCTTTCCGGGGTGAGTCGGTCCTTCCAGCCACCATTAGTTCACAACTTCACAGTTGAACCTGTGCAAAATAGGTGCGGCCTTACTAATTTCACAATGAATCTGCAGGGTGCTGCTGTGGGCGCCATTCTTGAACTTCAGGAAGTTCCCGAGGGATCCGTCGATGAAGTACCCGTGGTCCGTGCCCGAGGATCCTTTGCAGGTCAAGAACTCGTACCTCAAGTACCCTTTTGCCCGGCCGGAAGACTACGATTAATGGGAGATGAAGAGGTTCCTGATCAGAGGCGCAGGCAGGATGCAGTATGCTGAATTGATTCACTGCATCATACAATAGACTATATGTACAATACAAACAATCTTTGACATTTTCATTGAGAAAATAAGTGCCCAATTCAGTTCAATCTTTTCTCTTGCCATCCATAAACTAGGGGATCACTGGCCTAATTCCTGCACTTGAGACAAATTTTCCAACATCAGTCGGGCAAAAGTTAAATCTATATCAAAATCTACCTTGTCTTACCCTATGATTATTGAAGAAGATAGCATCAAGAGGCTATTCTCATCTATCAGAGATATGAAGATATTGCAGGTTCGGTTCACCAACAGAGTGAAGGATGCAGCAAGCAATGATGTGGTGAAAGGGAGAATAAGGAATCTGTGCATGTAGTAGAAGGACTTTTATCAAGCACAATGACAAACCAGGTAGCTATAGTAGAGATTATCAAGAAAACCAGAAGAAGCCGTAGCCCCTAGAGTAATGATTTCTATATAGTATATGCACCCATTTCTCAAGAGGGACAATGGTTAAGGCTTGTGCCTTACCCATACCCATACCCATACCTGTGATTGAAAGAGGAGATATCCTATTTATCATCTTTTGAAATTTGTAATGTCATTCAATCACCCGTAACATACTGTTTGTACTAGTGGGCAAAGTCCATAGATTGATTGATTGGATGACTCACAAAGGGCGCCGTGTCAGGAAATGAGCAGGACATGAAAAAGCCCTTCAACTTGCATTTATAGTGAGGCAGTTAACTTTGGTGGTAATTGAAGTAACTTTGCAGTTTTAGTTTTGGCAGAAAACTTGGATCCAAATCACAGATTGAATGGCAATGGCCGCTTTTCACTCGTGAGAGGTGGAATATAATGATGACCACGGTTGCCTAAAACATAGGAATTGTCTATTGATTGCATGTATTACATTTTGTGTCCTCATAATTTACCCACCTTTAGTCAAATCGAATGAATGAATCTCTGTCTTGTGGGTGATCGGTGACATGCCAAGGACGCATGAGGTAAAGTTTAGTGCACATGTTAAATTTGCATCAATAATTTTATATATTAATACTATTTTATTATATAATAAAATATTATATATAAAAATAATATGTTATTATATTTTATTATTATTATTATTATTATGAGAAATTATCATATACTGATAAAAGTTGTAATATTTATTTATTTAATATTCTAAAATTTACAACTTTATAATCATAATTCACCTATATTTTTTTTGATATTTTATTATATAATTAAATATTATTATATTTTCGGGTGAACAAAATAATATAATCGATTTAAATATTTTTATTTTATAGTTGTTAATATCATTATCAGAGTTTGCACTTTTAAATCAGATAGTGGTGTTATCCTGATTAGAAAGTATTATATATTAATAATAGGTATAATACATATTTATTTAAAAATTATTACTTATAATTAATAAAATATTTTAAAATTTATAAACCCATATTTTATTATTAACTATAATTATAAAAGTATTTATTTATAACTATATTATTATATAGAAGAATTAATAATTGTTTGTATACAAAGTATTTACTCAAATGCAACCTTATTTTTTGGTGTACGGTTACTTATTTGGCCGACGATGCACAGCTCCAACTGGATGGATCATGTCCTCACTCTGCTGCCTGCAAAATATCTACTTGTCACACGAGCAAAACAGGTGAGAAAAATAGAATAAAAAAGTGTACCAAATGAATTCGACGGTCCAATTATGCATTTGATCATAAAATTGTGAGTATTATTGAATATAAGCTACGTAAAAGGCGTGATTACTCATATGGTTTTGGGATTTGAATTTTTAAATTTCCCCATTTTAAATTATGGGCACTATTGGTAATTGTGATAATAATAATAATATTGATTTTATTATTATTATTATTATTATTATTATTATTATGTGAAATATTAAGATTTATTTTAACAATTAATTGATGTAATAAATTTAAAAATCCGAATTTTACACCATAAATTTCTGTCTCATTAGAAATTTAAAATTTAAAATTTAAAATTAAATTTATTTTTATATTACAATATTTATAATTTAAATAAATAATAAATAATTTAATAGTTTATCAAATATTACCGTACAACAGTTGAAAAGTAATCTTCATTTCCTACCCAATTTAATCATTTAAAAAAAACTTTTTTAAAAATGGACTTTTTGTACCGACCACACCAAAATAGAAAATGAACCTTAATACTTCACCTTTTAAGGCTTGATTGACAAATGTGGGGATAACCAAGTATAGAATAAAGAAAGGCCATATAATTAAACCCATTTATCATACTTCACCTTTGAAAACTAAATGTTAGTTATAGACATTTTTTATTTTCAATATTATAAAAATGATATTAACATTAACTAATTTTCTGGAGTTCAAATCCATTTAATAATAAACTAAAACCATTTTAGATTAATTTTTGTGTTCAAATCCATTTAATAATAAACTAAAACCATTTTAGATTAATTTTTGTAATAAATATTCACATATACTCAAATTCAAGCTCCACTACTCATGGACCCAGTTGATCTACTGTAGTTTAGTCCACTCTTTTTCAGGGTACTGTCAGAAAGACATATTCACCCCTCACCCCCTAGGAGCCCACAAAATTCAATTTATTATAATTGTATTATGCCAATTCAATTCATGGAATATCCTATTTGGAGGTGGGTGGTCTCAAACTACTTAATTGGACCGGGCGATCCGGTCCAATCCATTTCCATCTCTAGGTTGTCTTTAAATCGCCTAAATGGACAATTACGTATTTCATGCATATTAATATGTTTAAACAAAAAAATGTTTTGTGCAAAAAAAAGTTGCTATTAAACATTGTTTTGAATGTAAGATACTATATTAATAAAAAAACAAATCAGACAATGTAATGCGAAAAAAAACATAAACATTGTCATATTTATAAATATGTATTTTATATTGAATTGGATTAATAAAATATTTAAAAATTAAAACGGTTAGTTCAAAATAAAAAAAATGGAAAAATAGAAAGGGGAAAACTTGAACCAGTGGACAGGGGGGTCACAGTTCGCACGTGGCACTGTACTATTGGGTGGGACGAACGAGAAAAGCGAAAAAAAAGCGAAGACGGTCAAAGCAAAGACCGGATAAGGCCTTCCCCGTGCCCGAAGAGTACAGTCAAAGCAAAAAGAGGGAAAAAAATAAATAAAAAGATAAAAAAGAGTCCCCAAAACCCCATACTGTCACGGTCAAAGCTGCTTAGGTGAGGTCCATAATGTGGGGCCCACACGAGGGATGATTAAACTAATTACTTTCTTGGATCCAAGAATCCATCCTTATATTATTACTCTTTAATCTATATGCCTTTTATATGATATTTATGAGCATAATACAATTTACACAGTCATTCTTTTATTGAATTAAAATTTATTTATTTTTAAAAAATTATACTATATATGTCTAATTTTAAATAATCTATTTAATTTATAATTTATAATTGGATTAGCCGGCTGGCATTAGAATTTGGAGTGTGGTGGCTATGAATTATTGAGATTACCAGTTTTATTGGCATTTCTAGAATAATGATTGGCACTAATTTCACTTTGCTCCCTTCATTGCTTCCTTCCTTATTTTGCCCCCCATACTTTAAACTATCCTAGCTTTCAGCCCTCACTATTGAGCGAGAGTCTATATGAATAAATTAATGAAATTCTTATTAATATTTAAAAAAATGTATATTAAATAATAAATATCGATAAGATATTAGTATAATATCTTATCAATTAGTTGACTGATTCCTCGTGCAATCTCATCTCTTTTGACCAATATTTCCTGCTCAAAACTACCTGGAAAACTTAGAGGAGTGAATTGCGAGGAAGTGGAAACAGAGGGAGAGGGTAGAGAAAGATGGAAAAGTTGAGGGGTATATTTGAAGTGAAGAATGGGACCGAGGCTTGTATTGTGATTTCGGTAAAATTGAGATCTGGGGGTCCACGTGACCTCTCTGGTTTAATTTAAAATTAAATAATATAATTTATATAATTATAATATATGCTTTATGAGTCCCGAGTCCCTAGTCGTAGTCCCCCGTGGGGGTCTGCCTGGTCGCGCTCAATTTTTATTTTTATTTAGCTTCGTGCGGGTATACTATAAACTTTCTCTCACTTTTTTGCCCCTTTTCTTTTTAGGAAAAGACGTGTTTGTCCTCCATGATAATATGTTAATACCTTCTTAGTTTAGTAATTAACATCCTAATTAAAGTTAATCCATTGTTAAAGAAACAATTACTTTATAAGAAATTTGAATATATATTTTTTATTATTTATAATTATTTTTTGTCGATCATAACTATGACTTACGTCATTAATGAGGGCGTCATTAAGCTGTACTTAAGATAATGCTATGCATAAACACTTTGATTAGTCTTATTAATCATTGATATTTTATTTTTTCGTAATTTACAAAAAGTGGGAGATTGAGATAAGAGCAAGGAAACAGAGGTTTGACTGACTGTCTGCCTGTGAGCGGGCAGATGGTTCGTTTACCGGGTACCGCCTGTAGCTCCCGGTCACAATATATTTTCGAAATAAATTGAATTAAAATAAAAATCTACAATTCCTCAGAGCAATTACCTGTGCTGGATTTTGATAAATTGGGGAGTTTATTATTTTATTAATTAATCTATAAAATAATAATGATTATTATTATTATTATTAGTATTGCTTTCTTTTTGGGCAGGCATCAACAACTGCACCAAAAGAAGAGCTGTAGCTGAGCAGCGCAGCAGGAGAGGCACAGGGAGGGAAGGAGGGAGGGAGCCTTTTTTTCACAGAGAGCCTAGCGAGATGTCTCTTCTCTCTCTCCTATTGTAAAGTCTGTGACCTTCTCCTGAAAATTTTCCCCTCAAATTCTTCGCCTTTTGCGAATTGTTCTCTGTCCGAAGGGGGGCCTCTTCTTCTTCTTCTTCTTCTTCCGTGACCTGTGGCAGTCATCTTTCCTTTTTCCCCTTTAATCTTTTGCTTGTTTCTGTTACCATCTCTCTGGGTTTTCTTGATTTAGACCCTTTTGAAGCTTGAGCAGGAAGTGAGCGGAGGAAGTTGATTGTCTATTACTTTTGTTCGTGGGAAGGTGCTTTGTGGGTGATGATGGAGATGAGCGTCTTTTGACCGTAGAAAGATATCATTGTTGGTTGGATAAAGCATCTTGCTGAAAGTAGAAAGAGGATTTTGGTGAGCAAGTGGGGGAGTAAAAAGGGCAGGAGCTGTAGTGACAATGTGCCTTGTTGGGTGTTAATATTGATACCCTTCTCCGATTTCTGGGGTTAATTTTTAAGGGTTTTCGAAGATGCCTCTATACCAGCCTTCAAGGAGGCAAGTGATTGGTGGTGGTGGTGGTGGGTATGAGGATGGACATGTTTTAGATCTTGACACTGCGGTCAAAGATGGGGTCCTCGGTGGTTTGACCGGCGGCATTGTGGGATTGCCGGGCAGTGGGGGCGGTTCTGGTGGCGTCCCCGATAAACTGGATCTGAGGAGGATGATAGAGGAGCTCGATCTATCCGAGGTCCCTTCAGTGTTCATCTGCCCAATCTCCCTAGAACCAATGCAGGACCCTGTGACCCTTTGCACTGGTCAGACCTATGAGAGGTCAAACATCCTCAAATGGTTCAGCCTCGGCCATCTCACCTGCCCTACGACGATGCAGGAGCTCTGGGATGAATCAGTCACCCCGAATAGAACCCTCTACCACTTAATCTACACATGGTTCCACCACAAGTACTTGCTGATGAAGAAGCGATACCAGGACGTGCAGGGTCGGGCAGGCGAGCTAATTGAGACCCTGAAGAAGGTGAAGGGGCAGGCGAGGGTCCAGACATTGAAGGAACTGAGGCAGCTTGTGGGAGCCCATGCAACTGCAAAGAAAGCAGTTGTGGACAATGGTGGGGTTGCGGTGGTGTCTGGGCTGCTCGGCCGTTTTACTTCACATGCTGTAGGTTCTGAGTGTGTTGCAATTATTGTGGGTTTGGATCTTGATTCCGAGGCTAGGAAGAATCTAATGCAGCATGAGAAGGTGTCCCTTATAGTAGACATGCTGAATGAGGGGTCCATCGAGACGAAGATCAACTGCACTAGGCTAATTGGGATGTTGATGGAGGAGAAGGATTTCAGATCGGAGCTCATATCGAGCCACAGCCTGTTGGTTGGGCTGATGAGGCTAGTTAAGGATAGGAGGCATGGTAATGGGATTCTTCCGGGTCTCAGCCTCCTTAAGACTATATGCCTTCACAAGCAAGTTCTTAGCCTGTTCGTGAGTGTTGGGGCTGTTCCCCAATTGGTTGATTTGTTGCCCAATTTAGATTCCGATGGCTTGGAGGTTGCCCTTTTCATATTGAATACGCTGTCGTCTCTGCATGAAGGAAAATTGGCTCTAAAGGATTGTCCAAACACAATTCCCAACATGGTGAGGTTCCTGATGAGGGTCTCGGAGATCTGCACTCAATACTCATTATCGATATTGTGGTCCCTTTGTGATCTTGCACCAGATGAATGTTCTGTTAGAGCAGTAGATGCGGGTTTAGCACCAAAGCTCCTCCTTGTCATACAAAGTGGATGTGACCCTGCATTGAAGCAGCGGTCTGCAGAGCTTTTGAAGCTTTGCAGCTTAAATTATTCGGACTCTGCATTCATCTCCAAGTGTAAGCTCACAAGGACAATGCAGTGAACAGGGGAGGCTTGATGGGCTTCACTTTCTTCGTGTAAAGTTACACGAGAATGAAACTTGATGACTTTGAGAGCTAGCTGTGAGACAGATGGAGATCCTTTGAGGACTCTACTGCAAGGGGTATGAAGACTCTCGTGTTAATAGTCGATGCAATTTAAATGTCAGAGTTGATATACTGAAGGTTCATCAATTGGAAGTCCATAACTTTGTCTGGAGCTGGTTGGTACCCGGATGCTCTGAATTGGGTACATGACTGATTGCTTTCTGAATAATAATCCCCTTGAAAGGAAAGAAGCAAAATGCTCAGCAGTTCAAGATAATTGCTTAGAGGTGAGACATATTGCCATATTGTGGAGCTTGGAGATTGCAATTGTAATTGTTGAGGTGGTTTTGCTTGCTCCATAGATCCCTCCTGTTTATTTGTTTCTTCCTTGAATTGCTCGGTTAGAGACCTCCATTTGTTTTTTCTTTTGCTAGTGGATTTTGCTTTAAACTTGTAATTGTAGAGAGAGAGTAGTGCTGATGGCCTTCAGATGTCCATTCAATGTTCATAATGCAAGAAATCATTTGAATATGTCTCCCTACTTTTCACCTCAAACCCTCTATTTGCTCATTCCACTGTTCTAATTGCAATCTTCTGGTGAGTACACCCCAATTTAGGATGGAAAAGTTCTGGCAAAATATGCACCCAGGCAATAATATGTCATTGCTGTGGCCCTTCTGTTTCTTTGCATCTGCTTGCACCTTACCACCTTCTCTTCTATTGGGTTTATTAACTTGTGACTGTTCAACTTTAGTAACATCAGTAGTTTGTTTATTATACTGATCTATGGCTATGGCTATAGCATCTTTCACTTGTGAAATACACTTCTAGAACAGTTGACAAATGATTGAATATTGGGTGTGGCATTTTCCAAGCTTATGTTACTGGTTGCTGACTCTTATCTCCACTTTCTCTCCTACTGTTTCAGATATATGGACTTTTCTATATTATCTTCTGTTAAGCTCATTGTATTTGGCCTGACACAGAAAAAGGCTTCCTATTGATGTTTGATTGTGTGCAGGATAATCAAGGTCCTGTCACCATGTCTGAGCTATGCTCCTTACCATGGAAAAGCTTGGTGGATTAAGTTTTAAGTGGTTCTACACTTCAATCCTCTAATTTCAATTGCATTCCTTAATTTCATTTTTTTAATAATCTAGTCATCCAACTTCTATTTTATTAGATGGATGGACCAAATTGAATGATTAAATTGATAGACAAGATTATTAACAAGTTGAAAATCAGAGTAAACTCTTAAGTTTTCATCTTCTTCTACTTGATAATGACACATTGGGTTAATGCCTGCCTGCAGAATTTATGTCCCAGATTCATCTCAACTTTTTGGGAAAATGGCCAATTGAACTAAAAGGGCCCCTCTAGCCTGCAGAATCCAAACCATCAATTTTAGAATGTGGCCCAGATTCTGCACACAGTCCCTGCTGAGATTATCCCAGTTTCTAATAGATGCTGGTGATCAAATGAGATGGTATAGTACAGAAATCTGAATGCAGAGAGCCCACTAACAGTAACTACTCCTAACTAGTGTGGAATTTCACCAAATGTGGCAAATTGATTCTTTCTAATTGTGTACAGAATCGAGACAAAGTGAATGGATTGAGCAACTCTTTGGGCCCCAACAAGTATGGATCTTTGTTAGCAGGTCAAGGGTGCGGAGAAGACTACTACCCGGCCGACCATGCCACTTGTTGCCATGCCAATCAAGACCTTATTAGCTAGTTGCAGTATGACCCAGAATCTGAATCAACACGCCCTTGAACTTTGGCCCTCGTTTCCTAGGAATATTTTCCAGAAAAAACATAGATCAACTCACATTATAGATTCTTACATGCATAGCTGCTCTGTATATTCTCTTCTACTTATTTCAATCCTTTTCCTTATAAACTCGTGATAGACATGCAAGACAAATGGGTGGGTACGTGGAGTTTCACGTAGCCGGCCAAGGGAGAGCCAGCCATACCACGCCATTGATGACGACTATACAATATATGGAGGGTGCCTTGCTCAACTGGTTATTGTGGTTCTGCCACTGGTTGAATCTGCTGCATTTTATTGCTCCTCCTTGTGTCCCCTTCCATCGCACCCTTTTCAATTTTATTGTTGATGTTGATATCCTGCTTCATTTTTTATTTTTTTAACCGAAACCCTTTGAGCATATCGGCCCCATCTCCACTAGTGATGACTTGGATCCATCCCCACTAGGTGGATACAGTAATGCTTGAGCACATTTTTGTAAATCATATTCCAAATCTCATTTTTGTACATTTATTTATCTATAGCATGCTTGTTTAGCATGTGGTTCCAATTTCAAACCTATCTATTGGGGTAGATATTTATACTTTTTTTCTAAGTCCCAAAATAAAGAAGAAATAATGAATGGATTAAGCAAACTTTTTAGTCACACACTTAATGAGGCTGTTCGACGTCAAGGGTTAGGAGAGACTACAGAGTATCTGGACATGTATGTCACTATTAGTGCATATGCCACACAGAACATCTCATTATGGTCCAGAATCTAATTCCTCCTGTGATGGACGGCTCTCTCGACCAATTTCTTGTTGCCAGATGCCTATCTCTATCTCTATCCCTATTGCTATTTTATTTGATTTTTAATCATATTTCTCCTAAAATCGTGATATGTACACACAAGAATTGGGCGGTTAGTGGAATTTCATGTCACTATCAAGGGAGTGCGATGCCACACACCATTGAGAACGACTATGCCAATGCATAAGTGTCATGTTTAGATGGCCATTCTTGTTCCACCACTAGCTAAATTTGCTGCATTTATGGTTCTTGTATGAGGTACTGAACCATTGCTCGACACCCTACCCTCTTCCACTTTTTCTTCAACCTCTTATATATTTATCTTATGCGCCAATTGAGCATCAATGACACGTCAACGTATCAGGCATGCAGTATCTTCCCTTCTGGCCAGATCTTAGTACAGCATGGAGGAGCTGCTGCGTACGGACCTGGACCTGGACCTGAAATGGCTCATGATAACGCACCACGAGTAATAAACAGCCAGTTAGGACGAACAGTTCATCCTGGTGACGCAGATAGTAGAAAGAGATGAAGGAGTTGCATGGAGAGAGATGAAACGCACGTCACTCGCTCTTCCATTAATTTGCAGAATACCTTGACGTGTCAGAAATGGAGCCGTGCTCCAGATACACGACAATAAATAGAAAAAGGGTCAATGCTAGCAGTGATAACTCTCTTTTTGGGGCACTGGATGAGGTAATTGTGGCGTTGATGAGTTTGCTTTGAATTATAGGGATTCTCTTCTCCATTCTTCATAAATATCATGAACTGGATATGCTGATGTTGGATTCCATGATTCCCTCCTCCATCAGCATCAGCATCAAACTTAACAAGCAGCAGCAGAAGCAATAAGCAACTAGGGTAGCTCATGAAAACTTGTGACAATTCAAGAAGGCTTGGGCTCTCTGCATTATTGATTGAAGATGCATGGAACAATTGGTGTCTCTAGTGATGATATATGGTTCATAATTGTTGCTTTCAGAGTTCAAATTTCATGGAACACGTTACTTGTACTTGGGATGGAGATGTAGCAATTGTGCACTAGAATCATACAAGCCCACATACACACTTCTACTACTGCATTAGGGTTGGATTGCATTTATTCTCAAGGTCTTGCCATACGAGTCCCCATCTACTTTTGGTGTAAATCCAAAGTGGGAGGCGTTCACACACAACTCC
Organism: Trapa incisa; assembly: GCA_030064435.1. Lineage (NCBI taxonomy): Eukaryota > Viridiplantae > Streptophyta > Magnoliopsida > Myrtales > Lythraceae > Trapa > Trapa incisa. The sequence continues at coordinate 6,873,882 of CM057784.1, read as the reverse complement.
CAACCTAACTTGATTAAATTTTCTTGTCCCCCCCCAACCAGATTCCCACACAGCTGCTGCAGTTGGCTGTTCAACCTTACATTCAATTCGGAATCAGAGTCAGGCACAAACCACTGTCCCTAGGAGGAATTCAGAAACGAAAATTAACACCACTTTTGAGGAAAGAACAATCCCAATAAGAAACCTCATCCTCGTGGATACAACCTGTCAAGTGAGTTATGAGTTAATAGTAGTTTGCTTTGCGGGGTTGATGATGATGATGATGCAGATTGTAAGTGGTACGAGTGATCGATGGAGGTTTAGTTATGGTTTCTTGCGAGCACAGAGTGGATATCGATCATTTTTTTTAACCGGCTGAGACATGGCAATGTTTCCATGTGGAATTTCAGTTCATATATGTACTGAATTTAGTGCATTGTAAACACAGTTTTATTCAGGGAAAACAATAGGTGAAAATCTCTACGATCATGGCTTCCCATTCTGAGTATAGATGTAGTCGATGTGGGCATTGAGCGTCCTCCTCATCAAGCACTCTTCTTCTCCAGCTCCATCGCAGCTCTCAGATGCTACCCCTTCTTCAGCGTTCTTCTCGCCTTCCAACACCTTCAAGAAAAAAAACAACACAGAAAAATTATCACCCATGAAAGAAAATGACACCGTAGATGAAATAGAAAGGAGTCTATCATATACCTTGTCGAGTTTCTTTGCATGAAGTCCATGGAGGAGGCGGGGCTCCGGTCGGGCAGCGAAGGTCAATAAAGCCGAGCAGAGGAGAATAGATGCAAAGAGGAGAGCCCTTGTCTTGGCCATCGTCGTCACCACCACCACCACCACCACCCTTCTTCTTCTTCTTCTTCTACCTCTGGTGGGTCGAAATTTCAGGATGAGTTAGGTTGAAGGAATACTGGTGGTATTTATAGGAATAAAGACATACATTTTTCTTCTGACGCATGCATACTCAGAAACGTGTAAAGAGGTCTAATCGGAGAAGAAGGCATAGAATTAAATTTTGGATAAAGAAAATATTAGTGCCATTAACTATAATTAATCAATTAATTAAAATTCAGTAAAATGTTAATTAAAAGATAGAATTTTGATCGACTTAAATAAGGGTATAAAATTACTATACACATGACTGACTTATGAGATTGCATTAGGTGCTTTGGAAAACAAATTTGAGCCATCCATATAATGCATCGGGTCCATCAAATTCAACCCTTCTTTTTTTGTAAATTGAATTTAAAATTGTCATTTATTACTCGGGGTTGAGTTAAACTTTATCATTTACTTAAGATTTTCCCATAAAACTATAGTTCTTTATTTGAGATTTTAGCTAAATATTAAAGTAAATCAATATTTGAATTATTTTTTTTATTTTTATGGTTCCAATATCTATATAGAAGAACGTATTATTTACTCGAATATATAATTTATCAATATTTTTTAAAGTAGAGAAAATATGAACTATATAAACCATCTAAAAAAATAAAGGGTAATTTTAAAAATAGAAAATTGAACCATAAATTACCATTTGCTTAATGGTATGATCAAGGGCTTTATAATTTTTTGTGCTTCCCAATTATGTCAAAGAAATATGCACTGATTTTAGAATTTAAATTGGAAATTGCTTTCCAAGTCAAAGAACACAACCATTCTTTTCAGTGAAATCATGTCTCACAAATTTCAAATTTGCAGTATTTATCAGGCTTAATTGGTTAAATTTAATATAGTATTTGAGTATTTATCAGTATTTTAATAATATAATTATGGCTAACTTCATTGTGGTTATCTACTAATCCTCTCTAAGAGGTTTATTAAGTTAAGAAAGGCATATAGGAGGAGAGTAGAAGAGGGGCATACGAAATCCCAAGTAATCGCGTTACTTTTTGTTCACTAAACCCTAACCAGATACTCAGTGTTGTCATGGGGTCGAGTCTGCCTCTAGCCCTTTGTGGTTTGGTTCGTCCTGAGCCCTGGCAGCCAGACCATCTAGATGGTCTCGAGTCCATGTCCCGTCCCGGGGCAGACGGGATGGTCCGAGAGTTTCAAACTCATATCGTTTAATGTAATAGTGGAGCTGGACCGGATATGGGTTTTCAAGGGGGCGCCCATATTTGCCCCGCGTGTCATCAATGGGGGGCTCGGACTTGGGTCGCATGTTTTTATAGAGGGCCCGGACCTGCCCACACAAGTCAGGGTCAACGGGGGGACTAGATCTTTTGACAGGCATCATAGCTAATAAGCATGAAATTAACCCTTAATCTTTGTGGTCAAATTCAAAACATCTTTTGTTTTATTTTATATACTTTTTTTTTGCACAATATAATTTTATAGGTTTCGATTTTATTGGGTTCAGCAGTAATTTTCTAGGTTTCAGCATGCCACGATATTATTCTCAATAACACCCTTCTCCATGGCTTATTTATAGAAATGGCATTCATGTATATTTGTCCTTTATTCTTGCATATTAATTGACATTACTATAATATTTTCATGCTTTTAATATTGCTTAATTTTATTATATTTTAAATTAATTATCTTAAAATATATTTTCAACTATAAAATAAACGTATTTTTTTAGGTGTAATTAAACTCGTTTTTATGTATTATTTTTCCAGTATATTTTTCTTTATTATATAACTAGTTGGTTTTTACTTTTAAAAAATAGTAATTATATGTATATAAATATAAAAATATATATATACACACACGACAACCTAATTAAATGGTCCACGCGTAGAAAAAGTGTAGTGAGAAAATTGCCTGCCTGGAGTTTCTCCTCACCTTCCTCTCTTTCCCGAATATAATAATAACATCAATTGATATTTGTTAATAACAAATTAGTTTGGAGCATCAATGGATTATCTTCTTCATAAACCCTACATTTACTTAAAAGTGTTGTAATTGTATAAAATTATAAATTTTCTTATTAATTTTATGTGGTATACACTTAATTATTTATCAACTTAAATATTTTCTAATAATAAGTCAAATAAAAATTTATAAGTATGCTTGATTAGTTAGTTATTAGAGGCGTGGTATTAAAACGTATTATGTTAAAGTTTAGTGTGACCTGCCTGCCCAATAAGATAAAAAGCCATGGCTGCAGAAGGATGATGGGGACAGGATAGGACAAAGAGGAAGACAACCTTTAGCAGTTGAGCCGGCCAATATCTTAAACCAGGTTAGGTGTCCATATTGGAAAAGTGGATCGACTCCATTTAATGGGTATTTCATATGCTTCTCTATTTTCCCCCATGTGAATGTGATGTGATGCACGTATGGTTTTTAAAAGCATATTGTCAAATAAGATAGACTGAAAAAATAACCCAAAAAAGGCCAACTCCAAACCCTACATTTCTCCCTATATCTCTATTTATGGGTTTCAATCTTTCCCATCATGCTCTATATCACGTTAATGAATGCTTCAGCTACATGTATATGTATCGCTCACTGGAGACAAGTATTGTTAGGGTTTCAAGGAGCTTATCTATCTATCTATCTATATATATATCTATATAGACGCGCTGATGCTTCTACAAAAGTTGGAGAAGCAGAGTGGTCTTTCAGGCTTCTTGTGAAGGGTGTCTTCTTCAACGAGAGAGAGAGCTTTACTTGCACCTTGAGACGAAGTGGGTACAATGGAGAGATGATGCAGAACTCAAGGTTGTACGTAACCTGAAGAGACAATGTATGTGGGGTCCACGCCAGACAATGTATGTGGGATCCACGCCAGACAATGGGAGACTGTTGGCCAATGCCTGCTGTGCTCGAGACACTTGTCCCTCTTTCTTCATTGCTAAGCTAGAACTCAGCCTTCTACTGGGCTCCACTTACTCCATCCCGATTACACAATCTCCGTTTTTCCTTTTATTTTCCAAAGTATACAACGTTAGTTAGCTGAAAAAAAACGTAAATAATATTAAATTAAATTAAAAGTAATCTTCTAGACCAAAATGCCCATGAAAGTAGCGAAATCTTCCATGTTTGGGCCCTAGAGAGCTACTCAACTTGCATATAAATAGACGTGCATATTGAAAAAGTGTAAAAAATATGTTGAAAATATTATTATTTATTACTAAATTGAATTAGATAATTTATTTAATAACAAGTTACAATTTAAGATATAATATCTATACAATAATATTTCTATTATAATTTAATTTATGGTATGGAAGAAGGACAAAAATTAATATAAAGTGATGAATAATAACATTTAATCTTAAATTTATGTGATGGTTTAGATAGGAAATTAGAAGATTTTATCCTTTCAATTTCACATGTTCTCAAATTAGTAAATCTTGATTTTTTAAATACCTTTCTCTTCATTCAATATGTACGGGTTTAAAAATATGGTCTTAATTCCGGCTCCAACAGCACACCGTTCTCTAGCTTATTTGGAGGTTTTTCTAAGTTCGTCCCTCTACCGCTACTTTCTCTAGTTATGGACCACGGGGACTCATTCGACTCCGCCCCGTCCTCACTTTAGTGATTGTCCAATATCTCGACAACATGATCTCAAAAACCCTAATTGAATAGGAGGATGCACTAGAGGAACTAATAGAGGCTCGAGAAAGTTTCTTGAAAATCATGGACATTTTTCTCTGCACGGATTTAAATCGTACGGATCTAGACCACGTTTCAACCACATGAAATGGATGTCCAACCTTTTATACATTCTACAATTCAGCCCACTTCTCCTAAGCTCACCTCTTCATATAGTGTGATATGCCAAATATGTGGGCTCATCGACCACTTGGCTCATCACTGTCCATCATTCGAATTAAATATCACATGCTCTAATGATTAGGCCCACTCTTCTTATAAATATGAACCTAGTCCATATAATCTGTACCGGTATGTCGATTTAGATGCTATTATTCATATTACTAATAATTTGTCACACTTGTTTATTCATGATAATTTGACACTCCCTTAGCACCTCACGGTCAAAGACCGGACATGTCTACTTATTATCTCTTCTTAATCTATCTATTTAACCTCACATTTCCTATGTTTTTCACTTACTAATATTTATCATGTTCCTAAAATTTCTCTCTAACTTATTATCCTTCTCTTATTTCACTCAAGACAATCCAAGCTATTTTGAATTCTATTCTACTCATTTTCTTATCAAATATCCCTTTTCTCACAGTTCTTTTCAAATTACGAGTCGTGTGCTTTCCCATCATTTATCAATGAGTAATATTGCTCGTTTACCATTTTGTAATTCATACTATTATGGTAAAATTACTCAACAGCCATTTCTAATCACTTACCATAAGAGTATCTATCCTATTTTCATGGTATTTTATCATAAAACAACTATATGATATTTTCTTTGTTTTTCATGCCTTACGTTTACAAGTTAAAATTTTACTTGATCAATTTATTAAATCTCTCCAATCTGATGGTGCTAAATAATTTTTTTTCTAGTGCTTTCTAATCTAAGTTATAATCTGCATGCATTCTCCATCGGATCTCCTGTCCACACACACCTTAACAAAATGAGTTTGCTGAACGTAAGCATCACCACATTATTAACATAGGTCTTACTCTTCTTATTCACTCTTATGTTCCAACCAAATATTAATTGTTTGCCTTTTAGACCGCTGTCTTACTTATCAATCGTACTCCCACAAGATCTCTATGCTTTCGATCCCCCTATTAAGTAATTCACCATTCTACTCCTAATTATACGCTACTTTGAGTTTTTAGTTGTCGTTGCTTTCCTTATCTCCGCCCTTATCTTGCTCACAAACTTCAACCTCGTTCCATTACTTGTGTGTTTCTTGGATATCCCTCCAATTGTCTCGGATAACGTTGTCTTGATACTCACACATGACGCATATTTCTCTGTCGCACAGTCAACTTTTATGAATCTGTTTTTCCATTTACCTCATCTAGTTCCACATGCATGTCTTCCCCTTCTCCTGCAGTGTACCATCCTGTGGTGCATCTCCCCACTCATGTCCCGTCTCCACCTTCGGACTCATGTATATTGCCCCAATCTCTTGTACAAATACAAGTTGACTCACATGTTGTTTCTGTTAAGCATGATCATGTTATACCCTCTTCCTCTACTGCATTGGATCCTACTCCTGCTCCACCTCCAGTTTCATGTATGGTGACTCACTCTCAAGATGGTAGTCTACCCACACGATACTTCACTATTGATCCTATAGTGTAAATTACCTCTACGAAACCCCATACTTATTTCCAAGCATTTCGTCACTCGTTTTGGGTTAAGGCTATGCGTACTGGAGTTCGTCACTCTTCTTCAGAACCAGACTTGGGATCTCGTACCCGCTCCACTTGGTCGGCCTATTGTGGGGGTGCAAATGGGTTTACAAAATCAAGTATTATTCTGACAATTCATTGGCCCGATATAAGGCTTCTCTTGTTGCCAAGGGCTACTTAGAGCGCTCCGGTCTTAATTATTATGATATATTTAGTCTTGTTATTAAACGTATCATTATCTGGGTATTCTTTCCCTTGATATATTTTTCAATTTGTCCATTCGTCAGCTTGATGTAGATAATATTTTTCTTCATATTTATGTTAATGAGTAAATCTATATGGATCAACCCCTGAATTTTTTATCGTTACTTTCCTAGTCATATTTGTCGCCTTCGCAAATCTCTCTATGGCCTCAAACAATATTCTCGTGCTTGGTTCTTCTGCCTGAGTTCCTACCTTTATCACCTCGACTTTTTTAGCTATGTTACTAATAGCTCTCTATTAATCTATCGCATGAGTGGGTTTGTCATTTTTCTACCTATCTATGTTAATGATATTATTATCACTGGTTCTTATGTTGCACCCATTGATAACATTTTTTATGTTATTCGTATAGAATTCTCTATTAATGATATTGCTCCACTTCATCATTTTTAGGCATTGAAATTACCGTTCACTCTAATGGTCTATATCTCACCTAGTAAAAGTACATTTGTGATATTCTCTCTCAGGCCGCTATAACTACTTATAAGCTCATTTCCACCTCATTTGCCTCTATTCCCCAACATTCACAATGATAGATTTAATCTTCCCGATCCTACTGAATATCGTCAACTTGTAAGCTATTTATAGTATCTCACTTTCACTCGACCATATACCGTTTATCAAGTTTGTCAATTTATGTATTGTCCCACTATTACCCATTGGACTAGTGTTAAGTGCTCTTTAAGCTAATTTGACTTCAGTCTCTTCTTAAATAACTCGACATCTCTCATTCTCATTCTCCAATCATGTGATGCATATATTGATATTGATTTTTATTTTGTTCGTTAACATGTACGTAAAAGTTTACTCAGTTTTTATTTTATCGATATTACTCAATTAGCTAATTTACTTATTAAAGGTGTTCTTTTTATCCGTCTCTATTTTAAACACAATTATGTTAATATTATAAGGAGTAATAACTAAAATATAATTTAATTTAGTAATTGTTACTATTTATTTAAATTTATCACAACAATTAATGTATTAACTATTTATATTTTATAAATCCTTATTATTTATTAATAAATTGTGTATAAATAGAATAAAATAGTCAAATTAATAATATACTAAAATTTACAATTATATTTTTATTCTAAATTTATTATTTTCCTTTAATAATAAATATTTAAAATTTAAATTTAAATTTAACATAAATTAAAATTATTGTTAAAATAACTCTTTAATAAAAAAATTCGTGGATTTCAAAATTTTAATGATAAAATAACATTAAATATAATATAATATAATTATTATATATTATTATTTTTAATTGTATATTTATATAGAAATGTATTAAACCAATGTATTCATTAATATATAATCATAACTAACGTGATAACACTTGCCTACATAATCATTTATGATTTGACAGAATATGAAATGAAAATATCAATTAATTTGTAGTCATCATTTCTGTAACTACAGAACTAAAAAAATATTTAAGTAGATAAGAACAAGACCTCGACACCTTTTGATAGATCCCATTTGAGTGGATGTTTATTTTAATACCATATTTGTTCGTCTCTTATCCAATCTCCCCCATCCATCTCAAAAGAACTACTTGCTTCATTCCAACTTTTTATTATTAAAAATGATTTTATTAAAAGAAAAACATTACATTTAGTTGCCCAAAAAAACTATAGGGCCTACAAATGTCATTCATGTGTATATAACTTAGACAACTTAGAGTCAAGATGTCCTTAATTTCTCAAGATCCCTAATTCACAAAATTAATGAAAATTAGAGGGTAAGATTAATGGGTATTATGAGTTTATAAAATATAAAAAATATATTTATTTAAATGAATGGTTAAGTATTTAAAACTTATAAATCTACTGTTTTTTTAATTTAAAATTTTATTATTACCACCTATCATTATTTACAACATTAATGTAATTTTTAAATAAAAAAATTATATTTATTTATCAATTATACACGAGTAGGATATAGTTTGAGTATATTTTTTTCTATGGGGGAAGACTAGTTGGATTTACCATATGGAATGGCCATCACTTACAATTAATCCTGTTGAAAATGAGAATTGAAAGAATGAACAAAATTATCAAAGATTGAGCAAAAAAAAAAACAAAATGATCAAAGGCTGAAATCCCTTTATCCTAAATCCAAATTAAAGAAGGAAAATCATTGACCTAACGGAAAAGAAGGTGGGTGGGTGGATGATTGGTGGACAATTGCTCCATTAATAAATGTATATCATTCCTTAGATGCCATCATGTTAGCATATAATTAAATATATTTGGTACAATTTTAGTTTGAATATTATAAATAAAATGTGTTTATACAAATAATAAATTTACCAAAAAATAAGATTCCTTGAAAGGAATATAGATTATTCAAGATTTAATGATTTTATGCAGGCCATATGATCACATTCAAAGAATTAATTAATTAAATATTGTGATATTATTTTACTTCCAAATGTATTGTGCACATCTCAAAGGTAAAAGAAAAGGGTTCTAAATAGAACCATTTTGGTCGTATGGGTTGAAATACATGTTATTAAATAATTAATTCATTCACCTATTTGAAATAAAAAAAATACTTTTTATTTTAGTGTGGCATAATTATTCCAAATTATTTATCTAATTATGACGTCATGGGTCAATCTTGACTGTGGATGAATTAATTCAAATGAACTAAAGAATTGATCCTAATCATATCTTGATTCATGAAGCAAAAGTGGGAAGGATACTTCACAAATATTATTATATGCCAACATTATTCATATATAAAATTAGTTAGTGTGTGATAATTTTGTGGGATTGCAATCTTTGTCAAAGGTTGTCAAAGCCGTAAACAAATGGCCATCTCATCTTCTCCGTTGTGTTTTGGTAATCTGCCACTCCAATTACCCAAAAATAAAAGAAAATTATTTAATATTTTTGTTTCTAAAAGTAATGTTAAAATCTTCAATGATGTATAAAAAAAAATCAATAATTCAATTTAGGTTTAGTGTCAACTTTTTTTATTTAATGTAATTTATAGATAATTTTTCACTTATTGATAAATTTATAAATAAATATTTCATGGTAAGTTCAATTTTTTTAATATTAGTATATTACTATTAAATCACATGTATACGTACTCTTGTTGCCCCCTTCATATAAATTAAACTAACTAGCAAATAATGGGGGTACGACACTTCAAATAGTATGTAGTTATTGCAACATTATCAATTGCATGAAGCGGTTCATGACATGAGGTATCACGCTGTCCCCATTAAGAAACCCTCTAAAGATATGGATTTATAATGTAGAAGGGGATGATGATCTATGGAGTTTTGATCATTACATGTGTGCATTAAGATTGTCTCATGCGACAAAAGGGTCTCATCGGATGCCTCACAAAACACTTTTTCTTTGACTATTCAAACCACCCATTTTGTCTAGAAAGAAAACAAAGAATGTTGAAGAATTTGGGTAAAAGAAAAAGAGTTTGAGTAAATAAACATAAAATTAATTTAAAACCCTTGTTATCATGTGACCACTTAAATTGAATATATAATATTTTGATTATTAAGCACGATTTTATTTTAATGTATTATGGATTTATTTACATCAACATTATTTTATTTAATTTTTAACTATTTTTAATCGTCAAAATTATTATAAAATTTAATATATTTGTACTCATATATAGAAAATCTTAATAGTGTGGGAGAAGTGGAGCTTTACATGGACAGCCAATTATAACTTAATTTAGTCATTTTCTAAAATTAGACTAAACAAACTTAATGAGTGAATTATTATAAATTTTGACAAAATATTACCATATAGATCAAGTTATAAACATAACATTTTGTGCAGTAACTATAACAAAATATTGGTATGACAAACTCAATGATGGAGATCGGTTGGTGCTAGTTAATTTTCTATTTATTATAGGTGGATTTTAGCTATAAATAAGAAGTTATTTGTCTATTTAGTCAATAAATAAGGAAAATATGATATATTTTAATAAAACGTGATAATTTAAGAGAATTGTGTTGTTTGTCAGCGAATAAACATAATAGTGAAATATTTGAACTGTAATAGTTACCACTCTACTAAAAAAATTAGGCTTAATTTGTAAATTATGATCAAATGGTAGAATAATTTTATAAATCTAATTTTTGTAAATTATTTGGTTGTAATGAATATCACTGAAATACAATAAAAATCTTCGAAAAATGAAAATATGAATTTTATTGGAACGAGATAGAATAAAAGAATGACGTACATGGATGCCATTAGGTTAGTTGTTCATAACAGCTCCACCTAATAGTAAAGATATTAAGATGGTATACAAATCTAAAAATAATTTCAAATAAAATACTAAAAAGAAATAAATCATATAAAAATATGTATTAATTATTTTTTAGTACTCAATATAAATTAATAAAGAATTCGATTATGGATTATCGTCTTCATTAAGTGTTGGCTCACTCCTAATCTAATACATTTCCTAATCTAATACATTTTCTTAGGTGTTAGGAAGAGATGAATGTAGAGATACATATTTTGTATAATGAGAATTAGCTCTTATACAGTAAGTTATTAAGTAAAAAAACTTTAAAATAAATTACACGATAATTTTTTATTAAGTAAATTATAATTTTTCTCAAATTTGTAAAATATTATAAGCTGATTAATAAACTTTTGTGAAATTTTTTTAATTTTCAATGAAAAATTATGTGTGTTTATATTATAAACCTTGATAATCTCAATACTAATTTAGTAAAATTAACCAAAATGGTAATTTTATGAGAATATAACGAGTAATAACCTTGTATTATGGACAAAAAATATAATTATGTAATATAAAATATACTTATATATACTAAATAAAATGAGTTTTAAATATAATAATAATATATAAATATTATTTATAGTAACATACACAATGGTTTATAATACTTTTGACACAAACAAATTACAAATAACTAGTAAATGAATTTTCAAATTACTGTACCATTTCATAATGTACTAAACACTTCTCATTTTATAAAAATATAGTATTTTGTAAATATTTATTAAAAAGACAGAGATATCTTGATACAGAGTCTTTTGGCGCAAAATTTTGCCATGGAAAAAGGCGTAAACAATGGAAATAAACTCAAAGCTATACACTCTTAAGCAAGCAATGCACTGTATAATTAAATTAAAAACTCTACGCATATATCAAACAATTTCACGAAACTATGGGAATGATTCCACTCGTTACAAGATTAATTTAATGAATAGTAAGTCAAATTCATATAGCATGTTAATAGCAAGTGTAACATAAGCTCAGGTATTTTTCTAGTTCCTAAGTTTTAATTACTATATAGATATTATTATAGTTTTGGGGGAAAAAGATGTTATAGTATTTGAATATAATTAATATAAAAAATTTAATAAATGAGCATGATGAAAAAGCTGATTTTTTTTATTAATAAGGATTATAAAAACATTGTATATTTCTTTTTAAAATCCTAATCCTATTATAAATTATCATTGAATTAGGACTAAACATGTGAATGCATCTATTCCCTATGATACGTGCAAATTCCTTTCATTGACGAGGATAGCATAGACGAGTCGGTTTGGTTTCTTCGTATGTCCTTCATGTCTCTCGCAAAATCAATCTGACATTAAATTAGGGAGCAACCCTTACAATTATAAGTTGCACCTCAAGCTCTGAAAGAAACTCATGGTTGTCCTTTAATTATTGTGTACATGTAATCGAATTAATTTTTATTTAAAAGATATTAATGGTAAATAATAAAAGATTTAATTCTCTATTTTATTTAATATAAAATTATATTATCAATATTAACGCACGTAATTTTAAACTTTCACTCTATAACTATTTACAAACTATATATAATTTTTTTTATTTTATACTAGTGAAAATAATAATATCAAGTTTAATATTATTTTTTAATATTCGTATATATCGAAACATCGATTTATAGTGTTGAGTTGAATATAGGTATTACAAGTATAATAGTTCTAATAATTTATAAGAAGGTATTGTATAAATACTAGTGATAAAACTATTTATTATTAAAAGTTATTAATTGTAATTAATACAATATTTTTAAAATTATAAAACTAAAATAATTGTAATAACAAGTAATATAATTATTATATATTATTATTTTTAATGGTATATTTGTGTAAAAATATATTAAAACAATGTATTCTTTAATATATAATCAAAGCTAATGTGATAACACTTTATACATAATTATTTATGATTTGACAGAATATAAAATTAAAATATCAATTTATAGTTATCAAAATATTTAAGTGAATTAGGAAAGACCACCCCACCTTTTGATAGATCCCAATTTTTGAGTGAATGTTCATTTTAATACCATATGGTTTGTCTCTTATCCAATTACCCTCATCCATCTCAAAAGAATTACTTTCATTCCAACTTTTTATTATTAAAAATAATTTTATTGAAAGAAAAAAACATTAAATTTAGTTGTCCAAAAAACTATAGGACCTACAAATATCATTCATGTGTATATAACTTGGAGAACTTAGAGTAAAGATATCACAATACAAAAGATGTCCTCAATTTCTCATGGCCCTAATTCTCAAAACCAATGAACATGATGAGAGGGTTAAGATTAAAGGGTATTATGAGTTTATAAAATATTAAATACATATATACTCAAATGAATTGGTAAGTATTTTAAACTTATAAATTTACTATATTTTTTAATTTAAAATATTATTATTAACACTTACCATTATTTACAATATTAATATAATTTTAAAATAAAAAATTTAAATTCATATTTAGCCATTATACATGAGTAGAATATAATTCGAGTTGGGTATATTTTTTTCTATAGCCAAAGAGTAGTTGTATTTACCATATGGAATGGCCATCACATAGGATCAATCTTGTTGAAGATGAGACTTGAAAGAATGAACAAAATGATCAAAGGGCTGAAATCCCTCTATCCTAAATCCAAATTAAAGAAGTAAAATCATTGACCTAGGGAAACGAAGGTGGGTGGGTGGGTGATTGGTGGGTCCAATTGCTCCATTAATAAATATATTTCATTCATTCCTTGGATGCCATCATGTTAGCATATAATTAATTATCTTTGGTACATTTTTAGTTTGAATATTATAAATAAAAAGTACTTATACAATAATAAATTTACCAAAAAATAAGATTCCTTGAAAGGAATATAGATTATTCAAGATTTAATGACTTCTACGGGCCAAATGATCACATTCAAAGAATTAATTAATTAATTAAATATTGAGAACCACACTTTTCTTTCACTTAAGTTCAAGTAGGAGGCAAGTTGAACGAAGATTCCTTCTAAAGCCATCAAAGGACACAAATATCTCTAAATTCATTCCATCATATCATGAAAATTAAATGGATTGGATTACTAACCGGTAACATAAGTACATGTATAAGTTGATTGGATGCCCTTGAGATCATATGGCATGTCCCAACTGTATTTTTCTCTATAGGTAGGGTAGTGGGGCCAAAAACCCACATAAAATTACATAAAACATAGTCAGAAAAGTCATCATATAACAAAGCCAGAAGTTCCATCAAGCACGTCTCCAATGGAAGAAAGCCCCTAGAGTGTCAGCACACATATTTCCAAGGAATTTCCACTGCTGCAAATTCATGGGGTCTCGAATGCCCTAAACTACTCGAGAGCATCATCCAAGGTCGCTCGACAAGGCAGAAATCATATCCAAAGCAGCTATAGAGTCACCCTGAAGTATGAACTTTGGAAAACATCTAGACCTTACAAGAGCCAAGTTGGTCCAAGCTACCCTTGATAGTCACGTAGGTTTAGAAATTTTAGATTTTGCAACTTTTTTCACCCATGTGGGGGGGATTAAAATATAGATAGAAATTTTCAAAGAATGCCACTTGCACCTTGTACTAAAGTTTTGTGCACTATTCTTGATGTACTATGTATCTAGACCCCATCGTTTATTTATAAGAAATGAATATGCCAAATTTAATATTAAATTATTATAATACGAGAATATATTAATAAAATATTGATCATTTATAATTATTTTATTTTTTATCCGTTTAATAATTTAATATACCAAATTTTGAATGTGAAAATTATTGATATTAAAAGATATCCCTTTTGTTTGAGAGTGTGAAAGTGGAATTTCAGCTAACCATGGTTGGCTGGACATAATTGAGGACAAAAGAGAAAAAAGATGCTTTCTTTAACAGAAAAACAAGGCTAAAAAACAATTCTTTTACACATAAAGGTAAAATATAAACAATCGCTTACTTCTCCACAAAACAACAAAGCAAATTACTATAATTTGGCTTAAGCAAGATATAGATTTAAGTTCATGTGAATGAAGAAAACTAGGAGAGATGTATTACCCATGGATGAGATTTGAGTTTCTATACATGAGATGACTTGACAAAAAAAAAGGCCATCAAACCCTCTTATTATCTCCTCGTCCATTTGTAATTGCAAATGATCAAGGCAGAAAAAGGTGCCTCTTAATTATATGTGGCACCTTTCCTCATTGGGTGAGAGGCTGTCGGTTATATCTGGTGATCATGAATACTGATGAATATATTTGGATCGTGATAGATTAGGGCACTTCTAATGGCTTTGATGCTGTTTCTGCAAGAGCATAACCTGCACTAGATAATGGAGCTTTTGCTGCAGCATGGTGTGCTCGGACATGAGCCGGTCGTTATCGGTCCTCACCTTGTAGCAGCGATCGAGAGCAAACCGCAGTTTGTTCGTAAGTTGCATGTTTTCGATTCTTAACCGGTTCACTTGGTTCCTTAGGGTTTCGAGGTGCTTTTGTTTACGCATGCGTGACCGCCGAGCGGAGTCCCTGTTCGATATTTTGCGTCTCTGTTTGCGCTCGTCCACAATGGAAGCCTCCGCCGTCGGTTTCTGGACATTAGGGCTCGAGTTGACGCGGTCTTGGACCGACTCCTTGGAGGAGCCTAAGATTACAGGCTGAGGAGACAGATGGGACGGCATCATGAATTCAAGGTCAAGATTGTAGTAGTCCCAAGGGGTGAAGGTGGTCTCAAAGGAGGGAAGGGGGAATCCGGCCATTGGTTCCGGCAGAATACTGGCCGGAAAAAGGGAAGTCATGGCTACAAAACTTCCTTATAGAGGGAGAGAGAGAGGAGGAGATGAGGCGAAAAGGGAAGAATTGCAGTAGGGGAGTCTCCTATTTATTTGCAAGTTGAGTGGCTCAAACATGGAAGATTTGGCTACTTTCAAGGGCATTTTGGTCTAAAAGATTACTTTGAATTTATTTTAATTTAATATTATTTACCTTTTTTCCAGCCAATAACGTTGTATGCTTTGAAAAAAAAAAAAACGGAGATTGTGGGGTCAGGATTAGAAGCGGTAAAAATCAACGGACGGACAGTACCCGACCGGAAAAAAGAATAACAGTGTACGGGTCCAACTATTGGACCGGGAACTCGGCTCGGATCCGGGTCGGGTACCCAGTCAGGTACAATTGCCCCCTAGTCAGACCCGGTAGAAGGCTGAGTTCTAGCTTAGCAACGAAGAAAGAGAGCCACGTGTCCTAGGCACAGTCCACGTTGGCCAATAGTCTCCAATTGCCTCCCATAAAATATTAGCTTATAATATTATGATCCATTGGATTATAATTTTTAGAATTATTTTCAAATGTATTAAAAATTTAGAAAAATAATATTTTTTTTACAAATTATTATAAAATATTCGATTAATTTCTTGTCGGTTTAATATTCCAAACCGACAAATTTGACATTGAAGAGAATATTTGGCATTGTTTAATAGCGTGCGGTAGTATTGTTTTTGGAGTATTCTGGTCCGAATAATCTAATAATTAATAAATATTTAAATTTGAATTTTAGTGAACCCAACTTGAAGTTGATACCACGTGCAATTCCAATAAATGATTTCCACGTCAATCATACAATATTGGTTGTTAAATATCTTGATTATCTTATTTTATTTTGGATAACCCAATGAATTAATGATGCATAATATACGATATTAGATGTGTAATTGGCCCTACAATGACCTCACAATTATTTCCTAAGATTAAGATTAGATGTACCAAAGAGATTAATTAGCATTGATCTCACTATGAAAAAAACGTTTAATGAACTAATGACGCGGTTGGAGATCTTTCATGATACACTCACTACAACTCATCATCTAGTTGAACATGCGCCCTAGAAATTTGGAGATCCAATGCTTATTTTTAAAACAATGAAAAATAGTATTTTATTATACTATTTTTTTACTATATATGATATATTCGAAGTGGCTTTAAAAATAATTATGTCAAAGAATACGATGACCAATTCCCATCCTTTTCGAGTTTGGCAAATGATGAATGGTCTTTAGATGACCAAGGAATCACAAGATCACCCCTTTTCATTACTTACCACCAAAGCTTGGGAAAGGGAGAGGCTAGTTAACTAGGTAGCTACCTTTCTCTCTCTCTAAGGACCCTTCCCGTTGCTCTCATGGCTATATAAGATATACACACACATATTGTCTCTTTACCTTTGAGTTCTGCACCATCTATTGTACCCATTTCATCTGAAGATGCAAGTAAAGCTCTCTCTCTCTAGCATTGAAGAAGACACCCTTCCTAAGAAGCGTGAAAGGCCACTTGCTTCTCCAACTTTTGCAGAAGTATCAGCGCGTCTATATAGATATATATAGATAAGCTCCTTGAAACCCTAACAATACTTTGTCTATACCCAGAGTCAATATTGAACATTATCTACTCAGCAATACATATACCTGTAGCTGAAAATGACAAGACATTCATTACCGTGATATAGAGCATGATGGGAAAGATTGAAACCCATAGATAGAGATATAGAGAGAAATTTAGGGTTTGGAGTTGGCCTTTTTTTTGGGTTATTTTTTCAGTCTATCTTCTTTGACAATTTGCTTTTAAAAACCATTTGTGCATCACATTACATTCACATGGGGAAAATAGAGAAGCATAAAAATGAAATGGCCATTGAAGTCAATGCACTTTTCCAATATGGACACCTAACCTGGTTTAAGATACTGGCAGGCTCAAGTTCAACTGCTAAAAGTTATGCTCTTGCAGAAACAGCACCAATAGCATGCATACATGGCTCCATCCGTCAAAGTAATTAGATCGTGCCACATATAATTAAGAAGCGCCTTTTTCTGCCTTGATCATTTGCAATTACAAATGGATGATGAGATAATAAGAGGATTTGATGGGGTTTTTTTTTTGTCTAAGTCATCTCATGTATAGAAACTCAACTCTCATCCTAGTTTTCTTCATTCATATGAACTTAAATCTATATCTTGCTTAAGCCAAATTATAGTAATTTGCTTTGTTGTTTTTTGGAGAAGTAATCAATTGTTTATATTTTACCTTTAGGTGTAAAAGAATTGTTTTAGAGCCTTCCTTTCCATTAAAGAAAGCATTTTTTTCTCTTTTGTCCTCAATTGTGTCCAGCGACCCATGGTTAGCTGAAATTCCACGTTCACTCTCAAAGAAAAGGGATATCTTTTAATATCAATAATTTCCACATTCATAATATTGGTATATAATATAAAAATTAAATTATTAAACGCATAAAAAATAAAATAATTATAAATGCATAAATTGTTTATAATAATTTAATATTAAATTGGGCATATTTATTTCTTATAAATGAACGGTGGGGTCTAGATACATAGTACATCAAGAATAGTGCAAATGGCCTTCTTTGAAAATTTCCATCTATATTTTAATTCCCCTCACATGGGTGAAAAAAGTTGCAAAATCTAAAATTTCTATACGTACACGACTATGAAGGGTGGCTTGGACCAACTTGGCTCTTGTAAGGTCTAGATGTTTTCCAAAGTTCATACTTTAGGGTGACTCTATAGCTGCTTTGGATATGATTTCTGCCTTGTCGAGCGACCTTGGATGATGCTCTCGAGTAGTTTAGGGCATTCGAGACCCCATGAATTTGCAGCAGTGGAAATTCCTTGGAAATATGTGTGCTGACACTCTAGGGGCTTTCTTCCATTGGAGACGTGCTTGATGGAACTTCTGGCTTTGTTATATGATGACTTTTCTGACTATGTTTTATGTAATTTTATGTGGGTTTTTGGCCCCACTACCCTACCTATGGAGAAAAATACAGTTGGGACATGCCATATGATCTCAAGGGCATCCAATCAACTTATACATGTACTTATGTTACCGGTTAGTAATCCAATCCATTTAATTTTCATGATATGATGGAATAAATTTAGAGATATTTGTGTCCTTTGATGGCTTTAGAAGGAATCTTCGTTCAACTTGCCTCCTACTTGAACTTAAGTGAAAGAAAAGTGTGGTTCTCAATATTTAATTAATTAATTCTTTGAATGTGATCATATAGCCCACAAAAGTCATTAATTCTTGAATAATCTATATTCCTTACAGGAATCTTATTTTTTGGTAAAATTATTATTGTATAAGTACTTTTTATTTATAATATTCAAACTAAAAATGTACCAAGGATAATTAATTATATGCTAACACGATGGCATCCAAGGAATAATATAGATTTATTAATGGAGCACTTGGGTCCACCATTACCAATCACCCACCCACCCACCCACCCACCTACCTCCTTTTCCACCGGGTCAATGATTTTCCTTCTTTAATTTGGATTTATGATAAAGGGATTTCAGCCCTTTGATCATTTGTTCATTCTTTCAAGTCTCACCTTCAACAAGATTGATCCTATGTGATGGTCATTCCATATGGTAAATCTATCTACTCTTTGGCCATAGAAAAAAATATACCCAACTGGAATTATATCCTACTCTGTGTATAATTGTTAAATATGAATTTAAATTTTTTATTTAAAAATTATATTAATATTGTAAATAATGGTAAGTGTTAATAATAAAATTTTAAATTAAAAAATATAGTAGATTTATAAGTTTTAAATACTTACCAATTCATTTGAGTATATATGTGTATTTAATATTTTATAAACTCATAATACCCTTTTATCTTAACCCTCTCATCATGTTCATTGGTTTTGAGAATTAGGGGCCATGAGAAATTGAGGACATCTTTTGTATTATGATATCTTTACTCTAAGTTCTCCAAGTTATATACACATGAATGACATTTGTCTAGTTTTTTGAACAACTAAATGTATTTTTTTTAATTAAAATAATTTTTTATAATAAAAAGTTGGAATGAAGCAAGTAATTCTTTTGAGATGGATGAGATGATTGGATAAGAGACAAACAATATGGTATTAAAATGAACATCCACTCAAATGTTGGGATCTATCAAAAGGTGTTGTGATCTTCTTCTTATCCGCTTAATTTTTTTAAGTTCTCTAATTAGAGAAATGACAATTACAAAATTGATTTTTATTTTATATTCTATCAAATTACCAAAAATTATATACACAAGCCTCTGTATAATA
The DNA here is from genome assembly GCA_030064435.1 of Trapa incisa. Lineage (NCBI taxonomy): Eukaryota > Viridiplantae > Streptophyta > Magnoliopsida > Myrtales > Lythraceae > Trapa > Trapa incisa. The sequence continues at coordinate 6,853,926 of CM057784.1, read as the reverse complement.
ATTTTGATATTATACTAGAAAATAGTGTGCTTAAATAAATTATTATAAATATATATACAATTAAAAAAATAATATATAAGTAAGGTAATACTATCACATTTATACGATGAACTATTCATAATATTTCTTAAATAAAAGTTTAATATTTATCATATATCAATCTACTATTGGTTAACAAGTACATATATATATATATAATATTTAAAATAAATTTACAATACATAATATTATTTGAGTTATTATATAATCTTAATTGAATAATTATGTAAATATTGTCTTGCTTGATCATAGGACTTTATTCGATAATACTTCCAAAAATTGATGCATTATTAAGATTTTATCCATAATTTGATGACATTGATATTCACCACTAAAGAAATCCTTAAAAAAGAACCCAAAACCTTACATATTTCTTAGAAGAATATTGAAATACAAAACCACTATGGTTATGGATGCCCTTGATTTGAAAAGTCATAATAGTCCTCTACATGCTAGATGAAGATGGACTGCCTGCTACCTATACAGATAATTGGGCTAATTACCCACTTAACAAAAATGGTTTAGAGGTTTTGCTTGTGCAGCTCTCTTAGGCCCATTAGATGTTGATCATGGTGCCAAAAACCCAACTTGAATGAGCACTTGTGTGTTGGGTGTTCATAAAAAACCAATTAGTTGAACTCATACTTAATTCCTCTTCCAACTTCCGTTTCCATATTCAGCATCACTCCAACCACTTGTTAAGTCAATCTTCTCCACTAACTTTTCTCTTGTCCCTCTTTGAATATGTGAATGACCGAATACAAGTCTAAGGATAAGATCACAGAGAGTGTAGTCGTTCTCATTCTCTAATACAGAGACCACTGACCCGGAAGGAACTTTCACTTTGGTAGTGCAATATACTCCGACCCACCGCCTAGGAAGATCTTGTAGACTCGTACCAGTGACGGATTTTATTTTCGTGCCCCAACTTACTACATGTAAACAAACGTTTGGAACAGCGTTGACAAAGTGCCACTAGGCCTATCTTTATTTAGGTGAAATGCCATTAGTATGGAGTCAATCCATTCCAAAATGCATTAATAAATACTAATATGTGATTCGTTTTATCGTAAAAAAATAGTTATATGTATATATAATATAATTTTATTATATGATAAAAAATTAATAATTATTTTCTTTATTAATTTAAAAATAACTTTTTTTTATATATATAAATATTTTTCTCTATTTCTTTACCTAAATAATACATCCCTACACTTGTGACACAATGGATTTTTTTGTTTAAAATTAATAAAAAGATTCATTTGTATACTTTCAACGGTTATTTAAATATATATATATATATATTTTTTGTTTTCTAATTTAAAATAAATGAAAAGTAATGGATAAGTTACAAAATTTCAAATTGATTAGTTAAATTCACGTGAAGCCTAATAGCTAGATTAGACTTAGGTCAATGGTATCCCATTACTAAGAACAATAATTAAAAAATTAAAAACCAAATCTATAACAAAAAAATTTCAAGTATTATATAGTTAAAAGTTCAAATATAAAAAAAAATTATGAACCATATAATCTATTGAATAATTATAATCACCTGTTATTAATAAAATATTTTAAAGATATAATAATATTATAATAAGAAATATTTATGATTAACCAAGTGTTAAATAATAAAATTAGTACAATAATTATATATTTATTAGTTGTTAATAATTTTCTTAAAATTACTACAATGGTACAATTAAATTAGCTTTTAACAATTATTTACATATCATTATTTAAAATTGCTCTCTCAACAATTATTTAAAAGTTCAATAATTATTTACAAGTTAGGTTTTCACAAAATCAACATTATTGCAAAATTATGGTCAATAGTGGTACAAACTTTTATTATAAATCCTCACCAATTAAATATTTTACTCAATATTTGATTATTTTTATTATTAAATATTATTTTTTATATGTTTTGATTTTTTTAGTATTTAATTTCTATATCATTCCATGTAACAAAATAGAACTCCCAAATATTATATAAAAAAATACAAGTCAAGAAATTTATAGTAGCACACATTAATAATGGTCATTAATTTCCTTTTATAGGAGAATAATGAGATCTAATATTGGTACCCAAATAAGATAAATAGTTTAATATTTCAACAAATTATAAATCAAATTCTTATAGGAGTTAAATTATGGTTTTCTTAAATGGTCGCTTTCTTGTTTACCTCTTCCAAAAAAGCCCTATAGACAAATCTGTCTTACTGTCTAAGTTTTTTAAGTGACAAATCAAAATAATCATATCCCTACAAAACATTATACTAAAAATATTAAATATATATATATATATATATTTGTTTTTATTTAGAATCTTGCCTTTTGAAATTCTATCAATATTTTATCCACATAATCACTTTTTAATTTGATAAATTATATAAATAATATAAAGTATTTACAAAAAAAAAAAAGAATTCGTTAGCAAATATCTTAAAAATTATTTTGGTGTATAATATTGATATTATTTTAGTATTATAATTCAACAATTGAAAATTAATAATAAATTTTAGGAAAAATTACAAATATGGTATTGAAATTTGGAACAATTGACAATTTAATATTAAAATTTTAAAAATATTATTTTTATACATAATATTTACACATTTATTATCAAATATTTGAAAAAAAATCAATACATTATATATTAATTTTAACTTATGTACATCTAGTTATTTACTATTTAATAGTAAATTTTAAATTCATTTCACTCTATTAATTAATCTAAAATAATTTTTTATATGATGTATAAAAATATATTATATATACAAATAAAATATATTTGTAAATATAATATTTAACTCAAATAAAGTGTATTAATAAAATATGTAAATTATTAATAAAATTTTATATAATAAGGTATAAAAATATTAAAAATTATAATATTTATAATATAAAATTTATTTATACAACCCTAAAAAACCCTAAAATATATACAAAATAAACACAACATATATAATTGTATATTTATGTATTAATAATAAAAATCATTTTATTTTATTAAATATTTATAAAATGTTCTCCACTCATTAAGCAAAACATGATGGTCATTGAGAAAATAAAATTATTTAATACTATTAATATACAATATATATTTATATATTAAATATTATATAAATAAATTTTTTATAACATAAATAATTGCATATATTTTTATTAATATAAATGGTAATTTATATTTAGTAATATATTTTTTACCTCATATTTTATTTTATATATTCATATATATAATTATTATATATTTATTATTATTATTATTATTATTATTATTATTATGTATTGAAAGTCTATTTAGCTTCCTGAATAGAGTCCAACTAATTAAATAGATTTTGAATCCGCAACACAAACATTTAATTATTTTTAAAATTTTGAAGAATTTGATGTAAAGTCATTTAATTAAATAAAATAATATTCCAACAACTCTAATTATACCACTTGGTTTAATTAATAATATTTCAATTATTAGGATCTAACATATACAAACCCTAAAATATCTTTAACTTATGTGAATCTAAATAGTTTTATGGTATTTGAAATTGTATATAATTTTTTTATATACTTTATATTACAAAAAATTATGTTTTTCTTAAATCGCATCAAACTTGTATTTATATACTTTACCTGATTGTTATATTGTAAATTTTATTATTTATTTAAAATATAAATATTATAATATAAAATATTATTTTCACTTTAATATATTTAAATTTGAATTATAATAAATTAAAATAATGGTTGATAGAATTTTTTAAAATGTTAAAATTAAATTTTTATGTTATAATATTTATATTAATATTTTAAATAAATAATAAAATTAAATTTATTTCCGTCGATTTAGAGTAGTATAATTTAGTTGGAAATTCAAATTATATATCTATTAAAAATATATTTTGGATAAATAGGTAAAAAAAGAGTCGGGTTAGTCGGTCTTTACTAAAAAACCACAACCCGGTCCGACTAAAAATAAAAAAATATATATTATTAGTTAAATTATTATAAATAATAATAAAAAAGATTCTGGATGTGTGTGTATATATATATATATATATATATATTTTCGAGAACCTATGGATATGTATATTAGAAGCTGCAGAACTGCAACGGGAACAGCGCCTTTTCTTTACACACAAACACATTCTCTCTCCATAGCACACAGAGATCGGCCTCTCACCGGAAAACCAACAGCCTTGAGAAGGAGATCGAAGACTGGAAGTAGCAGTGGTGGAGACAGGAAGATAAATGAGGGTTTCCTGGGTGCCACTGGCGGCCAAGCTGCCCATCTTCCTTCTCCTCGTCGTCCTCGGGGCACGATCCGATCCGGGGGACGAGCTCTGCCTGACGCGGCTGGCGGAGTCGCTGCAGGACCCTGCCGGCCGCCTCGAGAACTGGACGAAATCGACTTTCGCTAGCCCCTGCAGCGGCTTCACCTCCTACCTCAATGGCGCCACCTGCAACAACGGTCGCATCTACAAGCTCTCCCTCTCAAACCTCTCCCTCAGGGGCTCAATCTCCCCTTTCCTCGCCAACTGCACCAACCTCCAGGCGCTCGACCTCTCATCCAACGCCCTCACGGGCGCCATCCCCCCTGACCTCCAGTCCCTCGTTAACCTGGCCGTCCTCAACCTCTCCGCCAACCGCCTCTCCAGCGAGATCCCTCCCCAGCTCGCCCTCTGCGCCTACCTCAACGTCATCGACCTCCACGACAACCAGCTATCCGGGCAGATTCCTCAGCAGCTCGGCCTGCTGGTGCGGCTGTCGGCCTTCGACGTCTCGAGAAACCGCCTCTCCGGCCCGATTCCATCATCGCTAGGGAACCGGAGCGGGAACCTGCCGCGGTTCAATGCGACGTCGTTCGAAGGGAACAAGAACCTGTACGGCTACCCGCTGCCACAGATGAAGGGGAATGGTCTCTCCATCCTGGCCATAGTCGGGATCGGGCTCGGCAGTGGCCTGGCCAGCCTTGTCCTCAGCTTCACCGGCGTCTGCATCTGGCTCAAGATCACTGACCGGAAAATGGCCCTGGAAGAGAGCAAAGTTGGCCAGCTAATGCCCGATTACTGACACTGAGCTTAAATTTGTCCCTTTAACACCTCTGCAGATTTCAATTCTCTGCTGAAATTCGGGTTCAGGCTTGAGGGCTCAATTCTTTTCTTTTGTGTTCTCTCTCTACTGTTTCTCTTCCCTTTTTTTGTTTGAATTTTTGGCACGATAAAGATGCCAGAAAGTTCTGATTTCTTTTTTCCACTTTGGTTTTCTGCCTACCAAACTCTTAGCGCTTTTTCCCTCATTTTACATCTCTTATTTTCATTTTCAGGCATCGGTATCTTGTCCCAACAACGGACAGTGTAAATCTTCCGAAATGGAACATTGCTTGCTCAGAAAGAGAATGCAGCTTCTTATTCTGCAGTCTGTCTGAATTGCTCTTCTTCAGCTTCTGTCCGAAATGGAATTTCTTTGCTTGAACTAACCTGGTTAATCATAATCTGTTCAGCTAACCAGCGGCCATTCCATTGCCAGAAGAAATGTTCCCTAAATTGTGAAGTTTGCAGTCACTTACTACTTAGAGTTAGTTTGGATGGATGTGTTATTAAATAAGATAAAACGAGATAGTTTAGGGGATTAATAAATATAATTACTCAATTTTTTTGGATTTGAAAGGAGAACTTTTCTTTTTGTTAAAATAATTCTAATATTTTTTATATATAAATATGTATATATTATTTATTATATTATTAATATAGATTAATTTTACTATTATAATAACACTTTAATTATATATATATATATAATTTAATTTAACGCTATATTTTATTATAAATTTTATTTTATATTAAAATTTCAATTTATCTTATAATATATAATTTAATTTAATTATGTACAAAACCATTAATTAATATCTTATTCTTTTTCAATTTTATATAACATATTATATAATATACTGAGTTTTTAATAATATCTCAAATAAAATTATTAATAATAAATTTAATTTTATATATTACACATGAACTTATCAATAGCGTATCATGTGATAATTGATAGAGTTTTATTCAAATAAACTCTAAATATTATTATATTATTTTAATTAAATTAAGCCGGATTAATCCTCATTTGAGCAAAAAGACTATTAGGGTGCTAAATTTTTAATTTTTTTATTCCATTTAGTTAATGCATTTAATTTTTTATTAGATTATGATACTAATAATTAACTTATATAATTTCTTAATATGTATGATAAATTATTATTATATAGTATAATAAATGTAATTTACGACCTAACTCAACAATTATTAAATAATTTGACCAAAGTATAATTTTTAACGCCTAACACAAACTTCTAATTCATGAATATGTTACCTACAATATTTAAATTGAAAAAAGTTAGCAATTTTTTATGAAAATTTAGATAATGTGATAAATGAGAAATAAAATTAAAATCTTAGTATTAAGTGTATTAATAAAAAAATGTACCAAAATTTAAAGATTTAATATAGATTATTTTTTGCTAATATATCCTTTTTACCCAAATACATTTCATTATTAAAAAATTATTTAATTTATCATGATAGGAAATAAAATATATTTTTATATTTGTTATTTGTAATATTACGACACTAACCAAATAGGTTAAGCAAATACTTAAATATGCAATAAACATTGTAGTATATACTTTTTATTTGATTCAATTTATTGATAAATATTATACTGATGATTTATATAATAAATATAAATTTTATTGAAAATATAAATATTTAAAAAAATATAAAAAATTATACCTTATTTAAATTTTAACTTTAAAAAGGAAAAAAAGGTCTATCAAATGGTGGGGGGCCGTCCCTACGGCCCGAGGGATCAATTTCTCCTCTGCTTCCTCCAGACTCAACTGTGTGGCGTGGGTGCATTATTACTGCAGCGTGCATGTGTTTGTCTCAATAATTATTATATGCACTGTAACTTTTTTTTTCAAAAAAAATATACAAATGATTAAAAGGTAAAAAGACTACATTTTTTGCACAATTTTTAATATATGAAGTGAATTGAAAATACCCATTTGCATTTCTAGAAAGGTGTGCTTTGGATCTTGGTGGTGGCTCTCCCTTTTATCTGCCGCAAAAGCTTCCAAATAAAAAAAAAGTTGTAGCTGAAGAAAGCTCTTTGGGCAGTTGAGTTCTCCATCCATACGAGAAGCATATCCATGGCAAAGGAAAGAAAAGATAGTTCTTTCACTGACCTCCATTGCAGAAGAGGACTTGATGACCCTTTTCTTCCAACAGGGGGCAATATCTGCAGGTCATGGCTACAGAGAAAACGGCCATAGATATTTCCATAAGTCCAGTAACACCATGTTCAAGCCTAGTTCTTTACAAGCCAGGCCGTCCAGAAAGGGTAAGAAGGTGCCCTGCAAGCTAGACAAGCTTGGATAAATCAAAATGATATGATGACCAGATCTGGGAAGCAAAAAAAAAAAAAGATTGCAGCTTTACTACCTGCCATTGCAGCAGAGCACTTGCAGATAAGAAGGATTCATAATCTCAGATACTTGCCTTCTAACACCATATTTAAGGACATCTAACTCTTCAGTAATGATGTATGGTTGTTTGCTGTCTAATGATGTGGCACTACAGTGTCCATTATTCTAAAATTAAAATGCTGACGTGTACGACATGTTGCAGTGTCCAACGGGCCGACATACGGCAATGCAACTATCCTGAAAATTGATTATGGAATTAATATATATATATATATATATATATATATATATATATAAAGGGGCTCATTTCTCTGTCTGAGCTTCCTCTGTTTTTCCTTTTCCCATGTGTAGCTGAAAGTAACCAAAATGCAGATCTAAGATCCACAGTCAGCCCCTCCACACCCTCTAACAATTCAACTCTCCATCAAAGATCCATACTTGATTTGGCCTACCAATCAATCCCCAGATGCAGGATTCCCTCCTCCGGATCTGATTGATATGTAAGTTTGGTTCCTCTTGCTTCCCACCTTTTTCTTCCTCCCTCTATATATGTCCAGATTCATGTGGTAGAATGGACGATTCGCCTGGTTTCGAGGTTGATTGTTGTCTGGGGGTCTTTGGTGCAATCAAGTTCTGACCTTTCCCAGCGTTTCTGCCTCCTGTGATCCTTCTCCATGCATTAACAATGTCTCCTTTGTATGGATTCCTCGAGGAAACTACGGATCTATATAGTACTCTGTTATGATCTCGTGTTGTTGCAGCGTCACGATCTGTCACCGTATAAGCAGCGATCATGTCGAGAAGGCCAGTGGGTTCGACGCGCCGATATATCGACAGCGGAGGCTTTCCCTTCGGAGGATCATCACAGTCCAAGTTACGGTCATCCCCGTTGATATCTGTCGTCTTCGTCTTGCTGGTAACCTGCCTTTCCAATCATATAACAGAAGAAGTGGAAATGTGATACTAGTATCCATGGCTTTTATCCGTTGATTCCTCTGTGCTGAATCTTTCCAGGGAGCAGTCCTTCTAATATGCCTAGCTTACAGTGGCTCGGGTCTGTATTCAGCCTAAACTTATCACATCTTGTTTCTCTTGTTCATGGTATACCACTTAGAGCTTCTTTCTTTTTGAATTTTAGGTCGACTCGGAAGTCCCAGAACCGTGGTTAGCAAGATCGAAGGTAGATATCCGATGCTGCGCTTCTTGCTGCTTTCAAAGGTCATAACATCTGTGTATTCCCTTGCATTTCAGGCGACTTCTCATGCACGGCGGAGGTCCAGAGAGCCATCCCGGTCCTCAAGAAAGCATACGGAGACAGAATGCACAAAGTGCTCCATGTCGGGCCAGAGACTTGCTCGGTGGTCTCCAAATTGTTGGCCGAAGAAGAGACGGAAGCATGGGGCGCAGAGCCGTACGACCTGGAAGATGCCGATGGGCACTGCAAGGCCCTCATCCGCAAGGGCGTTGTTCGTGTGGCCGATGTCAAGTTCCCGCTTCCCTACAGGCCGAAGTCATTTGATCTCGTGTTAGTGTCCGACGCATTAGATTACCTGTCTCCAAGATACCTCAACAAGACCCTTCCCGATCTTGCAAGAGTTTCTGGCTATGGAGTTGTTATATTTGCAGGTAACTAGCAGGAAATTCATGGTTTCATGTAGCTTTATTGAGAAAGGTGCTGACGGGCTGATTTTCCTTGAGCTCTTGTAAGGTAATCCCGGTCGGCAGAGAGCTAAGGTTGCAGAGCTATCCAAGTTTGGAAAACCGGTAAGATCCTCTTTCTGATCATCAAGACTCTAACTTAGCCATGGCGCCAACAGTTATATGTGTTGATTTCATTCAGTAGTCCTATTACTCCTCAAGAATCCAAGGCTCAAATGCTTGAAATTGACCATTTTCTTTCCACCTCAAGGCAAAAATGCGGAGCAAGACCTGGTGGGTTAAGTTCTTTATTCAGACAAACTTGGAGGAGAACGAGCAGGCGACCAAGAAGTTCAAGAAAGCTTCCCAGAAGATGGATTTCCAGCCCAGCTGCCAAGTTTTCCACTTGAAACCATACCACTGATAGCACTTTGAGATTCTTGAGTTGCCCCCTATCACTCTCTTCAATTTCAGCAATCTTTCTCTAAAACAACCAAGGGGGGCGAATACCCTTCCAATTGCTTCAATTTTGTTCACGGTCATTCATTTAGCATTGATCTGTTCATTTTCAGAATATCACAGTTAGATACTGCTGCTGAATATCAGTCTCCAGCACCTTTCCATTTCAGTACTATAGTTTCTGTTTTGCTTGCAATGACAGATGTACCAGCCAAGTTTGATTGAATTTGAAATTTTAAAGAGCCTTGTGTTGATGGTAGTGTTGCTCCCAAGAACATATCAACAGACATCGTTCATAGCATGCCAACAAGTACTTGGCTTGACTTCATTGTCAAGATCCGCTTCATCTTCAAGTGCAAAATTGATATGACCTGAAAGATGACGGACCAATATTATCCACTCAAGTAATAATCTGCAGTCACCAGTAACCTCCACACGAGCATCCACCCGCATTGAAGCAGTGGAACCGGTGTGTGTCTCTTACTGTGATTTCTCTCTTGGTAACTAAGGAGATGAACTTGAAAGCATTATGGCAATCTCCACATATCCTGAGGTTCTTAAGGACCAATATAGGCTCCCCCTCCCTGGTGGACATCAGCCCAAAAGCAACAGCTAGCTTCTCACTGTGATGTCCTAGCCTCATCTCTATATCCCTCAGCCCGATATCACCACCTTCCATCATCAGCGCCCACCTCAAGTCGGGAACATAGCCGGCCCCTTTAATTTTCTCCAACACCACCTCCAAGTACTCGTGGATCTCCTTGATCATCGTGTGTGAGGCATCATCTGCCACGAATACATGTGTCCTTCTGTCCACCTCAATCCAGCTGCATCCGGGCTTCTTCCTCACACCCCGGTCTCTCATGAGCCTCCGGACGGCTGCCATATCTTGCCACCTCCCTGCAGTGGCATATATGTTAGAGAGAATCACATAAGGGGTGGCATTCAGAGGCACTAGTTCGAGAAAGTGGTGGGCTGCATTTATGGCTGCATCCATATTTCCATGGTTTCTGCAGGCCCCAAGCAAAGCTGCCCAGCCTATTGAGCTGGGGCTAAAGGGCATTGTCTCAATCAGCTTCTCTGCTTCATCCAGGTTACCTGCCCGACCTAGAAGATCAATCATGCAAGAGTAGTGCTCTGCCTCAGGTTCGATTTCTAGCCTGCTCATCATCTCAAAGTACTTCTTTCCCTCGAGTACTCTCCCCGTGTGTGCACATGCAGAGAGGACTGAGATGAAGGTTATACTACTCGGTGTAAGATGGCTCTCTAGCATTTGTTGGAAGAGTAGTAATGAATCATCCCCTCGCCCATGCTGTGCATAGCCACCAATCATTGAATTCAATGAGACAGTGTTGTGCTCGGGCATCCTATCAAAAACTCGTCTGGCATCGAGCAAATTCCCGCACTTAGAGTACATTGCTATCAGGGAATTATTGACTGAAACCCGATTTGAAGGAATGTCTGACTTGATTACTAGAGCATGGATCTGTTTACCTTGAGAAGGGGAGGATAGGTTAGAACAGGCACTGATCACACATACAAAGCTACAGTCATCCGGCCTATGCCCAGCTCGCTGCATTTCCAGAAAACTATGGATAGCCTCCTCAGAGAACTCCTCATTCTGGGAATATCCAGAGATCATTGTGTTCCAAAGAATTGCATCTGGTTCAGGATTCTCCTCGAACAACTTCCGGCAATTCAACACCCCTCCTCCACATTTCGAGTAAAGGTCGATCAACCCGCTGCAGACATGACAGTTCCTGTTGTGACCATTCTTGAGGAACTTAGCATGGAACTGCCTCCCGCCTGAAAGATCTCCAAGGCAGGTGAGCGCAGTCAACACACTTGCAAGAGTATACATGTCCACATACACGTCTCTCTTCAGCATTTCCTCGAACAGGCTGATTGCCTTAGCTCCCTCCCGGTGCTGCCCATAAGCTACAATCATAGAGTTCCAAGACACCTCATCCCTTAACCCATCGTCCATCTCGTTAAAGACCTGCTTTGCCTCAGGCAGGAAACCATTCTTACTGTAGTACGTGAGGAGGGAGTTATTCACGGAAGTATAAGCACCGAGGCCACTGGAAACGGCAAAACAATGTAACAGTCTGATCAGGCCGATGCTTCTGCTACAGGCAGTGATGGCAGCAGAAAGTGTAAACCCATCAAGTGCGAGATTCGATCGCCTGGCCTCGTCGAAAAGGGAGAGAGCGGGTGCGGTGTCCCCGCGATCGGCATAGGCGAATATGAGGGTGTTGTAGGAAACAATGTCCGGCTCCGGAATTCGGTCGAACAGGGCGTGGGCATCGCTGACACGGGCCTCCTTGGCCAAGGCTGCGATGAGGGTGTTGAACGAGAAGACATTGGGATAAGCGGTAAGGTTGAATGCAGCGCAGGCGAGGGAGAGGCGGCGGCACTTGGAGTAGAGGAGGATGAAGTGGTTGGAGAGATAAGTAGAAGGATGGACGGCGGACTTGAGGTAGAGGGCGTGGAGGGCTTTGCCGGTGAAGAGATCCTTGTGGGCTATGAAACTCTTGAGGAGGGTCCGGAAGCTGTGGTTGGTCCATGAGATTTGATTCATCAAACCGACAAACCTCTCCGGTTACGGGGGGGACTCTCATCTAGTCATAATAGCCAGCGACAGTCAAACTCGAAGTTGAAGAAGACGAATGCCGGGACAGGACATCAGTCACCGGCCCAGAAGTCAGTGATTTCAGTCCAGAAAAAAGTACACAAGCCCAATCAATGTAGGATTTTTCTTGGACCCTTGAATGATTGTTCACTAAAAAGCAATCTTTTTCGGCCTTTCTTCTTTGTTAATAATTTAGGGGGGGGGTGAAGAGGAAGACCAGTGGAGGTGGGATGCTTAAGTTGTTTCAGACATGAAGACGACAACAAAGTGCAGACAATGCAGTTTAGGCGCCAACATAAATTAATGGTTACAATATATGGTCGAAAAAGAAAAGGCATACAATACAATACAGACCAACTTGTTCTTAAGAAAATTATAGCCAGCATCCACTCTTGACAAACTAATATGAACACACAAACATGAATCAATGAATGAATGATCAGTGGCACAGTGGTGAAAAGCAAAATTTTCCCCATTAATTTTTTTCATCAGCAAACTCAAGCATGGAGACCATGTATAGAGGAAGATGGCCGGATCATGTTTTCCGGTAGAAGTTTTGCAAGTCCCGGCGGATAGCAAGTAATAATAAGAGGTGACACCACCACTAGGGTTTGCCAATGAGACATACGAGATGACACCACTAGGGTTTGCCAATGAAATGCCGACAGGACAAAGTAATCATATTTATCATGTGTAGTATATGATTTATTTGGTAGTGCAATTAGCCCAAGGTCCATAGGATTCCCCCCATTAGCACTGCCCCACGTACAACATCGACCCCTCCAACGAAGATTCTTCCGGCAGTCCTCTTCCTCCTGCAACTGTTTGAGACTGAGAATGAGCTTCGTAGTCACAGAGCAATGGCGGACAAGCAGCAGCACGATTCTCAGCAAGAAGAAGAGAGCTTATTTCACCCCAGATACCGTAGCTCCCTGCACCGCTGCTGGCCGGAGCGCTGCTGCAGACACTCCCATTCACCATCTCGTGGCTGCCATAGGCGTTGCCCGTGTCTGGCACGCCAAGTAGGTCTAATAGACCACAACACTCCATGTCACTTAACGAGAAATCTGCGACCTCGTTGTTGAGAAGAGCTGCTTGGGTCGTAAGAGAATCAACGGTGGAGTGGTGGGAGGGTTGCAAAGAGGCCAGAAAGGTACTTCTTTCAAAGGGGTAATGGGCAAAGGCCGGAATTATATCGTTAGGGTATTGAAGGGGGAACCCCATTAAGGATGCTTGGCCGCCGGTGATCTGGTTAGGGCTAATTTGGCTCAAATTTGCCATCAACGGTAGATCGTTGACTACTCCTACTCCTACTCCTCGTGGATCAGCGATGACTATTTCCGATGAGTTCTCATTCGTTGATGGTATGTTGGTCTTTGAGCCGTCTCTTCGACCACTGCGATGATTGCAATGCTTGCCTAGGAGCTTCTTCTTCAGCTTCGTATTCCAGTGGTTCTTTATGTCATTATCAGTCCGACCTGGTAGCTGTGATGCTATGATTGACCACCTATATACACATTCAAAATCAAACCTTTTCATTAAAAATCACACAGAGTGTATCATTTATGTTTATAATCTCCATTGATCATCAGAGTAATCGGCTAATTCATTACCTGCTTCCGATACTTATGTAGAGGCTGCAGATGATGTTGTCTTCCTGCTCCGAGAACCCTCCATGCTTGATGTTCGGGCGGAGGTAATTCAGCCATCGAAGCCGGCAGCTCTTGCCACATCTCCTGAGGCCTGAGCAGCCATAAAACTTGAGATTATTAGCAGTTCTTCTGCACACGCAGTATGTATAAGGATCATTGTTTAGCCATTACTCACCGATCTTCTGCGGAAGGGCAATCCAGTTACCGACAGGGCCATTCTGTTCGATGTAGGACTTGAGGGTGGCGTCTTCCTCAGGTGACCACGGGCCTTTATTGACGTTGGCTTTGTCACAGCAGGGAGCTCTCCCCATACCTCTGTGCTTTGATGGAGGACTAACGATCTCCCTCTCTTGATGATAATGGAAGACAGATGATTATGATATGATTTCTATTTATAACAATAGACACACACACACACACATAGAGAGAGAGAGAGAGAGTAATGGCTGGAGGGGCAGAAGCATGGAGAAGATTTCAAAGAGTAGGGACATGCTATGCATCAGCAAAAGGAGAGAGACGAAGAAATGATGAAGCTTTAAGCATAAAATAATAAAGTGGTGAAAAAAGGAGAAATGCGCCAGAAGGGGAATAAGAGACTCTGGGGTGTTTTCTCATTGTCCTTGTTACTGGAGAATCTCTAGCTAGTCCCTATGTTGCTGGTAAGCTTTTTTCTTGTCTGTTTTATCCAGTAAGCTAACACTAAACCAGATCAGCAACAATCAGGCCATTGCAAGACTGTTTGTTATATGATATGAAAACCCGAAAACCAATTGCATTAAAAGACTGAAAGTTCGATTCATAGCCTGTTGACAGCTCATTTTACGAAATTGGGTCTTCCAATGGGTCCCCAATCCCTCAACCCATATGTATATACAGTAAACCTCCATGGAAAGAGTCTTCTTCTGCAGGGAGGGGCGTTGAGGATGATGAGCTCATAGAGAAGAAAGTAGGCATCTGTTGAAGTCACCGCACTGTCCACTGTCCACCTTCCACTGGGGGTTGAATTGTTCAAAGCCCCACCCCCACTCTCTCAATACCAATACCAATACCATGATGTGTAGTATGGTTACACGGTAGCCCTTTATTTACCAAATCTCTAGCCATATCGGGAAATCTTCTGCAAACGCATTCCATTTTATTTTTTTTCCTAGGATTGTGGGCCTAGGGCATATGATAAGATAATTCAATGGATGTTTCATGATGGTAATCAAACCTACATTGAACAAAGTAGTTAGATGTCTTATAGATATGAGAAATGGAGGATTAAATTGAACAAAGTAGTTCATTGATGCCAATATATTATTAGGTAAATATTGTATCATTGTATTATACACTATACTTCTCACATATGATTTTTGTTTTGATTTATTGTCCATGTATGGTCTCAAGAGAAATGACACCTTATTACACAATATATTAATAAAATTAGTGGGCACACCAATATCTAACAAATAATAGAAAATAAAAGTTATAGATAGTATTATGGGTGGATAATTAATTATATTAATATTATTTAAAATTTATAACTTTTAGTTATTAAAATATTTTTAATTTTATAAACTTATCAAATTTATTTATTTTATTATATCAATATTTTTAATGATATATAAAAATAGGTTATATCATCCCAATAATATTATTCTCTAATAAATATATTATATGGTAGATTATAAAATGGAATGTGAAATATGAAGTAAAAAATATCACATTATTTTTAATTCAAATATGTTTATAACGTTTATATAATAAATCAAATAATATCATAATATTCGTATAATAACTAAAATAAGATTATATAACGTCAATTTAATTTTAAATATTGTACATATATATGTGAATCAATTGTGACAAATATTAGGATTCTATTTGACTTAGCATCACAATATTATATTATGATATTATTTGAGATTTTATTTTTAAATGGTCACATAATAAAAAATGTTGTAGTATGATAAATTATTAAATTTGTGCAAGTATTGATTTAAAAGAAATTAAAATTAAAATCAAAATAATGATTTTATCAAATATTTAATACTAGAATTTAACATTTCAAAAATTAAAGTAAAATTGTTATTATAGTAAAAAGTTTCATATAAAATTATAATTTAACCTTAAAAATATTATAGTTTTATTTAAGTTGAAAAAATAAGTTATTTTAGCAAAAAACAAAACAGTATAAAACTTTTTTAATATTTCATACAAGATAGAGCAATCTTTAAGATTTCAGCCATTAAAAAAAGCAATTCAACCTGCCCTAAATCAAGAGAAGAAATACATCCACGCAAAAAGAAGAAAAAGTAATCAAGAAGTTGTGAATTATTCATAATTTTATTCACTCTTTATGAATTTTTAAACTCTTTTTAGTTACATGTAAATACTAAAAATTCCAAAATGTTACCATAATTTATTAAGGTGGTCCATCAATACATAATATTTTTTTAATATAGTATATTATCATTAAAAAATAATATAAAAATTATAAAAGAAAAATATACAACTTATTATTATTTTTTTCTTTAGTTAAAATCGAAAAAATTATATTCCACTGGTAAATAATAGTCTAATACTAGTTTAAAATTAAATTTGATGAATTAATTATATATATTTTTTAAATTGAAGTAATTTTTTTTTTTTGCACAATAAAATTGAAGTAATTGAATCCTGCATTTTAAAGCATTTTTTTAGTCTCATCTATTTAAAAAAAAAGGCAAATTGGAGTGAGATTTTCAGGCAGACTCAAAGGTCAAACTTTGGCTGTACACAAAAATCTACAGTTGCCTTAACTTTGTTCACACAAGTCCCAAAGGTTTCACATTTTTCTTTCCCTTTGGGTATTCTATGTTAGTGCACACACCAAGTTCCATAAAAGTTGATAGGACGACATAGAATGTATGTGTGGGAAGAAGAGGAATGGCCTTGACAAGTAGGTCAAGCCATCCATGTGAACTAGCTTCAGCCCACCGCAGACAAGATTGAGATGGGACAGGCAGTGATCAATGCATTTTACATATGATTGAAAGAGCCTGTTAAATGGTCAATTAGGTCAAGCCTTAATACGTTGTGAACTAGAAGAAGAAAACCAAAGGTGAGACTTTTTGATCTAGCAAAGGGCACATTTGTTTTTCTTATAAACAAGTGCACACCATTTCATCTCTAGGTTACATTCTTCTCAAGCCACTTTCTTCCTCATTTCGTTTTTCTTGTTTTCACTCTAGAAAGGGTGGGCTACAAATTCTACCCTCCACATTGCTTCCGTTGACCCTTCTTGTCTTGCCTTTTTGGTAGTAAAGTAAGTGCACTTAGAAAAGACTTTAGCAAAGGAGATCATATTCATGGTGGTACATAGAATATAATAGAATGGAACCGAAAGGAAAGAGTCATTTCATGTGGTATTCAATCTCCCTTCTAGTGCATAGACTCTAGTGAGGAACTCAATAGCTAGAAAACAATGTAGAATGTCATAAAATAATGATAACATACATTTTAGAAGATAAATATTAGTTGTAAATATTCATTATATGGACCACGCAGAATATAGTATGTTATGTTAATTCCATTGAACCATAAAAGATACATTGGAAGAATATTTTTGTTCTTCCGATATCAATAGGTTAATTGTTTTACTACTCCATCTTTCAAAAGAAAAAAAGATTTCTGAGAGCTTTTTTTTGGATCCAAAATAGAGTAATTGGTTTCTTTCAATAAAGGCACTACACAAAATATAATATAATTAAGATAATAAAATTCTAAATTAGATAAAATAGAGAAATATTATAAGTTTATAATGTTTTAAAAGTTATACTACTTACAAATTATAAAATTTTAAGTAAATATTATCTTAACCCATTACTAGCCTACCATCACTAGAAAATGCACAATTAAAGTGAAATTTTGCATCAACAACAAAAGCACTAGGAAAGGGCATTTCAAGAATACATTCTTAGAATATGATGTGCATCAATCAATCATTCATAGAACATCAAACAAAATGTAGTATTATTTCTGGTAACAAGATCAACTCATAATTATAATTCACTGGGTAATTGTATTTGAGACCTCTGGCTCTGAGTTACTCTTTTCTCAGCGGGGAAAAAGGCTTAAATGCATTATCTAGCCATGGTTATTCTCGTGGCCTTTTAATTTGTTGAGGCCCAATTTTGAAACGCCCAATAAGAATAGCATGTCTTCTGCCACCGGTCACTCTTCTTCCTCTGCCTTCGTACTTCCAATACTTGCAATTTGGTTACCATTTTTTTCTGAAAAACTGCAAGTTTTCATTTTTTTGTGGGTATCTATCTGTCTCTTCTGTATTGTGGCATATCTGGGAACTCTTAGTATGCCAACAGCTTGCTATGAGGGAAGCTTGTAAGTCTGTTGATGAAACGAACTTGCCTTACTCTCAATTTTTTTTCAACAATTTAGGTTTCCACCAAAGGCGAAGCAATACCCTGCAAGAAAAATTTTAAGTGCTTTTTCTTTTGTTATCTGGAAATTAGTTAAACTTATTGATTATGCATTGCAATGGAAAGTTTGCTTCCTTAAAGCTTGCTCTGCTAAATTGGCACTGCATTATTGTGATGCATCCTGCCATTTTGATACATGGTATGCTTTTTTTTAAACTCACATTTCCTTTGGCAGCATGGGATTGGATCTATCAATGGATACAGTCTGCAGCAAGTTGGAGGCCGGTGTCATTGAACCTGCAATAAGCAAAGTAAAGATTTATACAGGTGACCATCCAAAGGACAAGCAAATAACTCTCTCTTGGCTCTTGTTTTCTTTCCCTGTGACTTCTTTTGGACAGTGTACTGATCATGGAATCCTTTTGCCCACTTCCTAGTTTGCAACTGAGATTGCCATAACCATCCTCCGGATCGACGATGATAGATTCCCTCTGTTTTTCTGGAGAAATAATCAATGTTGGATTAGGTGTGTACAGCCCAGACCATTAAAAGACTTGGTCGATTCCTGAGTGGGATCAATGAATAAAGGTCCCAGTCAAACTTTGCTCGAATTTACCTGTTATCCATCTTTAGTATGATAATGGTCCACCTGGATGCCATAAGCCTCAAGCCTGATGGAATGAAACCATCCCACTAAAGCATCAAATTGGGACAAGGAAGTGATCATGTGCTGGGATCGCAAATGGGTGGATCATGGATCGCGCCCGCGACCTGCCTCCAGTACGAGAGACCAATACACACAGTATGATGGCGCAGGTGTGTGCCCACTTTGCAGCTTTCTCCTTGTGTTTGGAGGCTTGCCCCGCTCAAATTATCATGCAAGTAAGTGCGTTTTGCCAAATGACCTCTCAGCTTTAAGGGTCTAATTTTCTGAGTGGAGAGGCCTAAAGTTGGCCACAAACAATGTTGCCAGCATCTTAGATGGCAAGCCCATCAGCTGTTCCTTCTCACAGCTACCTCTGTCAAATCATTTAGGCATCCTTCCCTCCTCGTATATGTATGGATGTGTGTGTATGTATGTAGTGGTTCAAGACAAGAGAATTCAAGTGGGGCAAGGCAAGATAAAAAAGCTAAATGCTTAATGGGAGCCAAGTCGGTGCCTTTTGTACTATATTATCTATTGGAGATCAACCTGAACTTACACTACTTTTATCGTTTCATTCAAAAAGGGGTTGACGATGACTAGGCTTGCTCAACTGGGTGCTATCCTAAGTCCCTCAATCATTAGATCCGAATTCCTTTCTTCTTCCACATCTCCAAATAACGCATCAGATCCAAATATTATGAAGGTCAAGAATATATATTCCTATCCGGGTGCTGTCATAGTTCCAATATCCGCTTACCATGATGTTCCAATATCCGATTATTCGCCCAAGAATCGATTATCCCACTTGGGTTGACGCGTTTTCTTCTGAAATAAAGGTTTTGCAAAAGACCCTTTCTTTTATCGTACAACTTTAGGTGCCAAAACTCCAAGGATCACTTTACACTACAGTTTCCACCAATGCTGAACATTGGATAAGCACATCTAGCCATACTGCTGATGCTGATGCCCATGTCGATCATGATGATGATGATGATGGTGGAATTAATTCTTTTCAGTAGTTTGGAGTTTGACTTATGATGAACTCAACTATGGTTTGTGCTTTTAAAGATACAAAAACGAGTGGCACCCATCAACAATGAATCTGATTCCACTCCACGAACAACATGCAGATGCAAATGATCAACCAGTCACTTAGATGCCATCCGACCAGTCCTTCATTTCATTAGAACTAATTACTCAATAAGTATTAATTAGTGATTACATAATTTTATTACATAATTTTTATGATTATTTAAATATTTTTTCTTAATTTTTACATTTTGTTTATTGGGACCCACACCCACCTAATAATTATCACCATACTAAGTACGAAGATAAAGTATGGACAAGGAATAAACAATGATGGTCGGCTAGCTACACCAAAGAAGCAAGACACACATGGCCAAAACCATCCGTGTACATTATCTTTCTTCCATATTATATGGAGGCCTATTCAATAATAATAATAATAACTCACCATAATTTTCAAAACATAAAATAATAAATCATCCACGTCAAAAAATCAATATTAAAGTATTATATATTTAAAAAATATTTATGAATTAAATACGAAAAATAATAAAAAAGTTAAAAGGGAGGAGATTTAACTATCAACACCGCCATGATTGCAAAATTCCACGCTCCACATTCAGCAATCCCCCACGGAATCAAATGTCCATCATACAAAATCATTGGTGGGCACCATCTTTGTCTCCATCTCTTCAATCTCCTATTTTATTTTATTTTTGTTTTATTTTATTGTTTAATTAGAATAAGAGAATTATGAAGTGATATTAGAAATACAAGATTATGGACGATAAAAAAAATTACGATATTAATTTAATTAATTTTTTTCAATGATTATTTAAGATTGTTTCATATACTCATTTATTCATATTTTAAATTTTAATCATTATAAATATACTACACTAAATTCATATTCTATTAGATTCTATGCCAATATCCATATGGTTGTACTACACTAAATTCATCTTCTAGTGTTTTTCATGTATATAATGAATGATGCCATTCTGAACTTATGGTTGCATCATCTCTATCCCATGAATCAAAGTGGCAATGGTCCATGGAGTTGGTAATTTCCTAGCACGTTCCAAATGCTCTTTTTTTCTCAAGACCCATATCCACCAATAGGGCGGTACACATGTATGTAAGCTCAAACATAATAATTGTATGGTGGCACCCTTTTCTAATATGTAACTTGCTAGGATGAAAATGACATGGTACATACATTTTTTTATTAAATAATGAGTAGTTAAGGGATATGGATAGATCCATGAAGATGACATCAGGGATTGATAATTTTATATATAATATTTTTTACATTAATTTAATTTATAAACCCTAAATGCATTCCTATAATTTTCCATTAATTTTTATCTCAAACGACTCCTAGGTGATATTATTTTACTTCCAAATGTATTGTGCACATCTCAAAGGTAAGAGAAAAGGGCTCTAAATAGAACCATTTTGGTCATATGGCATACCTAATGTTCACAATTATATCATAGATTCATGAAGCAAAAGTGGGAAGGATACTTCACAAATAAAATATTATTATATGCCAACATTGTTCATATATAAAACTAATTAGTGTGTGATAATTTTGTGCCAACATTATTCAAAGGTTGTCAGAGTCAAGTGTCTATCGGCATGGGTTCCATAAACAAAACAAATGGCCATCCCATCCTCTCCCTTGTGCTTTTGGTCATCTGCCACTCCAATTACCCAAAAAAAAAGAAAATTATTTAATATTTTTGTTCCTAAAAGTAATATTAAAATCTTCAATGATGTATAAAAAAAATCAATAATTCAATTTACGTTTGGTGTCAAGTTATTTATTTATAGATGATTTTTCACTGATAAATGTATAAATAAATATTTCATGGTAAGTTCAATTTTTTTAATATTAGTATATTTCTATTAAACTATTAATAAAATTTTATATTTAAATTAAGTTATTATATGAGAAATGAGAAATGAGAAATAGAATTAGATAATATTTCATTAAAATAAATATTTTTTAAAAATATATAATATATAAAAATGGTAATGTGTATTACCTTAACCTACACTTATAACAAATAATTTTTAATTTGCTATCAACCTCTATTTAAAATGATGTATGATTATTCGATTATTACATGAGTATAACCATGATTCTGAGTTTATATTTTTTATAATTTAATTTACTGTTTTTTATAACATATTATAAAATATTGTAAGTTGATAGGTATTTAAATTATATTTATTTAAAAATGATTATTTATAAGGAGTGAAATTATTATTTTATATACACAAATTCTATATTTTACTCAATTCTTATAAATTATTTATAGTAAATTTGTACTAAATTCCTAAATTTTGACTAATTTAAATTTTGTATGTGAAAAGTATTAAGTGAAAATTTTTTCTCGCACAAACCATAAAAATTAAAACTTGAATATTATTTAAATAAAAGGTTTCATCATCCTCTTTTTAGATAATATTAAACCACATGCATGCGTACACTTGTTGCCCCCTTCAGATAAACTAAACTAACTAGAAAACAATGGGGGCATATGCCACTTCAAATAGTATTTAGTTATTACAACATTATCAATTGCATGAAGCGGTTCATGACATGATGTATCACGCTCTCCCCATTAAGAAACCCTCTAAAGATATGGATTTATAATGTAGAAGGGGATGATGATCTATGGAGTTTTGATCATTACATGTGTGCATTAAGATTGTCTCATACGACAAAAGGGTCTCATCTGATGCCTCACAGAACACTTTTTTTGACTATTCAAACCATCCATTTTGTCTAGATAGAAGACAAAAGAAAGTTCGAGAATTTGGGTAAAAGGAAAAGAGTTAGTAAATAAACATAAAAGTAATTTTAAACCCTTATTGTGCTATCTCGTAAATTGAATATATAATATTTTGATTATTAAGAAGACTTTATTTTAGTGTATTATAGATTTATTTACATTAATATTAATTCATTTAATTTCTAACTATTTTTACACATCAAAACTATTATAAAATTTAATACATTTGTATGGAATGTTAAAAATCTTATTTGTGAGTGAGAAGTGGGGTTTTAGACCAGTTAATCACAACTAATGAATTTAGTTATTTTCGAAAACTTGCCTAAACAAATTTAATTAGTGAGTTGCATATACTGAGAATAGAGATAATCAGATGGTTAAATCCAAACTTTTTATGGTGGTGATCCAAAAAGAGATTATTGGAGGGGAAAATTTTGGTTTCCAATGTTCAATTAGAACATGACAAACTCATTAATAAAAATCAGCTCTTACCTACAGATTTTCTTATTATTGGGTAGATATTAGCCATTAATGAGAAGTTATTTGTATATCGACTTAGAAAATAAGAGAGATTATATATTTTAAAGAAAACATGATAATTAGGAGAATTGGGGATTGTTGCGAGGAATTAGAGATAATAAAAAATATTTAAATCGTAATAATGGTAACTTTACCGAGAAACTAAGCTTGATTTGTAAATTATAATCAAATGGTGAAATAATTTTATAAATCTTGTCTTTATAGGTGATTATGTGGTAATGAATACAACTAAAGTGTTTAATAAAATCTTCATAAAATAAAAATAACATAAATATAAAATCTATGGAACCAAATAGGGGAAAAGAGTGACCGACATCCCCGGGAAAAAAAATTCTGACGAGCTACACTAAAAATATATTAGGATAGATAAATAAATAATATCAAGTGAAATCTGAAATAAATTATTATAGATAATTATCTTAAAAAGATACTAAGATGGTACAAACCAAAAAATATTTTTGAAGTAAAATGTTAAAAAGAAATAAAATGATATAAAAATATGCCGTGATTATTTTTTTTAGTAAAGTATACGTAAATCAATAAATAACTCTATGATCTATTATTGCTCTAATTGAGCTTGGCTCACCTTTCATCTAATATGAGAATTAGCTCCCATAGAGCGAATTATTAAGAAAAAAAATTTCAAAATAAAAGACATGATAATTTTTTTATTAAGTAAATTATAATTTTCTTCAATTTTGTAAAATGTTCTAAATCAATTAATAAGCTTTTATGAAAATTTTTTAATTTCTGATGAAAAAGTGTATATTTATATTTTAAATATTAATAATATCGATACTAATTTGATAAAATTAAATAAAATAGTAATATCGAGAAAATATAGCGGGTAATAAACTTATATTATAGACAAAAATATAATTATATAAAATGATAAAATAATAACTTATATATATAAGAAGTTTTAAATATAATAATAATATGTAAATATTATTTATATTAATATATACACTTATCTAACAACAATTAATTACAATTGTTTGTAATACTTTTCCGTACAAACAAATTTCAAATAACTGACGAGTGAAATTTTCAAATTATTGTACTATTGCATGTACTAAACACTTCTCATTTTATAAAAATTTAGTATGTTGTAAATATTTATTAAAACGGGTAAACAATGGAAATAAACTTAAATCTAGTATATATTATTGTTATTATTAAGTAACGCACTATATAATAAATTAAAAACTCTACGTCAAATAATTTCACTAAACTATAGGAATGATTCAATTAGTTACAGTATTAATTTGATAAATAGGGAGTAAAATTTATATCATATAGAAAATTAATAGCAAGTTTAACATAGCTCAATTAGGTATTTTTCTAGTTCCTAAGTTTTAATTACTCGATAGAGGTTATAGTTTTTTGACAAAAAGATGTTATAGTATTTGAATATAATTAATATAAAAAATTTAATAAATAGGCATGATGAAAACACTGATTTTTTTATTAATAAGGATTATAAAACATTCTATATTTCTATTTAAAATCCTAATGACGTTATAAATTATTATTGAATTGGGACTAAACATGTGAATGCATCTATTCCTCTCATCCACAAGGATAGCATGGATATGTCCTTCATGTCTCTCACAAAATTAATCTGCCAAAATAAATTTTGACAAAAAATATTGAACATATGTAAGACCCACATGCAATTAGGCAGCAACCCTTATTTGAACACACATCTATATAATACACCTCAGGGTGAAGTGGAAGAAACTCGTGCTCCTCTTTAACATGTTATTTGTGTTTAGTGTATATTTTTATTTAAAATTTATTAACTATAATTAATATAATAATTTCAAATTTATAAATGTATAATTATCAATAATATGATATTCTCAACCCACATATTCACTTAGCATATACTTAATAACTGCAATTTTAAACTCACACTTAATACTTGTATAAGTTATATATTATTATTTCGTTTTCATATTATAGGAATAATAATCTTGAATTTAGTATTTTTTTCTCCATATTCGAATAGATTATAATACGAGTTTTTAAATTAATATTCAGTTAAGAGTACGAGCTCAATAAATATAATAGTATTTAAAATAGTATTGTGTACATATAAGTTATTGGGCTCGTTTCTAATTAAAAGTAATTAGTTGTAATTAATAAAAAATTTTCAAACAACACTTAATAATTTTATCAAATTTAATAATATATTTTCAACCATATATATTTAGGCAAATTACTTATTTAATTTAATTTTATAATTATAACATAATAAATGTGAAACTTTTGGTAGGGATGTTTATCTTGAAAATCCCACCAAACTATTCAATGGCTAGGTATGCCCTAATTGTTACGGAGAAGAAGGCCATTGATGGAATGCCCATAACCAAGAAGTGAAACCATGGGTGGTGTGTAAATCAATGGAATCATAAAAGGGTAAAAAGGAAAAAAAAAATATGCACATGGAGGACCTTTCCAATGATCATCTTCTCCAAGGGTTTGGCTTTCCTTCCTCTTGTTGATTTTTCACCGGGTACCTACCTGAGGTTATTATGCACATGGAGGAAAAAAAAAGGCTATTATATGCATGCTTGCGTCAACAAAAGCAGGACCTTTCCAATGATCATCTTCTCCAAGGGTTTGGCTTTCCTTCCTCTTGTTGATTTTTCACCGGGTACCTACCTGAGGTTAGAAGAAAAGAAGGGGTGAGGAGATGGAAGATGCCCAATATGGGGAAAAGTGATGACAAAGAGGATAAATGGTAGTAAATGCCCAACTCCGAAAGAACAACCTTGGGAAAGAAAGTCTTTTTATTCGCAATAGTTGAGTTTGTACGTTAATGGGTGGCAAAGAAAGGGTGAGGGAATCATTCCCTTTCCCTTGATGTGTCGCCCACTTTCTCCCTTGTGATCCCACGTCAGATTTAACTAAATATATTTTACCATCCCATGTAGGGTCACAATTCGGTCGGTCTAATTTCATGGTGTATACTATGCATAAAGGATATGCTTGTAAATGAAGATAATTTATAATATGGGATGACTCCATTTGGGGTGTTAAATTTATGGTTGAATTAAGTGATTAATTAAATTATTATAAATATTACGTTTAAATCTATGCCTCTCATGGTCCGATAAATTTAAGAAGATAATGGATTATAAGCTTTGTGGGGATAAATCAAATGGTCAACCTCTGCAGTGTGAGACAGACGGATGGAGAAGGAACCGATGGGCATGGAGAAGCAAGTTGGAAGGAATCGTCAATCATCCTAATAATGGACCAATAATTGAAAATGACCACATCTCCGGTGTATTGGGCATGTGCTTGAAGATGATGATCACCCTAAAATTTCTGGAATACATGAAGGATGGACTATGGAATTTTCTTGTATTTTTTTTTAATTTATCATATGTCAAGATTCATTGGGTTTGATTAATGATGGTAGCCGCCCACCCAACTTCTCCTCCTTGCCCCCAAAAAAAAGGGTCTCAAGCTCCAATTCATCGTCTTCCTCATCCTATTTAGATCCCTTTTGCCCCATTACCTACGACAGCTCTCTCTCTCTCTCTCTCTCTCTCACAGTTTAAAGCTCTCCATTTTTCTTTCAACTTGGGGATACTAACAAGCCCTAGCAAGTAGAGACCTACCAGGATAGTCTTCTGCAACTTTGGGATGGGTATTGATGATGTGTGCAATACGGGCCTTGTCCTCGGGCTAGGCTTGTCCTCCTTCCCAGCCGTGCCGGCGAGGTCAGAACAACATAGAACCGTCAAGGCGGCTGCGGTTGCGGGCGAGCCTAACTTGACGCTGGCCCTGTCGGGGGAGGGCTTCGCCATGGCGGGCCCCAGGAAGGCCGAGGTAATAATAATACCTCGGAAAAAGGTGGTCGAGGGTGCTGCCTGCGAGGAGTACTCGGCCGGAAACGGACCGGAGTCCAACGGCGGGGTCCGGCAGGCGTCCCCCCCCAGCACCCTCTCGTCGTTCTCGAGCCCGAGGGTGAAGCGGGAGAGGGACCTCAGCAGCGAGGAGGAGGAGGCGGCGGCGGCGGCGGAGCGGGCCGTTGTCCTTCCGAAGGCGGCTGTCGACGAGGAGGACGGTGACGGAATCAGCCCCAGAAAGAAGCTTAGGCTCACCAAAGAGCAGTCGGCCCTTTTAGAGGAGAGCTTCAAGCAACACAGCACTCTCAATCCTGTACTATAATCCAACACTTTTTCTCCCTTCGTCAAGAACATATTTTTCACCAGTCTGTTCATTTTTCATCTCGAATCTCGAGTTTTGATCCGATCTGACACCATGCATCTCTGTCTTTTTTTGCGTTAAAACAGAAACAAAAGCAAGCTCTGGCAAGGCAGTTAAATTTGCGGCCTCGTCAAGTCGAAGTTTGGTTCCAGAACAGGAGAGCCAGGTAACAACAACAATTCTAAGCACTCCAAAAACACACACACAGGAGCAGATTTTTACAGTCGAATCTGATGGAATTTCTTTGTGTGCGTGCGTATGCATATATGCAGGACGAAGCTGAAGCAGACGGAGGTAGACTGTGAGTATCTGAAGAAGCACTGCGAGACTTTGACCGACGAGAACAGGAGGCTACAGAAGGAGCTGCAGGAGCTCAAGGCGCTGAAGCTGCAGGGCCAGTCGCCACCGGTGGCTTCCCTGTACATGCACATGCCGGCAGCCACCCTCACGATGTGCCCATCATGCGAAAGGGTCGGCAGAGGCAGCGGAGATAGCGGCCGTTCGGCCAAGAGCCCCTTCTCCATGGCTCCCAAGGCTCACCACCACCTCTACAACCCCTTCAGCCACCCATCTGCCGCCTGCTAAATCCACGCCTTTGCTAGGTCCTATAAGTAAGTAGTAGGAGAGGAAGATCTATGGATCGATCGGTAGGTAGGTCGAAAAGGCACACTCAACCCGAATTTTTTTTCTCTCTTATGAGGGGGCGTGCTTTTAGTGTAAAAGCTGATAAAATTAGTGTAACAGTTTGTAGAAAACATGGTGAGGATAGGTCAGTCAGACCAATATCATGCCTCGCCTCTTTTTTTCCTTCCTGGTGTTCTTTCTTCTTTTATTCTCAGATAGATCTGTAAATCTTTAACCATATATTATATATATTGGAATTATGGGTATATTTTTAGCATACTCACAAACCGTTTGTTTATTGTTTGACCGTCTGTGTGTCTGCTGACGTACTCTCTTACTCAATAGACAGGTCCTTTTTCTTAGCTGCAAATTCAACTTAATAATTTTCTAATGCAACTTTTTGGGCTCCTGCAAACTTGACTTTAATCATATGCATTCCAGTCAATATGATCAATTCCACAGGTTGGTGCAATATCTAGAACAAGTATTAATTTCATATTATATATATCTATATATAATATGGATGTGTGTCCATGTGACCCACTGCACTTGAAATGCTCAACTTGGTGGATGATTTATTCATCATGTTTCCTCAACATGGCAGTCTGCAAACAAGCTGAGAGCAGTGCTATTGACCTTCACCCTTCTTTGCTTATTATAAAATGGTTTTCCCCCATGGCCGATGAAGCGTCCAGGAAGCTTCATGGCTGACGAGTCAAAAGCACTCCAAAAGGGAATAGGGACACCTTATCATCACCGAAAAAGAAGACGAAACAGAAAGCCCTATTTGGTGGGTCACATTCACTTTATGAGCATTCGGGTGGGTCGGGAATTAGAAGCTACACGTGCTTGACCCGCCCGCCTGAGGACCGATGAGGGCGAGGAGGCAGGTGAAATGGTTTAAGGGGACAGGTGGGTCACAGTTCATGTGATGTCCTATTGGGATATCTCTTGGAAGTCAGATGCTTGAGCATTTATTCGGTCAGCATCACCCATCTACCATGATTGGTATCAACATGCTCGTTTTCTCTTTAATATTTTAAGAAATGGTTGGGGCATGTAAGGGAGGAATTAAGTATACACAATCATCTAAACTAGTAAATGAAAGTAGAACGTATTCTTGTAGTTGTTGGGGTCGATCATTGGAGCCTCTTTGTCTGAGCATGATCTTTAGGCACTCTCACCTTCTCTCTCTGCAGTCAGTCGTGTACGCATGATCATGGTTAACTGTGTTCATATGTTAGTCGTGATCGCCCCGATTTCATCGAGGAAGGAAGTAGTTGAGCCATTCCCCGCGCATGCCTCGATCTAGGTTGTGAACTGAGGGTCGGCCGGCAACCTCCTCCTCTTGCGCTCGGCAATGGTGAATATCGTTTCTCATCTTTGCTGGCCTCATTCATGCATAATAGGGTTTAATGTAGTTGTGAATTTAATCCGGGTAGGCCGTAAATTTTTGGATTGTGATCTCACTTGCCTTGTGCCGTGTGGACATTGCTTGGAAATTGATACAGAAT
The DNA here is from genome assembly GCA_030064435.1 of Trapa incisa. Taxonomy (NCBI): domain Eukaryota; kingdom Viridiplantae; phylum Streptophyta; class Magnoliopsida; order Myrtales; family Lythraceae; genus Trapa; species Trapa incisa. The sequence continues at coordinate 6,824,236 of CM057784.1, read as the reverse complement.
GGCATTCCAAGTGCACATCACCACCACCACCCAACCCAACACTAACTAGCTTGATATTGGGTATATGCTTGCAATCCTCTAGAGGGGGAGACTTGTTCCTTATTCCTCAAGACAATATTCTATATTGGCATATTGCCCTTTGAACATCTTATATGCTTAGTTTCTTATTGACATTGAATTAGTGTACGGATTGCACGGAACCTATTCCCAACACTTGACTAAGATTCTCCAAAGGATGGAATTCTTTGGCTTAGGTTGTATGACATTTTAAACATAATTTTGCACTTTATTTCTCTACTCAAAACTAGTCATATTTGATGATTTTTCCATATAAAATTGTTAGTGGGACTCATTGATTATTTGGTAGATTAGGTTAGATGGGAACATTTCTCATCAAAAGGCAAGTGTACTATTTTTCCTAGCAATAATGGAACGTATCTTAGGTTGATCTCATAATAAATGGATGGTCATGATTTAATGTAGAAGGAGAGTAAGTAGTACATAGATAGATAGATAGATAGATAGATAGATGGATGTTATAGGCACGCCACCATGATTGGGGAGGTTGACTAAGACTACTCGTGAATGATGATGAGATGCCTATATATGCGTATAGACTTCACATGTACATATAAATGGTCATATCATTTCATGTCTATAGATTCATATTATAAGATTTAAATCAACCGACAGTATTTAGAATTCAAGCTAAGTTAGGTTAACATCTTCCCATTAATGCAACATTTTCATATTAAAAAAAGAACAAAGTTCTAGATAGTCTTTGAAGGAAGCATGATTTGAAATCTTTTTCACGAGTCAGTTGGTCTTTTCTCTTTGTGGGTCTACTCATCATTCAATTGTTGGCTGAAATAGTGGGAAGATGGAGCTCTGCGTTTGTGGGCCAATTGAATGATGAGTGTTTGATGGTGCTTTCTAGGTGGGAGTGAATGAAGGGAAATCCTTAACCTAAAAAATTTTAGGTTGACCGAATTTTATATATGATCATGGGTGGATAGTTAGTCAATTTTTATAATTAAAATTTATTGTGTTTACTTACAATTTTAATAAATTGTAATATAAATTTATGTACAACAAATACTCTAATAATTTTATATTATTTACTATACAAAACAATTATGATATTATAATTTTTGTACTTTAATTATAATTATATAAATAGTAATTTAAATATTAATTTAGGTAAATAAAATAATTTAGTATAATTATGTGCTAATTTATCTATATTATACTATATATCCATTTATATATAATAAATATTTTATATAATTAAAATTTATGAAATTTACGTCAACACTATTTTATTTACATAAATATTAATTTATGTATTGTAAATAATTTAGTATAATTAAAAAAATATTTTATTTACTGTAGTAATTTTATGTACAATAAAATTATTTTACTTAAATCAAATAATTTAGTATAATAATGTACAATAAACTTAAAATACAGTAAATATTTTTTATAAATAGAAAATTATAATTTTATTTACAAATTATTTTATAAATAATATTAATAAAATTAATTTATTTAAATTAAATAATTTAGTAATCCTGTGAGTAATAATATATATAAGAAATTTTATGTATAATAATAATATTAATGACAATCATGCATGAATCTTATTATCTTCAATAATTTAGTATCGCTTTCTTGCCCTTTCAGTTTTCGTACTTTGGCAGGCAATAATTTTCATGGTCGACAGTCTCAACACCATCACCAAAAAGCCAAATGTAGTAAATTCTCCTAAACATTTAACTCCTTTTAGGTTTTTTTCCCAGATTATCTAGAAATCATATTGAATTATCACTATTTCAAAATCTTTTAAATTGCGATTCCTTTTTGGTGCAACTATATATATTATACGTAATTAAATACAATATTAAATATGAGATTTTTAACATTTAAAAAATGTAACATTTTGTGTGTATTCTTTAAAAATAAATTAAATTTATGTCTAACCCATAATAAATAAACTAAAAGAAAATTGTGTTACCTAAATGTTGAATTGCTCATAAAATTTATCTTAAAATTAATATTGTTCTCGCTACTAAGATTAAAATTTTAGGTAAAATAGATAATTAATATAAATATATAAGTTTAGTGTTAAATAAATTAAATAATTTAATTAAATATAAGTTTAACTTTCTAAAACGTGAGACTATGGTTTAAAAGTATTATATTTATAATAATAGAAAATTATTATTAATTTCTAAAAGTAATATATTCAATCACTTCTGCCCCCAAACATAATATTTATTTATCACGTGTAACATTACATTACACGAAAAATATAATAAATCACGTGGACCGACCTTCCCATATCTATAGTTATCTTTAGTAAAGTGCGTTGAACAATGATATAAACAACATTCTTATCATATATTTATTTTTTATTTTTTTTGCTTTACGAGAGCACCCACGTAACCCATCCAAAGGAAACACTCACCAAAACGACAACTTGTCTAGTGCTTGCCTGCAATATTTCCTTGTCGTGTTCCTAAGACCTTAACAAGTGTGTGTGCTTGGAGCAAACACTTTTTTATGCACAAAGCATGATGATCAAGTTCCATGTTATATTCGATGAAACCTGATAATTTTTCAAGGGTGTTAAATAATAATATTTGAAATTTACATAAATTAATTCAAATAAAAGATAATATTTATTTCCCTTAAATAAAATTATCATTTGAATAGAAATTAGTTAAACTCCCATAATCTATCATCATAAATGTTATATTTATACTATATTCCTTATAAGGTTTGAATAAATTTTAATTTGATATACATAGGATTTATTATTTTAAGGTGGGTTTCATTTGGTTATAAATATTTTATTTGATTATAACGTGAATCCATCCATCCATCAATAAAACCTTATGAAAATGACCAATAAACATGCATGTTTGCATGGCACGGAAGGTCAACATTACTGTATTTTCAAGATCATTAGTGGATTACCTCCGAACCTGAGTCTCTAAGAATACCTACCTGCGAGAAGATTCAAAACTCTAATAATTTATTCAATTATTGTGTATTAATAATTGATTGTTTAAATATCTATTTAAAAATTATTATAGATAAGTATTTGAACTTTTATAATTTTATAAATTTAAAACACTTATATATTTTATTAAATTTAAAATGGTAGTCTCAACCACTTATCAATTTAAATACTAACTTGCATATATTAAATGTGGGATTGTATCCCACAGAGTGCGTCGGAGTTAACATAATCATCAGCCAACCCAATTGTCATTAGTTTATCTTTATTGGGGGGAGAGGGACCGGATGGAGGAGAGGAGGTGACCCATCTTGATTGAATTCTTGTCGGGTCACATGATCACTCGGTTGCTTCATCACATTTCTTCTCCTCCTCATGACTCTCAATCACCCTTTTTTCTTGTTGCCGACAGTTCTCTAAATATGTGGAATCGACTACCCAATTAGTAGAATTAGTGGAAGGTGTTTGTACATGCACCATGCCGGGTCACATGATCATTTTTCTAGGCTTTGGATGAACCGTTGATCAACCGCCATCAACACAACATCCCAACTACCAATGGAAAACAAAGGGTTAACTGTCGACAGAACATGTGGGCCACTTGAGGACCCTCCTCCGAGATAACCTAACCTGTTCCAAAAATCCAATGGGAATCATTTTGCTTTAATTTAGGTTTTTGGAGCCTAAAGAGGGCAGGCGTGAGAGATTATGGGAATCATATGCTTGAAGTTGTTCATGGACAAAGATCATGAAATCAGATCTCCTACCTTTCCTTCCCATTACTGCTTTAATTTCCTATGTTTCTTCCCTTTTCTCAGAAGGGTGGGCCGGTCTGTGTTCCCCCTTTAGGCAGTGTAGATTTTCTATGGGTGGAAGGAGAGAACATGGGGTGTTTGCTCCAATCTGATGTAACGGATCAGTCAATGTGTCATCAACAAATAAGAAGTCCATCTCCACTATAAGCCAAACTATGGATGCATCAACCTACCTTTATGTGGCATTTTAACTGATAAAATACCAATAACATGACCATTTATCATCCTCCTGCTGCTTGACTGTCACTATTGGGCAGTCACACAAAGGGCCTTCACACAGCACCAAATATTGGACCGAGAGACTGGCCCAAGTAATGGGCCAGGTGGTATTCCCTTGTTATTACTCAATCCACCTGCTTAGTAGCCCTCTGAAGGCTGTCAAATAGGGGTGGCAGTGGACTTGGTCAGACCACATCCCAGTCCGGGTCCCATCTCCCAGAGAACTTCCCGAGTGTACAAGGAAGTAGTTGGACCATCCAATTTTACCATAGCTGCAGCTGATAATGATGGGAAATCATAGGGTAATTGAGGCCGGTCCACCTTAGTCAAGCCCTGACAGAATGTCCCAAAGTGACGGTTCCCAAGAAGACTAGGGCTATACAAACTGGTTTTATTCTGTTCATAGTTCCACACAAAATAGATGATGCAATAGTATGTAGCAGAGTGCATCTGCAGGTAAGGTATATGCATCATTTTTAGGACAGTTGTTTTTTTTTTTTTATGGATATTGATCTAGTTGGCATTTAATTTTTAAGCGTTGCACTCCGGCGGAGGAACTGGGTACCTCCTCCGGTCCTGGCAGTAGTCGTAGATCATGTGGTTGGTTCGGACCCATCGGTAGAGCCTGGCCTGGGCGGGGCTGAGCTGGCTGTAGGAGGGGCAGGAGGAGGGACCCGGGATGGGGCAGCCCTCGATGTCGAAGTCCTTGTAGTAGGCGTAGAAGGGGGCCTTGGTCCAGTCTATCTTTTCGAGTCCGCCCCTTGTGGCCCAGTCGTCGGCCTCCCACAGAGTGGAGTAGATCCCCATGGGCTGAGCCTTGGGGTAAGGTACCCCCCTTGCCTCGCTGTTCTTGAACACTCTGATGGGCACGTCGTCCACATAGAATCTGTGTTCACCAAGAAGAAGAAGACACCAAGGCCAAGTTATTCTCAGTCAAGAATGCTTAGTTAAAAAAAAGAATAATAATTATAATAAATAAATAAATAAAATATTTTATAACATTTGTTTATTTTAGTAAATTACCTAATCTCGTAGTGGGACCAGAGGATGGTGTAGGTATGATAATCTTGAGAAGGGTCAAACCACAGGTTCACCCTCTGTTCTCTATCACCCTTGCCGTGAGCATAGATATTGGTCTGGACTGTGTAGGGTTGGCCACTCCTGTTGCCCAGGAACTCGAAGTCCAGCTCATCCCGGATCTGGTCCGTATTCGAGTTCATCTGCATCCATCAAACACACCATTAATACACAAATCTATCCATGGTAGCTCCATCGGTGTGGGTCCATGTATAGTTAATCCAGAGCTTGGCATACGTAGAAGGCTGTGACGGTTCCGGCTGAGTCTCCGGAAACGAGCTTGATCTTCATGCTCACTCGTCCGAACAAGTACTGTCTCTTGGAAGCGAACCCGCACCCTGAAAGAAGTTAAATCCGAGCTAAAGGCGTAATATTAAATGAAAGAGACGCATGAAAAGTTCATCAGAAGAAACCGCAGCCACATTTTGGTTCGCAAGGGGTGGTAGCTAGCTACACCGCAGACCAACCTGAGTTCCGGTCGAGAACGAGCTGGATGACTCGCCCGCCTTCGAGCTGCCTGATGTGGGAGTCGGCCCATGTCACGTGAAAGTCTTCGAGGAAAGAAGCCGGCCGGCTGGAGACGACCGCAGGATAGAGGACTAGTGCCGTTACTAAGATAGGAGCGATGGCACGGCTAGTCAACATGGCGGTCGTGGTCGTGACAGAGAGACGGTGTGAGGGCAGATGCTCGAGTTGGGTGTTTGAAGGAAAGGGGTTTGAGGGTTTTATACAGTTGGAAGAAGATTAAAAGGGAAGGTATGGAAGAGGGAAGCTGCAAATAAAATCACATGGATCATAATAACATATTAAAAGAGTGGTCACTTAATTGAATTTTGGATGGAAGAAGATGACTTACCAAGAAAAATCATCACAAACCATTATATTGCTATCAAATACAGCTAAGGGCAAGCAGTCTTTTGGACCCTCATCTCCATCTCTATAAATGCCCCTTTATTGTTTGTTAGGGCTTTATTCATCCCACTTTTTGCCTCTTCTCCACATAAATTCCCACCACATACCCAAAAATTAATATATTATGCAACTTGGATTTACCATTAAAGATTATATATTGAGTCAAGGATTGAGCCCTAGCCATGGTTGAATTTCGCTTAGGCTAATTGATAGCCTAGTTTACCACACCATAACTCAGTCTATTCATTCATATTGGGTTTGCCTTCCTTCTTAGTATTACCACTTTAGTACCCCATAAATGGCTTTGTATGTGTATGAACATACATTCACCGGCTCCACCACCACCACCCATATCAATACACACCAGCTTGGAAGAGGCAGCCATGGAACTTACTCGGGGTCCTACTACCAGGATGTTGATGGGTGTTGTTGGCAAGCATTTGTGGAAGTATTGACAGAATGGAGAGAAGAAGCTAATTAGCTGATGATCAGACCAATAGTGCATAGGGTTTTGAAAGGGGCCTGTGGCTTTTATCGCACTATTATTGAGAGGTTCCTTACAAATGCTCATCAATGTACAGCCCACATAGAAGGCGACTGATAATGATACTGAGAGGGCTAATTGGCCATTAGGATGCGTACTTATATACCCTTCAATAATTTGGCTCCAAAAAAACCACCTTCAATAATTGCACACCCCATCTTAAAAATATTATCGAATTTAAATTTTTGTTAAAAAAATAGGAGGCAAACTTATATAATTTAATTGCTCATTATATACTTATTTACTAATAATTTAATTTTGTCATCCTTCATTGTAAGAATTATGACTTCTAGGAGGAGGGTGCCACGTGGCAGTTAAGGTAAACGTGGAAATCCTCACGTTTTCCGTTCCTGACGGCAGAGCCGGGTCTCTGTCTGTCATCTGCCAGGTGGGGGATTTTGATTGGGTGGGAGGCGATCCTCTCGTGTGATCGTCAAACGATTGGGCCCCATTGACATGGAGGCCTTTTTCAAAGAGTTTATTTTGAATAATTGGGCTTTTATATTTTAAGCATGTGGTATTTAATGCTTGTATTTTAAATTTATTATTTCGGTCCTATTTATAATAATATTCAAATAAAAAATAATTGACACAATATATAATTTAAAATAATAAAATTCCATTAGTTATTCATTTTTACTTTTAAAAGTGATTTCATATAATATACTTTAATTTAAAAATTTTAAAAAATATACATCTTAATTCTGCAGGTAAATTTAAATATATATAGTGGTAAATACCTCGAATTTAATTGGACCGTCATAGGCCCTCCAATTTTCCAGGGAGTTTGGGTCCTTCACCCAAATTAATGTCGTCTGTTGATATTAGAGTTTTTTCAATATATAAATATATCCCAAATTATATTATAATATTACACATTTCTAAAAAATAAATAAAATATCTTACACTTAATTAAATTATATAATTTAAAAAATATTATTCACTATTATATTTATATTTTCTGTTTAGAGGCATTTGCAGAGTCATTTTCAGTATACAGCCCACGGCATGCAAGAGGCCTTCCCAGATGGGGTCGGACTGCTTATACACGGCCCCCCACCGACCCCTTAACGGTCGATCTTAATCGATTATTAATGGACATGTTGCGGTTGAGATGTCACACTTAAAATCGCCTTTTTTCGAAAGATTAACGTGGCAGATGTCCGAACTCAACCGATCGAAAAACGACGCCGGAGTGGATGGGGGGTTGGTGGGCTGACTCCATTAAATCAAATCAGAGGAGTCCATGACTCGTAAGGTACTCACTCACGTCGACCCTAAAAGGTCCCATGGGAGGGGTGAAGGTGGACACCTAGCTAGCTATCTAGGCTAGGCTAGTCTAGTGTAGGGTAGCTACAAATGAGCCTGGGCGTGTGCTATTATGAAATCGGGCGGGTGTGCCATCAGATGGGATAACACGAGTAGAATAAATGGCGCGGGGACCTGAATGATGGTCGGCATCGTCGGCAGAGAGGATCAAATGGGCACCCGCCGGGGCGAGCGAGGCTCTGATCAATGGAATCATTAATGCACTGGCATGTACGTTTCACAGTCCCTCCCACCACCGATCTCCCCCTATCTCAACCCCCCCCCCCCCTCTCTCTCTCTCTCTCCATCTCTCTCATTCTTGCTTCTATTCATTACAATGGAGAAATTCAATTTGCTTGTTTTTCAAGACATACACGACTACTAGAGCTATATCAAAGCATGTATATTGTGTGTACAGTCGTCCGTATGATCTCATGATCCCCCAGCAAGATGAAAGCTGACATTTTGAAGGTAAGAGAATCTCTCATTTGCTGCCTTTTTCTGCTGCTTCTGATGGTACCTACCACCAAACGTATCTCCTGCATTTACAACGCCCATTATTGATGAGGTAAAAGAAAGATGCTCCCTCCCCAGTCCCCCCACCGGCCATCTCCCTCTCCAAAATGAGAGCTTTTGAGTCAATCATTTACCCTAATGTTGCATGTTTTTGATCGATTAAATAAAAAAAATTAGGGGAAAAACGCAGAATCCTGCGATGAAGCGACAGGAGATGGGGGGGGGGGGGGGGGGGGGGTGCATGGATTGGAGATGGCGTGATGAGATGGTATTGCTCAGGCAGACCAACCACTGAACTCTTCACTGTATACTCCCAAGAAACACAAATCAATCCACAACTCCGATTCCCGATGTCACTGTTACATATGACTTTCCATCTTCACCTGTAATTTCCTATTTTTCTATCTGGGCAGGGCTTATTGAATCAATCCATGGAAGAAATGAAAAAGGGCAGTGGAATTCGAATCGTATAATAGAGCTCGGTCGGACAGCTAGCTGTATGAGGATGTCGTTTATGGAGTCATCTTCCTCTTTGAAGGGTAATGTGGGTTTCTTTCTGTGCTTCAGTGGGGACTGGACTTCCTTGTCCTTTTATCACATTTCTTGTTGCCATCTTCTTAACTGTTACCTGATTCCCCTCTCCCCTCTCCCCACTCCCCTCTATATGCGTATATACATATTCCACTTTGCGTCTGGCAATTTGCACTGAGGATTCCATGGCAGGTAGTGAATTATCCAAATCAAATATGACTGAAAAGGCTGTTTCCCTTGTTGGGGTGGGGTCCCAAGATCTGGTGCTTTAAGGGCCCCTCCTGCAAATAATCTGAGTTTGTCATTCAACGTTATATCAGCCTCGGAAAGACTATTTCCTCCTCATCTTCCCATGGCTGAAGTATGGGATAAGTCAATCAATTCAATCACTAGGACAAGAACATGATAACTCCCTGCACGCTTCCTTTCTCTCTCTGTCTCTCATCTTGGCTTCCTATTCCTATTAAACACTGAAGGTTAAGTCCATCATCTTCTCCTCCTCCTCCCCCTCCTCCACACTGTACGTCCAAGGAAAGGAAAGGATGAGGCTTCTCTTCTCCCGAACGGTGGCCTGCATTTTCAAAAGTGGAGCTTTCACCATCCTCTTCATCTTCGCCTTCCTCATAAATTCAAGCAGTCTCTCTGTTTCTGCAAAGGTAAACCTCAATAAATTTACATCTGCAGGGAGAGCAGCCATGGTATCCTCAGCGCCCTCAAAGGTAAACGCTGCAAGGTCATCATTGCTCTGTTAAATTGTGATGACAGTGTGGATCAATGGTTCATCCGGGGCTGCAATATGTCAAAAAGCTCAGAATTCACGTGGTGAGATTTGTTGGTCTTTTTGTCAGGGAGAAGCTGGATGGGAGGTGGTTATAGCAAGAGTGCAGAGGATTGGGTCGACTCCTCCGATATGCAACAGGAAATGCAACTCCTGCGGACCCTGTGAGGCCATTCAAGTGCCCATGAATCCACAAGAGATGGAGCTTTGGTTGGGCAGGAAAGGTTCATCAAGCTCGCTTGTGGTGGGAGAATATTACTCCAGAGATGGGGGATATGATGAAGGTTCCAATTACAAGCCCATGAGTTGGAAGTGCAAGTGCGGAAAGATCATCTTCAATCCTTAAAAAGAAGATAGACCATCAGTTCCATATCTGCAGACTGGAGACCATGATGGATCTCATCCAGATCAGATGAATCTCCAAGAGGGGGGGGGGCATAAGGAGGGAAATGCTGACTGATGATAGAGAACAGGGGAGAGACCCTCCAGAGCAAGGTCAACAGTAGCCATGGGATGGAATATATATTTTTTTTCATTCCATTATGGATTGACTGTGCTCTTATTGTTCCACATAAGATTGCCTTATACAAGGAACGTATGTATATACAAGTATTCAATATCTCCATTTGGTTCAGTGAGCTACAATGTCCAAAATGACATTATGCTGCACTTGAAGTCACCCCTCAGATTGGCAAAAGATTCGAGTGTTGAATCTTAACTTTCAACAATACACCTCAACAAGGACTCAAGTGGTTGTTGGCCTGCAATTGTTTCAACAAGGCAAAATATATTCAAATTTGAAGCATAGGGATGAAAATATCCATCTCATGTATGACAGTAAAGTTTGATTCAAGTTCCCAGCACAAGAAAATAAGCTATGGAGTTGTTATAGATGGAATAGGAACAAACCCAGAATTTCCTAAAGCATGTAAAACAACAGTATTCCAGGAGCCGATTGAACTCTCAATTCAACTGCCAAGATCACAATAGTAAGGACCTCAAATCAACACAAGCCCTCGATACCCCCACCAAAAAAGGAGCATACGGTACTACAGAGAAAGCTTTATGGAAGATTATAGCTACCTGGCTATTTCGGTTTACTGTGAAACCACCTCACCTTCCACTGAAAAGAGGAAACCCAGGGCTCTCCATATGTAGTTTTATGCATGGATCTTTGGTTCAAAAGCCATCATCACCTCTGATTTATAATGCCATGAAAGAAAGTTTAGCAGTTACATCAACTTCACTGATCAATGCTGTGCCCATTGTATGCTCTTGATGTCAATCCCTTCTTTGACCATTTCATACAGTGGGCTCATCTCCCTCAACTTCTCCACTTGCTTAACTGTGAGCTCGACTGCTCGGTCAATCTCCTCCTCAGTTGTGAACCGGCCAATCCCATACCTGATTGAAGTGTGAGCCATGTCCTCCTCAACACCAAGGGCCCTCAACACATATGAAGGTTCAAGGCTGGCACTTGTGCATGCACTACCGCTTGATACGGCAACCTCTTTAAGACCCATCAGCAGGCTCTCCCCTTCTACATAAGCAAAGGATATATTCAAGTTCCCCGGATACCTTTTTTCCAAGCTACCATTCACCACAACCCCGTCGATTTTCTCCTTGATCCCATTCAGCAATCTCTCCCGTAAGGAACTAACCCGCTTGTGATCGTACTCCATCTCCTTCATTGCCAACTCACACGCTGCACCCATACCCACAACAAGAGGGGTTGGGACAGTCCCACTGCGTATTCCCCTCTCCTGCCCTCCACCATTCATCTGCGGCTCTACCCGGATCCTCGGCCGCCTCCGCAGGTAGAGGGCCCCGACACCCTTTGGCCCGTAAACTTTGTGACCACTTAGAGACATGAGACTGACATTCCATTTATCGACGTCAACCGGGATCTTCCCTAGGGCCTGGGCAGCATCAGTATGGAAGGGAACGTTGAACTCCTTGCAAATCTTCCCAATCTCCTCCATGGGTTGGATAACCCCAATTTCATTATTGACCGCCATGACAGACACCAGTCCTGTATCAGGGCGAATTGAGGACCGCAACTGCTCCAAGTCGATAATCCCATCAGACCCAACCTTAAGGTAGGTGATGTCGAAGCCCTCCTGCTGCAAATGGCGGCAGGAATCAAGCACACACTTGTGCTCTGTTTGGGTAGTGATCACATGTCGCTTCTTGTCCCTGTCAAAGCAGATTGCAAATCATTTTAATCAGAAAGCATTTTCATTGATCCCTGACACACTGATATAGCTAGGAGACAATAGCTAATTCGGATTTTTACATTTCAACAATACACATACATTCTATTCGCATCATCCTTCCAAGATTTCAGGATTAGTTACCGGTAGAAGTGCATGACGCCCTTGATGGAGATGTTATTGCACTCTGTTGCGCCGGAGGTGAAAACTATCTCCTTGGGCGAGGCGTTGACGAGGGCGGCTACCTGGGCCCTGGCGGACTCGACGGCGAGGTCTGACTCCCAGCCGTAGAGGTGGGTCCGAGAGTGAGGGTTTCCGTACCGGGCAGTGTAAAACGGCAGCATAGCGTCGAGCACCCGGGGGTCAAGTGGGGAGGTCGCCTGCATATCCAGGTAGAGAGGCCGGCCGGTAATCCTAACACCCTTCATGACAATCCCGGCGTCTGGGTCCTCATAGACGGGGGAGGCAGCTTCCGCAGCCGCCGCGGCCGTGGAAAGATGCCGGGGCCAGGAGGCAGAAGGGCGGTGGGCCTTCGCCAGGAATCGGCGAATCGGGGAAGCGAGGAACTTCGACGCCATAGTCACCGGAAAAAGAAGGTCCCGAAGGCGAGGCCAATTGCGGTGGCGATGTCGATAGAGTGGGAGGAAAAGCGGCGAGGGGACGGTGGAGTTTCAGGGTTTTACCGACTCGAGGCACGGACACGTGGCAATCTCTTAGCCATTTGGATGGAGACAAGAAGAAGAACTTTTTTGTTTTTGTGCTCTTCTCTCAAATGTTTCATTAATGTCAATAAAGTCCCTCAACGTTTCCTAGATCCGACAAGAAGAATGCAGTTTTTTTATACTGATTAAATAAATTATGTAAATATGTTTATATAATAATCGAACTTTTTTCTATAAAAAATAATTCAAATAAAATAAAATTACCTGTGTCATTATAAAGAGATGAATATAGAAGAAAAAAGTGGCGGAACGATGGAAGTTTAGGGGTGCAATGTATATTTTTCCAACAGTTTTATCCTAGCCGGAATCCGGTCCGCATACGAACCGCCATCCGGTTTGATGATGGAACTGGACTCGGTTCCGCTAACTCCCACGCGCCAGACCCGCTCCGGCACAGACAGAAGCCAATGATCGAACTCTTTTTGCCAAGGTCAAACTGGACAGATACGACTTGGGAAAAGTCTCGCCCGAATCTCGCAATTTCTCCATCAAGAAATTAGCGCAGAGATCAAAGTTTTCTCCTTTCTGAGGATTCTGGGTTTGCAAGATCCGACTTTTAGCACCCCTACCCCATCGAAAGGATGGCCTCCTCTGCGACTGCAACAACGATTTGTCAGCTCTCATGCTTCTCTTCAATCAACCACCGGCTTCAGATTCAAAGGCGATCTCTGGCCTCGTTCCCATGTTCTCGATCCAGGGTATAATTCTGATCATCGTCATTTCAATTGTGCTAAGAATTTTCTGTAATGAGAATTCTTATTGTCTAATTAATACAGTTTTAATACTGCATAATGCTGCTACTTATATTTGTTTGGATCAGATGTTATAATTATTGAACAGTTATGCTTCATGATACCAAACCTAGAGAAATTAATGCTTTAATGGGTTCTCTATGTAAATCATCCAAATGTGCTTGTGGGTAATACTTACTCCTGAATTGGGTTTATTGGTTTTACTGCTCTGCAGATACCAATTGTAATGAGGCTGGAAGGACCTGGTGCCGATATATTTAGGCCAGAAAGTAAACAAGCTTCAGTCCATAGCGTTGATGATTCATCAGTTTTATCTTCATCCGCTGAAGCTGCATTGTCAGGCACAAATGAGCCTGGTACTCAACCAAGGACTGCAAAAATCCATGATTTTTGTCTTGGGATTCCATTTGGTGAGTTCGAACAAAAGCCCCCTTGTCAATTTTGTGTCTTGAAGTAGGAGATTAAGATGGACGGAACAAAAGTAGGAGATTGTCACTCTAACTGCAGTTCCATGGCTCCATAAATATTTTCAATGTTATTCCTTCTATTGGACTCCTATCTCTTATTATGTCTAGTTCTTTTGTTAGTGTTTCTCTTTTTTGGTTTCAATTTGGACATTTTGTTGTATATTGTTGTTTTCCCCATTTATGAAAATCCATAATCTTCTTTGAATTCTTTTAATTTCGGACATATCCAATCACTGTCACTTGCATTATAATTCTATTCTTCTATGTAATTATCAGCAATTAGGAGGAATTCAAGTTTCTTTTTATAGTCTTGTAGTTTTCCATAGACATGAAGAGTATCAAGTTAGATGTTTCTATTATCATTACTTCATTGACTATTCTGGTATTCGAGTAACAAAGACTTCACCTTGATTTGGAGAACTGATTGAAACCTCAATGGGTGCTTTTCTCAGGTGGGCTAGTCCTCACTGGCGGGTTCCTTGGTTTCATTCTATCAGGAAATGCTAAAGCTCTAGGTACGGGTGTGCTTTATGGTGGTTCTTTACTAGCCCTCAGCATATTTAGTTTAAAAATATGGAGGAAAGGAAAATCAAGTTTGCCATTCATATTGGGACAAGCAGGTAAATCCTTTTGTCCTATAATCCCATACCAACTTCTAGGAAGCTTGCAAAAACTATGAACTTGCTGAGCTCATCTTATGCCTATTTGTTTGACTATACAGCCCTTTCAGCAACCCTGCTCTGGAAGAACTTTCAAGTCTATGCTCTGGTATCAGATATTTTAAATTTCTTGAGAAATTTTTGTACTCTTATTGAGTTAATTCAATTCGATACTGATTATTGTTCTATTCTAACATCATACTATTTTGATGCAGACAAAGAAAATAGTTCCAGCTGGTCTCAATATTTTTATCAGGTACTCAAAAGGTTGTCTATCATTTAATTCAATCATTTTCTCCTGGAAGTTACTCAATCCACTCCTCTTTATTCCTCCAGTGCTGCAATGCTTTGCTTCTACTCATATGTTGTCATTTCTGGAGGAAATCCACCCCCAAAGAAGTTGAAATCCACTGCTGTTGTTTCATCCTGATTTAGATGCTTTGGAATATTATTTAAGGTTAGAATTTTTGTTGAAATTAGAGTCATTGCCTAATAACAGCACCATCAGTAATTCCTTTCATTCTCCTTACTTATGATATATAGAGCTTGCAGTAAGTTTGACTGTTGCGGTTATGCATTTGATGTTCTGCCTTTTAATCACTAGATGAACTACTTGCTCAATTACATGTCTGGTAATTGGATTCAAATAGAATGATAGCAATTTTGTTGCTCGAAAGATACAAGAAGAGGTAACAGGTAAAAATAAAAGGGGAAGCTTGTTAAAGAAATCATAAAACACGAGCGGAGGAAGAATTGGATGCCATGAAGAGATCTTGTCTGCACCTACATCCCTGACATATGCGGGACTTGTTCATGACATCAGAAGCAAAGCACATCCCTCCAGCTGGATACAGTGATTGATACTGAACACAGATTACTGCAAACAACAGTCAAAGGGGGCTGAAACCCATAAGAGAAATAGGATTATAAAATTGGATGGAAGATGAAATTTTTTATGCGGAACAAAATTCCAAGATGGTAAGTGACCGCATTAAATCCCTCGTGAATGACCGACCAATTTGGAAGTAGGTAGCCTCTGCCCTTCATGACCTTCAAGGCTTCACCTGCTTCCATCAATGAATCCTCTCTCCATTCTCTCTGTAAAAGGCAATTATGGCTGGCTGATCTGATGGGCTTGGATGCCCAGGCCAAGTTTCATGGGCTTGTTCTTGCTTAAGTGCATGCATTCTCCGCGTCGCTCAACTCACCGCTTCTTCCTCGAAGCTGAAGCTTCTACCCCCGACTGCGGCATTGCTAGCCTCCTCTTTCCATGGCGGTCTGAGCGAAAGCACCTTGTTTCAAGTAAACAACGTCCTTCAGCTGAGCCCTCACCTGGTAGCTACCGACACGAGAGAAATTTTCTACGTTTTTACAGTTGGTTTTAAAATGCTGACTTCTCTGCCTTGTCATTTACTTCTGGCTTTTATAGTTTGGTTGGGTAGGTGAACGAAAATCTCACGGCGGAGGTAACAAAGCTGAAGATCTTGATATGCTTGCATTGGGCTTTTCCTCAGGATAAGATGAAGATCTTGACTGGGTTGGTCAGAAGATCTGCGCGCAAAACCCCAAAGTCTTTATTTTTTTTAAAGTAGGAAAGCTGCTCGCCGAATTTCTTTCTTCTGATGCACGGCGAAGGTTTGGAAAACCCGGAAAATTTGAAGCTTTTCAAGGGGAGGAACAGCGTGATCATTATCCTCTATAGTCCTGCAGACGACTCGAAGAAACTGAGATTTTTGGAATTTCTGGCTGAAGGAAGATGGAGGGTGATGTCGAGAAGGCGAATCATAACATGCGATCAAATGGGTCAA
Source organism: Trapa incisa (assembly GCA_030064435.1). Lineage (NCBI taxonomy): Eukaryota > Viridiplantae > Streptophyta > Magnoliopsida > Myrtales > Lythraceae > Trapa > Trapa incisa. Next base: position 6,807,893 of record CM057784.1, on the reverse strand, counting down.
TTCTGAATGGGAACTGCTCAGAGGAGAAGCTGGATGAGCTCCGACGAGTCCTGGGGAAGGTGGATGGTGATCCCTTGAGGATCGTCGGAGTTGGGGCGGGGGCTTGGGGCAGCGTCTTCGCCGCCCTTTTGCAGGACAGCTACGGCCAATTCCGGGAGAAGGTCCAAATCCGTATCTGGAGAAGGCCCGGAAGAGCAGTCGACAGAGCCACAGCAGAGCATCTGTTTGAAGTGATCAACTCGAGGGAAGATGTGCTGAGGAGATTGATCAGGCGCTGTGCTTATCTTAAGTATGTGGAAGGGAGATTAGGGGATCGCACCCTCTACGCAGATGAGATTCTAAAGGATGGGTTCTGCCTGAATATGATTGATATGCCCCTTTGCCCCTTGAAGGTTGTGACTAATTTGCAGGAGGCTGTTTGGGATGCTGATATAGTGGTCAATGGTTTGCCCTCAACGGAGACCCGGCAGGTGTTTGAAGAGATCAGGAGGTACTGGAAGGAGAGGATCAATATGCCGATCATCATCTCTTTAGCAAAGGGCATTGAGGCTGCTCTGGATCCTGTTCCGCATATCATTACTCCCACGCAGATGATTAACCGAGCAAGTAATATTTCTCACCTTCAGCTAATCCATTTGTAAGAATGATTTGAATCATCAATAGCTTAAGAAACCACTTGCTCTATCACCTGCAGCTGGAGTTCCTATGGAGAATATACTTTACCTCGGTGGACCTAACATTGCCTCAGAAATCTACAACAAAGAATATGCCAATGCCCGCATATGTGGATCTAGCAGGTGGAGGAAACCGCTTGCAAAGTTTCTAAGACAGCCTCATTTCATCGTCTGGGATAATAGTGACCTCGTGACTCATGAGGTTATGGGAGGGTTGAAGAATGTCTATGCCATTGGAGCTGGTAATTTTGAATCTCACTTTGTGCTGAGTACTCATTAGCTGGGGCATAGTAGCTCTTCTGCTTGCATGACCGGACTATCAATCTTTAACCAGGAATGGTAGCTGCTCTAACCAACGAAAGTGCCACCAGCAAGTCGGTGTATTTTGCTCATTGTACATCAGAGATGATATTCATAACCCATCTTCTGGCGGAAGAGCCCGAGAAGCTCGCAGGCCCTCTACTTGCGGACACATATGTGACTTTACTAAAAGGTCGTAATGCATGGTATGGCCAAATGCTTGCTAAGGGTCAGATAAACTTGGATATGGGTGACAGCATTAGTGGCAAAGGAATGATTCAGGTATACTTGCAGTTACTGAAAACTTGTCATAGTTTCACCTTGGTGGACCCATTTTCATATAAGTAAGATATAGGCATCGAATAATTGAACAATATCCCTTAGCTTCTAATTTATATTTTCCTCAAGAGGAGGGTGATGGTTTGTTTCTACTCCTATGTGAAGGGTGTATCTGCAATAAAAGCATTTTATGAGCTGTTGAGCCAAGCCAGCCTTAGTGTGTTGCATCCTGAAGAGAACAAGCCTGTTGCTCTGGCTGAGCTCTGCCCCATCCTCAAGACATTGTATAACATATTGATCATGAGGTAACATACAAACCTGACCAAATACCCATTTTTTTCTGCTTCAGTTCCCAGGGGAGAAAAGTGTCTGCAAGATTCAAATGGCTAGACATTGATTTTTCTTTGATAAGATTACCTGGGTTTTTACTGTTTCTAAGATGGAAACTTGACTGGGTGCTCTCCCCTTCTAGGGAACAACCTGCAGAAGCTATCCTGCAGGCGCTTAGAGATGAAACTCTGCATGACCCAAGAGAAAGAATTGAGATTGCTCAGAGCCAAGCTTTCTACCGACCTTCACTTCTGGGGCAGCCTTGAATGGCTTTCTCTTGCGGAATATGGTGAAGCAAAGAAATCAAAGATGATGTGAATTGATTTTTTCATCTGTTTTACAGGAGGGGAAGAGCTGCATCATCATTGTAATAAGACAGACAGTGGCATGCATGTGTTCCATTGTGTGTGTGTGAGTTATTGTCAATGAAATTTTGGTCATTCGGCTTTCACACGTGGCATTCACCTTTTTGATTAATTGCATGATTAGGAAATGATTAAATATCAAAATCCAAGGATTAACTAGATATATATAGTGAATGAGTGTATAAGTATAATGCAGTGGCATAATACTTTTGATTAACCATTTTAAATATATATACAACAAAAATAAATAAAATTAAAAAATATATATAGCTCAAATAACAAAATATCAAAATATATGGCCACTCCCTCCCAACACAATCATCAACCCTTGTCTCTTATTCCCCTCATAAACTATACTGTTCCCCACTCACATGTCTGTCCTATGAGTTATCCTTGCCATTGATCAATCAACAGAAGCCAGGCACCCCACAAGACATCCATAGGAAGAGCTTCTTAGCCAAACAAAGCTATGCAACACCTTCAGAGGACCAACAGCAGCAGCTCCTATAGTCGCCCCAGCACCAGAAAGGTCATCCCTTCTTCCACCAATCCACCCTACTTCTCTGGACATTTGGCTGCCGTGGCGGTCTCCGATCACTCGGTGGTGGATGTATCCGACAAGCTCCCACTCCAGAGGACAAACTCACAGCCATCACCGCACCGCCGCCGCCTCCTCCTCCATGGGCCGGCCAACGGAGTCTCCTCCCTCATCCGGTCCCTCTTCAGGATAGTCTCAATCCCATTGCCCGCCTGCAAGTGGCTGCCCATCCCCATCGCGGCCAGGCCCAGGGCGTCCTCCTACTCCTCCCTCGGGAGGAAAGTCACCGGCACGCTTTACGGCCACCGGAGGGGCCACGTCAGCTTCGCCGTCCAGGACCATCCCGGTTCGGACCCCGTCCTCATCCTGGACCTCGCCATGTCCACGTCGGCCCTGGTGAAAGAGATGGCATCCGGCCTCGTGAGGATCGCTCTGGAGTGCGAGAAAACCCAAGCGACCCCCGGTGGCGGCCGGCCGGGGAAGCTCTTCCAGGAGCCCATGTGGACCATGTACTGCAACGGCAGGAAGTGCGGCTGCGCGGTGTCCCGAGCCTGCTCTGAGCCTGATTGGCACGTCCTCAGGACGGTCCACAGGATCTCGGTCGGCGCCGGCGTGATTCCAGTGGTGGAAGACGGCCAGAAGGGCGGCAGAAGATCGGAGGGCGAGCTTCTGTACATGAGGGCCAAGTTCGAGAGGGTCGTAGGTAGCCGCGACTCGGAGGCTTTCTACATGCTTAACCCCGACGGAAACGGAGGGCCGGAGCTGAGCATCTTCCTCCTCAGGCTATAACTACAAGATATGGCCGCTTTTCTGCAGAACTTTGGATAATACATATAGCTCATGTGGGCTTCACGAGCTAGCTCCGGCGGTGGATCCGGCCACTGGTTTGCCTCGTTCAGGATATAGACAAGTTGGATATAGATGAATATGTTAATGATATTTGGTGGGTAGAAACATTTGGATCATGGTTGTCATTTCTTTTTTTAATCTTTATATTTGTGATTGGCTTTAGTGTGCATGACGACGACCATGTGATAGTAGCATATGGGCACCCTGGTTCGTCCGTGATCACCTTTTTCTGTTGTTTAAATCACACATGCAGAGAGAGTCATACAAAAGAGAGTTCAATTTTCTATCATCAGTTGTGAATTCCCTATACTCTTGCATGCAATAGAGAAAGGAAAACAAAATGAAAGTCATGGCAAAAAGTAATTGCGATGATTGCATTTATGGAGATGGGATCAAATGATACCACCTTATGCACGCATGAAATGGCCAGCCAGCCCCCCTTTTCAGCCATGATGCGGTTGGAAATCGTAGGCTATAAAGAAGCCTGAGGAGTGAGGGTCCTAAGCATGCGTTGGGCTTTATCATCATGTAAGAATGCAGTTCTCCAACCATACCCCTTTTGTCATTGTCAATATAGCTCCTAGGGATAGGGATGAGATATGTGGATGCCCCAGGAGGCATATGGCAAAGCTCAATAATGAGAAGGGGTTAATGATGTGGTTTTCTGCTAGCCCAGCAACACTTGCAGCGCAAAAAGTATGTATCTCTATCTCAGAGAAAAGACGTGAATCAGAGGATGTTAAATGACCCATTGAGTAATCTCAGACCATGAGTTGAATGAATTGAAATATGGAAAATGTTTGTGTGAAACACCATAAGCTAAAACATTGGAGTTTATCTAATCAATGCTGCATAAGATAAACTTAATGAAGTAGCAGAATATGACACTAGAAATGAATCATTTGTTTGACACTCCGAGTGTATGGAGAACTCACAACCCTCTGAGGATCATGTACAAACATCCATTCCAGTCTAGATCTCATGGCCCCCAAAAATGACCAAAGGAATTATCTGACAAGAAGTTCAAGGGAGTAGAAACGAACCACAAGTCTGAATGAAGCCCGTTTGGTACCTGGAAAACATCCTCATTTGTTTTCCTCGATGAATTCTCTATACTCTTTCTTCATTTTAACCCCCGAGACAATCCTGCATCATAACAACGATAGAGAGAGATCAGCATTGTGGATATGAAGTTTGTTTTATCATAATGAGCTAGTAATGTTTACAAGATTCAGAGGAAAAGTGATGAAATGCACTGATTGAGATAAAATTGAATAATGATCTGACTACGTACTGGAGCATATCCTTGTTCTTGAAAAATTGTACGCATGGGGTGCCCATAATTCCAGCAGCTTCTGCTATTTCAGGATCTTCCTCAATATCAATCTCCACAAAATGAACGTTTTGATCAAATTCATCAATCACCTATGGCATAGAAATCCAACAGGACAATCCCTTAAATCAATATTAAATAGGATATGCTAAATTTAATTTTGATTGATGTTTTTTCATCGATGGATATGCCGAACTTAATTAAATGTTAAGACGCTTATACCTTGCCAAGGATTGGCTTTAGGGTTCGACAGGGGCCACATGTTGGAGACGTGTAAAGCACACATACAAGTCTAGGGCTTTCATGGTATAACTTCCGAAGTGCATACTGCAGTAGAGAAGGATAAGAAAAGTATATAAGATGCTTAAAGCATTAGTACTTCAACATCACAACAGTAGAGAGGACGGATGACATGGAATTAGTGAAGCATAATATTTACCTGGCCCCTGTGCTTAGTTCTTGAGATGTCAAATCCTTCTTGGACATCCCTGTCTGTAAGTTCTTTCTTAACTTCTTCTGTGACCGGCTGGCAATTTAGAGCAACGAGCAAAAGAATATGAACTTGTTAATTTAGCTGGAATTGATGGTGATTGATAAAGTCTGCTGGAGATTATTAAGCCCTCCTCAATCCTTGATAAGGTATTCTAAATTTAATCATATCAGATGCAAGATCGACCATAAATAGATTTTACCAGTAGAATAATTGATACCTGGTGAAATTCAACGAGTAGGTTATTGCTAGTGAGATATCTTTCAACAGACAAGGCAGCAATGCATCCTGATCCAGCAGCAGTTACTGCTTGCCTCCATTCGTGATCCTGTCCAACAATCAGATTATGCATTTAGAAGCAAGCCAAATAAGCAGGAATTTTGAATTTAAAAAAAAACAATCAGTAATATCTATAATCTACACAGGTTTTCCACTAATGATGATACACTGTGAATGAATCATTTCGCACACAGAGTCCCGTTGGGATCTCTCTGTAACTTCAAATGGACAAGTGTTCAAACTCCCCCACAAAAATTCATGCCTGAAAGGCAGTTTAAAAATGCATGTAATGATAATTCAGTTTAACATCAATCTTCAAATATTTGGATAAGGGAAGTGTCAAATTAATGCCTCAGCAGTCCAGGGAAGTGCTAAAGAGAAGCAGAATTAGATCACGATTACCTGTACATCTCCTGCTGCAAATACACCATCAACTGAAGTTCTTGAAGTGCCTTCCTCAACCAACACATAACCTAAGACGTCAAGTTGAACTTGACCGTCCAATAATTGACTATTTGGTGAATGACCAATACCATAGAATAAGCCCTTTGCCTCAAGCTCCCTTTGGTCACCCGTATTGACTTCTCTAAGCAAAACGCCAGACATTTGACCTTTTGAGTTGCTAACAATATCCACAGTCTCCGTATTGAAATGCACTGTGATGTTCGGATTGTTGATCACTCTGAAACATTCGCGATAATGAACCTGTTAAACAAACATCCAGGGAGTTGAAAACTCTAAATACAAATGGTTCATTAGTATATAATTCACCACTAAAAAGTAGGTAGTTCAACAAGGAAGACTGACAACATAGAGTGAGCTCATTTGGAAAAAAAGAGAAGTTGACACTAAAAGATCTGGACTAGCAAACCAAGAATTGGAAAATAACATCCATGGCAGATATATTTTGAAGTGTTTGGAAGCCACTAGTCCAGGTTATCAACACAAATGAGGCTGATCATAGCATATCCATGCATAAATATTCCTCAAGTATGACTAGAGGATGAATCAAGTCTCACCTATCTTGCATTGCCTTGGATGCCCTCAATTGGTCCCTACGTACAAGTAGGTGCACGTGACGAGCATATTTTGTAAGATATATTGCTTCTTCTACAGCTGTATCACCTCCTCCAACCACAGCCAGAACTTGGCCCTTAAAGAGGGGAGAGGCTCCATCACAAATTGCACATGCACTGATTCCTCTACTCCAGAACTCATCTTCACGGGGCAATCTAAGTCTCTTTGCAGTAGCTCCAGTAGCATAAATAATGCTGTGACATTTGACCTGACAAATCAAAACAAGAATTTAAGCATTACATGCCACAATTTTGGTAAAGACCAGCCATCAGAGGCAATGCCATATATGGCTCAAATGAGATACCAAAGAAATGTAAGGTGAATGAAACATTACATGTACATTAATTGGCATCATCATCGTGTAACATCACCAGCTTTGGAAAATATTACATTAAGGTAGATAGACACAAAAAAATATATATTATTGAAGAATTTTTATGTCAGACCATCTGAGTGACTGCAGCACCCAGATAGATTCCATAGGATAAATACAAAATAAAACAGAGAGTACTTTCTAGCCGGACAGTTTGCACTATTATAGACATGGAAACCAGTCCAGATCTTCCGGAAATACTTATGCTTCAAAAGAAAGTAAAACAATACTGATAGTAACTAAATTATTTAGTTTATGATTGGTGCAAAGGGATGAATTTAATAGGTAAATGCTATAACATAATATTCTTTTCAATAATTACTATAGCATTAAGATCAGACATTTTTTCTTTTAATATTTAAAATATAAAGAAACAATTGTTCCATGAATTTGATAGAAGTAGTGAAAATGACTAATTGAAGCAATCTCATTGATTATAGTAAGAAGCTCTAACATAATGTGCACCTCAATTTGCAGCAGTAAAATCACATAAAAAAACATAAACTGATAAGGTATACTTTTTATTTCATTCTATTTAAAGCAGTCTCTTTAATGACAACTAAACATAGCATTAGACTTTCTATAGAGCTTCAGCATTAATTCATAATCCATTATTACATTGAGGCTTCTCATGTCCTCAAGTTTAGTGCTACTGACTCATTTATTTAAAAGGAAAAATGGAGAGAAGAAAAAGAGAGTGCTATCAATAGTCACCTTGCGTTCACTGCTACGGACAGTAAAAGGCCTGTTTTTAACATCAAGAAACTCTACATCCTCTTGATAAAGTTCTGCTCCCCAACGCTCTGCTTGTTTCCGCATCCTGATTACATCAAAACAATTTAATTAAAACTGCAATGCAACTATGACTTTGCAGTCAAACTATACAACAACATCAGAATTGGCACGGTAGCATCCATGCAGCTATGACTTTGCAATCAAACTATCTGCGCTCATTTCCCAAATATCCTTTACCTATCCATCAAATCTGGACCAGTTATTCCCTCGGGGAACCCAGGAAAGTTCTCCACCTCAGTGGTAGTCATCAGCTGTCCTCCAGGGACGCCGCCAACTTGATACCCTTCGAACACAACAGGTTTCAAATTGGCACGGGCTGCATATATAGCTGCCGTGTATCCAGCAGGCCCTGACCCTATAATCACCACATTCTCCACACCTCCACCTGCAACAACAGCAAAATAAAATAAAGAATCGTACAGTTATAATCATGTTGCCATTAATTGCATCCTTTAGTTATACTCAGGTATCTAGGGCTATCATTATCATTTCCAACTATGGAATTCTAGATTCAAAAGGAAATTGAATGAATATGAGTTGCTGATGAATCTGCTAAGGTTGCTCGAAAGGACTTTCCTAGTTTGCCATTAGTAGAACATTTAGAAAGGGAGAAATTATGTATTTAGTGGATAGACAAACTCTGGTGACTAAGGTTCCCGCATTAATTATTAACTTCACTAGGAGGTAAGTACCGAAGTACAGGAATTGAGATAGGGCAATATAAGCTCAAACAAATCCAACAGATTCTTCCTATTTAAGGCGACAAGCTAAACAGAAAGTGCTTCCAAAATGTACTCTGAAACTCGCAAATTGCTTCAATAATTTAAGCATCGAGAGAATCAACCGATAGTCTCGAGTGCATGAGCTACCTGAGGAAGATGAGGGGGAGTCCGCGGAGGAAGCTCTGACTCGGAGAGCGGGAGGGCGAACTCGGAAGGAGTCGAGGCGGACAGACGACCGACGGGCTGAAAAGCGGTTGGAGTAGAAGAGGCTGTGGTGAGGAGGGAGGGCGGTGGTGGAAGGAGCCATGGGGTTGGTGGCGGCTGCAGCTGCGGCGTTGGTGCCGATTCCAATGCCTATCCTCGCACTCGCAGCCATTAGTTAGGGACCATACAAAAAGAAAGAGCTACGACTTACAGTTAAAACTCCCCCTCACACGGCTGTCTCCTTCAGATTGTCTGGATGCGTGTAATCCACACGCGGAGAGTGCATGCCATTTCTTCATTCCACACGCCTATACCACTCGCTCGCCTGAGATAGAGTTGAATTTTAAGTAGCTTAACTATTCCTCTAATTTTTTAATTATTAATAATTTACTTTATTTTCATTATTATTCCGTTATATGTATATATTAATAATTTAATTTTTCTTTTTCTGACCATATGATTTTTAGAATTCATTTTCAGAAGATCAGCAACAGATCGAATTCTCCTCTTGCTCCGCTTGCTCCAAGAAGCTTTTACCCATTGGGGGGGAAACTCCTCACTGCAGGCTCTCAATGACCCAACTAGTTAGTCTTCAGGGATGCGCAAAGCCTGTTCTAGCAATTCCTCTTTTGCCAACCCACTAGGAGTTGAGAAGGGACAGCTCCTTGACTCACCCAGAGGGACTTCATTGATGAGCTCGGGAGGATACCCAGATAAAGATTAATGGCTGCACGCTGGATCCCAGTAGATATGAAACTCTAGTGGCTTGCTTGAACCAGCAAGTACTTGAAGATGAAGATCAGCAATCAGATTACACAAGGAAAGGCCTTTGGTGCTCATATTACTCAACTTCATAGAGTAGTGAGAAAGATGTAACATAAGATCTTCAATCTGATATTTCATTGCATGGTTGTACAAGGTGGTTCTTGAAGATGATCACAACCAAACCATTTTCATATACGGCAAGAGCACGGATACCCCAGATTTTTTGAATGTCCCAGCAGCATAATCTCAGCACTGACGTGTGCCAGGGCCCCTATGTAATATACAGAAACATAAACTTTATACGTATCTTTCTGTTATTCTTGTAGATGAATATGCAACAGAGGCTGCAGAATCAGCTGAAGTCCTCATTCCTCATTCCAAAGCGAGTGGCATGGTTAAATGCCCTTTCAGCTGCTGCACCTGCCACACTGAATTACGCAGAGAAAAATAAGAGATTAGTTCATTCGGGTGGTTGTGCAAGGTGTAGGTGTGGAACTGGTTTCTGTCTTCCGAACCTGCATTTGCTGAAGAAACTTATGTTAGCTGGACTGTCATCCAGTAAACTTGTGTCTCTTTGAAAAATAGCACTAATTGCAGGCAAGGCATGCTTATACTTGCATAGACATATATCATATGATCAGTACCTCTGGCGGACGAGGAATTCCTGCAGGAAGGACTGGGACGAGTGATGTCCAAAGAACAGGGTCTACAAGTGGATCAATAGTATTATAGCTTGTACAAAGTGGTCAGGAAAGATATTAGCGGATAGGTATTTCTTTGAAGAGATAACCCTCCACTAATCCCGATCCCAACCCCATGTCTCTCACTGCCACAATCATAGGCTGAAGTTTGTTTCTCAACTTCCTTTCCACAATCCATCCTGTTGATAATATTATTGTTCTCATTCTCATCATTATCATTCTCAGTTTCTTGCTTCTTCAGGGCTTTTTCTTGCAGGCTTTTGAAGGCAGCTGACTGTGATAAGATGCTTAGGGCAGAGGAGACATATCTCTTCTGCCTTTTCCTATCATGAGATGTCCCGAGACGGGGCATCTGATATGGTTCAGAGCACTGAGCTACCAACTCCAATGCTTTAAGCTCATCGGTGGCCTCCTTGGATGGACCCCGTTTTGTTTCTTTGTATGACTTTGATACAGAATCTACTTGTTGTGCTCTGTTCTGTCCCCACCACTTGATGTAACCTGTGAGATCAATCTTCCTGTTAATGTAAAAGTGGCCAGCAAAGTCACTATCTATTGCTGCATCTTCTCTTGTACCTTTCAGAAACATGGGAGAGTCAGTGATAAGCAGAATCCGAAGATTGTAAACAATTTGCCATGAGATAATGCTAGTGTATGGAAAAGACAATCCCCCCCCAAAAAAAAGGAAAAAAGAAGAATTACATGAACTTATCAGTTTAGCATTTGCCAACACTCACTGTTATGCATGCTGTTGAAATATTCTGCTCCACCAATTCGACCAAACGCTGACTCCCATCTGCTAGTAGGAAACATGAAATGCCATCAGGACATATAATAGTTAAATTCGACTGACACAATGAAACATCTTGCAGAATGAATATGAAAAAGACCAAAATATTGTGAATGGGAGTTTTAACATTAAGCAGCATTAAGATTTTGTCAGATTACTACCAGAACTATATTATCAGAGGCAACGTCTTGAGTACTTGCAACATTATCAAAGCATAGAAGAATAACAAATAACTTAGCTTACACACGACTTCATTGCAAATGATATATAGGATACTAGAAGTTGCCAGAACTGATAAATTCATAGAGTAATTGCACAGATAGTAGCAATGAAACCTGGAGAGCCCTCGGTACTTTGAAATTCCCCTCGAGAAACCACTAGTCTTTCTGCAAGTGTATATATCATTAGAAAATGGATAACTTAAATGTGGTGAAGGCACTTTTTAGGATTTATCTGGACACCTTCGAAGCGTGGCAAGATACTCTTCTCTCATCATGTTTTGCATTTCTTCCAGATCTCTCTTATAATCAGAGACCTGCATCAGAAGCATGAACACGTGCGAGTAAATGAATACAGATCCTGTAGGTAGGATTGACAAAAAATCTAAGTGGGCAAGAAGCACACTTGGGAGGAACTCTTTATTATTGTATTACCAAAATTGATAGATATGCAGGGGATCACAGTATAAACTTTCGATATATGGCATTAAATAAAAAGAACAAGAGAGAATATATGGCCATTTGATCATCTTACTGGAAAATTAATGAGGGTCCCAGGGCCCGAGTACTTCAGTGCAGCGAGGTCATATGCTCTAGCTGCAGCCTCCTCATCATCATAGGCACCTGCCCATTAGAGACGTTAAAAACGGAAGAATCTGAAAAAAAAATTTCTAGTATAGAAAGGAAAACGAATAAAGGAGCCAAAGGAATACATCAAGATACCAAATTATATTACCTAAATAAACTGTTCGAGTGGATCGAGCACCATATGCGTCACATGAACAGAAACAGAGGCCATTGTCACCATTAGAGAGACAGGAAATAACAAAATCCAGCTCAAGCAATTGACTAATTCAATAATCCACGTGTATACCCAGGAAAAGAAATGGACCTTGCTTTCCTTTCTTGTTCTGATTCTGGTTCCAAGTAGTCTTGTCCCAAAGATGAGCCTCATAACGACCAGTCCATCTATGCCTAAATTTCACACGCATTAAATCTTAAAAGTATCAGAATGCAACCGATTCGCACCCCAAAGGAAAAAGAAATTGACACCTCCCACAGAAATTAACTACTCGATTGCCTTCTATGATGCTTGAAAGAATTATCCGAGTTTCTAAGCACAACTAGACGATTCGGAAGCCCCACGGAAATGTTATCCAGAAAAAAAAAAAGGGAAAATGCTAATCAGAATAGTGTTAGTGACCGACATTGTAAGTCTGGCTGACTGCGGAAGTAAAAGTGGATGTAACAATTGGAGAGTTCTGATTACACGGCTAGAGAGATGGGGATTGAAAAAATCCATAAACCTCAAGTACCTGGTGACGCCTCTGTAGATAGAGCTGCGTTTACCAGCAGCACAGAGAGGCATCTTGCTGATGCGTTCTTTAGCCGTACATCTCCTCTCCTTCTTCGCCTTCTTAAGCCCTCTGTACATCAGAAGCTGATCGCTCCAGCCAGACGCCGTCGCGTCTGCCGCCTCACCGCAGCCAGCTTCGGACTTCAGCCCAGGCTCGGACGATGACGAAGCCATGGAATCGGCCGTGATTAGGAACTCTAACCTTGTAGACGGTCAGAGAAACAGAAAAGGATAGAGAGCTAGTGCAACGGTGGAACGAGTTCAGTGAACTGATTGTTTGACTGCGGAGGAGGAAGCTATAGCTAGAAGGCGAAGGGAGGGTGACTGGTGAGCGGGTGGAACTTTACGATAATGCCCCGGATCTGGATCGCTGGGTCCCGACAGGTGGCCGACGGTATGGCGACTGGCGTCAGTGTAAAGTCCATAACGGCTAGTAAGGTGGTGTTTGACGTACTTAATTATATATAAAATATCTAATTTTTAATTAATATAGGATATTATAATATTATATTTTATTAATAAAAATATTATATAATTATTATAAGTATATAATATTAATAAAACTAAACTATTTATAAATAATAAAATTTAAGTTAATACAAGCAATGTCACACAGTATTATTTATATTTTTATTAGATTACACGGAATTGAAATGTCACGGGCCAAAAAACAAACTCTGGCCCGGAATGGATTACGGAAATCCAATTGCAGCCATGAAAAATTATGGGTCCATGAGATTCGTAGAGATGGGGGATAGAAACTATTCTGCATGCAAAGATGTAGGTACAAATGATCATGCAATCCGGGCTACAGAACGGTTAAGGATCCGGGACACATTCGGGTCTCAAATCTGGGCGGGTTTGGGTCTAGAAAGACCCGCCCATCCCGATTGACATCCCTAGGAACCGGGGCACCGCCGACTCAGTATACCTATTCAACAGTCCCGAGGGCAGTGGCCGGAGGAGACCGGACGAGCCGCCTCCCAGGTGCACCACGGCCCGGTCTAAACGGGGCTACAAACAGCAAATGCCATTATCTTAAATTTTAAGTCCAAAAGCCCTCAGGAAATATAATATGCAGTTCATGTACATCATCCCCTTTATACAAATGTAAAACAATGAAATTTGCTATCACAAATTGACCACACTTTAAAAAGAATTTTCCCTTTTGCTGTCCTACGAAAACTATGAGATCATTGCATGAGGCTGCAGCTTCTTTCTCCCTTGTTTCTTTCTCCCCATCCAGGAAAGAAAGAACTTGAATAAAATTCTTAAGCGGCAGGCTCATTTCTTCTGAAGGATATAAATTCATCAGAAGGCATGTGGCCAGACACCGAAGCAAAGCAATTGAAGATATGAAAGTCGGGAGGACAGAACATGGCAACGGAATTGGAAAGCAGGGGCATAATAAGCTTTGTATTTGTAGGTGGGACGGAGCACTGCTCCTTTATAGATTGCAATTGCATACCTAGAAGAGGTCGACCTTCTTCTTGAGAATGTCTTGCTTCCACCTTGGCAGCTTATAGAATTTCTCTTTGGCCATCCCGAGCACGGTCTGGAACTCCTCCTCTGAGAGATATGCCTGAAGATTGAATTAGAAAGAATGGCTCGTTTCTAAATCATTATAATGAAATAGCCGGCATGGGATAATTTATGAAAATGCTGGATAACAAGACTGAATGACCAACCTCTCTCCTTTTGAAATCAATCCCAGTGACTGGGTTCTCGGACTTGACCTTCAATTGGTCATAGTTGAATATGGTAGGGGGGTTTGGATTCTCAGACACATCCTGCTCTGTCTCTTCGGTATTAGTGGGAGAAAAGAGAGCAGCTTCATCTGTTTCCTTGCCCTCTGCCACTTCTTGAGAATCTTCTGTTTCAATGAGTTGCAAGGCTCTTCCCCATGAGAAATTTCCGTGGGTGAAAAATCTGTGAAACAAAAGCCACATCTAAAGAGATAATGGATTTCTTACCCTGGGAGCTAAATTCTGAAGGGGCCTTCTCAGTTGATTTCATAGGAGATGCATCAGGTGATCCCTTACTAGATTCTGCAGTTAAAATAGAAGAAAGGGCTGCTACAGCAGCTGCTCTCTGTGAACCCTGACCTATACCAGATGTCCTTGAAGAAGAAGGCTTGCTTGCAGAAGATTGGCTGAAAGCAGAGTTTAAGGCAGCTAAAGCAGCAGCTCTTTGCCTTGGACCACTTCCACTAGAGCCATTTGATTTATCCTGATCCAAGAAACACAGACCGCATTGTAGCACAGAAGCATCAAACTCATCAAGAATAAAAAGAACAACTTATTCACCCTCCAAGATAGAGAGATTAATGGAGGGCATGGTTTCAACAGGTGATACACTCACATAAAGTATGAAAACCAAGTATAAATTCAAGAGAAAGAGGGTATGACTTAATGCGGGCAGAAATTCCTCACCGCAGAAGATTGTTTGCTAGAAGGCGAATTGAATGCCGAAGTTAAAGCAGCTAAGGCTTCAGCTCTTTGCCTTAGTCCTCCTGGATTGCCATTAGACTTATCCTGGTTTGGCAATAAGAGACTCATCAGGAAATCATAAAGCAAAGATCATTGACCATATGTATACGAGTTTGCTCTCCTGCAATAGAAAGGCCAACATAGGAAAAGGCTCTCATAGATGCTACCCATAAGCATGATTGTGATACCATTTCTCCCCTTTTTAATGGTATTTTTCTTTTCCTAATGGAGTAGCCTTCAAGTAATTAATTGAAGTTTCAGCAGTCTCTGGTAGCTTGGAACCCAATAAGGATACATTTTAAGTTAAAAAGATGTTACCACAGACTAATTTCTCGTGAATCCCATTCACTCCCAGTATTGACATGTATATTTTCCCTCATTCAGAGAATTCATAGATTTATGTTCTAATATCTTATGCAGCAGGTCCGGTACAAATATACTGGTATCTATTTTACCTCAACAGCATGAACTGCTCCAAAGAGAACAGCAACTTTTTTCTGGAATGAGTTTCCTTGGACCTGCACCACAATATAAATATTTAAATATAGTATGAAGCACTAGTTAAATTGCTTTTGTAACTTCGTAAAAAGCAGTCACAGGAACAATCCAATGAAGTGGTTTCCAGTTCTCCATCTCACACATCAAGCCACAAAAGAAAGTAATTAAATTTAGTATAGAAAATACACTTTCTATTTCCCAGTTAAAACAAAATCTATTGAGAAGTAAATTTCAGATCTCCCAGTTAAAAGTTAGAATTTGTTATCAAGATTGGTCAATCTTCCTTCATAAAAACTTGGGACCTAAATTATTTTTGTTCAGCAACATAAAATAACATTTTCACCTTTAAGCAGAGGTTTTGCAACTGAAGCATAAGCATATTTAGAAACAGTAATTTGCAGTTGCAATCCCTATATGCAAAAAGAAAAGGTAGAGACAATATGGTTTAAGGAATTTGTGTGCAGCATCACGTACTGCTGCTTTTGCAGAATCCCATGAAAAGTATGTGGTAAAGAAACATGGTTCATTTCCCTCAGTAACTTTGTATAGGGGTACATTTGGAGCCAAATTCTCAAGAGCAGTGGCCATGTTTATGTATCTCTGTCAAAGAGAAAAACATAACGTGGTTAATGAATTAAACCATGCGGAAACAGAAATAGTAAAAAAGAGAATAACAATGACTACCTGACCAACATCAAAGGCACTTTGTTTTTCACTGGAATCTACTGACTGCCCAACCCAAACAAATACCTCAGCATGAGTGTCCAGAATCAACATATCCTCTGTCAGTAAATCATCTTGGGAAAAGTTGTATACTTCTTCAACCTGCAAACATGATAGTTAAGAGGGACAAAAACAACTAATAATAACATAAGAGCTTTTACAATCATTAAACTCCAACTCACCTCAAACTTCCCTGTGGAACCCAGACAGTAAAAGAAAAAAGAGTCAAGTCAGAATTGAATGAAAATATATGAATTACTTAAGAGAAATAAATTGTTTTCAGTGAAATCAAACATCAGGTGTGAACCTTTTTTTAATGAATAAGTAAACAGATGGGGATCCCTCGCAGTCTCCTGGGCAGACTTTTTACTGTTATATGCATGCTTTCCTCCAAGGGCAGACCAGAAGGCTGAGCTTTCTGTGCCTTCCTTTGCATGTTTTAAAGTGGCACCAGGCTGTATTGGAACGAAAATAACATGTCAAAGACTCAAAGTAAGACAGGTAAATATGCCTTTAGTAGTTGTTACGGATACTACACAGCCAAAAATACAAGCTTGGAGGGAAGATATCATGGTTCTCCCAATCAAGAAGAAACCTCGATCATTATTCCACAAACAATGCAAAACTTATATTTGAGTTTTGCACTGTATCCAATGAAAAATAAAACAAATCGTACTAACATTGTAAGTCATTCCTTGGAAAAAAAGGCAATGCTTAATCTAGCACTAAAAAACAAGCAAGCAACAATTACCTTCAGAAAGTGGGCAACTTTTGCAGCAAGCTGATGCTGCTCAACAGTGCTCTGGTTTCCATGCCAGGTAAATATTGAAGAGCCCGATTGAAGAAGGAAACATTCAGTTGAATTCAGAGAGGTTGCCACCTAAGCGTTGTAGAGCATATTATTGCACTTTAATCAAATATATTTTACTTTTGGACTAAAATGAAGATGTGGATGATTACAATAATCAATGCTAATGAAGAGGTGCATTAGAGTTCCTGGCATACTAGTCAAATATAGACAGTTTAACAATTGTTTATAGGCTCTAAGACCATTCTCAGTCCAACCTATCCGCATTTAAAGGTAAAAAACATAGTGGTTTATAAAGATTCCTCTTCGATAATTCTAGAGATGATTGTTCAGGAACAGCTCAACACATCCTAACAGCTAGCTCTCACAATCCTTGCCCCTGTGAAATTTTCTACTTTCCTTCCACACTCTATTCCCTTGGACAAACACCAATAAATCAATACTATCATATGCACTACAGTATTATCAAAACCTAAATTACGCTCAGTAAAAACTAAGCATATGAGTGCTTACTGACACTTTGACTTTTGTATTAATAGGAAGGACACTATTGGATTTCCTCTTAGCATAAAAAAAATTATGAACTGGTGTCCAGATGTAAGAAGAGATGGCAGATAAGGAGGTTAGCCACTGATTATTGTTTCTCACTTCTTTTGAATTAAAAGGAAAAAAATAGTGTCCAGGTGTAAGAGGAGATTAGCTGCTGATTACTATTTCCTCTGATAGATTATCCTTGAAATAACTTGGTATAGTTTATTCAGATCCCAAACAATAATGCATGCAAATAATTGAACAAAAGATTGAACCTCGGTCGGATTCTTTTAAAATACCAATACAATTAGTTGAATGCTCCAGTCATCCTAAAGACCCATTTCTTTATAATAGACAACTGAATGTTTAAAGCAACCATTACAAAGCATCTCAATGACCAAACCTTGTTGAAGGTAAATGAAAATTTCAGTGTTAACATATTTTAATCTGCTTATAGAATTGGGGGGTCATTGCATCACTGAACTGTATATACAAGCTTATTGTAGAAGCAGAATTATTTCATTACATACCGCATCAACTTGTAGAGCATTGTTGTTGTGAATGGAAGTGCCGGATATCCTTATGAGAGCAACACATTCATGTGTATAAGTTCCGTCTGTCAAATCACTCTCTGCTATATGTTTCTTGTAGCCTGAACTCAAACCACCCTGAAGAAACCAATAAGCGAAGATTTTAGGCCTTACTCTTCAGTTTATTTATCATGAAAAAGATTGTGCTTCCATAGGGTTAAAAGCATATATTGGTAAAAATATTTTACCTTCAGTACCACCATAGGCTGAAAAAGAGCAACAAATTGTGGTGGCTCTTTGCCTTGATAGATACGTCCCTGCAAAAAACTTTTGTGAGATGTTGATTTTGTAGCAAGCAAGTATTTATGTAGAGTTCCAGTATTTATATACAACCTGGATGGGTCTCCCCTTTAATGAGTTGGAAATTGTATTAGCTAATTGAGCTGTCATCTTTTGGTCCTCCTGAATGACAAAATATATCATATCAGCCAATTTGCAGATATTAAAGTTACGAAATAATATCAAACAAAATGACCAAAAAGATCAACTAGATGCTGTATATTATTAGGACAGCCTTAATAATTTACTTTCTGCTCAAGGAGTTATTAGTACATGTAGATGTTAAAATGCTTCCTTTCCAAAAGATTCTCTAAACACTGGATGTGGGCATAGAAGGACATCAGCTTCAGAAGGATGTTTTTGGTTCGAATATTAGCAAGTAGTACAGTGAGAACTTGTAGCATGGAAAATGTATTATCAATTAAGAAAGCAAGAGAGCAAACAAAAACTGAAAAATAGACCATGGAACTGGGTCTGTTTAGGATGGCATTAAACTGTGATGCTTTTGAATATTGTTGTCAAATAATAGGAGCCAGGCACTTCATGTTTACCTCAGTACTATCTTCTCCAATCCAATAGCATAGAAAATATTCCTCCTTTCTCTCTCCCGAGTGGAATGTATAGAGTGTTATATAGCAATCTCCACTGTAAAACTTTCCAATGTCCTCCTTTGGCAATGGGGTCTTGGCACTTCCATTTATAAGCCATACCTGAGAAGGAAAAATAAAATATATCTCATCAAAAGGAATATTAGTTGCAACAGCATGAAAAACTATGGGAGTAAAAGCTTCACTCACCTCCATTTTTCCACCCCCCTCCAACAGAGGAGGAACTTCTTCATTGGTAGTAATACCTTTAGTCGTGCTCTTGACACCACCTCCTTGCTGCTTGAGTAGAGCTGAAAAAAAACATAAAACCAAGATCAGCTTCCAATGTAGGTAAGTAAAAAATCATGAGTCCAAATCATCGAGTAAAGTTAAAAAGGAGATTAGAAGCTACGAGTCCAAGCTATTAAGGTGATGATATGGCTATTAAAAACTCTTCAGATAGGTTGACTCTACCTGCTACTTTTCCTCTACCCTCCTCGGCAGGAACAGCAGATCCTGACGGCCATGACTCAAACTTGGATTTGAACTTATGTGTTTCATAGCCCTGAATGACCTTGGTTATGCACGATGCTTTTGGTCTACTTTGACTGCAGATAAAATCCTGTAAACAATTTTCAAAATGACCACAACATCCCCCTCATGATCTGCAAGAAAGAGCAAAATATATATACTACCTCAGCTGCTTGGCTGGCAGATTTTCTCAAATCCACTTGTGTTACTCGGCCAACCCATACAAAAATCTCATCCCCACAATCAAGAAGGAAGCACTTATCGTTTTCCAACAAGCTCTTTGATAGCTCACCTTCCACCATTTTCACCTCTCCATCAGCAATGCTGCAGACAGCAGAGAAGTACATTATGCATACAGTTTCTCTTTCACTAGTACCATTTCACCAGAAAAAAGATAATACCTAAATGTATGCAAATGAAAGGTAGGAAAATGAAATTGTACTCTATAACCACGCGCTGTCACAAATCCAACACAAAGTAAACTTGAAGTGTCATGGTAATAGCTATAGTCATTTTTAGGATCAACCTTCCAGTACAAAGACAAATTATCACTAAAAAGTTAACATTGGAAATCATCAACCACTTAAGGATGCATTCACTAACTAGTGAAAAATTCAGTGGTCAAAACGATAAAAAAATTTATTGCCCACATCTATTTTCAAATGAAATGCATCTGCATTGGTATCTATTAAGTGGGAAGAGCCAATCCAATGTAACTATTGGAGCACAGATAACCTCTCTAATATTATATACATTTTCTAGAGTTAATCTGCAACTATAATTGGATATTTCAGGGCACTTTTAGAATATGATTTACCTATAAAGTTTGGGAGGAGTTGCCTCAGGAACAACATCATCATCAGATGTTACTTTTCTCCCAATTGGTGCAAAACCACCAAAGAGCAACCAGAACTCTCCCGAGTCAGACTCAGTGTCCAATTTCCCATCATCTAGAATTGAAAAACATAGAGATGTATTGGCCAAGGAAAAAACCACAAACAATCTATAAATAGGTGTTCAAAAATATACATGGAACTATGAGAAACTCATTATCATGTATTTTGAAAGAAAATAGTATTGATTAGAAACAGAAAAATATGATGATTTATTCAAGTCCTTACCAACAATACCAACATCACATGTTCCATCATGATACTTCTCCTTAAAAAATTGAATCACTTCCAAGGCTTTAGCCCTTTCCTGGATATTTGAGTTTGCGCCATTGAACTGATAAATCTTATTTTGAGTGTCCAATATAAATACATCATCATGATTTAGTGAAGATCGAGCAAAAGGGACCTGACCAATTACCAGCAAAAGCACTTTCTCAGCAAGAAGTTCACAATATGCAAAGGAACTTCAATGCAATGCAAACTAAAGTCAATATTAAGTTTTATCCAACCTGTTTCAATCTCACTACTCTTTTTCCCTTGCATACATATAGACATGTTTCAAACACTTCTTCTTCTGGTTTCTTAAAACCTGATGCAACACCTCCTTCCAATGGTACAATACAAGGTTTGAAGTAGGACAAGAATTTGTCTGATTCATGGCCTTGAATTTCTCTGTGCTGGACAGCACGCCCTCCAAGGGATGCATCAAGTTCAACAGTTTTAATGGCAGCTGTACCAGCTTCATCCTATAGACAGCATACGTATATAGGATAAACTGAACCATAACTTTATTAGTAATAGCGAAGATAAAATTAAAAAATATATAAAAAAACTTACATGACTTGTATCTTTCCCAATCCAAAAGTGTATGTCATATAGATAAGCACCGCCTTTTCCAGATGTTGTCTTCCAAGGTTATAGTGAATAAGCACAAACAATGTGAAAAATGTGAAGCATATATATCTAAAAAATTTTATAGCATAAGTTCTTTACAAAGTATATACCATGCACCACATATTTCTTTCATAATCAACTAATAAATAACAAGAATGTAGACAAGCAATCAAACATCATTTAAAAGAATTCTTTTAGGTGCATGAAATTCATTTTTATGTATACAAAAAGGCACCTACTCAGGAATACATTCTCAAAGATGCAAATGTAACTGGCCATGGATAATTATACGCATCCACCTAATATAGCCCATCATAATGATGGTGCAGTATAATAATGATTTTCTGATACTCTCACTTTAAACATGTTCTCCAAACCAGAGAACTGCTTCTTCATTCTGATGGTACTTACAGCAACCACATTCTACAATAAGAATGTTGATAAAGTACATTTCTCAACAAACTTAAAAAGGAAGATGCACAATTTTCATTTTTTTTAAAAAGGCAGATGCACAATTTTCATTTTTGATCCCTATTGCCAAGATATGATATAAAAAATGATATCTACTGCCAAGACTAAAAATAAAAATTAAAGCCCCTCTTTTTCTCAGGTTTTTGGAATGGAGAGTAGAGTTAAAAAGTACACACCTGCAAAATTATGTAAGAATCTCCGGAGTAGAATTTCCCATGCTCGGACTTAGGCAGCAAAACAGGCTGAAAATTCTCGATTCGCCAAATCTCAGCCCCACTTGAAGCTGTTAAGGTCCACTAGGATAGGTAGATGTGACAAATTTACAAAATGTTACAAATAAGTAAAGATACTAAAATGCACAGCTATACTAGTAATCTAAAAACAAGGCAGTTTTTAGCCATATTATGGATACACTTTTTGCCCAGCTCCCTGAAAAGCAGGATCAAGAACTTTTGCAGAACTTGACATTGTCAGCAATATTTGTTATCGCCTTCTTTTACAGAAATGAAAAATGATGTCCTTTAAGACTACGTCCAGTGCCCAAGCCTTCTTTACAATAACTGCGAAGGATAAAAGCAGAATATATTACAAATGCATGCCTAAGCAGCCTGTTAATTCAAAGGATGAGTTAAGCACTTCTAAATAAAGCTAATAAACACGCTAGGCAAGTGTATACATCATAGCAATTAGATCATTAATGCTTGCACACAAAACATACTTAAGCTAACAAGATGCCTATATATTGGAAAACACCATTCCATTACATTCCCTGAAAATGGAAAAGTTAGACAACCCATCTGGAAGAGAAAGGTATATGCCTCCTGAAAGTATCTCGGACAATCAGATATATCACTCTATGTGCTGGAAGGATATGTAACAAGTATTAGGGTCGCAGCAAGCTGTGTATCAGCTAAAAAAAGAAGTACATGCATATTTCCAATTCAAGGAATCTAGTTGTTAGTGGTGATGTCATGCAGATTAAATAAATTCATTCAATCTTTTTGGATCTCTTCCCGGATTTATCATTCTGCTGATAAATTTTAATGGCTGGAAAAGACCCCCACTTCTCCTCAGAAGGTTTTTTAGCTGGTAGATCAACTGGGTGTCTTGTGGGGACAATTCCAGCAATGCCAGCATCTCTCTTAGGTATTGAGACCCCTATTTCCCCAAAATTTTGCCAACCCGTAACAATTCCCCTCCATATGCTAGTCCCAAGAGTTATCCTTCTTCGAATCTAAATCCGAGGCTTTCCAAGGTCAATAATAAAGGATCCTCTGCTGTATCTCCCTTACATGCCTTCCAATGCAAGATTCTTCCCAAGTTATTGGGGTCTTTCATCAGCAGACTGGTTAACATTTTTAGCATCATGAGAAACCATCAGAAGAGTTCCATATCAGCTCATTCCAGCTATACTGCTTCCCACATCCACACACCCTCTTTCAAATGGAGAGAATATACAAGATCAGTACTGTCAGATTCTCATGTCTTGAACAGTTATTTTTCAATTGCTGACAATGACCCATATCCTTCAAATATGAAAGGATTATGATGCTGTATAGATATGATAATATCATCTCCACGGAGCTCAGCAACTTCAAGAGTTATTGTTGTTTTCAAATTTTCCTGGCCTTCGGATTTCCATTTGGCCACATCAACTGTATGTCATTTCAAATATGCAAGGTTCCAAATGTGTAACAATGGACAGCAGCTTGAATCCCCGTTAGCAACTACCTCAGTAATCCACACTAGGAAATTATTCAGATATGACAGACCTTTTACTAAGACGACACTCTAGGAGATAGAAATCATCGAAGACATATTATCAGAATGACAGGGATGTAGATTCAGGCAGGTGCTAGTAGAAGAAATTCAAGAGGCAGAATTGAGGTTCAACACAGATTCATGAAGCAACATATCAATATCTCACTGGATATATTCTTGAAGATTAATGACATTCTAGAAAAGAGAAAATTCAAAAACAAAAATATGTTTTAAAAAAGAGGAAGAAGTACGTGATCAGAATAATCAATTCTATCAAAAATGCCAAAAAGTGGAAGTAATCTACCGGATCAGAGCTAAATGAGTGAGACAAATACAAAAGGATCACAACCAAGCGAGCAAAACCAAGGCAAATAGCCAGAAAGAAACCAAGGTTCGAACAAGCATCTAGATTCTCAATCCCGAGCTACGAAAAATGATACACTTCAGCAAATAATTTATCAGAATGAATTTTAGAACATGCAGGGCGATCTACAAGCAGGCGCCACCGCTGAAGCTGGCGATAAGGCTAAAAGTGATGAGCAACAGAGAGCGCAGGTCAGCAAGAGATTACCTGGTCGGACCCGTCCGGTCGCGACAACAACAACGCCTGGAGAACGGAGATGATGCAGAGAGAGAGAGAGAGAGAGAGAGAGTGCGGAACGAGATTCTCCCTCCGGCCTTTCTCGAGGCTTTAAAGATATGGAGCCGTAGAGAGGGAAAGGTAATGGAAAGATCGAAACTGAAGCTGAACGAACAGGAGGGAGAGAGGGGTCTAGCGGTGGGCTTGGGTTGGGCTGCGCTGGCTGAACGAGGAGGAGGATGACACGTAATTTAAGGCAATCATCCGGCGAGGGTGGCGCCGGCCATTGTATCCTTGCTAAGGAAAACGGATGGATGTTTTTTTGCCCTTATTTTTTTCCACATTTTCCAGCACATAAATTAAATTTTCTATTTTTTGTTTTTCAGTTAAACGCAGATTTTATTCTACCCAAAGAAAGATAAATGGGTAACTTTTTTTCTGTTTTTATTACCATTTTTAAAGGAAAAAAATGTTTTTGAAATCAGCATTGCCGCATAACCTCCTTTATTTTCGTTATAAATTTATCAAATTTAATACAAAAATTGATAAAGAACTAACCTACTACTACTATTACTATTATTATTAAACCAATTGAGTTTTCATGGTCTTTAATTTTCATCTAATCTTATTCGTATTTTTTTGCATAAAGACATATTAGCAATGTTGTGTGAAGTGTAATTAGATGAGCATGAAAGTTCTACGTATTGCATCATAGCCATAGTTTCTTTAATGATAGCTAAGAATGGGAAAAGGTCTGGGCTCACCCGGAACTCATGGTTATATAAGATGCATTCGATCCCTCGGACGTGTCCGGGCCCGCCATAAACCTTTGGTTATATGGGATGGGTCCCGCGCTCCCAACCTTTGATCCACGGCCGTCCCATTCTCCCCTTGTCAACATGGAAGAAGATGAAGTTGGAATTGGTGGAAAGCAGATTTGTTTGTGAACCATATGTGTAAATTTTATAAATTTGGACAATGAGGCTAAATATGTTAAAATTTTATTTTATTTTATAGTTAACATAAAATTTAAAATAAAAATATTACTATTTTATTTAAATATTATATATAACATGATATAAAAATATCACATCAATTAATTAGAAAATTATATTTCGATATAAAATTTTTAATTCAGACAATTTTAAAATATTCTGTATTAAGCACATACAAAAATTAAAAAGTTGTGTGTTGATTAAATCAACAAAAGAACTTCACACCAAAATGAGAAGAAGCAAATTTTATATCAAATAATTAATCATATACATTATAACTAACACAAGCCTTTATCGACTTTCTAGATGTATGATTTCTTTGTAGAAGGGAGTGAGTATCAATACTCAACAGCTTGCAGCCAGAGTTTTGAACGGTTTGGAATTTGACTGATCAACCATAGCTATTATAATTATTTTGATATGCTATAATTGATTTTGTTTTCCACTTGGGAAAAAGGGCAGCCGGGGCCGCACCGCCCACTACTGGCTGGGATCATAGGGAAATAAATTAATTATAAATGTTGAATTAATTAGAAAATATAAAATAGAAAATGGTTACCTGAGCGGGTCCTTCATGGGCCGGTTTTATTGGATCTGTCCGGTCTTAATATCAGGCCGGCACTAACCGCCATTACCCATGAGGATAAAGCCGGGCCGTAGTCTCCTAAAAGCAATAGACGATTCAAGAGTGGGGGAGAGAGAGAGAGTTCAGTTTGAACATTTGAGGAATACCCGCCAAATCCAGAAAAGATGGGAGAAGGCTTGAAAAGCATGGCAGAGACGCCATTCCCGTGCTCTCTCGAGCGCACTGTCGCCTCCGCACTTCTCCTTCTCTCCTCCTCCGCTCCTCCATCTACCGCCCTGTTACATTCAGAGTATCTATCCGACGATCATCTCTACCTCTGTTTCTTATCGTTCCTAACGTGAGTGATGTCGTAAAATCTGCTTGCTCCCTGTTCCACAGGCTCCAAGCAGATGCCGATGATGCGGCTGTGGAAGGAAATCAGAACTCCAGCACGAGTTTAGAGTCTGCAGATTCCAAGTCCTGCTCCTCTTCTCTTACTTGCAAGGACTCCTCAGATGAAATTCGTGCGCCGAAGCTTAAGTTCATTGCTGTTGCAGCTCACCGGCATGAGTTTAAACTCCAGGTGTGCTTTCACCCCTCCCATTCCTGTCGTTTCCTTATCTAACGTTGTTTTTATATCGCCTTTGATTTTGCTTCAGTTTTTCTCCCCCTCCCTATATGGCTCTGCTTCTGTGACGGCTATAAGGCGATCCGGTTTCTTTCTCTTCTGAAGATATGACATCTGAATTTCTGATGACGTGTTTAATAATCCATCAGTTTGTCTATTAGTGGATGTGAAAACTCTATAAATATTCTACTCCGGCCTTTTTTATAGCTACTCTGATTTAAGTCCGTGAAACCTTCTGTTTGAGCATTTTTTTCATCTAACTTAATTGTTTGATCATTTTACGCTTTTAATGTACAATTATTCTCTGAATTTCCATCGTCTCTCCCATTGAAGCTACCGGTTGATGTAGCTTTGATTTCCTTAGGATGATTGCCAATATCATACATCTTTAGCATCTTATAGAAGAATCGCACCGCCCTCTATGCGTGGACTTGAGAGTCCACAATCCAATCTACTCAGTAGCTATAGTATTGTCAATTGTCATCACTCAAAAAGAGTAATCCAATTTCAGTTGAGGGAAATAAACAAGAGGCGGTGATTCCGCATAGGAACATCATAATATTTATTTAGGAGGTTAACTTTTATCTCATCTCTGTTATTTTGAATGATTATATGGCCTATATCAATGAAGTGTTTCTGAAATCCTACCGCAGTTGGGCCCTAGCGTCCGTTTGAATAAGAGCTGGAACCTCAATCACAGGAAGTCCAACTTCGTTGAGGCCTTCACAAAGTCAACTGAATTTGAATCTGAGAAGGATGTTTCGTGCTTATCAAGTACCTCGAGCGGGGATTCAAGTATAATAACACAGAAACTAAACAAAGGAAAGGCCAAGCAGGCAAGTGCTCTTGATGAGCATTCAGCTGAGAAACCTGTTGGCTCAGCTCACATCCGCCGCCGAGCTGATGCCATTTTGAAGTTCCTCGCAAAAGGCTCTGCCTCTGAGGTGAAGATTCGCCAGGTGCTAGGTGATAGTCCCGACACCAGCAAAGCTCTCAGAATGTGAGATTCTTACCTGTTTCTGTGCTATTATAAGTGTAGTATTTCAGCTTTTATCGTTACATGCAGCTGGTTTAATCTGGTTTAGATTGTTTAATTAGTTGTTGATCTTATCTTCATGGGTTTAACAGAATTAAAATACTTCTATCTGAACCATACGTTTGTATTGTGTATAAACAATAGCTCTTAACCAGAAGTCAGCATTTCAATTTGCTTTAGCTTTGTGGAAGCTGGATATGTGTCTGCGGGAGAGAAAAAAATGCTACAGATAATACGGGGACAAGCTATGATGCTCGCTAATGATGTCCTAGTCTCGTTTCTAATTGATTTCTTTTAGACTAATGAATCACACATCCACAATTTTGACAGCTTACTGAAGAGGGAGGAGGTCACAAGATCTGGAAGAGGAGGGCGCCATCATCCCTACATTTACATGGTAATCTTTCTGTTTCTCTCCATCTGCCTCAAACCATTATGATACCATTTGTCCTCAATTTTCCTATGCGCACTAAATTACAATCACAAATCTCTACTGACTGTTGTTTCTGTAGATAGCAAAACGGAGCAGTGACCCTCTTCTGGTTTAGCTGGAAGAGCAAAGAAAAATAAGTATCCCAATACTAGCATAATGCAGCCCTACGGATAGATAGAAGTTTAAGAAGTTCATAAGCTCCATTTCTTATATAGGCCTGATTTAAGCAAACAGTCTCAAATACGCATTCATGGATCTCCTAGTACGATCAAAATTAGGTTGTATTCTCATACAGCCATCCATGCAGTAGTTCAAGTACGTGGACCCAGGTACACTCCACGCTCTTTAAACTGAAATTTATGATGCCCAAACTCCAAAGATATAATATTGCCTACTTAAGTGTAATAAAAGATACAGCTCTATAGTAGAGGTTGTAGCATGGCCTGAGTAAACAGACCTGGAAATTCCGAAATTGCATCATTCAGAAACATTTTACCTAGTTGAAATTGCATCTCTTCCCTTTCTTGGGTCAATTGGTTGAATGGCTTTTTCTTCCATAAACTAAACTATAAATGTAGCTCTTCCCTCTAATTCTAAAGGTTTCAACAGTTCAGTAAACATATCCTTCCAATGTTGATATTACACAACATATTCTCATTAGATTAATCATTTTACTCAATATCTTTTTCTAGCCTTTTTCCTCATAGGTCCAGATGTTTTTATTGAATAATGGGGCGGGTGATCCATTTAGATGAGTCCGTTCGGGTTGAAAGATCCCTAAATACATACATCGTCACTTCTTGTCCTGGGTGGTTGGGAGAAGCTCCTAGGACCGGCCATGTCCAATCTAATCAATCAAGTCTACAGTCTCTAGATCCCGAAGAATTGGCCGCAGAGACAACTTGACTCCCGTGGAACACGGTGTCTAGTTGAGGAATAGAATAAATATCACGCGGCCTACCACAACCGCGTCACGCTAAAGCAAGGCGACTAAGTTTGACTCCCTCTTTGGGCGACTAAGTTTGACTCCCTCTTTGGGCGGCTAGAGATTCATCGGACGGCTCTAGTGGAGCAGAAATCTCAAAATTTTAAACGACGGGTTTATGAAAAGCGAATAAAGAAGAATTTTTCAGTTTGACTCCATCCTTATTGGACCTTTTCTAAAGGGGAGGGAACGTGGTAGCTAACGAATATTGGGAATAAATATTTCCATCTCCAACCCACCGTCATCTGGGAGGACAACCTACCTACCCCACTTCTTACCCGTTCACCTCCTAACTCCTATTTCTCTATTTGCCCAGTTGTTTGCCCTCTCAGCAAGCTGTGCCCTCATTTTATATGGTGGAACGGTCGAATCTACTCTTATTTGGTATTTGGTATGTACTGGCTTGATTGCCATATTAATTGTTGAGAAATCAGATTTGATACAGTTGTATTTATCTCTCTAATTAATAAATTAAAAATTTTAATTATTATCATAATTTTTTATATTCATTAATTCTCATTCTTATTTAGTTCGCAATAAACTTTAAAAAAATAGAATTTACTCCCGACGAAACTTCCACACTGAGAGGAAAAGAGCCGAGAAAAGTCAAAGGGCTCTCCCTCAGACTCAGACCTATATATAACTGAGAGGTTTCTCGCTCTCCTCCATCATCGCAATCTCTCTCTCCCTTCATTTCCTGTGCCTGAAAATCAAAGGCCGGAGAGCAAAAACTCCGACGACAGTTATGGGGAAGTACGTGGAGCTGCTAGACATGGGGGTGAGGATAGCGGCTCGCTTCCACTCTCACTGCCCCCAGACCGCCCGTCTCTACTATCACCCTCCTTCCGGCTCCGACGACGTCCACCACAACCACAACCACCACCACCACAGCGACGGCGTCGGCGACGGCAGCAAGCTATCGTCACCCGCCTCCTGTAGCTCCGGAGCCACCTCGATGAGAGGAGAAACGCACGAGATCATTTTCTGCTCAGTCATATGAAAGAACCATCTCAGGATTTTGACGGATCAAGCCCCGATTTTCCCTTCTCTGATCATAATACACAGGATTATTCTTTTGTTGAAATAGAGTGACCAAATGATTCAATGATTCTTCTTTAAGATTCCATTTTTACATTAACGTTGACTCACAGCAAAAAGCACAATCTTCATTTACAACCTTAACGTTGACTCACGACAAAACCACATCCCAAAAATTAAACCACGAATACATGAAATTCTTCAGATCATCTGGGTTTATAGGTCCATTTGGAAAAGGTTAGAGATCTTCCCAATTTCATATTATTGTTACCTGTGAATGTGCCACGACAAGCTTCTCTTCTTCGATGCTCGGACCTTCACGGACTCATCCCGCTGACACCTCGAATTCTTGATTCGTCATCTCCCCAAGTGTTAGCCTCTATTATTTTCAGGAATGCTTGGGACTCTCAAGTTATTTTGCCCAGGACCCTGATAAGATCTGGTAGTACAGATGGAGGAATCAAATCAGGAGACTGCCCCCAAAAACCCAGCCAGCCATACGATAACTGTAAGATCCAGTGATTTGGAGAGTAACTAAAATAATTGATTTGGATTTGTTAATTTTTTTTAATAATTTATCATCTATGGAGTGGAGTTTAAATGAGTTAAATAATTAATAATGAAAAAAATTATAAATATAAATTTAATTTAATAATTTATTAAATATAATATATAATTATATTATATTATATTAAATATACTGTATACTAAAATAATATATTATATAAAAATAATTAATTTATTATAATAATAAAAATATTAATATTGATTATATAATAATTAATATATATATATTTAATAATAATAATAATAATAAATATAAATATATATAAGAAATTATATTACGTATATGGTATATTTTTATTATATATATAATATTATTAATTTATATATATTTAATAATAATAATAATAATAATACTAAATAAATAAAACAATTAATAATATAAATTATAAGGGTATTAAATTAATTTAAAAAATAAATAACAAAATTTCCAAAATTGTAGAATTAAATGGTAATATAAATAGAGGGGTTTGTGGTTATTTTTCATCTATTCACACTATTACATTTTATTTTAACAAAACAAGATTTATTCGCCCTTCAAATATTTTCAAACCCGTGAATCCAAAGATAGCCTGAGTGGTTATGTGAGCTGAGTGTTTGATCTCTTATTTACCAGTAATAGAGAATGGAGAAAAGGGGGCAAGAATAATGGCATCAAGTTCAAGAGCAAGTAGCCAAGCAAGAGATTGCCGTTCGAAGTATGAAGCTGATGGACGTAGGAATGGAAATGTTGAGATTGCTGTAAATTTTGCAGTTTTAACTTGATTGGCTTCGCACAATGACAATGGCATTGTCTCAAGTAAATGCAGACCTAAAAGGAGGAAAGCAACTTTCCCCTCCCCTCCCCTCCCCTCCCCTGTATCTTCAACTTCAAATTCTGCTGCTGCAGCTCACATGCCACTGCCATTATTGAAGTCAACGGCTTGTACTGGTACGAGGACAGGATCTACAGCCTTCGTCACATGCACGCCATGTGTGGTGTGAGAGACTTCTCGGGATTGGGGATGGTGGGTTCTTCCCCTGTAGCCCCCCAATCGGCCATTGATAAGTCATAACGAAACAGAGCAAATCACGGGGCTGCCCATGTGGGCTCCGCCACCTGATAAATGATCAAACCCCCCATAGATTTCCACGCAGAAATCTGTGAGCAGGGAGACAATCCGACACGAATCACGGCAACTTTTCGGCCTTCGGAGGAACCTGTTGAAATCACCGACGAAACACAGTGATGACTAAAAAATATACGATTTTTCTTCTTTCCCTGATCTGCTTTACATCTTAATCTAATGGTTTCCTCAGTCCGGATCGTGTCCTACGCCTATATATGTGTACAGAATCACCTGTTGCTTCATGCACTCACCGAAAAACATGGCTTTCCTGCCGCTCCGCTTGCTCTGCTTCTCCTTCTCCTTCTCCTTCTCCTTCTCCTTCTTCGTCTCCTTCAGCACTGCCCCTTCTGCCTCTGCAGCAGCCTCCCCTGCTCCACTCGACGGCAAGTCTCTATTTTTCTTTCCCCCTTTCCTCCATGCTCTTCTTATTTCCTGAAAATTGGATTGAATTTCTATTATTCACTAGCATCACTTTGCAAGAGGTCCTTCAAAACGAAGAGCAAGAAGCTAGAATGAGCTAAAAGCAGCTTGCACTTCCCTTTTACATTACCCCCCTCAATCTCACCATTACCCCCCTCAATCTCACCATTTCACATTTCAGGGCTACTCCCAAATGGAGACTTCGAGCTGCCGCCGTCACCGTCCAGCCTCAACAAAACCGTCATAGTCGGAAAGCACTCCCTCCCTAAATGGGAGATCGAGGGCCTTGTCGAGTACGTCTCCGGCGGCCCGATGCCGGGTGGCTTCTACTTAGCGATCCCCCGAGGCAAACACGCAGCAAGATTAGGCAACGAAGCCTCCATCTCTCAGTACCTGAAGGTGAAGCAGGGGTCCCTCTATTCGCTAACGTTCGGGGCCACGAGGACCTGTGCTCAGGACGAGGTCCTGAGGATCTCGGTCCGGCCCGGAGGGCAGTCGACGGATCTGGGGATTCAGACACTTTACAGCAGCGATGGAGGTGACACCTATGCCTGGGCGTTCAAGGCAGCTTCCGACGTTGTCAAGGTCACTTTCCATAACCCTGGGATTCAGGAAGATCCCACCTGCGGACCCCTGCTGGACGCCGTCGCCGTCAAGGAGATTCTCCCACCGACCAGCACCAAAGGTGAGTAACTGCATCAACCGACAGGACAACAGACCGAATATCTTCCACTAAATCAATGATCTGTTGTGCTAAATACAATCAGGTAATCTCGTGAAGAACGGAGGCTTCGAGGTAGGCCCACATGTGTTCAAGAACCTCTCCACCGGCATTCTCCTCCCTCCACACCGGCTCGATGCGATCTCACCACTACCCGGTTGGATCATCGAGTCCCTCAAGCCCGTCAAGTACATTGATAGCCGCCACTTCTCCGTCCCCTCCGGGCTAGCTGCCGTCGAGCTCATTGCTGGTCGGGAGAGCGCCATAGCGCAGATCATCCCCACGGTCCCTGGCAAGCCCTATGATCTCAGCTTCATCGTAGGAGACGCAAAGAACGGATGCCATGGTTCCATGATGGTGCAGGCCTTCGCAGCAGCAGAGACCGTCCAAGCCCGGCTCGAGTCCACAGGAAAAGGTCAGTTCAAGACCGCAAAGATGAGGTTCAAAGCCACATCGACCAGGACCAGGCTTACATTCTACAGCGCATTTTACCATACGAACCTCCATGATTACGGCCACATGTGCGGCCCCGTCTTGGACGATGTTCGGGTCGTCACCGTCTCGTAATGGGGGGTGGGGGGGAGGGTAACGCCCGAGTCTCCATAAGAAGCAGTTTCAGTCGTACCTTAAGCAGCATTGCTTCTTCTGCTCAGGATCTGCATTTAGTTTCCTTCCCCTTGTCTCAGAAAGTGCAGACCTTTCCACAGCTTTCTCAAGTCTGAAAACAGAGAGATCTCAAAATGTACCAATTCTTAGGCAAATGAGGAAATCACTTGAGACTTTTCTGAGGGCATGCTTTGAAAATTTTCTATTTATACACTTGAAATTGTTTACAGAACCAGGTGGGGGTAAGAAGGAAGAAAAGGAACTTCAGATAACCTCTTCTATATGCAACCGATCCTGGGAACCACTAAATTAATAGGGAAGATATTGAAAGAATGAACCAACTTAGGGGGTGGAGCTACCATCTCAATTCTTCAGCAACTAATGAGGAACCAGGGCCCATGCTAATTATTGAACCACGTATCCAAACCTTCAACATGATCAGCAACCAGCAGCTTTTAGAAAGTTATCATAAGGGCTTGAAGCAGGCAATCTGAAGAAATCTGGGTTATGCTGCGGTTCTTGGGTCCATAGCTGTGGACCAGAAGCTACTAAGGGTGGTTTCTGCGCATTGACATTATAATCGTCAAGGAATGGATTCCATGCCTGCATAACGTTTACACGTAAAAGTAAATACAAAGTCGGGTCAAGTACAGTGACAAAGCCCCTTTATCAGTATAATAAGATCCGGCAAGGATTCATGATCAATCTGGATTATCCTGGTAGAGATGTATTCTGGATTTGCACAAAGTTTGAGCAAGTTTGTGAAAAGAGAAGTACCTGTCGAAATCCTGCATCTGTGTGAAACTGGGGAGGGTCGTTGATTTTGTGTACAAAATTGTCTGTAAGAGCTTCTGGTCTTTGCTGTGCTTCCATCAAGGCTGACATCTTCTGTTTCTTTCCCATCAGAAGGGCCTCACAGTGCTGGGCCATGTCCTTGTATGGCACATCAGGTGCAGTCGAGACGGATAGTCTCCCAACTTGCTGTGATGTCTCCAAAACCTAGGAACATAAGAGTGAAAAGATTAGTATCTGAGCTCTTCCTATACCCGATAACCTGTGCCATGAGTTTGAGATAAAAGGATCATGCACCGATTCTAGCAGCTCATCTATGCTCAAGAGGTTAGAACAGTCTGTGTTTGCATCGAAGTTTTGTTTAGCTTGACTCTCAATTGTATCTGCAAATGCGTCCTCTTCGGCTGGTAATATGTAAGGAGGCTGAAAAACAAATAATAAAGCAGTCATTTGGTTGCATCGCTGAGAAATAAAAAAGCCTCAAGTGAGCTGCACCTGCAAATCAGATGGATCCCCTTTTGATTCAAATGGGTGTAATTTTCCTGGAGAACCCATGTTAGATGAGGCACCCAGCAGAAAGATCTCATCGGGCACAAATTGGCTGGTCAGTTGCTCCCGAACAGCTGATAGGTTGGACTGCACAATTAAGGCCATTAATCAATAACAATACATAGCAATAGAGTTAAATGTTCGGTGTTATCATCAGCCAAAAATATATCAGCTCTAGAAGATTTACTTCACTCGAATATCCCAAGCTCTTGACAATTTCATTGGCAAATGACTCCCTTGTCTGATCACCAGAGAGCTGAATTTGTGAGAGTGATCTTAATGCAGAAGCATCATCCTCTTTAGATCCGTAAGCATTCATTTGGTGTTCGGATCCAAAGTTAACTGCATGTAGCTTCCTATCTTCAATTAACTCCAGGAAAGGATCAGCCTGGTTCCAGCAACAAAATATTTTTTTTCACATTCCTTCACAAGATAAATAAGATCTATCGAAATAATTTCTTGAAAGGGTGGAAAATGGACATATATGGCCTATGATATAATGTTTACCGTCTTGTAAGTAAGTGCTGCCTTGGCACAGTAAATGAGGGGGAGAATACCATAGACTACTGATGAGAAGACAATCATGGAAGTAGACAAAGTAAAAAGAGATCTTCGACGAGAGGGTGGAAGTGGTCCTACAATAATTAGCAAAACAATTATCGGCTATTCAAGGAGTTGGAGCAATACATTCTGCAAGTAAAATTTAGAGTAGCAATAGATCACCTCCTCCATTGAGAGAAATATGCCGCAACGAAAAAGCAAGCTGGAAACTCCGTATGAGAGCCTCGTTGCTGGAATTCTGCACAGGTCAATAGAAGAATGTTCAAGCTAATCTGTTCAATTTAGAGAAATGATTCTCTAAGGAAACATGTAAGTACCTTGGCTCGGGAGAAGAGCAATACGAGGCTGTAAGTATGGGCGATAGCTTCATAGTTCTCCGGCATGTTCTCTGGGGAGAGAGATTGAGCCCATATGGATGAGAGCAAGAGTGTGATCTGGCGGCTACTCAATCTGAGGGAAGAAGCCCCCTGCAGCATGCAGAAAACCAACAAATTGTTCATGAGGTCCATATATCTACTATATGCCATCTTTCCAGAATTTCTTTCGGAAAAAAAAAACACCATTGTTCAAGTCACAACTCACAACTTCTTTCTTTAACTTAGCAACAGGAGTGGCCTCTTCAGTTGGCGATGCAACAGGATTCCTCATGCTGTGCACTCGGCTATATGATGATCTCAGTCTGCTCAACATTCCCATGTTATTTTCTTCACCTAAACTTTGATCATTGTTATCTATGGAGGAATTAATATTTCTTAAGAAAGTCTTCTCATTTCTCAAATTCTCAAATAGGGCTGCTGAAGAAGAGAATACAGAGACAGTTCTCGAAAGTGTCCTCATAATCTCCGCGCCTTTCCTTGCTGTTTCACTGGGAGTTTCAGACAAGGAGGGTTGAGGACAAACTGAAGTTGGGACAAGAACAACTGAGAATACTCTGTGGGCAGAAATTCGTGTCTCGTGGTCTTGGTGGACCATAGCTGGGAGTAGCTGATGAAAAAGAGCCTCTGGAAATGCCTGAGAACAGAAAAGAAAACAAGAAAAGGATAGCTTAACTCAAGGTTGAATTAACCGTAAGCCTGTAACATGGGAGCGAGGGAAACATGTATTGAGATTTCTCGCCTTGTTCTGATATGTCAGATTTGGGAGAGAGGCCACAATTTGAGCAATTTGATAAGCCGCAGAAATGGTTGTTCTTGAGATAACAGTAATGGTTGAAATGTTCTCCAACATTACAGCCATAATGTCTAGGATGGGCCCTGCATCTCCAACCTGTTCCAAAAAAAGTGAAATAAATCTATTCAAACTATAAAGAGTTCAAATGTAAATGTACAACTTTTATCTTCCTAAAGAAGAAAACTAAGAGATCAGAGAACCTCAAGAAGTAAAGAATCAAGATGACAAACTAATATCTCGTCATTATGCAAGGTAAAGTTTCAGCATGTTAGGATTTGAGCTTAAGCTAGGTACCTTACGGGAAAGCTGTATTAGGCAGTCATCAACTACCTCCCTAAATCTTCTATTCCATTTTATCACATCAGCTCCAAGATTGGAATCATCGAGAGAGCAGTGTATGCTTTTTCGCAGATGCCTCACGATGTCACTCACTGCTCCTATAATGGCCACAGAAGCCCCAACCTTTGCTTGTCGCACGAGGAAGTTGGTCAATTCTATAATGTCAAGCTGCATCTCAGGATGTTTGAGGACATTCCGATGATCGAGATGCTTGACTAGTATGGATAGCAGAATGTGGGTGTTCTGTCCTGCAAAACGTCCATACAGTAAAGCTCCTCAACGGGGATGGATAGAAAGATGCAGCACTCTTGCAAGTGTTTTTTTTTTCTTGTGAAACTTTACATTATTTATAATGGAGAAAAATAGATAAATTCTAGCATGGTCACCATCTAAAATGAGGGTTATTTTGCAATTTTATTCCTCATTCTTTCTATAGCAAGTGAAGCATGATATTAACAAGAGAGAAGAAAATCATATACCCTCATTATTGGAGCTATCCATCTGGACTTGAATATCCTTTAGAATGGGAAAAGCAATACCCTCCTCTGCAGACCATAAATTTCCATTATCAAAATAGCGAAATAATGATTCTAAAACCCGGCGGGTTGTTGTAGCCTCCTTAGCTAGCTTGGCCATGTTGTGAATGCAAACTCGGGACCAGAAGCAAGGGTTCTTTGCATCTTCCCTGACAAGAATGAAAATCATAAAAATCTAAATCTAGCAAAGATGGAAATTACAGAATCTGGCATTAGTTCCAACAGGAATTACCCTGTCACGATCATTTCTCCTTTTTCATTTACAATTTTATCCCATGAAGGGACTTTGACGGCAAATTCCACAGATGGATGGACATGTCCCTCAGTTTTTGACACTTCATGCACCCATTGACTTTGAGGGCCTTGTGTGTCACTGTCTGAACCTTTCCTAAAAGTTTCATAGTTTTCCAAGACCACAGAAACAACCTGCTCATAAGATAAGCATGAAGAGTTTGATAGTTGCCAACCCGATGAAACTCAAGGATCCATAAGGTGTTCTTGTGTTTTGCAAATAAAAAATAATACCAGTTAGTGCCCTTACACTGTCGAACTCGGCTGAAACGTGTGAGTGCTCACTCATGAACCAAATCTGTAAAGAAAGTAAGCCTCCTTAGTATAAATGCAAAGTTTCCTATTTGTGTAAATTTTCACATAAATGGAGATACCACTGCTGAAAGAGCTTGTAATCCTGCTGAACGTATATGCCGTGCCCTCTCATCTCCCCCAACTTCTTGAGCCAATAGACAAAGTGTGGGAATTAAGCTTTCTAAATTGAACATGTAAGTGCCATCTCTCTGCAGATCCAATGTAGATAAGTAAGATAATATTTTCCCTAGAAGTCGAAGCATAACCTGTTAGAGGTGAAACTTCAAAATCAAATAAGCAAACACCACATTACCAGATTATTCACAAAGTCAAAAAATGTCTGACAGCCAATGATCCGCATCTCATCTTGTGCAGTTTGATCCATCAGAGTGAGAATAATGGTCAATAAGCTACTTGCAAACAGAGGCCTGCAACATTGTTTTGAATATCAGAGATAGGATAAACCTTATTATGATTCAGAAGTCTATGATTAAGAGATTGAAGAGCTTCCTCTCTATCAAAGGATTAGCAAGAAGACTCATTTATCAGTTCAAGGGCAGATATTCCTGTTAATTCTCTAAATTCTGACTTGAAACTAGAATAAAAAGTAAATTTACATTTGATCTTTACAGGAAATCAGCAATTTTCTGTAGATGAGCATGACAATTTTGACGAATCTGAAATTTCCAAGCCTCAATTCCTTGTAACATCTCTGTTCCAGGGTGTTGGTGATCTGTAGGAATTATCAGAAATCAAATATGAGTGAAATAAAAAAAAGCACTAAAAAGTTTTTTTAACATCCTTGTGAATCATTGAAGAACATTTAGACAATTCAAGACAGCATGGCAGAGCAATCATTGCAAAGCATTATAGTAGCATGAAGGGTCATGTTGGCTACATGTGCAACAAGTACAAACATTGTGCATGAAAGAACAGGAAGATAAAAAATTTGA
This sequence comes from Trapa incisa, assembly GCA_030064435.1. Classification (NCBI taxonomy): domain Eukaryota; kingdom Viridiplantae; phylum Streptophyta; class Magnoliopsida; order Myrtales; family Lythraceae; genus Trapa; species Trapa incisa. Next base: position 6,769,234 of record CM057784.1, on the reverse strand, counting down.
AATGCAAAATAACTCGAGTTCTGGGTCAACTAACCTAAAATGGTGTGTATGAACAAGAGACTGCAGTATGCTTTTAAATTTCTACCCCTTAAGGTAACTGTTGAAATTAACAAACACTGCATCTGATTCTGGGATATGATAAATTACCTTTGGAATACGCAGAGGATTCTTAGCAGCATATTCGCACAGTTTTCCTATTTTTCGGTCATTTGGCTCTTCATCCTATCAAGACATATGGCAATGCCATTATGAAGCACACATGAAGATGAAGAATTTATTTTCAAAAAGAAAATGAAAATCACGAATTCTTTGAAGTTATACTTGGAATCTATCCATTGGAGAAATTGCATGCAGGTTTGGTGACATTAGAAAATAAAATAAAAATCTGACACTGTCTCATAGTATGAAAATTATATTTCCATTCATTTTCAAAAATACTAAGACAGACATCAATCCTTGAGTTTATGCAGCTGTGTTTTTCTGTAGTTTAGTTATTAAGTTATCAATGTTAGTCATTCCAATTACACGGTGAAGCTGAAGAAAATGACAGCTGAAGGTGGTCCCAACACACACTCAGAGAACTTAATATACTGTGACAAGCAGAATTTGAAGTTGAACATGAAAAGCCACTGCTACCCGGAACAGGTTATATCTACTTGGGTAGGCACTGCAAGTAGTGATCATACATGCACAGATCCCAAATCATGCTTAGTTGCCCAAACAGACACAGAAAAATTGGATTTGAAGGGACAGAAAATGTCTGATGGGCAAATACATTACTATGGCAAAGCAGCTAGCAAATGACAAACTAACTTATTACTTTACTCCAAAAACAAATGCACAGAGCAGTATGGACTTAGAACTAAACACTACCGACCACTAAATTCAATACATTAAATAAATGTGAGATTACTTCGAAATTACACACCTGGGATCGTGGAAATATATCCGATATCAGCTTCTTGTATCTCTTGACAGGCTGCCTAGACCTAGCCCTCATGGCCGGGCAGAAGACGCAAAGATTTCCACATGCAGGCAAGACCTGCCTCGAGATTACACCCGAAATGGTACTCATTTTTACGAATTCTTAGTCTTCCTGATTGCTGTAGGATTCAAGCTTCCCCTTAAATAAGCTTTTCTTGCCCTTCAATAGTCAACTGGTGGCCCGTCTTCTGCTAATAGAGAAGGGAAAGGAGACCCTCAAACACCAGGGAATCCCCCCTAGCTTCAACAGAGACTGCCTGTAATAAGGAATCTTGGCATCATTCGCCTTCTAATCAAATCAAAACCGAAAGAATGCAGCTTCCGGATCAATTCCAAAATCTACCGACAATTTCTGCATCCATCCTATGTTGATCCGAGTGTCGTTAATTCTATCAAAATTCAGCTAGCTTAAGAGAATCTAATTACCAATCGGGCAACCCAGAAGAAGTTAAAGATCAGATTTTGAGAGAAATCATATTAAGCAATGCAGAAGTGCAGAGAAAACCACTGTTGATCTCGTAGATGCCGATCGCAAAAAGAAAAAAAAAGGAAGAAAGTTTACCTCCTAGAAAATAAAAGAATCAATGCCTGAATGAGCAGCCCCAAGGGGCTGGAAACCTCCTTACGCCATGCAAGAAAATGCTCGATTCCATCAACTCCCACCGCAAAACTCTCATTCTCTCTCTCAAATAAACAATCCGACGGGCGCCTGCCAATCCTCAAAAGCTCCTCTGCACATTCAACGGTCAGCCAATGTGGGCCTCATCAAACGGGCTAGTGGGAGTCCAAATTATGTATCATCATCAAGCCCTGCCACTGTAAGAAAGACATTGCATAATTCAAATGCTTTTTCCCATTTTCTCGATGTTATATCCACCATCATAAATCGCACTGATCATGTAATATATACTTAACATACATGTCAGAGTAATTCAGATAAACACTTCATACAATATTAGAAAGAAAATCACGGTTGCCTGTGTCAATACACACAAAAAAAGAAAGAATTTTGATGTTATTTAAGCAAGCAACCATTTTTGCAATAAATTTTACCGCTTGCCCTTTTCCTGTACTTAAATCTACCAAAAAAACTTTCCCTTTTCCCTTTGTTCCTTTTGACTGTTGATTGTTCGGAAAAATTAAGGACTAACGATGTGTTGGGCCCTTACGTGCTGTACGGGGGAACTCAATTTTGACACCTTATCTGGGATTTTAGTTTAATGTTTTGGATCATAATTTTCATGAGGTTGCAAATTGGTAAAAAATCCTTTTTTGTTGTCTATTTATTATGGAATTTTTTAAACGTGCACTATGACCACTCAATCATGTTAGCAGAAGAATGGTATTTCAAAAGATGGCAAGATGGCAAGAGTCATGACCTGTAAGCATACTAAGGGAACCCATTTGGTTGCTTAAAAGCAAACAAAAGGAAGAATTGCATTTTACTTTCTTCACCATAAGAACAAGGACAAAGGGGAACCTTTCTATGGGGATGTTCAAGCATGAGACAGAATCAAAGCCATCTAGCTATAAAAGGTAAACTCTGCAGCTCATAGCAACCCATTGTCCCATAATTCTCATGAGCTATAGTGTTAGTTGTATATCAGAGCAGTGGAGCATTGTCACAGAAGTAGAAGGAACAATAGAAAATCCCATGGACTTGGAAGGTGGACAAAGTAAGACCAGCAAAAAGGTGCATAACTGTCTTCCATACTCTCTAAGCTAGATAGATGCACATGTTTTGCTTGCTTATCAATCATTCTATGTTCACTCTAACTTGTATTTCAAATATGTCCAATGAATGTGAATACAGAACTCACAATCCGCATTTCTCAATGTTTGCAATTCTCAGGCTTTTGTATAAATTAAGGAAGAAGCATACACAACCGGTTCCAGTCCACATCTATCTTGTACTTCTCTTCACAACTATGAAAGATGTGCAAATGACCCAATCACAGTAACCAATGGCAAAATCACATAACCAAATGCCAAACCCCAGTAAACTTGCTAAGCTCTAGAAGTGCCACCGTGATCCCTCTCAACATGCTCCACGAGGGATACGGGATCACGGAAACCTCTGCTGCACTTGGGGCAAACATCTATTGTTACCTTTCGAACGCCACCCCGGTTGTTAGTATTCTCATGGACTTTCTGTACGTGATCTACCAAAGCTGTCACGGAGGCAAACTTAGCACTGCACTGAGGGCAAACCTCTGCTTCTCCAGTCCCACTTCCATTGCTACTGCTTGGGCCGGCCCCTTCTTTTGCTATCTGAAAAGCTCGGTTAAATTCGCTGCCTAATTTTGCTATTCCCGCTTCAGTTGATGCACGGAAGCTGGAAGCCGCGCTGAGAAGGCTCGCAGACCACCTGGATGATCCTGCCGGAACTTGACCAGGTCTCTGTGAAGGAGAATCTTTCCTGCTCCTACTCAGACCACCCATGAAGGAGAAAGTAGTTTCGGGTTTCTTTGGTCCAGGACACTTGTGGTCCAGACCAAACCGGTGCTTCAAGCAATGATCAACAGTGCAATCCCTGCACTTGATTGTATTAGAAAAAGTGAGGACCTCTCTGCAACCTGGAACAGGGCATTTCCTCTTCTTAGTGACTTTCTCATAGTTTGAAGGATCACAGTCAGTGTTGACATGTGATTCCCAGGTGATGTTGGGATCTTGATCGGGAATGAGCCGGACTCCTTTTGCACAGAGTGGGCAAATTACCACTGTGACATCGTTCTTATCAGCCTTAGTGCACTGATGTTTGACATAGCTCCGATGCTCTAGACAGAAAACCTAAAAGTATATAGGGAATAAGCATCAGCCACAAGAAACAAGCATTGCCAATTAAAAGAATGTGCCTGTTTCACCATCATAAATGTGAAAAATCGAAGGGTTTTAGATGCCACCTAAATTATGTAAAAGAAATTGTGACTTGCCAACACCAAGCATAATCTAGCAGAAGCATTTCTATGTTGTAACTTTGAATTTTCCATAACACTGCCGTTTGCCTGGTAAAACTAAGTTACTATTTGAAGTCTGAACCCTATCAAATCTCATGCCTAAGATCTCATTCAAAATGCCAGGGCAAACTGATCAAAACTCGGCACTGGTTGGGATTTCCTCGAGAAAATTAATATGATCCCTCAATCCCCAAGACTGAGTGAACCCTAAGGAAGAAATTGCGTGTTAAATAATGTTCTTCACCAAATGACCCGACGGAATTAGCCAAAAACCAGAGCCATTTTTCTCCTTTTCCGCCGCAAATCAAACAAGTCCCATCAAATACCAGAGGACTGACAATCTAAAGGAAAAGGCGGGATCTTGACCTGACTGCAGCGATCGCAGGTGAAAGGAAGGAAGTCGATCTGCCTGCAATCCTCGACCATGCAGTGCTTTCCCAGATTGGGAAACTCCGGCGTACCCATCAATGCCCAGCTGAGAAAATCAAGGGGAAACAAAAACCCGGGAAGGATTCTGAGCTTTGAGACGATTATGGGTTGACTTTGACAAGGAAATTGGGAGCAAGAATTTTGAGAATCAAATTGAATTGTACACGGTTAGATGAGCTTAGACGCAGATTCTCAATAGCCCGCAGGAGGAAGGAGCCTTCCAAGAAATCGCCCAAGAGCCATTCCGACAATTAATGTTGGCCTCAAGTCAAGACCGCCACTCTCCTTCCTCACATACTTCGCATGCGGCATGCACTCGTCACTGGTTCGGCCCATAATGCATGATAAATTCATATGGGCCCATAATGAGCGATAGATTCAATAGGCCCGTAAGCCCAAATAAATTCATATAGACTCATAAGGCCCAATAAAATTCATATATGCCCATAAGGTCCGATAAATTCATATAGTCCCATTGGGCCATTAGGGCTTTGAAGGAAGGAAATGACATGGATGGCTGGGTTGAGAGCAAGTGCAGGAGCTGCATCGACAGAGGGCGGAGGGCGGAGGGCTCCCGCCGCCACCTCAGGAGTCATCCATGGCGGCAGCTGAACAGTTCTTCTTATTTGGTGATTGCTTTGTAGTAGGAAGTGGAAACTGAGCAAAATATTGGATAACAGGAGGAGCCACTTCCATTTTTTTTTATTTTTGAAGAAGAGAAACATAGAAGGGAAACTCAGCACAGCAGCCCGCAGGCAATGACTAGTATTACTGCTCACCCATTAACAATTTCCGGCAACAGCCACCCAGCTACTTCCGGCAATCACTCCACTCGCACCCCATTACCATCATCATTATTAGTGCTAACGGTAGTAGATTATAATTTAGACTTGGATCTCGAGCAGCCATCTGTACATCTCCTCCTCTGGGGCTGGGATTTCCACGACCACCAGCCCAGTGGCCGAGTCGTACTCGAACTCACGGTCCACCCCTCCAACGGTGCATTTTATCGGCTTTTGAGTGCAGTAGGCCCCAAAACGACCGCACCCTCTCACCTTGAGGGACATGGTTGAGTGCTCTGGTTGAGTTTCCGAAGGCTTGTGGATCTCACACTGCTCGATGGCGCCACTAGCATTGAACATGTCCAAGAGGCCGATCGGAGCAAATGAGATGTCCGACGTGATCTCCTGTGAATCAGCCAATTCAGTAAACTGCAAGTATCTTGACTTGAGAGAATATAGGTTGATGTTAGAGGTTATACCTGAAGTGGGCATATGTGGAATAGCTCGTACTCGAGAACCTTGAGACTGACAGGGATGGAGGCACCTTGAGGTAGACGAACAACCTCCCCTGTCAATAATAGACAGAGGTTTAGCCGACTGGTGTCATCGTGTTCATGATGCTGTTCGAAATATTTTACCTGATCTATATGCATAGACTATAGTCTCTCCCTTCCAATCTGGGCCGACCACCTTAGAGAAGAAGTCAACGTCCGAAGCACGGACCGAACCGGTGAGAGTTCCAGGTGCAGCATCATGGATGCGGGTCTTCTTCACAGTCTTGCACCAGCCGGCCCCTTGGCAGTTGAACACACCGACCACACCGGTGCACTTGTTCAGGTTCCATATCTTAAGCAAGCTGGTTCCATCACGGGCTGGATCAGCAAAGAGACAATCTCGTGTAGGCCGACCAGGCAGTTGGGCACGGAGCACTGATCCATCAGGAAGGACGAGCTTCTTCAAGAGATTGAAGTTGTGGGTTCCAGGCTTGTCACTGGAGAATGAAGATGACATGGGAGCCAACTATTAGAAGCTGAAAACTTGACAGAATGGCTAGAAAGCACTTAGAGATCCATAGAGGCACACCTGACATAGATAGCACAGCCCCCAACTGCTCTAGCAGCTCCATGATACTCGGCCGCAGGATGAAGACTCTGAGAAGGATAGGACAACCATATCAGTATAGCTTTACAATCAACAAGAGAACAATTCATCAGAAGTAACTCACATGGAACATATCCCAGTCAGGCTGCATAAACTCCCCGAGGAAAAGTGTGTTGTATGCAACGGAAGAGATGTGAATGGTGTGGGAAGCAGGGTCCCTAGGGTAAAAGTCATCGGAGGCTCTCACAACTGCCGTCCGCTTAGCGCTGTACAGACCATCAGTGTTGTGGCACATGCAAGCTATGCACCCATTATCAGGGAAGTTCCGGGCAATGGAAGCCTCGAGGGCCTGATGGTAGCTGCGGGTGAGGGAGACTCTTCCACCATAACCAGCGCCTAGAGTTTCGATAATGTTCTGCACATCAACTTTTACTCCATCAACCCCGCACGAAGCCAAGTAGGCGTGAAGCTCGTTGTAGAAGTCAAAGACCTTCTTTGGGTGGACCAGTCCAAGTCCGTGGACAGCCAAGCTGTCCATGACTATGTCAGGTTGGTTCCCAAGAACACCTGGGGACTGAATTGGGTAAGCCAGAGCACTGTCGTAGTGTTCCATTCCAGTAGCAGCAGGCTTCACCCCGCCCCAGTACCCAGCAAGAGCATGCCACACATAAACAAATCTGCAAGAAAATGACAAGTGTATTCTTCGTCGAGATTGTCTCTTGACACTTATATTTCCAAATAAAAGTCATAAAGGAGTACTTATGTTTAGTTAATAGACTTACTTCACACGGTGTTGTTGCTTGGCCTCATCTACAACATGCTTCAGACCAAAAACCTGTTCACTATTCTGGCCATTTTTCTGGAATTTGGAGTTCTCTTTAATTCCAGTCAGTCTACTTGCGAACCTGGAGGAGAATATTCCGCAAAAAAAGATCATTGCAAAGAAAGCAATATTTAATTGGCTCTGAATTTGCAGGGCCTTTAGACATGGTGGAAAGGTAATCATGTTTACTTCTGATTTAGCTTGCATTCACCAACTCAACTTCATGGAAAATAAAATGACTTACTGAGCTCCTTCTTGCACAGAACAATTGGCCTCTTCCTTGGCTTTGTTCTCAATCTGTTGCCAGCCATCATCAATAATCAAGAACTTTGGAGGGGTTCCTCCTTCAGACAGGCTGCATAAGTTCAAGTAGAAATTAAGTACCCGGGTAAGTTCACATCATATTCTGTTTCCTATCTAACCAACTGTAGAGAATGAAGCCAGAAAGTATCAGCTGGATACATATTTTATACCTTTTAAGTCCTTCATCAACACCCTCAGCAGTGACATCAGTATAAAATGCATCCCAAGTGCACCAACCAAACCAGTCAAGGAAATTAGGCAACTGGATGCAAGAAAATGGAAAAGGGACTTCAGCATTTATAAGCTCAGAGGTGCTAATATTTGGCTATAATTTCTTGCAAGACATGATACCTTTTTCTTCTCACGATGAAGGAAAGTTTGCATGTGGTTTTCCGCAGCCCTGGTTCAGGCAAATGAAAAGAAAGATTAAAAAAACAGTACCATCAGCAAACCATGATATTTCCAAGGCCTGAAATGCAAGTAACAACAAAAACTATCAAAGGAAGGCTTACTTCACAGCCTGGTTGATCACTTCAAATGGATTTATACCAGCGTGCATGTAAACGAGGTGAACACCTTGGTCGGTTTCAACTGCAGTATCTCCTGCAAAGCCAAATCACAGCAAAAAAAATAGTTGTCGTTTCCGTTCTCAGGATACCGATTGTCTCTGTATGCTGTTTCTCCCCATGTTATAGACTAATGCTGATCACTCAAATAGAGTCTCCAGATAGACTGCTAGCATGTGTAGGATGGCTCCACCATATAATTTTAGATTGCCAAGCTTCTTCAGTATTAACGAACAGGACAGGGAAAAATAGCATCCATATTCATTTTGATGGCCATGATGGACTCACCACTCTCAAGACAAATCTCGAGCTCATTTTTCTCATTGCCTTGTAGAACAGCACGGAATGGGCCTTCCAGGAGGGGAAGAAAGACGGTATAGATGGTTGGAGAATCATCTTGCTCTCCTCCATCTTCATCACCATTCTTGCACTCTACAAGCATGAATTGTGTTTCAAGGGGAATGTCTTTTCCACATGTTCCCATTCTCTGGGTCATCCACCAGAGCTTGAATCTGAAGCAGCACATGAACCGGAGATCCCTATGGCATGGAAAGTTGGAGCTTCAGTACATTGAAATTCATCCCATTCTCAAGGTTATCTAGTCTCAAGCCCCTATTGAATATCAAATTCAATAGTAGCATTCCAAACTTAAGAGTGGGATATAGGATCTTAGTTGATAAATGTTTGTCAGCTAAGGCATCCTTTTAAGGAGCTTTCTTGCTTCAAATCTATGCATCACTAACACAAGGACTATGATTCTTCAGGTGATAAGCCTAGCCAAAGTATTAACTTTTCATCTAAGAAAAAATACAGTAGAAACAACTCTTCAACATGGAAGATATGCTACACAACCCACACACTAATCTTTAGAGACTACCCTATTTGTATAAGCCACATATACCATATCAAGGGAAAACAGGACCTCCAATTAACCAGTCAAACAAGTAAGAAAGCTTACTTTAATACTCCAACCGGGAAAACATGCAGACTTTTGCTGTGTGAAGCCGTGGCACCAATGAATGCACCAGTAACAAGCCCAGATCCAGATCCTGGGGTCAATACAATGTTGTCCGGCACACCGGTCAGTATGGCCTTGCCATGGACCAGCAGGTCACCATCATTGACGGATATCTTGGGCGTGACAGTCATTTTTTTAGCACTTGATAACTGTGGCAAAGCGCAAGGCATCAGCAAACACAAGGGTCAGAAACACAATGCAAACATCCTAGAGAAAACTCGCCCAACTTCAGCCCCAGACCATAAACACACCGCTCAATGAAAAAAAGATGAATTTCTGTCCACACAGTAGATTGTCAATATTTAATAACAACGGAGAATAATGATTAGAAGAGAAACTAACATAAATATCAGACAAACAACCATGTCATCCAACCACATGTCATGTAGGGTTCTCCAATGGCCTATGGGTTGGTGATTTCCGTGAAAACTATGGCTCACAACATCAGAGTGTTTTCGTTGAGAAAACAGTGAAAGAACCCCTTGACATATTTAGTATTCACCCAACCCAGCAGAACCAATAGAAGGATGGATGGGTTCTAAAAGAGTCTCTCACTTTTTGGATTAAAAATTTGTCATTTTATTGCAGGGAGTGTCCCATATGTTGACTGGAGTTCATGGATTTAGCTCTCTTTTTTTATTCTCTACACGATCTGTAGGAGGAAGATGTTTAACTGAATAAATCGGTAAAGGGAGTCCCCGAGATTTCTGTGTAATATGTATCAACCAACTTGAAGATACCCAAGTTGCAGACTCATGGCTTGGACGAAAGAAAACAGTCAATTTATCAGTAAAAAAGAGACTTTTTATATAAGGAATGCATACCGTTCTCTTTCTTGCCTAGAGCTTTTTTGGGTCTGAGAAATCTTTTGTCTTTTGCCTTTTTTCCAATTTCCAAAATTTGTTTTTTTAACATCGATTCTGATTTTACAGATAAAAGATTGATGGGAAAGGAGAGCAAGAAAAGATGTGCACAAACAGAGCTTCGAGATTCAAGAGAAATGTCTCCAATAGGATCTGAAAGGGTGCCCCCGACTTTATGCCATCAACTGGAAGAGTTAAATAGTGATCTGGTTAATAAAGGTAAATTTTAAGCTAATTCAAGAGGATATTCCTCCTCTAGAGCCATCTTAAGCTAATTGATTTTATCATAATACCAGTATCTTCACCATGAAGAGTGACCTCTGTTCTGATGGTGTTCAAAGACTTGGATCGAACACCTCAATCAACGTGAGTTCCTAATATCTCAAAACAGGCATCCACGAACCATCATCGAGAGATTGAGCACCATTCCAAGGTAACTTCAACGCAAACAAGGGCCAAAACAAGCATCCAAAATATCACCAGAGAGTCGCCACCAGAACTCACCAGAAGATGATCCCTAGCTAGGTACGAGCTTCACGCTCCGAAGCAGCGAGCCGGCTGAGTTCGGGAGAAAGAAAATTATCGAGCCAACCGGACTTCTGAGCAATGGCAGTAGGAGAGAGAGAGAGAGAGAGAGAGAGAGAGAGACTCAGTGCACTCCAAAAGCAGGACTACTGCTCCTCCTCCTAAGCGTGGAAGACGAAGGAAAAACTATGTGATTCGCAGCTATATCTTGCTCACGATACTCCGATGCAGAAGCAAAGCGCGACCTCCCCCTTTTATATACTCGTGAGGCACTAAACGCCAAGCATGCTCGGTGAAGAAGATTGAATTTATCGTGACACGTGTCACGTTGGAATATGGTGTATGATAAAGGTTACGACCACATTTAAGCTGTCTCAAAAAAATCATATTTTCATTTAGTAAAAAATTATGATTATATTTTTGTTTTTTAATAACATAATTAAAAAACAGAATATTACTTAAAATTTCATGAAATTTTAATGTACATGAACTACAAAATTATGATTATTTTTTCTTATTATAATATAAATCACACTAAATTTTAATTTTGTATATATCATCCATAACAATATTATTAGTATAAATTATTGATATTTATAAGATTTAAAATTATTTTAGGAAGATAAATCTCACTTAATTATAAATGAGTGAATTGATAAGTTTTGGTATTTCACCTAAACTAATTTTTACTTAAATTTTCTCATGAATTCAATTATATGGATGGCAAAAAATTATGAATTTTATTAGTTTATTTCTAATAATTGAAAATTGGTGATATTATTTTATTTATAAGAGTGATAATAAATATTTATATATATGATCGTTGTCGGTGTATACCTGCGGCGTGAAAAGTCGGTCCACGTTTGGGAAAACCGAGGGTGGAGGCAATCTGTTGCTTTACATCTCCATCGGGAAAGACCAACCAATGGCGTGATTCCGCCTCCTCAAGGCTTTCGGAGGATACGGCGGACTTTCCAATCGGGCGGCGCCGCGGCCCACACCTCAACGGAGACCCGATGAAGCAGCCAGGGCAGAGCCCATGTTACCCTCATCTGTCATCTTGACTATTACTAGCTTCAAGTTTGGGACGTGTGTTACAGCCATGTTGACCACAATGGACCATACGACTTTAATTATATAATGCATATTTATAATAATACATAAATAAAATATCCTAATAAATAGAACTAATATTTATTTAATATTAATAAATGGTAAGGTTTTGAATTTTTTAAATAAGTAATGATATTCCAACTAATACATTCCATGTACGCTGCTTTATATTATCGTACATGATCTAAAAAAAGTTGTTTTAATAATTTAAGGTAGAGTGGGACAAGGCCACCTCAGATCCAAGAACATACTGAGGTGGTGCTCACATGACACCACACCTGCACATTTTATTACTTTCCCATGATATTTCTCTGAAAAAAATAAACAAGAAGATAATATATAATAATTAAAGCTGGTGGGGCTGGTGCAGCAGCTAGACACGTGCAATTGCCCCTTAATCAATCAATCTGTTAGTGTTACTCTTCCACATGTACACGGCACCAAGGCTAGATTCTATAATCCATGCAATTATTTGGTATGACATGATTAAATAACATTTGATCACCATATGTTTGTCCGATGTAGGAAAGGAATATTTCATTTAATGGGTATGTACGTGTACCAGCCCACCTATAAGAGTTTGACATTTATAAGTGAAATGGGAATATTTCAAAATAATTAATAATTAAATTACATACAAAATAATAATATTTTCAGGCGTGATGTGGACAAGTGAGGCCTAGTCCACACACTAAGAAGGTAAGTGACGATGGACCATTGTACACGTAGGACAGTGGCTTGGAAAGTGACAGGTCATAGGGTGGTTTTGTCATTGTCGTGGCTGGCTTGATCGGCTTTATCATGTGATGGACCGTTGTCCACGTACATAGTACTACTAGTGGTCCCGATGGTTAGCCCTCCTCTCTAGCTTTCTTGGAAAGTTCATTTCCAGGTCTTGATCGGCCATTGGGAGAGAGTCCATGTGACTGTGCATTTATTTGATTTAAATAAATAATTTTGAACACATTTATTTTAGTATTATGATTTAAACCCAAGATTAAAATTAATATAACCCATAATAGAAAATTATAGTGTGTATATACTTGTATGAATACAATGTAACGTGTAAGTATATGTATGTATTATTGGAGAATCCATCATATATTGTCTAAATTATTCTTTTTAGAGTGCACCTTTCACAATTCGAATAGACTTATCAGGAAAAAAAATAAAAATAAAGGCACACAACTATACTTCCACTTTGAGAATTCATTCATAAGTAGTTGGATGAGTATCATCTCACATATTATCATTATTATAATTGAAGCATCATCGCATTTTTATTTTTATTATAAAAATAAAACAAATATTAAAATAATATAACAATACTAAAGGTCACGAGTGAAAGATAGAAAGAAAATAATACACAAAATGATGCAAGACATGCTAAAAATGGAAGATTAATTATAATTAAGCAAATGTGCTAATTAAGTATGCCATTAAGGGCTTTGATTATGATGGAGTGTATATGGTTGATTAATAATTGATGGAAATATGTGATTTGACAAGGGGTAGGAGCATTTACACAGTTGATTGGCTTGCCTCATGTGCTTTATTAGTCTTGTCATGGCAAGGGAACAAAGGGAGCCAGCCAAAGTCATGGACAAATCCCATCTCTACCTCACTAATCAAATGAATAATTATTTTTTTGGACCAATAAGTGGAACACTTACTAGATTCTTGATTTAGTCCCATTATAAAATTATGGGCTTCATGACAAATTTAACATGTCATTGATTCACTTATTCCACATGTGAAGGTCATGTCACATGTATTCCCCTAGCTTTCTAGTTTTTTGTATTATAATATTAGATCTATTTACCTATAAATGATGTACTTATTTAAGTTAGATGAAAAATATTGCACTTTATATTAAAAATATAAATAATAAAATTAGTTATTTAAATGTATTATTAATTTATATTTACAAGTTGCATTCTTATGTATTATTAATCTAAACCTATTCAAGGAGATGATAATATATAATTTATTTATAATTAGAAAATATTTTCTATTTTAATTAAATTATATTATTTGAATTAATTTTTAATATTATTTCCCATAAAATTATAATTTGAGTAAATGAAAAGGAATCGGATCCGACACATGCATTGCTTTGGATGGAGTTTCTGACCGGACGTAAGCTTATGTTTGACAACTCTCATATTCTTGTCATGATCCAATGTTCTGCTCCCCACGATCAGGACTGACTTGACGTGTCAATGAAAATGGGGTCCCGCCGGTCATTCCCAGCTGTAATTTTCGAGGGATTGGATTCCCATACGAAATTCCATTAATTATCCATTTTCATAATTAATTTTGCTTATGTGGACAGAATCACGCGTCATTTTTTTACTCGTATAAATACAAAATATATTTTTACAAAGAAAATAAATTGAATATTCAACCTAAAAATATCAATATTATCGATCTATTATTTATTTAAAATATAATTTTTTTGAACTATTCTTTTTTAATTTATTTTACAATTAACTAAAATGACGGTATATATCGGATCGGGCTCAAACCCACTCCCCAAGTATTCAGTCCACCAAGCGGGTTTTCAAGGGAAGGTCCGGACCTGCTCTGTTCATGTCCGGTTCCTGGGTGGGTCTGTGCAGGTGGGTCAAGTTCAGGGCTTTTCACAAGTTAGATGCGCTTGAAGATGAATTCGATGGGGTCTCGAATTGCCCTAAACTACTTGAGAGTGTCATCCAAGGTTGTCCTTATATCTCGTTACCATTATAATATATTCGGATCATGAGAGATTTCTAATGGCCTTGACGGGTCAATCCCTGCATGCATCCTATCGATGATGATGCTGCCGCAAGAGCATAACTTGCACTACATAAACGAGCTTTTGATGCAGCGTGATGCGCTCGGACATGAGCCGGTCGTTATCGGTCCTCGCCCTGTAGCAGCGATCGAGAGCAAACTGCAGTCTGTACGTAAGTTGCATGTTTTCGATTCTTAACCGGTTCGCTTGGTTCCTTAGGGTTTCGAGGTGCTCTTGTTTACGCATGCGCGACCGCCGAGCGGAGTCCCTGTTCGATATCTTGCGTCTCTGCTTGCGCTCGTCCACAGTGGAAGCCTCCGACGTCGGTTTCTGGACATTAGGGCTCGAGTTGACGTGGTCTTGGACCGACTCCTTGGACGAGCCTGAGATGACAGGCTCAGGAGACAGTTGGGACGACGTCGTGGATTCGAGGTCGAGGTTGTAGTAGTCCCAAGGGGCGAAGGTGGTCTCAAAGGAGGGAAAGGGGAATCCGGCGATTGGTTCCGGCAGAATACCGGCCGGAAAAAGGGAAGTCATGGCCACAAAACTTCCTTGTAGAGGGGGGCAGGAGGGGTGGAGGAGAAAAGGGAAGAATTGCAGTAGGGGAGGCTCATATTTATGGGCAATCTGAGTGGCTCTCTAGGGGCCCAGCCATGGAAGATTTGGCTACTTTCAAGTTGGGTTATAGCTTAGCAACGAAGAAAGAGAGATCCACGTGTCCCGAGCAGAGCCGGCGTTGGCCAACAGTCTTCCATTGTCTGGCGTGGATCCCACGTACATTGTCTCTTTACCTTTAGGTACAACTCTGAGTTCTTCATCATCTCTCCATTGCACCCATTTCATCTGAAGATGCAAGTAAAGCTCTCTCTCTCTCGCATTGAAGAAGACACCCTTCCCAAGAAGCTAAGCTCCTTGAAACCCTAACAATACTTGTCTATACCTGTAGCTGAAATGACAAAGAAGTCATTCATTGGCCTGATACAGAGCATGATGGGAAAGATTGAAACCCATAGATAGAGATATAGAGAGAAATGTAGGGTATGGAGTTGGCATTTTTTTTGGGTTATTTTTTCGGTCCATCTTCTTTGACAATTTGCTTTTAAAAACCATGTGTGCGTCACATCACATTCACATGGGGAAAATAAAGAAGCGTATGAAATACCCATTGAATGGAGTCAATGCACTTTTCCAATATGGACACCTAACCTAGTTTAAGATTTTGGTCGGCTCAACTGCTAAAGGTTGTCTTCCTGCAGCCACTTATTTTTATCTTGTTGACATGTACGTGGACAGTTTAAATGTTTGTGTTGTTTTTCAGAATTTTTTTACTGCCATTAAAAAATATAACTTTAGAATCCTCTAATATTAGAGATATACACAAAAGAAATGCCCTTATAAACTTCACTTCTTATCTAACATGTGAACATAACATTTAATATATATATATATATATGAAGTGACTGACTAATTTAATTATGCTGACATTATTACACTTAATAACACAAAAAATGTTTGGATGTTATGCTACAAATAATATTATGAAAATATATTATAGTTTTTATCTAATTAAAAATTATTAATTATAATCAGTAAAAACTTTTAAATCTTATAAATATACTAATTTTTTTATTTTATTCAATTTAAAATTATATTATCAAAATAAGTTAAAGTGAATAAACTTAAATTATTGTACTTAATAATTATCTAATATTTGGTTATTATTTTTTCCATATCGAATAATTTGTAACAATATGTTTTAATTTAATATTTTTTCCTACGTTAGTCGAGCAAATTATATTTCGTTTCTGTTCTCTGAGTTAGGTAAGATCACAACCATAGCTATAATACTATTTAAAAAATTATTATTAATAAATAAAGTGTTGAAATAATATCTATTTAAAAATTATAATTTATAAAATTATAAATTAATAATATTTTTCTATTTTATTTAATTTAAAATAATATTCTCAACCACTGTACCCTAACGTATTTATAATAAAAACTAACTAATGTTATTATTATTACTGGTAATCATTATAATGTGAATAGGCCATGGTGAGTGGAGGAGGAACATAACAACACTAAGTGCATATTACTTTTCTCCGCGTTCACCATTTAATTAGACTGTAATTATAATGGGTTAATGTGATTGTAAGTATAATCCTTATTAACTTCTCTCAATTTCTTTTTATATTTATAATATTAGATCGAGTGTGGTCGTAACTGAGGTGAGAATATAAATTTATGTTTGATATGTAATAAAAATATCTAACTCGATATTATTTTTTTCTATATTCTAATATTGTAATAATAATATATAGCTTGTATATAGTTGTTAAATACAAGTTTAAAATTATAGAATATGCGAAAGCTGGGTTGAAAATAAATGTACAAATTTAATAAAATAAATAAGTGTTATAATTTTTAAGTATAAATGGATCCGATCCATTATTTATACATAATACCTTATTAGAGATCTCAACAAATATAATTGTCGATTTTATCCGATATGAAAAAAAAATAAGTATTTCGTGGTAATGTTATTTTATTCTAAAATTTTAATAATTATAGTTGTTTAAATATTTATTATAAACGAGTTTAAAATTTGATAATATAACATTTTAAATTTGTGTAAGTTTATGGTTAAATTCAGATTAAAAAAAAATTAAACCAATTTTAAATTTTGACTTAAGTTTTGATATAAGTGAATTTTAATCTAAATTTTTTATCTAATTTTTACTATAATTTACTTTCTACTTAACGTATATCATTTCGTTGGGTTAAGAAAATGTCATTTAAGTCAAATCTGGTTAGTTTTAGTCCAATTTTCTCATTTAGGTAGGGTTAATTTGTTGGAGTTTGAAATTTATAAGTATATTTGTGTATATATTTTATATTTGAATAAAAATATCATTGGTTCAAATTTCACATTTAAATTATTTTTTACATTTATTTGTTTAAAATTTGAGTATGTGCAAGTTTTGGGTTGAATTTAGGATAAAAAATTAAACCAATTTCGAGTTTTATCTAGAATTTTGGTACAAACGAATTTTAATTTAATTTTTTTTATCCATTTTTTTACTATAATTTATTTTCTACTTAACCGACATGGCATTCCATTTTGTTGTAGGTCCTTTGCAACAGAAACTTTATTTACTTGGATTGGGTTAAGAAAATATTATTTAAGTCAAGTTGATTAGTTTTAGTGAGTTGTTTCATTTAAGTAGGGTTAATTAATTTAGAATTTAAATTTTGTAACCCTATTTATTTATATAATTTATATTCGAATAAAAATAACATATCAAGTTTTCGCGTTTAAATTATTTTTGCACATATCAGTTTAAAATTTAAATTTTTAAAAGTTTAAAGTTAAATTTAAGTTAAAAAAATCAAACTAATTTCAAGTTTTAATCCGAATTTTAGTAGAATTGGATTCTAATCTAAATTTTTTAATCCAATTTTTAATATAATTTACTTTTTACCGATGAACATCCCTTTTGTTGTCTTACCTGACCATAAACCCTATTTATTTGCATTGAGTTAAAGAAAATGTTATTTAAGTCAAGTTAGTTAATTCTAGTTAAGTTATCTTATTTAAGTTGGGTTAAAACCTACTAAGTTTAAAATTCGTAATCCTATTTGTTTATATAATTTATATTAGAATAAAAAGAACATTTAATGGATTTTAGAATTTAAAATTAGACAATTTATTCATATGTATAGTTTGCATAAAATAGTCAAATTTACCAAGTATTTTATTGTTGGTTTGATAGAATAGAATTGAGTTGTTTGGATCAGATTAAGTAATTTAATTTTATAATTTAAATATCTTAATTAGAATTTAATTGATTAGGATGGGTTGAGATTACTCGTTTGATTTTAAAATTTATGACAATTTATTTATATTATTTATATTCAAATTAAATAAATATGGTAGCAAATTGAACTCCTAATATCATATTAGTAGTTATAATTAGAATCGAATTAGTTACTATTCTTAATTAAACTTTCAAGTACAATTATTTTATATTTGAATTGTCTATTTAATTATATAACATAATTTATAATTTCATAATATATAATTATATAACCTGTAGTTTAATATTATATAATTTTTAATTATATAATATGTAGTTTCATATTATATAATTTTATAATATCTAATTATATATAAGATGGCCACAAGTTATACACTAAAAAATATAACTTAAAAAACCTCTAATATTACATAACACAAAAGAAATGCCCTTTTAACCTTGGCTTTGAATTGATAATCACTAATCTAATATGTGAACATAACATTTAATATATATACCAAGAGGCTGACTAATTTAATTATGCTGACATTATTACACTTAATCACACAAAAAATGTTTGTGATATTATGCTATAAACAATGTTATGAAAATTATATATTTAATTAAAAATTATTAATTATGATTAGTGAAAGTTTTTAAATCTTATAAACATACTAATTATCTATTTTATTTAATTTAAAATTATATTCTAAAAAATCACTATAATATACTATGTAAATATATTTTATAAATACAATTTTAAATTTGTATTCAATGGTACACAAATTATTTTTATTTTTTTAATTTTAAATAATTATTAACAATATTATCGAATTGGTAAGCAGGTAGAGTAAGTATAATATTATTTGATAAATTATTATTAATTGATAAAGTATCGAAATTATATATATTTAAAAATTATAACTTATAAATTTATAAACTAATAATAGTTATTTATTTTATTTAATATAAAATAATATTTTCAACAAATATGAGATAATAAAATTATAATAAATACTAATTTTATTATTATTACATGTAATTATTATAATTGTGAATACGAGTGGAGGAGGAACATGACAAGACAAAGTGTATATTACTTTTTGTGCTATTCCACTACTTAATTTAATTAGGCTGTAATTTGACCTTAGTGATCTTGTCCAACATGAAAAAATAAGCATCTCATCTCATTATTCTTTTATTAAAAAATTTTAATAATTATAGTGGTTTAAATATTTATTATAAATTAGTTTAAAATTAGATAATATAGCATTTCAAATTTTGGTATAAATTGACTAAATTTAAAGTTGAATTCATGAAAAAAAGAAATCGAACCAATTTCAAATTTTAGTATAACCGAATTCTAATCCAAATTTTTTATCAATTTTTTACTATAATTTACTTTCTATTTAACCAACATACTTTTGGATTATATTATGCTAGAGTAGAAATCCTATTTACTTGAATAAGGTTAAAAAAATATTATTTAAGTCAATTTGGTTAGTTTAGTCAAGTTTTCTCATTTATTTAGGGTTAAATAGTTTGAGTTTAAAATTTCTAACCCTATTCCCTATTTGTGTATATAGTTTATATTCAAATAAAAATAATATTACATCGTATTTAAATCATTTTCACACTTGTATTTAAAATTTAAAATATTTAGGGTGAATTTAAGTTTAAAAAAAGAAATTAAATCAATTTTAAGTTTTAGCCAGAGTTTTGATACAATGAATTATAATCTACATTTTTCTAACCATTTTTTACTATAATTTTCTTTCTACTTAATGGACACCCCTTTTGTTGTCTTACGTGAGACTTGTCGAGCAGAAACCCTATTTACTTGGATTAGGTTAAGAAAATGTGATTTAAATTTAGTTACTTTGATTGAAGCTTTCATTTAATTTGGGTTAAAGTTTAAAATTAGTAATCTTATTTGTTTATATAATATATATTCAAATAAAAATAACATTGAATTGGCTTTATGCCATTTTTGGAGTTTAAAATTTGAGAACTTATTCATATAATTAGTTTGCATACGAATAAAATAGTAAGTTTACACACTACTCTATTATTGGTTTGATAGAATATGATTGAAGTGATTGGATGGGATTAAACAATTTGATTCTACAATTTAAATATTTTAATTAGAATTTAATTGATTATAATGGGTTGAAATTTCTCGCTTTACTTTAAAATTTGAGAAATTTTATTTAATTTATTTGTATTTGAATTAAATAAATTATGCAACATGATTTATAATTTCATAATATATAATTATACAACATGTACTCTCATAATTTTTAATTACATAATATGTAGTTTCATAATATCTAATTATATATTAGATGGCCACAGGTTATATAGCTAATTATATAATATTGACAAGTAATCTTACTTGATGATGAAATAAAATATACAATAAGAGAGATTATCGAATATGTTTTTAAATAATATGATATTTACTCTTAATATTATTATATTAGAGTTCCTAATATTGTTTAAAAATTAAATGTTATAATTATATTTAATTAAAATATATAAATATTAAATATATAGTATTACCAAAAAATTAAGTTCTCCATTTTTTGCCTTTAAACGCTTGATTTTTTGTCGTCTCTCCCTCCAACGTTCACGAGTCCATCCTCTCTCTCCTCTCTTCTTTCAACACAGGCAAAAAAAGCCTTTCAGAGGAGGAAGAAGAGAGTTGTAATGGCGAAAACGACAACGACACACGGAAGGAGTTCTTGTGATGATGATGGACAACAAAGAATGAGTTGGATGTTCTGATTTGTGAAGATCTTGCCTGTGTGTGTGTGCGCGCGCGCATGGCGTTGGCTCATCGGGCATGGTCGTCTTTTGGCTTCAAAGATCCGTCTCTCATCAAGTTGATGCTCAGGTTGTTGAACCGGTCTCTCGAGTACTGCCTCGACGCTTTCCTCCAGTCGGTGCCTGCCTTCATCATCGTAGCAAACTCGTCGTAGCTTATTCGCCCGTCCTGCAAGTTTCAAAATGATTCATATGCAGAATGCAAGAGTTTCTTCAGGGGAAGCAGAGACTCATTTGAGAAGAATGATTATGATTAGATCTGAACCTTGTCGACATCCACGTCCTGCATGACCGCCCTGACGACCTCTTCCCTCATGTCAACTTCATCAGTTAAAGCATCCCTCAGCTCCTCCATCTCTATGTATCCACTCTTATCTTTGTCAAAAAATTCAAAGGCCTTCCTTAGATGTTCATCGTTGTCCATCTTTTTCAGATGAATGCCGATGGCCACGAACTCCTTGTAGTTGAGATATCCGTCCCCATCAACGTCACCCTGTGATAAAAAAGCAATAGAACCAGAATAATCTGGAGCTCATTTTTTGAGTTTTATCTCAGATTTATGTCAAACTTACAGCTTCCATCATAATCTGGAGCTCATTTTTTGAGTTTCATCTCAGATTTATGTCAAACTTACAGCTTCCATCATAATCTGGAGCTCAGATTCTGGGACCTGATGCCCAAGTTTGTGCAGACCAACCCGTAGCTCATCAAGGTTTACCTTGCCCTTATGGTTTTTGTCCATCACATCGAACCCCTCTTTTAAGCCAGCAGCTTCTTCCACAGACAAATGCTCAGCAATCACCTGTTAGTTTAAGTTTCACGGGTTTAGAACCAAGCAATCTTTGCTGCAACGGAAGATGGCAATCTTATGGAAGATCATTCATTACCTTAAGGGCTCTCTTCTTGAGCTTGTTCATAACAGAGAACTGCTTCAGTCTGGCCCTGACACTTTCACCCAGAGAAACATTGGGAGCCTTCTTAGCATTCTGCACCCACGGGTGATCTGCAATTATACATAATCAGCATTCTGCACCCAAGAAATTCCCAGTACAGATGATATCAGGACATGCTGCTACCTAGCACCCCCTGAGCAGTGAGGCGTTTTTTAGGATCAGGTTCAAGCATCTTCTTCACAAGGTCCTTTGCATTATCTGAAACCTTGGGCCAAGGGTCCCTCTTGAAGTTGACAACAGATCTGATGATAGCCTTGGCAATTCCTTGCTCGGTTTCTGCAGGATTTAAGAACTTCATACTGATTGACCACTTTGTTGGTATTAAGATGATTCTACCGAGGAAGAAGCAATAGAGAGAAGCACAACAAACCTGCCCAAAAGGGGGGGACTCCACAAAGCAATATGTAGAGGATGACACCAGCACTCCAGACATCTATCTCTGGTCCATAATGTCTCTTGAGCACCTCAGGTGCCATGTAGTAAGGACTACCGACTATCTCAGAAAATTTGTCACCTGCAATGAACGGAAAAACTGCTTCAGTTTTTGTGATAGAAGGTATAATGGAAAACAATATACCCGAATTGGGTATTTTTTCTTATCGGTCGAGAGAATGTATTCCGACCTGTATGCGTTGGTACCCGTGTATAATTAAAAGCCTTAAATAATGTAATCTTTCCACGGGGACGGAGTATTATTATGCCCGAAAGCTTACCAGGTTTAAAGAACATCGACAGGCCAAAATCGATTGTCTTCAGATCCGCCGTCTCCTTCTTGTTTGAAAACAAGAAGTTCTCGGGCTTGAGATCCCGATGCATCACCCCGTGGTTGTGGCAAACCTGCAGCAGCCCAATATCGCTGATGAAAATGCAGATAGATACCTGCAGCAGCATAGAACACACAAGAGGAACTTGTTCAGGTACCTGGATGACCTCGACGATGGTCTTTATAACGGTGGCGGCAGCACGCTCGGTGTAATGACCTCTGGTGACGATCCGGTCGAAGAGTTCACCACCCTTACAGAGTTCCATGACCAAGTGGACAGCTTTGCCATCCTCATAAGTGCCCTTCAAGCTGACGATGTTGGGGTGCTTGGGCAAGTGCTTCATGATCTCCACCTCCCTCCTCACATCTTCAATATCCACGACCGTCCTCAGCTTCTTCTTCAGTATGGACTTGCATGCAAACTTCTCCCGCGTCTCCTTGTCCGTGCAGAGGTACGTCGTCCCAAACTCGCCCCTCCCGAGCTCCCGACCGAGCTCGTACCGGACTTTGATGTCCCTTCCGGTCGGGTCGTGGAGCACCGATGGGGCGTGCTTCTGCTTGTGCCCTCCATTTACGCTGTGGTTGTGGTGAACCGGGTTCTGCTTCTTCTTTCCGGCCTTCTTCGGGACATCGCTGGCCTTCTTCGGGACATCGCCGGCCGTCTTCGGGACACCGCAGCAGTTCCCCATGAATCAGAACCGCCAATCTCTGCAGATCCGAACGAGATCTTTCACGACGAAACGATGGAGAAGGAGATCGGGCTGGCGAGAGGAATATCGAATTCGAGGGTGGGTGTATGCATGTGATTGGTTAAAAGCAATATGCTCGATGAGGCATGACATACATACTGCAACTCCGAGAACGTATTGGATTCAGGGAGGAATTTAAAGAAGGAAGAAAGGGGAGAGGAAGGATGATGTCGCCATAGCCGGTGGGGGCCTCCACCATTGATGAAATGAAATCGGAGAGGAAGGTCGAAAGCTCCTCTTCTCTCAGAAGACCTCTCTCATTCCCTCCTCTCCCCCCCTCACCTCATGGCCTTTCCTCGTCCTTTTACCTTTGCTATGGCTCTCTCTCTCCCTCTCTCTAATATCAAAATGGGGTTGGCTTTGAAGTTGAAGGGAGGAAGGGAGAGAAATAGAGAGAGATGATATATTGATTCCCTAAATTGCCCCAAGATATCAAATAAGTAAGCTGTGCGTAAGTTGGTATCTTCTTTCTAGGTACAAAATAAGGCACGGCAATCTCCTACCATCAATTTAAAATTGGTAGATCACAATTGGTAATATGTGATGGCCGGGTAAAAACTAGCTGCAAATCTACTTAAATTATATATATATATATATAAATTGATAAATGGTGTTAAGCCCTTTTTTTTTTTTATAAAGTCTATGCAGTCTTCTAAAATATGGATGACAGAAAAATATTGTTAGTCATGCATGCATGGATGGGGTCCTAATTCTTCTTTAGAACAATTTGACATGGGTATCTGCATGCCTTAAATGGGATGGATCTTCCCAACCCACAATACAAACAAGTCTTTGGATCCAGAAGAGAAGAATTTCTAGATGGGTATCTGCATGCCTTAAATGGGATGGATCCTCTGAGCCAGCATACATGAGATCATCCATCCGGTATTCAAGGAAAAAGCATGTAATGAATAGAAAGGATTGGGGCAGATTTAAAAGTCCCCAGTCTGAAGGGGAAGAATGGACTTACTATATATGATCAGCAGCAAGAATGCATTGTTTGTTTGTCCACTACATGCCTAAGTAGTGATGCTGAATGGGAACAAAACTTCCAAACATAATTTTCTATACCCAAGTAGAATGGTTCAGTTGGGAGGAGGCTATAAAAAGATTTCAGCCCGTCTGAGCAGTCAAAATTTTTTACCTCGTCTTCTTAGCCGAGAGCTTCGGGTTTTTGCACATCCGGATGCTCGATGGAGTGATCTCCACCAGTTCATCTTCCTGAATATACTCTATGCAGTCATCTAAGCTGTAGTCCAATGGGGTGTCGAGGACCACTGCAAAGCATCATAGACCAGTAGTACATTAGATGCATGGCAGAGGAAAGTCACTTGCTGTTGAATTGTGCATGTTGGGAAGTTATGCTTCCACCATGCAGTCACCTCCTCTACATTTCTAAAAGCTCGATAGGCCATGCAAAATTGGAAGAAGATTTTTCAAGAGCTGATGAATAGGGGTCCGTTCTCACCTGTTTGTTCCTTGTTGGAACGTACATTTGTGGCAGCTTTCTTCTTGCACACATTCAGGGATAAGTCCCCAGGCCGTTGATGAATGCCTACAATTTGTCCTTTATAGACATCCACTCCAGGACCAATAAACATTTGCCCCCTCTCCTGTGAACTGAATAGAGCATAAGAGGTACTTGTTCCTTCCTCAAAAGCAACCTGAGATGCGAGTTTAAAGGCCTCAGTTTCAAGCAATTTCTGTATAATTAGTATACAATTTCACAAGCGAAACTTACCAGTGAGCCCTGATCCCTGGTACTAATATCGCCTGCCCACGGTCCATAGCTATCAAAGATTGTGTTGAGAATAGCTGTGCCTCGAGAAGCAGTTAAGATTGCATTCCGCAATCCCAGAAGACCACGTGTTGGGATCTTATATTTCAGCAAGGTTGTTCCCTCCGATCTAGCACAAGTAGAATTACCGGAATGTGAGCTATGAAGGTTACTTCACTAAAATGAAATATGAAAGAATTAATTCTAATAACCTATCATATATCTACCAGAGCAGAAAGCTCCTAAAGTGAAATTAATATACAAAGCATGGAATTACTATAGGAAAATTCATGGGAAGGCTGCCAGCAAAGAGAAAAAATCTATCAGAATTTCAACACATCAGCTCATTGTGCTTGCAACAATATTTGTCTAGATACATGTAAAAAAAAGCTTTAAAGGATGTAGATTCTTCACATTCAATATAGAAGAAAAAAACAGAGGAGATGAATAATGTAACACACCCAACTCCCTGCATATCAAACATCTGCCCACGCCTCCTCCCAAGAAGTTCAACCACAGCTCCCATGTGTTCTTCTGGCACCTCCACTGTTGCTATCTGGCACAATTGTATTTTAAGATCAATTACCATCTAATGTGTTACTATGTCGATTTAACCACCCTCGTTTCTAGGAATAAAGAGAAAGAGATGTATGAAGCAGAATCACCTCATATGGCTCTAGCAACTTGTCATCAACCCTTTTGTTGATAACCTTTGGGGGACCCACCATAAACTCATATCCTTCTCTCCGCCTGATACAAGAGAATGAGCAAAAAAAAGTATGTGCATATACAAGTAAAGAAAGTGAAGAAAGGGCTGAGCTTACATATTTTCGATTAGTATGGTGATATGCAAAGTACCACGCCCACTAACAATGAATGTATCAGCAGTTTCACCATCTTCTACTTTCATGGCCAGGTTACGTTCAAGTTCACGATACAATCTATCACGTAAGTTGCGACTCGTAACATATTTTCCCTGCATCGAATAAGTACCACACGACAATTTAGAATTTAGCATCCTTAAGCTTCTGTGAAAATAAAAAAATTGCAGAATGATATGATAAGAATCCTGAGTAAAAATTCAACCCAATCATCAAATCAGACAGGAACTTGTCCCTATCTATCTACAGAAATGCTAAATCTTTACTCCCTAAGATTTGCTTTCATATGTGGATTCTTCTTCATTTAGAGAGTGGGCAATCAGCAATGTAATAAAAGGAACTGGTTAAAGGAAATTCTCTATGAAGCACGTACCACACGCCCAACAAAAGGTGATGTGTTAATAGAAAATGACATTTTGACTGTTGGTTCTTCCACCCTAATGGCAGGCAATGGTTTTCCAGATGCTTTATCAGCAATTGTCTCTCCAATCTGCAGGCACACATATAGCTCATAATTTACTTTGAAGGGCAAAGATATTCTGGTAAACAGTTAAAAAACAAGAATACCTGAATGTCATCGATTCCACAAACCGCACAAATATCACCAGCTTCCACGCTTTCTACAGGAACTCTACTAAATTTTTCGTAAACAAAAAGCTCACTGATTCTGGAAAATCTGCATGAGTCTTCTGAAGTGCAAACCTGGAAATCACAAACGAATTTTGATCATGCTTTATTGTGTTTTTATATAGACATATATCTAATAGACATCTATTAGGTGAAGGAATAGACATCTATCTAATTCAATCCCTTATTGTGTTTTTATATAGATAGATGATTAGCTTTCATAATATTCAGGCCAACTACTTAAAATTACGGCAAGTTAATACAAGGCTGCGAATAAAAAATTGAGAATCAACTAATGATACACACTACACTCCACCACCTCCAAAACAGAAGATTTCAGTTAGAATTTGCTCTGGCAAGTATATAGTCTACCAGCGAATTTTGATCATGCTTACCCTAACATCCAGCCCTTTCCTCAAAACACCAGCATGCAAGCGCCCTATAGCTATCCGTCCTTTATGCTCATCGTACTCAATGTTTGTGGCCTGACCAGCACATAAACAGATTGTTATTAATCACTACTATTACTGAACTATATCCGAATGATCCACTATTATAGTGCAAGCAACTGCTACATTTTGCCTCAATTTAGATAACAGAATGAAGATTTGTTGCCTGTAACAAAATTGAATGAAGAAACACTAACAAGCATTTGCAGTGCACCATCTTTGTCAATCTTTGGTCCAGGTATGCATCTGATTATGGACTCAAAAAGGGGCCCAAGGTCATCTGCCAGATTATCAGGAGAAAGTCCAGCTTTTCCTTTGATTCCACTGGCGTATATAACTTGGAAATCACACTGCACGCACATTGAAGCTCGGGAGAATTAATCCTTAAGTCTTGCGACAATACTTGCTGTGAGACAAGGAGAATGAAAAGCATTACCTGTTCATCTGTTGCATTTAATTCAATGAAGAGTTCGAAAGTGGAGTTGATAACATAATCAGGACGAGCAGATGGTCGATCAATCTTATTGACAACCACAACTACAGCATGACCGAATTCTAGAGCCTTCTTCAAAACAAATCTTGTTTGTGGCATTGGACCCTCAACAGAATCCACCTATAAGGAAATAATTAGAGATGTAGAATTTAAAATCATGAATCTGACAAAGAATGCTACCAGCTGAGCAGTAGTGTGCACAAAACATATCTAGCCATCAATTGTACAAATTTTACAACTCACACCACC
This sequence comes from Trapa incisa, assembly GCA_030064435.1. Lineage (NCBI taxonomy): Eukaryota > Viridiplantae > Streptophyta > Magnoliopsida > Myrtales > Lythraceae > Trapa > Trapa incisa. The sequence goes on along the minus strand of CM057784.1, from coordinate 6,741,430 downwards.
CAATTAAAAAGGGCCATTTAAAAGTAATGATGAAAACATTTGTGTGGAAACTTACCACTAGGAGCACCCCTTCAACCATGTTAAGGATGCGCTCCACTTCACCTCCAAAGTCAGAGTGTCCTGGAGTATCTATTATATTAATCTTTGTATCTTTGTAATTAATGGAGGTGTTTTTGCTGAGTATTGTAATCCCCCTCTCACGTTCAATATCATTTGAGTCCATTATCCTTTCCTGTACAAATTGGTTATCCCGGAAGACCTGCACCAGTGGATTAGAATGCCCTCCATTAGAATGATGTTTGCAGGCAAGTAATAAATTTACATAGCAATTGCTAAAAGAACAAAATGATGCTTTCTCTCCATATGAGGTGTTAGAAAGCAACCTTAGCCTGCTTCAGCATTGCATCTACCAGTGTAGTCTTCCCATGGTCGACATGAGCTACAATGGCTATATTCCTAATGTCGCTTCTCCTCTTCAACCCGCTCTTCTTCTCTAGGAAACCACACAAACATCAAGCCAGTAAACAACAGAATGGGCGATTATTCACCGAGAAACAAGAATTGCCAGTTTAAGCAGATTAACTCTGCGCTCTTCATACAAACAGGTTCATCATGGATTGAAATCAAATTAAAAATGATACAGGATTGGACATGATCTTTAATTACCAGGAACAGCCTCTGTGGCCTGAGCAGCAGAACATCTGAACGTTCCATGAACCGAACTCTTGGAGTGGCGCAACCTGAGACTCGTCTTGTAGATTACAGAAGGTGGTGACAGGCTGGCGCCGAGAAGCTGCTTCGGGAAACGAGGAGTGCAGCTAGTCCTCGCAAGGCCAGAGCTAGGGCTGGGCCTCAACATGGAGGCCGAAGAGCTGTGGAAGCCAAGAGCCATCTCCATAGCTCCCTCACTCTCAGCTCTCTCTTCCCCTTGGTCTCAGCCACACCAGCAGAACTGTGGAGGAGGAGAAGATAGCAGAGGAAGAAAAGGGAATTTTGCTAATTAGGCCCATTGAAGCAAGCCACAGGATTAGCCCCGTAGATTTGGTCGACGGCCCATAGCTTTCCACGTCACCGAGTGGAGTCCAGGTGATGACGTGGACATTGCTATTATGTGGTGTTGATTTTGTGGTCTCCTTTTGATCAGATTTTTGGGGTCAGCAGCTTACGAGGGTTCCTTCTTCTTTTTATCTTCTTTTCCTTGCTTAATTATTGTTTTTTAGATCTATATCACTCCTTCTAGGGTTGTCATGCCAGTGTATCATGTTCCAGTCCTATACTCCTTTCTTATTTATGGCCAATGCACTAGTTATAAAAATCCAACACTAGAATCAATCAATAAAGTTATTAAATATAAAATAAATTATGATCACATCATATAATAATACATGAAATAGAACCGATATATTTTAAAATAGGTGTAAAAAAGTGATAGATACTATTGTATTAAATAGATTTTTTTTAAAATATTATGATTATATTTGAATGTTATAATAGTTAACCATACAATTTTTTATAAAATAAATCATACCCGGTAAATAATAACAAGTTAAAGGTGAATTTCATACATATTACTTAGGTAAATACTTGAAATAACTCGAATGCAATAATTTTTTATTAGAATTGTTATTCTATATGAATTTCTTATATATTTTATAATTATATTATTTTGAATAAAATTTTTGAAGTGAATGTAAACTTACTTTATATTTTGAGAATTTTGGTACACTAGAATTTATAATAATGATGATATCCACATTTCTATTCAAGAGAGGGCATAATCCCATTTTAGGACTTATGGTGCAAATTCTCTTTGTCCAGTTAGTGCTATATATATATATAGATATATGTATGTATAATAAAATAGACATACAGTATATCCCATGAAATTTCTACCTTAATATGTATGATATTTGACGAGATGCTTTTTGCCTCTAAAAGAAGGGTTTTTTGGATGGAGCTCTGCCGACAGCTCTCATGAGGTTGGCCACTTCGAGGATGTCGGCCACCTTCGTCCCCCGCTTTGCCTCCGACGAAGCCCTCCTCTCCTCGGCCTTCCTGTGAGCCTTTGCCATGTGGTTCTGCATCTTCTCCACTGCTCTTGCCCTCTTCTCCTCCAGCTTTCTCTGCATATATATATTCAATCACATGGCACCCAAAACCCAGAAAAACCATTAGATAATATATATATATATATATATAATAATAATAATATCAAAATTAGTGAATTAATCCAATGGAAAATATGACTCAATGGGCATTCAATGCACCCACCAAGATATATATTCCCTATGACTAAACCTAAGGTTGTCACTCACCCATGACCATGATAGAAGGGGAATCCGGATATGCCACACAAAACACGTCACTTGTTCATGGCAGATGGACTTCAATTAAAATTAATAATTGACCACTTTTGTGTAAATGTAAGGCATGCATGAGAAAGGTTAAACCCATGTCAATTACCTCAACTTTCTTCATCCGAGATGAGGCCTTCTGGATCTGCTCACTCTCCCAACCGTTGATGATGGCGTCCTCCCTCTTGAAACGGTTGTTGATCTTGGCGATCTTTGCGTTCTGCCAGGCGTTGATCTTCGACTCCACCTCCTCCTTCTTCACCCTCTGCACGGAGCTCGCCTCCGGGATGTGAGCACTTGAGGAGGTTACCGCTGCACCATCTTATGGAATATTCAGAACCCATCTAGACGTACCGAAGAAGAAGGAGAAGATGGTTCTTTCGGGCTCTCCTACCTGCACTTCCATGCGAGATCATCGGGTCCTGATTAGGGTTACTGTCGGGGACGATGGCTAAGGGGTTAGTTTCCTCCTCGGGGAAATGATCATGATCATGATTAACATCCTCCTCGCCGATGCTCCCTAGATGGTTGTTTCCGTCCCCCGTTTCCGCCCCGTCAGCCATGTCGGAGGTGTTACGGCTGCTGTCTCCGATAGCCGACCCGGCTATAACAAGAGCGCTGAACTCGCGGCTCATGGTGGTGAAGTTCTCGCTGCTGGCCACCGATATGGAGGACGACCGCTGGCTGCTCGTCTCCCACGTATCTCTCCGGCGTCCTGGCGGCGTCAGAGGGTAGATGTCCCTGAAGGGTTCATCAGCCTCGAGGCGGTGAACTGCTTCGGTGGCACGGCCACTGCTGATGGGCCTCTGATCATTCAACATAGCAGCTGAAAGGATTAAGAGTTTAGGGTTTGAGTTCGGGTATATGAAGCAGAGAGAAAGCATATATATGAAAGGACACAACACAAGCCACATGTACGGACAGTGACCAGTGAAGAAGAGACAAAAAAAAATTCAGGATGCTGGTAAGGCGTTGATATAGGGCCATGGTAGGATGAAGGAATAAGAAATAAGAGGGGCGGGTTTGTAAATATTTTGTTGGGTTAATTAATCATGCCATGATCTTTCTAGATATGTTGATTAGTATCTAGTTTTGGTCAATTTGATTCATTTTTACCCTCTACCATCTACACTTTCCTTGTGCCTATATTTTGCACATGAAGATGGGAACTATCTTCAGTGTACAGGAAAAAAAGTAGCTGGTCATCCATCCATGCAATAATTGATTGGATCTAAGTGAGCGCTACTACTAATTACTATTACTAGAGAACATAAATCTAATATGTTCGTATAAAATAATGTATACATTATTATTACTAAATAAGTACATAAATCTACTATTTTTGTCTGAAATAAGGTATTTTATAACAATAATAGTTATTCTCTATTTTTACTTAAAAATGAGTAGTTTCAAGTAGTGTAACTTTTTTAAAATTATAAATTGATAATATTTTTCTATTTTATCGAAAATTCACATTTAACATTTTTATAATTATTGTATATAATTTTAAACTAATAATTATTTTAAACTATTAATCAATAACTATATACGATTATTATTGTTTGATATCAAACAAATTAAATAATTATTTTAATTTAAATATTTTTCTTACATACTCATTCGCGTTTCTAATATAGCGTTGAATATGATTGTAAGCCTAATAAGACTAATATATATTTAAAAATAATAATTATAAATAATGTAATATTTTTATATTTATAAATATACGATAATTTTATAATTTTCTATCTTATACTGAATAATATTATCAACAATTGGTTTAACTAGTCTCTGATTTATTTTTTGGGTTTCTTGCGGTGGTGGTAGCAGTTGCATTATGGAGAAGATAGCAAAAAAAAAATACACAATCTCCTGCTCAAGCTCAACTTTTAGCGAACCTTTTCTCCTGGATCTACTCCACGTGTCCTAGCTCAGGACCGTTGATGATATTATGGGTGCCGGTGCGGGTGGTCCTCCGTAGCCCCCACCCTATTCCCCTGCGTCCAGAAACGTCCCCCTTGGCCTTGTTCCACGCTATGGGAACATGATTTTTATCCCACCCGGAAAATAAAAATAAAAATATATATATGTCCACGTGGTTGGTTGATAAGCTTCGGGACCAGGTCACAGTGACTACCTGCCCAATCGCTGCGCTCCGAAGCCGTTAAATCGATGGAGGGCTGACACGTGTACTCCATCCCACCTCCTATAATAAAAAAATTTAATTATAAAGATACCTATAAACTTAGGGTAGGGTCGGCTTTCTAGAATCATCTGCGGAAGGGAAGGGCGGACAAACAGACCCTTAAGGAAAGGGGTCCTAACCCTATCAACGTCTCATCTCATGGGTGAGTGCATCCCATTTGGACTTTTGTTTGAAGGGAATCAATCCTACCTAAAGCCACAATGTTTAAGAAACATGTTCCTAGATCTGTGATGGTTGGTTGGGAATGGCCCATATACATATATATATATATATATATTATCTTATCCTTGAATGATGAGGGCAGTGACATATGTACAGACAAAGATGCTAAAATTCAACATTTCATTTTCCTTGAATAATTACTAAATATAATTAATTTGGGACAAATTACCTATTTATATATTTTATGGGCATTATAGCATCACCACTTGCTTGTACAATTTTGGTCAACCTCGGCGGCTGTGAAAGAAATGAAGAAGCTATGGAGGAAGGAAAAAAAATCCAATTAAAAAAATGAATAAAATCTCAATAATTAATTTAATATTAAATCGAAAAGTCCTCCACGTGTGTACTCAGACACACACTTGACTGGTGTCTATCAATTTACTTTATTTATTATAATTATATTTTAGTCTAATTTCCCAAATGCGCGTAGGCGCGTGATAATATTATCCATGTATATCCGAGCTACCCCTATACTTAGGTATATAGGTCACTAAATATTCTCATTTTTAGGTGCATTCGATATATATATATTTTTTATTTTGAACCAGAGAGAGTTAATATTAAATTAAGTAAAATATTATTATAACTATTCAATCTTTTAATAAAATATAAAATTAATTTATTATCTACTAATAATATTATCTAATATGTACTTATTATAAAATGTATATTTATTTAAAATTATAATATTGATAATAAATTTTATTTAGGAAAATAATATAATACAAATATAATAATTAATTAAAAAACCTATATTCTCTTTTTTTTTTTTTGCGATTTGCACCCGCTCCGTGATTTGACGCCACACTTAACCGGAATTGATGCATTTCTGAAGTCCGACCCCGTGCACTCGATACCACGGAAGACTTACACACCATTGGCCAGCTCCCAAAAGCTCAACCCCAACTCCCTCACACAAGTCACCACCATTTACCTCTTCTGTCATACTTCCTTCTAGATTGTTCGGGCCGAGCGCATGCACGCCTCATGCCACAACGTCCTGCAGACGTGGCGTAGACCTCGCAGTGGACAAGGTGAACTTTTCGGGTAAGACTCGGGCTTTATCGCAGCAGATCCCGGCCTCCGGACAATTGGTGTCCCATGTGGAGTGAATCTATTTGACCTAAAAGCAGAGGTTAAAGTTATTGAGGTGCCCGCTAAATCTGGGTACCCAAGCTTAAATCACCAATATGACCCTGCTACTATTCTTAAATGACTTATTTACCCTCATCCTTAACAGGGCACAATCTGATTGGCTGATGCCAAAAGTAGGTGTGCACTCTGAGTATATCCTGACAATCAACTTAATACAATGTCAGTGCGCCTTTTTTTTTTTTTTTTAATTTCTCAGAAATTAAACATTTCTCTTCTTACTTTTAAAATCTATTAGCTCCCATGGAAGTATCCCGAACATAGATTAGTTGAGTAATTAGTATGGTAATTAGAAGTGTTAACTCGATTCAAATTTGAATTAATTATAATTTAATACAATTAACATCTCTCATATTTCAGATGTAAAGGTACAAACTTTATTTAATTTAATCTATCGGGTCATCAAATAGTTTTGACAATCTCATAGTTGCTGTCATAATCAACATGATTTTATATTGTTTTTGGCAAAAGTAAAGGTGATAAATGGTGATAGTTTTTTTTATTGCCTGCGACTTACAAAGAACATAGGAAGCAGAGATGGAGGAACAAGAACATAGAGCTCCCTCAGTCTTCATCTCATCTTCATCAACTCCTGATCGATCCCAGTTCCATTTATTTGTTTTCTGGTGAAAAGGTTTCCTGCTCTTGAAGAAACTGAGGACATAGTGATTCGTAGTGTTCAACCTTCTTTCTTGATTTTATCTGGAATCCGAATGGACTCAGCAGATCTGTGAGTTCTTGCATTTCCTGAGCTGGGTATAACTGGTAAGATTCGATTTGTCACAAAAAATGCCTGCTGGGATCCTTTTTCACTTTCTCTTAATATTTGATTTGGTGGGTCTTTGTCACATGAAAAGATTTCCCGTCTTGTGATCTTCTATCCATGCTTTTGTTTTTATACATCTCATACATGAGACTGTTTTTTGATCGATCACCCTTCGTGCTGTTATACCTCAGTTCTAGTCTACTTGTCCTAAGCAAGTAGGGTTCTTTACCCGGATTATTGTTCATTTTGTATTTTGTGGGGGGAAGGGGGTTCCTCCTCAGATTCCAATGACTGTATTGAAGCTTCGCTAGCATAGTAGATCATTATTGCGGCTATTGGTTTCTTCTACTTCACCAAGTGCCGTTTTTTTGGTCAAAGGTATATCCTATCGAGCTTGTTGACTTTTCCATGGTATTCTGAGGAATTATTCAAGTCAAACTTCTGGTGGGTATCTGTTTTTTAGGGTGAGGTTCGGCTTTCTTGTGGAATGGGTTTCTTGCTATCTATGTTCTTGGGGGTTTGATTGGGGCGTTTGCTGTATGATATCTGTTGGAAAGATGAGTAAGAAAGGTGCTGAAGATTAATCTATCTACCATAAAGGGGAAATAGCAGATTCATAGCAGTCTCCATGATTTTGTAGTATTTTGGGATATGAAGGTGGTTTAGTCCTTCATTCTCCATCTTGCTATTTTGATCTTGTCATTATTTGTAATCAAGAGCTTCCTGTGAGTACTAAATTTGTGAAGTTTATGTGTACTTTATTACAGGGGGAGGAGTTGCATGTGAGAACCAAGCCTTTCTGTAGAAGCCATGAATCACCTGACTGTTGTGACTGATGATACTTTTGTGAGTTTGCTCGAACTAGCTGCTAACAATGACATTGATGGCTTCAAGCAGTTCATTGAGTGCAACCCGTCCAGTATTGATGAGGTTGGGTTGTGGTATGGCCGAAAGAAGGGGTCGAAGCAGATGGTGAATGAGCTGAGGACTCCTTTAATGGTTGCTGCAACTTATGGAAGCGTTGATGTTATGAAACTCATCCTCTCTGTTTCAGACTGTGATATTAATCAGTCATGTGATCTCAACAAGACAACTGCTCTCCACTGTGCCGCATCAGGTGGAGCTGTGAATGCCATGGAGGCAGTGAAACTGCTTTTAGCTGCAGGTGCTGACCCCCACTTGGCCGATGCCAGTGGCAATCGGCCCGTGGATGTGATTGTTGTTCCCCCAAAGCTACATCAAGTGAGGTATGCCCTTGAAGAGCTCCTATCTGTTGAGGGTTCCATCAAAGAACGAAGTTTGAGCATGTTGGTGGCCACTCCTAACTCGAGTTCTGCTCCCCTCTCCTCATCGCCCGAGGATGGATCTCCTGCTTCTGGCCCTGTTACTTGTATCAAGTCCAAGATAGACGACCTTGCTGCATTTGCTGTGTCGGAGAGAAAAGAATATCCTGTTGATCCGTCTCTCCCTGATATCAAGAACAGCATTTTCTCGACAGACGAGTTCAGGATGTACTCCTTCAAGGTTCGGCCCTGCTCACGGGCCTACTCCCATGACTGGACTGAGTGCCCATTCGTCCATCCGGGTGAGAATGCCCGAAGGCGGGATCCAAGGAAGTACCACTACAGCTGTGTCCCATGTCCCGAGTTTAGGAAGGGGGTGTGCAGGCGTGGTGACATGTGCGAGTATGCCCATGGAGTCTTTGAGTGCTGGCTCCATCCTGCCCAGTACAGGACCCGGCTGTGCAAGGATGGGACAAGCTGTGCAAGGAGGGTCTGCTTCTTTGCACACACGGAGCAGGAGCTACGGCCTTTGTATGTATCTACTGGTTCAGCTGTACCTTCACCTCGCTCAGCAGCGATATCAGGATCTGCAGCAGCTGCTGCAATGGACTTTGCTGCTGCAATGAGCCTCTTACCAGGATCTCCTTCTTCAGTTCCTGTTTTGTCTCCTTCTCCATTTACTCCTCCAATGTCACCTTCTGCAGGCAATGGAATTACCCATTCTTCAGTCCCATGGCAGCAGCAGAATGCTCCTACCCTGCACCTCCCAGGCAGTAATCTGCAGTCAAGTCGGCTGAGATCCTCCCTCAGTGCAAGAGATATCCCAGTGGATGACTTTGACATGATGAATGACTATGATTTACAGCAGCAGCAGCTCTTGAGTGAGTTGTCCGTCCTCTCACTGCCCTCAATGATGGTTAATTCCTTGAACAGGCCAGGGCGATTGAAGACTTTCACTCCATCAAACCTTGACGATCTCTTTTCTGCTGAGAGCTCATCTCCCCGTTATGCTGACCAAGCTTTGTCTTCTGCTGTTTTCTCACCGACTCACAAATCTGCAGTCATAAACCAGTTTCAGCAGCAGCAGCAGAGCATGCTATCTCCTATCAATACATCATTTTCTCCTCAGAACATTGACCATCCTCTCTTGCAATCATCATTTGGTGTTCCTTCATCAGGGAGAATGTCTCCTCGAAACATGGAACCGATCTCTCCAATGGGTTCTCGGGTTTCTGTGCTAGCTCAGCGCGAGAAACAGCACCAACAGTTACGCAGCTTAAGCTCTAGGGAACTTGGATCCAACATGTCTGCTATCATGGGTGGTTCCCCCATGAGTTCTTGGTCTAAATGGGGGAACTCCAATGGGAGACCCGATTGGGCAGTGAGTACTGATGAGGCGGGCAAGCTGCGGAGGTCAAACTCGTTCGAGCTCAACAACAATGGAGGGGAGGAGCCAGATCTCTCCTGGGTCCAGTCACTTGTCAAAGAATCTCCAACTGATCTCAAGGAGAAGCTTTCCCCATCTCACTGTGGGGTTCCACCCGTATCTTCTTCCTCGTCATGCGAGGCACCAAACATAAGCTCCCGCAGCAGCGAGCCCCTTGATCATGCAATGTTAGGAGCATGGCTCGAAAAGATGCAGCTCGATCAACTTGTCACTCAGCAAAATTAGGACAGCCCGCAGACAGAACAAGACGACAATTCCAAGTATTTTGGTACATACTATGACTTTTTTTGAGAAATTTGGGGCCTTGAAAAGAGGTGGAAGGAAGGGGAAAAGACTGGGGAATTCGTTTTAACTAATTCAATTGTATCCCTTACAACAGAAGTTAGACTAAAAAGGATTGGAAAGTCTGTGTTACAAGCAGTAATAGCCCCAGGCTAGAAGTTAGTGTTCAGCTATCTTATTATTCATTAACTATTTCCTTCATCAGTCTCCACTGTATTTTTTATGATGTACTTCCCAAAGCTTTCAGGTTCCTTTGAATATTATGCACTTTTGGATTCATTAACAGCTTATAAGGAAGTGAGAAGAGAATTTGTCATAGGTGCCTTCTATGTTTCACTCTTCTGTGAATGGAATGAGGAAGTGAGGCCTACATTGAGAGATCTCTTCATGTCTTTACTCTGAAACTAATAGGGTCAGTGCCAGTACCTGCTTGGAGAAGTGGAGGGCAGGAGTGATTGATGCTCTTTCCTTGTGAGGCTCTATGATGAAAGTAAAAGGTGATATCTTCTTGTCTCTTGCAGAGATTGAAGGTAGGGTGATAAAGTGGCAATTTTTAAGGCCAGTGGCATGTGGGCCTTCCTCTTCTGCATTCTCCATCTCCACTGCAATGGTAAATGGTGGCAAAAGAGATGGACTTTCATGGGAGGAAGAGGAAGAAAAGCGTGGACTTTGGGGCATGCTTGCTGTACCATCAATCAGCTTGATTGGTGGCCCATTATTGCGGTTTAAATAAGGGATCATAATTGAAGGGTACCCTAAAATTGTGAGGCTTAAATTCAGGATTTGCCCCCAAAAACGGTCTAAATTCAGAAGTGCAAGAAAAAAAAAGAGAAAACCGTGTGCCTGTAGATATTGCCGAAGATTATATTACGTGGCGGATTCTGATTGGGTCAGACTTGGTTTAATGCTGTAGGGCCCTCGTACTGTATTGCTACCGTCTTTCATCCTCCGCATTTAGTGAACGCCGACTGTAATCGGACCAATCCAGAACGATTTCATCTCTCTCTCGATAAGTTTGCAAGTGCGAAGAGACGATATTAATCGCCGGCCACGACGCTATTATGCTTCAGCTGTTCTTCGCGGTGGCTTTCTCGGCGGTGCCTCTGACACTCTACCTGCCGCCTATCCGGAGCCTGAATCTCTTCGTGGTGACGCTGGAGGAGTTTCTTCGGCAGACCGCTCTCTACACTCTTGGAGCCTATCCTCGCGTCCGCCACGCCTGCGTTCGCCTTTTCAACTCCCTAGTCCGCCTCGCAAGGTAGACGACTCGATTCCCTGCCTCCGACGTCGGCTTTCCTGTGTTCGAAGATCTCAGATTCTGATCCCGCTGAGCTATCGCTTCCGGTGATCGTTAATTAAGTTATCGAGCTGTATATTTCTGGCACATGGATATGCTTCTTGGACTTGTTCATAGCTCTCTTGCATCATATCCTTATCTGTGCTTCCTCATCATCAATTGATCCAATCTGTTAACTCATATATTCCGCCATTCCATTTGAGATTTGATTCCAGAGCTGTGTTATCAATTGGACGATCGCAGGATCGGCTATGCAGTTGACTTCTCGGGCTTCGAAGTTCATACATCAAATTATTATCAGTTTGATCGATTATGGTCACAAAACAACTGCAACAAAAGACCAAAGTACGAGTTGCAGATATCAATACCACCTGATAGAGAAGGAGATATCCTCATCGGAGCAGTATTAAGACAATAAACATACAAGATTCTGCCATCAAATTTGTATCACTAGTTGGCAATGCTCATTTCTTCTATTTGGAAATGATGTGTCACTTTCATGAGGAAGAATCTGAGGGCATCTCCGGCTCGTTATTTGTATATGAGGGCATCTCTTCCCGGGCCAACACCAATGTAGTGAATCGGTACTCCGATCAGCTCTTCGATCCTCTCGACGTACTGGCGGGCTGCCTTGGGAAGATCGGAGTAGTTCCTGATGGAAGAAATATCAGTCTGCCAACCCGGCAAAACCTCGTATTCCACCTACAAACATACCGAGCCAGTGAGAATTATATCACCGATGAAATGGTGCATAAGTTAACCAGATAGCTTCATTGTCTCACCTTCAACTGGTCAAGAACACGAAGATCTGCAGGGAACGAGTCGATGGGGGTGCCGTCAAGCTCCCTGTAAGCAACCCCAAGTTGGATATCAGGAAGTTCCGACAAGACGTCGAGTTTGGTGAGGTTCAGAGAAGAAAATCCGTTAATTTGGCAACAGTACTTCAGAGCAACTATATCGAGCCACCCACAACGCCGAGGACGACCGGTAGTTGTCCCGAACTCTTGCCCTGCGAATCTCAGCATATCTCCTCCCTTCCCCAGTATTTCAGTCGGGAAAGGGCCAGAACCGACTCTTGTCGTGTATGCTTTAACCTGTAACATAGTAGGCCACATCCCTTTTTTTCAACTTGAAAACAGGCATCATACCCAAGAAAATGAAACTATCGAGCAGAGAACATCAATATCAATAAGCCCTAGACATCCAGTCCCTAGTTTTCAAGTATACATTTGATTGTCATATTCAATTTCAGGGACTAACTTCTGAAACTAAAATTAGCATTCATAGACTCATTTCATTGGGAGCAATTTGTATGTTGTTTCCAAATATGGCCTATGCATAGGGCAAGCAGCAATTTTTACCATGAACTTTAGTCAAATTCCTACTCAGTAAATTCTACATAAATTCTACTCATTAATCGACCTTTGCACACAGTATGCAATGCTCAGGTTCGTGAAATAAGGCCAACCCTGAATAATTTTTCCTTTTGCCTAATATTTTCATTGAATGACAATAACAATAAAAATAAGGATATTCTAAGCATTTAACAGAAATTCAGTGTAAAGTTCTTATTTTATAAAGTGTAAAATTGAATCAGTTTTCTAAATTTATAGTACACTATCAGACAGCAAGATCCAAGTAGAGACAGCAATGAAAATCGAGGTAAACTACAAAATGAGTCAGATGCACTTACAACTCCAATGAGATCGCCAAGAACTCGAGGAGCAATGCCAAGTCCAGTGCAGATCCCACCAGCTGATGGACTAGAGGATGTTACGAAGGGATAGGTTCCAAAATCAATATCCAGCATGGTTGCTTGGCCACCTTCGACCAATATTTTCTTCTTCTGAGCAATGGACTGGTTCATCACATGCACGGTATCAACAATGAACGGCTCCAGCCTCTCAGCAAACCTCTTGTACCTCTCAACTTCTTCCTTGAGCATGTCGGGCCCATACTTGAAACCTTGGAACCTTGATGCTGCATCTGATAAGAGAAGATCAAGCTTGTGTGGAAAAGTATCCATGTGCCTAAGGTCGCTCACTCTGATACCATTCCGAATCATCTTGCTAGAGTAACAGGGTCCGATTCCTCTCTTGGTTGTCCCGATGAAAGACTTAGCCAGCTCGGCTTCCCGAAGGCCATCCACTACTTGGTGGAAGTCGAACAATAGGTGGGCCCTGTCAGACACCAGGATCCTTCCTTTGCAAGAGACGCCATTAGCCTCAAGGCCATCAATCTCTTTAAAAAGCCCAGGAAGATGCACCACAACTCCATTTCCAATAACACACACAGTGCCCTCGTTGAGGATTCCTGATGGCACGAGGTGAAGGGCGAACTTCTTGCCCTCTGAATTGTAGATGGTATGGCCAGCGTTAGCCCCACCCTGACATCAAACCAGAGATTCTGTCAGCTGGGCTGCCGATTCCAGAAGAAGTTGATACGCCCGACAAGACCCCCACGATACCAATAAACCAATTCATCTCCTGTCTTTCACAGACTCAGTACCATGTTAAAGCATCAAACTTTCTATCAGGAAAATTAAAAATCGGCCGTAAAATAAGGTAAAATGCGACATATAAAAGCTAATTAAGAATTGAGATCATCAAAGGAACAACAGATAAAAATAGGCACCTGACAACGAGCGACGATGTCGAAATGCTGGGCCAAGATGTCGACGAGCTTACCCTTTCCCTCATCGCCCCACTGACAACCAAGCACGCCCGAGACCTGACTGAGGGAATCGATTCGTCCCAGCCCCTGAACCGCCGCGGGCACGGAGGCCACGCTCAGTGGCGCAGAGGATGCGGAGGGCTTGATGGAGCAGGCGACCATGAACGGCCGACGAACGGACGAGTGGAGAGGGCGGTTGAACAGGAGTCCCCTCCGTTGAGGGGACATTATCTGATTGGAGTCAAGGGTGAGAGAGGCCATGATCATGGCGGGACTAGAGAAGGAGAGTGGAGAAGGGTTTTGGTACAGTCGGAACGGGAGGAGGAGAAGACTTCGCTGGCTTTTTTTGGCGGCCGGCAACAGCAGAATCTGACGCTATCCATTTTCCTTTATTTTAATAATATAAAATATTTAAATCAATTTTTAATGAAATATTTATTTATTCAAAAAATAAATAAAATATTTATATTTAAATTAAATAATTACTCTCACCTCTGTGCCTCCGCAGGCAGATCCTCTGATCCTCCCAAGCGCCTTCTTCTCAAATCCCTTCCAAATCCATCAACTCCAAACATTATTACCGGAAATGGCGTGTTTTCTCCTTCTCCTTCTCATCGTCGACGTCTACGGTGAGCTGATGGATTTCAGCAGCGCCTTTCCGATCTCCCATTGCCGACGGAGCTCCGCTATTCTCCCCGCGCGAGTATTAGGGCCAATGGCGATTGCAGCGGCAGCTATTATCGTCCCTCTCCGTCAATTCTTCTTCGTGCCTGACCTATTCGTGAATCTCTTCCAGGTACACTCTCATCTTTTAGCCCATCGCTAGTATCGGACGCCTGTTTCTGATTCATCTGCCGTTCTGATTGAGTATGATGATTTGCTCTTTTCGCCGCCGAAAGTTCATTAGAATTATTAGTTCGGAGCCACTTCGCTTCGCGAATCGCGATGTTCAATGGCGGGATTCCATGTTTCTCACCTGACATGACCCAGGAGATAATGGGCTTTTATCTGGGGAGCCTATATCGTTCTAGGCCCATTAGCTACTCCACTTGTATTTATTGGGCCACCGAATGGGCCTACATGCCACCACGGCCCATGGAACGGGCCTTGACTGGGCCTATTATCAGTGGCCACCATGTGGTTGAAGGCAAGTGCATCTGCGAGTGCACCTCCCAGTTGACCCCATGACCTTGCAAGTTCATGGCAATAGATAAAGGAAACCTCACAGAAAGTCGGCATTTTACCGTTTTCATCATCAGTGCATCTGCGACTTTCTGGTGAGGTCTTGATCATTGATGATTCATGATAGTGCCTACGAGATTTCGGACTTTATACCGAAGGAAAGGTAGGGAATTGAATTGAGGTTGTTGGGGTTCAGTGGTAGGCATCCAACCACTATAAATCTCTTCAAGGTAGACAAGAGCATGATGCACAGATAAATGAGGCCAAGCAATAGGTGGCCTAACAAAACTTCAAGAGGAAACAGACTTGCATGGGAACAAAATCGAGAACTTTCAACATTTATATTTTGACATCACACCCATAATCGATCAGATTTTGAGGCTAAAATAAAAAATAGTATAATATTATGGGAATAAAAAAATAACCATTTTATATTTCTCAAAAATAATAATTGGTCCAATTTGTGATTTTTAGCTGGTTGACTGAGTTTTCTTTCCTTTCTAGTTCAGATGGAGCTTCGGCTGGCATGGGAAACGGCCGTCTCTCCTTCTTCCTTTCATCGTCCGCATTTATGGTGATCTGATTTTGATGGATCTCAGCGGTGACCCCTCACACGGCTCGTTGACGAAGATCCTCTAGTCTCTCCTCATTACTTCAAAACATTTCCCACCGACCGCGCCACGTCTCCTTCCTCTTTCCGTGAAGCTCGTCGGTCCTTTCGCCGTGTGGGTGTGGGGGCAATGGCGATTGCAGCTGCAGCTGTCATCGTCCCTCTCGGTCTACTCTTCTTCATATCTGGACTCTCCGTGAATCTCTTACAGGTATTCAGCTCGTTCGGATTTCTCGATTATTGGGCACGTTTTTTTATTGATTTGTGGAGGATTTGTCTGGTTGAGTAGAGTCGCTAGCTGTTAAGCTGCTTAAAGTTTATTCATTTGGGGGTGTTATTGGTTCACGGTTTCTTTGCTTTGCAATTTTTCTTTTGGGGTTTTTCATTTTCTTATCGGTAGAACGACCATGCTATAAGGTGTTGGGGTCAGTAGGGTGAGCTGTGGAACTGCTGTGGTAAACGTCTACTATTTATCCATTTAAAAGGAAATGCTAGCAGTGAGAGATGAATATCGGTGATCCTCTATATGCTTTCTGACCAACTCTTCATTCTCGTGTGCATAGTGTTTGTTTGGATGAGCTTCTTGTTGAAAATAACGCCTTGTTTTTCACACAATACGCTCTGTTTAATTACCAATGATGGGCATGCTTGGGCTTGATCATATTGGATTTAAGAAAACGATACTTTTGAGGTTACTGTTGTATTGGCTTTAAGAATTTACTGGAAGCTTCTTAATAGTCATCTCTCTCAGAATTCGAAGCCTGGAAATTGATTGAAGTGAAACTCAATTTCTAGCTTTTTCTTAAAATCTTTGTTCTATCCTTAATAATCCTCTTCTCTTCCCCACATGTCTCTGTTCACTTCCATTAACCCCAGTGTAAGCATTGGTCTAATTTCAATAGTTTGGTAGAGACAGCACATAGTAAGGTAGGATAGCGGAGGGATGTGAAAAGAGAGAAGAACTGAGCCCGCCTAAGATGGAAAAAATAGAAGAAGCTAGAGATGATGATAATTTTGGAGGAGCTTACTGACAAATAAAGTACGGATCTGAAGAATGTTGGTGGTGGAGAGCATAAAAGGGTTTTATCTCATCTCGTTTTCAGTATCCCGTAAAAGCATACCCTTTTTATTTTTTTCAGCACACCGTGCTTTGAACCCAAATACTGTAACCTACAATGGAAGTGAACATATTAGTAACAAATCCATCTTCAACAAGGTCCAATGGGTCATTGGTTGCTATTTGTTTTCTTGGGCTCACTTCCTTGTGGTCAAATTAGTAAAAGCCATATTTTTCAACAGTTTTTTAGTGGTTAGCTAGGGGTCAGTACAGTCTTACTAGAGCTAGAAACACTACTATTGATAGTGTTTGCTGAATCAGTCATGCTTATATGTGGAAACATAGAAGTTGCTTATCCGATCATGTGTTTTCTTCTAGAAGGAGATTTCACCAATTGGACATATTGCTTGGAAGTATATGCATCTGTTGTTTTGGATGGTTAACTTCATCTTAATTAGTAGATCATCCTTTTGACTTCTCTTGATGCTTCCTTTTGTTTGACTTTTACAGGTATTTTTTTTTGTCCTTATTAGGCCTCTATCTAATAGCACCTACAGAAGAATAAATAGAGTGGTGGCAGAACTGCTTTGGCTGGAGCTAGTATGGCTAATTGATTGGTGGGCTGGTGTCAAGGTTAGCAATAACATTCTCTATGTCTTAATAATTCCCCTTTGTAAATGCCCATAACATGCATCAATCAAAGCAGCTCCAAGTATCTGGAACCAAATGTTATCAGCTTTAGAGTTAAAGCGCTTGTGCTTATCTTGCTTATGGAGCATGGTACTGGCCACTTTTCAACCATATAATTTGTTAACTTGGTAATATGATTGTTAGTATGATGCTTGGCACCATGCTTCAAGCAATTTTAATATAAGAAATGATTTGTCATTTCATTATTTATGAAATGTATCTACTGGTTATAATACATGAGAATTTTGATACTTTAATAGAATTTGAAAGATTACTTTAATTTTTAATTTTGTGGATACAGGTCAAATTATTCACGGATCATGAGACTTTTCACCTAATGGGTATGGTATCTTATTCTTTTTCGCCACAATTGTTGACTGTTGTGATGCCAACCAATAATGCTTGTATGTTATTCCCATTTGTTGAATTATTCAGGAAAAGAGCATTCACTTGTTATATCAAACCATAAGAGTGATATAGACTGGCTGGTCGGATGGGTTTTGGCTCAGGTAAGTAGGATTGCTACAATACAATGCAGTTGCTTGCTCTTGTATTTATTTATATTGTTTTTTTCTCCAGAGAACTCCAGTAGGTCAATTGTTGCAAAAACTTCTCAATTTTCCCTTTTAACTATGGAAAATATTCTGCTTGGTCGCGTCTAGTTAATTCTTCCTTTATCTTGGTGTTTGGTTATTTAATATTTAGATAGAAAGCCTGCTTCTCGCTGTTCTGTAAGGTTTACTGGAGATTACCTTTTTCCTAAGATATTATTAAGTACTATAATTTTATAGGATACCAAAGTTATGCATAATTGTTCAATTCTTCATTGACAGCGATCGGGTTGTCTTGGCAGCACTTTAGCTGTGATGAAGAAATCTTCAAAAATCCTTCCGGTATATTTCCTATTGTACACATCCGTCAACTAGTATATCTCCAGGAATATCATTTATCTTTCCTATTTCCTACTCTGATAAATCATAAATTGGAGGTGGATTTTCCAGTCTTACAGATGCACATAAAAGAAGGAACTGTAGAAACATAAAGCACCTAATATTTTGTTTTATTGTCCACATCTCTTTATTACAAAGATTAAATGCATAAGTGATGCTGCAGGTAATAGGCTGGTCAATGTGGTTTTCTGAGTATCTATTTCTTGAAAGAAGCTGGGCCAAAGATGAAAGCATTTTAAAGGTATTGGTTCTTAGAATATGTTTCTTGATTGAAAGCATGTTCATTGCCTCAGCCCTTTGTTTAATTGATATTTAGTTCTTATCTACAGTCAGGATTGCTGAGGTTAAAAGACTATCCTCAACCCTTCTGGTTGGCACTTTTTGTAGAAGGAACTCGTTTCACTGAGGCTAAACTCTTGGCAGCTCAGCAATATGCTATATCAAATGGGCTACCTGTCCCTCGAAATGTTTTGATTCCTCGCACCAAGGTTATATATTTGTGAAAAGCTGTGTTTGTGTGTTGTGCGCTAGTGGATGAGTAGGGAGTCATTTGACTTGACCTATCCTGTATGTGTAGAATCTTATTTTTATTTTTGTATTACTATGTATATTTTTTCAGGGTTTTGTTTCTGCAGTGAGTCATATGCGCTCATTTGTTCCAGCCATTTATGAAGTTACAGTTGCTATCCCCAAGACTTCACCTGCCCCCACGATGCTAAGATTGTTTAAGGGACAATCTTCTGTGGTAAGCAACCAGAGACTGTTGAATCCTTCAGTTTTGCTTCCTTGCATATGCAGCCTAAGAACTCTCCATCCCTCATTGTGAATTAAACTTTTGCACTTGTCTCTACCACTTCTTCTTAATTGAGATAGATTCTAGGCTATATTGTTCTCACTGCCCGAGGGATCAAAAAGCAGTCCCATGTATTGGGTTTAGTAGAGATATTTACAAATTCCTTTTATCATTTAATTTACTTCACATTATTTGTGTTTGGCAAGTACTTGATCAATGCATATGACATAGACTGATTTTGTATAACGTTATCTGTTGAGTTATCGTCATTGGAGGTAGGTGCAGACTATAATTTATTTTTATTTCAGTATCTAGCTAGCTTTTACTATTTATTTATGTTATCAATCAAATGCATCAAACACTAGTGTAGTAACTGTATACGCCGGCATATTTGCTGCAATCAATAATTGATTATTGCATTACTGTGTCCAAACAGGGACTGAGCAATATACTAAAGTTGATGGATATGATATATTGTGATCTGCAACAGACAATAATATATTTGTATACATGTTGCTTGATACTCTTTGTCTCTAGGTTCATGTGCACCTCAAGCGACATGCTATGAAAGACTTGCCAGGAACAGATGATGATGTTGCTCAGTGGTGTAGAGATATATTTGTGGAAAAGGTGTTAAATCAATTTCATTATTGGCTTGTTGCTCTTTCCAATTCCACAGTTCTTACGTGTTGTGAAGAGAACTTGAAGTTGTGGGATTCTTTTATCAGATGTTGACAAATCGATAGAGTTTGATGCCCTTTTTTGTCTTTATCAGATACCACCTGTCTTCTGATTTATACCTCTTGTCCTTTTTGTTGCTAGGATGCATTGTTGGACAAGCATAAAGCCGAGGACACATTCACAGGCCACGAACTGCAAAATACGGAACGCCCTTTGAAGTCTCTACTGGTGTGATACTACAGAACACTGAAACTGTTTGAACATTAAACCCATTCTCATTTATTCCCTATGCATGTTAACTGCCATCTTCATGGGCCGAAGAGGTTCAGGATATACATGTTGATTGGTTCTCTTATTTTTGCAATTGCTAACTGCAGTCGCATTTCGGTTATCAGGTGGTAACCTCTTGGGTGGTTCTGATCATTGCGGGGGCTCTGAAGTTCCTTCAATGGTCCTCAGTCTTGTCATCATGGAAGGGGATCATGCTTTCAGGAGTCGGGCTGGCTGTCGTAACTCTCCTTATGCACATATTGATTCTATTCTCGCAATCTGAGCGGTCAACCCCAGCAAAGTTCAAGAGCCAAGGGGAGTCCTCAAAGAGTGAAACAACCAAGGAAAACTGAGTGGATCACCACGAATTATAGACCAGGATACTGTAGATAGCTGTAGTTGCTTATCTTCTACCGTATTCATGTGATCTAATGCACTCTTATCTCCCCCCTTTTACTTAGCTTGCCTCTCTAATGATGTGAAAATGCTCAGTCTAATTTTAAGCTTGCTCAGAAAGAAATTACTAACTCTTATTTTGATTACTTGAAAATGCAGCAGTGTCCACGCTCCTTCATTTGGGATAACACACCCTACTGTGTACTTACATATAGGACACGGTAAATGGTCGGTCTTTTGTCCTACGTGAAAGCTTGAGTTGCCCGGCGGTGATGGTGGTGCACAGTATGGAAGATCTGCCAAAAGTGAGGAGAGAGACAGAAGCTTGGGGGGAGGGACCCATCCACTGGAAGGATTTGTGGTTTATCCCGCAAAGAAGGAAGCCTGTAGCCCAGATCTTGAGAAGCACTGGTGTTGGTGTTTTCACTGTTATTCCCCGGCGGCCTCTTCCTATCCATGCAAGTACTTCTGGGATGTTGATTGTTCATCTGCTCTCTGCCTGGTTCCTACCATCCTCATCCTCATCCACATCCATCATCAATTGAATGAAACCCCTTTTTGTCTTCAATGGCCCCCACACACACCCCATTTGCCAGTCACCCGACTATTAACTGTTCAAGAGGGATAAGCCTGCCCCTCCCACGCCACCATCTTCCACCTTCTCTTCATGGGCGTGTGCAGTAAAATTCTCGTGCATTCCCTTTGCCTCGTGAGCATGATCAGTCCCCTCTCCCGATCCGGAATCCGAACTGGACCCCGCTCGGTCTCTGCCCATAGCTTGCTTAATTTTTAGAAATCCATGAAATGTTGTTGGCACTTGGCATCCAGATATTGGATGGCCAACAAGACCAATGAGCAAGGTAAGACTCCCACCAACAAATGTGCCCTTATATTAGTTGTGAATCTAATGTACATTAGTTGAACATAATAATTAAAATTAGAATGTATATTTTAACGGTGGTAGATATGTTATTATTATTTAATATTTAATGTGTGAAATAACGAATGTTACGAAAAATAAACGAATAAATATTTTGAAATAATCAATTAAGTGTGTGTAATATGTTATAAATGGGAAAAACACATCATCCAGTCCTCCATCTTCAACGTTGATCTGATCGAAGTCTTGGAGCAATTCGAGATTGCAGAAGTGAGTCAAAACTCCATATATAGTTGCCCCCCACCTTTTGAATTTGACCTAGCTAGCTATCTTTTCCATATGACTTTCCATGCATTGTGTATATATATATATATATATATTTAGTCTTGGTGTGGGGATTTGCCATTGGACGAATGAATGAAGTAATGTGCTTGGGAAATCACAAATAGTTATATTATATTTTGGTTTAGGATTTCGAGCACACTCGTGCTGTCTTGGAAACCTAAAAAGAGGAGCTTTGATCGATTTCTGCATGCTTATCCCAATAATCCATTAATTGTAAGGGCTTGCCCATGTTTTTTTATAGCCTTAGTTGATGGAATAATTATAATACAAATTTTATATACTTGTCCTTCTTAAATTACTTGACTTTATATTTTAGCTTATTTTTTTTTCTTAGTTAATCAATTATTTTATTTTACAAAATAACATAAAAACTTTACCTCAGCTAATTGCACTAGATTAAGAAAAAAAATTAGATTAAAAATACTTTGATTTTAAATTTTAGAAAATGGTATATCTGAATTGATAATTCGAATCAAATTAAAAAATTTACCCCAAAAAATACTTTGCAATTTATTTAGTATTTTAACCTAAAATTAATGGTATTTAGGTGTAGATAGGATGACTGCACAAGACGTAGCCGGCACGGTCGGCAATGTGTCACTTGCATCCTTTTTCCTTTTTTTTCTTTTATTCTTTGTTAGTGTTTTTTTTTCCACGTGAGTTTTTGAGTATATATCCAATCCACGTTCCCAAATGCTCATAGTGCTTCCCGCTCCCATGCCATGCCTTCAAAACACGTCAAACTAATGCACTGATTGCCCGCCTGAACCACCACTCAGACATCGGAGGTCCGATGAAGCTTACAAGTTCAAAGCCTAGCCGGCCTGCATGGCTTCACATATATAGGGTTGGAAAAAAGTTGGATTTTTTTAATGGGGGTTTAGTGTCATTATGACGAGTGAGTGGATGGAGGAGGGGAGTCAATGAGATGTAAATAATATTAAGGCAAAGGCAGTAGTAAAAGTTGGATTTTCAAGTTCCAAAAAAAAGGATGCATTTTCCGGTATGGTGGATAGACCAACGCAACCTACGCAGTGCGTGTCTGTCTGTCCTCTCCTCTCCTCTGCTCTCTGCTCTCTGCTCTCTGCTCCCATATCCTTCCTTCCTTCCTCCCTTCCTTCCTTCCTTCCTTCCTTCACTCTTCCCACTGAACTGACGGCTTCTGCCCTGTCACAGTCACACTCATCCCTTTGAATTTCAGATGGAAATTCATGTCATTACCATTCTCATCACTCTCCATAAATAATATGATTAAAAAATGGTAAAAAATAAAATAAAAAGTAAGTAAAAATAAAAAAGCAGTAAATAGGGATGTGTCCGAACAAATATGTCGGGAAGAGATTCGTTCATCACTTTGCTCCCCGACCACGCGGCCCGCCCACCTATACACTTGTTGGCTCCATCCCTTTTATTGCTCTCTCATTTTTTAAATAAATACACTTTAAATCTTAAATTAAGAAAAATAAACTAATTTTTTTTTACATAAATCACTTGTATTTTATCACATTTTCTATTATAAAATTAAAAAAAATTGGGGTGCCATTAATAAATTTAGTAAATACTCGGATTATAAGTGATATAGCAAAATATATGTTGCTTGTGTGTCTTGTCACATTAGAACATGCATACAACACGTCCACAAGAAATAATGCCACGTAAGCATACGACAATTATCACCTAACAACTAACAAGGTCATGCTGCACACATCAAAATCTAAAAGATTTATGCAATAATCATGGCTTAGCTTTCCTCCTATGAAAAAAAATACACGTGGGTCTCTAAATATGGTCGATTTTGGCATAGCCTTCAATGTTAAGTACCATTTTCGTCCGACAGACATCTTTCCTAGCCCTTGTTGGTCGGTCCCAAGAGACATGCAGGGATTAAGGCAGCCCGGCTTGCCTGGTTAGTCTGCCTAATCTCACTCTAATTAGGAAAAAAAAAAGGAAAAGACAAAGCATAATGCAATATTCAAATTTTATATTTAGGAAAATGGTGGGTTCATATTCTCTTATTTCTTAGAGGAAAGCCCTTTTATTATAATTAAATAATTATTTAAATTTATTATTATATATGATAATTTAATTTTCATTATTTTATATATATATATATATATTCTATATATTTTCATCCATCAATCAGTAGTAGGGTGCGGTGCAGTATTCATCTCCTTCTCCACCACTTTACACCCTTCAGTCATCTTGTACTCTCTCCCTCTCTCTATAAAAGCAAAGATCCATCATACAAAGCTCACTGTTCATCTCTGTCTTTCTCCTCAAACTTTCTACAAGCCAATTCAATCATGGGAGACCCTTACCCATCAAATTTCTTTGCAGGCTGGTTCAATTTCATCAGCCATCATCCTCTTCTTCAGACCCAGCTACCCTCTTCTTCTTCTTCTTCTTCTTCTTCTTCTTCCTCATCTTCATACTCCTCTTCCTTTACCAATCCCATCACCATCCCTTCAAACCCTAATTTTCACTTCCTTCAAAACCCATCTGCTAATTATTATTCTTCTAACTACTACTATGAACCAGAAGCTCTTCCTTTTCGGCTTCCTCACCCTCCTTCTCCGATCAGGGAAGCTCTCCCCCTCCTCTCTCTCAGCCCCATGAGGAGCCAGACAGATCGCGGGGGACCCACCGATGAGGCTCCTGTGGAGGTCGACGAGGATGATCAAGAAGCCTTCAGGAGCGTCCCCATGGACCTGGACTTGAACAAGAAGATCAGTACCAAGAAGAAAAAAAGGAAGATGCCATCACTAGAGGAAGACGATCTAAAAGAATACAACCAGGAGGAGCTGGAAGAGGAGGATGAGGAGGAGGACGTAGAAGATGAAGACGAAGCCGTGGCTGATGTTACTGTTGCACTCCATATAGGGTTACCGAGCCATAACCCAGCTGAGCTCACCGCCGCCATCACTAATCCTCTTGGGATCGACAACACATCCTTAGATCAGCTGGAGCTGCAAGGCGATATCAAGGACGATCTAGCGGTGGACGTCAATGGTGGAGAGGAGTACCAGTGCGGAATACTTATGAACAGGATCAACAAGGGGCAGTACTGGATCCCCACCCCATCACAGATCCTCATCGGCCCGACTCAGTTCTCATGCCCTGTCTGCTGCAAGACCTTCAACAGATACAACAATATGCAGGTATTCACATAATATCAACATATGCTATATATATATATATACACACACACACTTTTTAGCATAAGATCTTCATAAGAATGGAGAAAAGCCCCAGTCTCACTTCTAGAAAAATGATTTAAATATGGGAAATCAAGAGATCTATGTATGCATAAGATGGGAAGTCGTCCATCTTCATGTCATGTCTTCACAGCCTTATCTGACGGAATAATCAGAAGATTGCACAGATAAAGATTGTTTAAGAGGTGATTTTTTTTCACATGGTTGTATAAGATTGTTTTTTTTTTCAAGTTCTTTGTCTGATCTACAATTTGTGTGATCTGATGGCTAATTTTTTTTCGATTTCTGGTCCAATAACTGATCGCCAGAAACACAGAAGAGAGAGAGAGGGGGTAAGTGAGAGAGGGAAGTGATCAGTGATCGTCTCCTTCTTCAACCTCCTCTTCCTTTATGGTGATTGAACCATACATACATGCCCATTGTTCCTTCTGTCCACCTAGAGAAATTGCTTTCTTAGAGTCTGTTTTTGGGCAGGCGGGCATGTGCCGAGTGAAACTCAGTAGAACTGATTTAAATAAAAAAATGTGGTAATTGTGGAAGACGACGAAGTCGGAAACTTTTTGCAGAGAGTTCAGTTGAACTTCATTAATGAAAAGCTCCGAGTCTTCCTAATCTGAGCCCCTCTGGTCTCCTTTTTTTTCTTCCTTCTCTCTCTCTGATCACTTCCGTAAGCAGCAGGCCAGGCCCCAGAAGACTTCCAACCCTTCGTACATTCTACCCACATTCCCTCACCAGAAGATGGTGAGGGTTAAGTCAGTGAACCATTTTTTTACCCATTCATACTTTTTATCCATTCCTGTTGTCATAAAGTTCAAAACTTGACTGTATTATCAACCCTAGAGGAAGAAATTGAGACAAGGTTTCCATGCACGATCATTATTAAACTTGAGATTTAAGTCATTCTCTACAGAACTTTATGATCTCCTTCTATATCATAATTGCTTGTTCCTTGAGAAAACTGCTTGATTATGCATAGTTGATCTTTTATCTAATGGTTTACCATCTTCTTCTTCTTCTTCTGATGCAAATGTAGATGCATATGTGGGGCCATGGATCTCAATATAGGAAAGGACCCGAGTCCCTGAGGGGTACCCAGCCGACCGGCATGCTTAGGCTCCCGTGCTATTGCTGCGCCCCCGGTTGCAGGAACAACATCGACCACCCGAGGGCGAAGCCGCTCAAGGACTTCAGAACCCTCCAGACGCATTACAAAAGAAAGCACGGTATTAAACCCTTTATGTGCAGGAAATGCGGCAAGGCATTTGCAGTGAGGGGAGATTGGAGGACTCACGAGAAGAATTGCGGGAAGCTCTGGTATTGCACATGCGGGTCGGACTTCAAGCACAAGAGATCGCTCAAGGACCACATCAAGGCGTTTGGTACCGGCCATGCGGCTTATGGGGTGGACGGCTTTGAGGAGGAAGATGAACCAGCCTCTGAAGTTGAGCAAGACACCGAGTCCACCCAGTGATATCTTCTATGAACCAGCCAAATGGAGGAGGTTGTTTTTAGGCTATAAAGCTGAAAATTGGAAACCATGATCCAATGCTGACTAGGGGAATTACTTTATAAGGCTTCTTGCTATGATATGATTGGTGGGAACTGTATAAAATGCAACTAGGGTATTATTAGTATGGATGGATGTCCTGTCACCTTCATGTAATATCTATCTATCTATCTCTCTTTTATCTGAACTACTACTTATTGCCTTATTGCCAATACTATCTTTGACCTGTCCAAACATACACTAAACCTTCATTAAGTTTCAATTTTGAAGATGTTGCACAACTTTCCATCTTTACATAAATATATTATGCTCAAAATTTAGAGGTACACATTAGTTTATGAAAGTAGGTAGTAATGTTAAAAATATCTGACCATCTCTAGCATCCTATCATCCATTTTAAATTTCTCTTCTTTTAATTACTGATATACAGATTACACTAAAATAAATATCTAGATTATACCAATATCTACGCTATTTCAAATTTATTTAAATTATCTGGTAAAATACTATTAAGTATAATCTAATTTAAGAAAATTAATTAAAATATATATTAATATAAAAAAATATGTATATATTAAAAAGTATGTACAGACTGATTACTTCTAATTCTAAATTTAAATGCAAAATTTAAGATAGATGTTTTGTATCATAACCTTATACTCAAATATGTACCCAATTTTCAATCAAATATGATTTGATCTAATGCAATCTTATATTATCATCCAAACTCTAATTTTTATAATTGTGATATACAATACAATTAGTTTTTTATAAAATATTTGCAATAATAGTTTTACTACACTAGAAATATGATACACTAATTAATTTTTTTATAATATTTGCTTATTTGAGTATATAATAAGTTATTATTAGTTTCAAATTAAATGAGTATGATTTAGACGTGGTGTATCTCATAAAATAGTTTGTATATAAATTAATTTTATTAAACATAAATTTCATAATTTTTAATTATATAAAATATTTATTTTAAATTATTGTACATAAAATGACTATTTAACTATATATAATTATATTAAATTATTTTATTCATGTAAATTAAATTTTCTATCAATAACTATTTATGTAATTACAATTATAATAAATAAAATTATAATGTTATAAAATTAATAAATTATCTATTTTAAATAAATTGATAGTAATGTATATAAAATCACAATTTATTAAAATTTTACATAAAATATAACAATTTTATTATAAAATTTGCTATTACATAATTTATAAAATTATATATACAAAAATAAATTAATAATTATAAAGTTATATATGTGCAATTATATTGCAAAATTATAATAATAATTATCTTAAATGATATAATTTTAATTTTTTAAAAATTGATTCTATTAGCGTTTGTACTAACATAACCTAAATATGATCACTTTTGCTCAATTTCAATTAGGGTCGTATCCTATTATTAAAATCCGAATCGGGTCTTGGGTGCCGAAATGAGATTTTTCTTTATGGTGTGAGTGGATCAAATTCAATAAGAATTTGAATGATCACATGAAAACTGATTTGGGTGCGGGTGATTGGGCATGATCGAACCCGAAAATCAGATGGTCGAATCCTAACAATAAAATTTGGACTCGTACTCGGAATCAATTCCCATCTCTAATCCCCAAGATTAGTGTTGTGATTGGGTTCCACATTTGATTTCTAACTATATATAATATTGAGAAAAATGTCATTTAATTTTATATATTACAATTAACATTCAAGTGAAAGTAATATTTTATGTTCGTCTTAAAAATAAATATTGTTTATACCATTTTTGAACTTGAGAAAAAAAAAAGCATGATTAATCTTATATTTTAAGGAAATTTTCAATTAATATCTAAAAAAATTATATTTTTTATATATTTGAAATAGATGCAATGTAGATTCGAACATCAACCTTAATTAGGGTTCTTCTTGTGCCATTTATCAAGAAAGAAACTTTAATGACACATTTTTCACTGTATTAAGTTAATTGGAGGATGCTAATACAAGGGATGCAATAAAAATCGAAATACAAGCATCGGATTCCTTTTCTTTAAATCACTGAGTGCACTTCATTTACATGCCCAAAAAGAGATTGTGAAAGGTTGCACCATACTCCCCTAAACCCTAATTTCCATGTTCATCTTTCCAATTGAGATATAATTGAAGGGCAATACTTAGCATAATGTGTGCTAAAATGTCTTCTTTCATGAAACTTTATAGGCAGGCAAAAACAAACATATGTGAGAGACAACGAGATGGTCTTTTCATCCTTCAAGTGCATACCGACTTTTTGGGTGCATATGATGCTGACTCCTTTTGCTTTGAGTGGGGGAACTGCTAGAGATATGGTTCAATGATAAATGGAACCAATGCCAATTTCAAGGTTCAATATTTGTTGGCTGAAATTCTAGCCAAATGATTAGCACTTTTGAAGATAAAACTTGACCTTGATCAATGCTAATTATGATTAGAAACCAACTATTATAATATGTAATTAAGTTGATCCAAGGCAAACTGTCCTCAATATGAATGGGTCAATATAAACCCTAATCTATGTAAAAAGTTTTATATTGAAAAAATAACTCTTAAATATTTTAAAATTACTATTTGAATTTAAGATTTTTTTTCTATTATTATATTGTGTACAGATATTTGATCATATTATTAATAACTGCCGCAGTATTAATACACTTAGTAAGTACAATTTTTAAATCTAAAATTAATAATATTATTTTTCCGCTTTTAAAAGAGTAGAAATACTGGTACACAGTACTGGGATATATTAAAAGTCGAATTTACCGTCTGTAGTTATTTATGGGTGCCATTATATTCGTTATTATACCATTTGATAATATATTGTAAAATAAGTAGTAATTAAAACCATTTCTAATTAAAAGTTATAACTAGTAAATAGTTAAATATTTTTAATGATATAAAATTAGAACATTTATTTATTTTATAAAATTTAAAATTATATTATCAATATATATTTTTCATTATTTATATTTCGATTTAAAATATAAGATTTTTACTCAATTGTCAATTGAATTGATATTATTATTAACTTTTATGTAATGATCAATAGAACAAAACCCATTATAATACCAACGGTCTATTGCTATGTCAAATAGTCAGGCCTAAGTTGAGAAGCCATGGTGATAAGATTGATTGATTCACCAGGCAGGAGGCAGGCAAGAATCCCTCCAGGGACAGAGACAGACAGGGAATCAATTATTTGACGAATAGTAATGAGAAGAAACGTCTAAGCGTCCATTACTGGTGAAGGGAGAGTTTGAATTTGGCATGCATGCATGGATGGATCTCCCATCTCCTCCTGTCAGCCTTATAACATGTTACTATATGCTCAGAAGCCAGACACACAGGGAGAAAGAGAGAGAGATTGTGTTTGAGAGTGTATGGATCTATGTATGTATGTATGTATGTATATGTATATATGTCAGTGAGTGAAGCCAAAGGAAGTGATGTTTTGTAGGGCTAAAATGCCATAAAACTATTAGCCTCTATTCTATCCCTCTGTTTTGTCCCTCTATCTCTCTACTCTACTGCCCAGTGTGCATATATATATATATATACTGTACATGGCATCTATACACGCATCAGCATCTGCATCTGCATCTCTACCGATGATGGATCAACTGTTCATCGAAGGGACGTTTCAGTGTATACTGATATATTTGACTCTATCTCACTGTCCCTCTCTCTCCCCTTCCAGTGTGTCGGTCTGTCTGTCTCTCTCACTCTCTGAGTAGTCTGAGATGTGGGCTATGGCTTTTTTGTATCAGTCAAGAACAGAAAGAAGGGGGGTAAACTAATACAATACACAAGAAAGCCTACAGTCTCTCAGCTTGTTCTCTTCTTCAGCCGGATCCCACCTTACCTTATGTTGTATAAATCAACCACAGATAGGGTCCACCCATCACCATCCCATCCTAAGCTATCAAGAACAAAATGAAAAAGGAACCCAACTGGTCAGAAATTCTGATCAAGAGTTCTCCACTTTTTTTTAATGCTTAAAGAGGTTACCATTTTGGAGCAGTGTTTTTAAGTCAAATACAATTATGACAGCTATATTATAACTCAAGGATCCACTAATGGCTCATTGGGTGACCCATACTGATGTGAGAGGGTATCTGTGTGTGACATGGAGTGTGTCAGTGGATGGCCATGTGATGTGGGAAGAAGAGAAGATCAAAGAGGAGAGGAGAGGAGAGGAGAGGGGTCAGATGGATAGGGGAGGGAAGGGGGGCCTCTGAGTCTCTCTGACTGACTGCTCATTTCTCCATCTCTCCACCTCCACCTCGTGTTCACCGTTTTACTATTTGTCTCCAACAAAACCCTAAAACACAAACATTTCTCTGTTTCTTACCCAAAAGAAAAAGAACACATTGACAAGCCCAAAATGAGAGTGGGAAAAACCCTACAAGGAAAAAGGGAAGGAAGAGATAATAAACCCGTATAGGATCAGTGGAATGCTGTATGTCACCTTGGCCTACCGTCCATTTAGAAGACTGTTCTTCCCATTCGCTCACCATCTTCTTTCAAAGAGACAGCAGAATTCTACTTGCCATGGGCATTAAACTCCTTCTTCCTTCATGGTCAATGGCAATATACCAAAATGAAATAGTTTCTTATTGACTTAAACTCCAACATAATCTAATATCTTCCAAGTTCATGATTAAAAATTAGACAATACCAAAAGATTGAGTTTGAATGCAAAGCATTTATACATTCACAATCAATGCCCCCACCAACTCCCCTCTCCCTCTCTCCCTCTCTCCCTCTCTCCCTCTGGTTTGTCTAAGGGATAAAACCAAAAACAAGTACAACGGGAGCAGCAGTGAAGCATCCACGGGAATACTTTCAACCCCGTGAACTCGGTCTAGTGTGTGCGCATTACCGATCTGCGTATGCTTTTGCTGCAATTCTAGGCGATCCAACTTCACCGCGGTCAGTTATAAGTTGAATAACATCCGGTGCTCTTTAAGGAATCGAGAATTGGAATTGATGGCAGGCAGGCATGGTCGAACAATACAAATAGCATTGTGATCGTACCTCGACAAAATCTGCAGCTCAAACATGCAACAAGTCCATGTCATGCATGCACATCCATTTTCGACATTGGAGCCTTTACCCTCTTTGTTTTTTTTAACAGAATATTGCCGAATGGCCATCGGGCCACAATCCGATCCTCTACCTTCTGTCGTTCATCCCAACAAAAAGCAAGGAAAAAAAACCGTCTCGATTCTTCCGATGAAGTATAAAGTATACCTTTTGTCTTTCTTCTCTCTCGATCTCGATCTCGCTAAACAATCAACATTCCCAGCAAGGGAGACAGCATTTGGATTCTCAATTCTTCGTACATATATAATGCAAGCTTGGAAATTGCAAAACTTTCTTCTATTTTATGTGCATGCATGCAAATCCCCCAACACAGGAGACAGCTTTGTCCCCTCCGACACGAATTACCAGCCATCTAGGGCTGGCTAGCTACCGTCTTTTCCACATCTCTAACTTCTCGGGTACATATAATTAGTTATAAACCTTGCATCTTGTTTGTTTGATAGTTTTTTTTGGCCAAGTAAGACTCTTCATTCTGCAGATCAACATCTAACAAGTTCTTGGAAGAAGATGGGTTAAAAAAAAGCACAAAACTTATGCCCGCCATGCACATTGATTAGCCTTCCTTCTCCGTTCTCACTAAGCTTGTTTGAAGAATATCAAAAGGCGCAACCCAACCTGCCAGTCCTTGCCTCCCTCCTCCTGCAAGATAGAGTCAAACAAGATCTTGGAATCTGTCTCCAACATAGCCTTAGTCCACTAGGAAGCACCACAGACACATGGAGACCTTTTAAGAAGAGCAGCAGCTTCAGCTACTCTGGGTTGTTGTTGCATTGGAATCCTGTACAAAAACCAGCTAATATAGCACCAGAGTTGTCCCTGGCAAGACCTACAAGTCCAGCTAGTTCACTTTCACCACAACAGGAACCTGTTGTAACATCCATTGTTGCACTTGCACACTGTATGATCAAATCCTAATTGGGTCTTTTCCATAAAGGATATACCTTATTGGACTTTCCAGATAATTCATTGTACTCAAATATAGCTATCTTAATCTTATCCACAACCATCATAGGAGAAGGGAGATTATTATCATGCAAAATAGAAATCATTCCTTTCCTTTCAAAAGCACATCAACTTATCATTTTATTTCACTATAAATACAACATATCATAATTCCATCTTGCAAAAAAAGTAGAAATTGAACTTCTATCTATATAAGCCAACCTAATATTGCAAACCAAATGGCCTCACACCAATCACATCACAAAATGACATGCTCAACCCTGTCATTAAAGGTACATAAAGTGCATATACTATGAACACAAACCCTCATTTTCCTCCACAAAAAAAAATCATGATCTTAGGATGATACTTCATATTCCATATCCATATGAAAAATTAATATGGCACATAAATTAATACTAAAATTTTGCATGATGTTTAATAATAGTAAAAAAAATGAAAACTTGATAAAAGCATGAGGTGGGGGCTCCCCATCAGCCCCCACCTCCGGCAAAGTCGCTGGCCCCTGAGTTTTCATAGAGAAGGCTCAGAGGACGGTCAGTGAGGCCCCTCCGGTGTCCTCATTCTTTCCCAATTTTTTAAATTTTTTTAACATTAATGTGTGTGTATATATATATTACAAAATTTGACATTTTTCTTCTATAATGACTGTCAATATCCACTTTAATTATAAGTTATTAAGTTCTAATAAAACCATTGCAATTTTATGAGTTAACAATTGAAGCATGAGCAAAAGGTTCAATGTGTCATCTAAGGATATGATGTAGGGAGAGAAAGAAGGAGAGGTCAAAATGAGGGATGGCTGCTATGGTCTCTTGATGTCCTTCTGATGCATTATGTGAGACAGCTTTGATTGAGAGGTCCCCATAGAGAGGTGGAAAAGAAGGTCTCCAAGCTGGGAAAAAGGGCACCAATTTATCTTCATCTCATCATGACTTATTTGAAAAGGTTGGAAAAAAAGTAGCTCACCATCTAAGATGGTTCGATCAAAATAAGAGAAAATCAGTTAATCGATAAAGAAGGCAGAGAATTTTCAACAAAAAAAGGAGAGGAAATTGATGGAATGCAAGACCGGGAAAAAGGGTTGAAGAAAAATTCTTTTGGACTAAGTCTTGAGAGAGAGAGAGAGAGAGAGAGAGAGTGTGAGAGAGAGTAAGAGAGATCTTTCTTCATCTTCTCTCTACCCACATACATAGGATCATCATCCAAGCAATATATGCTTTGGTCCACCTTTCTACTGCAAAAGATGATCTCCTTAGGTAGTAGAGTTGCTTTATTGCCTCTGAGATTCTCCAAGTTGTGGTGTGGGGGCAGGCTGTAACTGGGTATCTTTCTATGTGGAGAGAAGCCTTCGGGGAGAAGGAAGTTGTCACATATGCACAAGCAATTCCATGATCGTTTACTACTGGTAATCACTTGCATTCACACGGTTCATAATCTCATTAGAACTGGTACTTGTCTAGGGTTTTTCTTTTTCATCTTCCTCTTTCTCTCTAGCTCGAGTGGAGATAAGCATATGTTTCAATGTTGAGAATCAACGTA
The DNA here is from genome assembly GCA_030064435.1 of Trapa incisa. NCBI lineage: Eukaryota > Viridiplantae > Streptophyta > Magnoliopsida > Myrtales > Lythraceae > Trapa > Trapa incisa. Next base: position 6,707,522 of record CM057784.1, on the reverse strand, counting down.
ATAATCGAAGGCTGAATTGAAAGTGCGAAACTTTTGCTTTCAGAAAAGAGCACCCAGAAGAATCGCATCAATGGTATACTCATTTCTGCAGTTGAATACAAACACATAAAGGGATTCCAAGCCAGTGATTCCATTACGATTATTAATTTGAATTTGGAGATAAATGGAAAGCCAGCGGATGTTAATAATTAGTAAAACCAAAATCGAAATTTCCCTTGTCGTGTTTCCTTCTTCCTTGAAATTAGGCGATGCCAGCGAAACCCACAGTACAGACAGAAGGAACAAATGCCACAGACCAGACCCATTTATTATCACTCAGACAGACCACATATTTTTCATCAATGGCCATGGCCATGGCCATGCTCATGCTCATGCCCATGCCCATGATGTCTATTATTCGATACCCCAAAGAAGAGGCAGGTCTCCATTCACAGGATAAGAACAAAACTCACCTCTCAAACTTGAAGCTTCTGAAATACTGGACCCACACAAGATACAAGATGAAGGTGAATTTGAAATTGTCAATGGCTCATGAACCCTAACCACCTTCCTGTCTGTCTCTGTCTGTCTGTCTGCTGCTGTTTGTTCAAGGACCACTCCATGAAATTCAAGGATGCATAACATTCCAATGAGATTTTCAGCACTTCCTGCAGGATCATCCTGTTCTGCCGACCATTCACATCAAGTATTTTTTTTCTTGGAATTCTTCAGGTCCTTAAGCATCATATATATTTATGGACATGATTACTCAGTAACTTGGATGGGGAAGATGAAATTTTCCAGAGTCTTTTTTGCATTGTATGTCTATCAACCCTTAATGTGAGATATTGACCATACTTTTACAGGTACCCTTCTATTTCTAATACGAACTAATAACTTTACAGTATGCTTTAATAATACTTGTCTAGTGTAGTTTCCTTTCATTCCATGGGCTATGTGCCCAGCGTGCATGGCTGATACAATACTACAAATGGAGGAGGCATCCCATACCTTGATACAATACTAGCTAGCTAGGGTTGCCATTTTAGGGCATGAAAGTAGGGGAGATAGATGGGTTTCCCATGTGGCATTTACTCGGATTTTCTTCATCTGATTCAATAAAGCTATCACCTTTGAATTAGTTAGTTCCCCATTGATTGAATGCTACCCTGACCTCCCTGCACATGAAGTGTGGGGGGAAAGACATGAAGAGATGGGCCGGGCATATGCTCTTTGCAGCTGTCCAACATAATAGATCCACTTGAATTAGGTGATGGAGACTGCAGAATGAGATCCCAATCCCAATATACAAATATAATCAATAATAATATAATAAAATTAGTCACTTTCTCATTTCATCAATGAAAGTCTTTCCCATTCATTACTTATAAATTATGAATTTTTAGTGGTTATCCTCTTACACGGATTTCTCAATTAAACCCTTATTCTTAATGTGGGTATGTATTGTGTCATATTTTAAAGATTTTGAAATGTTTAGCATAAAATATTATATTTTAAAGATTTTATAATTTCCCCACAGTGTGCATTTGAGAGCCCCTAATTCAGTGCCCTAATATAGGCCCATATACCAATGGGCATTCCTTCATGCCCATTGGGCTTTTGTTGGATTCGTTTGGTGAATTAATGGATGGACGAACGACTCTCTCTTTCTTTCTCCTTCAGGGAAGCTGCTGGCTCTTCGGGATCTCGTCATTCCCATGATGAAATGGTCCACAAGCCAGAAAGTGAGCCCCAAACAGCATAGCAACCGCACCACAAACACCCTAAGATGTCGAGGAACCAGACACGTACGGTGTATACAGCGTTGTAAGTCTGCGGTTCTGGGTGTGGTTTTCCTTGGCATGTACTTGTCTAGAAATGGCCGGTCCCCTCCTCCTCCTCCCCCTATATATACCCTCAAGCATCCATCCTTCCATCCACAAGGCGGCAAATAAACCACAACAAGAGGCAGCAGCAGCACATCCTCACGCATTTTCCGAATGTAGATGAAGAAGATCTCTTGCGCTGTCCTTGTGGTGGCCGCTGCCTCCATGAGCGCCGCCTTGGCCGCTGAGGTGCCTGTGGCAGCTCCCGCATCAGGACCATCAAGCGGGGCCTCTGCCGCCTTGCCCACCGTTGGATCTCTCCTTGGAGCCTCCCTCCTCCCCTTCCTGGCCTATTACTTGAACTGAGTTCGGAAAGGGGAAAGATGGAGATCCGGCAAAGGACGAGTTTTGAGGGCGATTATTGAGATACACAATGCTCCCGGGCTTGATGAAGAGTTAGGGAGTGTGAATTCTCCAATAAAATTGTATAACCATTGTGTGCTAGATTTCATCTTTGAAAATAATGAAATGTCTTATCTTCAAGTTGGGCAATCAGCATCTTCATACACAGATGAAATCATGCAGAGTTTTCTCCTGCTTACAGTATCAACAAGACAAGTAAAACCGGCAACCGGGCAGGCCACTACATAAACTAATGCCATCATACCTCTGAAATTTGTAAAGTGAACAAAAATCCATCAAGCGTACACACCAAGTTTGGATGCATAATTCAAAAATCCAGCTCAAAGTTCTAAACATTCAGCTACCACCATTAAACTTCTGGGACGAGATGAGGGTCTTGGTGAGCAAGATAGCTGTCTCCCTTGATGAGATGGCTTCTCCTCCGAACGGTCTCAAGATGCCATTGAGCTCCTCGATCTTGTCCTGCTTAAGCAGCTGGGCGCACAGCTCGAGCAGTGACTCGAGGGCTTCGGCTCTCTGCTGGCTTGGAGTTTCCCAGTCAATCTTTGCTCCTTGCGCCCCACTGATAGCAGCAAGCCTGCTGAGCAATGATGGATCGAGTTGCAGTTGGTTCATCACCTGGGCATCTCCAGTCTTCATTTTCACTGACCACGTCTCCACATCTGCTGGTTTTGTTTCGACTTCTTTACACTGGACAGTGCTTCTGCTCCCAGATGATGAGGAGTCCTCCAGAGAACTTTCCTTTTCTTTAATTTCAGATGACCAAGTACCAGTTGCCAGTTCATGTTTGATACCTTGTTGCGGATTGTTTGATTGCTCCTGTTCCTTAACTGCCTCTTTCACCTCCATGCTTAACTCATTGAAGTGCTGCTCAAGCTCATCACCTGGTTGCACCCGCTCTTCATTCATAGAGCTTGACAGGCTCCCTGAAGTAAGGTCTACATTGTCAGCATTCTCCTTGTTCATGGATCTAGATTCAGCTTCTAGATCTTCATTACAAATGGTCACTACAGAAAGGCTTGAGCCTTGATTTAAGCTGTCTGATGAATCAGACACTTCAATGGAACAGCTCGTAGGGTCAACCCTCTTGATCTCAAGACTATCCTCTCGTCTAGCCGGCTTTAGGTTCCCACCTAAGTTAACATCTTCAAGCTTCTTTACAACTTCCATCCTCCTGTCTCCATCTGCTCTCTCTGCTTTTAATTTGCTGGGTGGAGATTTATTTGGCGTTTTGTTTTTATCCTTTGGGCTACTACTTACAGGGAACACAGGAAGAAAAACAGAAGAGGCATGGCTGCATCGAAGGACATAAGGCTGCAAATGGTGATGTCTCAACAGCTCAGCTGCCTGAAAATTAAATTCAAGTATTTAAATGTACATATCTTCAAAGCACTTAATAAACTCTGATAAGTCACAGAACAACTCAAATTTTACCGTTGGCCTATGTTCAGGATTCTTTCTGAGCATGCTCTTGATAATCTGCTTGCTGCCACCATTAAAAAAAACAACAAACCACAAAGTTCAGGAAAGAAAAAAAACACACTGACAAAGAAAAACTAGTTAAGCAACTTACAGAGTGGAGGAATATGCAATTGGAAGAGGAGACATCAAGGATCTATTAATTTTGTTGACAAGCCCAGCAATATCCTGTCAAAACACAATTCCTTATAAGTATACTTCATTAAACTCTTTTGGTACATCTACTTCTACGGTAGACTTATTGTCTATTGGGATGCAATGAGGAGAATTCCTGTACTTACCGGGGCTCGAAATGCCGGTTGATGTGCAGCTATTTCGAACATGCAGCAACCTGTAGAGTGAAGTTCAATGTATTTCCTCTCTTGTTAAAATTATTGAGAAACATAAATTACGTTTTGCAAGCAGAAGTCTCCTACATTAGGATTCAGTGCCTACCAAGAGACCATATATCGGATTTGTAACCGTAAGGTATATCTGCTAGAAGCTCAGGGCACATGTAATTTGGAGTGCCAACAACCTGCAAAGAGTAATAAGAGAAAAAATAGTTAATATGCATCACATTATGAAGAATCGTATCACCATGGATGTGGAATAACCACGTACTGATGAAGCTAGATCCTCAGTGCCAAGCAGCTTAGCAAGTCCAAAGTCACCTGATTATTGAATAGGTAACCATGAATTTGAATATGCAATGACCTCAGAAATCCAATTTGGACAATAACTTGTGACATACTATAGTTTCATACCAAGCCTGATATCTTTGTCCTTGGTGAGAAATATGTTAGAGCACTGCCATAAGACGAGTTGGTGTCAAAACAATACCAAAAGAACCATAATTCTGAATCAATATCTTCTTTCATGAAATTGAAACATGCTTGATTTTTTTAAGAAAAAGAAAAAAAAGGAATGTGCTTGAAACGGATGGGTATCATACCTTCAGATCTCTGTGCAGCACACGGTTTGAGTGGAGATAGTCAATAGCCAGCAACAATTGGGTCAACCATTTACAGATTTTCTGCAAAATAAATTGGTATAAGAGACTAAGAGATGAGACAAATTTTGTATCCACGATAATGACACAATTACAGGAAAATTATGAATTAACCTCCTCGGGGAAGAATGTTCCTCTTGCTTTTTTTATAGCCTCAGCCCTGTCATTCAAAACAGAGAATCAGTATCATTCTCATCTTTCAAGCAACTTGGATCTCAGATAAACATCTCCACTTTGGTCCAAGTAAAACACTACTGTACTTACATGTCCCCACCTTCACAGTAGTTGGTCACGATACATATGTAGTTACCCTGGAAAGACCAAACAATCTTATCCAAGTCAGCAGTGAACAAACTCATTCTAGGTTCAGTGCAAGGCAATAGAAAGATAATGGAGTAAAAATCATCATAAAAACTTGTGCCAAAAATGGGAATTGGTGGGATAAACTTATTGATGTGTAATGAATCACGTGTCATTATGGGCTAAAGAGAACATCAACCTTGTCTGCCCATGCATCTTTATACTCCACGATGTATGGATTATTTAGTTTCGCAATCAGCTCCATCTGCAATTCATAAACAACCACAATTAATGTTCAAATAGCAAAGTTTCCAAGAGAAAACGTGCAGTAACTTATACTGGAGAAAACAACTAACCTCCTGGTGGGCTGTCCGTTTGAACTTTTCAGTTTGCTTGGCCAACCGAATTTTCTTCAGCACATACCTGTGAAATATAAGAAAAGAGACCAATGAACATAACTCGGGGTTGCAGTGTTCAGCAAAAACAAACACTCCAAAACCGATTTCACACAAATTTGGACAAGAAAACGAAGGCAGTCATGATTTGTGTTTGTGAATAATTCTTATGCAACAAAAGCAAGTACAGGCTAAACCTATCTCTCTCATTAAAGAGATGTGCACAAGCTGATAGAATTACATTCCATCATTCCACCATAACCTAACCCAACCACCCTACATGGATGAGATGAGCCATAATTTCCAAAACATACAGATATGCTGGAAAAGTCAAAAGCTCAACATTCCTTTTCTCTGTAAGACATTCAAAGGATTCATGAACGGAATCTCAGATTCCCTTTGGAAAGCAACAAATTTTAAGAAATCACGGTCAAAACACACAGATTTTGTTCCCGGAGTATTCTCTTGGATGGCTTTCACGGATTTGAACAAATACATTCAATGAAACAAAGAAGAGAATACAGGGAGTGGAATAAAGTAGGTCTCTTACTGCCTCTTCTCTGATTTATGGAGGACGAGAAAGGCCGACCCAAAAGCTCCTCTGCCAATCTGCTCAATCACCTCATAAGCTTCCATCTTCGAGCTCGAATCACTATTCTCTGCTTCCATGGAAGCTTCAACCGGGAGAGCTCAGCCCTCAGAAGATCGGTCAGAAAGGGCGAAAACGACAGTAGGGGTTCTAAAAGTGTCCTTGGAACAAAACCCCAGAAGCCGAAAGGCAATTAGGACCAGTTCAGCTTATTAAGAAGAAAAACCCAGCAAAGGAGGATGAGTAGTTGCTGTGGCGAAGCAGTACTGGTAGAAAAGTCAGTGACCCACCACACAGCACGCAGGAGAGAGAAAGAAAGAAAGAAAGAGAGAGAGAGAGGCGCAAAGCATGATTAAAGCAGCGTAGCACTTAAATAATTGCTGATTAGAGGAAAATTATCAATCAACAACCAAGAAAAGAGAAGGTGAAAGGGGCTATCACAGGGAAGGAACTAGGAGGGAGCGAGAGAGGGGCCAGCGAATGATTATTGAAGAAAAAGGAGAAAAAGGAGAAAAAGGGGGGCTAAAGTGGAGATGACACAGCTTTGGAATGGACATGAAGCCCTAGGTACGATCAAGCAAGCAGAAGGGTTTTTTGCTTGCAGTTCCAGGCCCGTAGATTTCATCTTGACGCACACGCGAACCCTCAGATAACGGGATTTTGATCCGCCATTAAAACTCCCAACAAGACTCTGATCTCAGCCCGGAAAGATATTGTCGGTCGGTGGACAGTAAAAATTCCACGAGGGTGTCGTCATATTGGAAAGACAGACCAAATGAGACCACCTACGATAATGGGAAATGGTATTAAAGGTCATTCATTCCACACCCCCACGAAGCTGTGGTGTCACTTTCATCCATCCAAAATGTTGTCGGGTGGGATTCAGATTCTACTCAAGTTCAACCCGACCTTAGCCTCTCGCAAAAGTTTCTGGTGGAATTTTCCTCCATGGGAGAGAGTGGAGTTGACAGGATGTTGAGGTTTGGGCTATGCTCCAGTACATTTGCATGCATCAACTCTCATCTGTCAAAACCAAATTAAAGTATATAAAATATAATATAATTTTGAAAATTTTACTGTAAATTAGTATTTTTTTAGTCTCCCCGTGGGCAATTATGGGTTGTGGAAAGAGTTGACATCTTTGTTTCTGGGACTCAATCATTGAATTGAACCACAACGACCTGAATTAATTAGGGATTGAGAGTGAGCAGATCCTGATGAGACATGGTATCATCACCGACGAGGGAATCCTCTGGTGGAAAAAGGTGATTTGATGGGTTGGTGAGGGACAAAAATTTGGTGAAATCAATTTAGCCTGAAGAAAGATGTGGGGTTCAGCTCGGGCTCATCTTTTGCCGTACTGCCTTCTCCATCGCAACTTGCTTATCTAAATGAGAAAAAAAAGGGCCAACAGACCCAAAGGGAGAAGGAAAAAAGAGAGCGCATGTTAATGGGTACAAATAAAAGCTCCATATATTTTCCTATGTATGGTAAACAATTAATTGCAGACCTCCATGTCACTCTCATAAAAACCATGAAAGCTTAGCAGAATGTGCAAGCACACTTCACATTACGCCTTTACCAAGTCCTACGACTAATCCTATAGAATAGTTTATAGCATGCCATAAGAATTAGATTATGGGTTCACAAAGGATCACGGTACAGTACCTGTAAATTCTTTGGGTCAATGAAAGGAAACCAGGATCTGAAGCAAGCAAACCGATGGAATAACAGATTGAAGACGGCAAGCGTTGTTCCAAACTCCAGTCCTCCAAGTCGAGTTGTCTTGGGGGCACGAGACTGTGGCACTGGTAAAAAATCTGTATATTGGAAGTATATCAACAGTGAGTGTCAACGAGAGATTCTGTTCCTTTGAGGATTTCTTGGTGGGCTTTCGGCCCTGGAGACTCCTCTGTGCAGCCTCCAATTCTCCCTCCTTTGAGAGCATGGACTTCAATTGGTCCTTCCACTTAAGCAATGGGATATCATTGCATGAAGATCATCTGACTGCTTTTCCTTTAGCATGCAGGGCAACCGGATGTTAGACCTCATCTGACATTTTAGCTCCGACAAGGCAATCATGCATACTGATACCACTAAATGATGATAGCATACAGTCACTTTCCACTATTTCTGAGAGGATCTGTGGGCGGTTTTCTTTCAGCAATTTGCTTCAACAATTTCTTGTAAGACCGTTTCCTCGACGTGAAAGATATAGAGACATGGAGGGCCCTCCTTAGATTAAATAGATTCTTTTGGATACATCTACTTGGATGACTTTTGAGTAAACACAATTAAGGCACATTTCTTGTAGAGAACAATTATATCATTCTTTTATATTAATCAGATCTCCTACGATCCTCTTCGGTTACCGGAAACACCTGGATGTAAATTGCATGATTAACATGATGGCAATGCAAATAGGAGATAACTGATTTTTTAAGATATGATTTAAAAGGGTCAGAGAAGCTATAAACCTTCCTTTACACAGCTCTGAAGCACTCATGCAAATTCTGAAGTTCCCCATCAAGATCCTGGCCAGAAAGTGAATATAAAAGAGAACTCGATTCATCATAACAATCAAGACAATTCCAACATAGGCAGCTGGACATTATTAGGCATCTTTTTCTTTACTTATCTCACCCTTTAGTTGATAACATCGCACATTCATACGAAAATTTCAAACAATCCCACCGCGAAATACATCTGGTCGGACGGCGGAAGGCCCATGGCCGGAAGAAGCTGGGGCAAAAGCGCTAAAACAAGCCAATAAAAAATTACGAGCCTTAATTCCACTCGAAACATTTTCAACAGGGACCAAACACAACTCAGCCTACTTTTTCCTTACTAGTATGAAGGCCGCGTCGATCGAGACAAAAATCGGGGACGAAAAAGAAAATACCTCATACAAGCTCTTCGCTTCGGTCGTCCGAGCGTGATACTGGTTCTACATCTCCTCCTCTTCTTCCCAACCACCGTCCACGAAGAGAATGAGATTGCGTGCATCCGAAGCTACGGAAGTGAATCCTGAGAACCCTGTGCGACGGTATCAACTGAAAAAAGAACAGAGAAACGAATGCTTCCAATTCCCTTTTCAGTACTCCCGGCCTTCCTTCTTCAGTCCCCATCTTTCCCGACGGACTCTCCTTCATGGGCCGGGCCTGCAATCCGGCCCATTAGAATCGACATCTCAAATCTCCTCAATATTATCAATTTTTAATTTTTAAGCACTAATATTTTTGTTCATTTTCAAATATAACAAATTTTTATTTCATTTATCACAAATACACAAAATTAATTTATTTTCATCATATAACACAATCCATCATCTCCTTCCTAGTAAAAAAATTAACAATTTGTATTGTGTTATTACATTTTTATAAATATGATCCATTATATTTTATGTTATGATAAGTTGGTTTTTTTGAGTTTCACCTCCAAATCAATACATATGCATCATAATTCTCACACATTTTTCCCACAGTAAATAATTGATTGAGTTGAGCACTTGAGATTTCCCTTGCACCATGATTTCCCTTTGACCAATTGATGAGAAAACATTCACATTGCCTTGATTCCACCCAAGAAAAGGCAAAGTTTTGAGCTTTGGGCATGGCCTAGATATATTGTATTGCATGTACTAGGGGATTGATGATTGTTTTCATGCCTTTCTTCAATGCAATAAGTGGGCTATGATGAAAGATACAAAGAAGGAAAGAAAGGGAGAGTGAATGAAGTTTCATGAGGACAACATTCATCCTTTAGAAGAGGCTTTCTCTTATTCACTCATGAATTTCATCCCCACCCCACCCCCCACTATCCATGCCATGTCCTATCTTGTCTCTCATTCTTTGCTCCATTCTTTTAGTATATTTTTGAATTTACTACTAACCCAAACTATGTTGTTGATAACCCATCATCCATTCATTGTTTTACAAGTAGGGTTTACTCATACTTCCCCACTTCCTAACAAGATTAATGCCACTAATAGGAGCATTCTTCATAAAGTTTTCACTTATTACATGAAAAATAAGAGTTTTTTAATCATATTTTTGAAATAATAAAAAATGGAACACATTCAAGTGCACCATTCAAATGTGAAAAATGTTGTATCCATGAGATTTGTAACATAATTTTGACATTTCTTGATAGAGGGGTAGGTCTCCATATTTCATTAACAACAAAAAAGCAAGTTTTGTCTTTGCTGGGGCATTGGAAATACCATATCCCAGGGAATATTGCATGGCCCTCCAAAATTAAAACAAAATAATGTTATTTTGCACAAATACCCATATTCCCTTTCTAAATTCACATACAAGTATTTGTTTTTTCACCCCTCTCCAGGGAAAGATGTATGAGGTCAGTCCCTCCCACTAATTTCATAGGAAATATCACTTGATGATGGACCTTGTGCCAATTTCACCCAATCTCACGCCCCCTTGGATTCTCTATGTTTTGTGCTGTCTGGAAAGTTGACTCACAGGGTGTGAGGACAGTATACCACTGCCACTACACCTTTTTGATAGGCCAAAAAATAATAAAACAATTAAATGCACAAGTGTGATCTCTCACTCACACACTAGAGAACAATGGGGATTTTGGCCACATTAGGTTCAATATGTTAATTAGGGGAAACAATGGAGAGAAAATGTTTTGCTAAGGATGGATTGGCTTGGATCTTTGGTAGATTTGAGGCAGAACAGCTGCAATTATTGCTGTCCTCTGGCTAGGGGGAGCAAAAGCAAAACCCTCTATGTCTCTATCTCTCTCACAGCAACAAGTCAAGATATCTTTCCAAAAAGTCAACCCTGTGACAGAGCATGAGCTTTTGCCCAGCTTTCAAACATGGCAGATTTCTGCACCCCTTTTGACTTTTACTTTTCAAATAAGAAAATCTTTTTGTCTACCACAATCAATCACTCATTTATATGGGCAGTGAACTTCCAATTAACTCTAAAAAAATCACACCTTTAAGAGCTATTTTTAATGCAACTAAAATGATGGGAAGGAAGAATATAATAAGTATGATATATTGAGATAAGTCCAGTCCACATTGTTGGACATACCTGCATGAGCTTTGTCTTCATCTTCCGAGACTGGAATTGGCATTCACGGGATGGCTCTGGGACTCCCATTTCCATGCATGCATGCTTCTCTGCATATTGCTCCTTTATTCCCCTGTGCCTACCTACCTACATGCCCACATCAAAATTGACCAACTAATTAGAAAAAAAAATGTAAATGCATGAGATCACATTAATGTATAATAAATAAAGAGATTGATAATCTAAGTTTTAAATTAGTATTATGGTATTATTTAAATTAGGGTATAAATGTTATAATTTTATATTTTAGTCAACAAAACTCTGTTCATTTTTTTGAGAAGTGACTTATTTTGGACCTACTACTACTATTATTATTATTATTAGATAAATGATAAAACAAGCCTCACACTGTACACTGTTACCATCTATTTCTGGGACTCACTCACTCTGCTTTGTATCAGTTCACCTTCATTTTTCAGCAAAGCCAAGCTCCTCCTTCAATGGCTTCCACCTGCACATTCCCTCTATTCCTCTCTGTATCTCTGCACCTGTTCCTCGCCACCTTCGCCTCCTCTTCCGAGGCCGACATCCTCCTCTCCTTCGTGGGATCCATAGTCGACCCCAGCAGCTCCCTGTCCACCTGGTCCTCATCTTCTTCTCCCTGCAACTGGACCGGCATCACATGCTCTCACGCCGACCCCTCCACCACCCTCCTGTCCGTCACCGCCGTCGACCTCCAAAGCCTCAACCTTTCCGGCGAAATCTCCCCCTCCATCTGCAGCCTCCGCAGCCTCACGGAGCTCAACCTCGCCAACAACCTCTTCAACCAGCCCATCCCTCTCCGCCTGTCGGAATGCTCCTCCCTCCGGGTCCTCAATCTCAGCAGCAACCTCATCTGGGGAACCATCCCCGAGCACATCTCTGGCCTCAGCTCCCTCCGGGTCCTCGATTTGAGCAGTAACAAAGTGGAGGGCAAGATCCCAGAAAGCATCGGCCTTTTGAGCACCCTCCAAGTCCTAAACTTGGGGGGCAACCTCCTCTCCGGCAGCCTTCCTTCTCCGGCCTTCAAGAACCTCACGGAGCTCAGGGTTCTCGACTTGTCTCTGAACCCATTTCTGACGAGTGAGATCCCCCCTGACATATGGAGTCTCGAGAAACTCGAGAGGGTTTCGCTTCAAGGCTGTGACTTCTACGGTGAAATCCCTGACGGTTCCATCTCCGGCCTAAAGAAGCTGACCCATTTAGACCTTTCCCAAAACAACCTCACAGGTGGGGTTCTCATGCTTGCTTCCCTGAAGAATCTGGTCTCATTGGATGGCTCGCAGAATAGGCTTACTGGGCCATTTCCTGATGGGATTTGTAATAGGAATAATGCCCTTGTGACCCTCAACCTCCACACCAACTCCTTCAATGGCTCGCTGCCTGCCGACTCCCTTGGCCAGTGCCGGAGCCTTGAGAGGTTCCAAGTTCAGAACAATGAGTTCAGCGGTGATTTCCCAAGTGGGGTCTGGTCGTTGCCTAAGATCAAGGTCATCAGGGCCGAAAACAACCGGTTCACAGGTGAGATACCTGAGTTGGTATCCATGGCTTCTCAGCTTGAGCAGATTCAGATAGATGGCAATGGCTTCACTGGAAAGATCCCTCATGGTCTCGGCAAAGTCAAGAGCCTGTACCGATTCTCTGCCTCCATGAACCGTCTTGCTGGCGAAATCCCTCCCAACTTTTGCGATTCACCTGTCATGAGCATCCTGAATTTATCCCATAATGGTCTCTCTGGCAGAATTCCAGCATTGCAGAAGTGCCGGAAACTGGTATCCTTGTCCTTGGCTGACAATAGCCTCACCGCAGAGATCCCACAATCTCTTGCTGATCTTCCAGTGCTAACTTACATCGACCTCTCGGCTAACAAGCTCACTGGATCCATCCCTCAGGGGCTCCAGAATCTGAAGCTTGCCCTCTTCAATGTGTCATTCAACCAGCTCTCCGGTCAAGTTCCCTCACTTCTGATCTCGGGGCTGCCAGCATCCTCCCTTGAAGGGAATCCCGGGCTTTGCGGTCCTGGATTGCCGCATGCTTGCCCCGATCAGGACTCGTCCCTGAGACACCATACCGGTAGTCTAACAATATTAGCACCTGCTCTTATTTCCATAGCCTTTGGTATTGGCCTTCTGATGTTTACTGCTGGCTTCCTGGTCTATCGGAAATCTTCCAAGCAAAAGACTGAAAAGATCACCTGGCACTCGGTCTTCTTCTACCCTCTGCGTGTCACTGAACATGATCTGATAGCCGGGATGAATGAAAAGAGTGCCATTCAAACCTGCGGAATATTTGGGAGAGTGTACATTCTAACCCTTCCCAGCGGAGAGCTTGTGGCAGTGAAGAAACTGGTGAATTTCCAGAATCAGTCCCCAAAGACCCTCAAATCGGATATCAAGATGCTAGCTAAGATCAGGCACAAGAGCATTGCAAAGATCCTCGGATTCTGCTACTGTGATGACTCCATATTCATGATCCACGAGTATCTACCCGGTGGGAGCTTAGGGGATTTGATCCGCCAGCAGGATTTTGAGCTGAAATGGAGTGAAAGGTTGAGGATCGCCATAGGGGTGGCTCAGGGATTAGCATATCTCCATAAAGATTATGTCCCGCACATCATTCACCGCGATGTCCGGTCGAACAATATCCTTCTTGACTCAGAACTTAGGCCGAAGCTCACCGACGTTGCACTCGACCGTGTTGTGGGAGAAGCTGCATTTCAGACAACCGTTGCATCAGAAGCTGCTTCTTCTTGTTATTTTGCACCAGGTATATGACAGGATCGTCCTTTCTTTTTACCTGTTCATGTTAACAGATGATTAATACTGTGTAAAAACTGCAGAATGCGGATATAGCAAGAGAGCTACTGAGCAGATGGATGTTTACAGCTTCGGGGTCTTGTTGCTGGAGCTGGTGACGGGCCGTGGAGCCGATGCCCGGGAAGAATCCGGCGATTCCGTCAATATCCTGAAGTGGGTCAGAGGGAAAATCAACATAACCAACGGGGCACTGGTGATTCTGGACACCAGGGTGTCGAGTGGCTGTGAGCCAGAGATGCTCGGAGCTCTGGACATTGCTCTATGCTGCACCTCTGTTACGCCCGAGAAGCGGCCGACTATGCCGGAAGTTGTGAAGGCTCTCCAGTCCCTCAGTTCAGGCAGCTGCCCTCAGTCTTTGGGGTTCTCTTCCTCAGAAGAACATCAGCTCCCAGTCTGAACATATGATATCTCTGTATAAAAACCCAAGTTTCAGCTTGAAATCTGGTGTTGTTTTGGGTTTACTACCATCCCTAAAGAATGCTTCAAGTTTTTATTTTGAAGTCTGCAGCTTACAATCGGATCTTATAATGCACTCCCAACAATTCAAAAACCAACTTATATAAAAACGCCTATGTGAACTCGATTCCATGCTTTCAGAGAACATATTTGGATTTCTTGCCAACCTCTTTTCATGAATTTACATCAGTTTCTGAACTGGGTATACACAAGCTTGCAGTGTGAGCAGGATGACTAGAATGACCAGACCTCAAGGAAGAGCGTGTACCTTGCATTCATGGCGGAATCAGTCTATCAGTTATGGAGTTGAGGGGAGAATCCAAGTCCTCCAGTTCTTCATCACTGGTGTATCCTTTCTTCTGCGCCATAGATACACTCCTCGCCATAAGGAACCGCTCCCTCGGCGGTGGCGAATAAAGGACCGGGGCAGCTGCGCAGGGAAAGCTCATCAGTATCCACACCAAATGCATCAGCAATCCACCAAGACTAATTGCCGACCTGCAAAAGAACTTTTACTTGGAGCACTAACTAAACTGTAGCTCCTCTCCTGTGTTTGGGTCCAATGCTTACAAGCAGGCATCTGCACTTTGTGTGCAAAGCTACCATGCTCAGGTGGCCACAGCTGCACCTTGTGTGCAAAGCTACCATGCTCAGGTGACCACAGAGTACAATGAAATTTCAAGGGCAAGAACTTCTCTGAGATCTTCAAGTTTCTCAACTCCCATTTCCATTTCCTGGATCTTATGTCCAATGCAAAGTTCAATCTTTTTCCACCCTACTCTTTTACTTTCTTACTTTCTGATGAGGTCAAATCCCTCCTGTTCTTAAGGGAAAATAATGTTTTGTTTGAAGCTTACATGGGGTGTTTTATATGAATGAGGAATTTCAATTACTGGAGATTCCATACTCAAAATGAAACTCAAACATGGTGAAATCCGGATATCGTTGCCCATGATACCTGCACATCTTAGACTGCTCATAGGATGAAGTGTTTAAGTAATGGAATGAGTAGCACACAATCAAGTATAGCATCAACCTAGCCCGAAGGCTGGTGTCCCAAGCAAGCATGCACAAGTAAAGATGGCAATCAAAGCTAAAACCTTCTGAATGACCCAATCCACTTCAGCTTTCATGATCAACTTCACATTCAAATAACAAATACTACTGAAGAAAAGCATGTGCAGTGAAGCATAGGTTACCCATGTTCTCTTTCACAACATAACCCATTTTGGACTAATGATAAGCAAGAGTTCTACAAATAGAGAAATATAATGAGTGCGGCCCTACATTTAGAAGAAGCATTTTACTTGGCCATTGGAGATACTGATAATATTCACATACTATAAGATGAACAACCCGAAAAACCAGCTATTGTCAGACTCAAGAAACTACAATCAAACATACAATTTGCAAAAGATGGTATTTTCTATTCCTCTTTAATTTCATCAGAAGCGCCAAGAGAAGCTTTGTATTAAGTTGGGGAAAAGGGCATGCATATTTTCTTACATAACTAAAGTCATCCACGAATTTGAAGCAAGCAATGCATATATATATATATATATACACACGACTCATACAGATCTCCATGGTCAGTTCAGCTTATCTAAGGCTCCATAGACTAAGCACAATAATCTGTCCAGGGTCAACCAACATCCATCTAAGCTTACACCCAACAAGGTACCACAATCCAGGGCGGGTTAAGGATGCCATTGCAAAACTTAACTATACAACTAATGAGGTTGCTTGGCTATCCTCAGTTTTTCCCTCCAACTGTGTAATGCCAAAAGGGGTTTGATTAAAATGATCACTCCATCCATGACTGCCAGTGATGAAAATGAGAACTTGGAATGATTTGACCAGAGATTGAATTCAGAGATCCAAATCAGAGGCTAAATTACCAGCAATAAGCAAGAGACAATTTCATGTCCAGAAACCCTTATTGGAACAAGGAACAGCTGAAGTCCTTGATCGTCCAATAATCCCATACGAGACAAGAAAGATCAAGATTAAACTCAGCAAACAAGTTCACCGACGGGCGATTCAGTCGGAATTGGAGGCGGACTCCATCTCGAGGCGTTCGAGGGCCTTCTTGTGGGCCCAGGTCTCGATCGTCAGATCGGGCTTCGCATTAAGGCCGACGCCGAGGATGACGATCGCGAGGAAGCTGGTGAGGTAGCACGGAAGCTCCCAGTCCTCCCATTTCCGGGACTGACCCGGCGGAGGCGGGATCCGGTTGAATAGGTAACCCTTCGGGCGATCTTCATGGCCGGGGGACTTCCAGCGGCTCGGACCGCTTTCCGAAGAAAAGAGGCGCCGGCGGAGGACAGTGGAGGCGTAGGTCAGTTGCTTCTTCGAGGTCCGCATCATTATGCCCCTAGACGCACAACGCTTTTCTCGCCAGCAACTGAGGGAGAAGCAGATGACCTTTTGCTATATGTAGTAGAAGAATAAAACGACGCCGTTTAACATGAACTGATTTTTGGAGCTACAAAACGTAGAAATCAATGCATAAAGATGACTCCATTCCATCCTGCAAAAAGCTTTCAAATGTAACAAATATATAATCTGGTCTTTCAGGTTCTTCAGATCATTTTCTGCAAACTCCTACCACTTCACATGGGTTGGAATGGAAGAGAATGTGGAAAGGTTCACACTTGCAAAAAAAACCCAGAAACAGCATGAAACATCACATGGTGCTCAAGCTCATTAGCACATTAACCCAAAGAGTTTAGACAAAAATATATTTTTGACAAATGAAAGAGCTGTCAGGAAATGCATCATTGGGCTTCCTATGAACAACTGCAGATAATCAAAGTTGATTCCTTTCAAGGGGAAAGAACAAATCTCAACGGGGCAATGTCACCATGTTTGAAATAGGTATTTATTAGTCTCATGACTCATCTGGGTCTCGGAGCAATGACCTCAAGTCCACCCATGAAGGGCCTCAATGGGTCCGGGACGATGACCGAACCGTCTTCCTGCTGGTAGTTCTCAAGTATGCATATTATCATTCTAGGAACTGCACAAGCTGTGGCATTCAACGTGTGAACAAACTGTGTTGGACTGGTACTGCCTTTTCCCTTCTTAGGGCTGCTGCTATTATTTGGTGATGCATTGTCCACAGGACGGTACCGGATGCCCAGCCTCCGACTCTGGTAGTCTGTACAATTAGACGCACTGGATATCTGAAACAAGTAATCAGGTGGGAATCTGAGCCATTAGTGTATCTTAACATAAACCAAGATTAGGTGGATTTTTGGTTGATATTCAATCATTATTTGCAATGAAAATAAATTGGCAAGTATACCTCTCCATATCGCCCTAACCCGGGCATCCATGCCTCCACGTCGAATTTACGGTATGCTGGGGCTCCCAAATCTCCAGAAGCCATATCCAAAGTTCTATACAAGAGACTCAAGAATTCAACATATTTGAAGGAAAAAATGGATTTGTGGCATTGGTAGAGTCTGAAAGCTCGGAGAAGGGTTCATACTTGAAATGTAGTCCCAGCAAGGAGAAGAGATCTTCTTCAATCTTTATCAGCTCTTCAAGGTGATAATTGCTGTCCTCTGGCTGGCACAAGATGAACATTTCCACCTTGCTGAACTGGTGTACCCGATAAAGACCGCTGCAGAGTGTTCTTATCAGTTAATTTCTCATTAACTGCATAAAACATATCAAAAGACATTGTTCTGCAAGTTAACATCGATTAAGTTGATGAGACTTTGCAGAGCATGAATATTAAGCGCATAACACGGTTTACCGAGTTGCAAGTCCGGCAGCACCTGCTTCAGTTCGGAAGCAATGAGACAAGGCTATGTATTTCAGAGGTAGTGATGAGTTGGGAAGAATAGAGTCCATGTGAATTCCTCCTACAGGTATCTCTGCAGTACCAATTAGGCACTGATCACTATCTTCAATGGAATAGACCTAGAAAATATTCAAGACCTTGTAACTGACCTACATCATCAGTTAAGCACCACTAATCTTAAAAAACCATACAACTAAAGGCGAAAAAAGCCAACAAACATCCTGCAAACCTCACAACATATTTTCCTTAAAACTATGTATTCAGCTACTACATCCCACCATAAACAGTAGCTACCTAGCAAACATTTACATGAAGAAGTTAAAGATCTTTAACAAACCTGAGTGTTCGTTCCACGTGGTTGGAATCCGCACTTTTCGACAACAGAACCCCTGACAATCTCTGGAGTTATGAGAGGTGTGAAGCCTCTTTTGATGACTTCAGAAAGTGTCCAATTGATGAGAGCCATCTCCAGCAGAACTGCCTCGTTCTTTAGGTAATAAAACTTCGATCCACTGACCTGCAATAACAAGTTTCCGATTACATGCAACCTTAAAAATTCCAGTTGATTTAGACATGACTATGACTCCAGGCATCCTCTCATTCAGAAAACCTTAAATACCTTTAAACATACATAGCATGTACCTCAGAAGCAGCATCAAAATCAAAAAGATCAAGTTCTTTCCCAATCTGCACATGATCCTTAACAGGAAAGCCAAACTTCCGAGCGCTTCCCACCTGCCAAACAAAAGGAAAAAGAAATAATAATGCTATCAAAACATGGAAAGTATCAATGCCGTAACTTCCTGAACCAGATCAGACAAAATGAAGGGACATTTACCATCTTTCTTACAGCTGAACAATCTTCACCACCAATAGGAACATCGGGATGGGTCATATTAGGAATGCATTGTGCTTCTTGCTGGAGTTCGTCAATCAGCTTAACCAAGTCTTCCTCCAAAGTCACCAAACTGTCCTTTATGTTCTTCCCTGAAAGATATATATCATGCAAATAAAGATACAGGAGAAAAAACCAGACAAGGAGTAAAAATCACACAAAAAACAGCTGAAGCAAGTACCTTCCTGAACAAGTTTTTGGCGCTCCAAAGGTTCTAACTTCCCTTTCATCTTATTCGCAACCACATTCCTCTCCCCTCGAAGGCGCTCCACTTCCTGTTACCTAAGTGACAATTAGCTAATGTTGGAGAAAATTGCAATAATCCGCACAATAAATTTTACTAAAATGATCGACCAGATAAATAAAATTGATCACCAAATAAAACTCAATCAAACAATTGAATTTAAACACTAAGAAGTAAAAAAGTCCATCTGTCTGATCTTACCCGCATGCCAAAGATTAACTAAACGTGTTGCAACACTTGAAAATTACCTAAAGTAACTCACATTCTACTATTCATTAGCAGTATGCTCCAATAATGATTCTGCAACCAATGAAGCATGTCCTCATTGCAATACATCAATAGCGGATACACAAGAAGTGGAGACTGGACCTTTTGAGCATCTAAGGTCTTTGCATAAAGCTCGAGAACAAGGTCCAAATTAGCACTGGAGTTCCTGATCTTAATGTTACTCGCAACTGCATCCCTGTTGTCCCTTATCCACTTGAAGTCAATTGAAGCCTTCCAATGAGATTTCTCAGCTACACGGAAAAATCGCCAATGAGGACCCTACCTTGTTTTTGTTACAGCGTTCATAAACAAATGAAGACACTCAGATATTTATGCTTCAAGAGAAACTCAATCTCACAGCAATAATGAAAAGATGGTTGAACAAAGACCACTTCATACCCGGTTTTAAGAAAATGAAGAAGGCTTCATCCAAGTCTGAAAATTGAACTGAAATATAACTAAGCGTTGAAAACAATGGAAGCAAAGGGGAAAATCCAATTTTTACATTAGAAATAACAAATTAAGGTAGAATTTCAGATACCCTTTCCCACCGAATCCTTCTGAGGCAGAAGGGCTGGTGCATTCGCAGAAGCTGCTGAGAGGGCAGAGGCAGAGACACCTCTAGCAGGAGGAATAAAGTGGCGAAAAGGCCTCGGCAGAGAAGGAAGACGCTGAGGCTTTAGCAATCTGAGGAAGGAGAGTCTCAAAGAAGAAGAAGAAGAAGGGGAAACAGAAGCAAGAAACATTGCGGTTCTGTAAATGGTTCCACTCAAGGAGAACTGCAACCCAGCTAGGTTCTTCTTCCCCGTTTCTCCTGCGGGCGTGGGCGTGGGCGGTCCCCCAAATTATCTAAAAAATATAAGAAATTTATTAATAAAATTTATTTTGGCATAAATATTTGTAATTAATTTAATTAGTACAAACTTTTATATTTATTTTTTAAAAATAAATATTATAAAAAAAATCGCGAAAAATTGTTACATTTATTGTGTTATGCCCCAAAATAAAATTCTTAATTCGGATAAATTATTTTAAAATTCTAAAATTATATTATAAATTCTCTTAATTTAAAATAAATAACAATAATATATTATTCATATTTTATAATATTAGGGGCATAAATAAGATAACTCCTTTCTAGGATGACAATTGGGCATGGGCCTGTTGGAAGACACCTCTAATTTAAATTATTTTTAATATTAATTGATTACGCAAATTGAATTTAAAATATTTCTAATATTATTTATATATGCTTTTAAAAATTAAATTTAAAATACTTTAATGATAATTATAAATATTACAAAATTTGAGTAAAAAGTTGCAGGTGGAGTATTCAGATATGTCAAAGCAAAACTTCCATGCATGAATCTGCTTCTGGTATCCTCTATGCAATAGCCAGCAAGGTCTAGGATGAGTTAAGCAATGGAGTTATGGTATTACCAGTAGTCTCCACAGGAACATCTCCCACCTACCATATGGTGGAACCTGTTCTTGTCCCGAATTGATATCTCCCTCCAGCATACCTTGGACACAAGCTTGGCAAAGGTGTGGCAGTCGACGCAGATTCGGAGGTTCTTTATGACACGGACGGGGGCTCCCTCGGAGGTGGCGATCAGGGCGAATGCCAGGGCAAGTTTCTCGCTGTGGCCTAACAGTATCTTCTCCTTCTGTTCATCATCCACATCATACAAGACGCAGCTCAGGTCGGGAACATAACCGGCTTCCTTTAGCCTTGTGGATAAGTCCCTGACCTTTGCAAAGATCTCCTCCCTCCTGGGATGGGCACGATCGCTTGCGTGGAAACTGTGAAGCATCTGGTCAATATCAACCCAGCTTCTTCCTGGGTCCTTGATCACCGCCTTCTCCTTCATCAGCTCCCTCAAGTTTCTGACATCTTCCCATCTGGCTGCTGAAGCGTACAAGTTGGATAGAATCACGTAATTCCCAGCATTCTCGGGCTCGATTTCCAGAAGCTTGCGGCCCACTACATCTCCCATCTCTACATTTGAGTGAACCCTACAGGCACCCAAGAGTGAGCCCCAGACGGCTGCAGTTGGTTCAATCGGCATATTCTGGATGAACTGAAATGCAGCCTCCACCTGCCCAGAACGTGCAAGTAAATCAACCACGCATCCGTAATGCTCAATCTCTGGCTCAACCTTACCTTCTCCGTTTACCATCTCGTGAAATAACTCGAGCCCTCTCTCTTCCAGTCCTCCATGGCTGCAGCCTGACAATACTGCCAAAAGTGTAACACCATCAGGTTTAACTTTGTTTTCCTTCCTCATCAAGCTGAACAGGTCAACAACTTCTCTTCCCATCCCATGTTTGCCATAACCAACAAGCATCGCATTCCACGAGATAACAGATCTCTCCAACATATCATCAAAAACCCTTCTAGAGTGACTCAGTCTTCCACACTTCGAATACATATCAATAAGAGAATTCTGGAGGACTACATATGAGGGCACTTGCCGCCTAAGGATGTGACTGTGGACTTGCCTCCCATGATTCAGAGCAGCAAGTCCGGCTATGGCTGTCAAAAGGCTAGCATAAGTGACATAATTTGAGTCCATTCCTTCTCTCTGCAACTGTCTGAATAATTCTAGTGCCTCTTCATCAAAACCTAACTGGGCATAACCAGATATTATAGCAGTACAGGAGACCACATCCCTTTCTGGAAGGCACTCGAATATCCCACGAGCTTCATGCATCTTTCCAGCTTTAGCATACATATCAAGGAGTGAGCTCCCAACAAATATGTGGGCTCCAAAGCCACTCTTGAGTAAAAGACAGTGGACCTGCCTTCCCAACTGAAAACCAGAGAAGCCCGTGCAAGAGGTGAGAATGGTTGCAAAGGTGAACTCGTTTGGCTTTATCTCTGCAGAATAATTCTTTGCATCACCAGCAAGAAAACATCAGAGGTGAAATTTTTGCATGTTAGTGGCATGAACCATCTCCTTGTTGGAAAAACACACACACAACAAATCAAAGTGCATTTTTACTCTTTGAAGCACATCTATTATAAATAGCTTGAAGAAAATTCATTCGTTTCTCATCAAAGAGGCTTTAAGTAACTCCTACAATATTTAGCATTACCCTCTTAAGACAATGGATCTACCAGTGGCAACATAAGTCCATTCTCTTCTGTTCATTGTCATGGAAATCAGTCCTATGTGGGAAAAAACACAGTGCTTTAGCAATATTGAAGAGACTTACCAATGGCATTCTCCAATCATATACAATCCACCTAATATGGAGGCAGTTGCCAGCATTCAACAGTTGTTATCAGAATTTGGAAATACCTGATCTAGCCATCTCCAAAAAAAGACATAGAGCCTCCGAGGCACGACCCTGCTGAGAATAAGCCGAAATTATAGCCGTCCAAGACACCACATTTCTCAGAGGCATTTCGTCGAACATTCGCCTGGCATCGACCAAACGGCCACACTTCACGTAATGGACGATGAACCTTGTCCGGAGGTACATGGGAGGGGCGTAACACGTCTTGATCATGTGGGAGTGCACCCTCTGGCCTTCCGCCAAGGCCCTTCTGTCGACGCACGCATTCAAGATCGCGTCATAGCCATCGAACTTCATGCCAGTACCCAGGAGGGCCATTTCCACGACGGCCTCGCCGAGTCGGCCTTCGGAGCATAGGACTTTCAAAGAGGCGGGCAGTGCGGTGGACAATGAGCGGAGGAGTTGTCTAGGTTTATGAAGAATAAGAAAGGCGGCGGCCCTAGGCAGCATATCCCTCATCAGAAACATCAATCAACAAGCCAGCATCGAGTCACCCGTCAAGTCCACCGTCCTTCCGAGAGCAATGCACAAAAAAGTTTGGGTAGAAGGCGGAGAGGGGCTGGTCATCGTCGGCGGGAAGTCAGGGAATATTTAGCTAACTCCTTTTCCTTTTTGGTTATATAATATGAATGATTGACTTTGACCAAACCTCCATGCCAAGTATAAGGCAGTCAGTATGAAGGGTTATAGATAGAGAAGGGTATAAAGACAGTAAGCATCTTCATCTTTACTGGATATACCCGGACTGACATTCAGCGCAAGGAGGGCTGCACTTGAATCAGAGTATAGTATCATAGTTGGTTCTATAATATGGCTTCCTTGGAAGCGCAAACCCCAATAATACACACATATAAAAGGATGCAGGAGTGTTGCATGACATGAACATGATTATCTCCTGTCTAGGATTATAGTTTATGGCGGAAACTCGGTATTATAAGAAGACTTTTGAAGGAAAAAAAAGAGCGGACCTTCTTATATCTGCAAAAGTGTATGTACACGGAAACTCCCGTCCTGGAAAGGACCTTCATTCGATCTTCATGGCTCTGTCCTTTTCCATTGCTCTGGAGTGCATGGCGGCTGCAGGCAAAGCCGGGAATCCAGAGAGAAACACCAAGACCAATGGTTAGTTTGGTGTCTGAGTTTGATCCAAATTACTAATGTTATTCATGGAGAGGAAAGCAGACATAGGCTATGGATTTTATTTGTACCTGGGTTTGCTGGAGAGTCGTCACTCATATGTGAGTTTTTGGAGGTGATGGGATTGTTTTTCAACTCTTCTCTCACCCACATTGGGTGCTGGAGTGGATTAAGATGCCATGGATATTGCTGGTATTGTCTTAGTATGTTTGGCTGGGGGTCTGAACATGGTAGAGGATAAACCATGTTTGAGAAGCTTTGGTCCACTAAGGATGCACTCTGCATATAAGTGAAGATTAATTAGATAGTGGTATAATGAATCAAAGGTCAGCAATACCATATAACTAAAGAAATTATGATGTTCCAAATAGTAATATTGAAGAAAGATGAGAAGCCTTTATTCAATCCCTGATTATGTCAACCCTCATGAAGGAGATAAAAGAACTTTGGGGGAATTTGCTCATCGGCCGGCCAGTGCAGAGGTGCAGCAGTAAATATGGAAAGCAGCAGATGCTTAAAGGTTTTACATATCTCAGTCACATCGCTTTTTTTGGCCAATCACTGCCTGAACATCAGCAGCGAGAAAGGTTGTCCAAAAATAGAGGCGAAGTTCTTTCCCATATTTCAAGAGACTAGAAAGATATTCACAATGAAATGGCACACATGAAGATAGACAAAAATATATGAGTTAGGGGATACATCTCTATGTCAATGGGAAAAAAAGCAAAAATGGAATCGTGCAATACTCACTTCAGTAGTAAAGATGCTGTCGAGGTTGACGTCCATCCGTGGGGTCTCTGCTGCAAGTCGCATTGATAGGAGCTGGAAACAAAACAGAATTGAAAGAAATGAAGCTAGGTCTGCAGCAACCAGAGTTCCATCAAGTAAATTAAATTTTTAAACTGTCCTAGCACCGAACACGAAATTGTGAAATTTTTAATTAGTAATTCACCAGAAGTTGGTATGAGGTGGCAAATTCTTCAGACTTTTTTTCTTGCACAGTCATGAAAATTAAGGAACAATTCATGCATTTCTCGTATTTATTGCAGTCAAGGAACAACTTACTTTGTATAAGCAAAAAAGTTAGGGAAAATAAATTATGCCTGTCAAGTAAAACAAATGGCATTTCATTGGCAAGAAAAGAAGATGATTAGTTAAAGATGCGCAAGCCTGGTTCCTAAATTCATTATACTTGAAAGAGACTGAACTATGTCAAGCATAAGCCAAGAACTATTGCCAAGAATGACCTCAACTTGGCGTTGTAAGGTTTGGACGTGATTGATTATTTCATCCAGAACCAACGCTGTGCCAGAAATCTGCATATACAAATGATTTCTTTCAGTTCATTAAGAAAAGCATAAAAGCAAGCAAATGGCACTTCAAAAGAACATATTTCAAGGCCGTGTAATGAATATAAACTGTAAACCAGCCAGAAAAGTACACTGTACATATATTTACAACAATGTAGTACCATAACCAAGGCGCTGACAACATTTACAAACTCTACCAATCATCCTCATGTCTACGAGGGAAATGTTTGAAGGGCCTTTTCAGATTTTAAGATCATCAATAAGTGCGTATATATAAGGCCTACTCGGTTACCTAGTTCCCATTTTCATTTTACCTTTGAGCAGGAATTACAGTCTTCTATTAGTAATATCAAGAACTATGACTATGTCATGAGGGTGAAAGGGGCAACAGCTTTTTTTATAACACTGAAGTGATTTTATCAAGTTATATAACATGGCATCCCTAGGAACAGCATTTACCAAGCGGATATTATCCTAATATAATGACACAAAACCTATTTGAGGAAAATATTATTTATCATATCATGTAATTGAACTTCAATTTTTCAATGCCAGCATGATCCTCCAAAAAGATATTTTCTCTATCTGGCCCCACGAGCAACAAATCAAGCAAGGTCAACATAATTCAACTGCTCAACAACCACTTAAGGTGTGAGGAGCCAGATCACATCCAACCAAACAGTCACTTTAAACAGAGGCAGCTAGATCTACTTTTATTTGAAAACCCAACTATCTAATCATCGAAAAGACATGCTACTTCCAAAGAAAACCCCTAAAATGCCACTAATTTTCCCTGCTAGCCGAAGGATATTTGTATTGTAGGATGATGGTCAAGACAAAAAAAGCCCAAACTTCCAAAGAGAAGACCCATGGCCACGGGCAGTACCAGTACCCATGAGATCAGATGACAAGGGTACCCTAAAAATGGACGGGCAACCAACCCCGTCACAAGAGTACAATAGAAATAAGTTTTGGAGGATGGCTCGGTAGATGATCGAGAATTTCATGTTATTTATGAACTCAGTAATCTAAAATAGGTTTTCCAATTTTGACAACCCGCTTTGTATCCTTTCCTCAGTATAAAAGCGAGGCCACTGGCGAAAAGTTTCAGGCCGCTAGAGATCCTGAAATCCCCCCGAAAAGAAATAGGCTTTTAATGGATAACATAATTAAACGAAAATGACCTTGTTGCAGCCCGGGACCAGCTCCCGAAGAAGTTTCATCCGTGCATTAATTTTCTCTCTCCTCGCCTGCAGAAGCACAGAATGGAAGAGGAAAAACGCTTGTTACCCAATATTTGATGATAATCAATCATCATTGGCGACAGATTAACTGTTGATTAGATAGATGATCTACCTACCCTCTCTGCTAGGCTGTGTCTGTCTGTGGCTTCGCCACGACGAGCTCGGACGTGAACGTAAGGAAGCTCCTCCGCGTCTCCGGAGCTTTGGTTCTTAGACTTCTTGGCGGAGCCCTTCGCCTGGATGGAAAAAATCGCTCACCGATTTTAAAAGAAATTATCAGGAGAGCATCAGTGAAATCAAGCAAAAGCATGATGAGGCTCCAGTTCCTCTTACCTTCTTCTCTCGATCCTTTCTCTTTCCGGGCATTTGTCCCTTATCCTCCGTGTCGAAATCAGAGAGCAACGGTTGCGACAAAGAGATAATGGGGTTGGAGTCGCTTTCAGTCGTCTCAGCCTGTGGCTCATCCTTCACCTTATGTGAGCTGGCGTCAGTCTCAACGGCGAAGGTCGAGGCTCGTTCAACAGGAGCTGAATTCGCGGGGAAACACATACCACCAGCTCCGAGGTGCTGAAAGTAGGGTTTGAGAGAGCCACTAGAAGCAACTGCCGAGTATTTGGAAGGCTCCGGTAAGTGGAGGAGCTCGACGGCACTGGAATGAGGCAGCTCGAGGAGAGCCGTGAAGGAGCTAGCATTCTCCGTCGGCGGGGCCATCAGCCGGCGGATTTCATCGTGAAATTGGAAATATTCCAGAGCAATCTCGTTGGATCTAGCCGGTAACTCCATAGCTCTGGGCTCGATACCAACCAAACTGAAGATGTACTCAATTCAAACTCTAGCCGGCAGGAGCTAACGAGATTGTCAAATTGGACGATGCGAATAGAGAGGTTCCACAAGTCAAACTTCAACAGCAGTCAATAAACAGATTGGAGAGTGAGAATGAGGAGAAATATCGGCCACTGAAGGTGAAGCAGCAGTGCCCTTTCTCTGCTCTGCATTATTTGTTACTTCTCTGTGCCATTTGAACTGAAGTGACGAGAAAGCTACGTCCCGTTTAGCAAAACGAGGGAGACAGAGACAGACAGCTACGTCCCGTCGGGCCCTTGAGGGTTCGGTCCCGTTGCTGGCCTTGGGGATTGCTGTGTATCTGTCATTCCAATGGAATAGACGGATACCTCATGGCTTGTAAAATTCAGCTCCAATTTATCCGATATATATTAAATTAATTATAAAATTATCAATATCTTTTTAATTCTCCTAAAAATTGAAATGTCCACTTCTGGGATGGTGGCCCGCCGGCAGCCCATGTGAATATGGGCCATGGGCCCATCTAGAAATATCGGTTCTCCTTGTCTGTGGGGCCCGTAGCCATTATCCGATTTTCATCGGATCATATTCTCATTCATTAAAAACAAGGCTAAAATCTCTCAAATAATGTACAGTGAAACATTTTGTTTACTTGAGTGTTAGCAAAATATTTGTTTGTGAATTAAACCGGATTTTCAGGATAGAGAAGGGTAAAACTTGAAGCTAAAGCAACAGGTAAGAAGCAGATCAGGTTTCATTGGTATAGTATTTGGCTACAGAAGATCTAAAGCTAAGATCCATGACGAGAAAGAGACTGGAAGGTTAACTTACTTGAGGGCTGTTTCTGGGGGGTATAGGCCATTGTACTGTTGATCAGAATGAATCATCCTCATCCACAACAGTCTGGATGATAGAAAGAAAGTACGAGCCACATTAGAGAACCAAACTCTACTTACAACAAAGAGATTGACTGATATGGAAGTGAAGGTGATCATTCTTCTACATTTTGACAGATACAAGTAATTTACAAGGTGATGTTTATGGCAAGGCTACAAAATCATAGCCAATGTCTCAGGCCAAGCCTGAGCATTACATTGAGTGGACGGACTCCAAATCACAAGAAAAATAAGAATATGAAAATTCTAAAACTCCAGGATTGATGATCTGATGTCTAATTCTCCGTGCTTGGAACTGTAGACTGTTAGGTGGCCAGAAGTCAGACATCTATAACCAAAAAGCAATAAATATTAGTTAGCTACATCTGTAACTTGTTGAATAACCACAAGCTAAAAACAATGGCACGTTGGTCTCACTTTCACGTCACAATATCGAGTGATTATTGCGCAACAATTTATTCTACTTCCAACTAATAATAACTTCAAAAGAATATGTATCCCGTATAGGCAATGAAACCATACCTGAAGGCTACAAAAAGAAATATGATCGATAATAAGCCAAGCTTCACCAATCTATACTTCTTCTCTGAACCAATAACTCTGAAGATCTCAGTTATATCAACAAGATGCTGTTTTTTAATGTATCTGCAGACAAAGAAATGGGTCAGGATCAACACAGAGATGCTATAGATGACTGTGGTCACTTTAAGCTAATCTAGACAGAAGATTTCAGAGGTAAAGCTTGCAGTCTCATTGTTTTAGAAGGAATTCTCATTGAGCATGTTGATAGTGTGGTGTGACCATTCTTTCCAAAGATTAGTAAAAACAGTTAACCTCCGAACAACACCAGCGAGGGGAAGCTAAAGGAAACTGTGGAAATATGTGAATTATATATAACATAAAGCATGGAGGTTAGATGGTAAAAGACCGTGATACATTGGGAAAATCCAGTTAACAATTATTAGCTTCTGTGTTTAGGAAAGGCTCCAGGTGACTTTGGGGCACATATGAAATTTAAACAGTTTTTCTGATTTTTCTTAATACCACTCAGAGCACAGACAGCTGATTTTATGTTCATTCTATACTTGAATCAACTTCCGACCTTGAGCTGAAGATACCATCATAGTAAGTTAGTATCAGTAAATAGATAGACTCGAAAGGGAAATAGAATTACTAAAGTGTGCACATAGGAATTAAGCGAACAGCATGGTAAAGAGTTATGCAATCAGACTCCGAAAAGTTCAGGATACTTACAACATTACATGATAACATGTGATAGTTACAGAAATAAGGAACAAGAACCAATAGCCGGAGACCAGTAGAAGCAGACTGAGCACTCCTTGTAAAACAAAATCTGGGATGATCCATCTATTGATCAGAGAAGCTGCTTCATACATGTTTATGTAGTGTTCCTCCAAATCTGATAGGGTCAAAACCTACATAAGCCCAATCAGCAGTGAGATGCCAACCATAACCTGTTACCTTGCGTTCCAATTAATCGTCCAACTGCTATTGAAGATACAAGTGATTATGCTTTCTTTATTGCAATCATGATTGCATATGGGTTATAATGAAAAAAAACAAGTGCACGGACGCGGTCTACTTCCAAGGAATTGACTTGTATAAACCGATTGCTAAAACATCAAGAAATTCAACCAGCTCCAGGGAAAATACTAATTAATGCGTACGAGGTATTGTTATCAATATCCTACATATCAAAATACAGGAAAATCATGCATTTTATCATTCGTACGTACAACGAGCTTGGAGAAGGAATCAGAATCAACAATCAGCACCAATCCTCAAAAACGTCATTGTATGGGAGTATTGTCTTGGGAAGCCTATCTCATTGCAATCGTCATCAAGCAAATTGCACCTCCCTAATTTGTACAACGCGCTAGAACTAGTCTACTGACCTAAACATGGAGAAATGGCTAGAGCAAGCAAGTGAAGGCCTTCCAAGAAAAAGATACCCCCTCCGCCAGCCGCTTCTGCCGACCCCCCTCCCAGCAGCAACAGAAGCGGCCAGGAAGAGTCAGACTGACCAATCACGAGATCCTATGGTGCAGCTTCAAAAGTGAGTACCTGGTAGAAGGTCGACGCGAAGAGGAGTACGTTGATGAGGAGGCACGTTAGGGACAGGATCGGAGCCGAAACCATCTCCGCACCCCGCTCGAAATCACGAGATCTGAAGCTCCGGCGACGAC
Organism: Trapa incisa; assembly: GCA_030064435.1. Classification (NCBI taxonomy): domain Eukaryota; kingdom Viridiplantae; phylum Streptophyta; class Magnoliopsida; order Myrtales; family Lythraceae; genus Trapa; species Trapa incisa. Next base: position 6,677,066 of record CM057784.1, on the reverse strand, counting down.
TGGGAACAGGGAAGGAGGCTTCCAATTTTTCCTGCTTATTTACTGGTCTCATGTAACCACTAAATTATTTACTCTAGTAAAAAAATAAAATTTATAATTTAAAATTAAAATATATTAATCTTTAAATTTGAAATATACAATTTCAACCAAGCACTAAATTAACTTAAATCAATTTATATGAAATAAATTGACATCTCCCTCCAAAACGACGTCGCATTCCGATACTAATTAAGTCCGCTGACAAGTCACCTCATCTTTGTGATATTTTAATCGTATGTTTATATATTAAATATATATAAAATATGATAATTTTTAAAAAATTAAATGGATGATATCAAACATTTATATAAATCAATAATTTAATATTATTAATATAATTTATCATTTAATAAAATATAATTTCTTTTCAAACTTATTAAAATGAGCAAGTGTACCAAACCCGGTTTATTAATATTAAAATATTTTGGGTAATAAAATATTAGTGTGGTCTAACTAAAAAAATGTACATATTAAGTGAGTGGTCCTAACTCTAAGAAGTTTATCACATTGAACGCTTTGCAATTAATTAGATCACGAGAAAAAGGCAAATGTATTAATAAACTTATCTTCCCATTAGGACAATAAGTGTGAGGCATAGGTGTGAGTATGAATCCCTCTAACCTTATCCACTATTTGTTTAAAATTTATTTTCTATACTTCATCTTGATTTTTCTACAAGATTCATAATTAATCCCAACCAAATGGGATTAAGTATATAAAAAGACAAACTTTAATTAATTTTCTATTTTATCCCAAACCTTTTTTTTATTGCTAATAATTCTCAAGGCAAATGGGCCAAATTGAATACCTTCCAAGCTTCTCTCTTTCCGAGCTCGCTGGATAAAAATGGAAATTTTATGATAGACATTGACTCTCTCTCTCATCATCGTCGTCCCTCCAAAGATCCTCCGGGCTTTTGCTGCTAAGAATAAGCTCTTCTGCGGGACCATCTCCTCTCCCCACCTCTCTCACTTCATAAATCCTCCTGGCCTTTTTTCACTGCCGCCTCGCTGATTCTGCACTACACATTCATCCGGAGGTTGCTTCCTCTTCAAGATCTTATCTTGCTCTGCTTGAAGATCAAGCTGACGATCTCTCGAATTTGTGTGCTAAAAGGTCGACGGGGGTATATGCAAATGGTTCTCTAGCATAGCATCTGGCCATAGTCACCGTCACCCCACTCTAGCTCGTTGCATTTTCGGCAGCTTTCACCCAACAGAGAATACAGACACAAGGAGCATTTCATTGAAGGGCGGGCACCCTGTCTTCCATGGATGGCCACCAGCAGCAGCACGGTTACGGCTTTTTTCGCCTCAGCTCCCCGAGGCGGAGCTTAGTATCGAGCTCTACGGCCTTGGAGGGCTCTTATGGGGCCATGGATTCGACGGCAGCTGATCATCAGAGTCAATACAAGTTGAGCAATCCTAATCTTGAAAGGCAGAGCAGCTCCCCTTCCTCTGGCCTTTTCTCCCAGCTCTCCCCTCAGAATGGTGAGTTTCCTGATCTGCAAATCCCCTCATTTTTTTTCCTCTCTCATTCTCCTGCCATAACTATCTTGGATCTACCACAGTGATGGATTCGGTCATTTCTAAGGCAGTAGTACAGATTCGTGTCACTTTCATGTTAAAACAGACAGTCTGGAGCTTGTTGAATGCTATACACCTTTCAATGGCCAACTTGAGTCAGAAGCCTTGGATCCATATGTGGGACTGGGGATGGCTTCTTGAATGCCATATTGGGGCCTGCTTGTTCATAGCAAGTAGCCTACAGCCCCATGAGATCGTTCCTGGAAGTTAACCATATTGGAAAGCTAAACAAAAGAACTGTCATACTGGTCTTCACATTGCAGAAATGGAACTTTAGACCAAAAACCAAAATTTGCAGTAAGAAGGCTGGCATGACAGTTTACAGCTTTATATCTGCAGGCTTTGCTGCAAGCAGGTGGAAAGGTCAGTCCACCTTCCCACCATCCATGAGCTCAGTATTGGGAGGAAATGGTCAAGATGATTCGAGCAGGCTCAGTATTGGGATCGGAGGGAGTAGGTTTTCTGGTTCGGGGCTGCATTTCAACTCATGGACCGACCCATCGCATTTCTCCGACAGTCAGGTAATAACATCAATGGCTATTCCAAGTTCAGATTTTTGTTCGGTCACAGTCATCTCTTGTCTGAATTCTGCTCCCCCAAATGCTTCTATTTGGTACAGAAAGGGGAGCTTGGGAGTCGCGGCGGTCCATTGCTACCCCATCATGTGAACTTGCAGAGAAGCTCTTCAGAGATGTCTGCCATGGAGAGGCTGCTGCAGATTCAGGACTCTGTCCCTTTCAAGATCAGGGCAAAGCGCGGATGTGCAACTCATCCTCGAAGCATCGCAGAGAGGGTAAAGATGATATAGATCTTAAGCACTCACCATCTACCCCCTTTGCTTGAATAATCTTATCGAATGGCGAAAGCTGCATACAGGTGAGGAGGACCCGAATAAGCGAGAGGATGAGGAAATTGCAGGAACTGGTTCCCAACATGGACAAGGTAAAGAGATTTTCCTTAAAACTGAGCACACCCTTGAACATTAACCCCCTTTACAGTTCTCTTGACTGGTGAATCTTCATCTTCCCCGATGCTAGCAAACAAACACGGCGGATATGCTGAATCTAGCCGTCGATTACATCAAAGATCTGCAGCATCAGTACAAGGTTCGTGTTCTGAGATCACGCTGAAACTTCCATATATGCAATAACCATTCATTCCCTCTCATCAACTGATTTAATATCGATTCTCTTCTGCAGACTCTCAACGACAACCTCTCGAACTGCAAATGCTCGAGCACGCGGGATTCAACCACAAACCAGCTCATGTAGATGGTATAGTCCCCTTCTCCTGCAGAATTCACAGTTACATCATCGACCTTATCCTGTATAGAATCTCCCGGCGTCAATCATCACGCCATGTTCTGCATTCGTGGGTTCGGTTCCTACATTTGTGTATGCTGCTTTCACCTTCCCGAATTTACCGAACACCCACCTGATTTTTTGTACACAGTATGGATAGCAAGTGGGCAATGTGGGATTTTGGGAAGATTGTATGCTATTGAAAAAGTTTGGCAGTTGCAAGTCTTGGTGATATGATGTTGACAAGGGCCATGAGGATGGGATTTCATCTAGGGTTTAGTTGATACTTAATGGCTCAAGTTGGCCCCGACCCAGCGGAGTGCGTTGTATCTTATGCCTAGTTGCAAACCCTTCAACTTGGCAGACCGCTCAAACACATTTATTGCTCAATAAATGGCTCAATAAGCCATTTTCTTGTCCATCCTCTTACCGCCAGATCGCCAATACTACTACCGGTCGATGTCCTCCGGAAAATGCTGCTAGTCTTCACCAGGCGAGTGCTGCTGCTTGGTTATAAATCAGCTCCTTCACTGTCGATTCTGTCTCGCTTCCGGATTTGGCGACTTCCTATGCCCTAATTTTCTGATCCGGCGGGGTCTGTTACAATCTCCAGTCTACATGGAAATTACAACCAGAAGATCGATTATGTGTTCAAGATAGTTTTGATTGGGGACTCTGCGGTGAGGAAATCTCAGCTCCTGGCTCGGTTCGCGAGGAACGAGTTCGGTGTGGAGTGGAAGGCCACCGTCGGGGTCGAGACATCAGTCCTCGAGTCCACCAATGTAGAGCTCGCTTTCCTCACAATACTGAAAGGAGGGAGATATGCCGGATCATATGCAAGACGACGACCCTCACCGCCAAGGATGATTCTGAAATAAGCGTGAACCTCCATCAAAGGCACCAAGATCATTGTCCGAGGACAGGAGCAGGATCGCAATGGAAGGAGAATTTACTTCCTGGTTTCCCTCGTAAGCCTATAAATAGACGCCTCAATCTTGTCGCTCCACCTTGTAAAAAAGTAGATGGGTCAAACTGGACAATACATGAACTTTAGGGTGTAAGATATAAATTATGAACATTAATGGAAAATTACGTCGAAGCTAGGAAATTAGTATTTTTTGCACAAAATTGGGGACATAAATATATTTAAAAATTCCGAAAAAAATTATTATTTTTTGGACCCTATTTATATATATTTTCAGTTTCACCCCTGATTTTGAGTAAAATTGAGATTTTGGACCAAAGCGTGCTTAACGCGCTAAAGGTGATTTTTTTTTTTGAAAATTTGGGTCAAAGTTGTTGACCTTTTTTGCGCAAAGATGTTGACTGAGTGCTTGATGCCGCCCAAAATTTCGATTTGAAAAAACTTTCCCCTCTCTCTCTCTCTATCACGCCATATCCTTCGTCTTCTTCTTCTTCACTGGTAAGTTTAATCCAAACGAAGAAACCTTTCTTTTTTCTCGCATTGCACAGAGAATCAGTGCTCAGCTCCGATCTGGTTAGCTAGATCCTCGATATTTCTTGCAAAATCGGATTGTCAGTTGCTGATTCATGAAGCGTCTAATCTTGTTTTCTTCTGTTGCGTGTCAGTGGAGGTTCAAGCATGCCGGAATCAAGGGACAGGCTTGTGCGTCCTGTAGACGTAGCCGCTGCGTTTTCCCGTAGGCGTTCGGGCATTCTTGGTGTTCTTTCAGATGAGAGGGACGGGGGGCCCTTCCCCTTCGAGCCTCCGATCCAGCAGAGAAGTCCTGGAATCGCGCTTGGGCGGGGTACTGCTCATGGAAGAGGTGGTGGTCTCGGGAGGGGTGCCTTGGGGACTCCAAGAGTGGGTATTGCTCGTTCGAGAAATCTTTACAGGTCTCCGTTGGCTGGAGGAGAGAATACGCCGATTACTGGCAGTGCGGGGAGAAGGAGAGGAAGGGGACGTCCCGTGAACAGCTTGCTACCGTCTTGGTATCCAAGAAGCCCATTTCGCGATATCACTTCTGTTATGAGGGTAAAATTTTACGAAGGATCCCCTTTGTAGATCTCTTAAAGCTATTCTCTTATAAAAATATTAGACATTTTTTTATATCTCTTGTTGGATGTCTGATTCTTGTTTAAAACTTGAGTGAGATGCATGCTGGGTTTGGCAATTCTCTGATATGCTCATGGTTAGATGTTAGATGATTTTGAATAATGCTTCCTTTTTTCTGGTCAGGTGAATGGGTGAATATTCCTTGCCTGTTCATCAAGATAGGGAACGAAACCTGGGAACTTCCTTTCTTTTTCTTGAGACACATTTGATGTTTTGGACATTAACTTACTATTATTGCGGTCTTCCATTTTTGTCAATATCCTCTTCAGCATTTATAGTAAGTCATTTGCAGTTTGGTGTGACTGAGTTGCATGTGCTTTTTAAACTGGTCTGGTGGTTGAACATCTCCTGACTGACGCTTCTCAATGTGTTGAAGTTTGGATTTTTGATCTTGTAAACACTTTGCTCCGTTCTTTTGTTATGGAACTTCTGCAAATTTGTTAATGACTTCCTAACATCTTTTATGCATTACTTGACCCTAACAGTAACATGATATCTCATACTGAAGTTTGGAATGGTTTGTTCTCTCTGTAACTGAATTTCTACAATCTATCTATCCAAGGATGTCATCTGAAATGCCTATAGATGAATACTTTCCCCTGTTAGATTGGTATCATGTAGAGTTTTTCTTGAAACAGCCTCCAATTGTCAATGTGGATATCCTGGGAGTTGTTGTAATTAATGGATAACATCTGTGTTCTTCAATTCTTTGATCATTTCAAAAGAATATTTTGAACACCAATCATAATCTGTACACTTAGTTTAAGTCAACTTGGGTAAAATGTTTTTTCACCAAAAGAATAGTGTCCACTAATTTTTTGCTATATGCTACATATATATTTAAGAGTTGTGATGATGCTGTGTCAGGCATTAGAAAGGAGAAGATCTCGTTTTGGGGAGATTGAAGGACGTGAAATTGACAGTCCACTACCATCTGGGCCAAGGACTCTCAGCTCCTCTTTGCAGCTACAAGGTGCTCACCTTGAGCACAAGGCTCTTTCAGTAACTCCTTCCTCATCTACGAGGAAGATGGAGTTCTGCCCTCCTGTTGGTAAAGTCCCAAAGATACTGCTTAACATCACCAACAAGCCAATTGAAAACGACAGCACTGAGTCCCTTACTCCCCAGAAGAAACTACTGAATCAGATTGACACTGTTGAGAAGGAGGTACTGGACGAGCTGAGGAAACTTAAGAGAACACCAAGTGCTAAGAAGGCTGAGCGAGACAAGAGAATCCGCACTTTGCAGTTGATGCGCTAGTAAAAGTACCGACACCAGGGATAGCCATTGTGATAGAAGTTCAGCTGCTAGCTGCCCTTAGGTTTCTGTTTTGATTTTCCACTTTAGATTTCTTACTTTCTAACAAATAGCTGAAGGTCTTTGTATAGATCTAGTAGGCACCTGTTTTGCCCATTAACACAATTGCTGAAGGTCTTTAGCGTAGGATCTGTAGGCACGTTGGGCTGTCACCATTACTGTTTGTAAATGCTGCCGTGTAGTAGAAGCACCGCTCATTTTTGTTCCTACAATTAGCCTCGAGTACATTCATTGGTTTTGTGCTTTGATGTTGTTGAGACCTTGAATGGGTGTCCTTCATGCTGTATCTGTATGCTGATGTAGACAGTTCAGATGCTAATCTTGCTATGACCTGTGTGTTAGTCATTGTCACATAGGCTCCTAGATTGAAGAAATGGACTAGGCCTGAAAATGAGGGTCTAGTCCGTGGTATGTACTGAATTGGTAGTGCAACAAGTTTTGCAGGTCTAGGCCTGAAAATGAGGGCCCGTTGAGATGCAGCAGGAGCAAACACTTATCTTCACTCAAGTGAAAGAGAGGTAAATCTGGAAAGACACCCTATTATCATCTTTGCAGGTCACAGAGGTGTCTACCAGGAAGAATGCAGATCATAAACTTTTCAGCAGCACTGTCAACTTGCAACACAAGATCAGCTCTTATCAACCAAGTAAGTTTAAGAGATGATAACAAAATAGTATAGGTTTAACTTTGCATATTTGATCTTCATGAACAATTATTCACAGCATGATGTGTTGGCCCGTCCAATTCTCCATTCTATGTAACTGTTATAAAAGTCACTATCTTTAAGAACTCCCATTCCTGATATCATCTTCATTTGCATCTCCAAGTGCAGCTTCTCTTAGGTACTTTTCAGCCAACTGGACCCTCTTCACATTCTCCTGCTCTTGGACGAGCATGGATCCATACTGGAGGAGCCTCCCCAGAGTTATGCTTGGCTTCTCAAAGGACGGTGGTCCCTCTTTGGAGTTCACAAGCCTCTATCCAACAAAAACTCCAATCTCCGACACCCATCTCCTAACTTCATCGTCATATACCCTTGCTCTCAGTACACCGAGGAAGTCTAAAACAAGGGCCAGAGTTCAGTGAGCCAAGTAACACATCTTCTTATATGTACATGAAGCCAAAATGGACTGATCAAGTAATTATCTTTACCAAATTCATCTATGATGCATTCTGCTTTTCAATCACATTATGCTCTGTCATCCAAATTCTTATCATTTCTTTGCAGAATGAAGCTTACCAATAGATTGTCCAGGGAAGGTGTCAACAAGCTTGACTATGTCCTCCCTTAGAACAGCATCTGTGCGGAAGATTCCGGTGCACACACCAACCCTGTCTTCCCATGTGGGAGCCCAGTAGAACTTCTCCATCCTCCCGTCGCGGATCAGAGGTGCATACAGAGTCGAGAAATCATTGCCAGTAACTATGATTGGGACACGGGGGTTCTCATTCAGGCTGTACATCCCCGGAAGCTGCACATGGGTTGGGTCATCTGCAATGTTCATGAGTGTGGCATTCACCATCTGGTTGTTGACAGTATACTGCGTTGTCCCACCAAGCCTCCCTGCACCAGCATCCAGATCATTTATAAAGAGGCAGCACATCTTGCCTTTCCTGATCATGTCGGCTGCCTCCCGATACCTCTGCCTGATCAACTTTGCAGGTTCACCGGCATTACCGCTCTCCAATTCTCCGGCACTCATGGTAATAGGACTGAACAGAATCGCATCATCAGTATGCAGAAGACTATAACAAAAGAGTATTTTGTGTTCTTGGGTTTACCTGATTCCCATTTTGGCGAAGACTAGATCACATTGGAATGACTTCCCCTGGCCTTTGCCACCCCAGACACCCAAGATGAGAGGAACCTGTGGAAGAATAGGCAGATCCAGATCCTTTCAATCATATTCTACATTATAGAATTTTTACTGAAAGTGAAGGATAACTGAGTTCAGCAAGATAACCTTGATGTCGGGGAGGTTAAGGAAGTTCTTGGCTATGTGGATAACAACTTTATCCATGAATGCTGGAGCAATGTACCGACCATCCACATTGTTGTCAAGTGCAGAAATACACAGGAAAACTGGTTTTTTGGTAAGTCACGTTACAAACGTTAATCATTGGAAAGGAGGTGGAGTTGATGGGCTGGCTAATCCACTTACCGGCCGAGAGCGGTGCTCATGTAGTCATATGAGCTCATGACGGAGAAGTGGGTCCCGCAGCCGGACCTTCCGGAGCTTGGAACAGCGTGTCGACCATCCCCTTCCCTCTGGTAATGTCCTGCTGGTCATCGGAAGTGTCAAACGTCAGACCTCTCCATTTGTCTTTGGCTATCTGCTTCTGGTCGCTGTATTCGGCCACCACCTTCAGCTTCCGGGCAAAACTGCTCCTCCTCGGACCTCTTCCAGAGCCCAACGGCCTCAGCTGCAAGGGAGGACATACCAACCTGTTTGCACCCAGAAGGTTAGAGACCTCCATCATCCGCGTAAACAGACTTACTTCAGTAATCAGCACAAGACCGGCTGGTTCATTAAAAGAGGTGTTGAGGAAGAGAAAACAACAGACGGGTGGTCAGCGGATTGTGCAAGTGAAATCGAGGAGTCAAAAAGGATGGGCAAAGCCATGGGCTGGCCAGAGAAATAAAAGGTAAAAAAGACCAGGAAAAACCAGAGGACAAGCAGATTACGTGCAAGTGAAAGCAAGTATGATTTGATTATTGCACAGCCATCTGCCCGGACTCCTCCCCGGTTTTTCTTCACTGTGGATGATGAAGATGACCATGGATTTATCCAAAACTTGGTACGCGAAAAACCAGACAGTGCACCCACATGATGGAAAAGAAAGGAAAAAGGTATAGAATTTTTAATCGCGCCTCCATTCTTCCACCGCTTTGATATATTACTGCTGCCTGTCATTTTGGTGGCAATCCATCCCTGGAGCAGCCAGCTGATCAGACAATGGGTTTGTTGCCTTGCTGCTGACAATCTTCTGATTGACTGACGGATGGACCGGACCCAGAGGATTTTGATGGAACCATAAGGTTAGAAGTTGACATCCCACTTCTAATTGACTGATTTATATATTTTAATTAATTTCTTATGGATTGCATAACAATTTTTTAAATGTTGTAATAGTTAGTAAATTTATACTTATTCTGACTGTCATTCAAAGATGGGCTTGCTATATACAGTAATATTGAAGAAAAAATATTAAATTTATGATTATTATTATTTATTTTTATATTAAAATAATAATATATAAATAGTAAATAATTGGTAATTGTGAGTTTAAAATTAGATGTATTATTTATTTTAACTTGTATTTAATTATAGATATTGATAATTAATTACAAGTATAAGACTCCGACCCTAGAACTCAGCCAGCTTCAAAGCCACAAAAGAATAATCTGCATTCCCGGCCCAGAGTGCGCCACGTGTCCCATCATCCACGTCATATCCTACATGGCACGCCCTGCGTCGCTGCAATTGATATGGGACGGTGGGACCCTCCCAAGTTACCAGAAGACAAGTGTGCTCCGATTTTTTCTCCTGCTCCGCCTCCTCATCCACCAATTCTTCCTCTTCTCTTGGGTCTTCGATTCTTCTCTTATACTAGCTGGTAGCTGTCTTTGCTGTAGATTCGAGTTCAGTGGAGCGGCCGAGGATTGTTAGGTCCGATTCGATGGCCGTGAATGGCAACGGAGTTGCAGACAGAGAGTCCAATGTGGCAGCGGGCGGGCGGAATCTGGTGTACGTGTGGGGATATCTTCCCGGAGCTTCGATTGAGAAGTCGCCCATAACAAATCCGTTGGAGGTCCATCTTGGTGGCGGCGATTCGTGGAAGGACGTCTGTGGCGGTGGCTGTGGATTCGCCATGGCAATATCTGGTCAGTTTCCCACGTTATTGCACTAAATCTTTGCTGGTTTCGTGATCAGATCTCGCAATATGGTTAGCGTGCGTTGCATTCTTGAGGAGGATCGAGTTAGTTGTTTGATTAAATTGGAATGTGTCACAGGTAGATTCAGGTCCTTCCTTTTTGTACTTTTTACAAGGCGTTACTTGAGGGGGATCTAATCAAAATTTCGACTATTGAACTTTCAAAATATTTTTCTACCGTTCAATTTGATCATTAGACTAGGATCTCGTTCTTATCATGAGCTCTAAAGGATTGAAGGAAGGGGGTGGTGTGGGGGAGGGAAGCTGTCATTCCAGTCAGTCGTTTAGTAGAGGGGGCATGTGAAGTTAGATTTGCTATTTATTTCATGTACTGATAGTTCTTCTTTATTTTACTTAACCATATGCCGGTATCAGAGTTGGGACAGTTGATAACATGGGGCTCAGCAGATGATGAAGGTCAAAGCTATGTGGCTTCGGGAAAGCATGGGGTAATGCAGTTATCTTCTGTCTCTTTTGGTCTGCAAACCTGCTCTTTGAATTGAACGTGCACTTTGTCTATTGCATTTTTCAAGGAAACTCCAGAGTCCTTTCCCCTGCCAACTGAAACATCCATTGTGAGGGCTGCTGCTGGCTGGGCACACTGTGCTTCTATTACAGGTAATTTCCTGCTTGTTGTTTGTCCTTCCTCTACTTGATTTGGTGTGACAGAAACTAGTTTGGAAAGTTCACTTGATCTCTCTTAACCTTGATTTGGCTTCGGAAATCTGAAGCATTATTACCTTTTTAGTGACTCAGTTGTATAATATCTCTCATGAATATTGAACTTCATATTGCTTTTATCTTGTTAATGCTATATGTTGTTTCCCTACTTGCGATTAAAAATTGCAGAGACTGGTGAAATATACACATGGGGATGGAAAGAATGTGTACCATCTGGTAAGGCTGTATTTGATATGGCTTTTGGGGGACTTTCACAGAAGGAAAACAGTGGAAGACAGGGCTCTATTATGAGTGAACATAGTAAGTTGTGTCAACGAGAAGTTATATCTTTTACTCTTATTGTCGACAAACTTTCACCCTGAATATTTTGCAGTAAGTCCCAAGTCCCATTGCTCAAACTCAACACAAACTAATGACAAAAAGTATGGGGAGGAGATTTCCAAAAGAAGGAAAACAACAACTGCTAAACAAGAAATTGAGAGTACAGCTTCTGGAGATGAAACATTTACATTGCCACCTTGCTTAGTGAATCTGGGTCCTGGCGTGAGAATTAGTACAGTTGCTGCTGGAGGACGGCACACATTAGCTTTGTCAGGTAAACTGCTCCTTTGCGCCACCTCTTATTTACTGGTGATCAGCCTTCTCTTTATGGTTACCAAATATAGTTTTGTAGGTCCTTGAAGTTTGAAGGTATGGAAGATTTTTGATGATCTAAACCGGGACTCCTGATGCTAAATGTTTTTACGCAAAGTTTCAGATACTGGGCAGGTTTGGGGTTGGGGTTATGGTGGTGAAGGACAGCTAGGTTTGGGTTCACGGACAAAAATGGTAGCCTCTCCACATTTAATACCTTGCATCCAGCCCTCTAACGTTGGGAAAGATGGAGCTTTAGTAGGTAAAAATGGTGGCACAAGCTCAGCTGCACAATTGTCAAAAGCTCCTGGAAGCTGTGTTAAGCAAATTGCCTGTGGAGGTCGGCATAGTGCAGTAGTAACAGGTTACTATTTCTTTTTAATCTCATCACATGCTATATTACCTTTAACCCTTGGTTACATCTTCTATGTGATAACATTTGGGTGAGAACAATGGAATATATTTCAGTGGTTGTTCTACTTTCAAGTTGTGCTTACGGGTAATCTTTGAATTTACCTTTCTGGTTCCTATTCTGGATTTATATATAGGAAAAAAATGTGTGCACTCCTGTTTAGGTTGATATAGTGACTCTGCTGCATTGCTGCGTCTATTCTATGCAATGATGGGTGATTCTTCAATTTAATATCTTCCATATAAGAAATGATTGCCATAGCTGACAGCTCATTGTCTGCTTCTATATTTCATAAAATGGCGGGTGCTACTTCACTTAAATCTCTTGCTTTGTTTTCTGCTTACTTTTGTATCTGATCTATTGCATGTAGATGCGGGCGTGTTGCTTACATTTGGATGGGGTCTCTATGGACAGGTGGGCATTTTTATTAATACTATCTGCCCTTTCATGAAAATGTAAATCAGTTTAGGTGTGTTTCATCTGGGTTGTTGATCAATGTTGAATACAGCTGTTCTTGAAATGTAGAAAATATTTCTACAGTAATAAAGATGAAAAAAGTCTGTTCTTCTAGGATGGTTTTATCTGCTTTCACTAATTTTCTTTTTCCTGCTTTTTTGGTTCAGTGTGGAAACGGGAGTACAAGTGATCAGCTAAGACCAACATGTGTTTCTTCCTTAATTGAAACTTCAATTGGAGGTATTGCTGCTGGTCTGTGGCACACTTTGTGCGTTACCATTGATGGGCATGTGTATTCATTTGGTGGTAATCAGTTTGGACAATTGGGAACAGGGGCTGAGCATGCAGAGGTAAGCACTGATTCTCACCTTCTATCTTGACTAATTATGAAAATTCAAAATATATCAGTCTTTGAAGAAAACTGGGGGACTTTGTCTATGTTTCATGCTTACGTGTGGTCTAGACTCTACCGAGGCTTTTGGAGTGCCCTGGTCTGAAGGAGAAGCATGTGAAGATAGTATCATCTGGAGCACGCCATAATACTGTGCTAACAGGTACACTGCTATTCTCTGCCTGTTAAGATCACACAGTTTTAATCGCATGCATTCTTATATTTTCTACGTTTTTGTCACAAAGATGATGGCCAAATTTTTAGCTGGGGATGGAACAAATATGGGCAGGTACATCATCTGTGCTCTATCCTAAAATATTAAGCCTGTAAATACTACCCAAATACTCTTGCTGTTATCTGGCTCATCTTCACCCTCTTAATGCGTGCAGTTGGGGTTGGGCGATACCATCGACAGGAACATCCCTTCACGAGTCTCGATTGATGGGTGTTTGCCCAAGAACATAGCATGTGGATGGTGGCACACTCTGTTGCTGGCCAAGGAAACTTGAAGCATAAGTTTTTCAAGATCGTGATGCATTGTATAATGACTCAAACACAGTTTTTGTAGGGTAGCAGTCCCTCTTGCTCTTGACAGCGAGGTAAGTTGCTATATGTACATTGTTTGGCTTTAGACGGTATAATGTACAGCAAAACCCTGCATGTGCATTCCTCAGGAGCCACTTTAGCAAGAAGCTGCTTTGGATTCACCATGTAGTAGTAGGAGGGATTTCCTGTAAATGGAGCTTTAGGGTAGAGGTGGTTGTGTCAATGCCAGCCAAGCAAGCACGCTATGGCAAGTTCCATTTGTTTGCTGTGGGGCATCTGACATTGCTTGTGTGGGTGCTGAGATCTTACCCATTTCTTTTTCTTCTCTGTGCCATTTTGAACTGCTTCAAACTTGATGGCCGCTGTTTATAATTGTTTAATATAGAGTGGAATGAAGCCAGATGGTTCTGTTGTTGCTGGAACTTCGTTGCAAACAGTCTTTTTCTTAACATTTGAGAATTAGAATGGTGATCATTTGCTAGATTTTGGGGGCAATTCATATTCTATAGAGCAAATTGACACGCACTTATTTTTCTTCTACTTACTGCATTGGGCATTATTATCATCCTTTGAGATTGCACATATTTATATCTTTACTGTAAACTAACATTTAGAAGTCAGTTTTAGGTTATCTACTTTGAACCTTTCTCTTGAATTTTTCACACCTTTGAGAAGGATATCTTGAACCAGTTACATGTGCATAAACATTATTTTTGAACATTATATGTTGTGTTATCAAAAGTAAAATCACAATGAAGATGCCTTGCGGATAGATGTGGTCTAGAAAGGGGGCTTTTACAGTTCCTTTCTACAGTCTCTCTTTGAGCTCTGCAACAATGGAGGGTCTCATACCACTCACTTATTCACAGAGCCATAGTGGAGCACAGGAACGCAAAATCACAAGAGCCCCCTAGTCCCATGGATCAGAGGATTCCCGCCTGACTCGGGTGGATGGGGCTAAAGACCCAACCAATCCCCAACTGCCACTCGCTTCCAGTGCCCTAGTAGTCGAGTCTACAGGCTTGGAGCCGCCTGTCATGGACCAAATCCATGCCCTGTTGTGAGCAGTTGAAGTGTACAAGCTGACATGATAGCTTATGTCATGGAAAAAAGATGGATGTCAAGGTCATGGGATTTGGGATGATGCCATTAAATAGACCTCTGCAACATATGCATGCCAAAGTCGATCAAAACAATACATAGATGTCTGTTTATCAGAGTCTCTTCATGATGTATCTGTCCATTGCTGGCTAAAAAGCGTAGCTCAAAGAACATTGCTGATATAGCGAGGAGAAGAGGAATTTGGACGGCTATATAAAATCCATAGCCCAGCTCTATTTGCTCGCAACCTCATTATTCCCTTCTCGTAGCATCTCTGTTTCCCGTGCGAGGATGTCGGGCGATATCCGGTTCTTCGAGTTGAACACCGGAGCTATGATGCCCTCCGTCGGCCTCGGCACATGGCGGGCCGATCCCGGCGTCGTCGGTGACGCCCTTTCGCCTAGGGTTTCATATGGTTAGTTAGTTAGCTCTGCTTTGATATACCCTCGATCGGCCATTACTAGATGTTTCCAGTAAATTCAGCGTGTTGAGTAGAAAACAAAATGGAAGGTTTCAATTCCAAAAACAAATTAGGGTAGATTTTACTGGTGATACTAGGAACTGAGTTGATGGTTCATTTTAAAGGTCTTAGAAATGGTGATCAATGGAGTCTGATTAGAGCCTGAAACTGTTCATGTATACTATGTTTTTTTTTCCTCCATTTTGATCTTCCATGTGCACTGCCAGGGCCATGCCAAAGAATGCCTTTGCCATATTTCACCCGGTTTACCCCTTGTGACCGTGTTTATGTGAATGTAGGTGGGCTACCGGCATGTTGATTGTGCTCGATTCTATGGCAATGAGAAGGATGTACCGACTACTGTCCTTCTAGGTTCTATCTAGGATTTTTAATATACCTCAAATCTGATGGATAGAGTGATCTGAATTGATTATGATGCACGGTTTTTTAAGTTTTGGTCCAAGAAGGAAGTGCTTTCTCAGATAATACCTACTCCTAGTTACTGATGCCTGATCATTCCTTTTAATGCTAGTTCATGACCTTCTGATTGCCCCATCACTTTTCATCCCATAATGGATTCTTTCCCTTCTTGGAAAGATTCAGGATGCAAATTTCTCTTTATGAACTTGTCTCAGTCAGATCTTCTGAGTTGGCCAATAGTTTGCAGCTTTGAAGGACTGAAATGGACAGTAAAAATGTGATTTTCTTTAACATGAGACACTGTCTAAACAATATCTCAACTCATCTCTGTTTCACCTTTAAATTTTCCATCAATAGATTGGCTTTGCCCTGAAGAAGTTGTTTTGTGATGGTGTAGTGAAGCGGGAAGAATTATGGATCACCTCTAAGCTATGGTTTGCTTTATGTTCTTCCTTGAATGCTGATTTATTGCACTTGCATCAACATACCTCTTTTTTGTTTTCTTTAATGCATCAACATACTTCTCTAGGTTCTGTTCGTTGCCGGGCAGGTTTTTTCATGTTATTCTTCATATCAGTTATACTCTGAACTTGGACATCAACTACCTTGTAGGAATACCGACCATGCACCAGAAGATGTCCCCAAGGCATTGGATCAAACTTTGAGTGACTTGCAGCTCAACTATCTGGATCTTTATTTAGTATGTGTATCCCTTTTTGTCTTTGATACTCAAGTTTCATCCGTAATCTGTAAAATTGATGGTAATTTACTAGTAAGCTGAAGTTAAGTAGAGTTATTATCGATAACTTTCTTTTGTCCTTAGTGATAGCATCCGTTACAGAAAATTTTATGTTGTTGGTGTTGTAAGATCCACTGGCCAGTGAGCATGAAGAATGACTCAGTTGGGAGCAGCCCTGAAAACCTCACCAAGCCTGACATACCGAGCACATGAAAGGCTATGGAGGTTCTGTTTGATTCGGGAAAGGCTCGGGCTATTGGAGTAAGCAATTTCTCCACGAAGAAGCTTGTGGACCTGTTGAAGGTCGCAAAGGTCTTGCCGGCAGTTAACCAAGTGGAATGCCAACCTTCATGGTTACAACCGAAGCTCCATGAATTCTGCAAGTCCAACGGAATTCACTTATCTGTAAGGAAATCTCTCCCTTGCGCGTTCCCTCTTTTGAGATAAATGTTACGATGCTTCTTGCCATATTTGCAGGGTTATGCTCTACTGGGTAGGAAACAGGTACTGGAGGACCCCATTATTAATACAATTGCGCAGAAACTAGGTAAGACTCCAGCCCAGGTGGCCCTTCGGTGGGGTCTTCAAAGCGGCCACAGCGTACTGCCGAAGAGCACAAATGAAGCAAGGATCAAGGAGAACATCGGAATTTTCGATTGGTCTATTCCGGATGACCTTCTTGCCAAGTTCTCTGAGATCCCTCAGGCAAGTCCCCTATTTCCCACCCCATCATTGCTGTTCCATGTTAAGAAAGGAAATCATTACCTCATGCAGGTGAGGCTTGTTGAAGGGGCGATGTTCGTGCACGAGACATGGGGCTATTACAAGTCCTTGGAAGAACTTTGGGATGAGGATGCTTGAAAGGAGACTGGACTACTGACAATTTGCTGGCAGCCAGCCTTCTGCCTTAGTATTCAATCCAATGCCTCAAGGTTTTGAATACTGATATGCCAAGGGCGGTTGCTGGTTCTGTAGCCAATATCTTGGGGAAAAAAAAAAGAAAAGGTCAGTAAGAACATTTGGATACTTTGTTTGGATTCACTCAAAAAGTGTCTTGGTTTGTGGCCAGATTCCTGATTGAAGTGGAATTTAAGAACTTTCCCATCATAACTCCTCTTTCTTAGGCTTATCTGCCAAAGCATCGTGCTTATTATGTTGCTTGACGGCATGGCATGCATTCTAGGAAGCTGTCGTGCAAGACATGTGTTGCTTTATTGCAATATGTTCCTTTCCCCTGTGGGTTGTTTTTTTTTCCAAATAAGTTTTCAAGAGATGCAATTTTTTTTGGAAAATATAAATGTATGATTATTATGTTGCCATGATAATTCAAATTTTTCATAAAAAATAAAGATTGAACTATTAATTTTCAATTTAAATAACATATATGACATATGTTACCAAATATCATATTCATTAATTATAGTTTTATTTCCCAATACAAAAATTTTGTATTTAACCAAAATTTATAAAAAAAAATCTCAAATTATATTATAAGTTTGTACATAAATAAAAAATAGTCAAATTTGTGTTTTTTAGGTAATTAATCAATTTAAAATTTTTTTAATAGTTATTTATGTTTACAATGATTGGGCGGTCGATTTTGACACGTGCGGATAAGTTGAAACTTTTGGTCAAAAAGACAAAATTGGAAAGTTTTGGTGCCAAAAAAAGACAAAATGAGAAAGTTCGGGGCCAAAACCATCAAAATGGAACTACTACAGATGACTCAACTGATTCCCCCAAACTCCCAAATTCACTTAGAGACATATTTGTCAATCAAAAGTATAAAACAAAAACCTCAATTTGATATCGTCATTGTCTTTCCCATTAACCTCACCAGGCTGCCCACCGCCGGTCTCTCCTCTCTTCAGGTTCGAGTTCTTCATCCCGGGCTTCTCCGGCACTGGGGTCGGAATTCGCCGCCGGCGCTGAGCTAGGGTTTTGGCGATGGCGCAGTCGGTGGGGAAGGGCAGGATGATTGGAGACTACCTGGTCGGGCGGCAAATCGGGTCGGGCTCGTTCTCGGTGGTGTGGCACGCGAGGCACAGGGTCCACTTCACTGAGGTGGCCATCAAGGAGATCGCCACAGGGCAGCTCAGCAAGAAGCTTCGGGAGAGCCTCATGTCGGAGATTATCATACTGCAGAAGATCAATCACCCCAATATCATTCGGTTGCACGAGATTATTGAGGTGCGAAAATTTCTAATTTTCCACCTGGAACAGTTTGAAGGATGGGGAATGCGAGGTTCTTCTGCTCTGATGAATTTCTGGTTTTCGAGAAGTTGGAATTTAGATTCAACTGCGGTTCACTTTTTGCTCAGTTCGCTGAAAGCTGTCACCTTAAAGAAAAAAGGCTATTCTTTCTCCCATGTTGGACGTTTACAAGCTATAAATTATTACAGCTAGAATCCGAATTAATCTTTAGAGTTGCAATGCGGATGAGGGTAAATGGGAACTCTGTTTTTGTTTAAACTTGGCACTTGAAAGCTTGCAGAACTGTTCATAGGGCAGGCAAAGTAAAAAGTATAACAGAGATGAAGAGATATGATGCCTTAATGCTCAGACGAAAATGAGGCTGAATTATCAAGTTTTTGTTTTGATAAGTCTCTATAGCTATTAATGATCAAAAAGAAAATGTCTCTGTAGCTATTAATTGTTAATGATTTCAAGCATTACTCCAGGGAAAAATCCTCTGCTAGCTATTTGATTACTGTGCTGGGTATATGTCTAAATATTTGAATTATTGTCAAATAAATTTCCACTTTATGGCTGTGGATGGAGCAGCAGTTTGAAAATTCCAGGCTATATATGATGCCCAAGCCTGATAGAATCATGACATGCTCTTAACTTAGGGTAGCAACGTTTTAAGATTGTTGTTGTATCTTCTAAATCTAGGTTCCTGGAAAAATACACCTTGTTTTGGAATACTGCAGAGGGGGTGACCTGTCTGTTTATATACAACGTCATGGAAGAGTTCCAGAAGAGATTGCCAAACACTTCATGGAGCAGCTAGGTTGTGGAACTTCCATCCTTCTGTTCTGATTAAGCATGCTTTCTTTGCCTTGTCAAAGTGTATTATTCTCCATTTTCTCTCTTGCAGCAAGAGGCCTTCAAGTTCTTCGTGATAATAATCTTATCCATCGTGATCTGAAGCCACAGGTGTGACGGTTTTCTATTTCCTGTCTAGTATCACATAGATTTAAACTGATAGGTCTGTTATTTATCCAGTTGATATACCTCTAGCACACATACACTATACATTTGGTAGTTAAAATTAGGCAAGAATTTAAATACAATGTTGCTAGAATGTTTGAATATTGCTGTATGAACTGCATATGCAGACACATTTTATAGCATGACTTACCATTTCTAACAGAATCTCCTGCTATCTACTGGTGATGATCGGTCAGTCTTAAAGATTGCAGATTTTGGTTTTGCCAGGTAATTGATCTCATCCCTCTCTTTCCTGTATGTGAGTATTTAGGTGTTTGCTCGGCAAAAAGTCCAATTTCCATCCACGGCTAGAATCATGTCATGTATCCCATACAGGTTTGTTGAATTGTGTTTGCATTATCTGCTTTGTTGATATGCTGTTGTTGGAAATTTTTTCAAAATGCATGATTACTTTGTTGTAAGAATAGTATGCGCTAATAGAAGTTTGTAATCCTTACTTTGTTATTGCACAGTGATTCTTGCTTTATGATTACTTGTGCTGGGCCAGTTCATCTTGTTTGATGGTTTTTTAGAAGCTTTTATATTCCAGGAACTGATCTTCAAATTAGCCGAAAAGGAAATAAAATAAGAATCTGTTTTGTGTACAATAAATATGGCTATCATAATCATGTAAAGCATGTGCTTGAGGGGTTCACAGTGATTGGTAGATTAAGCAGTCTGATGTCAAACTAATCCAATAAGGATGATGCCATTTTACCCAAAAGCTAAGGAACTTAAATTTCATAATGGACATAGGCTGGTTTGGGGGAAAATACAAAATGGTTCTTGATCATGGGAAATAGATCAGTTGATGTATGTAAAGACATGATAAGTGGTTCACTTATGAAATTCCAATAGCAGTAACTTCATGTTCTTCACGGGAAGATAAATATGTAATATACCCTGTTTGGAAGCTTCAAAAGCTTTTGACACAGTTGTCTGTTCCTGCAATGGGTGCACCTTTGACGCTCCTTGGATACTAACCACCACTAAGGACACTAAACAGCAACCACTGTATCTATTCTTTATTTTTTCCGAGTCCCTGATTAAATGTATGGCTATTATTGGTTGGTTTATATTTTGATGTTACTTGGTTCATAGCTCTTCTTCTTCATGTATGATGAGATAGTTTTCCTATCCTCAGTTGGTCCTTGCCATTAATCTGCTAATGCACTTAGTGACTACTTGGCACTTGTCCACTAATCATGGTTGATTACTAGGTTTTTGAAATTAATTGTTCATAACTTGTGTATCTATCATTGTTTTGAATAATTGGTTGAAACTTGAAACCTTTGTCCAATAGTGGTGTATGCTATAGCATAATCTTCTCCTGAATACTTTTTCTTGAACTACAGAATACTTCTTCTGGAGCCAGGTTTATGCATATAAGTTCAAAACATTCATGAATGTATTTAATAAACTTTTAAATCTTTTTGCATTTAAAAGCTAGAACTAATTTCTAGATAGTTCTATAGCTGGTCATTCCTCTTCCTGCATGTTCTGGAGGTCTTTTGTTTTTCTGGATGCAGATCCTTGCAACCAAGGGGTCTTGCAGAGACATTGTGTGGCTCACCTCTTTATATGGCACCAGAGATAATGCAACTTCAGAAATATGATGCCAAGGTCAATTCAGGATTATTGGTGTGATACCTTTTGAATTATTTTTTCGATCCTTAGAACGTTAAATGTGAACCATGTATGCAGGCAGATCTCTGGAGTGTAGGTGCAATTCTATTTCAGCTAGTGACTGGAAAACCTCCTTTTACTGGGAATAATCAAATACAGGTTCTACTAAAATTTTGTTTTTGTATAGAGGTTCGTTGTGTGCTTCAAAATGTACTACTAAACTTATCCTCTCAACTTTTGTTTCCAATTTGCTGTGCAGTTGCTTCAGAACATTTTGAAATCAAATGAGTTGCAGTTTCCACCTGATAGTAAAGATCTGAGTTTAGATTGCAAAGATCTATGTCAGAAGTTGCTCCGGCGTTACCCAGGTATTGGAAATTCTATAGCTCTATGGTAATATATAGAATTTGGCTCTGAACTGCAAACCTTCCTCTAATCCTTTTCTTTTTGAATTTTAACTTCTTGATGCAACAGTTGAACGGTTGACATTTGATGAGTTTTTTAACCATTCATTTCTCTCCCAAAAAGTGCTCAATGGATCATTTAGGTAAAGGAGACGTGATGATCTGCTATATCTTTCAGTGTCACAACATTGCCTTCATTTTATTGATAGAAGCCATCTTGAGATGTGCAGAAACAGCAAATCTTCCAATAGTATTGACTGCTATCCTCCGTCGGATCCTGATTATGTAAAGAAGGATGAATCTTCTCCTGATGAATGCTTTCCCTTCTTCTTAGAAGATGAATGCCCTGGTTCTGGTGGGAGCCCATCCTTTATGAAGAAGTCATCAGTGGAGCCTTCTAAAAGATATATTAATGAGAAAAATGTTGATAAAAAAGTACTTGCTAATTCATATAGTAGGATGGACCATCCTTCTCCTTCCGGATATATCAGGAATTCTTCTATCAATAAGGATGTCAGCAGGTTTGACATTTATAGATCTGATTCAGATCCTGATTTCCCTTTAAGTTCTGCTGATCAACTGCCAGTGGATCTACGCTCAAGAGGTATAAAGAATATTCAATATCCCCAATCTATTGCACCTTAATGTGCAATTCTTTCTCTTTAATTAAAGGATCAGATAGTCTGTACTGAAGTTTTACCTTAATATGCTGCAGAAGGCACGTTGGAGTTGATTACAGATTATGTTATTGTCTCAGGATCTTCCACTGATGTCTGTTCTCATTTGAAGAGTGTCCACAAACCAAGTCAGGACAAATATCAAAATATATTGCAGGGATCAACAAATATTATACCACCATTAAGTGCTCAGGTGCCAAATACTGGTCCTACAAACATTAACAGGCACTGTATCGGAATCCGTGACAGTAATGACTATTCTCCGTGGCCCTCCCTTGAATCCATGCACCTGGTAGACATGTTGGAGAAGCCAAACTGGATGATACGGATCAAATCATTACAGCAGTCTGCTTCTGCAGTCAAAGAATTAGTGAATGAGAAGGCAAGTCACTCTATGAGCTGTTTGCTAGAAATTGAGATAATTTACATAACATGAGTTATGTAACTTTAAGGAGAGAAGAAAAAAATCAGTTTCTGGCATTAAATTTTTATGCATAGCCCATTGTAGCTATAGTGATGTAATGTTGAGTCACATTAGAGCATATGTTGTATTAGAAAATGTACCTTCAAGTACCATCACAAGGACATGGATTCACGTGGTCGTTTTCTCCTCTACGCTTTCATAAATGGACAGCTTAAATGAAAGAGGTCACATGCATATTTTACTTCTCTGCCACAATTGTTGAAAATTCTAGCAGCCCAACTTCTTATGCAGTTGCCCATATTATTTATCAATTGAGTAAGATGGATCCCCAATACTTGATCTTGCTGTTGGAATTTAACATTTTTATCAAACAACTTGGGAAGTTTATACATGAAATCTTTGGGCACCAGTGTTTTCCCCTAGATATTCCTACAAATATGATTACTTTCTTCATTATAATTGGTGTGATTACTTGCATTGACCCAATTTTATCCAACATGAGATTTTGTGGAAGTTTACAGTTATACATTATTATATTTCGATGCCAAAAGTCTCTTAATTTCTTTTGGGTTTCCTTGGGAAACTACCATAACATTTCTATTCTGTTTAGATTGTGGCTGGCAGGCACTTGGAGGCATTCTCCATTCAGCTCGTGATTCTTGCTATCTGGAAGCAAGGGTTACACATATGCCATGCTCAGGCTGCATCTGACATGGAAGGAAGTCCGAGCTGCGGAACCTCAAGATTAAAGAGGAGCTCCCATAAAAATGGAGATCATGATTCTGTAGAATGTTCATCTGCAGTTGGTAATATGAGGCCAGAGGATGTTTCCCATCAAATCGAGGGGGAATTTCTTCAGGAAGTTGAGAGAGCCGAGCAATTTGCAAAGTCTATTGTGCATGGTATGTTGAGAAATATGTGCAATCACTGACCTTTTAATAGCTCCATATTCAGCGTACATTGATCTTTGATTTCTCTATGTTCACTTTTGATGTAAAAAACTATAAATCTTAGTCCATTTTCTATTCAGGAAAGAAAATAATTGGTGGAAAATATCAGGTTTTTATACTTGGTGCATGGATTTGTGGAGGTATTTTCTAATGAACTTGAAACTCTATTATTGGGGCACTTATTTTCAGGGAATATAGAGATGCCTGATGCAATGGAGATGATATTCCAGTCAGCTCTTGCACTAGGAAGAAGAGGAGGGGTGAATATTTTTTCCCTTGATTTCCTTTTCATTCCATTAGCATTTGATGTTTAATTTAACCATACATCATGTTGGAATAGTTGAGCCTGAAGGTGGAGTTATCTGAAGGTCTGAGAAACTATCCAAAACTTTTCATCTTGCCATTGGGTGGGCTTGAGAGTTTCTGTCATTTAAATTGCAGGTGGATGAGCTGATGGGTGATTCAGAAACTGCATTATCTCTGTACTCGAAGGCAGTACACCTGCTAGTCTTTCTTCTGGTTGAAGCGCATTCGTTAATCCTTAACCCCCCTTTCTCCCTCACCAACTCAGACAGGTATAGGCTTCGGAATTATGTTGAGATTCTTAACAGCAGGCAAGTCCAGCTGAGATTGATCCTCAAGTCCGACGACCAGCAATGCCCTACATAGATTGTATGGGAAAAGAAGAAAAAGAATGAGATTAGTGTTCTCTTTTCCATCTCCTTTGCTGTCTTTTCCCTGCTGATGGGTTAAGTACCCTTCCATTGATTCAATTTGTACAGCCAATTCTTTGTGTGGAGGAATGGGGGTATAGCTAATCAATGGTGGTATTGTGGAAAGAAAAAAAAACGTCCCTTCTTTTTTCAATTTTTATAATTGATCATGTCACTGTAATTTCATGTACTATGTATACATAAACATTTGGACTAATGCATGTAGTTCATCTACAGAAAATAAAATCATGGCTTGATCAACTTGTCCTGTTAATGCGGGCTTGAGATAGTAAGGGTAAGGGTTCTTAGAAGTAAGACTGTCTACGCATGAGGATACTCTTCTTCCATTATTCTCTGCTTGCTGCTTGCTCAGTCATGTCAAGTTGTGCACTCTTACTCGTCTTGCTCGCCATCTTCACAAGCTCCTCTGGTGCAGCTTTTCCAAGGCGCTCTCTATCCAGAGGCGTTTCTATATCCATTGAAGATGGGCGAGAGAGAGATTCTGGTTTCCCCTAAGAAGACATTAACGTGTGGTTGCGGATCGGATCGCACTGTGGTCTGGATGGGAAATCGGGACAGGCCTGTGAATGGCAAGGGCTCCAAGCTCACTTTCCAGAGGATTTACCAACTTCCCAGGTTTATGACTATGATTAGGGTTCATAATTTTTTTCCTTGTGGTTTTTAGGAAGCCAATCAATCATTTTGCTATCTGGAGGTTCACTTACAATTTTAAAATATAACAAGTTTGGTCTATTACGCATCATTCAGAGATATTATAATGGCTACGTCAACTTGGAGGTTGAAATATGTGCATGTGAGCATGTACATGTGAACATGCTTTAAAGGTTAAATAATTGGAGATGGGCAAAAAAGAGAGGAACCCTTGTGACTATTTTGGTTTCATCGAATTATTGGACCGCTTGAGGACATTAGACATGCCAAAAGACTCCAAGGATGAACTACTTGCTGTTCACATAAAGTGTGACTGATTAGCAAGCCATGAGATATAAAGCAAGAATGAATGGTCTACTTTGTCTTGTTTAGTTCTCATGCAAAATCTGTAACTCATTTTCATACCTTCAAATGGTATATTAAATTGGATAAAATACATAAGTTTTTTGAGTTTATAAAGTTAATTTTATATATTATAACTTTTAACTAATAAGGTATAGGAACTCATACTTTAAGTACTTTTTGTGATTTTTTTGAAACGTGTAAATAAGACCCTTTTTAAATTGAGAAAAGCCATTATTACCCGAATTGCAGATCGACAGATTGAAGCTTCTTTGGAATTGGGAGGCTATGCCAAGTTCATGGAGCGTGTGGCCGGAACGGGATCTGTGTCTACACGCCGGAGCCCAAGTGCTCATGTCCTCCCGGATATGAGATGACCGATCCTAGCAATTGGAACAAGGGTTGTAAGCCAAAGTTCAAAACCACATGTTCTAGCTTCGTCTCTGGAAAGTTACAGCAAGAGAGCGGAAAACCTTTAGGCTTATTATCCAGGAACTTGCCCCATCTATCATAGTAGCAGTCGAAATCCTCCTCTTCTTGATGGGTTGGTGGTTTCTTTTTCGTAAAGATGGGGGCAATGAGCCTTTGGAAGAGGGCTACCAAGCCCTGACCTGACCAGCCAGTTCAGGAAGTTCAGCTATGGAGAGCTTAAGACAGCAACAGGAAATTTCAAGGAGGAGGTCGGCAGAGGTGGCTCGGGGATTGTTTATAAGGGCAATTTGCGTGATGGAAGACGAGTGGCTGTTAAGAGGCTGGGAGACATTCACCACGGCGAAGATTTCTTCTGGGCAGAGGTGAGCACAATTGGGAAAATCAACCGCATGAACCTCGCAAGAATGTGGGGATTCTGCGCAGAAGGAAAGAACAGGCTTCTGGTCTATGAGTTTGTTGACAATCAATCTCTGGACAAGCACTTGTTCGGGCGGAATTGCCTGAAATGGAAGGATCTATTCAAGATCGCTGTCAATGGCACTGGAGATGGTTAGAGGGCTCAGGCTCTCAAATTGGGAAGTCAAGGGTCATGGAGGAGATGAGGAAGAGGTGCAGGAGGAGGCTGAGCTGACAAAGTTTGTCAAGGTTATCAAGAGGAAGATCCAGTCTGATTCCGAGGAAGATACATGGATTGAAGAGTTCTTGGACCCGAGGCTGAAGGGACAATTCAACAGGAGACAGGCAAGAGCTCTAATGGAGGTAGGGATAGCATGCGTTGAGGACGACAGGAACAGGAGACCGACCGTGGACTCTGTTGTTCATGTCCTACTCGAATGCGACGATGAAGCTAAGGTCACTGCCGACCCACTTGACGAACCCTAGTAATAAGCTTCCAAATACTTCCAAGATTGAATGCATACAAATCCTCATGTCCAGGCTCGTCCGCCCATGCATACCAATCCCAAGTCTAGGGTCGTCCAAGCAATTTCCATCTTCTTTCTAACCGGATCTTCCACCAAGCCGCCAGACCAGACCCCCCAACAGCGACCCTTGAAAGATCTGGAAGCCATAATCATGTGCACCTGCTCGCGTCTTTGCCTATGAATCGGCATTGGATAAAGAGACTTTAGATGGCCTATATTTCTAGGGTGGCCTTTCAACATTCATTCCTTTAGGCCCGCCTTTATTGGGTAGGGGAATGGCTTCAATTCCTAACTCCCAGGGCACTGCAGTTGAACCATGAAAGAAAGAGCTACACAAGGCACTCCAATCGAATAATGAAAGATTAGATTACAGTAATAGCATTTTCCCAGCTTTCACATATATAAAATCCACAGTTGGAAAAAAGCATTAATTTTAGTCCTGCCATGAGATTCTGCGTTCACTTTGACTGTGGAACCGTGAACATAAATCTTCCTTGTTGAGTCCATCTTTCACACTTAACAAATGTCTTGTAAATTAACAATTAATTTATTAATTTAAGAATATATTGTGTGTCAATAAAGCTAAAAAATATTTATATTTAAAATTAATTAATTATAAGTAAGGTAATTTTTATAATATTATAAATATACAATATTTTTCTATTCTATTAAATTTATTATATTATTATCAACCTTACAATTTGCAACGTTTATGCATTTATGTTATTTATTTTATCTCGTTATTATACGAGTAACAATAATGGGATCAAGATGATTATTTACTAATAACCGATTAGGAATTTTACACATTTTTATTTAAAAATATTAAATTATAAATAGTAAAATTTTTATAAACATATAAATACACCATACATATTAAGTGATATTATTCTTAGTTCACATGAATGACAAGTACCTATCCACTCTCATCACTTAGTAAGAGACGAGCACCCCACAATGAACCTTGTAATTTTTTGTATATATTATTTTAATATCATTATTTCCATTTTGTAATATAATAAGGTATCGCCCAACAATTTTCCACGAGGCCGCCGACCTAGACCGCCGCATATGTGCTGCCCGTCACAGATTCCAGATTCCTTCGTCACCCAACAATCACCCTTTTAACTGTCCGCCCCGAACCGGGGGCAAATCCGGGGCCTGAACTTTCGGACCCATCACGGGTCCGACCGCCAACCATGCAACGAGCCACCCGTTGCAATCCCTAGCTAACACCTAGTGTGTATATATATATTATTGGTTCTTTGTTCCACGCAATGTGTAAAAATGTGCCTGAAAACACAACAAGGATATGCACACTTTTCATATCTAGTAGGTCTAAAGATGCTAATGGATTTGTTTGAACTCACCTTAGTGGAAACTAAGTCATCTCAAAAAGATGCTAAGATTTGAGAGGTATGATAGGTTGCCCACAAAATAAATGAAAATCTAACACATAAAGATTCTTACTAGTAAATCCTTTCCTGCACTACATATTTTTGTAGTATGGTTTTTTCCATCACATGTTTCATGAACACGTGAATCTATTCCGTGTCCCACATGGGTTCAGTTCATCCACCACATCCCCTCCTCCTTTTCTTCTTGTTTGATCCCTCCTATAAAGATATAAAGGTGAAAACGAAGAATCAAAAGGAACCCGTGTTTTGTTTTTATGGGCATTTTTAGCCCCACTCTTCATATTAAAAAAATAATGTACTCATTATTATACAGTATTCAAACCGTATACTATGGAGTTGGTCAAAATGGCACATGCTATGGTTAAGTTATATCCACATCAAGTGTAGCTTTTCATAAGCTGGGTGGGGAAGAGGACTTTGAATTTTGGTGCATAATCACTGATGGTAAACTTCATACATTTGAGTTAAGAAAAATTAGTAAAATAATCTGTTAAACTGAATAAAAAAATTAAAGCGGTTTACATTTTTAAATAAATAATATAAAAATTTACAACTTTCGGTTGATACAAATAATTTATTAAATATTAGAAAAAAAACTTAATACAAACTAGAAAATAAAAACCAAATTGGTTCAGTTGAATTAAATTCTATAAAAACTTTAAATTTAAATATGATTTTTTATAACCCGAAATTTCGGTCAAAATTTTTTATGCACGCTTATCATAAATAGCCATCAATTAATATGTATTTAATTATTGAAATTAATACCAATAATTTAATACCTAAATTAAATTATTGGAATTAATACAAATAAATTAATACTGAAATTAAATTATTGGAATTAATACCAATAATTTATGGCAATATTAATAGTATTAATAAATTTTGACTATTTAATACACGGGTTTTACTAATATATAAAGAGTTCATCCTCATTTTATTCTTCTCACACCTGAACATTTCTCTCTCTACTGCTCCATTTCCCGGTAAAACTCGAACTATAGCTTCGACTTGAACAAAGGTCGGGCTCTTTAGAACCGGGGAGAAGACAGCTATCTGATAGCAAACTCGATTCAATTCGAGAATTGTTGGAAAAGCGCCATGATGAAATAGTGAAGCAACTCCGGCAGACCGAAGCTGCTCTATTTCGGCCAAGCTGTAATCAGCCATTTCAATCCCTACTTAGGCCAAACCAATCCCTCCCAACACTTCCTCAGCCTTTACACGGCCGAATTAGAACCGAAAGATAAGCCAATTCGGCTCCCATTTATAATTTTCAATCGGTGCTAGAGAGAGAGTCGACCGAATTTCAAAGTTGGGATGATGAGCACAGTTTAAAGTTAAAAACCACTTACCGGTTGTGAGTGGGTTATTCACATAATAGCCGGTTGGGATGATGAGCACAGTTTAAAGTTAAAAACCACTTACCGGTTGTGAGTGGGTTTACTAACATTATACCCGGTTGGGGATGATAAGTGCCTCGATATAAAAACCCACTATTTAGTAGTATTTTAATCATCACTACTTAGAGAAAGTGATGTGAAAGTTATGTGAAAAAAACTACTTACGGGTTGTAAGTAGATCATACCTGGTTGGTATGATGAGACTTCCTCGAAGGAAGTTGAAAACCCGTTCATCGGTTATGAACGGAGATGTCCTTATACCGGTCAGTATGATGGATAGAAAAAACCTATTTTTGTCGGAAGTGCTCTCCCCTGACTGTGTGCCAATGCTTAAACAATTTGGGAGAACTTCTCGACGGGAGCTCGAATAGCTTTAATAGGCTGGGGGCCTCGATTTTGGAACTTGGAGGTTAAATGCCTAATTTTGAAAATCTCGTACAGTAGGCCCAAGGCCAGTTGGCACGAGCAGGAGCTAGTAAATGAACATGATATATGTGCCATAAAACTTAATAAGTGAATTGTTTGGCCATGGTACCAAGATAGGACTGACATGCTCAGTCAACTAGCAGCAGTGCGACATGACAGGTCGACGGACTAGTCAAGACAAACAGCTGTGGGTTGAGTTGAGAGTCGGGGTCGTTGGACTAGTGGCACCATAGATTACATGGCAATATAAGAAAACATTGTTTGTGTATGCATTGTGAGTACGGGATCATCAAGACGCCCATGAGGGGTAGTGATGCGTCTTAAGGGCACTGGACGACCTGGTGGCTATAAGGGCAGTTCATCGTTCCAGGTGTCTGTGTAAAATCTGGAGTAGCACGAAGCGCATGAGATCGGGGTGGAGATAGGATGAGGTCTCTATCCTCATATAGACATGAAAAAGTGATTTCGGGATTGTGGGTAGGATGTCATGTACATCCACTCATTCCCAGGGTAAAAGTGGTCGTACTTCTATCCGGGTGGCAGGAAAAGTCGCTCCGAAGCCACTAGCGGGTTTAGTAGTGATACTGACTTGCGAATGTGTGTAACCTTCATAATGAAGGATGTGTGTTGAGTGATGACACACCATGTTAACTAAGAAATAATGAAAATTTTCAAATTTTTAAATGATGGGATTTTTTAAAATAAAGGAGTATGGCACACTTCATATAAATATTTTTCTTAAAAGTCAAAAGTTTTTAAAAACTCATTCACTGAGTAGTCGTACTCACCCCTCCCTTATATCCCTTTTAGAAAATCCCGAAAAAACTCCCCTTAAAAACCGTCAACTGAGATGCTTGTAAAACAGGTATGTAAAATTTTAAATTTAATACAGTTTTGATTATGCTATTTTAGGAAAAATGTGTAAGTTAAAGTACGCATTACTTTTTATGGTTTACGATAAGGGAAACCATTTAATAAACAGGGAGAGTGGCGGGTTGATCACGGGAATTTGACCAAACCGGGTCGGGACATGATACTAATGGTATATTTTAGGAACTAAAAAGTAAAGCATATCAATTATAATGTTATATTTGGATTGAATAATTTGTAAAAGGAGCTTCAAACTCTTCCATAATCTTTATTAAACTAAAAAATAATATCAACCATTATGGTAGAGATTGTAATTTTTTTAATTAAAATTATAATAATATCCTTATATTTTTTCTATATATAGCATATAAAGTTATTTAATTTTCATATTTATATTTACTCTATAATTTATTATTCTCAATTGTGTCGTTACCATATTTCAATGTCAGTTTTATTTTTATTTAAATAAATTTATAAATTAACTATTTTTTCTATATATTTATAATTTTTTTTATTTTATCTACAAATATTTATTATTATAAGATTTTTATATAATATATTCTACATTTTTCTGTTTATATTCACGGTTTTTATACTTTTATATTAGTTATTCTGTATTTTCATATTATTTTTTTGTTAATATTTATGTGTTAAGTTTTATATTTAATATTTAATTATTATTATTAAATATATTGAGATTTTGATTTATTATATTTATTTATTGATATATTTATATTATGTAACTTGTGTTTTTTTATATTTATATATTTTTTTATTTTTTTATTATAAGCGACTAAATAAGGCTATAATTGTATATAAGGAAAAGTATGGCTAATCTTATATCTTATATTAGTATTTGAATGTTTATTGGAAAATATTATTGCTAAAATTATGTTTAGGAAATGAAGAAAATTAGAATTGTTATATTAAATATAATTATTAATAGTAAAAAATTATTTAATTTAATTACAATGGAACCAAAATTCTTTTCAAATTTGTGTGATTTGTTAAAAAAGTACGAAAATATACTAATTACAAGAAAATTAAATCATTAATTAACTTCAATTTTGATTTCAAAATTTTTTATAAACTAAAAGTGGAAATTTTCAAAATGTGTTAAAATGTATAATTAAAATAGAACAAAATTTTATTTATCAATAAGAGGATAAATAGATTGTTCACCTTATATTTTAAAGTAATTTAAATTTATTTACTTTGATAAATTTTAAATAAAAAATATTTATTATTATTTATTATTATATTTTTTTTATAATTATATGATTATATTAGTGTTATATATAGGATTAATGTTCATGTTAAAATATCAAAATTATATATATATATATATAAAAGTACGGAGGTAGAAAAAATTGAATACAGTAATTTCAAAATAAAATTTACATATATATATCCTACCCGTGGAAAGGAAATGCATCAAATTAAATAATTATAAATAATATATTAAAAATATGGTATAATTTGAAAATACCTCAACATAAATAATAATATATTTTTTTATATAAATAGGTAAATACTATTTTATTAATTATTAATTTCAACTTACTACAACATTTATTCTACCGTATAAATTAGTATGATATCATGTGAAATAATATAAAAGAAATACTCACAAATTGGTGGAAAATTATTTAACACTTTATATAATTTATTAAGTAATTTGAATAAATTATTTCCTATAATTGTAAGTTTTATAATTATGAAGTTTAAATTAAGAAATATATAATTAAATATTGTTATATTTTGTATAATGATTTAATGGGCGTGAAGGTTGATAAAAAATTAATTAGTAAAGTTAATTTTAAGGTTGATAAATAAATAATATTAATACTTAATGGAATAATCACAATTTTAAAGTTGAAAATAATATTTAAAAAATTATTAGAGATTTATTAGGTGTGATTGAATCCACCAAACCCCAAATCACTTCAAAGTACTAGATACAAATATAACCATGTGATGAGGTGGGATCTGATCGGTATGATTTAAAGCAACCTCCATAGACACGTTACTTTCACAATACATGGTGATGGTTTCAGATCCGTATCATTATACCCATAATCGATCCGTATCATGCAATTTTTAGTTTCATATTTTTTAAAATTATATAATAAAAATATCATTTTTTAATTATATAACTATTATATATATACAAAAAATTAATTATCTAAATACCAAAAAAATGAAAATATAATATTAATAATATATTTTTTACATGTCACAACCTTACAAAACTGCTAGTGCCAATCATTGAAGAGAATAAATTTCTTCATTCAATGCTCACAATTTATTTAGTATAACTTTCCATGCAAATAGGTAGGCAGTAAGCATCAGTGTCAAAATAAATTCTTGTTCTTGACAAGATTGGAATAATTTATCCATTAACCACATCTAGTGATCTAAAATTTAATCCAACTGACAATAATTGTGCATGGAATTTATCCGAATCACTGGTGCTAAATAGACATGACACAAGCTAGTCTCCTACTTATCTATATATCTCTAAAAGGATACTCATTTTTTTTTCTAGGATGACCACTAAAGACTACTCTTTCATCTAAAAGTCAGCATATAAAAGGGGTCCCAAGTCCTTCCTAGAGGCTTTGGTTGATGATGGAGATGCAGGAGAGTAAGGGAGAGAAGGTGAGAGAGGTGAGGGCTTTGGCAGGTGATGGTCGGCTTGATGAAGGTGAGAAATGGGTCCATGACTCTTCCATCGATCACAAGGGTAGAGTTCCCCTAAGGGCTTCGACTGGTGCTTGGAGAGCCTCCCTCTTCATCATTGGTGAGTCAATTTTTTTTGACATATAACAGTTACTAGTTAAACATCTATCTAATTTGCTCACTGAAGACTTTCTTTCATGGAAGAAGTATTAAACCTACTTATGTTTTTTTCTTGGAAGTTTATGCCATTGAATTTGCCTTTAGTTTGTTGGTTCTTGGGATAAACTAACCCTTAATGAACCCGTAAAACATCGTAAGCCCATAATAGATTTGTCAATAAATTAGCTAGCTTTGAGTGGAATCTGCTGAATGGTCATTTTTCCATGTTCAGTGGCATAGAATAATCAGACCTTCCACTATTTCTTCTGATCTTGACTTGACAGCCTTCCTTTCTACTGTTGAACCCTTTAAACCAAAGGCTTGAACCAATGTATCTATCTATCTATCCATCTGCATGCTGAGATTGAAAGATTTCTCCTTTAATGGCTGAGAGCATGAAATCTTCATATTCGACATAGAGAGATTCTGTGTTAAATACACTTCACATTCATGGCCATCCACCGCTGAATGAACCGTGGCCATTCATTTGAAAGCCCATGGACCATTAATACCCATCAGCTATATGGCTTGTTCATGGGGTCCATCCCTGTCGAGCTGATGTCCGCAGGCTCCTCGCACAGTAAAAAGTGCCTGCAATATGTACCGTGAGCTCAGCTCATCGATGATGCCTGGTTTATCGTGCCTGCAGCTATCGAGTTCAGCGAGAGGCTGAGCTACTTTGGACTGGCCACAAGCTTGATCATTTACCTTACTAGGGTCATCCATCAGGATCTGAAGACTGCAGCTAAGAATGTCAACTACTGGTCGGCGGTAACGCTGCTGATGCCGCTGCTTGGCGGGTTCCTGGCCGACTCTTACCTCGGCCGGTACCACACGGTCTACGCTTCCGCAGTCATCTATATCACGGTAAGAAAAAATACACATTTTTTTAAAGGCTTCATCGCAGTGCCATTTTTTTTTCTGGCAAAGAAGAAAGACGTTGTTTTTGTTGACTGTGGACCAGGGTTTGATTCTCCTAACCATGTCCCGGTTCGTCCCGAGCCTGAAGCCGTCTAGTAACATCCATGAGGTGGTCTTCTTCCTAGCCATCTACATGATATCCATCGGGACGGGCGGACACAAGCCGGCCCTCGAGAGCTTCGGGGCTGACCAGTTCGACGATGACCATGCCGGGGAGAGGAAGAGCAGGATGTCCTTCTTCAACTGGTGGAACTTCGGCCTCTGCTCGGGTCTCCTCCTCGGGGTCACGGTCATTGTCTACGTCCAGGACCGTGTTAGCTGGGGAGCTGCCGATGCGATCCTCGCCGCAGTGATGGCCATGTCGCTGCTGGTTTTTGTGGCCGGGAGGCCGTCGTACCGATACAGGGTGCCGTCCGGGAGCCCACTAATGCCGATGGCTCGGGTTCTCGTGGCGGCTTTGATCAAGAGGAATCTCCCTTCCCCTTCCGACCCTTCGGAGCTTTACGAGCGCCCTGATAAGTCCCCGGAGAAGGCCAGGGGGAGGCTCTTGTACCACACTGAGAAGCTTAAGTAAGTGAATAATTTAAGCTTAAGTAATTGGACGGACTCGGCTTTGAATGTCTGGTTCGGGTTTCAGGTTTCTCGACAAGGCCGCGATAGTCCAGGACCGCATGAAGCAGGCCGGTCCATGGCGGCTAGCAACGGTGACGGAGGTCGAGGAGGTGAAGCTGATCCTCAACATGATCCCTATCTGGATGGTCACGCTCCCATTCGGCATATGCGTGGCCCAAGGGACCACCTTCTTCATCAAGCAAGGGACCACCCTGGACCGCCACATTCTCGGCGGCCACTTCATCATTCCTCCTGCCTCCACCTTCGCACTGGCGGCCGTCGCCATGATCATCTCTGTCACGCTATACGAGAAGCTCCTCGTGCCAGTCCTCAGAAGGGACACCGGGAACGAGCGCGGGATGAACATCCTCCAGAGGATCGGGATCGGGATGGTGTTCACGGCCCTATCCATGGCCGCGGCGGCCCTGGTGGAGCGGCGGCGTCTCGGGGTCGTCAACCGCCACGGCCCCCTCGAAGGGTCGGCGTCGATGAGCGTTCTCTGGCTAGCGCCGCAGTTCGTGGTGATGGGCATCGGCGATGGCTTCACCCTAGTGGGCCTTCAGGAGTACTTCTACGACCAGGTCCCGGACTCGATGAGGAGCCTCGGGATAGCCTTCTACCTGAGCGTCATTGGAGCCGGGAACTTCCTTAGCAGCCTGCTGATCACGGCCGTAGACCGGATGAGCCGAGACCGCACCGGGCGGAGTTGGTTCAATAAGGACCTCAATAGCAGCAGGCTGGACAACTTCTACTGGGTGCTGACCGTGATGGCGGCGGTGAACCTCTGCGTCTACGTGGTGCTGGCCAAGAGGTACCCCTACAAGAGCGTTCAGAGACGGAGTAGCGGCCGCACGGTGGCCGTGGCTGGCTTATCCGAAGAGAACTCCGGCCAGGGTGTGTAGGCTCTATCTATAGATATAGGAGTCACCGACAAGGCATTAAGGTTACTCCTCCATTACGGATGAAGGTGTTGTTAGACCCTAGAATTCGCTAACATCAACCTTGGATCCTTGTTATTAACTTGTCAACAATAACGTCAAATTGTTAGCCATAGTTACTCTACATTGATCAAAATTAACAATAAGTTGCTAATATTTACCAAGACCAAAGATCCAAAGGGCATGCCAATGTTTGTCTTGCAAGTTTGATTTATGGGCTCTTTGATCTGTCATGGTCCCATGGGGCCATGAGAGCTAGAGGATTGGACCAGCAGCTCTGTTTGTGCTTGGGATTGAAGGCCTCCCAACTTTGACATTTGATCATCTCCAAGAGGGTTTTTAGGGTTTATCAAATAAGACAGTCCACAACACAAGCATAGATGTGCCTTGTGGAAAGAGGGAAGCTCCATGGACAGGCAGAAATGTGCCTTTTCCAGGGCCTCCGTCCACCATGCAGATATTTACCAACTCAGAGCAAGTTGTGGTACTTTCAGAGAGTTTGTATGAGTTTAAAATTAATATTCTAAATTAAAAATATTTGAAATTATAAAAAATGTATATTTTAATGATATTGAATAAGTTTTGAGAGTATGAAAATAAATTCGGTTATAGCTATAATAGTTAGTAATAAATAAATGCATTGGAATCCGAGTAATTAGATATATTGTAATGATTAAAACTTTAAAATAATAAGTATGATATAAAATAATACTTAAATTTATTTTTTTATATTATTTACTATACTTAAAACTTAAAAATTAGAAGTTTAATAGTAAGGTGAAACTAGTTAATCAACTTATTTCTATATATTAGCATATTTCTATAGTAATAATGGGATATAAAGCTATTTGAATAATTGTTTAATTGATAATTTTAGATTTATTATTGATAATAATAGAATTATTTTATTTTTATTATACAAATAATATATATTTGATAAATTAATAAAATAATAATATATTGAGTAAAAAAATAAGTTTTGAAAATTTTAAAGATAAAATCTAATTTAACAAAATAAAATATGCTAAGCAGAAGAGGGGAGAGAGAGGATGGAAGCACGTGAGCAACCTTTTCCAATGCCTAATCATCCTCGTATTGTCACATCCAACGGGCCTGACCCTCAGCCCATCTCTCATCTATTTGGATGGATACTCTTCCAATTATCCTTTCATTTTCTAATATTTGTATATTATGATATAAAATAATAATTTTATATTTCAAAAAAAATACATCTGCACTTCTGTCTGGATTGAAAAGCTAAAAGCTAAAAGCTGCCTCCACTTGAACCAGCTTGAGAATGCCTGCAAAAGCAACTTCTTTCATCCTACACAAACACCATATAATTAATTTACACATGCACACACATCTTCGTCCATGGTAAATTTAAAGTACTTGTAGCCTGCCAAACTCATCATGCAAGGCTAGGCTAGGCTAGGCTAGTTAAAGGCCGATTACATCATCTTCATCCCTGGATGATTTAGACCTCTGAGTGAGAGAGAGGGCCATCATGATAAAGCAAGAAAAGAATGTGACTTTGGACGGTATTCTACGTCTCAAGAATGAGTCTCGTCAATGAAAGATCTTCTTTAGGGTTCATTCATTCGGGTGACAAAATAAGGCTAAAGATGAAGGAGAGATTGGCTTCAGCCTGAATCGACGGGGAAGCCGGGCGACTTCCGGCAGTGGACAACACCAACACCAGACCAGAGCAGCTGCCGTATAGCTCAACACGGTTCGGGTGGGGCCGTCGTTGAAGTTGTCGTCTTCTTCTTCTTTCTTCTACTTTGTTTTTTGCTCTTCTTTTTCCTATTTAATTTAGTGGGAATTAATGTATGATAATTATTAATCTTTTACGTGAGATGAAAGGCAAAAGATCTTTACACAGGCTTGCTTGCTAACGACAACCTACGTAAGCATTTCGCCACCACTGTCACTTATGGTAATTATTTTGTTATATATATATATGGTAATATTATTATATATATTATTTATATTTAAAATTTTGACAAGGCAAATGGAGATCCATGGAAGTTAGGTGCTCTTAAATTTCTACAAGCCATTAATGGAGATCTCCAAGATCTCATCTACCCTTTTTTGAGGGTATCCTCCTCCTCCTCCCCTACCCCTCATCTCTCTTCATCAGGTCAGGTGCATCTACTCTATTATGTACTTACTGCATTTAATTTCAGGGTACTATAATTGTATGCTAGTGGTACAAATTGACCAAATGGACAATAAAGACAACCATCTTGCCCCCGTCTCATTGATTAAATCCTCTAGCATCATTGGAGTAAAACTAGAGCCCCCAATTCATGATGAAATATAAATTGATATTTTTTATTATTAAAAATACTTTATTGAATTTAAAATTTTATTTTAAAGGTATATAGTTGAAAATATTTGTTAAATATAAAATATTAGTATAATTTCTTTTAAAAAATACAACACTGGTAGAAAACATCCAAATATGAAATTAGGTTTTGTTCTTTCTGGAATATAGCCATTGAAAATGAAAAATTGGGGGAGTGAAGTAGAGTGTAGAGTAGAGTGGACTAGACTTAGACTAGAGCAGAGCAGAGAGAGAGAGAGAGAGCAGAAGAGGGCTGACGAGGCTGGCTGTGTACTTGTTTGATGTCTATTGAAAGATTGGATGTTTGCTACTACCTTACCTTAATCATTGACCAAAAACAAGAAGAAGGAGGAAAAAGAAAGAAAATATATGCAAAATTGTGAGGGCATCTGCACTGCATACTTCTGCTCCCATATCATAGATTCCAATGACAAACGAGCCAGAGCCACTCATAAAATTCCAAAACCTAATCTGTGGGGCCTTACCCACCAAGAAATTTCAATGATTTTTCCAACCCTACAAATTTTGATCAGTAGGTGAAGAATTTTGCCAATCAAATTTTGTAAATATTAGGTCTATGGGCAAATTGAAAGTTGATCACTCCATCAATCCAATAAGTAGTTGTCATATTTTGTGCAGAAATTGTAATCAATGGTGTACCCTTTTGGTTCCATATAATAATGGTCTTTTAGGATGAACCCATCACTTGCCCTAGTTCATGATAGGATGGATCCACATACCACAAAAGTGCAAGGCACATGAACTTGCTCATCCCTTAGACTATTATTTTGGATCTATAGACTTGGAATGGAGGAAAAAAATATTATTTAGCATCCATTATTATCAGATGGAATGTGAAGGGGATGGAGGAAAGTGGTAGATGTAGGTTATACCTTTTTGGAATCCCATTATCTAACCATATTGGTATACTTGAAATACGTGGATTATGTAATATTGAGGGACAATTATTACAAGATTTTAATTATAATAATTAATGTGATACATGACCCAATAATTATAATCAAATAAAAATATTATTAGTTTGATACCTTTATACTTTTGATCTCTATATTTTTAAATTACATGTACTTCAAAAAAAGTAATACTTTCAATATCATTCACCATGATTTTTTAGATTAAATGCTTGTTTTTATCAAGTATATTATATTTTAAAATTATTTTTAAAAAATATACAAAAAAATTAAAGATATATTATTTAATTGCTAAAAAACTAAAATTATAAGATGGATAATATCATTAATAATTATGATTAGTAAACTTCACAATATAATTTATTTCCAAGGTGAAAAAAATCACCATGAAAATGGGCACAAGCTTAAAATTTCCAAGCAAGGTGGTGTACTTGACTGACACCATGTTAAACAATTTGATGCATAGACATGAAAGATCACTTGGTGACCAACAATCACACATAAATATATATATATATATATATTATAATGAACTCAAGTGGCTAAGGTAATGGGGTAGATTTAGAGACACTTCATATCTTGGGGGCTTAATGATTAGAAGTTATAGTACACTTCTAGGGATCTATTTAATAATTGAGGCTAATCACCCTCATTAGGTTAATCCTAGGGTTTCAAGCCAATCACTTTAGGGGCATTTCCTTCCCAGCTTGATGGAATGTCCTATCCAATATATATATATGTCATTTATGTGTTACATGTGAGTGATATTGGAAAAAATTAGATAAATTTATGCATATTTTAATATAAGTTGACATAAAAGAAATATCAAACAACCCATAAATACCTTACCACTAATAATTTGGACAAATTTATGAATTTTGTTAATTAGGGTAAAATCAATAGTTATAATACATAGTTAAGCTTATAATGACAAATTAATTTACTACAATTATTTCCCTCTTGGAATGGGCAATTTCTGGTTTTTTTTGCACCAAAACCTATAATTTCATTAATGAATCAAATCAATGTTCCTTTGTGGGAATGTAGAAAAGCCATAGTTATTTGTATTTTATCAAGGGCAGTAATTAATTGAATGCAATGATAAAAAACACTAATACAAAACAAAAAAAAATTGGCATCATTTCTCTATATACTATGAATCAATAAGCTTGCTTCAACTTCCACCTGAGTTTGCCACTTGAATGTTATCACCTTACAATTGGCATCCATGGCAATTTCTGATTGAAACCCTAACTAAAGCACTGTGAAATTTCCAAGATTACCTTTAAAAAAGGGCCAAAAAGTGCATGTTGGCTTGCTTGGAATGTTCTCTTGGTCGGAATTGGGATGTGAGTTGTGCTAATTAAACAATTCCTTGTTCCCTTTTCCCTCCATTTTCTAATCAACTAATTGATTAACCAATTAGTGTATATATATATATATATATATATATATATATATATATATTTCTTTGCATGGATGGCCCCTCCAAGTTCTACTTTTGCTGTTCAATCATAATCAAAACAGTTTACATTCATGAACACATTTTGTTTGCTCATTAAGGTTCATTTACTTTGATGAACCAAACCCTTAAATCCTTCTTGCAATGCCCTAATCAAAACCTCACAATCTCACTCCCGGAAAGAAGCTGGCTTCTGTGAGGGATTCAGGACTCAGGCCATGCAGGTTGAGCCAGCCAACACAAGCTCGAAGAAATGCCATTTGGGCAACTTTTGTTGGTCTTAGATTGTGACCCTTTTTGGTGCCATGGATGTATGTCTCTGCTAATGTTTTTGGGTATTAAACAAATGCCTAGCTCGAAACATACACATGAGCATATGAACCAAAGTAGCCAAAAATGGAAATAGTTGATAGAAAGTGGCATAAGTGGGCAACCCATGCTTGAGTGCCACACTCAATCATTTGTCTATACCCATTAATATATATATATATATATATATATTCCTCAATAATAATAATAATATAACAACACCAAAGACTAATAGTACAGACATTTTTATAGAATTTCAATGTAAATGTTTTATAGCAAAAAAAGGAAAGAAATCAATGTACTATATTTAAACAAATCAAATTTCTTTGACCAATAATGAAGTTCAAATTAAAATAATAAAAAATTTATTTTGATTTAATATTTTATTCAAATGCTCATGAAATTTATGCACTACGAATAAACTAATGGCACCCATCTATAAATAAGAAATACACTATTAATGCTATTTTTTTTTAAATTTTGATTCTTCAATATTATACTTTTGAAAATGATTTTTTTAACATTATATATTTGACAAGTAATAATTGAACAAAATTTAAATGATATATTTAATAAAAATGACATTTTTAACATCATCTATAAATCTTTTATAATAAAAAGTTTATTTTTTGAAACTTTTCTATAATATATCAATCAATCTATTTTTAAAAATTAGGATAAACACTATTGTCTTTTAACTCACTTTCCAATTAAATAATCATTATTTTTAATTTAAATAACATAAAAATAATTTATAAACACGAGTTTGTAATGAAAAAATAATTTTTTATCAAATACATTTAATAAAAAATATATATTTTTAAGTATATAATAAAAAAAATATCATTTTAAACATATAGAACCAAATTATTTTCAAAAATAAAAATTCAATCATAAAATATTCTAAAATTATAGAACCCATAACACATATATATTAACCACTTTCATCCCCTCACATCTTACCCATAATCATATATATTTAGCTACATACATAGACAAAGAAATAAATTATAATAAGAAAATCAGATTCATCACACAAGAGTCATTTTAGAATTTATAAACATTCTAAAATGTTTAGTACAAGTTAGTATATATATATATATACTAACAACAAAAAATGACAACTTGGAAGAGAAGCAATGGACTAGACGTTACCACTAGCATAACAATGATCTTCCACCTTCTTCTCCATCCATGTAAAATGGGGTCATTCATGGCTATTCAATAATGGCTCCTCTCCATATCTGATTTCATTGTGGGGTTCTAACTATTTATGAGTCTTTTTTAATATTTTTTTTTATTTGACATGCATTAACAAGTGGTTTTATACATTGATAGCTTAATTATTATTATATTAGATAGTGGTAGTACGGTCACCATTATTTTATTATGAACGCACATAAAAATCAAAAGAATTAGGTCCCAAATTTTGAAAAATTTTAATAAATATTAAGTGTGTATTAATTAGTGGGTCATGTATTGCTTAATGGTATAAAATAAATAATTTTTTTATAGAATTTTAATTTTTTCGTTGGAAAATATTATTAATCGATAAATAATTATTTAACTATACAATTAAAAATTATTATTTATATATACTAAAATATTTTTT
This sequence comes from Trapa incisa, assembly GCA_030064435.1. NCBI lineage: Eukaryota > Viridiplantae > Streptophyta > Magnoliopsida > Myrtales > Lythraceae > Trapa > Trapa incisa. The sequence continues at coordinate 6,634,501 of CM057784.1, read as the reverse complement.
AATCTAATATATAATACAATTTTCTATTTTATTCTATTTTAAATTATCAACCTAATCACTCATATTTACAATAATTATACACTTACACTTACTATTTAAAAATTTTCTAAATAATTATTTATAAATAGGATAGTATTTGCACCAATCAAAATAGCAATAATTAATTATTATAAGAAGGGTTCCGCTTAAAAGTTGATTAAACGCAAAATTATCATTATTATAATATGATAATTGTTAAATTTATTTATACTTCAAATATATGTATATATTATTTTATTAATATTAATATTAATTAATAATTATTCAAACGCATAATTGAGTAATAAACTTAAAATAATTGTCCACAGGAGGAGGATGAGCGTGGAAAATGGAAAACCGCCCTGACTGGCTTGGCTTGCATCAAACGCCCTGTTGTTTCCTGCTCACGTGCGTCATCCACTTAAAAAGAAAACAGGGAAATAATTTATTGAGATTTGACGTACGATTTTGACATTATAAGGAATTATGGGACCATATTAAAAATATAGAATAAGGTTAGTAGGTCACTCTTTTTTGTGGAAGAACATGGTGTGGGGATTGCATACCACCCTTCCAAAGTGCAAAGCCTCCATAATGCCTCCCTCTATTATATCAACTTGGGTGCCTCTTCATGTAATGTAGTGTCTACTGCATTCATCTTTATATATATATATATATATATTAATTATATAAATATTGATTTATTTTTAAATTTTTAAAAATTATAAGTATTATATATATACTTGAATTATTAAAATAAAATTAAAAATATTTTTGTTGAAAATATGATTAAATATTGCATAAAATAGATGAATAATATAAATTTATAAGTTTAAAAATATTCGACTAATTATAATTAATAACATTTAATACACTCTCATATATTATTAGAGAAATTATATTTCCACCTAACTGTATACCCGTAACCTAAACTATAAATCAAACTTATGGTATGTATGAGTATATAGAAAAAATATTCAATTAAATTAAATTGTTAGATAAGATATAAGTACAAACAATTATCCATACATAATCTACTCTCACATAAAATATTAATAGTTAATTAACATTTACAAATAACATAAAAAATAATCCATATATTTAGAATTTACTTAGCTTAAACATAGGTGATGAAGATGGATTAAATACTATATTAAATTTAATAATATTAATGAAATCCATACCCACTTAATTATTGGATAATATAATATTATTAAACCAAACACACATTAATGAAAATTTATATATATACAATAAAATGAAAAAAAAGAATAATATAAGTGGGTTGAGGTAGTGCCACCATATATTCCTTCTTCAAATAATATCTTGATTAAGTATGTGGCTAAAATTTTAGCTCAATATGCATTTCTTATTAGTACCATAGTCATATATATTTTTAAAAAATAATTTTTTATTAAATATTTATAATTTTGAAAAAATATATATATAACATAAAACTAACGCATTTTCAAGTCGAATTTATTTCATTAACATGTACTAAAAAACAAACATTTGAGTTCATGTAACCAATATAACACAAAACTGAAAAAAAACATTTTAAATATATAAATTTAACGTTGGAAAATTTTTACCTTTTTGAGGAAAAAAATTAAAAGAGGACAAAAATGATTCTCCATAGAAAAGAGGAGAGAGAAGGAGAATTCACCGGAAGTAGCCGGTTGAGTCCGGTATTCACGCAACCCAGGTGGTCTGGTTTAGTGAGTGGTCTGGTCTGGTCTGTGCCATTTGCAGACAGACACACACAGAGAGAGCAGTGTGACTGTATTTAATGCGCAAGTGATGAGGCGAAGTAGTAAGATTTTCTTTCTTACTCTTGCCCGTGTTTTTTTACGTGAACCTCAAAATTGCTCTCTCTCTCTCTCTATTTCTGGGTGTCTATGAGTATTTTATTAAATGAAGTGGCTGTTTCGGGACGCGCGACAATGCCTTACTGAATGATTGCACGCAATTTATTACCATTAATTTCAGTATAATTATTCCAATTAACCATTCATTAGATATTCCCTCTGCATTTTAATAATGTAGAAAATTAATTTATGTAAAAAAAAAAACATTGTCCTACTTATTTTGCATTATTATAAAGAATTATTTATTATAGTATAATAATAATATTATTATTAAAATATTTGGTACTAACTTTATAGCTTTGCCTAATATTTTCAGCTCATCATCATTGACAGCCAGCCCTTTCACTTCATCATCACCTCATCTCTCTCTTCTCCCTCTACATTTAGTTCTCTGATCTCTCTGTCACTATCATCCCGGCCATTGAAGTCTCAGAATTTCTCTTACTATCCCCTTGCTTCTGAAATACTAAAGAGGAGACGGGGGAGGAGCCGCCGCCGCCGCAGAACACGCCTCCTCCGGTGGAAGTTTTTGGTCTGATCGGGTTTTCTGGCCATGGCGGAGGGTTTTGAGCCTTACCACGTCCCTCAGCAGAGTCGCAGAGACAAGCTACGTGTTGGAGCGGCAGCGACCGAACATGCTTCCTCTAGTTCCACCCTCCATGGCTTGCTCCCCCACTACGATCCCTCCCTTCTTCCGTCTGACCTACTCTCCGCTGCGGCCGACCATGGGTTCCGCGCCCACTACCTCCACCCGCTCGCCACCGGAGACGGCGGAGGCGGATGCAAGCCACACCTGGTAAAGGAGGAAGGTGGTTGCCGGAGCTTGATTCCTCCTCCTTCCACTTCCTCATCCAGCACTCACCACAACCATCAGCTGTACAATATGGATCCACCTCCTCCCGTGGTTGTAAACCCTAGCTGCTCCACTTCGATCCATGAGAGCCCCTTCCTCTACGCTCCTCAGACCTTGCAAAACCTCCGGGACTTCGCTCACTCCTACAACAACTCCCTCTCACTCTCTCTCTCCTCCCACGACAACCACGCCGACAACAGCCGCCCTGTCGACAACCTCAGCCTCCCGCTCGGGCTGAACCTCCAACGCTACGGATCCACCGTTCCATCGGGAGGGTACCTGGTCCCGTCGTCCGTCTCCGTCGGCGGCGGCATGCTGGCCTCTAACGAGATCTCCAGGAGCTCGGTGCCGCTCGGACCCTTTACCGGCTACTCCTCCATCTTGAAGGGGTCGAGGTTCCTTCGGCCAGCCCAGCAGCTGCTGGAGGAGCTCTGTGACGTGGGCCGGGCTGGGCCCATCGAGAAGATCTCCGAGCCGGACTCGAGCTTGTCGGTCGATGCATTGGCGATCGAGAGCTATCTCTGCGCTGAGGACTGTAACAGTTCTCTTAGCAGCTGTGGAGGGGACGCCGGTGATGTTCGGCGGAAAAAGTCTCGTCTCGTTTCTATGCTCGAGGAGGTTTCTTTTTTTCTCCTTGCTCGCCTCTCCCCCTTATGACTTAATTTCCAGTTTCACCCTACTTGCTGAACTCCATGAACTTGAGCTTCTGGTATGAAGGCCATAGCCATCAGTCCTGAATCTCAGCGATCCAGTTCTGAATGCAGATGATTTGAGATATTCATATTAATTTATATGTTGACCGATGACTATGGAAGCTTTGACTGGCCTGGTTTGTGTCACTTTTTTCATAGATCACTCAGGCCAAACAACTTAGTCGTACCATGCCCTTGAGATTTTTTCGGGGGATCCATCTGCTTGACTGTCAAAAGGCTGCATCTTTTCTGTAAAGTAGATAATATGGCGCACGAGTACCTGCACAAATACTTTGTAATTTCATAAAGTGTCTGGCATCTGCTTCTGAAAGGTCTTTCCCACTGAGGGAGTTTTGTCCTCAAGTCTATGATTGCCAATGCGCATGAACTTATTAAAATGGATAATCCCTATGAAAGATTTATGCCCAGAAAAAAAAATGGTTGTCCTGTTCATTAAGAGAGTATTGTCAAAATTCCCAGCATTTGTAATGAAAACATGGCGAAGCAAGCACAGCTTTTGTTTCCTGCATGCCTCATTTTGGTTGTTGGTCTCTTCATATTTGAGAAGCTTCTACCATATCAGCCTCTTCTCTTTGATTTTAATGGCATTTTGCATGGATTGATGTTGGGGAATTTAGGTTAATAGATTGATCATTTAATGAAGTTGTTTGTTTCTTTTCTGATTGACTGCTGTAGCCTATATAAAAGATCATTTAATGGCATTTTGCAGGGATTGATGTTGGGGAATTTAGGTTAATACATTGATCATTTGATGAAGTTGTTTGTTTCTTTTCTGATTGACTGGCGTAGCCTCTATATAAGAACATGTGTGGGATGAAACTCGATATTTATACAACAGCATGCTTCATCTACAATTTACTTGGCACAATATTTATATGGATCGAGCAATTGGCATGTCCTTTGAGAAGTTTGTCTTTAAATGAAACACGTGGGAGTTCTTTGAGGGGGGGGGGGGGGGGGGAGATGAATGAGTTTCCATGTGAACAAATGACGAATGATAGTATTGTGGTAGGCTTCATGGAAAATTCAGTCATCTGCCAGGAAGATCTTGCGGACTGTATCATGATTATCCATTGTGTGATAACTTTGGAATTTTGTTTGGTCTCAGGTTTGTAGGAGATACAAACAGTACTACCAACAGATGCAAGATGTGGTAGCTTCATTTGAGTATGTAGCTGGATTTGGGAATGCTGCTCCCTATGCAAACCTGGCTTTGAAAGCCATGTCAAAGCATTTTCGGTGCTTGAAGAGTGCAATCACTGACCAGCTACAGCTGAACAAGGATCAAGGAAACCCTAGGGGAGACGAAGGCTACTCGAGACTTGGTAACAAGGAGGGTGTTACCTATGGCCAGAGGTCATTCTCGGGGTCAGGATACTTTGATCACCAGCAACCTGTCTGGCGGCCACAAAGGGGGCTTCCTGAGCGTGCAGTGACTGTTCTAAGGGCATGGTTGTTTGATCATTTTCTACACCCGTAAGTAGGCTGCTCTACCTGTCCTTGAATCAACATTTTTCCGGGATTACTCTTGAATAAAATCACTCTATTTTTTCAGATATCCCACTGATACCGACAAGATTATGTTGGCCAAACAAACTGGTTTATCGAGGAGCCAGGTGAACTATCTCTTTTGTATCTGGTTTGAAGCTTCCATTTTCTTCAAGGCACAGAAAAACGACCTTATCTTTGACTATAGAACTGTAATCCATGGAGTAGTATAAAATGTTCAGTTGCGCGATTGATTGCACTTCTCTAACAAGCTTGCCTTTTGAATCCTTAACAGGTTTCCAATTGGTTTATTAATGCAAGAGTGAGGCTTTGGAAACCTATGGTGGAAGAAATCCACATGTTAGAAACTCAGCAAGCTTATAAGAGTTCAAATTCTCAAAAGGAAGATAGGAATACTAGTAATAATCCGTCAATGCCTGCTGATCTTCCCTTGCCTCTGGCTTCAGATACTCCATCAACTTCTACTCAGAGGGTTCACGAGCATCTCTCCAACAAGCGCACCAGGAGTGATCTTCCTGTGTTCCCCATTCGAAGCGACAATGAGAGGCACCATACTCTCTCTTATGATCATCTGCCTACCCACCCTCATAGTGTTTCTGTTGGGGAAGGAATGGGAAACATGAATAATAGCGTTTCCTTGACACTTGGCCTTCACCAGAACAACAATGTAATGAGCTTGCCACAGCCATATCAGGTCAATGCAGTTCAAAGATTTGGCATTGGCCTAGAAGGTGGTGGGGAGGGTTTTGTTCTAAGTGGTTATGATGGCCAGGAAAATCACTTCATAAGGGATGCCTATGGTGGCCAGCTTTTGCATGATTCTGTCGGATAGGACCAATTGTTGTATTTGGTTTTAAGAATGGTTTCTTGGCAGTATTCATTTGGGTATTAAATATATGCTGACTCCATTCGAGTAAATGAAAAGCTTCTTCCATTTTCAACTCCATGCACAAGCTTGAAAGTAAGAAGGTACATTTTTATTTGCTTTTGCTAGCACTATTTTGGGTTTTTTAGAAAATTTAGTCCTGCTCATGACTAGACAAGCTTTCCAAGGATCTTGTGTAACCCGGAGTATGTCTTACTGTGATTTGTTACTTTGTCCAGGTTTTGAATGAGTCAGTCAGTGTGGATGGAGGGTATTGAGGCGGCGGTTGGCTATTTGGTGTTAAGTACTCTGGTTCGAGTATTGGCCAAATGGCCACTTCTTTTATACATTGGTAATGCGTAGAAGGTTAAGTGGTGTATGTAGTAGTAGTTTGGATATGTATTGCCCTTCTTCTTGAGATGGAATATGGTGTATAAATCAAGGTAACCTGTATGTTATGTAACCCCTATGGACATCACAAATTCAGAATACGATTCAGGCCTGATAGGCTGAAACATTCCGCAATTGAAATTCTCCTGCTCATCTTCTCCTTCCTTGAGGTGAATGGACTGTGAGTCCATTCACCTCAGATTGTTGGGCCATCAGATTCTCCAGCTTTTGTACATCCAGTGGTGGAAAAGCAGTCGAGACTCTTGGCGTTGCAGGAGATCAGATCAGAAGCATGCCTCCATCATGTGAGCCTCGAGATGAGAAGAGCAAGAGCACATTGTCAAAAGTTGCTTTTCCTTTGCATCCAAAACCTATTGGGGCCCTTTGCCAATTGTGGGACCCTACCAGCGAATATATGGTTGCTTTAGAATCACTACAAATGGAGCCCATCTCATACCATACCCACAAAGAATCCGATGAAACATGGGATGCCCAATAAACCAGGAAAAATAAAATTATAAACAGTAGTACTTCACGAGCTCGTAGAATCACATGGCACTGTGATTCTTCTGCTGGGCGGTGTTCTTCGCTTCATCCTCACATTCGAGTAGGACATGAACAACAGAGTCCATGGTTGGTCTCCTGTTTCTGTCGTCCTCAATGCATACTACCCCTACCTCCATTAGAGCTCTTGCCTGTCTTCTGTTGAATTGTCCCTTCAGCCTCGGGTCCAAGAACTCTTCAATCCATGTATCGTCCTCGGAATCAGACTGGATCTTCCTCTTGATAACCTTGACAAACTTTGTCAGCTCAGCCTCCTCCTGCACCTCTTCCTCATCTCCTCCATGACCCTTGACCCCCCAATTTGAGAGCCTGAGCCCTCTAACCATCTCTAGTACCATTACCCCATAGCTGAACACGTCCACTTTTGCTGTGATTGGAAGGTTTAGGGCCCATTCAGGCGCCATGTAACCCTTTGTACCACGTATCATAGAGAATTGTGAGATGGCCTTTTCTCTCTGGAGAAGTTTTGCTAGCCCGAAATCGGCTATCTTGGGCTCCAACTCCGAGTCGAGGAGTATATTCTCGGGTTTCACATCGCAGTGGATGACCCATTCTAGGCACTCATGGTGCAGGTAAGCCAGACCCTTGGCGACCCCGAGAGCGATCTTGAATAGATCCTTCCATTTCAGGCAATTTCGCTCGAACAAGTGCTTGTCCAGAGATTGATTCTCAACAAACTCGTAGACCAGAAGCCTGTTCTTTCCTTCGGCGCAGAATCCCCACATTCTTGCGAGGTTCATGTGGTTGATTTTCCCAATTGTGCTCACCTCCGCCCAAAAGAAATCTTCGCCATGGTCAATGTCTCCCAGCCTCTTAACAGCCACTCGTCTTCCATCACGCAAGTTGCCCTTATAAACAATCCCCGAGCCACCTCTGCCGATCTCCTCCTTGAAATTTCTCGTCGCTCTCTTGAGCTCTCCATAGCTGAACTTCTTGAACTGGCTGGTCAGGGCTTGGTAGCCCTCTTCCAAAGGCTTAGAGATCCCGTCCTTCCGAAAAAGAATCCACCAACCTATCAATAAGAGGGCGATCTCCACCGCCCCTATGACGGAAGCAAACCCGTAGAGATAAGCCCATTTAACTCTCCTGCCTGTGCTTCTGCTATACATAGTGGATGAGCCTATCAAAACCGTGGTTTCCCTCAATGTACATATGGGATCTGATCCATTCAATTGTGAGGGGCTTGAGGAATCTCCGAGCGAAGCCGGAAGTTTCAGGTACAACGCTCCGGGGAAGTCGGGAGTTCTATATCCGTTGAAGAGGGTGCTTTTGCCATAGCAGGCCCTATTCCCATTCATCCGGTAGGAAAAACCAAGGCAACCGCAATCTGCAAGGCAGGCATTCCGACACCATTCAAAGGATTTTCCGGTGCTGTAGATGAGGTCATACCCGTAATAGTCAGTATAAGGAAGCTCTAAAAACGTTGCATTGCTGGAGATCAAGTTGGAACATGTGGTGTTGAACTTTGGCTTGCAGCCCTTGTTCCAATTGCTCGGATCGGTCATCTCATAGCCGGGAGGACACGAGCACTTGGGCTCCGGCGTGTAGACACAGATACCGTTCTGGCCACATACTCCATGAACTTTGCACATAGCAGTCATGGCCTCCCAAGACACTGTCCATGTGCCGTTGGTTAAGCTATGGAGTCGTAAATTCCCATCATGGTCGATGGTTAGCCTCCTCTTGATCCCGTGCCCTCCATCGTAAGCCTTGAATTGAAGCTGGTCGCTGGACAGGAAATTTCCGGAGTCGTATAGAATCGCAACTCTACTGCTATTATAAGTTGTTCTGCCATTAGCGAAGACGTTGTTGTCGGGGTTGGGCCAGTAGATGCTCGATATATCGGGTCCATCGTACATGAGCTTCAGCACGTTGTCGTTGTCGAAGTAGAACACGAAGTACCCCGAACGGTAAGAGCCTCTACCAATGGAAGAGATGAGCTTTGTGCTCTTAGTCAAGGGCTGGTTAGGAAGGAGCGTGTCCGTCGGGTTATCGAAGCTCTGCCAAAGGACTTGACCAGAGGAGCTTTCGAGGGCAAGGTTTCCATTGTCCGTGAGTCGGGCTGTTTGGGCGGTTGAGGAGGTGGTGTTAGTCTCCCAGGCGATCGTCCCATCAACGTCCCTCAACACCATGGCGCCATTCCCCTGGAAAGCGAGCTTGGAGCCCTTGCCGTTCACAGGCTTGTCCCGATTGCCCATCCAGACCACCGTGCGGTTGCGGTCCACTGAGTCACTGAACCAGATAGCGATGTAGTACGCATTCCCTCCGCCCCTGTAGAACCCACACGTGAAGATCTTGTTAGAGGAGAGCAGAATCTCATGCCCATCTTCAATTGACATAGAAGAGCCTCTGGTTAGAGAGCTCCTTGGAGAAGTAGCTGCAAGAGAGGGGCTTATGGTGAAGATGAAGCCGAAGGCGAGTAACAGTAAGGAACCTGACATTATCCCTACAATAATGTTAAACAATAGTACGATATCTCTCTTCCCCTCTCTCCATATATAGGCACATGGATCCTCAATGCTAAACAAAATATCCAATTGGAAGTCAATATCGTTCGTGATCAAGGATTTTGTTCCATTGGCCACCCGACCCACTTGTCAAAGACTTTATTTGGTCCGTGAGGAAGGAATCGTGACAGTTAAAGGATGATTGTTGGGTGACGAAGGAATCTAGAATCTGGCAGCACATATGCGGCGGTCTAGGTCGGCAGCCTCGTGGAAAATTGTTGGGCGATACCTTATTATATTACAAAATGGAAATAATGATATTAAAATAATATATACAAAAAATTACAAGGTTCATTGTGGGGTGCTCGTCTCTTACTAAGTGATGAGAGTGGATAGGTACTTGTCATTCATGTGAACTAAGAATAATATCACTTAATAAGTATGGTGTATTTATATGTTTATAAAAATTTTACTATTTATAATTTAATATTTTTAAATAAAAATGTGTAAAATTCCTAATCGGTTATTAGTAAATAATCATCTTGATCCCATTATTGTTACTCGTATAATAAGGAGATAAAATAAATAACATAAATGCATAAACGTTGCAAATTGTAAGGTTGATAATAATATAATAAATTTAATAGAATATAAAAATATTGTATATTTATAATATTATAAAAATTACCTTACTTATAATTAATTAATTTTAAATATAAATATTTTTTAGCTTTATTTACACACAATATATTCTTAAATTAATAAATTAATTGTTAATTTACAAGACATTTGTTAAGTGTGAAAGATGGACTCAACAAGGAAGATTTATGTTCACGGTTCCACAGTCAAAGTGAACGCAGAATCTCATGGCAGGACTAAAATTAATGCTTTTTTTCCAACTGTGGATTTTATATATGTGAAAGCTGGGAAAATGCTATTACTGTAATCTAATCTTTCATTATTCGATTGGAGTGCCTTGTGTAGCTCTTTCTTTCATGGTTCAACTGCAGTGCCCTGGGAGTTAGGAATTGAAGCCATTCCCCTACCCAATAAAGGCGGGCCTAAAGGAATGAATGTTGAAAGGCCACCCTAGAAATATAGGCCATCTAAAGTCTCTTTATCCAATGCCGATTCATAGGCAAAGACGCGAGAAGGTGCACATGATTACGGCTTCCAGATCTTTCAAGGGTCGCTGTTGGGGGTCTGGTCTGGCGGCTTGGTGGAAGATGCGGTTAGAAAGAAGATGGAAATTGCTTGGGCGACCCTAGACTTGGAATTGGTATGCATGTTTCTATGGGCGGACGAGCCCGGAGACGAGGATTTGTATGCATTCAATCTTGTAAGTATTTGGAAGCTTATTACTAGGGTTCGTCAAGTGGGTCGGCAGTGACCTTAGCTTCATGGTCGTCCCCAACACATGCTATCCCTACCTCCATTAAAGCTCATGCTTGTCTTCCAATTATCCTTTCAGCGTCAGGTCCAAAAACTCTTCAATCCATACTATGATGTAGAATGGATCTTCCTTTTTAATAATCAAAATATTACCATTTAATATATATTTATCATACTATTTAATATACTAATTTATTATAGCACTTAATATAATAACGTATTTTATAGTTATTTATTATTTATTATTAAGTTTATATAAATAGAGGCGCACTTTCTCCCTACTCTTTTTTTTTCTAAAATTATTTATTTATTTTATAGTATCAGAGTCAACCTAAATATTCGCAACATTATTACAGTTTTGAATATACATAACACATATACGGCCTATTATTAAATACTCTTGAACAAAAACCACATTATATTAAAAACTAATCTTCTCCGGTATTAATATTTTCATCCTTCTCTACAAATATTAGTTCCTCTACCACAGTAATCCTTCCTATTTCACTCCCTACATTGATTATCAAGTTAAACAATACTAATTACTATATTTGAAAAAACAATATTACAAATTTACTGCAAGCATATCAGTTATTTGGATATGCAGATGGTAGTATCTCTCAACCCAAATCCACTGTGATGCTGAAAGAAGAAGCTACTGATTTTGAAATAATCAACGTGGAATATGAAGCGTGAACTATCCGGGATAAATTCACTTTAACAACTATAATTACCTTTTTATCTACTGAGGTGAATTTACAGATAATCGAAGCCGTTACCTCTACAGACGCCTGTAGCCGGCTTGAAATTTTGTATAGCTCCCAAACTCGCGCTCAAAACGATATCCTTAATCAACAATGTAGGGAGTTGAAGAAGGGAGAACAACCTATGACATCTTATTTGGCAACCATTTCCAACTTAGCTACCTCTTTTGCTCAAATCAGTCATCCGAAACCAGATCATGAAATCAAGGACAAATTATTTGATAGTTTAGATAGGGAATGAGAAGCTCTTACCCTTGCAATGTCACCAGTTCTCGAAGCAATAACTCTTGATTCGCTGAAGGCCCTTCTCCTTGCTCAGGATGCTCGATGAGTTCAAAAATATGGTACTGACTCCGGCTCCAGTAGTGCATCGCTCTCTTGCCTACTCGGAGATTTTTCTAAGTCTGCATCTCATGCCGCTGCCTTCTCTAGTCACGGACCATGAGGACTCCTTCCAACTCCGCCCCGTCCTTGCTTTAGTGATCTCAGAAACCATAATCGTAGAGGAGGACACAATGGAGGAACTGATAGAGGCTGAGGAAAACCTCTTGAAAATCGTGGGAATTTTTCTTTACAGGGATTCAAACCACGCGGATCTAGACCACATTTCAGGTCACGTCAGACGGATGCCCAACCCACCACACATTCTACAATTCGGCCCACTTCTCCTAAGCTCACCTCTTCCTATAGTGTGATATGCCAGCTATGTGGGCTCATTGGCCACTCAGCCCATCACTGTCCATCATTCAAATTAAAGCCCACATCCTCTACTGCTCAGGCTCATTCTTCTTATGGATATAAACACAGTCCACATCATCTAAACTGGTATGTCGATTCAGGTACTACGAGTCATATTACTAATGATCTGTCACACTTGTATAGGACGATTCGACACTCTTTGAGCACCTCACGATCGGAGACGGGACAGGTTTACCTATTATCTCTTCTGGATCTGCCTATTTAACCTCACATTCCCGACATTTCTCACTTACTAATATTTATTATGTTCCCAAAATTTCTCTCAACTTATTATCTATGTCTCGTTTCACTCAAGACAATTCCTGCTATTTTGAATTCTATTCCACTCATTTTCTTATCAAAAATCTATTTTCTCATCTAGAGCAGCTCCGCAGGGGTCGTAGGAACGGTCTCTACTATTTGCGCACTTGTTGTAATATTTCTTCTATTGCTTGTATTAGTCGCATAGAGTCTATTCCTAGGTGGTATCAACGTTTGGGTCACCCTTATTTTCAAATTATGTGTGCTTTCAGATCATTTATCAATAAGTAATATTTCTCCCTTACCCTTTTGTGACTCATGCTCTTGTGGTAAAATTACTCAACAACTATTTTTAGTCACTCATCATAAGAGTACCCATCCTCTTGAATTAATTCACACAGATATTTGGGGATCATCTCCCATTATTTCATCTACAGGTCATCGCTATTATGTTCATTTTTCGGATGATTATGGAAATTTTAATGGTATTTTGTTATGAAACAACAATCTGATGTTCTCTCTGTTTTTCGTGCCTTCCGTTTACAAGTTGAAAATTTACTTGGTCAATGGATTAAATCTCTCCAATCTGACGATGTTAAAGAATTTCTTTTTAGTGCTTTCCAATCTAAGTTACAATCCGCAAGTATTCTCCAACGGATCTCCTGTCCACACACACCTCAACAAAATGGATCTGCCGAACGTAAACATCGTCACATTATTGATATGGGTCTTACTCTTCTTATTCATTCTCATGTTCCCACCAAATATTAGTCGTTTGCCTTTGAGACCGTTGTCTTCCTTATCAATCGTCTTCCCACAAGATCTCTCCACTTTCGATCCCCTTATGAGGTACTTCACCATTCTACTCCTGATTGTAAGTTACTTCGAGTTTTTGGTTGTCGTTGCTTTCCTTATCTCTGCCTTATCTTGCTCACAAACTTCAACCTCGTTCAACTTCTTGTGTGCTTCTTGGATATCCCTCCAATTATCTCGGATATCGTTGTCTTGATACTCAAACATGACGCATATTTCTATGTTGCACAGTCCATTTTGATGAATCTGTTTTTCCATTTGCCTCCTCGAGTTCCACATGTATGCCTTCCCCTCCTCCTACAGTGCACCCTCCTATGGTGAATCTCCCCACACCCATCCCGTCTCTACCTCCGGACTCAGGTATGTTGCCCTAATCTCCTGTACAAACACAAGTTGACTCACCTATTGTTTCTATTGAGGATGATCATATTGCACCATCTTCCTCTCCTACATTGGATCATGCTCCTTCTTCACCTCCAGTTTCGTGTATGGTGACTCGCTCTTAAGATGGCAGTCTACCTCAACGGCGCTTCACTATTGATCCTACAGTGTTCATTGTCTCTATGGAACCATGTACTTATTCCCAAGCTTCTCGTCACTCCTTTTGGGTTAAGGCTATGCATACTGAGTTTGCCACTCTTCTTCACAACCAGACTTGGGATCTCGTGCCCGCTCCACCTGGTCGGCCTATTGTAGGGTGCAAATGGGTTTACAAAATCAAGCATCATTCTGACGGCTCAGTGGCTCGATATAAGGCTCGTCTTGTCGCTAAGGGTTACTCATAGCATCCTGGTCTTGGACCATTCGTTAAGGGTTAGAGAATTGGAAAATTGGAAAATTTATAAATCCTAAGTGACCCAAAGGGCCTTAAAATCCATGGAAAGAGACTTTGGGACAATTTTTTTGAATTGGTCGCTAAGGGTTACTTACAGGTAATTCTTTCCCTTACTGTATCTTTCAATTGGACCATTCGTCAGCTTGATGTGGATAATGCTTTTCTTCAATGTTATCTCAATGAGGAAGCTTATATGGATCAACCCCTGGATTTGTTGATCCTTGCTTTCCTAGCCATGTTTGTCGCCTACGCAAATCTCTCTATGGCCTCAAACAAGCTCCTCGTGCTTGATTCTTCCGCCTGAGTTTCTATCTTCATCAACTTGGTTTTTATAGCTCTGTTGTTGATAGCTCTCTATTTATCTACCGCACAAGTGAGTTTGTTATTTTTCTACTTATCTATGTTGATGATATCATTCTCACTGGTTCTTCTGCTGCACCCATTAGAAACATCCTTCATGCCCTTCATAGAGAATTCTCTATTAAGGATCTTGGTCTACTTCATCATTTTTTAGGCATTAAAGTTACTGCTCACTCTCATGGTTTATATCTCACACATCAGAAGTATATTCATGATCTTCTCTCTCGGGCTGCCATGAGTACTTGTAAGCCCATTTCCATGCCAGTTGCCTCTGGTCCCCAACTTTCACAATATGATGACCTTCCTCTTCCTGATCCTACTGAATATCGTCAACTTGTGGGCTCTCTACAGTAGCTCACTCTCTCTCGACCTGACATCGCATATGCGGTTCTTCAAATTTGTCAATTTATACATCATCCCACCACTACTAATTGAACTACTATTAAGCGCATTCTCCGGTATCTTCAAGGGATACTTTATCATGGTCTTACTCTCTGGCAACATCCTCCTTCTGGTCTTCACTGTTTTTCTGACGCTGACTGGGCCAAAAATTCGGATGATCAACGTTCTGTTAATGGTTTTACAATTTTTCTTGGTCACAATCTTATCTTATGGAGTTCTAAGAAACAACGAACAGTTGCTCGATCTAGCACTGAGGCTGAGTACAAAAGTTTTGCCAATACAACCGCTGAGCTAATCTGGCTTCAGTCTCTTCTTAAAGAACTTTGCATCTCTTTCACTAATTCTCCAGTTTTGTGGTGCGATAATTTTTCAGCCATTTATCTCATTGCCAACCCCGTCTTCCATGCTTTTACAAAACATATTGAGATTGATTTTTATTTTGTTAGTGAACAAGTACGTAAAAGTTTACTTAGTATTCGTTTTATAGGAACTACTACTTAATTGACGGATTTGCTCACCAAAAATCTCCATTTTACCTGTTTCTCTCTTGTATTAGACAAACTAGGAGTAATAACCAAAATATTACTTAATTATTATATATATTAATATAAATAGTAATTTATTACCGTACTTAATATATTAATTTATTTTATAATTATTTATTATTTAATATTTAATTGTATATAAATATAATATTATATTACAATAAATAATATAATACAATCTAATCTATCGCGTCCTCTCTTTCTTTGTACTTTTTCTTTTCTAAATTTATTTATTTTCTTTTCTATTGATAACCTTGACAAACTTTGTCAGCTCAGCCTCCTCCTGCACTCTTCCTCGTCTCCTTCACGACCCTTGACTTCCCAACTTGAGAGTTCAGCCTCCTCCTCCACTCTTCCTCGTCTCCTCCACGACCCTTTGACTTCCTAATTTGAGAGCCTGAGCCCTCTAACCATCTCTAGTACCATCACCCCATAACTGAACATGTCCACTTTTGCTATGATCGGAAGGTTTAGGGCCCATTTCGGTGCCATGTAACCCTTTGTACCATGTATCATAGAGAATTGTGAGATGTTATTTTCTCTATGGAGAAGTTTTGCTAGTCCGAAATCGGCTATCTTGGCTCCAACTCCGAGTCGAGGAGTAGACCTTTGAAATAACATGATCTGATAATTGTGTATATGTATAGTATAGTTAAAAGTAATAAATGGTAAGTAAAATTTTTTCTAATTTATAAATTTACAATATTCTCATATTTTATATTCTATTTTTAACGTCCCATATTAATTAAAAATGAAAAAATATATGAACTTATAATAATATATAATATTATTACTTATAAGACTAATCTCGTGCATATCCGACCAATGCAAAAAATGGTCGGATTAGATTAGACATAATGAATGTTCAATGCTATGTATGTTATGGATCATTTCACCATGGCATGCATAGCATTGAACTGATGTTTTAGTTGTGTGAATTAACTATGATGATATGAGATTGATTCTCCAGCAGCATGCATGCCCTTTACAATGGATTTGATATTGCCTTTTTTTGGTGAATTAGGCGGCCTATCTAGAAGTGGAATCTGCGTGCGGATTGAGGAAGTGAGCTAGCAGCCTTTCACAACCCCATACTTCAAGCCTAAATAGTGATGTTATTCACAAGAATCTACCAAAAATACACAAATCGAGTAAATATTACTGTAGATATGATGGTTATACAAATTTTGATAAAAATAATATTATAATAAATTTAATAAAAGTGTTTTATTAAGATATTATATAAAAGGTTAGACTAGATTAAAGGAAATAAAAGTAATATTTGAGTGTATTTATTAATAGGAAATATAAGAAATATTTAATTGCTTAAATTAAACTCAAAATAGAAATTAAAAGTAATATTGGTTCTTGTTGTCCCCTCTCTCTCTCTCTTTGGATTTGGATTCATATGTTCGTTCCTCATATATAGTGAAGCCTACACTGCTGCTTCGCCAATTCTCCAACTGTCTCTCCGTTTAAAGCTCGCATTTTGCAGGGTCTCTTTGCACTAATCCATGGCCTCGCTTTTCTCTGATCACCTCCATTGAAGCATCCTCATCCGGGCTCTCTCTCTCTCTCACACACCCCGAAAGTCACCCTTTTTACTTGACCCTTTTGCCTCGGATCGCTGTATCCCGTGTCTCGGTCGGACCCCATCTCTACTTCCGCCGTCCTCTAATCGCCGACCGACCTTTGACGGGGGTTGTGGATCCTCAGTTGACTGCGGGTTAGGGGGGTTATAAAGAAAGTTGACTTTCTTAACGGTTTGGTCGTGGAGCACGATGGGACTTGCTAGTTACACGTCAATAAGCATAACAGCATACCAACAACAGTAACAGCAGCTGCAGTGCGGAATAAGAAGAACATGTCGATTTACATTGGTCGGGAAGTTTCCAAGGTTTCTATTCTGGTTCATTCCTGCTACGTAGTTGTTGCTTGGTGATTTCATTATGGTCATGGATTTGGGGCCAGTCCCACTGATTGTGCTTATACTTGATCAAATTCGTAGCTTTGGAGGAGAATTTGCGCGGAGACAACCACAGAGATCAACCTACTCGCTGAGAATTGGAAGTATATCCTTAGTGGTCTAATTTTTCAGGTTTCGCCCCTTTGCTTCTTTGCTGGATTTGGACCAGTTTCTCGGCATAGTCAATATTGGGATTCTATTCTGGGAAAAGAAAATCACTGTTATAATCCTCTTGGAGGAAGCACCCTCGAAGTTTCATGTTTTGTTGGTTTCTGGGATCTGCTTGCTTGCTGCTAATACCTTATGGGAAAGCTTTGAGTCATACTCAAGTTTTTTCTTTAGGGCTAAAGCTTTTATGTTAACTTGCACCACTTTCAATCCAGAAAGGGGAAAAACTTCTGAACTTGGAGAGACAGTAAATGGTAGAAAGCTATCAGCTGGGTTTATCACCTGGAAACTTTAGTCATTTGGTTGGATAATCTTTGCAGCATTCTATCCCTTCGTGTCTCCTTCAGTTCATTTGGTTGGATAACTGCTCCTTCTAGCTACTGAGTGTACTTTGTTTTTTGCTCTCTTCAACTCAGATGTCTGAAACTTTTGTTGTTGAACAAGGCCCTTTTCTGAAGAATCTCCCCTTTGTTGAGAAATGACTTTAGAAAAAAAATAATTCCAATGATTTGTTGAATTCTTGGCCTGCATAAATTTCCTCAAACTTATGTCATGGAATTTATTTTTTCTTCCTTCCCTTATAGTTATAGCTGAAATGTTTATCTCTGCTGCAGTACTTACATGGTCTGGCTGCTCGAGGAGTCCATTATTTACATAGACCAGGCCCTGTCCTTCAGGATGTTGGATTCTATTTACTTCCGGTTAGTGATTATTTGCTTTTATTTTCATTTATATTAAGTGAATATAGCTCCATTGTCAAATTGCAAGCTCTACTTTCTTAATATTTCTTTTATCGAACATAGGAACTTGGACAAGAAAAAGGTTATATTAGTGAATCTGTCTTCACCTTTGTATTCATATCCTTCTTCCTGGTAAGAATCTTGTTCTGGAGTTTCACATTTCTTGGGTAATTTGAATTTGAATATTTTTGTAAACTGACACCATTATTCTTCTAAAGAAGTTATCATTCATGTTTTTAAATAAGTAATGATGTTTCTACCATTCCGAAAAACACTGGAAGTGCCTCATTTTTTGTACCAGAGATAAGTGTTTTCATCCTCTTCCTTTTTATCTTGATACCTTGGAGAAGATTGTGTTATACCCTTTTCTAATGTCTCTTTCGTTGTCCCGAGTGAAAATAGAAAATGCTGCTTTCATTATTGCTTATGGCTAACTGATCCTTGTTTTATTGTTTCATAGTGGACATTCCATCCTTTCATCTTTAAGGCAAAGAAGTTCTACACAGTGCTGCTCTGGTGCAGGGTATTAGCATTCCTAGTTGTAAGTTATGCTCCATCAAATGTCCTTAATATATTGTCGATTATGAACTTTCTGACTCAGAAATGATTGAGAGTTTAAATGAAACATGTGGTTAGCTTTGTGCAGTTAGTTGTTTATTGATCAACTTGATCTGTGTAGGCAGCACTATTTTTCTAGTTTACTTTGAAATCTTCTATGTAATAATGGTTTATTCTTTTACAATGAATGGTGCAGGCTTCCCAAATTCTTCGAATTATTACATTTTATTCTACACATCTTCCTGGTCCAAATTATCATTGCCGTGAGGTAAGATATTCAATTTGAGAGGGACCCCTTAATAGTTCATCTTACCCATGCTTCTCGTGTTTAAAGCACTCAATGTCAAGTCTCGATCTAGATTTATATCAATTTCCTGGATCTTGCAGGGCTCAAAACTAGCACAGCTTCCACATCCTGATAGTGTATTTGAGGTTCTCCTCATTAACTGTGAGTTTCTTTTCTACTATGCTTTCTTTTTTGGTAATGTTCACTTTTCAAGCTGTTGCTAAAAATATTATCTGGTTTATTTGATTAATCTGCAGTTCCTAGGGGAGTTGTATATGGCTGTGGAGATCTGATATTTTCTTCTCACATGATATTCACCTTAGTCTTTGTGCTCACATATCAGAAATATGGCTCAAGAAGGTATTTGCTTAACTATCCATCATCTGTAATTGTGGACTTTCTGGTTTTCTGCGTCCCTATCATTTAGTTTTAATGAACTGTACTCCAATTGCTTGAAGTTCTTAATGCCTTGTGACAGATTCATAAAGCAAGTCGCTTGGCTTATAGCTGTAATCCAGAGTTTGCTGATCATAACTTGTAGGAAACACTACACTGTCGATGTTGTAGTTGCGTGGTGAGTTTCTTTTGCTTCGAGTGATTTCTGCAATAAAAAAGTTCGATTTTGTTAAAAAAAATGAGGGGATTGTCTGCAGGTACACCGTGAACTTGGTGGTGTTCTTCGTCGACAAGAAATTGCCTGGTTCAGCCTGAAATTCCACTCCTTGCCTCCTTATAGTGTACCGTTTTTTCTGTTTGCAATATACTGATTCAAATCTGTATTGTTTCACAGAACTCCCTGATCGTACAAGTGGAATATCTCCTCTACTGCTGCCCATTATCATCAAGGATAGGACTGCAAGGAACAAGGAGGAGAATTACAAGCTGTTGAATGGGAACTCAGTGGATTCTGCTGACTGGGTACAAACAGGAGCTTCCTACCTTGATCTTTTTTCATCTTCTGAACTGCTCAACATAGTAACTTATTCGGGAATAACAACACTGTTCATACTATTGTTTTCCAGAGATTGAGATCTCAAGTCAATGGAAAGGCATCAGAAGATGGGGACAAGTTACATGATAGTATGAAGAATGGGGCTTAGGTCAGAAACTGGCTGCTATGGCTCAAGAAAGAGGAAACAGTCACTGCTGATGAATCTACTGGTTTAAACTTCCATGGCCTAAGGACTCCAAATTGGTTAGTTTTAGCCTTAGCAATTTGGTAACTGTGAGTTGTATTTATGCTGTCTGGTTGACAATGAAAATTCTGGGGCTAAAATCTTCTCTGCTTCAAAAGTTTCCATCACCATCATGCACCCATTGTCCAATACCTTTACTTAATATTGGAAAACTGACCTTCTACCATCTGCTCTCAAGTAAAAAAAAATGAACACTTACCAAAGCTACCCATTTATAATGGCATTAAATCATCTATGGCAGTGGCTGAGATCAGTAGCAGGGGCAAAATCTACAGTGCAGGAAAGCATACTCCTAATCTCAGCTGAAGTGTCTTGTGTTCTGTTTCTGCAATTCATGTTCCATCTGCATCTTAATAGACATATTTTCCCCTATGTAACATGTGGGTGTATGATAGTGATGTATAATGCATATTATCTCAAGTTTAAACATTAACACGAGGGGGGTCCCATTTTCACATGCTTTGGTCCTCCTATCCCTCAAGATATTCAATGAATGAGGCCCATTTTAGGTTCATGTAGCAATCTCATCAAAGACTAACTGAACTAATTCCTTATGGCTTTGGATTGGTGGAACTTGTTCAGCTTCAAGAACACATCAATGCACATGCTTAAACCATTTTTTGAAGGTTCTTCATGCATGATTGGATAGCTCATATGGTCTCAGAATACAAAGAAGCAAGAGCTTCACTTCAGCTCAATTATGTAATACAGCAGGGTATATTCTGCAGAAGAATAGAAGATGGAAATTTCCAGCTCTGAGACTGCAACTATGGGAAACTTTACATCACTTTTAACCCCAAAAACCAGAGACTTCATGCTTCCCTGTATACCCATTTAGCTGATTGGTTCTTCTCCCGGGGAGTTTAGCGGCGAGGAGGGACTCTGAAGTGAAGCAGCCATGATATTACAAATGCGACCACCATGCAGGCAAGCATAAAATTCAAGAACCGGTGGCCATGCCAGAAGTTCTGATGATCTGCAGATGCGAAGGTGGAAACTGCTGATATAGCCACGGTGTTGTTGACATCGCTTGGACCTACAGACCCGACCTCGGTCAGACCAGCAACATTAAGTGCTACTGAATGGCAAATCTCACAAGTCCTGTGATCAGAATCAAGATATTAACATGAAGAGTATGATGCAGATTAGAAGAGGCCTTTCTTCCATGTTAAGCACAAAGGGTTTGCAGAAATGGCGCAAAAGAGAAGTGAAAGCATGCGCTTTTGTAAGTACCTGTCTCCCCTGATCTTAAACCAGTCCTCTGCGCAGTGTTTATGGGCAGCTGCCAAATCCCCCTTACAAGAACACCCCAAATCAATGGACTGACCTCCACTATTCCCCAAACCCATGTAGCAAATCCGGCATTCCCTCTCGAATTCCTCCAAGTTCACCTCGGCCTTGCCTTCCCCAGACCCGATCTCCATCGCCCCGGTGCCGAGCTGCTGGCAGGCCGAGGAGGTGGCAGCTCCAATGTCAGGCTCTTCCTTCATGTTGTTGGCTCGTTGGCCTTCGCCTAGCTCTAAGTCGGGCAGTGGAGCTTCTTGGGCTGCCGCCATTGAACAACAAAGAACGAAGCTTGGAGAGAGCAAAGCAAATCTGAAAGCTTTTCTGGATTCTGAGAGCTGGGCAACAGATACTTTTCCTCTGGATTGATTGACTACTGGACATGCATCTTCATCTCTTCCTCCCCAAGTTTCAAGCTTTGGATCAGTCCCGACAGCTTGGCATCATCGGAATGACGCCCATCAGCAGGGCTCTGAATAAATTGTCTTTGTCCTCGCTCACTCACATGTATTGATAAAGCCAAGTTGCAGGATCCTACATGGGTCGGGGAGAAGATGGTGAATCAGATTTAGGGAAGATGAAAGAAAAAGAGGAGAAATAGGCCAGCCAGTGGCGGGCATCCATTTCCTTTCTTTCTATGACACTCACTGATTCATGTTCATCCTCTCTTGTCTTCTTGCCTGCCACACACCACACACTATATGTTTGTCTCTGGAAAGTGTCTAATAAGCCCATTACTCAAAAATTGCATTCACCATGTTCACTGTTTTTCCTAAATATGCAAAAAAAATATTTGAATTGGAGATGTATGAGTTCTTGCACACACACATGGGATGCTTAGTGTGCACATTAGTCCAAAAGTGGAGGTGGGGTCTCTCTCAACCATCAGACTCACAGTCTTAGAGCTCAATTAGACTCATATTGCACTCCAATTTTTTGGGCTTTATAGCTGGGAGAAGGAGAATAGATGCCATGGAAAATGATAATTTAATCTTTTAATTGTTAGATTTTTTAGTCTAATATATTTTCTCTATATTCCATGGGGTTGAAGTGTTTGGGACTTACCAACCATTGTTAGATATGTCATATCTATTGTACTGAAAACTCGAAGTTCCACAATAATGGATTTAAATCCAAATTTTTTTTAAAGATCAGTATAAACTCGAGAATTAAATTTAATTATAAACAAGATCTAACTCGAAAATCATACATATACAAACTCGAATTACAAACCCAATTTCAAACCTAACCAAACCCGAAATACTTCGAATCGAATACTAGTTCGAATTACCATTACCGGTGTGGGAGTGAAACTGGTCGGCCCCAGCTATTTTGACATATCATGGTGGCATGTCCCATGGCTATCAAGTTTTGGCTTGATGTAAGTAGAGGCATCTACATGTCTTTTAGCTAATGCCTTTGACTGGTTAAAATTTATGGAATTTTACTATTTTTTTTTCAATAATTTATATCAATTTTTTATTAATTATTGTAATTATTATTAAGATAATATACTTTTTCTCTTTTTTTCCTATTTGGGCCAGAGGATGGTAAGAGAGCGTTATTGGACTAAATGGGCATCCGCCCATTTATAGATAAGCCCAAGTAAAAACGACGTCGTATATATCAAGCAGTTTTTCGTCTTCTTCTCCATGATCTCTTAGCTGCAGCCTATCCATTCGAGCAGCGGCAACAATGACGCAAGGACTTCTGCTATGGAGGCCTTGCCCTCACTCACTCAACCCGCCCTTTTCTTCTATCCACCTTCCTCTTCGCATTCCTAAGGTCGCCGCAGGCTCGGCCGCCATCGTGTCAACGGCGGACGCGGAGCGTCCTCCTTCGCCATCGCCGTCGGACTCCCAGCTGAGCGCCCGTGAGAGGCGGCAGCTGAGAAACCTTAGGAGAGAGAGCAGAGCTGCCTACAACTGGAGGGAGGAGGTGGAGGAGCGGCTCATCAAGAAGCCAAAGAAGCGGTACGCTTCCTGGACGGAGGAGCTCAACCTTGACAACCTTGCCCTCGTCGGTCCTCAGTGGTGGATCGTCCGAGTATCCCGCGTCAGAGGCCAGGAGACCGCCGACGTCATCGCTCGGTTGCTCGTCAGGGAATTCCCCGAGGTCGATTTTCAGGTAATGGAAAGCACTTATATGATACCTGTTGTGGATAATGCAAGATATAGAGCCAATGTTATTGAGAAGCTATCAGCTGTATAGTCTAAAGCTGATCTGATCTCTACTTGCAGCTGCAGTGGCACTATAAAAGAAGGAATCCTTCTTTTAAGAAAATAAAGCTGATCATGAACTAATTTTGAGTAGATAGTGTGGCATATACTCATCTTCTGTGTTACTGTATCTCAGTGTTCATTTTCAGGTCTATGCACCGGCCATCCAAGAACGGAGAAAATTGAAGAATGGAACCGTCTCTATTAAGCCCAAGCCCCTATTCCCAGGTTGTGTTTTCTTGAGGTGTGTACTGAACAAGGAGTTGCACGATTTCATAAGAGAGGTCGATGGAGTTGGAGGCTTTGTGGGGTCGAAAGTTGGGAACACGTATGTTCGATTCTCTGCACAATTTTTCCTTGCTTTGAATGGGAAATGTCATTTTTTTGGCAGAGATGGTGAGCTTGGTACTTGTGAATTGAGCATTTCAATTACATTCTGCACTATATCTGGGAAGGAATGCACGTATGTTTGTATGAAATGGACTTCATGAAAAATTCTATGGCTATCTTCTGGTGTAAAAACTTTTGATTGATACTTTCTGGTACATACTCAGCTTATTTGACCATTTGTTATCTTCTTCAGTAGGAACTTTCGCCTATATTGCAGTTTGGCAGGTGACTCCATTGATGATGCTATCCATCTTTTCATTTGTTGATTGTCCCGCTTACTCTTTCTTTCTATGCAGGAAAAAACAAATTAACAAGCCTAGGCCGGTGTCTTCCGACGACATGGAAGCTATCTTCAAGAAAGCAAAAGAAGAGCAAGAGAAAACTAACAAAGCTTTTGAGGAAGAGGAGAAAGCAGCAATCATCCTCCATCCGGAGAGCTTAGGTTCTGATGATTCTGAAGAATCCACTTCCAAGCAATCAAGGCAAACCCGTAAATCATCAACAACCAGAAGTGGTGGTAAAGAAAAGCCAAAACCTAACCCTCTTGTCCCGGGTTCAACAGTTGAGGTTCTTTCTGGAACTTTTGCTGGGTTTGAAGGAAACTTAAAAAAGGTGAACCGCAGATCTAAGAAGGTACTGGATTATGGCCATATTCCCATTGTTAATTATCAATCTTTCACAGTAAACTGATGGTACGAATGAGGTTTTATTTGCATGTATAAATGAACATGCTATCTCTGTGCAGGCAACTGTTGGATTCACATTGTTTGGGAAAGAAACCCTGGTAGAACTCCATGTCACTGAAATTGTATCCCAGGCCAAGTAAATTTGCAGCTATTCTACAAATTCATCTCAAAGGGTATGCTCATTGATCCTGTATGTGGACCACCCTTTCCATAAGGCCTTGTTTTGTCATGTTCTAAACTGGACTTGGTACATGTTGTTTAGCAAATGTTTGTCATATATAGAACTGTTCAAAGTTCTCAGCTTTTTCCCATCTCTTTGAAGCTAAATCTGAATCCTTAATGTTGAGCAGGTTTCCCATTGGCCAGAATGGAGTAGCTGTGCAACTCACTGTTTATCTATAGAATCTATCCCATTGGAAACTGTTAATTGTGTCGATGGGGACACTTGGCTGCATCACCACTTTATGCAAGTTCAACTGATTAGTTGAGTTGGTCCATTTAGTGTACAGTGATGATAAAAGAATCTCCATGGTATTCCCAAAACAGACCTATGGTTATAATAGAGGTAGCTGTCCTTTGATTTTTAGTAAAGATGGATGCTTTCCAATGGATCTTTTGAATTGAAGGTTGAAAACGAGAGAACAGGACAATAAAGATGCACTTGGATATAATGGGTTCTTTGAACCAACAGTATACACTAAGAACAGTACAATATACTCATGCGCATAGTTATACTGGCGTTACACTGGCCCATCATTGGAAGCTCCTACACAGCAACAGCCAGAAGGGCAGACCATTGATGTTATTAATCAAAGCTAGCTTGCAATTCTTGGTCTGTATCACCCTTCGGCTGCAATTTTACTTCCACACAGCTGTTGCACTGTGTCTTCCTAACACTCACCCGAGGATAGAAACCTACATGGGATTTAGGGCAAGAAAATTGATATATGCACCAGCCAATTTGACATATTGGTAATTAATAACATTAGCCAGTAGGGTTTACCTCAGGATTTTTGTTAGATATCCATTAAACATAAGAGAACATGAATCCAGCAACGATCGAATCAAAAGATTTGGGTTAACCAGAACAATAAAAGAAACGCAGCTAACACACTTGGAAATCCTAGAAGAAGAAGAGCATCTCAGAGATCAACTTTCCCCATAAGTTTCTTCACTGCCAATCAAAGTGCAAGGATAACAAATTTTAGGTACTCATCACGGATGCTCCCTCCGCAATCAAGAGGCAAAATCTGTGAAATCAAATCGCAGCAATCGTCAATCTCATGTTTGAAGACCAACGAGCAGAAGAAAGCCAATTAGCAATCTTGCTGGTCGTATCAGCCACTCTCTTTGCAACGAAACAAAAACTATATGTGCAAACACAATCGGGAGGAGGATCTCAGTGTAAGATAGGTTATCTTCATTTCACTCCCTTCATCGAAAGGAAGCTTCAGATAGATAACGCAGAAATTAATAACATCACAGATACCCCCATAGCCGAAGCCAAGATCTACACTACAAGCTGCCAGGCTCGGCAGAAAACGTATAGAAGAGAGAAGACTTAAACAGGCGAGAGAATCAAGGCACTTAGAGAGCACACTTACTCTGCACCGCCACCCTTCCTGCGTTAAATAGATATGAGCGCGAGATAAACCCTAAGAAGGGCATGTCCGGAAAAGCGGAAACTAGAAAGGCTGGAGCCTTCTGTTCTTGGGCCGGGCCGTCATTGAAGGAATCCGACCCGATCTCTATCGGTTTGACCCAATTGGAAGTTTGACAACTTGGGTAGGAGCCGCCGCACCGTATTATTCCCTTGCTATATAATTAATCTTGATATCTTCCCGCTACACGATGGCGCATTTGAGCTTCATCCATTAACTGCAACAGCAGACTGAGCTCCGAGCAGTCGGCATGGTGGAGGACAGCCTGTAAGGTAAACAATTGCGCTCATGGTAAGGCCTTGTTAGAAATTAGAATCTCGTCTTATTTGTTCACCTCGAACTTCTGATTTGGTTAGTATTTGTTCCATATGCTGTATATTCGAGGGACGATCATCGGATACAGGAGGTAACGATTTGTGTGAGGTTGCATTGACTGAGGATGAATCGATTCTGCAGATCGAAATCGAACCAGTATCCGAGTACCTATCTGGTTCAGACCGAAGGGGATGGACACGAACGAGGACGTTGCGTAGTAGCCGGAAAATGGACGGCGTGCATCTAGAAGAGCCAAAATGAAGAACGGCACTCACCATCGGTGCATTTAGAGCAGAGTCACCAGGCCTCACGATAAAAACGTAGTAGTCCGTCAGAAGTAAAGGTCTAACCTACTTCCGAAGTCGATGGTGATTGATTTGTATGATATTCACTTTTGGATCTGATCGATATCGTGGACTTTTTGTCTTCTGCTTGCTGTATGTCCTTGACAGAGCTAAAGAGTTAACAGTGTTCATGTGCCTGAGCTGCTGAGCAACCTATGAGGTATTGTATATTGCTATTATATCCATTAGACTTCATACTTTTCTGCAACTAAATTTCTGATTGAGACTCGTTTATTAGAAGGCCTGTCAGTGCTATGCACCAAGTGGTACCTGCTTGACACATTGCAAAGTAAGATTAACAAATGTTAATATTTTGATTATTGACCATATGATGAGATGAAATGTTCTTCACCAATTGATTGCCCTTTGATTTGGAGCTTCGTCATAGGAAGCTCTGCAGCAGATGCTATTTGGATGGATGGCTGCAAAAATACGGATCCCATAACTTCTCCAATCCAGTCTGCGTCTCTGCATCCCCCTCTCTCCACCTCTTTATTTCATTCCTCTTTTTCTTTTTTGGTGTTGGTATGCTTCCTGCAGGTAGGAGAATTGCCCAGGGAGAGTAAAGCGATGCCTCACGCAGAGATCTAATCAGCATTCCACCATTAGAAAGGTCATATCTTATTGGCATATACCCTATAAATTGTTTTCAACAACTACGCTTTGGAATATCATCCGAGTTATTCCGTCATCTTGCCACCACTACCAGTGCATGCCTTAATAGTTGCCTCCTCCCGGATGATTCCCTTTTTTTCACTCCAGATCTCCGTGTAACATGAGCTTTATTTTCAGGCGGAGCAAGATCAGAAATTGGACATCAGAGAATTGCCCGTAGTACCTGCCAACCCCCCAGAGAAATCCAAGGCATGGCATAATAATCACGAGTAACACTCTGAATCGGTATAAGATGGGATAAAAGGCCAAAAAAGGGGCATCGTCCATGCGTATCCTCTTGAACCATCTTACAAAAGTTTGACGGAGTCACCGAGATAGAAGATGGCAACCATCCCTATTCCCTAATAAAAAAATATGGGGGCCGGGGGCACGAACTGCGAGTGACCAATTTCGTTTTCTCCTTTTGAAGGGCATGTCCCGGGCAAATCATCCTTCAATAATTCCATTGCCACCCCCCAACTTGTAGATTGTAAAATTTATACTAAATTTAGGAGGCCGCTAGATCCATAGTAATGCCAAGTGTTCAATTGTAAAAATTATTAGAAAATATTATCATTTATATAATTATAATACTTTTATATTTTAATATTTATTTTAAGTGGGGTGTTTAATTTTAAATTAGTAAGTAACTGTTTACAACTGGTATGAGATATTTTCGTAAAATAATTATTGATAATGAAAACTTAATTCTTATTTAATTTTTAATTCTTATTTTTAATATAAATAATTATTGATTCTTTTTATAATTGAATGTACAAATATTTGGATCGATTTTTTGCCATTATTTTGGATGGAATTTATTCCTTTTTCAGAATTTTGTGAATTTATTCCAGAAATTTAATAGAAATGGAAAAAAAATGAAGAAAAGGTGTTTATGTTTTCATTCCTCCTATGAAGTCTTGGAAAGCACAGCAAAATGGAGGTGACGAGGCAAGAGAGAGAGAGGCGGACAGTCAGCTCCCATCTTCTCCCAATTGCAGGAACGCTTATTTATAGCTTTTTCTCGGAAACTCAGAGGACTGCTACCTCTCGCCTCCCAGAGTTCTCTTTTTCCCTCACTGCGTCCCAATCTGAACCTGTTTGAATCTCCAGTCCGATCTCTTGATCGATCGGAGTCCGGAGGCTACGCTGCAGCCTGAGAAGAGATGGTGGCTGATGGGAAGAAGTCCGATATCTCCCTCGGCGGAACTCTCGCCAGCAGTGCTTTCGCCGCCTGTTTCGCCGAGGTTATAACCCTTAATCCTACTACTGTACTTTCTACTCTATGTCTCATCTCCCTCCCAGTAGTCTCTCTGATCTGGGAAGCTGCATTTGCCCTTTTGCCCTTTACCTTTGTGGACTCTAATACTGCCAATCTGGAATGGTGTTATTTTGGTGGATCACGTATATTCATCAGCTCGTTGCTCGTTCTTTTATTTTGTTGATGATACTATGTACGGTGAAACAATTAAATTTTACCAAGGGATTGCTCTGTCGCGTTTCATCCATTTGATGCATCGTCTATACCTCATACATTCCTTCATTTGTTAAATTTGCTGATTTTTCGTTTTTTTTGCTAGAGATGATGTTGCATGAAAAGCAACTCTCAAAATCGAGCCGATTAATGTTCATTTTAAGTTAAAATCACTTACCTTTCAGGCCATTTGTTGTTAATATCTGGTTGCATGAAGCTCATCTAAGATGTGCCGCATTCCTTATGCTGTTAGATCTTTCCACTTCCAAGCCAAAAGAAAATGATGTCTTGTTTTGCTTTAATTGACATTCACCTGAATTACGGCTCAGATTTGCACGATTCCATTGGACACTGCCAAAGTTCGACTTCAGCTCCAGAAGAAAGCCGTTGCAGGGGATGCATTGTCTCTGCCAAAATACAGGGGTATGCTCGGCACGGTTGCAACCATTGCGAGAGAAGAAGGTGTAGCTGCACTCTGGAAAGGCATTGTACCTGGATTGCATCGTCAGTGTCTATTTGGTGGTCTTAGAATTGGGATGTATGAGCCGGTATGTTTCCATTCTTATCACACAGGTATCTAAAAATCAAACCTCAATTTACATGCAATGCCCTTCTAAAATCTCTGAAACCTGCTAACCTGACAGGTGAAAAACCTCTATGTGGGTGAGAACTTCGTTGGTGATGTTCCCTTGACAAAAAAAATACTTGCAGCCCTTACTACTGGTGAGTTATTGCTGCATCATTTTAACCACCAGGTTAATTAAGTGACTTTCCTGTGGTCTTTGGCTTCATGCTAAAAATTTTTTTGGACTGTTTAGCTAATGGTTAATATTAACTAGGTTTGTCTTGTAAACAGGTGCACTAGGCATTACTGTGGCAAATCCAACTGATCTTGTTAAGGTCAGGCTTCAGGCTGAAGGAAAATTGTCACCCGGTGTGCCAAGACGTTATAGTGGTGCTATGAATGCTTATTCAACAATTATTAGACAGGTGGGCACCTGATATGGGGCAGGGCATATTAATTCAGTCAATGACCGTTTAGCTTTACTATTTTCTACCTTCCTCACTCTGTTTAAAATATCAGGAAGGAGTAGCGGCTCTTTGGACTGGTCTTGGACCCAATGTAGCACGAAATGCTATCATTAATGCTGCTGAGCTGGCCAGCTATGATCAAGTGAAACAGACAATTTTGAAGATACCTGGTTTTACAGACAATGTTGTTACCCATCTATTTTCTGGTTTGGGGGCAGGTTTTTTCGCTGTTTGCATTGGGTCCCCAGTTGATGTGGTATGCAATTGCCTTTCCTGCTTCAGTTTAACTTTCACAGTTTTGAAGGGTGCATTTTAGTTACATTTTGAATGTTGTTTTGTTTTTTTATAAGTAGTGAGATTTTGCATATCAACCTTGGCATTTGGCGCCATTCTTCTAAAGCCAATATTTGGTACTAATAATGATTTTATGAATCAAGTTATTCTCATTTTCTTGTCCCAGGTCAAATCAAGAATGATGGGTGATTCTGCTTACAAGAGCACCCTGGACTGTTTTGTGAAGACTTTGAAGAATGATGTAAGATAACTCTTAAATTTCTGTTGCACAGTTCAACATACTGGTGATAAATAATAAGTCTGAAAAGTTATTATTGGTTTTTTTCTTGACAGGGCCCTCTTGCTTTCTATAAAGGCTTCATTCCAAATTTTGGAAGGCTAGGTTCTTGGAATGTAATCATGTTTCTGACCTTAGAACAGGTAAGAATTCATGGAATTCTCAACCCAATCCTAGTTTCCATGCCAATCCTATCTTTAAACATATCTTGCATCAAAATATGATTGATGCCTGCTTTCTTAATTTTTATAAACATGTGAAAATGTAGGTAGGCTTGACAATTTGCGTTTCATTTATTTATTACAGGCCAAGAAATTCGTAAAGAATATGGAGTCATCTTGAGCTTAGCATCAAAGCATGTGACTACTCCACACAAGCCCCATGATTTGATTATAGCTTTTTAATAAGTTACTCATTTGCAAGCACATTGAGGGATGAACCAACCTTTGAAATAAGTACTTTGGTTGACTGATGTTCAACATGAACATTTTATCTCTAGCAATTGTTGTTGAGGAAATCAGATCGTTAGGCTTCTTGCATTCTTGACGGATTTATCTCCTGCTATTGACAGGAACCAATTTTCCAATGTGGTAATTGTTGGCATAGAAGTGTCTTGTCATTTGCCATTGCCTTCCCCCTTCTCTAAGCTTTTGCTTGTTTTCAGCCTATTTAGTAAATGCTTACTGAAGTAGGGGTTACCAGGGTCCTTTGGGACCATGGGGGCCAAAAACCCAAAGTCACAAAAAATGTTTTTTATTCACAGATAAAAAAAAGCACCAAATTAGGTATTTATACTAAATTATAATGTATATAAAATAAAATTTAAAAATATTTATTGTATTTTAAATTGATACAAAATAATATTATACACATTAAATTTTAAATATTTGAGATTAATTTTAATGCATATAAAATTAATTCTATAAATAAATTGGCATATTATATTATTATATAATCATTTTAGAATATTAACATAAATTAATATTATTGTACAAAAATTTTACATATTATAATTATATAAAGCATTTACTATATATGCGATAAGGATATACATAAAATATGACTATTCGTATAATTACCATGACACATAAAATTAAAATATAATAAAAAGAATAAATTATTTATACTATATAAATAACTACTTATTAAAGTTGCATATAAAATTATCAAATTTTAATCATAAATTGAGTCAAATCTAATGAAGAAAACCTAAATTGGGTCACTAGTATACACGTCAAATTCTAATAAAACCCAAACAATCAACTGGAACTTAAATCGATTCTAAAGTAGCAAAAATCCAATTCAAGTTATTTAGAAAATCAACTATAGCTTAATTCAGATCCAAGATAGTGAGATACAATTCAAATCAGATTTAGGTCTGGCTGCCAGGTCCGGACGAGTCCGATAGTGATCTCATTCATAGAGATTAAAAGAAAACATTGTAGCAAGACAATGCAAGACCAGAATAGTATAATCCAAGAGTTAAAATCAAATTTCACATGGATAGCAGAAATGAGGGCCGGAGATAGACTGAAACAATTCGCACGAGTGTTGCAAGGGACAATACTTCAGCGGGTAAGATTTTCATACATCTGAACCAACACGATTCATACAGTACACAAATTCTGGAGAAGAAGCAGAAGACAAAATTGGCCAGAAACTATTGCCAATAAAAGACATAATCCTCCAATGCCAAAGAATTCTGCTGACATCATGCACCAGTGCCTGTTGCAGCATATGAAAACCATCAAACTTGCATCCATTTAAAACACTAGCTCAAAAGAGAAAGCCAGCTCATTAAAGCACAACTTCCTCATCTATTTCAAACGTTTCAGTAGGCTTTTGCTTGTCATTGAGGAAGGTTTTTGACGTTTGGCAGTGATAGCCTTAGAAACTAACCTTGTTAATTAAAGGCATCAAGAGAATGAAAGGAGGGTCCTTACCACAACTAATGAAGCTGAAGGTCATAAAGCACAGACGCTGTCATGCCATACTTTTTTGTTGCTGCTCTGAATCTGAAGGGTTTGCTAGAACCCTGTGTCTCCTAGTCCTACAGCCAAAAGAGGTAAGTCGAAATGAGAAGGTTGAAAATAAACTATATCTTAAACAAGCAATAAAAACAAGGTGTACATAAAGTAAAGAAGAGGAGACATCCATGAGCAAACACCCCCTAGAGCAAAAACACGCAAAAGGAGCTTGACATGGAAAAGTATCCCCTAGATATACAAAAATCTTGTGCATAACTGATTATAAAATACTTGGATAAGTATTACTGAAAAGTGCATTTCATGCTAAGCTTTTGCAGTTGGTGCATCAAAGAGCTGAGATAGTTTTGACCATAAAAGGAGAATTTCTTACTTTTCAATACATGGCCATAAGGCACATTTAACTATTCTCCAATTGTCCATAACAGGGAAGGGTATCCATTAAACATAGATGAATAGGGCATCGGATATGCTCACATTGTAGAGATATATGTGTTGATTGCTTGCTGCTTTTCAGGCTCATAGATGAACCATTTTTCATCACAACCCAATGAATCGACTCTGCCCAAATCTAAGGATTGCACAGCATAAAATGTTAGCCTTCAGGTGGAAAGCAAGTGAATCAAATACAACAAATATACCAACCTTGAAGAAGCACATCTGATTCACCAGTGGATGCCTTCAGCTTCCAGAAAGCATGACCACTGACATCCGAGAAGAGGGGAGCTGACCTAACTACATCACACCTTTGCCTCTCTATGTAGATATTAATTTCAGTTAGTAATATCATAAAATAATTGCTCAGATTTTTTCCCAACAAAAAAGGGAAAATATGATATCTTGCATTTGCTTAGTAGTTTCTACTTTTATATGCAAGAAACGAGATGAACTTACTGTTTGATGTTTTTGCTTGAAGCGCATCAGCACGTGCTTGAGCTAATTCATCTTTCAGTTTTGAGAAAATAGCTTCATGCTCTAGTAGAGTGAGAGGAACACCATTTTTAGCAATAATAGCTTCAGCCAGATCATTCTGCAACCTCTGTTTCAAAAGTTTCTCCTGTGCAAAGCATAAAACAAAATGAAAATCTACTCCAACAAAAAGATTTTATGATGTCATTCTCATCCTCATTACTACCTTAGTCTTTGCAGCAAGAACCTTTTCTCTTGCTTCCTTGCCAACTTCTTTGTATTTTGTAATTTGCTCCTCCATCCAGATTCTCAAGGGACTGGAGACAAAAGAAGTGGCAACCATACCTTTGAGGGGAAAGATTAAATTTATATAATGGATCCACAGAATTCACCACTTACTCAGTGCTAAGAACTTCATCACAAAGAAAATTCAACAATCTAAGTTTTTTAGATGTGCCTAAGTTGTCATAACCATCAGCACCTCCATCAAGACAAAGAGCCAATTCTCCCAAGGAAGTTCGGGATTTAGAAGCATATTCTTTCAGAGCCTTAAGCCAGGAATTTTTTCCATTTGCCAAAATTGAAGGTGAAGACCTATAAATTGGACAAGTTTAGAATAAAATTATCCAATGAATAAAAATAATCTAATATGGATTTATCTGCTCCTCAATTCAGAAATCATACTCATCATCAGAGTCTTCTTGCAGGAAAGACAGGAGCTGCATATGAAAGCGAACAATTACAGATGCATGCCCAGTGCGCCTTCTTCGACTGGATACTAATTCTCGAAGCAAGGATTCAGGTTGACCTTTCCGCAGATCAAGAACCTAAGGAATCACATGGAATTAGGATCAGAAAAAAATGCTACAATTAGTTTATCTACTCCAACTTATCATGAAATCATGCAGAATATCTGCCACTGCAAGTAATTACATAGATAAACCATGCAATGAATCTGCTGCAGGTTAGCAAAATAATATCCTGATAGATCAACTTAAAAGAATTGCTTACCTTGCCAAAAGCTGCACAAAATTCCATGAACTGCAGGGCATCTCCAATAGCTTCAGCGGGTAAGTCAACACCAGCTACAGTGGTTAAGGGGGTGCCTGATGGCAGTGGAACTATAGCAGGTGTTTTTTCTGAGAGGCTCCCACAACTTTTGGCAGCAGATTTTGAAGGTATCTTTCCATTGACCTTTGATTTTACAACTTCTGGTGCCTGAGTTTCTTTACGACATTCATCATGACTTGAGACAACTGGTTCATCTTTCTCCTTAGTACTACCATCTTCAAAAACATTCAGCTTCTTTTTGGCTTTGGCTTTAATGTGATGTTTTTTCTTTTCCGGTGCTTTTAATTCCCCCATACTCTTCAGGGGTTTATCTTTGACAAAATCAGCATCTACCTTGCTTGCATTGTGAATCTCCTTTAGCCCCTCAGATTTTCTTTTCTTGGAAGATTTATCAGAAGGCTTCTCCATTGAACTCTTAGAATTAATATCCTTGTCAATGGAGTTCTCCTTCCCTACTTTACTTGGAGAAAGAACAGCAAGCTGGCATTGTTTCTATCATTAAAGTGATGAGAAGATTAGCAAGGAACCTCAATATTAGCATGCTCAAGTTAAATACTCACCAGAAAGAATAGAATGACCAGATTAATGTACCTTATTTGAAGCAGGTGTCTCGTTTTTCAATTGATCCCCACCATGTACAACTTTGCTTGGGCTCCCATTTAACATCTCATAAACAGAAGAAAACCCAGTTTTTTTAGCTGTGTGAACAAGTATACCAGTTGGTTGTTGGCCTCTTTTCTTCCTAAGAAAAGCAAAATAGCTCTATATCATACTTGTCTGGCATCCAGAATCTAAAAATATGAGAAAAAACCCAAAGGTTGAACAGCAGTGACAGATTACTTACATGCAGAAACTACAATTGCAAATTCCACGGCATTTAGGGCAGTGCCATTCATTAGAGTTAACAACCTCCGATGCGTCCTCCCCATATCTAGAATGATGACAACATGTGTCAATCAGGAGAAGGATACGTAATTAGATGAATACAACAACATGCATTTCAAAATACAGCAAGTCAGCATGCAAAACCTGTTCATGAGACACTTCTGGCAGAATTTTATTACGCATTGCTTTGACCCTTTCATGTTCTTGCACTCTGCAGAAAAATCTAGAGTCTTCTGGCGGCACTGACACATTGACCCAAGATGCAAAAGTCAGTGGTAATATGAATCGTGAAACTGTGGAAGCATAAGTTATCATACTTCTGGAGATATTTACACATCCAACAAATTAAAGCGTTCATTGGAACAATGCATCGATCAATGCAGAAAAAATAACCCTATAGACCCACCCAAATAGAAACATCAAGAAGGTTGCAGTGCATGGGATATACTGCTGTATCATATTCATAAAAAGCAATAAGGAACTTCGCATAAGAGAGGCATTCGCAGAACTTAAGATCACCTGATGGCAGGTCTTCCCGTTAACAGGGCAGTAGATCCGCCCTCCCTGGACACGAAGACCCGGGTCCTTGGTCCGCTTCCGTTGACTCCCACCATTACCCACGGCCTCCTTGTCCTTCATGACCTCCTCCTCCTCCTCAGCCGCAACCACAGCATCCACCTCATCGGCGCCACTCTTTTTTCTAATAGGAGATTTCGAAGGGACCGCCATGGGAGGAGATGACAGGCACAGACTGTCCTTGCCGTGGTTGGTCAGATCAGATCAGCAGAATAATTGAACCCGCGATTTTCCCAACTGCCAATGTTAATGTCAGGAGAATCCCTTTCACTATGATGAGCTGTTGTCATATATCATCGCTGCAACTCACCGAATCCAAAATTTATTTCAAATTTAACTTCCAGCGAGCATTTCCCTCTTCTCTGACGAATGGGCGGGAAGTCGGAAAATTTACCCAAAATTTTCAGAGGCGGAAAGGGCAAATTTCGAATTATTGCTCCGCCGTGGGAAGTGGCGGCGACGGAGATCCAACCTTTTTTTTCCCCTTTCCACGCCCTGATTTTCGCATTCGATTTATTTTGGTGCCCAATAATTTTGATTTACTCCAGATACGTGGCCAAGTGTCACACATTAAGTGTGAGAGCGAGGTGGACCAGTTTGCATGGATGACGCAACTTCCAGTCCTTCCTTGCCAATCTAAAATTTCGATAAAAAATAATATGTTTAATTATACGATGGGAATATAAAATATTTTAAATTCATATAAATATTTTATTATTTCACATTATTCTAAAAATTCAATTAAATTCACATGTTTAATTAATTATAATTTTAACCCGACTCGTAGCGGTTCATATTCACATCTTCTTTATGAAATCGAATGACCCGGTACAGGAACAATTTGCCCGACCCGAAACTAGGAAGTCGACCTAACCGGGTTTTTTTGCCGTAAAAGGTGAAGAACTGGAAAGAGATGGAAGAAGAATTGGCCCAGGCCATTGATTCTTTGAACCTTGATATGGAGGCTGTAAAGCCCAGAGTTGGAAATTTGGGTAGGCATATCTCTCGGGCTGGTGTTCAAGGCAAGGTAGAACTTAAACGAGAAAATCAACAGGAAAAATGATGTTTCTGAGCTCATCCCATATGAGGTCAGGATGAAGCTTTCAGAGGCTATTAATTCCTCAGAACTGAAGGAAGTGCATGGAGAGCTTAGTGCAGAAATCTTGGAAGTGACCGAGGCTTCTCCGCTGGAGTATGAAGGGAAATTCTCTTGTAGAGTCTAATGGGCCTGCAAACGGTGGTTAGGGATGGCTAGAGTTCATCCCTTCATTAGGTATCTGCTGTACTTCTGGGCAAGATGTTTGTTTCTCTTCAGGAAAACGGAAAACAACAATGCTATGCACATGGGAGCTAGGATCGTCCTATGGATGCTGCTTTCAGACGAGACGGCTCGCTAATGGACTGAGAAAATGAATCAGACCTGGAAGAGGACAGAAACTATTAGGCTACAATAGCAGGATACTTGCAGAAATGGAGTGATGACGATGACTAACATCGTTGTCATTAGACGGGAGATTTGAAGTGAGACTCGTGGAGTTTCAATTACGTGCAGAAACCCTCCTCATTTTGGAGTTTTCCTTGCAAGATAAGGTCTTTTGATGTGCGAAGAGAGATAAGTCGAAGCCTGACTGTGAATCCATTCGATTCTTAGTCGAACGGGAACAGAAATGGATGAAAGTTGAAGACGAGAACAAAATCATCTAGGTGCCTACTGAAGTGTACTGTGAGAAGATAGATGGAAGTTGACGAAGGAGACGTGTACTCTGGACAAAGATGGAGTACTGCATTGCAGTAAAGAAAAATGGAGTAAAAAATGCTCTCTCTCTCTCTCTTTCTACGTGGGGTTAATGGATGAATTTTCTCCTTAAGCCTTCATTTCTCTCTCTCGGCTTCGTTCCATCTCAGTTTCTCTCTCCTAGGTTTTCGTAAAGGAGTTGGTGCATCATCTTGACAAGCAAGCTCAGCTCTCTTTCTGATTACCTCCGTTAGGGTCCGATTGAGCCTATCCAACTGATGACTGGCTGCTGCTCGCCGATCGGAGGAGCTTCTGTCTTTTTTCTGCACCTCCATTCGATTCTGATTGTCCGCTAGGTGTGGGCAGTTTCCTCTTGTTTCCCCCCTCCATCTCACGCTAATTCAATTTGGTACGGAACTGAGTTGTGGCGATTCCCTCCGCCCCTTATCTAATTGTTGTCAGCTAGGTTTTCACCTTGATCAATTTCCCGCTGTAACTTTTTCGGCTGCTCAGCCAAAAAGGCTTCGGGCTGGGGACTTGTTGGATCGCCATTTTCCTGTGATCAGTAAGCTTTTCAAGCAACTGTCGCGGCTTATTTGAAAATTCTATGATCACCATATGTTCGAAATTCGCCCATGTTCCTGGCCCATTCACGATTTTTCATGCCATTCTCCTTTCAATTCCAGCTGCAAAGTTGTCAATCGTGCTATTTTCTTTTTCAGGAATTTTGTTGGAATGCTCGATCAGTTCCAAATTTTCAGTCTGGCAGGCATTACCAGGAGGAAGAGTCTTTGGAGCACTTGTTTTTTTCTCCGGAAATGCTCTTCGCCGGACACTGAATGATTCTCGCGATGGACTTAAATGCCTTGCCGGAGGATGTTGATGAAACGTATGATAGACATGCAGATGAATATAGCACGTTTATTGACCGCCCAGAGTCTGCTATAGATATCGCTAATAGGGTAACTGTGTATTTCTTTCTGTCTAATAGGACCTTTCCTCCTTCCTGTTCATCCGGGCTCTCAAGGCTTGGCCAAGTTTGATGCGGTTTTGAAATTTGACATTTTTTTCCTTTTACGTGATATTTGTATGGATTTTGGGTTTACAGGAATATTCTCAGTTTCTTTACTATCATGAGTTTGTGCTTTGGGGATCTTTGGCTAGTCTTATATTTATGTTTTATATGGGGTTCTGGTGTGTCTTTTGGACATTCATCAATATTTCTCTATGTAAATTACTTGGTAAGAAACTTTTATTTCTCGTGTTGGGAGACTTGTGCATTGATTCCACGGACTGATGGAAGATGCACTCATGTGGAATACAGGACTACACTTACCAATTTTTGTTTCTATGTTTTAGAATCTAGGGATGCCAAAATATTTTTGTATGAGAGAGATATGGATCAATCCTTGCCCCTCCTGCAGCAAGTTTTGTTCCTTATGAGACTAATTTTAAATTCTACAAGGAATGAACAAATGGGCTTATTTTCTTTTCTTTGCCTTTCTTTTTTGTTCTTTTGATTGGTTATTTCCCTAGCTCAGGTCTTGAATGATCAATAACATGTACTATTATTATTATTTTTTTAGAATTAACATGTGATGTTATAGTTTTACCTATCACACTTTTTTTAAAATATTCATCATTATTTTTGTTAGGAACGTGATGAAAGGCGCAAACGAATGAAAAAAGAGCGTGCAGATGAAAGAACAAGCAATGTATCACATCGAGCCGAGCAGTATTATCAGACAAAGAACTTCAGATCTTATGATAAATCTAGGCTTCCTTCTGGTATTTTCATACAACTGATTAAGTCATCTACCTTCCCTGCATTTTCCTACTAATCTTTAGGTTTGTGCTTGAGTTTATTCATAAGTGTAGATTTAATTGTTTAAGGTTTGATCTTGATCTTTTATCATTACACACTCTTGAAGTCATCCCAGATGACATTCGAAAAGACAGAGACCAAATATGTGCTATCCATACTTACTGTGACATGACGTGACGTGACCTCAACTCCGATTTGGTTGAAACTGACTTATTCTAGTCTCCAGTTTAGTCTAGCTAAATTTGTATTACTATCTCAAGTTATACACTACTGTTGGAAATTTTCAGTTTATGAAGCAGTGAACTAGTAAACTACTTGAATATGAGGTTCTGTATGAGCTGGAATCTAGATCCATCTTGATAGATCTCTTTCAATTCAGAAAAGTTCATTTGTTTGACCAGCATGATCAAGTGACTTCTTTCTTTGTGGCAGAGTTGATACTGTTCATTTTTGTAGCATGCTACTAATAGGAACCCATCCTCTTCAAGATGATCAAGCCTTGATTTAGTTTATAGCATTTTCACCTTTGTTTTCTGCTTTAATTTTGTAACATATATGGTTGAGTGCTTACTGGTTTTCGGAATGCATTTTGATATTCCATACATTTGTAAAATGAGGTATCTAGATCCTCTTATGTGGTATGTATAGTTGATAACTCCATGTTATGGATCTGCAATAATTCTCTTATGACAGGTTGGTTAGATTGCCCATCTTTTGGGCAAGAAATAGATTGCTTAATTCCCTCAAAGGTTCCACTTGGTGAAGCATTTAATGACAGTATACCTCCTGGGAAACGATACTCGTTCAAGCAAGTGATTCATCAGCAAAGAGTCTTGGGAAGGAAAGTGAGTCATTTTTTCTTATCTTGAAAGCATGACGGCATTTCTGACAGAGCTTCTTTGAAAGGGTATTTTCCAGTTTGAACAGTTTGTTACTTAACTGTGGTCATGTGTTATTAGTTATGCATGTTTTGTTTATTTTACTCTCATCTATATCTTGTGCTATTGATAACTTGCCTAGAAGTGATGAATGCAGTTTTTGAGCGAGGAGAATAGGACTGAGGATAGATGCACTTTCCTTTTTCTCCAAGTTGGTCTATACTGGAGTGGCTAGGAATGGCCACTCTTCATGTTTAGGAGATGTATTTCAAGTTTTCAAGGGCTTTCTCCCCTTTCTTTCTCTGCTTTTGTGACAGTTAGAGAGAGCTTG
Source organism: Trapa incisa (assembly GCA_030064435.1). Classification (NCBI taxonomy): domain Eukaryota; kingdom Viridiplantae; phylum Streptophyta; class Magnoliopsida; order Myrtales; family Lythraceae; genus Trapa; species Trapa incisa. Next base: position 6,593,425 of record CM057784.1, on the reverse strand, counting down.
TTAGTTGTATTTTCAGATGATTAAAATATGACATAGTTTGAAGTTTCTGGTGGTCTCTTATCAATAATACTCTTGACAATGAGTTTAAGGGCCTTTACAGCTTCTCCCTGCTCTTACCCTTTCTTTCTTTAACATTTTTCCAGCTTGGTTTAGTGATTGATTTAACAAATACCTCTCGATATTACTCAACATCAGATTTAAAGAATGATGGCATCAAGCATGTTAAGGTGAGAGTTGCTTCCCTACATGAGGTTGAAATCAGTATTTCTCCATTCTTATCTTAACAATTTCCTTAATATAAAATTTTCAATTGTTTGTTAGATTGCATGTGTTGGCAGGGATGCTGTTCCAAGTAATGTGCAAGTAAATGAGTTTGTTTATGAGGTATGAATTTTTAAGAATCCAATTCTGCTACTAAATTTTGTGTTATGTTTGCTCCTTATTTCTGGAGGATACATATGTGCTTTTTTGATGATTAACTTATACAGTTTGCCTTATCACTAGATGTTATAGAAGGCCAGTGCTTGCCTAAGATTGAATTTGGTACTTATTTTCTTTTAATTTATGTGGTCAAAATGATATTTTCCTTAAGCATAAGTACATATTTGTCTTCCTGCCGAATATATTGATTGTTACTATAATAATTTATGTGATTTCTTATTGACGGACCTGTTTATAAGCATCACTTATCATATCCATCTTTCCAGGTCTCTCAATTCCTTTCTCGACAGAAACAAGCTAAGAAATATATCCTTGTTCACTGTACCCATGGGCATAATCGAACAGGATATATGATTGTCCATTATCTAATGCGTTCTATGTCAATGTCTGTAACCCAGGTATGAATGGCCTTCTCTCTAATTTCTTTTATCACCCAGAATTTTCACTGAATTCAGTCTTTTCTGATTGTGTAGGCTATAAAAAAATTTGCAGATGCGCGTCCTCCTGGAATATATAAACCAGATTACATGGATACATTATATTCATTTTATCATGAGAAGAAGCCTGAAATGGTTATCTGTCCCCCAACTCCAGAGTGGAAGAGATCTTCTGAACTTGACCTTAATGGTGATGTAGTTCCTGATGAAGATGATGATGGGAATTTAGCAGGTCCAGTTCTTGTAAGTTCTGCACATGATCTTGTTTTTTTTTGCTAGCATCTCCATGTAAGGTCATTCTTTAACTGTCTCATGCAGCGATTTCTCTAGGATCGATGTTTTATCTTTAAAATGAAGTCTATCTGACTAGGGCTTATATGTTTTGACTTTGGGGATCATTCTCCTAGTAGGATGTATTCAATTGTACATTTCTCTCGTAGAATAACCATGAGATTGAGGCACACATGACAAATGATGATGTCTTGGGAGATGACATACCAAGGGATCAGGTTGATGGATTCCGACACTTCTGCTACCAAACACTTAAATTGAATACTGGGGTGAGGATGTCAGCAACCCTTCTGAACGAGATTTTTTTTACCGTGAAATTAACCAGTTTGAACTACAATGTTAAATAAACTGAAATGATAATTTAGTTGATGTTCTGCAAAATTAACATAATATTTCAATGGAATAAGAGCTTGAATTTTTTTCTGTATGTTAAGTTCTCCCTGGTTCTTCCATCTTGGTTGTCAAACTGAATTGTTCTACTTAATTTCAGCCAAGAGGAGCCAAACAATTTCCAGGGTCACATCCAGTTTCTCTCAATAGGTACTTAAGTAATTCAGGATATGTATCTACTTTTCTGGATGTTGCCTTTCATTCTTTCAACCATCTCTATCTTAGCAGGGGTCTAGCTTCTGCTTTCTCAATGACAACAAAAAATGTCCTAATTTAACTGTTAATAATGTTTTTCCCTGGAATTTGGTTACGTAACTGCTCCACTTTTATTTTTTAATGTTAGTTATTACAAAGACCTTTGGTTCTTTAATTGTGGTCATTATATACATGGCTGAGGAACCTTTATAATTATGTGCCATATGTAGGAACAACAAGTGATTAGAACTTGTACAACTCAATCACTTCTCAACTCATTATAAATTTGAGCTTAAATTTTCTTCATAACTCTCAGAGCTTCTGTTTGGCTTCATTTCCTGCCTTATTTTGTTTGAAACCTCAAACTCCCTATATTTTATCATAATCTTTTAATGCATTCAGATGGCTTTGATGCAAAAATGTGGATAAATTCTTTAATTGACTGGGAAGTAGAATCTATGCATTTCTGCTTTGGCACAGATTAGTGTGTTTGACTACATTCTCTGGTATAGTTCTATGAGAACGGCAATTACAGGACTGTAGGTGCTGGATCTATGTTCTGTTTATTTTTTGTTTAATTCTCAATGAATAATGGTGCTCATATAGAAATCTATCTTCTAACATTGTATTAGCTGCTTCATATCATCACTGGGGTTGTAAATTGGTTTCTTTCTTACAGAGAAAATTTACAATTGCTAAGACAGCGGTATTATTATGCTACATGGAAAGCTGATGGGACACGGTATATGATGCTAATTACTGTTGATGGGTGCTATCTGATAGATCGGAGTTTTAATTTCAGAAGGGTTCAGATGAGATTTCCTTGCAGAACAAATGATGTATGGATTTACCTGGGAATTTTAGTATCTTCTGGGTATCTTCATATAGATGTGCTGATCTGATATTTCTTTGGCCATGAAGGGTTTAGGCGAAAGGATTCACCATTACACTTTGCTTGATGGGGAGATGATTATTGACACTGTACCAGATTCACAGAAGCAGGAGAGAAGATACCTAGTTTATGACCTGATGGCTATCAATCAAGTCTCTGTTGTAGAGGTTGAATTAAGTTCATTTTACTCTACTACAGAATGGTTTTACTTGGATAACTCTTCCAGATACTTCATATCATTATAAAGATGAATTTGCTATGTTTGTTCATCTTGGTAACTCTTTGTAACTGATGCAGCGTCCTTTTCATGAACGGTGGAAGATGATAGAGAAAGAAGTTATTGAACCTCGAAATTCTGAGCGGCACAACATATATCAGAGCAGGAATCCTTACTACAGATATGACTTGGAACCCTTCAGGGTGAGAACTCAACCTGCTGAGACTGTAGTAATATTCTTTGTCTGGTTCCTCATGTTTTATACACACCCAGGTCAGGAGAAAGGATTTCTGGCTGCTATCTGCTGTGACAAAGGTGTTGAAAGAATTTATTCCAAGGCTTTCCCATGATGCTGATGGTCTTATCTTTCAGGTGACTGAGGCTAAACACCCTTATCTGGGTTCTAATTAATGCAAGAGACGTGATGCTTGAGGGTATCGTTTATGTTGCAACTACTAGATTTCATGATCTCTTTTTTATCTTTTACCTTTGGACAAGCCAAATCTTATACTCAGACTAATCATCTGGCAGGACTGGGATGATCCCTATGTACCTCGGACACACGAGGGTCTTTTGAAGTGGAAATATCCTGAAATGAACTCAGTCGATTTTCTGTTTGAGGTTATATATTACCTAGTCATTTCTTTGACTCTGTCCATGGATCTTTTCAGCAACATACTTACATTTCTGCTTGAGCAGGTTGATAAGGACGGATATGAGAAGATGTTTCTGCATAGACGCGGAGAGAAGATGTTGCTGGAAGGAAACAGCGTTGTGTTTGAAGGTCTGTCTTGCATTCTATCCATTCTTTTTGTATCTTTGGGTGGTGATTATTCTCTTGAATTTGTGACAGAATCGATGTTTGAGGGGACTGCATTTTATGATTGAAGCAAGAGCTTACTAATTTTATTTAGTAATGGAATTTGTTGCTTCCAAGTATTTCCTTGACACTTTTCTCATGTATAGAACATAGAATTATAGTAAAACTCAGATCTGTGGGAAATATGTTGTTCATTTTCCTATATCATGCCATGAACTGTTCAATGGAGCGTGTATGGCTAGTTAGTTATGTTCACTCCATTGGGCATGCTTTTTTTTTCCTGAGAATTTTTCACCTGCAATTCTGGTCCTGGATATCCTGTTGATACTCAACGACCTTTAAAGTTTATCGATGTATGCAATTCTGATTTTGAGTTAAAAGTGCAGCTGGATTGGACCCCTCAACATACTCGGGGAAGATTATTGAGTGTTCCTGGGACTTCGACAGAAAAGTGTGGGTCTGTATGCGGACAAGGGTGGACAAAAATACTCCGAATGAGTTTAACACCTACCAAAAGGTTCATTCTCTACTCTATGCATTGCTCCCGTAGTCCCTTTAATGAACAACCGTGTATCTGCAGCTGTTTGGACGACCAAGTAGACCTGGTGTTAATCTGGTTACACATTGTACAAACTGTATGACAAAGCATTGCATGTATTTTTGACACAGGTCATGCGGAGCATAAAGGACAACATAACCGAGGATGTGTTGCTGGGTGAGATCAACGAGATCATCCGTCTTCCTATGTACGCAGATAGGATAAAGAGTGAGATGAACTCAGCCCGGCGGCGGTAGAGTCCTTGGTAATGATAGCCATATTCTTCCCAACCTGGATACATATTCTGAAAGAGCCTACCTACATGGGTGCCAGCAGATGAAGTAGATAGAGTAGTAAAGGCTAGAAGTAACTCTGCCTAGAACACACATGGCATTCTTCTCAGCCCTCAGAGGGTGACAATGAGGAAAAGTCTGGCTAGGCTACTTGTGCCTCGGCCTTTGGTTAGCTCCTGTAAATCATCCACAGTTCGTTGCTAGTAGATACACCATAGCATCTGCAGGGCTGAGATTAATCTTCGCATTTGTCTTATTTCCTTCCCCTTCATTTTCTTCCCTAGGAGCAGCTCTTGTATATTGTATAAGTGTTAATTTTCTATATGCTTTTCTTTTAATATAATTTATATTCAGTAATTGCTGAGTAAATATGGGAAAGTGAATGGGAATATAGTATAGAAATACTATATTTATGAATTAAGATCTGTGGAAAAGAAACGGGGAGCGTTGTACGTTGGATGTGGGAGATGGGCTTTAAGTTCTGAAATGTGTAGTCACAGTATCGTGATTAGACCACGCTGGGTGCACTGAATCTGTTTGATGAAATGTCAAAGTGAATAGTCACTCCTGTGGTCATGAGCTGTAATATTTTGTCTGTGTTTCTTTTTTCCCCGAGGAAATGGGGTCCCGAGGTTTTAGGAATCATGTATTGGTGTTATGATTACTGTGTTGTGGGGTTTCGGCATTGTCAATGGTTATTTGGAGGTTTGGGATAGGTTGATGATGAACAAGAGGTTTGCTTCATTTACTTGAGACTAAGCTTGGCTCATGCACTGTTAGACAGGAGTTTCGTAGGCAGCTGAAAGGGCGTAGAGAGATGGTTGAAAGTATGGTTCTTGCTGATACATAAGTGCACATTTCAGTGCTCAACAGGTAGTTTATGCTTCCAGCTGTAGAGGGTGATGACAGAGGGCTGCTGCTTCTCTATCAGTTTGATAATGTTAAGAATGATAGGCTTGAAAATAATATGTGGATGCAGCAACTTTGGCTTGGGATTCGGTTATTCTTGAAATCTAAAGGTACTAGTGCTGATCCAACAACTAATATATTTTCTCGCTTCAGCTTAGTAGGACATTGTCTTAAATCTGCTGTCAATGCCTTGGTTCATTGATGTAGGTTTGCAGAGTTTGGGATTGGAAGCTTACTTCAGCTTACCCGCCTGGTTCCATAGTCACTCATGGTCATGTTTGCAGAGTTTCTACTTTCCTTGAACTGGTCATTATTTTTTGATAAGTTTCTTACTTGGTTTCCTGGCAATTTCTCAATCTCCTAGTGATTAAGCCCCAAGAAAGAACATTATGCAGAGAATGAGATAACATGCTAGAGTTGTTGAATGATGCCAGGCTAGTGTCGGCCTCCAGTTTTTATTGGGGAGGAAGAATGTGGGGAAGGTGAGGAAAAGGAGAGGGCATTACTTGGAGGAAGAAGAGCTTATGGAGTGGATTGTGTGCTGACTCATGAAATCATTCATAGAAGGTTAGAACTGAAGCTGTCAATTAAATTATGATGAAAATAATATGAACAAAACTAAGGAATTTTTTTGCTCTTTACAAGGGAAAGGGGTGAAAGACAAGATTTAAATTATGGAAGGAGTGTGGAAATTGCAGGTTTGACCATATATCTTGTTTTTTTGGAGAAGGCCTACTTTAATTTAATAGCCTGCATGGGTATATTATACACAATATCAGAAATATTATTTTTCAAATGTGATATGCATTTGATCTATAATATGTGATAATATTATATATTATTATAATTTCACAAAATTTAGTAATTTTAGTCATTGTGGGATTATTATTTCAAGTATCATCTATTTTTAATTAATATATGTACTATTAAGGTCAATGTGGGATTATTTTATTATACTTCAACACAATTGAGACTCCATTATAATCAATGTTTCATCATTATAATGTTATGCAGGTGCAATTTGTCCTCCATTGAGCAAGGGAAGGATTGGATGGATCCAGTAGTAAATTTGGAAGATGAGCTTGTGATGGATTTTAGGTTAGTTAGCCTTTGTCCCTTTTTTACTTCAAGTATGGATTTTGTTGTTGCAGCATTAGGATGCTACTTTGGAATTATGGTGAGAAAGGGAGGGGAAGAAGTGATTCATATTCATCACTATGAACTCTGACTTATGGTATTGGTTGAATACAATGAAAAGGAAAATAAATTTTATGATGTTTTGCAGCAATATATCCCAAGAAAAGAGTGGATGATGGATGATGTCTAATTGCACTCCATTTTCTTTTTCTGATCAACCTTTGATGCATGCCCGACATAGCAAGCACTTGTCCATTATTTGGATATATGCTATCTCATCAATTTTTCTTTTCTTGTGATGTGGTCATTCAGGTATACTTTTAACATTCCTGCCTTGCCAAGCCATGTACTCCACTTCAATAGGTAATCATGCTATTAATGTGCTCAAGTTCAGTCTTAATCACCTTACCTTAGGCTATGATGCACTTATCTTATTTGATGAGCATGTTTCTTTCTTTATACTTTGTTTGGATGTTTGGATGGAGGGGTTTTGACCAATGTGGTTGGTAATTATATGGCGTAGATATTTGTAGGATAAGTGTAGTGATTAGTTTATAAGCGTTGGACAAATTTTAATCTTTTATAATTTGATTTGAAATGTAGTGATTTAAATGATTATTAATAAAAAATTATAAATATAAATTTATTTTTTAATTAAATTATATTAAATATAGTATATAATAAAATAAATATATATATACATATTTTATAAGTATAATATATTAGCAATTCCATTTGAATTGACTATACTAGTGTTATTTTTAAAGGGTGATAGAGCCACCCGACCTATGAACCATAGTAGTGGGACTAGGGACCATTTGACTTGACATATTGATGCCAAACAATTATAAATATGCTCTTAATTGGGACCCAATATCTTGAGCAACATCAATTAAAGAAGGGTCCAACAAATAATTGCCCATCACTTATCCACAATTCCCCTATTTCCTATCCTATCATCCTATTGATTCTTGTACCTATAATGTGAGTAAAAATACCATAATATATACCTCAAATTTATAACTTTTGTGTCTATCCCATTTGGTCAAATCACAAATGGTTGCTTTCTTTAGCAAGAAAAGTTGTCTAAATATTCTTTCTTAAGCTTTGGATCCTAATCACCTTTGCTTCTTTCTCCCAAACATCTTTTTGGGTGTCCTATGTCTATAATCAAATTAGTTCCTACACTAGCTTGGCATTAGATTCAATTGGCACGTTCCATCTTTTGAAACCCTTTTACATCCTTAACAATATATTATACATTGGCATGCCTACAACCTCAAAATTGTCTTCTACCAAAAGAATTGACCAAAAGCATGAATGCTCCAAGCCAACAAAAGATGAGCATTCTTCCATTAAATTTGAAGACATTTTTATTTGTTTTACATTAAATAATTAAAAGTAGTTTTAATTTTTAAATTATTGCATTAGAAATGAAACCCACAAGCTTAACTTTAAATGGTTGATGCAAGTCAAAGATTTATGGTCTTATTCCATTGGGTTTTGGAGGTGATGTTGGTGGGGAAGTTCAAAATCCACCCACTTAATCATTACTCCTCCCACTAAACCTACCCAATACAAAGGCTTATGAAAAAAAATATTATTAGTTTATAATGTGTTTAATATTAATAATATATATTTTTAACTGATCTCATATTTTTATGGGTTTAATACCAATATGGAAATTTGACTTATACTAATAATTATAAAAATAAAATAAATAGTTATCTAATAATTTATAATATTTTTAATATATATATATATAGAGGGAAAAATGGAAAGAATTTAGAAGTGGAGATATGGGTATGGTGAGCAAAGAAACCTCTCACCCAGCCGACAAATCCCGTTGAGACGGGGCACGATGGGGCTGCAGTGTAAGGAATATGAACAACATTCCTTCCATTTTACAAGGATCCCTCCCCTTCCCCCAGCCGGAAACCACGGTGGCTCCACCACCCACCACCGTCACTTCCACCACTACCCAACACTATCACCCCCTTCTTCCTTATCCTAGGGCGCCACCATCACTACATTCTGTTGGGGGCCTCCTGAATATTCTACCGGCCTCTTCATGACATCCATGGCTTCCTATTTTCACTTTCACTTGCCCTAATAAAAATTTAGGCACCGAATTGAGTATAATTAAAAGTACAAGGACCGAATGTCCGAACACATAAAAGACAAGCAAACAGGGTCGTGTGCAAAGCCGGCCCTAGGACTAGACCGGCGCGTGCGAGCAGGTGCCACTATCAATCGATCCGGCTCGACTCGGGCAGCTCGGTATGATTTGGAGGGAAGGGCTAGTCGGGTCCCGCAAGGATTCATTCACCGACCGGTTGGTCGGGTTAACTAGTGGGTCCTGTCCCATCAATCCACCGGTTCACCTGCAACCCATAATGTAGTTTTGTATGGTTCTCAATGTAGCATACCACAATCAAAATAATAGACCAAATGATATCCACTTTTAGCATATCCTAATGTTGACTATTAATAATATATATATTAATTTATTTATTAATTATCAAATTAAAAAAATTAAATAATTAAATAATGTCCAAATTCCTTCTGGAAATGGGCAAGAATGGACCATGCCAGTGGGGGCCACTAGCTCCCCCTTGAATGCGTACTACAAAGCTAAAAGAAGAACTACTACCCCGAAACAGAGCACTTGGTCTGTAGCAAGAAGCACACACAATCATGGAGGAAACCCCATTAATAATGTCCCCTCCAGGACCAGACCAGAAGCTCTTCCATCTTCTCCAAAATGGAATAACTGTTCCTTTTATGGAGGGGTAAAAAAAAGGGGGAATTCCCTTTTTTTTTTGCTAACATTCTCCGCCATTGAAGCATCTTTTCGAGCAGCAGAGGTTTATAAAAAGTAGAGTTTGGGATCGGTCCTTAGTCGATTAGGCCTACGTCTCATTCGCTCGCATCTCCCTCTAGATTCCTTCCCCTCACCCAAAAGGAATCGGGGCAGGGAAGTGGCTCTCAATACAGGGGAGAGGGGAGAGCAGCAGTTGGAGGAGGAAAACAGGGGAATTTGGGCTCTGGTCTCTTTCAGTCTCTTCTTTCTCCCACAAATATACTCGTCTTAGTGCACTCCCATCATCACACACAAACACACTCACTCACGACTCTCAGGCTTCCTTGGTAATAAATAAAGGGATCCGTCGACAGAGTGGAGGAATAATTTCAACTTCCAGCTCACTCTCAACTCGAAATTCCTTGAAACTTTCTCCATAGCTCAAAGGGTCTCTTCTTTTACACAGGACCGTCGAAATCGAACTGAACCTCCAACCTGAGGTGATAGAATCATACTGCTCTGTTTTCTCTTGGGTGTGCGAGCTCTGTTTTTTTTTTTTTGTCTCATATGCACCTAAAGCGTGGAGTTTTCAGATTGATTCTGTTGGGAGGAGGAAAGGGAAAAAAGATGATGCCTGAGAAGCAAGCGGAGGAAGCAATAGTCGTGTCCTCTACAAGTTATGGGGAAGCAGAGCATGAAGGGGGAGTCAAGCGAGAGGCGGTAGCAGTGACAGAGGAGGAAGAAGACAGCCACTCCATTTTCAGCGTCAAGAGCATCCTCTGGCACGGCGGCTCCGCCTGGGACGCCTGGTTCAGCTGCGCCTCCAATCAAGTAACGATCTTTCATTTTGAACCCAGAAATCTATCTACTGTTCTATCTTGGATAACAATAGCCATTGTATTCTTCTAGATCTTGCATGCACGCGAAGCTGTTGAGTGAATTTGAAACTGGCCATGGCCTCTTGATAACTTGTTGCAGGTGGCGCAAGTGCTGCTGACACTGCCGTACTCGTTCTCGCAGCTGGGGATGCTATCGGGGATCCTGTTTCAGGTCTTCTACGGGCTGTTGGGCAGCTGGACGGCATACCTCATCAGCGTCCTCTACATCGAGTACCGAACTCGCAAGGAGAAGGAGAACGTCAGCTTCAAGAACCACGTCATTCAGGTCATCATGAGAACCCTCTTTGCCACGGCTAATTCTCATCAATGGATGCCCCTAACCTTGATTCCATGATGCACTCTACAGTGGTTCGAAGTGCTTGACGGGCTGCTCGGCCCTTACTGGAAGGCCTTGGGGCTCGCATTCAACTGCACGTTTCTGCTCTTCGGATCGGTGATCCAGCTAATCGCCTGCGCAAGGTGAGAACTTTCAAATGTTGTGGTTTATAAAGATATGGATTTTAAGTAGAAACCGACAGACTATTTATCGATGGACAACACTTTTTACATGGTTAAAAGTCAGTAGGCTTAAACCATGACTCGGGATTTCCGTGCTCTGCTATAAATGGAGGAGAAAAAATACCCAAATTAAGAGTATAAATTGAGGAAAAAAAATATCCAAATCAGTACTTGTCTGATATTGAAAGAATAATAGTCATATTATATATAGTTATTGAGTGCTAGTGCAAACATTATAAGTGTATCACTCGTGACAGGCTAGTGGGTGAACAACGGGTGGGTATTCGGACGATAAAATAGATAAATACTGTTAGTTTATAAGATTTTAAGGATGATTAGAAATGAAATCGAGATATTATAGTTTCATACAACTAGACTTCAAAAACTAGAATATGAAACCTGCGTGCTCTTTATCCGATCTCCGAACAGCAACATCTACTACATAAACGACCGGCTCGACAAGAGGACATGGACGTACATATTCGGGGCTTGCTGTGCGACCACCGTCTTCATACCTTCATTCCACAACTACCGGATCTGGTCGTTCTTGGGGCTGGGGATGACCACTTACACCGCTTGGTACCTCACGGCCGCCGCCCTCATCCACGGCCAGGTGCCGACCCCATAACCTCATACCATTTCGAAGCCCTTGCCTTCCTCTTGTTACTTTACAGAGTGCAGCGGTTCTGTAATTTTTTGCAGGCGGAAGGGGTGGTCCATACAGGGCCAAAGAAGCTGGTGCTGTACTTCACCGGAGCCACCAACATTCTTTACACTTTCGGGGGGCATGCTGTCACTGTGTAAGCATTTCTTAAATTTCCATGGCAGCTTTTGCCGGCGGCGGTGGCCGGCAAGCAAGACAGAATATGTGATATGATGAATGGGTACAGGGAGATCATGCACGCAATGTGGAAGCCGCAGAAGTTCAAGTCCATATACCTTATGGCCACACTGTACGTCTTCACACTGACCATCCCTTCCGCCTCCGCCGTCTACTGGGCCTTCGGTGATCAGCTCCTGAATCACTCCAACGCCTTCGCCCTCCTCCCCAAGTCCGCCTTCCGTGACTCTGCTGTTATCTTGATGCTCATTCATCAGGTTCGCATATACATACACATCCTTAAGGCGATCGATCTTCTGCCTTAGTGTTAAGTGTGTGATCCTTTGAGTTAATTTGGTGCAGTTCATCACGTTCGGTTTCGCTTGCACGCCGCTCTACTTTGTGTGGGAAAAGGTGATCGGAATGCACGATACCAAGAGCATATGCCTGAGGGCGCTGGCTAGGCTGCCGGTGGTGGTGCCGATATGGTTCCTAGCCATCATATTCCCTTTCTTCGGACCCATCAACTCGGCCGTCGGAGCACTCCTGGTCAGCTTCACCGTCTACATCATACCAGCCCTCGCCCACATGCTTACCTACCGGACTGCCTCGGCTCGACAAGTACTGTCTTGTATATTTGGTTATCATCCTCCCCTTAAACTATAGGCACTCACTACTAACATGCATGTGGCTGTGATTTTTTTGTTTTTTCTGCAGAATGCAGCAGAGAAGCCACCGTTCTTCATGCCGAGCTGGACGGGGATGTACGTGTTCAATGCCTTCGTGGTGGGCTGGGTCCTAGTCGTGGGGTTCGGGTTCGGAGGATGGGCCAGCATGAGCAACTTCGTCAAGCAAGTGGATACCTTCGGGCTCTTTGCAAAGTGCTACCAGTGCAAGCCACCCCCGCCACCTGCAGCCACGGCTCACCACCGGTGAGTTCACCGGTCCCGGTCGACTCCAGGATGATATATATGTGTAAACGAAAAGGGGACGGGAGAGGCAGCAAATGCTTCTTCCCTTTTGCATGATGCCATGTTTGTTGGATAGTTCGCTCTCCTTATTCTCATCAGGTGTTCTTCCGCTTCATTTTCATTTTTGATCAAATTGTTCTCCCTGTACACTATAGTTTGCTAAGATCATGATTCCTTCCCTTTAATGTATTATTGTCGAATGTTTGAGAAAATCGACTTAGATGAGTAATAAGCCCAGCCTACTTTTTGATATTACGTGTGTTTAGGAACCAAAAGACGTTATTAATCGATAATGGTAACATACATTGGCCACTTACCTACACTAATATAGAAATCCGTCAAGATCTCGTCCCGATTCCGACCCTATCCATTCTCGTACGCAATAAGCTACTGCGAGCTTCAATTTAAGTAGTGTTGTTTTAGGTTCACATGCTATCCCACTTAATGAATTTGAGCACGGATTCTATTTTCCGGATTTGAAAGCCCGGTTTGAGTGCATATCGGATATTCAGGTGAGACTTGGTACATGATCGGAATCGAATCTGACCCCCAATGTACTCGGACCTGTTTGAAGCACCGGTTCTATTTTCCAGATCCGATAACCCGGTCCGGGTGCAAATCCGATATTCGGGTGGAGACGAGTGAAGGGTTAGTCGAGGAGACCGGCTTCTTTTGAGGGGTTACATATGGTCTGACGTGGCAGAATCTGAGTGGATGCATATGTGCATGTCTCTCTTTTGACTCCGTAGATTCTCCTCTGACCGGTCACATGGTGCTCAAGCATCCTATTCCTGTCCAACCAGACCGGTAATTTTATCTTATTTATATATAAATTATAATTTAACATAATATTTTATCGTGTAATATTAATTCACTCATTTAATATTATCCGTATAATTATTTAATTAATTTAACTCATTAAATAAAAAAAAAATTTCTTGTATAGATTGCACCCAGTTGATCCAAGGCCTAGAGCCCAGCCACGAAGGATCCAATCTTGACTTCAGCAAGACTGGTCCACTGTCTTCTCCGATCTCTTCGCGCGGTGAGATGTTCATCGGAGAACATTACTGAGCAGTACTCCGCCCTGTGGAGTTTGATGATCATTAGGGAAAGGGCACATTACTCTTAGGAATCTTTACAGAGGGCGTCATAGCTCCGACAATGGCCATACAACATTTTCCCATCCTCCCTCAGCCTCGAAGCATCCACTTAACTAACTAGCTTAGGAGCTGAAGGTGTCGATGATGGTGGTGTGGAGAGGGTCGCTCAAGTGGGTGGCCCAGTTGTTGAGGGGTCCCTTGCCGGTGGCGGCGGCCTGGACCACAAATCCGAGGAACGCCACCATAGCGAGGCGGGCGTGCTTGATCTCGGCCAGCTGGAGGGTGGCCTTCTTCTCCGGGTCGGCCGCCAGCCCCAGCGGATCGAAGAAGTTGCCTCCCGGGTACAGCCTCTTCTCCGGGTCGAGCTCGGCGTTCCTCTGGAACTCGATGTACCCGATCACCAACACCTCGATCAATATCAGCGTCGTGATCGAGAACGGCAGCGGCTGCCCTAGGTACGACGATCCTTCCACAAGCTCCACCTGATATGATATAAGGGATCCATGATTGATCATCGGTGACGAGTCGAGTATAAGCACAGTTCGTACTAAATAAGGTATTGCGCGAATATGTAGACACTGACCTTGCCAGCGTCCTGCCAGGTGACGCCGGTGAGCCACTCGACGGTGAGGGCGCCGAGGGTGGCGAGCATGGCCCAGCGGCCATGGATGAGCTCGCACTCCCTGAATCGCTGCAAGCCGAACACCTCCGTGTAGGGCTGGAACGGGGTGGACTTCACATCACCGCTCTCGAACCGGGTCCCGATGATATCTCCGGCCACGTTCTTCGCCAGGTTCTGGTCCAGCGAGTCCAGCTCGAACTGCAGGTACTCCGCCGGCTTCCCGAGCCCGAAAGGGTCGAACCCGTAGTCTCCGACGAGGCTACCGTCGAGCCACTCCGGGGACTTCGCCCCTGGATACCACAGCGGTCGGTCGGAACCCCCGGCCTTCTTCGCCGGCTTCTTCACCGATTTCTTGGTCCCGAACCCGAACCGCGCCTGCACCCGCCCCGTTCCGGAGTTGGCAGCTGGAAGGCGAGTCCCGATGAAGGACGAAGCAGCGGCGGCGGTCGTCATGGCGACCATTCTTCCAACTCAGCCGGCGGTTTGGTGGAGAAGAAATGCGACGAGAGTGTATAAGCAGAGGTGGGAGATCGGATCGGAGGTCTCTTTTATGGCGACGTTATATTGTTGGGGGGAGGGGATAATCCGAGAAGGAAGCTGTGGTCCGTTGGATGCGGAGGGGAATATCCATCTGACGGACGAGGAAGTTGGAGGCTTATCTTTCCTTATCCACTTGCGGGGCCAGCTCTCTGGATACTCTTGACTGGCTTTGATGAGAAATGGAGATTTTGCAGCTGAGCTGGCAGAAAATCCCACGATGTCACTCTCCACGTGTCTCTTATCATGTGCCAGCTGTACCAACATTTAACAAATTCAGCGAAAAATGTATACTTAGAAACGATTTTGACTTGTCATAAATAACGACGTCGTTTTAAGAATATTATCAATTTTGTTGATAAATTCGAGTTTAAAATATATTAAATTATTATACTTTACACCTTAAATCACTTAATATAATAAATTTATTATTATTATTATATATAATTAATATTTTAATTTTGATAACTTAAAAAATGTAATGAATTTAAAGTGTGAGCTCTTTTTTTAATATTTGGAAATAAACTCTAAATTTAAACTTTAAAGAATTTGGAAAATATTTTGTCCCTAGAGAAAAAGGCGGGAATTATTAATTAGTGACCGGCTTTGCTTTGGACGAGGAAAATATCTCCGCATGTCTCCTTTTCAGGAAACCCGCTATTGCCGGTAAAAGCCTCTTTTCTGATCCTTTTAGCTCTGACGCATTCCAGGTGTCCTCAGGCTCCAAGAGGCCACCGACTATCCCGGTTGCTTCAAGGATTCGCGACCCCTCTGATTGATCGGTCCTCTCCCATCTTCAGCCTCTGCTTTGGAGATCTTTCTCCGGTCTCTCATCTCGATTGTCCCGTCTTTGCAAGAATCTCTCTCCAGCTCCATCGTCTCACCAAGGTGAGAATTTCCTCGCTTCTGCTTTTTGCTATGTTCCTTTTTCTTTCGATTCCTGCTCAGATTTGATGATAGACGCTAGGTTCATGGCTACAGGAGTAGGCAACTGTGTTATTTCTCTTTGAAATTTGAATGATGCGACTGCGAATAGTTTGAGCTGCTGGATTCTTACTATAGTATTTGCTTCTCTATTATCAGTGTGATTTGGTGAAAGTTTTCCTCGTGTGTGAATTTTTCTGCCTTTATCGGAAGTTTATGGAAGCTGAAGAGGTGGATTTTTCTTGTGATCATCATCTTCTTCTCGTGCCTTCATATTTCCGAGTTTTATCTGTCGCCTTTGTATATGTGGTCATGCTTTCAGAGAGAGAGAGAGAGAGAGAGAGAGAGAGAGAGTTGACTTTGAAATGACTTACCTTCTTCAGTTGCTTGAGATGCCTTTTATGTGCTTATTATTAGTGAATGTTAACCAGAAAAGAAAAATCTGAAACTCTACAACTCTAAGGTAGCAAAGAAGTTGACAAGGGTAAAATTGGGTTATACTCTTACAGTACATTTATGCCAACCTTATAGGCTTGAATTCAGATACTTGGCTGATATGAAGACAACCAAGGGCAAAGCCACCGCCAGGAGCTCCAAAGAAACTCTGAAGCCTGTTGATGACAAGTTAGTATGCAACAATTTGAAATAAACATTTTGACTTTGCAATTACTGAGTAGTGGATGGTGATGAGGTCATGCATAACTCTATTTTTTTTTTCAGAAGGGTTGGGAAGAGGAAGGCTGTTGCCAAGCCTGAAAAGAGTAGCAAACGGCAAGCTAAGAAAGAAAGAAATGCCAAAAAGGATCCCAACAAACCAAAGAGGCCTCCCAGTGCTTTTTTCGTCTTCCTGTCAGTGCCATTCTATTTAGCTGCTCTTGGAAGCTAAAATTGCACAACTACTGCAACTGATGTTTGAGTTTTCTCTCTTCTGTGCAAATTGACCAGTGAGGAGTTCAGAAAAACTTTTAAGAAGGAGAACCCCAATGTGAAGGCAGTATCAGCTGTAAGCTGTTCATTCAATTGTTTTTATTTAGGATACTGAGTTGCATTCTGCAAAGATAGCTCATGTGTTATCTTCCTTTTCTAGGTTGGGAAGGCCGGAGGAGAGAAGTGGAAATCCCTGTCTGAAGCGGTAAGCACTACTAAATGAACTTGAATTTATTCATGGGGAGAGCTGCTCAGTTATGAGAATTTTCTGTTGTTGGAACAGCTCTTGAATTTCTGTGCCTTATGAAACATTTATGTTGTCCAGAGCGGTGAAGTTATTCTCTTGGGTCCTGTAAAATTGCTATTGATGTTTGGATGGAGACTCTGATTGCACTGTATTTGCTGCTAAATACCTTCAACATCTGATGGCTAATGAAACCCTGTTGATTATAAATAATAAGAAAAACACCAAATTTGTCGAAATGAATAATGAGTTTCATTCTTGGCTGCTACTAATAGTTGGTTCACACCCTGTTTACAAAAGGAAAAGGCTCCATATGAAGCTAAAGCTGCAAAAAAGAAGGCTGAGTATGAAAAACTCATGAAGGCTTATAACAAGAAGCAGGTGAGCATAATTTATTGCAATCATGTTGATTCTGGAGGATGCATTATTCTGGCATCTTATATGACAAAATTTCATCTATTCTCATTGACAGGAGAGCTCCGCTGATGCTGGGGATGAGGAATCAGATAGGTCCAGATCTGAAGTGAACGATGAAGATGAGGAAGAGGTAAATCCCATGTCATAATTTCGTGTTATTTGAGGCTGTTACACCCAACTTGTATGCATTCTAAAGAAAGAAACCTGTCTTATATGATATTGATCTGGCCTCATTATTTGACTCAAATTGATTATCTACTAGTGAGTTATCCTTCATAATAGACTGGCCCAACATGTAGTTTCCATAGAAACTCGTGATTTCCTTGTTACGTTTACAACTAACTCCTTATTGCTCTTATCAATGATCTCATGCACAACACCCATGTCTTGTTTCAATTTTATAGGAAGGGGAGGAGGGGGAGGAGGAAGAAGAAGAGGATGATGACTGAAGCAGAAAGGACCATCTGAGTCTGCAATTAGTTCCAACTTAAGGCAATCATTACTACTAGTGGATGTACTCTGTAAGTGTCGACTGCAGTAGTTTGGTGGTGTGCTTTTGCTAGAAGAAACAAACAGGGGCAAAGAAACTGGCCTTTTTATGTTGCCGATGTCAAGTGTCTTGGCGTCGCTCTTAACTCTGTACTTTTGTACTGTATGTGATGTGCTGCCCTCCGTTGTTTCTCATGGTCGACAAACTAATAGATTCAAAACTTGCGTAAAAGTATCACTGGAAACTGATGTCCAAAGGAAAAAACACGGGGGCGATATCAGCACGTTTGAATGTGAAAATCAGTAAAATGCAAACTTCCTCCATATCAAATTGTGTCAGTCACCTCACAACCCTCTCAACTTTCAATAAGGGCAACGCTGAACTACCAAGCAAGCAAACAGACGGGTCTTCCATCATTAATAATAATACATAGAGGATGTACACAGCCGTTTTGGTAATTTCCTTTTCCTATCCCCCAAAAGCAACAAACCAAATTACAGTAAAATGACACATGACTGCACACGTAATTTGGGAGGATGATGCAGGCCAACTCGTTACCTGAACATGGACAGTCACTCCAGAGAGGATGATGCATGAGTCACTTCGATGGCTCTACAAAGAGAGGATGATTATACAAGCTCTCAGTTCGAAATCTGGAACCTCCCATTCAGTTTTCTCTTCTTCCATCCCTACACATTCCAAGTAAAAAGTACACAATAAATATGGTCTAGTATAAGCAACAGATTAAGAGAACATAAGTTCAACAGAAGTGAAGAACACTTACAAAAGCTGCATAGTACACGAAAGTTAATCCAGCCAAAACAATAAATCCAATCTGGAACACGTTATACCTGCAAGAACATAATGAATTGAAGAAAACCCAAATGAGTAGATGTGATTAATTAGAAAAAAAAACTTGATATATGCATGAAGAATATTGGGAAGCAACTTACTTGTACAGATACTTAATGCCACGAAGTGACTGTAGTGTGTGGCCAAATATTTCTTGTGCAGCAGTTGCCTGGGCATAGTATGCAAATGCCGTGGAACAGAATTGAATAACACTGCAAAACATAAAGATAAATCAATTAAACTATATTAATACAAAATTATTCTGGATGCAGATCAACCAACAAGGTACTTCATGATTCTTAGAAGCATCTGAACCAGTTTAAACAAGAATTTCAAGGCATTATAAACCAGAAAATCTAGAAAATATTATAGATGACCACCACCAGGAAAGACATCTGTTTTTGTATATAAGTGCGAGAAGGTATTGTGGACCGATAAGGGATCGGGCCCATGTATACTTAAAAGTCATGACTTGTAAGTAGTGTAACCTTTCCAACCTTATAAACCCACAACACTTCTAAGTAGTGGAATCTTTCCAATGTGGGATCTTATTCTCAACAATAAGACTAGAAGCATCACAAATAAATGGTGATCACCAACCTGATAGAGCAGAGGAGAATGAGTCCCACATTGAATAGGAAAGAATTCATAAGTGTAGCCCCCCACCTGTAACCAGGTGATTAATTGGTTAGCAGTTACTCAAGTGTACCAGGCAAGCTATAGCTAAAAGTGGCAGCCATCATGGATTTATAATGTATATTACTTCATCGGGTGAATGGTGATGAAAACCAATCTTAACCCCAGCATCATAGCTCCAGCAGTCACAGCAAGGAGAAGGTAGAAGCAGAAAAAAGCAAAAGCTACAGTCCCGAGGAGACCTGCAAGGTAGCGCTACAATCATCACAACTAGAACAATCATTCAAAAAGAAAAGGCTGGGGTTTAGAGAGAGAGAGAGAGAGCAAAGCTGGATATCTCCACATACCCCATATGTCATCCAATTTGATGAAAACCTCATTCAAGAAAGATGAAAGAGGTGGTTTGATCAAGAGATATATAACAATATGAGCAACCCAAGCTATAGAAATGATTAGCCTGAAAAAAGACACAATGGGACAAATTAAAACCACTATTTGAACTTTCAAGTATATACACGAGCTTATTCAACGAAAAATGGGAGGAAGAAACTACTATAAGTAAATTATTCATCTGCAGCAGATAAACTTATACACTCATGAATTTCCTCACTTTTTTCCCTTTGAGAAAGAGTTATTTTGACTAAGTCATCTAGTTTGAATCTTCTACAGGCATTTCCATTAGACCCAGGGATGCCAGTAATCATTGATATCCCTAAAGTTCAAGCAAAATACTGGCGTCACACTTCAATCTAACTCAATTTGTCAAGGAAAATAACATAACTCCCCTATAAATCCTTCCACATTGCAATAAACAAACACTATAATATTCATGAAAGAAACATTTACCCCATAATTCCCAATATCAATTTGGCCAGATATCCAAGGACTGTTAATGCCCAAGCTGTTTCAGCCTGAAGATAAAGAGAAAGAATAAAAATTGCATGGAAGTAGAGAAGTGTGTGAAACTTGATATCTAAAGAGATAAGGCTAATCACCTTTTCCCCCTGAGGATACATTTCTTCCAAAAGATTTACATCTTCTTCCAGCTGAAGCAATTCCTGTTCCAAGATAACATAAAACACAATTTAAGTTTTACAATCACATAGGATAAATAAGAAGAAAATGGAACCAGAAGGAAAGGTGAAACTGAGCTAATATTCATCAAGCTACACCAGTTTTTCTCCTTGGGGTGATACCAAACACATGTGATGGCACAAAAATAATACTATTTTAGTAAATCTCAAACCAGTCCACAGGAATAATCAGAATAATTACAGTCACTATTATGACAACCAACTAAAAAACTGAATAAATTCAATATCGCAGCAATAGCACATTAGATTTATTCAGGGTTAGGAACTACCTTTTCCACTGATTTCACATTTTTCCGCCACTTTCTACCCTTTGTGCCACCCCGCTCTTCTTGATGTAGTGAATCAGCTGTTTTCTTGAGTTCTCTAGCCTTCTTCCCAAGTTCCGTAGCTTCCTACAAGATATTGGCAAATGCAAAAAGCAACCATAAGAAGATGACTAATCCTATGACACATGTATCATTGGTAATAATCACATAGTTAGAAGCACCTTTATATATTGTGAGCGTGTGATAACAGCCTTGGGACGCCTGATAAATGAAAAGATAAGCCCCAATGGCAGACATGCTATGCCAACACCACCAAATATCTGGAAACATAAATAACCAATTAGTAACATCTTCTTGATAACTGAAATACCAAATGTTGACACTACTACGAGCTCTCAAATTTTCATTGCAAAGAGATGAGAACAAGGCTGGAGGCTTTTCCAAAAGCTTGTGTGATTAATAGAATCAACAGGTAGAATCAGAAATAATCATTTCAGGATACGGACAAGAGAAGTCTTACAGTGAAGAGTACAGATCCAACGATTGTGGCAAGAGCAACAACATATTCTGGAAAGGTTGTCTGCATTGTCCATGTTTTCTCTGATGAAGCTGGTGCAAGGTATGCAGCGCACTGCCCAAAAAAGGGGACCAAAGAGGAGAAGATATAAAACATGACGAATAGGATATTTGCATTAATCAATATTTGGTATATTATCTATCAATAAAAAAAAGGGACCATCATTCCAAGTGCAGATGCTAAAATGCAGAGACTGCATGAATGACTAACCACATTTAAAAGTTTTCAAGTGAACTGTCTACATAATGACTAATGGTAGAAACATTTTTTTTTTCAGAATGACTAACCTCATTTAAATTTCCAATGCACTGTTGACCATGGGAGAAGTCCCAGCTACTAGGAAATGAAGTTGTACTCGAAGAAAGGTGCCTGACAGTAAAGTCCACTTTTCCCACTAAACCTGCATAGGATCAAATGGCATAAAGAATTTGAAAGGAAAAATAACCTACAACGTATATGATACTATCCATATGTCAGGGTACATTGATTGACTAACATATATGAGACTATCAAGGCGCAAAACGGTGAAAATAAGATGCCTGCATAAGATATATCTAATCCATAACAAAAGGTTCATTTCTGCAACTATTTTCACACTGCATAGAACATAAATCAAATTGCAAGCACTGGTGGACAACCTTGTAGGCTTTATACTTTTTGCATAATGCCAACACCATTGATGTGCTTGACTAGATATCAAAATTCTATAAGCTTAGAGATATCACATATGCTATCTTCCAGGAATGACCACTGAACTGAGCTACTGATTATTGAGTATGGAATTCAACTTTGGGAGGAAAAGCTAAGATTAGCACGAGGAGACTTACCATATAAGATCCCAAGAACAAGACCGCACACAAGGGCAGTGACTGCAACCCACAATGCTGCACTCTTGGTCCTCTTGCAGGCGCTCCTGCACCATAAATCAACAGCACCATCTAATGATTACCAAAATTTTCAACCATGACATTCAACAGCAACAAACGATGAAGAAGAGGTCAATTGTAACTCACTAATGGCAGCCAAGTCAATAATGCGGCAGGATTACATAACATTTCCTACTAAACTCACAAAGCATCCATAGGAAAATCCAAGTGCATTCAGAATCCAAGAGAGTGCACATACTTGTCCTGGTCGCCTTCGTAGAAGAACATTGCGAACGGAATCACGAAGAAGACGAGGATGGCATCGACTATATATATAGCGAGCCAAAGATCTTTCATCGGAAGGGTGAGATTGCAGGCGCCGTTGTAGATGGCATGCCGACATGCCTGCCGGTTGGCGACGTCAGCCGGCAGCATAAGGATGGAGATCGCGGCCACAGATAGGCCGATGACGACCACGATCTTGGGGAAGTATGCCTGATTAACATCGTCGGGGTGCTGGTAGTTCACGAGGAGGTAGACATTGAAGATGAGGACGAGGACGCACACGACAATGGCGACGATTACGAGAGCGAGGTTGAAATCGCCCATGTGGCCGGAACAACCCTCCCTCTCTCGATTGAGGTCAAATTAACTGTCGATTGATTGCAGATGGACAAGCTTCCGGTGATTCAATTCATCAACATCACAGATCCGAAACTTTCATGGAGGAAATAAACAGTTTCAGAGATTTGCGATTCGAAAGATGGAGAGGGGGGAGGGCTCCGGTGTTGGGGTTCGATGCAAATGGGAAAGATGAGCTTGTTTGACGCGGCGGGGCCGAAATTACCGTTGTGTCCTCGCTTGTTGCTTTATCCAGTGAACCGGATAATCTGGAGATTAATCCGGTTTAACGATTTTGGATCGAAAATTATTATTATTATTATTATATAAATAATTTTAAAAATTAATATCCTTAGAAAATTCAAGCAATATGTTACCTAGATATGCATTCTCATTTTATGTAATTTTTACTTATAATATTATATTATATTAATTTAAAAAATATAGCAACTTTTTTATTCAGTTGTCTTTATCTGTAGGGAAATTATATTAGTTTTAATATTATATAATTTGAGTACGAAATATTATGATTTCAATAAAAAATTTACCAAATTGAATCTAAGTGAAATTAATAGCCTATTTATTCTTTAAGAAAATATTAATAAACTAAATCAATATAATATACATATTTGTTATTAATTGTGATAATTTTAACTATTTTAATCATTTAATTAATAATTTCAAATTTGAGTGTGATAGGAAGTGGCGAAGTAATATTTTATCTTTTATTTAATATATTATTATTTTATTAATATTAACTCTAATATTTTATGTTAATATATTTATGTTGTACCATTAAACTAATTTTTAATAACTGTATAGTGAATTATTATTTTCATTTTTTTTGTTCTGTAAGAATTATTATCTTAGTTTTTGGGGCAATCCTTCTCTGTCACTGTTTTTTTTAAATATTATATATTATATTATCATAAGATATTTAATTTAAATAAAATATTAATATTAGTCAGAAATTAAATAATTTACATATAAGCGAAATATTTTTATATGTTTTATTATACTCCAAATTATTCACATTTATATTAATTTATGAAAATCAACTACCTTTTCAGCTTCAGAAAGTCAACATTTTCAACACACGAATTGACCTCAGCCAGTAAAATCACGCCACGTGAGCAATCTCAGAGTACCCGCCTCTGCCAACTTCCCGCTTTCTAACCATCGGTCACCTAACGACTGGCCGGTGTGGGCTAAGTGCCTTTCCGATCTCCCGACTTCTCGACAAAGTTCGCTCATCTTCTTCATCCTCTAGCGATCTCAGGTTTAGATTTACTGAATCGGCGGGGCTCGAATCCTTTCTCCCAAGATTCACGTTCAGTTTAGTGTTGTTCTCTCTGGCGTCTTAGAATGGCGGAACGGGGCGAGAGCTCGGCCTCGTCCTCCAGGGAGGTGGCCTCCCGCATTGCCACGTCCTCATCGCCGTCCAGCTCCTTGCAGGTCCACGAGGAGGGGGACGACGATGGGGCTCCCATCCAGCCGCGCGGCGGTGATAATAGGCAGGCCGAGCTGGAGCAGCAGCGGATTGGGGTCAATGTCCCTGGGAATTTCACGGCGGTTGACGATTATGCCTCCGCTTCTATGAGGGAGGATACTTGGTCATGCGTGGTCGTGGTCCTCACCTTCTGGATCTTCGGTATGTGATCTTGCCCTGTCATGCCTAATCTTCAATTTGTCGTTTATGGTGGAAGATATACATTGCTGAATACACTACGAAAATTTTAGTGTCTATGACCCTGATATTGGGGGTTTATGGTTCGGTGAGCTTGAGGCTTGGACCGAGCAGCTCGATGCTTATAAGACCCAATCCAATATTTGTACAGTCTTTAAAGGTGATCTATCACTTCTCCTTTGTGCTTATTTTTCACGGCTTGCTCAATGATGGGACTGTGATGTGGGTATGCTTTTTCATAGGTTGAGGAATTGGATGGTACTAATCCAGGGCCACTGCTATATGGGTTCTACAAGTCTCCAGCTCTTGATGTTTTATCTAATTGGTCTGAGAGCTATAATGCATCTGTTCCAGCTGATTCTGACAAGGCAAGGCTGGAGTCCTTTAAATTTCTTCTGCTCATACATTTGCATCTCATGCCTTTGTTTGCTCATAAAGCTTCCAACACTTTGTTTTACTAAGTTCTTGTTCTCCATGTAGGAGTGGGTATATTACCTTAATGAGGGGTCCCAAATAAATATTACTCACAGTGTGGCTAACCCAGGAACCTCTCTGTTGCTTGTAATTGCCCAAGGTAACAGGACCTTCTCTAAAGATGGTAGCTGATGGTTTTCCTTTGGACCGATTTATATTGTCATCTGAATATTTTATGTGCACATGTAAGATTTAATTTTTAGCAATTTACTATTCTTTGCAGGTGTTGACATAAAATCCTACTGTTTATGTGTCTTCTGACAAGCTTTTAGATGCAAATGTTGAATCATCATTCCTTACATTATGAACTTTCCATTTGCAGGAAGTGACGGCCTCACCCAGTGGCTTGAAGATCCAACAAATCCCAGTACAACTCTCTCATGGAACATAATTCATGGTGAGGTAAAATTGGAAGATTCAACTATATTTTCATTCAACTGGTGCATGCTAATAGTAGTTTGAATAATCCACAGGGTCCGGTGCAATCCACCAAGAGATATACTCTTCTGCCAACTACTATGTAGCAATTGGAAACCTGAATACCGGGGATATTGAGGTAATTCTACTCTAGTGACTTGTGTATTATGGCAGGCTATGTTTTCAAATCTGCAATGGCAAGGGATGGTGAGAGTAGCCATTGATTTTTCCAGTGAATCTCAATAGTGAGAGCGTTTGCTTTGGGGTATAATTTGCATGGAATGGTGTATTTTACTTATGGGATCATCATGGGACATTGAGAACAAGTTAATTTTCCTTTCTCCATCTTGTCCATAGTTAACAACAGAGCAAATTTTGGAAGCCTTATTTTCGTGTCCCAGCAGTTTCCTTTCATAAGTTCATTTGAGATAGCT
This sequence comes from Trapa incisa, assembly GCA_030064435.1. NCBI lineage: Eukaryota > Viridiplantae > Streptophyta > Magnoliopsida > Myrtales > Lythraceae > Trapa > Trapa incisa. The sequence goes on along the minus strand of CM057784.1, from coordinate 6,567,686 downwards.
TTTAAAATTGTAATGTTCATCAGTTGACCATTGTTTGTGTGACAGGTGGAATTGAACATCCAAGTGAAGGCATACCTTTATAACACTTCCCAAGCATATTACAAATGCACATTTTCTCGTGGACAGTGTAGTTTGGATGTTCTATTTCCTACAGGAAATGTTGCTCTAATAACCACTCCTAGTCCCGGGGAGGTATGCATTTGAGCTGACCTATTCATTTTATAGATCTGTTAGTTGGGGGAACTCATTTGGAAGTTGAGAAGTACTGTAAGTTTTGTCTTACCAGCTTGGGTAGATGAATAAATGTGTAGCTTTCTAATTTGTTTTCCTGCTCAGATCGTAGGGATATGCCATAGTTGTTAATTATGGTTGCTGTTGCAGGATTTTGCCTTTGTAGCCTTATGTATGTTGCTTATATTTGTATTATTTTCCTGCTTCAATGGTATAATCCACAGGGGACACCCAGTGATGAATGGTATGTGAAACTTTCTTATGGGCCAAGATGGGTGACATACATTCTTGGAATAGGTATGAGTAGATTTCATCATGTTCTATCCATATTGTGTCATGCAGAAGTGATATTGTTTTGATTCAAATGAAACATGTAGGTGCGCTGACCGTGCTAATGCTAGCGGCCTTCAACTTCTTAAACAAGTATGGAGCTGCCCGCAATGATAGAGGTGCAGCCCAGCATGGACAGATGGAATCTGCAAGGGCGCCTCTCCTTTCATACAAGGACGATGACCTCTCGAGCTGGGGTTCATCCTACGATTCTTGCTCACAAGACGAGGCAGATCTGGAGGAGTTGTTGGCAGCAGGATGTCAAGAGGGGAAACTGAAGGATACTGAAAATGGCAACAACACACGCCGGCTTTGTGCAATCTGCTTTGACGCTCCCAGGAACTGTTTCTTTCTTCCGTGTGGGCACTGTGTAGCATGCTTTGAATGTGGAACAAGGTAACATAATCCTCCAACAGGGGTCTTTTCTGATATATTATGGCTAACTGACAAGACGAATGAATGCAGGATCGTGGAGGCAGCAGGAACTTGCCCGATCTGCCGGAGGAGGATGAAGAAGGTAAGAATGATATATACAGTATAAGAAGTATAGTGGAGTTTCTGCAGTAGCCACAACAATATGAGGTTGATCTGAGGCTGGCCATCTCATTGATCTTGATTGCCGTAGATAGGATCATAGGAAGTCGATAATTAGTTGGTGGGTCGACGATGCATGATCGTGGGCCTCTTCGTACTTGAACTTGGGCTCGACTGGGTCCAACAGATGTGAAGCCCTGTAACTACTGTGGCCGAGTCATATGACAAATAGGTGTGTTTGTCTATTGGGGTGTTGAGTGCCATGGACGGATTTTTAGAATAATAATGATAAACTGGCAATCATTTGATTTGTGCAATCCCATCTTCTCATACCTGCTGCCGGATCTGATCACTATTAAGCAGGGGCGGCAGCCTTGTAATTCGGCCCCTTCTCATTCACACCCAAGTAGCCCAATCACTAAGCTCAGCTCCTCTATTGTATGAGCCCGGTCGTCTTTTAGCTCGTTGGCAGCTCATTCCTGTCCAAGGGCCATTAGGGGAAGGAGAGAACTGAGGAAAGACTGATGGTGCTATGCTCTAAATAATGGCGATATACTTGTGGAATAAGAGGAATGTGCATATTAAATATGGAGATGGACTCAAAGATAAGCGTACTAGAGTCCATTCAGCTGTATTTTCTCTACGCTTGATACTAACCTCAAAAGGAGAAAGAAAGGAAATTGATCATGGAAAATCTCCCGAATGTCAAGCCTAGAAGGGTCCAAGAATGAGGCAATATGATATTCACCCGAATGTCAACTGTAAGATTGGATGATTTATTTTTTGAGGAATCAGCGGGGGGAAGTTATTTACAGGAGACCGCGTAAGCGGGGCCTCGAACAAAACTGCCTTCCGTTTGCTTTCACCATGGCCATCACGCCCGCAGCCACTCCCGCCCACACTGCAGGGAAGATGAACTGCTGTGCACCTCTCCCTGCTGAAGAGCAATCAACACAAGTTAATGGCTCCATTAACATTTTTGTCTTATCTAATAATACTGCAAGATCGAGTTTGTATGATTCATCAGGAAAAAAAAGAAGGCATTTGAATGTGACACAACACTTCATCAACAACCAAGAGGCTGCGGGTTTGATTCACGTTGCAAGATTTAGTTGGCAGAAAAGCTTGATATTGCAGCTATTTTCAGAAGACAAACAAATGCAATATGCATCGTTATTCTCATGAGCTGCAAAGAGCTGTCGAGAGTAGAGGGTACCTTGTTGTTGAAGGGATATGGTTGTCACCGTCAAACCTCCTACGACCAAAGCTGATGCTACGGGGAGATACTACAAAAATAGTTAACAAACATAAGTTGACAATCCGGTGAGCAGTCAATTTTCAATCAGTAGAACGACTGTCTTTGATGATCAGAAACATGGCACACATCCTATTGCTGTAATGCATGTTCCTCTTCACAGAGAAGATTCAGACCACATTCAGAAATTAACACCATGTCACAAACTTAGCAAGGCTCCATTTCTTTTCTGTAGCATCCTTGAGAGGAGTCAGGAGAAGAATCATGGAATTTGAAATGTGACATGTCTTTTATTTATCAGAATCAACTCTAGAAGAGTTGATGCCACTAGTATCATATTACATTCATCCAGCATATTGTTGAAAAAAGGGAAATTAATTTATCACCTGAGGGGATTGAAGTGCATTTGAAATGGTGCTGGTAAAACATTAAAAAAAAAAAAAACAAGCTTACCGACAATGACTCAGACCTACTAAGCTGCAAAGAAGATGGTCGGCATTTATTGAATGTATAGTGGCCACTGACGAGATCTATTGCATCCTGCAGGAAAGAAGTTCCTTCACTCTCTTTCCTGTAAAGTAAAATGCAGTGTTTGAGAAAAAGAACACAGCTTTCCTGGCGTATCCCATCTTGAAAATTATTTAGATAGTATCTTGATAGAGCACTGATCCCATCTTTAATCATTCCTCCTAATGTCTGTCTTCCATATCTGCACCACAACCATGGAAAATTGTATGCTTGAGAGTGCAGAAAGTTTGAGAGAACCATTAAAGCTAAGCCAATCACCTGACCAGGTCCCCTTTCAGGGCATGCGTCCCAGTATATTCAAGACTTAATTCATCACCTTGCTCCGCCCACACTCCATGCAAAAGACAAGATTTCAGAATAATCCTCAAAACATTATTATATTGGAAATAGTTAACAATTGTTAGGTGAGGATGGTTTCCTTACATGCCCGAAATTTGCCATAATTTTCAGGAGAAATGGAAAAGCATTCATTAGGTGCTAGTATCGCAATTCTCTGCAACTGCATGTTTAAGGACTTCTGGGCCAGAAAACTCTGGAAACAAAAGACAAGATAGATATTTTAAGATAACTCTCACCTGAGATACAGCAATTTCAATGGTGGATAAATACAAAGATTAGCAATTCAAAACAATTAATTTGAATATGTGTATACTGTATATATACATTAGTCAAATAACATTCTTGTTTGGACTGGAAATTTTACAGATCACCTCTGACAGTGCCATGAAAAAGCAGCTATTTTGAAAATTGACAAGGAAAAAGGAAATATCTCCATCTGAAATCACCTGGGTGACATTTGTTCGATCAAGACAATCAATACAGTTTGATCTAATGATTCCTTTCTGCTCCCCAAGAATAGAGCCTTCAGCATCTATAAGGAAGTATCTGTTCAGCTAGAATAGAATAGATTAAAACTTGGTATCATATATAGTCAGCATGTTTGGACTGCATCTCAAATAAACATGGTATGAATGGTCCACTATTCCATTACCCTTGCTTCTCAAAGTCTTCAGATATCTCTCGGTAGAGTACTTCCAGGTTTTCAAAGTTTGAGTTGCCACAGATATGATGAAAATCAAAATGCACATATCTGCCACAAATAAGGAATAACCTGACTACTTAACCTGATAAAAAGACCACATGAAACAGAACTTACATTCATATAAGATATTTGTTCATTGATATGGGGATTGCAAAACTTGTCAGCAGCAACTAAAACTCATTGCAGATATGCCAACAAAATACTGACAAAAACTAAATTATGAGTAAAAGCCCAAATAAAATATAGAGGTCTCTCAAATATTAAAACTCAGTAATTATTCCAGTTCTCTCTCTCTCTATATATATATATATCATGAGATTTTCCAAAATTACCCAAAATATATGCTGGATTTATTACTCACCTAGAAAACACAACCTTTGTTATTTAATTCACAGAATATAGATCAGTGCACCCTTTAGAAAACAAAATCACATGTACCAATATATATTTGTTAAGTAAATAACAACAATCATGTTTTTCTAGGCAATTAATAACAGTCACATATAATTTGAGAAACTTTAGAAAATATGACTGTTTAGGCTGCTGATTCTCTATGGTGACCGATCCTTACAAACAAATCTGCTCTCACGCACTTTTTCTAACAGATAAAGAAAAAGAACAATAAATATGGCGGGTGGAACAGATGTCACAACCTGACCAGAGAGAAATAGATACACAATTATTAGCAGCTATAAATAATCCAGGGATAGCTCAACTCAATTTCTCGAATTTCAAGTAATGATATGCATTAAACTAATACTAAAACAAAAGTGTCACCTCACATTTGGCAGATTTTCCACTTCCAAAGCATATGCTGTACCTAATTGCCCTTCGTCACCATGCTATAATAGAAGGTAAAACAATCAGCCCGCACGGTGTTAAGAGTATAAGCCTCAGAAAAATGTTAAGCACATAAAATTGAAGCAAAAACTGAATTGGACTATCCCTACAGATCAGATATATTACCCAATCCCTAACAATGAGGAAGATCTTTGTGGCAAGATAGGTCATATAAAGTTGATATTTCAGGAACTTTTCCACACAAGGAGAAATGTCAATATGCATTTAAAAGAGGCAAGAGATACAAAAGAAAGCCCATACCTTATCAGTCAAGTCAAGCGCCAAAGCGTCTCCATATCTTTGTGAAAGATCATGCAAATGCCGCTCCACAACTTTCGACTGATTTAGCACAATTGGGTGAGAATTAGGACGCGCAGAGACAGAAAAATTGCAGAAACATCTATAAAGGTGGGAATGCAACTACCGTTTCCTCGTGGTTTATTATCTTAAGTTGTGGTTTATAGCTCAAATCTACTATTTGCTGCCAAAGAAGGGGTATTGAACCTCGAATCTGAAACTTGTCCATAAAACAAGCATCTAATAAGAAAGAGGAGAAAATAATATTTTGACTCATGCAAGAAGATCAATCTACATCTGCAGTGACTTCATGATGCAGTTGTCGGCCAGAGTGCATCTCTTCAAGTGATAAAGCCACCTCAAATGATATTTCCTTATTTTTTCAGTATCAACATCAATAAAAAATTTTCAAGATGACAAATCAGTCTTTAGAGGGGGCTTTATATTTATTCATAACACTAGGAAGCATAGTGTGTAGATCATAAACCTAAAAATTATGCCAACGTACGGGGATGGACCATGATAAAAGAGTCGATTCTGTTTTCTCATTCTCTGATGGGCTTTCAAAGAGAATGGTAACTATGGATATCAAAGAATCTTCTCTCTCTGAATTATTAGTGCAAATTAAGAAGCAAACACAAGGAAAGGCATGAACTGTTCAAACAGGGAAGTATGTGATTACATAACATAGAGAACGTGAGAAAGGGATATAGGAAAAGAAAGAAAATGTCCCACAGTAATTTACCTTAGGGCAGGCAAAAAAGTATGCACACATGGATAAAGCAGGAAATAAGATCTCATATCTAAGGATATACAGAAATAATTCACATTTAATACCATTCATTCAAGTTTGAGATGGATCCAATTTAAAGACCAAGGCACTGAGGCATTAAGAAATATCAGACCAGCTTTTAGCTACCCAAGACAGTATGGATATAAGAATTAGAAGTGAAACAACAAAGAAACCATTAAATTAAAGCATTTTCTCAAACCAAATTAAAAAAAAATGAACCTGCAATAGCGATGACATAAAACCTTTAGCCTCCAAAATTTGCTCAGTTTCAATAAAGTTAGCAGTATCTCCTTCCAGATTTGCTCCTCTCCTCCACATTCTCGTCCCTGGCCCACAGAATTACTTTTAACCATTAGAAAATACCAAAATTTCATGTAAACTGCTCAAAACTACCCTTAAGAAGATGACTAGAAAGATTTTACCAAGGCGTCTTGTGCATCTTCTGGATATTAATGCAATTGTGACAGGAGATCCCCTTATCTCCAAGGAGGCAGCTTGAAAGCTTAAATCTCAGTCAAAAGAAGACATTTATTTTCACATAAAGTTATTAAAGCCATCATTCCATGTGAATGGCATATGGTGCAACAGGATCCAGAATCACAAAATTAAAGGCACGGCTTATTCGCCTATTATAAAACTCTCTCTACTTAAACATAAATCTAGTTAAAATGTACTTGTGAATAAGCTTATTCAAAACAAGAAAAATAAATTTGAAACTTAACTAAACAAAATTAAGGATATTTCCTTGTAGAAGCGGAATAATAAACATGTCCAGCTGCATAAGAAAAATATGTCAGTATTAAAATGGGAATAGGTGACTGAATAATCAGATTTACTGTCTAGAGCTGAAGTTGTACTTCAGTTTTCTCAAAGAACAACAAATTTGAGAACCTACTGATGAACTGGTAATAGATGCTACCTTGCACTCAATAAGCTCCTCCATTAGATTCTTGTTCCAAACAAATCTAGGGTCAGCCTGACATGTATATATAAAAACTCAGAAAAATAATGGTGCAGAAAATAGGATAATCACAAAAGAAAGTTTGTTTGACTAAAGCAACAAATAAATCTTAATAGGAAATAGAAGATCCTCATGTGGAGGAAAAAGATAAATTTTACAATTAGATGTTTATTGGAAACAGAAAGAATAAGATGACTTTCGTACTGTAAGAGAACCAAAGCTTGTCTCAAATAAATGGAGAAGAGACACAATCAAGTTAAAATTTCCATTTGTTTATTTCGTGGGCAAAAAATAAGGTAGATGTAAATATACTTTCTCGAATTCATCCTGCAAATCGGGGCAGTATGTCAGTCAATTATCAATTTGCATCCAAGATATATATTTTTCAAATATTACATCCCCTAGCTATCTGACCTGCTTCCAGATTGGTTTGGTCATCCATCCATACACTAACTTATATCTTCTCTGCAGACTAGCACATGGTCAATGATATTAGAACGTGAAACATCTTGATAGAGGAATGCATACACACACATAACTTAAGCATTAGGCGTTCATAGACTTACTTAAGTGTTATGTCTGTTCTGTAAGAAAAATACAATCCTGGAGTTGATTCTACTATCCTCAACAAAGTCATGAAGTATGCCTCGTCCCTTTTCTGCATTTTAGTGAATGTCTATAAGTAGACATCATTCACCATTTCACTTTACATGAAAAAAGAAAAAGGAAAGGGCATGTGGGCAAAAAGTGGGAAAAGAACTACTTCTTGAGAAGTCGAAAGCTTCAAAGCCTCGTTGCAGTAAAGGAATCTCATAGAATTCACACGATAAACAGGAAAACCAAGAAAATTCCCAACTTTATTCCTGGAAGTTATGACCAGCACAAAAGCTCCTGGAAAAATGTGGCAAATAGAAAATGGTGACATGTTAGCATTTCCTTATTGTACATATTGCCCTTAAGAATATGCTTCTACTTATTTTTATTATGATTAAATGCTTAATGCCATGGAACAATTGAAAATACTCTACAACCGTATCAGACAGAATGCCCTGAGAACATTTGGTCTAGAAACAGGAAAAATAAAAAAAGAAGTAATATTTTGCCAAGCACCACATGGAATGTTTGGATGGAAGTGTCAGTACCTACGGGTAGTCTGATGGTTCCAACAACTCCATATATTGTTGACGTCTTGTAGGGACTTGTGGAAGAAGTATCTTCTGAGACCACAACAATAATGAGAACAAATTTTTGCTCCCTTAAGAAAAATGGAAACAGCTCTACGCAGGTGATTACAAAGATATGCATAAAGCTGAAAAGTTCTAAAAGCACGATCTGAAGGTTTACTATATACATTTTCAATTTCCAAAATTGTAATTCGTTGAAACTTATCCTCAAACTACAGTTGTGCATCTTTCCAGAATGAAACTATCCCTAAGAAAACTACAGCTGAATGTTTTGGTTCTACCAAATTATAGCAAGCAGTCACGGAGCTCAATATTACGAATCCACTCCTCCTATCATTTTATGTAGCCGAGTAAACAAATCGTGACGCAGTTTGAAATAATGAGACGGAAAAAAAAAAGTTTACCGCTCAACGGCACAATGTTTCCTTCCCGACGGCCAATTGAGAACCCTTCGCTTGGAGACTCCTTGGATCTGATCACGAAATTGTTCTGAAACTCTTGCAGCTCCAGCTCCTCGTAGAGCCGGAATCCAGCAGAAGAATATCCATCCTCCATTCACACACTGATTCCAGTCCGTCGCCAAGGATGGAGAAGAGGAATATCAGCGAAGAAGAGGCGCGAACGTCAGGCGAGATTGATCCAGGCGTTGATTCGCCCGATGACTAGCAGAGGATGAAGCAGAAGCTCGGAACAAAAAATGTCCATCAGATGAGACAATCACATCCCATCGGGACAAATTACGAGTTTATTACTTTTTAGGGTCAGCGGTGGGTCCCACCTTGCGGTTCGGCGGGTTGGATTATACCCGACCCACCCATTTAATTTTTTAATTTTAAAATTTGAAAAATAAAAATGAGATATATTGAGAAATAAATATACGCATATTTATATAAAAGATATGTATATTTATATAATTATAATATAATTACTATAAAACTAAATAATATTATTATATAATTTTAATAAATTAAAAAAATATTAAATATTTTGATCATTTATCATAATATTTTTACATAGAGTATAATATAAAATTTTCAAAAATAATTTTTTTGGATAATTATTTCCAATATACTTTGAATTTTGACGATTTAAATTTTTTTGTTGAATTTTATAGCATAAAAGTTATACAATAAATTAATTTTCCTTTTTTTAAATTTAGTATTTTATCATTTACCGGTCGGGTTGATCGCCGGATTCACAGTAAAATATCGGGTGGTACGAAGCAATAGTAAATCGCCACGTGTGTCGTCCATGTGGAGGAGGCAGAAGCTAGCCCTTCTCCGATGGAGTATATATTCCGGTGATTTCCACAAACCTCATTCAGAGTCGTATCGTACCATCCCTTTCCTTCTTCCTCCTCCTCCTTATCTTCAGCATTTAACTTTTTCTGCAAACGGCACTGGACGCGTGAGCTCCTGCCATGATTCCTTTCCTCGGTCTGTTCGTCGTAAGCTTCACTGTCTTGCCGCCGGGACCTAAGAGTGCCCGTTTGGTTCGTAACCATGAAGCGAAAGCGAATCTCCGGTCGTCCGTTTATGCTCAGACTGAAGATTCCATTTCTTCAGTGCTGCATGGATGCAGGAGGAAATCCGCCGAGGAATTTACCTCGAATCCTTCCGCGCTTGCTTTTTTACTCGCTTTCTCTTGCTTTGGATTTCTCTGATGATAGTAGATAAAACCTCTCTCCATCAGCGACGCTTGGTTTTCTCAAATTTGGGAGCCAGATCTTCTTTGACGGACGGTTTGCAATTCACAACTCATAAACATAACAGGAAATACTCCTCTTACTTGGATTCAGTATCCGCCTTGTGAGTGATGGAAGTCTTTTAGTTTTTAGATTGTTGAGACTCAAATGTGCCACAGACATTCTCTAATATATCAACCAAAAAGTGGTAGATTTTAGTAATCATGGCCGGTTCAACTGAATTATTCTTGTGATCCAAAGCGGGAGCGTGGTCAATAAGCTTAACATTCAGTCATTTTATGTGATTAATTGATTAGACTACATAAGCCAGGTTTTCTTGGTCCAGCCAGGCTGAATGATATGCTGATGCTATGCTTTTACGGGTGGTATAAATATACTAGAAATACAATCCCTTGTCTCGAATAAAGGAAAGCTGATCTTGAATCGCCTGGCTTTTCCTTCAGAGAGTGCTCCTGATTTTTTGTACTTCAGAGTGCTCCTTCAGAGAGTGCTCTATCTCCGTTGATGCTGCCATGACTCTCTCGGCCCATATCTCCAAACACAACTACGTGAACAAACAAAATTATATTTTTTTATAATTATTTAACTTTTTTTTACTAAATAAAATATTACTTTATTAATTTATCAAATTATATATAATATAGGATTAATAAGATAAAATTAAAATAATTTTCTAATTATTAATAATAAATCTAACATTATTGATATTATCCACTACTAAATCTACATATTAGTTATTTAATTATTGTTAATTTACACTCTAAAAATTTCACTTAACATAATTATTTAAATAAAGTTATAATTTTATAGGACTTGCTTGACAAAGGTATTAACTGAGTCCCCTCCATATTTTCCGTATCACCTGACGAATGCCTCGTGGGAGCGGCCTTGCTGGTCCAAGGTAATGACCAGGGTTGGCAAAAGTTCACATGGGTGGGATTTCATTGGCCCCAACCCCAACCTCGGGTTCATGTGCCCTTCTTTACTACTTTGTTTCAAAAGCAGGTACGAGGTCATTTTTACATAAAAATCTAAAAAAATACAATGGCCAAGACCAAGTTGAACTCCGGCTATACCCGAAGTCGAGTACCTCACAATAAAGATGAACCCGATTCTAAATAGGAACCGAATCAAAATAGCAAAAATGATCTAAATTAGAAAAAGACTACCATTAATTAGCCATACATTTTTTCACCATTAATTAGAAAAAGACTACCATTAATTACCATTAATGATCTAACTCGTACCATCCCATTTTTTCTTCAATTGGGTCTCCTTTTTCTGCATGGTGGAATTAATTAGCCATACATTTTTTCACGCGGAATAATGATATACCATCTTAGAGTGTGCCAAGTCGTGGCCACTTTGGCACACTTTATTTAGTTAAAATTAATTTCTAATTTATTTAATATATAATTTTAATTTCTAAGTTTAGTCAATAAAATATTAAATTTTTGGGCAAATGTTATTGCTAATACGTATAAAATATATATATATATATATTTAAGCAATTTATTTACTTATATACCTAATCATTTTGTGCATTTGTTTTCTATTTTTATGGAACCCCTAAATCTTTGGGTGGGAAACACAAGTGCCTTTCCATTCATTCTTCGTTAATATATTCAAGTATTTTTTGTGCAAAAATTTATTTTTGTCTAGAGATATTATATATAATATTTTGTTTTTCTATGAAAAAGATAAATTTTGTAACAAATATAATATAAAATTATAATTTTGGTATTATTACAAAACTTTAAAATAAATAAAAAAGAAAAAAATATGCATTTTGAGGTAATTTGGAGGGAAAATAAAAAATATATATCCCACAAAAAATTAAAAGTTAGCCTTTTTGTTGGGTTCAATTATTCACTTATTGGGAATGTATATATATATATATATATGTATGTATGTATGTATGGAGTCTATAACGCGGTGAGCCTCGTCCTCTGCCGTGGGTTTGGGAGAACCAGGTGACCGGCTCATTGGTTTGGGTTCAAATCCAGCTTCTACAGACTCCAGACACCCGAAACTACGTCGTTTTTCCTTCCTTAACACGAGGAAAACCAGGGGGAACAGCCAACATAGCTGACCGAAAAAGGTTCTCTCTCTGTCCTTCTTCATGGTTTAGAAGAACATTACCTCACCATCTCTATGACAATGGAGTGGATCCATTGATGTTCCTTAGTGAATGGATGTATGTATGTACGCACGCACCTAGTGCATCATGCTTCTTGTAAATATATACCAAAGTATATAAGACTTTCTCTATATTTATTGTTGGGAAAAACATAATATAAGACAGACATATGAATATGACATTTGGATGGAGATGGCATGTGGGTTGTGTGGGATATCCTTCTTCACAAAGATACTGTAGAATATTCTCACAAACCATTCTATGCCAAAAATAACCCATCTTAGTTAAATTGTAAATGGACACATCAAGTGTCACCCATTAACATTAGTGTGTAATTTTATATTAAAGTTAGTATAATTCTTTATTAATTATAATATTTTCTAATATATTCTAAAGTTGGAGCCTAATAGTGATTTAAAAAAAAACTAAAATTGTAGGTTATAACATTTATTAATTTGTAATATTTTTTAATATTAATATAATATATATATATTAAAGTAATTTGATATACATATATTATATTTATTTATGATACAAACTACATATATCACGTTTAATTATGAGAAATTATATTAGTTAAAATATGTGCTCAGGCGCATAAATGCTTCATTTTCCCATACTTTTAGCACTAAAATATTTATTTTATACCAATAGCAATTAAATATAATATCGGGCAAAAACTTTAACGCACGCGTCGTAATTCTCAAAAAATCAATAAATATTAAACCGGGGGAGATTGAGGGGTGGGGGAGCCGCCGCAGGATTATGAAACCGGCGGAAGATTTAGGCAATAACGAGGAAGGGGGCCGAGAATATTCCGCCGGAAAATCGTATCTCCCCTAACATCCCACAGACATTTCATTCTTTAGGGTGAATTTATGCTAAATAAATCCTGCACATTTATATGCCTTACCTAATTGCTTGGCCCCTGTATAAATTATGTCAAATTTGGAGTGACCAGATTGCCCTTCCAACGCAAGGGGAGGGGAGGAGGGTCCAGGGCGCCGCCGTGGCTGGCCCGTCGGTTTGAGGGAAACCGAAACCAGGGTAAGATGGCCGGTCTCAAGACAAAGTGGTCTGGCTGGATGGCAGGCTATAGAGGCTAGCTGGAGCAAACCAATTAGAAGGGAGCCGTACCAGATATTCCTGAGATTCTGTCTCCGTCTCTTTCTCTCTCTAGTTTAATCGTGCACTTACTTATATACAATTATATAAAAATATTATATATCATTTTAAAAATAATATTCCATTCCAGCCCCTATAGAATTACTTTTGTAGCATAATAACTAACACTATTTGATTACATTGTTGTAAATTTTAATGGACTTATATTAATATAATATAACTTATATGCTGACGTCATGTTTTCTTCCTCTTCCTCCTTCCATGGCGGCCCTGGGGCGCCCCCTGAATTCTCCTTCACTCCAACCCTCTTTAGTTTCCCTGGGAGGGATTTCTCTCACTATAAAAGGTGACTGATTCCATTAACACCCCTCACAGTCAGCACTCCCACTGCAGGATCCCAAAGCTCATCAATTCTCTCACCACTCACCTTCCTCTCTTGATTAAATGGACACGAAGATCAGCCCCGTCGATGTCTGCAAGCCAGCCTCCAACGACGTCGGCTGCCCGCCCTCCAACGGCATCGTCTCCACCATCTCCGCCCCGGCCCCGATTGGCCAGTCCAGCCTCGGCCGACACCTGGCCCGCCGTCTCGTCCAGATCGGGGTGAACGACGTCTTCGCCGTCCCCGGCGACTTCAACCTCACACTCCTCGACCACCTGATCGCCGAGCCCGGGCTGACTCTGGTAGGCTGCTGCAACGAGCTGAACGCAGGGTACGCTGCCGATGGCTACGCCAGGGCCCGCGGGGTCGGGGCCTGCGCGGTGACGTTCACCGTTGGTGGCCTGAGCATCATCAACGCCATCGCCGGAGCGTACAGCGAGAACCTCCCGATCATCTGCATTGTCGGCGGCCCGAACTCCAACGACTTCGGGACCAACCGCATCCTCCACCACACCATCGGCCTCCCCGACTTCAGCCAGGAGCTCCGCTGCTTCCAGACCGTCACTTGCCATCAGGCTGTGGTGAATAACTTGGAGGATGCACACGAGCAGATCGACACGGCCATCTCGACGGCCCTGAAAGAGAGCAAGCCGGTCTATATCAGCATCAGCTGCAACTTGGCCGCCATCCCTCACCCCACCTTCAGCCACGAGCCCGTCCCCTTCTCCCTGTCTCCCAAGTGAGCCAGGCCCCCCTTTTCCACCATCAATCAATCATCTCTCGTCTGTATGATTCACGAGTCACGACTTATCTGTGTGTTTCCTTTGGGTGTGCAGATTGAGCAATGAGATGGGTCTGAAAGCGGCGGTGGAGGCCGCCGCCGAGTTCCTCAATAAGTCCGTGAAGCCGGTCATGGTGGGCGGCCCCAAGCTCCGGGTCTCCAACGCTTGCGATGCTTTTGTCGACCTAGCGGACGCCAGCTGCTATGCACTTGCAGTGATGCCTTCGGCAAAAGGTACGCTTTGTAGAAGATGAGTAGAATAGTAGCCCTGCCGTTTGCCTTCTGGTTCTGGATCACTGACCACAGGTTATGAACCACAGGGCTCGTGCCAGAGCACCACCCGCACTTTATCGGCACCTACTGGGGGGCGGTGAGCACGAGCTTCTGCGCGGAGATCGTGGAGTCGGCCGACGCCTACATCTTCGCCGGCCCTATCTTCAACGACTACAGCTCGGTCGGATACTCCCTCCTCCTCAAGAAGGAGAAGGCCATCATCGTCCACCCCGACCGCGTCGTGATCGCCAATGGCCCGACCTTCGGGTGCATCCTCATGAAGGACTTCCTCAGGTCCCTCGCCAAGCGGCTCAACCCCAACATGACCGCCTATGAGAACTACCACCGGATCTTCGTCCCTGACGGCCTCCCCCTCAAGTGCGCCCCCAGGGAGCCGTTGAGGGTCAACATCCTCTTCACCCACGTTCAAAAAATGCTCTCTAAAGACACCGCCGTGATAGCCGAGACCGGCGATTCATGGTTCAACTGCCAGAAGCTGAAACTTCCAAGAGGATGCGGGTAAGTCGGATTGAACTAATAATAATATGTCGAATGAGCTCAGTAGTCTTTGGGTACATTATGATATTGCTATTGCAGATACGAGTTTCAAATGCAATATGGATCGATCGGATGGTCGGTGGGAGCAACACTGGGGTATGCTCAGGCCGTGCAGGAGAAAAGGGTGATCGCCTGCATCGGAGATGGCAGCTTTCAGGTGACCTGAATTCTTTCTTTCTCTTGCAATAGGGTTCTCGTAAATATCTGGTGTTGCTGATGATGATTCCATTTTACTTTTGACAGATGACGGCCCAGGACGTGTCCACCATGCTCCGATGCGGGCAGAAGAGCATCATATTTCTGATAAACAACGGAGGGTACACGATAGAGGTGGAGATCCACGACGGGCCGTACAATGTGATCAAGAACTGGAACTACACCGGGCTGGTGGATGCGATAAGCAACGGCTCGAGCAAGTGCTGGACGATGAAGGTGAGTCTTCCATGATGAAGCTGAGATTGAGAATGAATCAATGTACAGTAGGGTTAACTGAATATCTGGGTTGGTTTCTTAATATGGAAGGTGACATGTGAGGAGGAGCTGATAGAGGCGATCCAGAACGCCACCGGCCCTAAGAAGGACTGCTTCTGCTTCATAGAGGTGATGGTCCACAAGGATGACACCAGCAAAGAGCTGCTCGAGTGGGGCTCCAGGGTGTGCTCTGCCAACAGCCGCCCTCCCAATCCTCAGTGATCTGATCTGATGTTTCATCTCATCTCCATCAATATTATTATTCTTAAGCTGAATTAGGAAAATTATGCATTTACCTGTAACCCCCAACAATTGGGCTGGGCTTCAGGGTTCGTTCATGTAATCTCTCTGCTTCTTCAAGTTTGATTTACCTTCCGACACAAAGTCAATATAATTTTAACGTATAATTCTATTCTATATTTTGGGAATAAATGTTCAAGTTGACCAGCCCTAGTTAATTAGACAGTTTTGACTCCGCCACCATCTTCACTTTGGAGTCCTCGAGGATTGTTGGGTATTCAATATAAATTATATTATTTGTTTGGAAAATTAATGATTTGAAATGATAGATCTCCAAAATTTTGGATATTACCTCTAAATTTATTAATTTTGTTTGGAGTTGTGATAGATTTTATTTTGCTTAAATTATTTTAATATATTAATAATATTTTATATAAAATTATATAATAAAATATTATATACATAAAAATAAATCTTACAAAATGTATAATATAATTTATTATATATATTTATATTATAATTATAAAACATTTAACTATTTTATATAATATAATTTAATTATACATATTATTTAATAAATTATTTTAAAAAGTAAATTTATTTTCACGTTCACGTACACCCAAATGATAAATTATTAAAAAAATTAAATTTTATATATGAATCTATTCAATTTCCATCCAAATATCTACTGCTCGGGTGCGGGTCCATTAGACCCGTATTCGGGTCAGGATGATTTTCAGGTCGTTGATTGTTAACATATTGATAAAGCAGGGGAAGGTTGAGACAGACAGTTAACACTGCATGTTCACAAGGTGCCCCCAAAGAGCATCAAAATATTGATTCATCACTGACTAATGTTACTCAAATTGAATCTGGCTGTAGTACAAGATCTTGTGTTTTTTGATCAATAGACTCGTCATTTTGATGAGTACTTTTCTAGACATGTTCATTATGTGTGCTCCATCAATGCATCAGCCCTTACAGTCACCAACAATAAATAGTACCCTCTCCCTCAGTTTGTTGATTGTCTGAAAAGGAGCAACAAGGAGAAAGAGCATTAGCAAAAGAATCTGAACAAAGCAAAAGCCCCGACAAACTGCGGTGGCATGAAAGCAGGATTGTGTCATTACCAAGTCAGACATCTTTGCCCAGGCTTGAATTGAGACGGAAGCATCTTTGAGATGGGAACATAATGGTGAATCAAAAGCCAGAGAATATGTAGAGTTTTCCATAGCATCTGCCACCCATAGTTGGTTCATCTGGTCTTTGGCTTTCTTAATCAAATTGCAGAACCCAACCTGCAACACAGAGATAGTGCACCAAAATGCAGTTGTGCTGAAAATGAGAGTATAAGCATTCCTTGGGAACCTAAGGGCATGTATATGACTAGTCAAGTTTTTATTCTTTAAGAAGAGTGAGTCAAACTAAATAGAAATATTCAAATAAATTGACTATAACTCCCAAGGATATGCAAGGAAAAGAGAAATACATCACTGACCAAATAACAGCCACTCAATGCTAATCTACAGGTACATATTCCTTGCTAAAATAACTATTCCATCGAATCAGGTCATGCTGAAAGTGAAATCAAAGGTCATTCTCAAGTATAGTATACTAAAGGATGATACTTACAGTAGATCCAACAAGGTTGGGATTGAAAGGGACGTAGGAGATCTCATTGGTGTAGGGCCAGCAGAAGTTGATGGCGAGTAAAGAATGTGATAGCCCTCCTACATGCAAGTCATCTGTAGAGCCATCTGTAACAAATACCCACTGCTTCCTTTGATGATCAGTGATGAAGACTTCCCCAACATAAAGAACCAATGCAGCAGTATCAAATTCACTGAAACATTAGATGTAGCTGAGTTAAAAAAAGGAGACCTCAATTACAACCAAATAAGTCAGTTGTAAAGAATTTTTGGAAGAAAGCCAAGCACAACCTTGACAGAGAAACTTCACCCAATCTGGAAAGCAAGATAGCATCACGAGGACTGAAGAATGGCCTACATTTATATTGGAAGTCAAGAAGATGATGGCAAGTTAGGATTAGAGAAATGAATGAAATTGTAAGTATCAAAAAGCTAAGAAGTTTACCTAAAATGTTTGCTCTCTACTGAAGTCAGAGACCTCCATTTTACCGTAGATCCTCTACCTTGCAAATAAATATGATCTGAAGCAGAGTTTATCGGAAGGAGCCCCGAAAAAACATAAGCTTGTCCCTCAACAAGTTCATGTTGCTGCAAAAGTAGTTCAAGATCAGCTAACCGATAGGCTGAAAATCAATATCATTCTAAGTTTGAAGACAACATGATCAAGTTACAAACGTAATATCAAAAGAAAAGGAATATTACAACTGCAAAACTGAATTCATAAAGGGTCTCATGTGCAGAATCAAATCTCATTTACCATCCTTTCACTTGGGTTCCAGATTGTTATCAGACCCTTTCCAGGACCACAATGTCTTCTACATCCTTTACTTCTTAAACCGACCACCCTAACCCTCATAAATGGAGTAACTTCTCTCTTTCTCAATCCAGCATCCTGCAGAGCTTTCTCAATAGATTTTTCGATGTTGGATTGCCTGGTCCCCTAATTTCAAACATGCCATGGTTAGTTTTCTTCTTAATTTCTATTAGGTTCAAATAGCATCAGAAGCTGACCTCCATCTTTGATCGATAAGCAGCAAAAGCATTTAATTGTTCGGGGCTCATATCTGCCATTAGAAGCTCAGGCTCTTCAGCTGTTTCAAGCAGTTTTGATACTTTCGCTCCTTCCTCGCTATCATCCTCATTATAAATATGGAAGTCCTCGTCTCTTTGGAACTCGGAGATAACACCATCTATAATAGCAGTACGCCTGCAGAAAATAAACAAATGTTGTAAGTGAAGAATAGTGGGTTTTATACATTTGATGAGTACATATTTAGATTGGCAGTACCCTACTCTACATATTTCATTTCTGGAACTAGTTCTCACCTCTGATTATGCATCTGACAAACTTCCAGCTCCATCCTTTCTGATCTAACAATAGAACCTCCACCAGATACACTAAAAAATAAATAAATACGTAAATTCATGATAGCAATCTTTTTATGCATCTGCAGTATGGGAGAAAATTTCTCGTAGAACAAATAAATCTACCTCTCCTTGAAAAGAATTGGGTAGATACGTGTTACTCCAACTAATGTCTGGGGCACTGGACCACCATTACTTTTGATGCATCTAAATGCCAAAGGGCCATAATGACCCTTACCTGTAGTATTTTATTTCAATACCATTATAATATTCCAACTGTAAGTGTAACACATATCGACCTCAAATTATGCTTACAAAATCCCAGTTGATCATCCCAATGTGCTCTGTGGGTACCATTTGCGTGTAATAATAACTTAACACTCTTTGTTGCCTGGGAGAAGTAAGAAAAAGAGTGTAACTTCCAGAGTACCAGGAAACAAAGCTAATACGACAAATGAAGCAAAGGAAAAAAATTAGCATGACCAGAACCTCTAGAGGAGAAACAGGAGCATCCCATCCACACAGCCTTGCTCCACAGATCTTCATAAAAAGTAAAGTTATGATTATGCAGGTTTTTCCTTATAATAAAGATTGAAAATGAGGCACATTTGCATTACCCGAAGTTTCTGGCCAATGAATATTTTCCCTGAACGACAAAGGTTTGACAAAAAAGCATCCAAAAGTGCATCCATAGAGTACCTGGAATTTGTATCCTCAAATCTTGAACAGTTTCACAGCTAACAAATTCATTGAAACTACTTACCAACCGTCAGTTAGTTCAAGTTTCATTTGACTGTTGTTCCTTTCAGATGCCACATCAGAACCATCATTGCTCAGGTCACAGTTCAAGCATATAGCAGAAACACATACAATAAGCATTGAAGAAGGCGATGCATCTCCTTCAAGAATCCTCTTTATTGCAGATCGGTGACCATGGTTTACCTCTCTTTCATATCTAAACAAAATAATCATAAAATAGTCTCAAGTGGGCCACTGAAGATTTCATAGAGATGTAAGACCTCGAATAATTGAAGTACCTATACTTCAATTCCTCAAGCACATTCGAAACAGTAAAAAATTTCCCAAGAGTTTTTGCTGGATAGCATCTCTCATAGCAGGCAAGCTTCCAAACTATCCACCTATAGTGGTTGGCAACCCATCTGGTAATATCCAAAATAAAAAGAGCATTGGAAATCAATTAGAAAGAGATAAGCCCACCAAACTGAAATAACAGAATTCTTAAGAGAGATGACCACTGTAAGATTAAATCCAAATATCAACATATTAAAATATAGCTTCCACATAACCATTTAAGATGGGTGAATATGAACAGAATATTATGAATTGCCAGTCTTTCAAACTCCAGATATCAATAGACTTAATAAAATTGAGCCAAAGGGACATCAAAGTAAGAAAATATTGTAGATACTGCATTTTTGTTTTTCACAAATCAAACTTAAACATATTTTCATAAAAACGAACAGAGCATGGATAGGGATCAAAATCACTGACATAGAAATTTACGTTTTGGGAACACGCTGCCCAGATGCTCCAGACTGGATCAACATATGAAAGAAAGCTTCTATGCCAATACAATTCAAACCAGAGTCATCAGGAAACATGAAATTTACAGCCTCATCTGAACTGATACCACCTATGTTGTATGATGTACCCTGCAATTTATATTAAAGAAAAATGCAAAATAAATCAACAAATCGGTGAACACCAAACCTAACTTACCAAAAGCATTGAGAATCAAAATTTAATACTGAAAAGAAAACATCACTACCCATGTACCATGTGCAATGGAGGCCCCCCAAAATATTCCTTCATAGATTGTCTTGGAAGCACAAATGGGTATCTAGTTGAGACCTTCATTGTGGGGGGAGGCTGAACAGAAGACTTTGATAAGCCTGTACTAGAATATATATATATATATATATGAGACCATTTACAGTATTTAACGAAAAACAAGAGGGATGATGGAGATATGGGAGAAGAAAAGGACAACAAGAACAGTTCAGGGAGTCACCGCTAGGAACAAGTGTGCTATTACTCTTCAGAGGGGTGGAAAACTTGGAAGTGCGGGGCCTCTTGAAAGGAGAAGCAGAGATTTTGCTGCCAAACCTTGCCTCGAGTGTATTGGATTCATTGTTGGAATATACTTTTCCATTTCTGTTTGAGATATCCGCAAGCACCTGGCCTGGTGGGTTGATATCACAATTTTTTTGTGACTCACGAACCTTTGTTACAGTAGGATAACTGAGAGTCGGAGATCCATTCACCCAAGGCGTCCTAAGAGCATCTAAATCAGACCCAGATCCATCAGGTCTGTCACTAGCAGCTGCATTGAATTGAGCTATCAAGTTACTCCCCCCTTTAATTTTCTTTGAGGGGTTCAATGAACATCCTACATTTGTAGAGTGCCGGACGGAAGACGCAAAACTCGCAGCATCTGCATGTTTAAGAGTTACTTGATGATGAAGAGAGGGGGGAGTTTCATTTTCCTTGTTTGATGGATAGTCATTTAAGCTCCCATCATCCAGAAAATTCCCCAATTCAGGATCACCAAGAAGACTCCTAGCACGTTTCAGGGCATCACTTGAAATGGAAATGGATCTCCCACCAGCTGTCTGGAACTTAATTGATGCTGGTTTGGTAGAAGATCCATGCATCTTCGGCTGCAAACTATTAGAAGCGAGGTGCTTCGGCCTTCTTTCATCTGAATCATTTATGTAAGCCAATCTAGAACCAGAAACAGATCCCTCTATGACACCAGCAACCTTCATATCAACCTTCTCCCATGATGACGAATTCATCCCTCCATACCCATTGTAATTAGATAATGACTTCCTTGGAAGTCCAAAAACTTCAGAAGGATAACCCTCATCATCTTCTTCCAGACCCAGCAATCTCTTGGCCCTTACTAGACCAGCTGAAGAAACACTGACCATTTTCCCTGATCCAGTCTGGAAAAGGGAAGTGTTTCCAGGTCCACAACCTTCCTTATTTACTGAACCTGCAAGTAATTTTGTCATCTTTGAATAAACTGTATAAAATATTACAAGCCAGACTAAAACCATGACCCTCTAATACAACATTAGTCCAAATTCACCCATTCCTTCTTCAGATAAAGAATATCAAGATTGGGAATTTTTTTAATGAAAAACAACAAAAAATAGAAGCTTCCCAGTCAACAATACACAAAAGGTGAGCAATTATTACCCTTATGAGATAAATCATCATCTCGCATAATACTCAGTGCTTTTGCCATGGAAGACTGCTTCACTGCCACCGGTTTCCCCAGTCCAGTACGGAACATCGCCGAGCTCCCAGTGGCGGAGAAACCATCATTTTCTACAAGCCTCGAACGCCCTAACACGTCGAAGCCAGACCATACTTAGATCGAAAGTGAACTCAAGATCAAACATTATTAGGAAAACAATAAATAAATCCATTCACGAATGGATTGGAAACCTATCAGCACCTTGAAGCAAAAGATCGGTCATTGAAGGGAAACGAGCACGATCGCCGTTAGCTTCACTGCAGCCAAGATGGGCCAGTGGAGCCCTTCCGGAGGGCTCCCAACGGTATTCTCCCCCGTCGGTAGAGATCAGCCGCCACGTCGACATATTCCGGCGAGAGGTGTTGGATCTCCTGGCCAATCCAAAGCCTGGCCACTCAGAGAGCTTCGTGGAGGCAAAAGGAAAAGTCCCTCTTCTGCATTTAATTAGACGCGGGAAAGGCGAAAATTTTGGTAGCTGTTATGGGCTTGTACTTCATTCGGTATGGGCCCAAATATCTGCTCGGGTCGGATATAGACCCGAGGCTCGGATATCGGGTCCCATTGACATGCCTAGTGTCATCCCCTTCATTGCTCCCACTTTGCTGTATTTTTTTTGACCCACTTATTGCTCCGTCCTTTAGCGTGAAACATTAATCCTCCCTCTGTATAGTTTTACGCGTCCAGATCACCCAAAGATCAGACCTTTATCGGTTTCTCTGCGGAGGATCTTGCGGCTTTCCGGAATTCCGCGATGCTTCGGGTTGTTTTGGCTCGGTGATCTGTGGAGGGTTGATTCGGTTTTTTGATCGGGAGAGAGTGTTGGGGATCTTATGCGCAGGATTGGGATGAATTTGGAAGTTTAGCGGTGTTTGAGTCAATGCATATGGAGGAGACTCTGGGTTCAGGGGATGGGGCGGGGATCGTGGTGAAGAAGAGCGGTGCTGGTGTTTATAGGTGTAGGAGGGGTTTTGCTGTTAAGAATGAGAGAACGAGCTCAAGATTGACCATGAGCGATTCGGAGTCTAGCGAGCAGGATCTCACTTCCTTTCCCCTCCGTCCGGCGGGGGAGTTTCTGCGGGGACTATTCGTGCCGGTAATGGGTTGAGTGCTCCGGTCAACCATGTTTCTGAGGAAGATGAGAGGATGCGGGATGTTGAAAGAATGCCCCACTCTGCGGGTAGGTAGAGGGGAACACTTCAATCCAGGTAAGCCTATTCGAATCCAGGGGAAGAATGGTGTTCTGAAGGTGTACCTGAACAATAAGAGATTGCCTGGGTCTTCTGGTATATGTGAACGGTGGAAGAATGATAATAATATGAAATCACAAATTCTCTTTATAGAATGGAGAAGAAGAGGCTGAATGGGAAAATGATTCTTCTGAAGGAAATTTGGGAGATGCTACTGTCTGCAGGTTGGAAGATAGATTATAGACCTAGAAGGAACAGAGATTATCTTGATGCAGTTTATATTAGCCCAGCCCTTCAGGGATCTCTTACTGGTCCATGATTAAGGCTTAAGAGGCTCTTCAAAAGCAACTTGACAGATGAGATACTCAAACAGTTGACCAGGAAAACCCAAAAGAAGATGGAGAAAGAAGTGAAGAAGCAAGGCAAGGACAACTTTGATCAAGAATATGAAGGAAGCATCTATGTATAAAACTCCTAATATAAAGGAGGGAACAGAAAGCACTGAAAGTTATAGTTCTTGAGAAAAACACTGATTCTGGTTTTATGGATCCACAGAAGAAAATTTCTGAAGTTTTATCTTCCAATCTGCAGGCAAGGAAAAGTCAGAAACTGGGTAGTATAATCAGATCCACAGGGTAGATGCTAGCTAGCTAATACTGATTGATCATATCCATGAGCTGAGCTGCTGGTATATTTTTCTCTTGTAGATCATTCATGTGATTTCAGTTGCTTCTTAGCTGCAAATCTTATTTGATTGGCTAAAATTTGGACTTAATTAAATAAGATAGGTAGGTGGGCAATATAGAATTATGTCTGGCAACATAATATAAGTTTTTTTATTTATATTTTTTGATCTAATATGTGATGATATTAAATATTATTATAATTTCACATAATTTCTTATTTTAGTCATTGTGGGATTATTATTTCAACTATAATCTATTTTTAATTAATATATGTACTATTAAATTCAATGTGGGATTATTTTATTATACTTCAACACGATTGAGACTCCATTATAATCAATGTTTCATCATTATAATGTTATACAATTTTTCAACTTTAGTCAATTGCAAGGATGATGCTCTAATCAATCCATAGGTTTACAAATATATCTATGAAAAATATGGTGAAAATTGTAAAACTATTATATTTTAGGACTTTAAATTATTAAATTAATTTTATATAGATTAACAAAATTATTTTTAAATATATCAAAGTCAAATTTTCAGTTTTTAAAAATCAATTAAAAATATATAATTTAATTTATACAATAAGTAAAAATATATTATGAATTATGTGCTAATCCATCTATGTAATATATATGCAACAAAACACATTATTTTCCTTAATTTGTTCCATAATAAATTATTATATAAAGAGATTATGACGCAATTATATATATATATTTCATATGTATTATAGTTAATTGCCCTAATTTTATAATATTCAACCAACAACAAAATATCAATCAATTCTATAATTTATAATTAGCTTAAATACATTTTTAACACATAAAAAGGTTATATTTGGCATCTTACTGTATGACTTATAATTAATTAAATTTAATGTAAATAATATTCAATCAATTTAGAATAATTTAAATAATTATTTGTTTGAAATGAGTGGTTTATAAAGATTTGTAAAGAATGGATTTGTGGGTGTTGGAAGTGTTGGGTAGTGAACCATTATAAAAATAAATTTATTATTTTTTAAATAAATTTAATAATTTATTTAGTAATATATACAATTAAATTATATTAGATGTGTTATATAATAAACATAACATATTAATATAAAAATAAATATATATATTTAATTATACACATAAAATTTTAATATTAATTATATTATATAAAATAATATTAATTATATTAGAGAAGCTATATAATACATTTTAGAAGCGTTGAAATAATGCTTCTAAAATGACTAAAATTAGGAAATTTGTTGAAATTATAATAATATATAATATTAGTTTAAATGCATATCACTTTTAATAATCCATCACAAATGAAATTATTTTTCACAATTAAAGTCAATTATAACATAATAATTAATTGTAATATAAACAAATCCAAATTTAATAGCCTACTTGGTCATATTATATATAAAATTACAAATATTATTTTATTAAATGTGATGTACATTTGATCCTATTATATATTATTATAAGTTCACACAAATTTCTTACTTTTAGTAATTATGGGATTATTATTTCAATTTATATTTTTTTATTAATATCAATGTGATATTACTATAATATTATGCACTTAAACTCAATTATAATCAATGTGCCATCATTATAATAATTATTTAATCAGTTTTGAAAATTGTCACAAATATGTGACACAAGTAGCAAAAAATATTACAATTGAAAATATATTAATGTGTATTTATATTTACTTTCTTCATTTGTTACATATTATTAATTACATGTCAATGTAACATACTATATAATTATATATTATTTATTATCTAAATATCATGTCATCATTATACAAATTAAAAGGTTACATGCATTGATTTGGAGGGTAAATGTAAGTGCTTGTATATTACAAATTAATTTAAATATATATTTATATTGAGGTGTAAATTTGTTAATAAAATTTTTTTAAAAAATATATATTATTTTTAATTAAATTGAATAATTTATTAAATATTATATATAAATAAATTATATTAAATACACGATAAAATAATATATATAATAAATTATACATATAAAATTTATTATATATTTAAATTATGTAAAATAATTGAATAATATATATATACACACACAATAAATTATATTATATATATAACATATTATTTATTATGTACCCCATTTCAATAAACAAACCATAGAGTTTTTATGGTTTGGATCAACTTATACAATTATCTAATATTATAATAATTATTGACTTTAATAGTATATATATTAATTAAAAGTAGGGGGATACTTGAAATTATAATCACCCAATAACTAAATTTAACAATTTCTGTGAAATAATAATATATAATAAGATAAAAAATGCAGATTACTTTTTAAAAAATTATAATATTATTTATAATATGCCCATAAGACGATTAAATTAAAATGGGTATTATCCATAAAAAACAAAACAAGACAGATGGTCAAACGTGCAATTTTCAATCTCCTTCCTTCCTTTCATAATTTAAATATGCCTTTTCCCTTGCCTTTACTTAAAAAGAGCAAAAAAATTTCTTAATTCTCTAATATTTTTGTAATATATAAAGACAAAAATTATATTTTATATTTTAAATTAATTCCAAATAATTTTATTCAAAATTTGACCTAATTGGATACGGTACAGTTAGTTTAATAATCGAAACTAAAATTTATATTTTAAATTATTTTTTATCTAAAATAAAAATATAATATTAAATTTAAACTTTATTAATACCAAAATTAATCAAATATGATTTTATTGGGTACACTTTTTCGATTCTATTTGAAGTTAAATTTTTTAAAATGTGTTGTAAAATAGAATAATATATATATATATATATATATTCTCTAAATATTTTAATAAACTATTTTAGTGTGCTCAAATATTATACGATAATATAAAAGAAAATTTATATTGCAGCGAATAGAACTTGGGGCTGGAGAAGTATGATTAAGGTATTATTAGAGATTATTATCAAGTTTAATAATATTTATCTTACTTGATGAAATAATTATAATTATATATTTTTAACTCAAGTAGTAAATTATAAAAAATTATTGTTAAACCATAAAAGATAAAATAAATATATAATTATAATTTATAATTTGTAAATAATAAAACAATTACAAACTTATTAATTATAAAATAATTTTCTATTTTTATCAATTTTATATTAATATTTTAACACTATCTAACTAGTTAGTTAGCCTTAACCCAATCTTGGAATTCTTAATTTCACTGCACTTTCACTATTAAAAATAGGCTCGAATAACTTTATTATTAAAATTTATACATATTTATTTGTTGTATATATCACATTTTCAATTAAAATATTTGCGAGTTTATAATAGTGTGATAACAAATGATTTTTTTTCCATAAAAAGCTAATTTTAAATAAAATAAAAATATATTATTAATGCATAATAATATAGTATAAAACTATTTTATCAACTTAGTATGTATTTGATGATGAATAAATACCTTAAATGTTCGTATAATAAGAATAATAATATCACGTGGCTAGTTAGCTGGTTAGCTGGTTATTTTTTATGGTGGCTACTTCTGCCACCAGCCGCTCAGTCGTTGGTCTGCACTGCAGGTGCCTGCTATTGGAGTAAGTGCATGCAGCTAATTTAAGCCAGCTACATTATAGCTGTTTTACATTATAATTTGAATTTTCATCACTTTCAATTCATTTTATATTTAATTTCATTTATATAGAAAAAATGGTCATGTTGTTGCCATGGCACGGCACCATCCACAAACAAACTTCCATATATCACTTGGATTTGACACCACTTCCAATTTGATTTGAAGTGCTTCATCAAACCAACATACATACCTAAAATTCGTTGGATTTACAACAAGACAAGGAGTGGGCCAACCACATCGCATCAGCAATGGCATGGCATCCTGCACTGATTATTTTACTGGGTTGCATGTGTTTTCCAAAGTCATGTCACACGTTTCATTTTAATGTAATAAATGTGGAATGCCATACCTTATATCAAAATAGGTAATTTTACTATTTAATTGAATTAGCTATGGTCAGTCACTTCATAGCGCGTAGCTGGGAAAGAATGCATGTGCAATAAATTGAGATTGAGAAGGTGGGTGTACTATTTTTTTTATTATTCAGTCTCCCTAATTTAGTGTATTCCAGGAATATTATAGTTTATTATATTCAATTTCCGTACATAATTCCCTTTTCTTTTAATAATAATATTATATATATATATAAATATGTAGAATTAGGTATAAGCTCTTTTGCCCAATAAAAATTGAGTAGATTGACCCGCACGTCCGGAACTAAAATTTGGGAAGGGGTAGTATGGGGAACTAAAATTGACGCACATCGGAGTCCAACAAAAAATGTTGAGGTGGGCAGGGGCAGTATGGGGAAAACACATATATTTGCATTAATTTGATATATAAATATTATTTTCCGGATGAATTTGATGAGGGGAAGGTGAAGTGACTGCCCCCTCCTACCCACAGTGTTTCTGGGTCACTTGCAGTAACTCCATGTAATTAGTCCGAGGGCCTCCCTGCTTCTTCAACCTCGATGCGCCTATAAATACACGGCTCTTCTCACCCAGCTACCATCACCCAGATTCATACAAGCTCATGCAGCAGGCTAGCTAGCTACCAAGTACTGAAGGATCTCTGAAGCTCAGGAGGGATAGCGCCCCTACGGTGGAGGTGCTTCATCGCAACCTAGCCAGCGCTATCCATCCTGAGTTTTAGAGCTTCTTCGTGCTCTCTCTCCAATATGTCGATCACTCGTTAGCGCATTGGTGCAGGTCTTTGAAAGGTAAGACGACGTCTCTGTCAGTACCATCATGCTATATCTCGTCTGAATCAATAAACTCACCTCATATAGTGGCCTTAGCACCATATTTTAGGTGCTTGTATCATTCCCTCTGTTTCGTCTCGACTTCACCCGCGACGATAAACCCGAGCTCCCGGATCTGGCTTTTGGTCCTTTTTTTTATCATCCATGTCTCTCTCTCCCCCTCCATCTTCATCGGCCATTGTCAAATGTCTCCCTCAGTACTCCTCCAGATTTATTTATTATTTTCAATATCTTCAATGAATATTACTTGCTTCTTTTTTCAATTTCTCCATCCTCTGCTCATGGGGAGGAACTCGAAATGGGACGCCAAACTAGGCATTCAGAAAATCATAGTACAGGAAAGTACTTGAAAATTGTAAGAAAGCCAAGTTTCTTGGGTGGAATGGAAAGAGAAGAGGATGCATTAAACACGGCAGCTTTTACAATAACAATGAGGTCAAGATTGAATCATGTATATCATTCAAATGGAACGTGGAAGTACAATTTGTATTGAGTAATCCTATTCCTATCACATGTAAAAGGATGATTAGCAAATCTTTGGGAATCCGCGATTATTGATCTTGCTAGGGTAATTTTAGAGCTTGAAGAGATTCAATTCCATTAGTAGAGATGAGAGATCATGTGAGACTGTAACCTCAGATGCGAGCAGCCATGGCGGGACCGGCGGCAGCAGCAGCAGCGTTGGAGGCGGCATTGCCAAGGAAGGATAAGAATCCGGTGGCTGCGGGCTCTGGATCGTCGAGGAAGAGATCCTCAGGAGTCCTGAATGATCCGTGGATGCAGACGACGGCTACGCCAGCCAAGAGTGCGGAGATTAGCACGGATCCGACGCTGGTGAGGAAGACGACGATGATGCTGACGACGATCAGGATGCCTAGGGTCTCTCGGCCGGAGTACGTGCGGCCGAAGAGGACGAGAGGAGAGTCCGGCGGGCGGAAGAGGTAGAGGAAGAGCCACGAGGCGAGGAGGCCGGCGAGGAGGATGAGGGAGAAGGGGTGCGTGATGAGGGAGACGGCGAGTACGGCGGCGATGAAGGAGAGGTAGTTGACGCGGAAGTAGGAGTAGTTCTTGCGGACGCGGAGGGAGGCGTCGGAGAGCGACTCCGGCTTAGAGAAGGTGGAGCGGTCGACGAGCTCGGGCCAGGGGCGGCGCTGGACGAAGCCTTGGCTGAGAGAGTTGGAGATGTTGTTGATGAATGACCGGAGGGCCGAGGTGGCCGCTGAGGGTTGGGACTGGCCCGATCCGGCTGTAGAAGCCACCGGGGGGCTGGAGATAGGATGAATCGGAGGCGAAGGAGACGCCATCTTCGTATGGATAGAAAGAGAAGGGGAGAGAGAGGGAGGAAAAGAGAAATTATATATGGAGATAGAAATAGGAGTTTGCTAATTGAATCCAACGGTGTGAATTTCAGGCTAAAATAAGAAGAGAATTTCCTAAACTTCCTCGATCATGAACATCCTCTTCTTCTTCTTCAAGGGCTAGGCAAGTCGAGGGGCTAAATTGATTGGAATGTTCTTTTTGAGTGGCCTGTTTGACTAAGAAGTAAAGTTATACGCCTAAAATAAATATAAATTAAAATTCCGAGGTCAAATGACCAAAAGTATTACAAGATTCCGTTTTCCCGCCGTCTTCCTCTTCTTCTTCTTCCTTCCTCCTCTCCTTCCTAAGGCGACACTACATTGCAAGCCTTTCTTTGATATCTTCCATGGAGCAACCGGCGACTAGTTCAGGAGAACCCTCCCAGGCTTCTTCAACAGACGCTTCCGATGAGACTCTGACGCGTCATACGCTCACTTCTCTTCGATCTCTCATCATAAACCCCTCCTCTCCTGTTTCCTTGATTAACTCGATCCTCGAAACCCTAACAAGGCATCTCCGACTCAGCCGTGACTCTCTGATCCTACATCACATTCTAAGTCTCCTAGCCGAGCTTGCTCATCGAAGTCCTGACCGCTCCGCTGTCATATTCCAGGCAGTTCGCAGCTTCTCGCTCAGTACTGAATCGCCTCCGCTCGCCGCCGAGTCATTGGATACACTCGCCTCCATCTCGGAAAATGAAGAGATTTGCGATGGTAGCTTCTTTGTTTCTCTCTGCTTCGATTCACTGCCCCCGTCACGGCTGTGGCTTCTTAAAAATGCTGGAAGGTTTCGTGTCAGGCCCTATCTGCTCTTTACTGTTTTCTTGGGGTTCACGAAGGATCCGTATCCTTACGTGAGGAAAGCTGCTTTGGATGGATTAATTAGCTTGAGCAGGTCTGGCGCTATTGAGGATCATAGCCTCATCAAGGGATGCTATCATCGTGCTGTTGAGCTGTCGGGGGATTCAGAAGCTTGTGTTAGAGTTGCTGCAGTTCAAACAGTAAGATAACATTTAAGCTTCATTAAACTGGTTGATGAGGCGTGTTTGTTCGAGAAATTGACGCATTGAAGAACATCAAAAGATGGGCATTTTTTAGTCTAAAGAAGTTTTGATGTAAGAAATTATATTCAATACGGACCCCCTTGTTTTGGTAGAAACATGCTTGAGGAGGGAGCTGAACATTTTTAAAGATTTTGACCTTTTCCCATTCTGATTATTAGTAAAAGAAGTAGGTATGTGGATGATTTTTGAAAGATGGGGGAATGGGTTAGCAATATGGAAGATAATTCTTTCCGGAGACAAATTTATACGGTTGTTTTGCAGTCATCCTCGTAGAATCTTCCTGCAAATTCTTTTTTCTTCCTCTTCTGGATATATTTGCACTATTGTTAATGAATATTCAGAAGACATAGCACCTATGGAGCATTGATGTGGGTTTGTATCAATTTTGTTGTTAGAATGGTCACTAGAAGAAATGAGAGACATTTTAAATTGGAAACTTGCTTTCTTAGACTGTGGTGCAGAAGATTTGCTGAGAAAACATTATTTGGAAACAAGCCATTATTTTTTAAGTTTGGAGCTTCTGAAGTGGTTGTGTTGATTAATCATTTTTCTTATCTCCTTCCAATGGAATTTAATGCGATATGTTGTGTTATTGGCATCAGAAACATTATGAATTCCTGGAAAATGTGTTCAATGACCAAGATTCTCAATAAAATTCCCCTTTTTGTTTGAAATTAGTGCAGATAACGACTTTATAGTTGCTGTTTCTTTTAGGGTCAAGGGCAATCTATGATAATGTTGTCAACTTAAGGAATTTTAATTCATTGTTTCTTATTAGGATATCACTCCTTCCTCCCCCTGCATAAACAGATAGGGATGCAATTCTCCTTGTGGTTTCTTTCACCTTAGTTGGGTTGGGATTAAACCCATTTTGTTTTGGTTGGTCTTCTTTTTATTTCCATGGACCATTAGCTCAGAATATTAAAAAGAAATAAAAAACTGTGAATTGGGCCAAGTGGAGAAGTGGTCTACAGTTTGGAAAACAGGTACTAGGATGTTATCTTGTGCATGCTGACTATACATGAAAGTTTTCGCCCTGGGATATTTTTACCTCTTTACGTTTATGTTTACATCTTATAATCAGGTGAGTGAGTGGGGACAAATGCTGGCAGCATCTGCTCATGGAATGGATAGAATGAAATGGTCAAATGAAGTATTCATAAAGGTATTTTGTATTTCTTAAAGATCCCCTGATAGGGGAGACTTTTATTTTGGAATCTTTATTTGGGTCAAGATAAATATGAGCTATATAGAAACATGATCCCACTCAGAAATCACTCACGGATACTTGGCAATGAGAACCTCCATACTCATGACTATACAAAAAAATGTACTTGCCATATACACCTCATTACATATCCAAAATCTTAAATTTCTATCCCCTCAAATGTCCCTATCCCTCCCTTTCCTGATACAAAATACTTTACAGAACTGCACTTATTCTAAATAGGGGAGAATTTTAGATGATTATAATATTAATGATTATGTTATTTTTCTTAATCCTTTTGATCGGGATATTATTTTTGGCTCTATTGTTGTCTTCCAAATCTCTCTCTCAAAGCTTGTCGACGCCCTTACTAAGAAATATTTAAATTAAACTAAGCTGAATATCTTTTCCACATGTTATTGGAATTTGAGTACCCAGGAATTTTCATTCTACGTACTAATTATTATGATCATCTGTTATGCAGCTCTGTTCAATGGCCAGAGATATGCGTGAGGATGTTAGGGTTGCAGCTTTTAATGCCATTGAGAAGACAAAAATGGTATCTGTGGGACTTTTACTACAAACTCTATCCAAGAAGGTTTTAGATATCATGAAAGAAAGCAACTATCCTGGTCAAGGATCCAGAGAACAAAAGGAAGCCTTTGCATTTTCTGGAGCCTTAGTGCATGGGCTTGAGGATGAATATCATGAGGTAATATTTCTGGACTCCAACTTGTTTTTAAATATTTCTGTCATTTGAACAGTAAAAAACTTATATTGTAGTGCTTTTCTCCCCTGTTGCATCTTATCTATCAATCTGAGGTCATTAGTCCCTTGATGGATGCTTTTTAGTCCTCTATTATTTTTTTAGATTTTTTTCCAAACTATTTCTTGAATTAACAATAAGATATTCATTATGATGCATGTGTGACCATTTTTTTAATTAATTTAATTACTACTTTGGAGCATAGGTTCGGGATGCTGCCTGCTGCACGATGCAGAAGCTTACTGCCCTATCTTCTCAATTTTCTGGTGAAGCAATAAACTTGTTGACTGATATGCTGAATGATGATTCAATGGCTGTTCGGTTACATGCCTTGGAAACAATGCAAATGATGGCAAATCGTGGTCATCTCTCTTTGAAAGTTCTGCATATGCACATGGTGAGCTGATTGCAAAAGGTTACTATTGCAACGGGATAGTGGTATGGTCTGTGTCATACACATTTATTGGATTATGCTGTTTGTAGATTTTCACTTTTCAGAGCTCCATCATAACTAAACTCCCCTTCCGCATACTAGATAATTTCGGAAATTGATGCACTTCCCATGCATGTGATGCATTTGGTTGAAATCTGATATGTTTTCATGAACATGCATATTTGTATGACTATAATATATTGTTCTTGTGCAGTTTCTTGGTTCCCTAACTGATAGCAGTTCATTGATTAGAGATGCTGTGAGGCAAGTGCTAAAGTCAGTGAAGCTGCAAAATATGGAACTTTTCAGATTGTCTGTTTATGGTCTTATTGAAAGTATGAAGAGTTATCATCAGGTTTGTGTTTAAGATTTCCCATCTTTAACCTATTTTAGTGGTTTCTTGAGATTTTTTATTATCATTTTATAATTTCAAGTTATTTATACTGTGTCTTCCTGCTGGAATGTAACCTTGTCAGGGCTATATGCAATTTGTGGATATTTATTTTGCTCATGTGCTAAAGCTTTTATTCTTTGTTATGTGGATTAACCTTTTATGCAGAAGAGTAGTAGAGTATTCTTCTAACAATGAGGTCATTAATTTCAGGATGAAATCAAAAATTTGTCAGTGCTGTTTAATTTGGGTCGGAATCATGGAAGGTTCACTGAGTCTCTCATCACTAAGGTCTTTAATGAGGTAAGCAGGCTCTAGATTATTTTTCGCTCTTTGTATGCCCGCAAAAAATGAAAATCAAATCCTTTATTGTTCCTTGGCTCTCAGAATGGGTACCCTAAGTTTTCTGGAAAAAAATGTTTGCAAGAACATATATGTAATATCCTTGATAAACTTGTGAAGAGGACAGTTTCTAATGAGCCATTTTAATTGTGACATTTATGTGGTAGAATTTCTTAATACATATCCAATATGTTTGTAAGGAATCAACATTTAATACTGGTATAATCTGGAGTCATGCATCCTTATATGATATTATCGACAATTTAGAATGTGCCTTTGCTATTTCTTGTCAATTTTGGTTACTTTTCACTTTGATTAAGCATGTATTTGATTACCTTTTCAAGTGATAGGTGCATTGGATACTTTTCTGGCCATGTAATGGACTTAACTATATATCATGCTCACTGGTCTAAAAATATTTAAAATATATCCATATTATCTATGGGGTGAATCAATCTTTATCTCATTATACATTGGATGCTGTTTATTTCTTCTAGTGAGTTGGGTATCTAGCTAGATACCGGTTATTCCTTACTTTAGAATTACCAATCATATGCTATTTTCCTTTTAACCAAAAATTCCAGATAGAGCCTGCTTCTGATGGCAAACTTGGCTTTGATAATGCCCGAGTATCTGCCTTCCTCATGCTTGCAATAGCAGCTCCTCTATGTCATGTGAAGAATAGGTGCAAGATTCCAGTGCCAATATTTTCCTATGCTGTTACTATGTTGGGGAGAATTTCTAGTGCTCTAGTTGATGAAGCAGACCAAGACACCCTCTTGGCTTACTTGACTCATTGCAGCAGAAGCTCAAATGATCATGTAATTGACTGTAAGGAGATATCTTCGGTAGCTAATTCCAGTATGCAGATCGTTGCTGACAGTGAGAAAAATGAGGTCTCAAAAATTGATATGCAGGAAATGCACTCTGGAAACTTGCTACCCTCACATGCTAAGGTCCAACTAGAGGCCGATTGCCAATTGCTCAAGTCTATGAACGATATGTTTTCCAAGATGGGAAGCATCTGGTCTGCAGTAAAATTGGGTCACATCAATAAAGGGCTGAGAACTCTAAGGTACTGATATAATTGATTCTTTGCTGACCAGTTTTTTGATGAGCAATGACATTCCAAACGATTAAGATCTGTGTTTTTAGTTTATTTACTTGAGTGAAACTGCTAATGGTATCTTCCTCAGGGTGATTTGTCCCAACAAGTTATTGTGATTCCGCTGAGATTGCATTTTGAAAATAATATGAATGTTTGGAGAGAGCTTATGATAATGTGATTGCTGTGTCTGTTAGAAAGATGGTTAATATGTATCAAGTTGTTTCTCAAGTTGCATATATGTAACTTCAAACTCAATGAATTGGGAAGTCAGCATTTCCTACTATGGATTCAGAAAATCATTTTTCTTCCAATTCAGGATTTTGACTTCATATTTTTGTAGAGCATTTTAGGTTTTTTTCTCAACTTTTCTCTTCACTTCCATAAACGGTGCCTTGTCTCACATGTTTATGTACGCAACTGCTCCTAAAAGTCAATAAATTTGCATTGTTCTTAGATAGTACTTTTTATTTCTTTGTAGGGTTTGTAAAGGGGAGCTGGCAATGCTTGCTTCTGAGCCTTCTGGAATTTCAGCTTCTGTAGCCTTTGCAGAACAATATCTACGGATCATGAAATTGCTTTCCAAGATATATATTCATTTTCTGCCCACTGTGAATTACTGTAATTACAGAGTTGGAAACTTGGACCTTCTGCTGGTAAAACTAGAGAGGAGGCTTAGAGACATAAGACATCAATTCATAGGTCAGCCCAAAGAAGAGTTGCACATTTTGGAGCTAATACTTTTTTCCTATGTAGTTAAGTTGTTGCTACCTGAGATCTGCTGCTGTGAAATCACCATGAGAAAGCTATCTGCTGCGTTGTTCCAAGTTGAGCATCTTCAAGAAGAGGCTTGTATGAAACCATCATCTTTTGTTTCAGAACTGAAGAAGATAACCGCTAGCACTCCATGCCATCCATCGCTCCTCCGGAGGGCACTCAGCCATTTCTCTCTTGAGAAATTCGAGCTCTCGGGAAGACTGGAATATGTGTCTGCTGAACTGACTGTCCCCGGTAACAATTCAGAGAATCCGCTCTATTTTGTTTGTGGAATGCCAGTTGCTATACCCATCAAAGTTAAACTCTGTAGCATACCAAGGCAGAGAAGGTTATGGCTGAAAATGACTATAGGGGAGGAGCCAACGGAGTTCCTATACTTGGATACGAAGTTATATGCTGATTCCACGAGCTTTAGTTACAGTGCTCCATTTTATAGAACCCCCAAGGTTCTATCATTCACACTAAGGATTTCTATTGGTATGGAATGCATGTCTGAGATTATTGATGCTGCCTCAAGGTGTGGTGGTCCGAGATATGAACTGACATTTCTCACTCCAGAGATGGATGCGTATCTTTCCTCTGAGAAATTGATTCATTCATTAGGTACTTATGCAGCCTGAATGTCTATTGGTCTTCAGATATGAACTGGCATTTCTCAGTCCAGAAGTAGATGTGTATCTTTTCCCTGCCAGGGATCGACACTCGTTCATTAATTCTTGATACAGCCTGAAGGTATATGGTCTTCATAGTTCATAGTTCAATATGCCGTGTTTATTTATCTTCAGGAACAGGTGTGTGATATAGTGTTCAACTATGTGATCATATCCCAAGTCAAGGATCAAAGCATGGAAGCTCCTATCCCATTAGCTCACTTTTCTGCTGAACTTCTCGTGCAGCAAGCCACCAGAATCATGTTTACACACTATAATTCTCACTCATTACCATTGTTGTGGCAATCCTTTCAAGTGCAACTGTGCAAATCATGAGAGTGGCTTGCTGGTATTCATCTGGCGGGAGAAAGTTGTTTGACATGCAAGTGCGGCAAGAAAAAAGGAGCGCACTCCTAGTTCTAGGGTTAAGTTGCTTTGGACCGGTTTAGTTACTATACTTGAACCCGAAGGGAACCAAGGGGCCTTAGGTTCAGTAAGCAAGCAGGAAGGTATTTAAGGTTGTGAAGTCATGTAAGATCAGAGGATACCCACTCCCCCGTCAAAAGTTGGATCCAAATACCACTTCAAAACCCACAGCTGATCAGTGAATTATATAGTTCCCATCATTCAAAAAGGGTAACAGGAGTTTGCAACAACTAGGAGCGGGAGGCCCATCAAGATCCAAGCGTCCCATCACACTGACAATCAATCCGTGAGATCATCATAAAGTGAAACCACAATTACAAATCTTGATCAGTAGGGAGCCGAAACGGTAGAACTAAACTACAAAATGGAGAAAAAACCAACCTTCATTGGCTTCCTTCTTCAGCTGCTTGTAGTTTGAAGCTTGCTGGACAAGACCCAGAATGGTAGTAGTCAGCTGAGCATCCGCTGGCGGGTATGCTTTAGTGTTCACAGATTCTGGACCCTGCAAATTAGACAAACAAAAACGAGTTACAGCCAAATACCTAACAATAGAAAAAGACAACGGCACTTTGAAACATAGTGATGAGGCAGAGATGGAAGCTACATCACGGTTGTTAGGACTAGAGATTTGAAGGAAAAGGAGTTCCAGGTGAACAAGGCGGAACAGGAGATGGCAGCGGATGTCAAGGAGCTGTCAGAGAAGGGAAGCAGCTAGAAAGACTTCTGCAGGAGATGCAGGAGACGCAGGCGACGGTAGTTAGGGCTTGGGGAGTTTGTTATTGTACTAGCTGACATCAACAGGAAGCTTCTGTGTGCTCTTGAAGATGATTTCCTGCAAAATAACGTAGAAGCAGTAATCAAGAATACATATGGGCGAGAATATTTGGGAAAGAGGATCCTCTCTTGCATGCCAGCAGGCACCTGATCTTTTATTAGCTTCTTTGGTGAACGCTGCAAAGGGGCTCCCCCACATGCTTTCAAAGTCCTTGTGAGCTAAGGGAGAAGATCATAATTTCTATCTGAAAGGTGTCACATGCGTTTGTTTGAACCCATATTATCTAAAGCATGATGCTATCAGATACAAGATCAGTTGAACCATCAGTATCTTACTGGTTCTCTTGCCAGATGCCCCTTCCTGCTGTATATGTTTGACATATCATCATCTCAAACATCCATGTGGACAGGACCTGCAAACTTTAGTTCATTTAAGAAGACAATGACAGTAATGTCATAATTGATTATTATGGCTCTCAATTGTTCATGAATTTCACCAAAATGTTGAATCTGTACCCAAATAATTCATGTCCTTATCCATAATAGATCTGTTGAATGGACAAAGAAGAAGAAGAAAATAACCAACCGAGGCATTGCATGGATCTGTTCACTTATGGAAGCTTTACCTCTGAATAGCTATGCCTCAAACATTAATTTTAGATAGAAGATATATAGACCAACGGAGAAACAAAGAGAGAACACTATCATAGTGGATGACATGTATAAGAAAAAGATCAAACCAGGGGAAAAAGACACATTCTTGAGATTGAGAGCAATGAATTCCCATGGCACCTTTCATTTCAAGCTGGGAATGTTTTACAGCAGTAAAATAGTCATATCCTACACAACACTATCAGGACAAGGATTCAATCACCCCTGAGAGTAAAAAGGAAAGACATTTCTAAAGCTATATGAAGACAAAAATCTATATGAGGCTAATGTAATGTATCTTCCTTCACTCACCACCATTGATGGACCAGAACTCCACTCTGCCTCAGAGAAGTGAACAGATCCATGCACTGCCTGTAAGTCTTCTCATACTTTGCACTCCTCACCCCAGGGCAACATCTCTGCCATCGGTTGTAGTGGCACTCGAGGAATATCTCATCGATCATACATATAGCTCCGTTCTTGAACAGCCTCGGGATGAGATCAAACTCTGTGCCTTCCACGTCCATCTTCACCACCACAAAGTCCTTCTCGCTCACTGTCCTCTTCAACCAATCTGCAAAGTCGAACCCTTTGATCTTCTCAACATCGCCGTTGGTGGGTCTGGCTGAGGACTGCCCCGGCTGGATACGGCCCATCCCTCTCCCCTTCTCCTGGATCTTCTGTTCAGTGTCCCGATTTATCTCGAAGAAGAGAGACTCATTCCGAACCCAAGCAGCATAGGGCAGTAAGGTGACACCCTTCTTGAGCTTATAGTCCTTGTGGAAGTGTCTGTCTGCCTCAATGGCGTAGATCTCAAATGTCTTGTTCTGCTTCGGGTACTGCTTCTTGAACCAGCTTCCGATGCTTGAGCCATAGCTCCGAGCCCCCACATCAACGTACACATACTTGCTCTTGAAGCTAACATCTACAATTGATGGCAGGTACCTGATGTTTGCCAAGTTCCTCTTCAGGGTCAGCCATGGCTTCAATGGTTCTTCCATTATTAGTGGCTCTGCATCAGCTACTATCCTCTGCTTGTAAAGTGGGACTTCACACTTATCTTCAGATTTTCCACTAGGTTTGCTACCGAGATGGCTCCGGACATGGAAGTCACTCTCCTTACTCATGATTATCTCTCGGATCCGTGGCATTGACGGATGGAAGCCATCAACGTCAAGCATTCTCAGCAGCCTACAGTCATCAAACAATTTGAGGAACGAATTGAAGCTGTAAGTGTCATTTGCTCTAGTATGAACTACAATGACACCCTTAGGTTTCAGAGTCCGCTGGATCTCAGTGGCCAAATCGGCCGGGCGAGGGGACAGGTCGAATCGACCTCCACCGGAAAAGACAAAATCGAATACTCCGTCGTGGTATTTAGCGAGAGAGCTCGACGATTTGACGGAAACTCCAACCGAGTCCTTGACACCGATCTGCTTGAGTGCATGTACGTCGTCCCCGATGAGGGATCCGACGCAGAGCGACTTCGAGCTCGGCGAGAGAAATTCCTCCGCGATCAGATCCTGGAAGATGTCCGAGTAGAACTTAACGGCTCGGATCCAGTCTTTTCCGCTACGAGGATCGCGGACGGCAGGGGAAGACGCGGCAGCCTTGGCCGCTGAGGCGGCAGTGCCGGCAATCACAAGGTTGAGGTTCTCAGGCAGCGAGAAGAGACAGAAATCTCCAATGTCGCCGCAGGAACCACCGGCGACAGTTACGACGTATGCGAATCGGATGACTAGGACGGCGACGCCGCAGACGAGGGCCTGCACCAAAATTTTCCTCAGGGAGCTCGGCTTCCTCTCCATCATCGAATACCACCAATATTTCCCTCGACTATAGAAGTTAACGAACGGCCACGCTACTAAGCATTGTAAAGGAAAAATGCGACAACTTCCAGAACGGAGATGACGGTTTTAAGCCGCGGGAGCAGAAGCGGGCGGAGGTGTGGTTTGCGCCGACGAGGGGAGAGTCCGGGCGGAGGTACTGACAGATTTGTAAAAAACGAGGCGGACGATGGACAAAACGGGATCGCATGATGTGGAGGAGCGGTCGGTTGGCTGGCTACGGGGGGAGGAGATGGGGCAAGTGAACGGAAGCAGCAGGTGGTGCCGTGGTGGCCTCCGGGAGTGGCTCATAGCACTCACCCTCGATCTACTGGAGATAATGATGCCAAGGTATCAACATTATTTTCCAAATAAATGACGTCATAAAACTTTATTTATGACCATTCATTTATTGTTGGCATGAGGGACCCAAATTTTAGGCGAAAGCAAAATTGAATGACTGAATTGTTAAAAATATAAATATGGTGTAATATTATATGGCACGACAATTACGTGATTGGTCGGCCCAGATAGGTTCATGCGAACGGATATATAGGATCCAAATCTCTTCGAGAGTATTGGGTAAGTTCAAGCCCATCCAGTGATGGATCCGAAGCCCTAAATCTGGCCCATAGAGATTGACCCGATGCTATAATATTTCATTTGATATCTTAATAATAAGCATATGGATTAAGGATGTGATGGGCCGAAGCTGCGGCTCACTTAATTGATGGATATATATAATTGTAACGAATTCATTAATTAATAAAATATTTTTATAATATATTGTGACTTACATGGCACTCCTATTCTAAAAATAAATACTTGGTAGCGTTTAGGCTAATTTACATAGAAATTAATTGTTGTACATCAAAGTTCACCTTAGTTGGGTCCAAAACTGACTATATACCAATTTTTTGTTGTTGGGTCAAGTAGAGATACTAAGGGTCAAAGGCACTTTGTATGCAAAATGAAGGCAAGAAAAGGGCAATGAATTCTTCTTGGTGGGATTCACTTTTCAAAGTATTAAAAGAAAGTGTAAAATCCCATCATTCCCTTCTTCCATTGTAGACTTTGAACATGAATTAAGGAAGAAAATGACAAGTTTGCCTAGGTGGCAAATTCTTATTTGGGTCTCTTCTTGCATCAAATCAAACATAACAATATACCACTTAAAATACTTATCAACCATATAAAATGACAATATGTATTTCTTTAATATTTAATTTTTGTAGGGTATTTTAAAGTTAGGTCAACACTCTAAATTTGTTAAGATGGTTATAATTGTATTATATGTGGTCTCCATTAGTGGATTAGTAGTATATATAGCAAAAAAACAAAACAAAACAAACATAAAGGAGTAGGTGTAATGGGGTCATCATCAATTTCAAATCAATAGATAGGAGATTTGATTATGGCCATGGAGCTTCCATGCACTTACTTCCATTATTTTTTTTCTCCATTCTCTCAAACCCTAAGCTTTCCACACAATCCAAAAATAAAATCAAATACAATGATTTTGTATGACAACCACTTACTTTCATATGAAGCATCCATTATCCATGTAATACAACTCTCCAACACTAAGGGGATGATGCATTCATCACATACTCCCATGGCCTAACATAGAACTATCATGGGGAAGGAGATTCAGCAATTGCTTGCTAGGAAGTGAAAGGCCACCTGCCAATGCCAAACCACACTATCAAAAGGGGTTGAGTTGCCCTAACTCACTTCAATCCTAGCCATTGGAATGACTCTTGGGATTCACTGACTTAACCACAATCCTTTGAGTTTAGGCATTTTATGGGCTGCATTATTCAAACTCACCGCTTTCACAATGGAATGGAAGAGAGAAGAAAGCAACCCACCTGTGAAGAAAGTCATCCTCGTGTTCCCCCCCCCCCCCCCCCCCCCCCCCCCCCATCGTACGAACACAACATCCAATTGAATAACACACACTAAATTGTTAAATAATGGACCGACCCTTTTATATTAATTAGAGATGTCATCTAATATGGCATGGAACAGATTCTGGTGGGGATTAAGTATGTTGATAATATGTGGACTGCGATTCTGCTACGTGCATTCAATTGGCTCGTCCAAT
The DNA here is from genome assembly GCA_030064435.1 of Trapa incisa. Classification (NCBI taxonomy): domain Eukaryota; kingdom Viridiplantae; phylum Streptophyta; class Magnoliopsida; order Myrtales; family Lythraceae; genus Trapa; species Trapa incisa. The sequence continues at coordinate 6,525,123 of CM057784.1, read as the reverse complement.
TTTGGTCAACTGAAATTTGATTTGACGGTCTCAATGATGGATTCTAGACTGTGACTTGATTTTTCTTAAAGATATAAGGGTCATAGTTCAAGAGATCTCTTCACGATATAGAGTAGAAAGGTAAATTTTGTTGGGCTAAAATTGATGGCATATAAGTGCAGCAAGGACACATGCAATCAGTCTCCTGTACATTTGACTTTATGTTACATGGAAGTTTGTGCATTTAATATGCATATGTGGGCGAGGGGTGTTAGATTTCATCAACACTTGCTAGGAAGTATCTCTCAAATGTTATTAAGTCGGTGTATTCATATTTTTATCCAACTTGATATTTTAAATTTAACTTGTAATTTATTCAATTATTAAAAAAATACTTAATTTGAATTAATTATATACCGTTGATTAGATGTGTAAAATTAAACGTATAAAGTGTTTTGTAAATGAGTGCGGTTTAGAATATAATAATAAATTGTATTAAATAGAGAAATAACTTAAATTTATAAGTAATAAATATTACATTAATTATAAAAAAATAACTTTTAACTTTGGTGGTGTTGGGTGGTGTTGTCGGGGTGGTCCTACCTATGAACCCTTTATCAGTAGTTTTTCCGTCTTTGGGTGACTTTGGTGGTGTTGGGGTGGTCGGTGGTGGATGGATCGGAGTACACAGTCGGAAAAAAAAAGTAACCCAGCTAAGATGCCAATATCCCTGCCGTAATTCCAACAGTCCAGCCGCGGCCACAGCCAATGGATAGTAGACAGAACATCAAAGAAAACACACCCAGCAACAAGTGTGATGATGATGATGATGGTCCCTTGATAATGCTGGTCAGACCTTTGATAAACTCCGATCCAAGCCAGCCTGAGAGTTCAGTGGTATTGACCCGACTAACCCCACAAGTGGCAGCAGGAAGATAATCTTCAAGCTTACCCACCTCCTTTTTCTACCCAAATCTGGAGTTTGAATTCTTATAATCAGAGGAAATTCACACTCATCCACAGCTAATCCCATTGTTAATTTGCCAACGGGACTCAAAATGTCAAGGTTTTTTTTGTCAACATGACACTATTGATCCCTTTACTTTGTCATCTTGACCCATTGACTTCTCCAATGACAAGTGAATACCAAATTGCTTGTTTTTGAGGGAGCCAAGATTTACTATGTAATTTGACCATCTCAAAATAGAATGCATAGTATACAGAAATGACAATAAATGCAAGAGATAATATATATATATATTTTATCATATTAAATAAAGTAAAAAGTATTATGAGTACATAATTTTTTTATTACTTACCATATATATATTTTTTAATTGGATATATTATCGCAGTAAAAGTAGGAAACAAATATATTTAAAGCATAAATATTATTATTATTATTATTTCTAAGAATAGAATAATAATGATAAATAATTTATAAATTATTCTAAAAATGTATTTATCAAGTATTTTTTATTTAATTGTAATATATGGAATAAAATAAATGAATAAATTATTAATTAAAAAATAGGTATAAATTATTTGCTTTGTATTTTATTTTATGTGAATGATAATATTAAGTAGCCTAAAAGAACTTTTGTGAAGCTACCATGAAATGGACATCTAATGTAATACTTTTCATCAAGCCAAAAAAAATTGTGCAAAAAAAATCAAGCCAAAAAAAAAGCTAATGGCTTTGATGCCCTATAAATGGCTGCTCATATTCCCTTCATTTCGCAACCTTGTCTCTCATTCTCTCTGTGAATTTCTCCACTTTTGTATAATAATACAAAAAGGATGCCGGCTCCAGTTCTACCGGAGAAGACCCTCCAGTTGATAAACTACGCCGGAAGGCCGGATTCCCCCGCCGCCGTCGTCGAGAGGAGGTATGATGAACCGTTGCTGGAATGGCTTCCTTCTTCTGTTCTTCTCCTTGTTCTTGGCTGGCTCGGTAGCTTACTTATCTGATTCTGATTTTGGATGATTGGTATAGGTTGGAGGGGAAGATCACGATCGTGACCGGAGGAGCTCGGGGGATCGGAGAGGCGACGGTGAGGTTATTCGCCAAGCACGGGGCCAAGGTGGTGATTGCGGACGTGGAGGACTTGCTGGGGGATGCTCTGGCCAGCTCCCTCGGCCCGTCGGTGACGTACGTTCACTGCGACGTCAGCTCCGAGGAGGATGTTGAGAATCTGGTGAACTCGACGGTGTACCGGTACGGCCGTCTCGATGTGCTTTTCAACAATGCGGGGGTTCTCGGGAACCAGTCGAAGAACAAGAGCATAGTCAACTTTGACCCCGACGAGTTTGACAGTGTGATGAGGGTCAACGTGAAGGGAGTGGCCCTGGGTATGAAGCACGCGGCACGGGCCATGATCCCGAGGGGCGGAGGTTGCATAATCTCCACCTCGAGCGTCGCCGGAGTGATGGGCGGCCTCGGCCCACACGCCTACACCGCCTCGAAGCACGCCATCGTGGGGCTGACGAAGAACACCGCCTGCGAGCTGGGGAGGTACGGGATCCGCGTCAACTGCATATCGCCGTTCGGGGTGGCGACGTCGATGCTGGTGAACGCCTGGAGGTCGACCTCGGCGGCGGAGGAAGAGGAGGAGGATTGCATGATGAGCTTCGGTGGGCTGAGGGGGGAGGAGGTGGAGAAGATGGAGGAGTTCGTCCGGGGGCTGGCCAACCTCAAGGGGCAGACCCTCCGGCCGAGGGACATCGCCGAGGCGGCTCTGTTCCTCGCCGGCGACGAATCGAAGTACGTAAGCGGCCACAACCTGGTGGTAGACGGCGGCGTCACCACCTCAAAGAACTGCGTCGGCCTCTGATGTATGATCAACAGCCATTCTCTCCATTGCAAGGACAAAAATTGTTTAATTTTTTTGGCTACTGATCTTCATGGTGGATGCCAGTGGAGGATGAGTACTCATTGATTGGATGAACTGACTCATCATGCTAAAATTTGAAGTGTTTAAAATTGAATTATTATAATAATATTATGTTAATGCATTTAATGTGATGCATGACAAGGTAGCTCCACTTACAATTAAATAAGACAAAATAAATTCAATTTTATTTTCCTACCACTTGATTAAAAATCCAAAAGGGGTTACAAAGATTTCCCCAGAGCATAGGAAAATGCATTGACCAATTAGAAACCATTTAATTTTTTTTTATTGTGCTACGAGGAAGAGGAGTCACATACTGTACAAATTTATAAACTTATAATAACTGTATATGGGTTAATTATTATTCTTCTAAAAAATAGTTAATAATTATCTTAAATAATAATACCAAAAGTTTCCAATTTCGATTACATTTTTACTTAAAATAATACATTCTAATCAAGAAACAAAACCTAATTATATGCCAACTTGACATAACATTTGGTTCACTCCATGCCAAGTTTTGTGCCGTACTTTTTAAGATTATCTGTTCTGTCACCCAACCATTTTTAAAGGAGATTGGGATGAGATTAATAATATCGATATTTGTCTCAATGTAGTACAATTTACAACTCATTTTACCAAGTACAATTGTGCCAATGTTGGACAATTTATTGGATCAGATCTGCGAAGCTCTGCTCTGCTCAGCTCATGTGATGCATGAGTTTGCAAGCATTTATCTGCACAGAATATTATAACATGAGCCACAATACTCGGATCCTACTATTACTATATCATTATCACCATCATCATCCATCAACAACACTGTATCCCTGTCTATGAATGGAAAAAGGAAATGGGTGGTGGCCATAGTTGTCCATAGCCTGCAATGGAATGTAGCCATTAGCTTGTGGTATGATCAGCTTCATTTTTCTCTGCTCTGCAACTGCAAGACAAGTTGGATTGTTTTTAACTACAAACTGCATCCATTGGTCCCCCAAAAGCCCACTTTCCTGCCTCCTTCCCCCTCCAAAAGGCACCTTTTTGGCTTCCAATAACAAGTCTTTTTCTAGCTTTCATGTTCTACAAAATACAAAGTGGAGTTGATCCGCCAAAAACAATACAAAGTGGAAGTCCTCGGATGAGATTTTCCCAAAGCAAGATCCATTTTTTTCCTTGAATAATACATTTTAGATCGAGTTTGGCGATGAGTTAAAAAAGGCATATTGTATTCAACTTTGTCTAAGCACTGCAATCTTCTAACTTTTGAACGAATCTATATGGCAAATTAGGCCATAGTGGACGTTGCAAGGACATGAAAGCTGCTTTGCCAGTTCTTCCAGCTATGATTAATGTATTGGGAGGGCAGTACTCTGTTCAGGCTCATGGGGGAGAAGGTAAATCATAGGCAAGGCAGACACTGCCTAGGCAAGGACTGCATGGAGAAGCTCCTAAGCACTGCAAAATCCATTAGATACTAAAAAATCTAATGTTCACAGATCTGTGAAAGTAAGTCTGATGGAACTTGGGGCTGAATGATCAGCAATCTGCTGACCTATCTCGCTATGAAGCCATAGTTTCTGGGTCAATAGTAGCTTCATGTTCAAGCTACTGACCCTATGACCATTGTGATAGAATTAGAGACTGGCCCATGTAAGCAATCCGTGCTATATACTAACTAAACTAATCCACATCTTGTCACTTGTTGGGCTAGAAATGGAGGGCTGCAAAGAGTTTCAAAATTAGTAACGTGGGTCTATGCTGTTAAGCTCACTTGGAACTGATTTCCAGAAGCTGAAGAGGGCTTGGACAACTAAGTAAACATTAAACTGAAAGTGAGATTAGAAGATGATATAACATAGACAGATTTGATTGTGTAGTGTAGGTCTTCCTGTTGACTAATAACAGCTACTATGTACTTTTTTTTGTTCTTTTTCTATCCTCAATCATTGACAGAAAACTTGTTTATTGCTGTAAGTGGATCCGGCTTGACTCTTATTAGCTCACTAACCATTTCTCTCACTATGACACCTGAACTCGTGTGGATAATGGCTGTTATGTTTTTTTTTTCCAAAAAAAAATACTATTTTATTAATTTATTAAATTTAATAAAATATCAGTATAATAAAAAATAAAATTAAATAATTCTATTATTATTAATAATATATATAATATTATGCAGTATAAGGTACATTTTATCCCGTTTATTACTTAATAAACATGTTAATGAATATTATAGTAATTGACTAATTATTTAATATTTTAAAAATCTCATTTTATATGGTAATTTATTAATATAATAATAGACGATCTATTAAATTTCTAATTATTTATTCTAAATTATAGTAAATAATATCGTGAATCAGATTAAATTATAATTTTTTATTATTTTTGTTATGGTAAAAGTTTTAATAATTTTAATACGTATTATTTCTTGACTTACTATAAATCCTTCCAAATAATAAATATTAATTTATATACCTTATTAACCGTTAAAATTTACTTGGAGATCACGATAATTTATTTAAAAAATAAGATTTAAACTAGCTTTCTCTATTTATCTATGAAAATTTATTATAATTAAAATTTTTTTAAAAAATAATCAATATTTCCAATTTTATAAAAAATTAATTTTTTGTCATTTTTTGTTTTATTCTAGTTTTAATTTTTTTTTATCTTTTTTCTAACAATTTCTTTTCTATTTTATATAGTCGTATTTATTTATTTTTCACAATTAAAATATATTAATTTAAAATAATAAATATAAATAGAAAAAATGAAAATAAATCAAGATACTATATATTTTTATAATAAATTTATACATAAATAAATTAATAATAATATATGTTATAAATTTAACTTAAAAAAATAATAATTTTGATTTCGTAAAATAAATCCAGCTTCCATCGTGCAAATAAAGTTTATTTTCCGAAATGAGCATTAATATTTTTTTTATATGTTAAGCATTTTTAAGAGATTTGTTACAAAATTGTAAAATTTGGTATAAAATCGTAATTTTCTTAATAAAATGATCGAGCCGGGTTGACTCGGACCCGGTTCGATAAGGGAAAACCACACAGAAAGGGAAAGCGTGGATTCCTTTTGGATGAAGGAGATGCGGTTGACTGCATTTCAGCAAGAGAACCCCAAAAGATTTCTCCTCCTCCAGGCCCCTTCTGTGTCTCTCTCCCTCCGTCCCTCCCTCTCTCTGTTAGGGTTTCGACGACTGAGGAGATAAGCAACCGAGCTCCGGCGGGGTCCTTGGTGTTGCTTCCCGCAGGCGGCTGCCTATCGGCCTCGGAAAACGATGTTGTCCGCTTCGTCTTCCTCAGTTACGGTCCGGGTGGAGAAAGCCACCAGTGACCTTCTGATCAATCCTGACTGGACTATGAACATCGATATCTGTGACTACGTCAACACGCACCCTGGGTAATCTTAATTGCTTTTTTACTCTCGGAGCCGTTTCGTTTCCTATCACGGGGATCTTCGGTTTCCTTGCATGTTTATCACTGCCAGCTCGTCGTGATAAAAAAAATCCACTGGTTAACCGTTCTAGTTTCATGCCAGTGATTTTTTTGTTTGTTTTTAGAATTCCGAATTTTCATTCATTTCTTCGTCGGCCTATGGAGATGGAGATGATTTTCTCCTCTGATTTATTATATGTGCTAAGTGAAGATATATTCGCTGTTTTGAAGGTTTACCTTGGATTTGCGATTTTTGTTCGAATTGTTATGTTGATTTTGTATTTCCTTCCTTTCCGTCTCTCAGGCAGGCTAGGGACGTCTTAAAAGCTTTAAAGAAAAGGCTGCAGCATAAAAGTCCTAGAGTCCAGTTCCTTGCTCTGACGGTACATTCCCATGGCTTTCTCTTTTGTGCATAGTTTGATTGACGTGCCCCGCTACAAGTAGAATAGCGGAAGACTAAAATTTACTTGCTAGAGACATATGAGGGGACAACAGATGTTCTGTTGTTTGTTTTTATCTGTGAAAGAGCATGGTTTCAATTTTGAAGCACCTAGCTGAAGAATCTGTCGTGCTCTAACATCTTGATATTTTTTATCAGCTTTTGGAGGCAATGGTGAATAACTGTGGTGATTATATCCATTTTCAAATTGTGGAAAAAAATATTCTCGAGGAAATGGTGAAAATTGTAAAGAAGAAGGTGAGCTTCAAAACCTATTGCTTTTTCCTGCTCTGATCTGTAGATTCTGGAAAGGGTATTTTCTTTAATCTGCTGACCCTGTCAATAAATCTGTAAAAGCTTGCATTTCATATGCCAACCTGAGATTGATGATATTTCATTTTTTGGTTATACCTGATTTACTAACTTGTGTTGTAGGTCATTAAAACTGATATGTTTGTTGACCAATAAGCCATTTCTTCTAAGAGGGGATTTTGTGTTGAATGTGGGAAGTGTTCTAATAGTCGTGTTATTTGTTCGAACTTATGGTGCAGACAGATATGAATGTTCGGGATAAAACTCTGTCGCTACTGGATGCATGGCACGAAGCTTTTGGCGGGCAAGGAGGAAAGTATCCTCAATATTACTACGCTTATGATGAACTAAGAGTAAGCTTGCTGCTTGTGTAGATGTACTCTGTCCAGTAATTTTTCTTAAATAAAAACGAGGATTCGTTTTCCCATTAAAGTGAAATATTTATAGTTCCCTCTAGGCTACTTAAATTTCAATTTTAGTGGGTTCTCCAAATCATGAACTAGATCCTCTGAGAGTGACATTTCTTTACTTTGACCTTTGTGTTCCCTATTCTGCCCTAACTCCTAGTTCTGATGTAGTGTGATCTTATATGGAATAATACAACAGGTGGAAATTCAACGTTCATGAACATCTATGTAGCAGTTTCTTCATTGTACATCCATTTGTCAATTTTAAATTCTAGATATTTATCTTTGACAGCGATCTGGAATAGCATTCCCAAGACGAGCATCACCTGCAGTTCCTATCTTTACACCTCCTATTGGATATCCTGTTATGGGACATGTCCGTGATGGGTATGGAAACCCAAGCAATTCATTAAGAAGACTAGATGAAGCAATGGCAGCAGAAAGTGACATCCTGAGGTCGGATTTCTTCATTAATGACATGATTGGCAGCAGAGGCTGTTGTTGCTGCTTCTGTTTGCCATTTCGAATGGATATATTCAATATTTTCTATTCTTGGATATTAAATATTCATGTCATCCTTGTGCTTCCTTCGATATTTATGTCTGTGCAGTGGACCAAGATTGGAATCCATGCAGAATACAATGGAGCTCTTAAGTGATATGCTTCAGGCTATGAGCCCTGGTGACAAGGAAGTAGGTCAAAAGGAATTTGTTTCCATCTGTTACATTCATGATATTTGTTTATAACTCGTGATTGTGTCTGTAGGCTCTGAAGGATGAAGTTGTTATTGATCTTGTTGATCGTTGCAGATCAAATCAAAAGAGACTGACTATGATGCTTACCGCATCCGAGTAAATTCACAAGCCCATGTTTTTTGTATTTCGGTGCAAGCAACTAGTTGAGGGTTTCTTATTACACTTGATATGATGCAGGAACGAGAAACTTCTTGCTCGAGGCCTTGAGTTGCATGAAGTAATGGAGAATGTGCTAGCAAAACATGATGATATAGCTTCTGGCTCGGTCTTGCCAAGTCACAGTACTGATAATGCTTCTACTTTTGCATTTTCAACTCAGACATCTATTTCGAGCCCTCGAGCCACTGAAAACTGTAGTGAACCGAAAAAAGATATTAGCCCAGAGGCATGTGCTAGTCCCCAATCACCTGCTACAACAGTCACTTCCTCCAAGGACTTAATTGATGCGGAGGAGGAAGAGGACGATGATTTTGCACAGCTAGCCCGGAGGTTAGCAAATAAATCTCATTGCACTTCTGTGCTTTTTTATTAAATTACTGTATATACTACCAATTTGGTGGCTCTTTGTTCAGTATTTCCATTTCTCCTTTTTGTGCATTATTATAGGCATTCAAGACCGCCTGGAACTGCTGGTCAAATCCATACATCTGCTACCCAAGCCCCTGATAGTGACACCTCCAAAGCTTTGGTCTCAACAGGTCCCGTCCCTGTTATGATAACAAAGGACCGGGACATGATGGATCTTCTGAGTCTCTCCTTTGCAACTACTTCAGATTGCGAGATTCCTCGTTTCACTGCATCGCTCTCCCATCAGGCCAGTGACAACATACCTGTCTCCTCGAACGGGAATACAAATCCCTACAGCTCCGAGCTAAATATCAACAACCCGGAGCAGGCTTATTTTAGAAGTTATGTGGCCTCATGGTCTCATCCTCAAGTGCAATTACAGACTCAGCCTCAGCAACAGATGAATACACAATCTCAGTATCATGAGAACCCACATGGCTATCCTCCTCCGCCATGGGAATCCAGCTCGAACACATTCAGTGATCAGCATCATCTACAGATGTCGGGCAGTTCGTCTGGATTTGCTGCTGGAGCTGGGCCAGTGGCTGGTAACTCGGTTGCAGCAAATAATAGAGCAAGTTTCACTACTGTTCCTGCTAATGCACCCTCTTCAATCGCTCAAAAGCCTTATGTTCCTACCTACCTGTTATTCGAAGATCTCAATGTGCTTCCGAATGGAGACGGGTTGAAGGATGGGAACGATATGTCTAACCTGAGCTCATCATCAAGATCCAACCAGCATAGCAGAAATGGTGGGGGAATGTGAAATGTTGGTAGTCCCTCGCAGGCCATGATCATGTAAAGATCCTTGTACAAAGAGAATCCCATTGGGAGAATGCTCGAGTCTGATGTGCTTGTAAGTATCCTGATAGTGAATTGGATTCTTGCGTCTATGTTTCACAAAGGGTTTTCCTGGTATTATCTACTTTGCACTAGTCGACTTTCTATATTTATGGCTCGGGCCGAGCGGCTCTTTAAAAGAGAAAAACAAAGTGATAATTGAAGATAAATGTTGGTAAGATGGAGTGATAATTGATTAGTGGGCTAAACAATAGATGGACCCACTCTAACGTGGATTGGTGTGGCTCCTTATGTTCGTAAGCCCAGATTGATAATTGATTGTGGGCTAATGGTTGGTCCATCTTATTGATCAAATAGTTGCGATCAAATGTCGTGGACTTAGTAGCCCATCGACGATTGAGCCCAAATCCATGTTCCGCTATAATGGGCCAACTCCTAGTTAACTTCTGGTCCATCTTAGCCCAAGATTGTGCTCCGTGATTAAGGTAGAAGTGGACTTCTATTTTAGGCCCATGTTCAAGAAATAAAGTATCTACTTTAAGACCCAACTACCCACCAATGGAATGAAATTATCCGCAATGGGCCATTCTAGGCCCAACTCACACGTCAATGGGTCTATGTAGGCCCAACTCACAAATGTGCCCATGTAGCCCCAACCCACACGTCAACGGGCCCATATAGGCCACACGTCAACGGGCTCATATAGGCCCAAACTCGCATGTCAATGGGCTAATATAGGCCCAGGTCGCATGTCAATGGACCAATATAGGCCCATCTCTCATGTCAATGGGCCCATGCAGGCCGACTTAGTCCTCCAACCGTTTATGTCACGTGCTCAAGGCCGAAATTGAAGATAGAAGCATAAATTGCCAGGCGGAGATGTAACGCAGTAGGTACCAGCTGACAATTTTCTCCCGCAACGAGAATAGAGAACGAGTGGGCAGACTGGTTTTAAAAAAGTCCAGCCATGATCTAACAATGATGCGTCGCATGAAAAAAATACATTAAAAGCAAGAACACACTTCTTCATAATCATCAAATAATTATAATAGACACAATTTCGCTTTTACATATTTTGCACAGAGCGGAAAATAATTGGACACAGCTACATAAAGGAAAAACTAAAGGAAAGAAAATATTTACAAGGCAATAAGCAAGTCGTATCAGAGGGATTATTTGCGAGAAGAGCCCCCTCACAGGTGAGCATTTAATATCAACAGATCAGTCTTCGATGCCCCTCCATGGCAGCTGGAGGCAAATGAATACTTCCCCTACTCCAACATCCAAGCCCTAGTAATTTCGACGCATTTCAATCCAGCCAGTTGTGACCAAGATCGGCAAGTGTTGAAATCAGGTCCTCGGGTACCAGAGGTATTATAGAGCAGATTCAGAGAACATCCAGAACAGCCACATTCTGACTGTACCCTGAATTTGTCTAGATCTTGAGATTAGAGAGGAACCTTAGATTGAATCAGGTCTCAGAATTCTCATCCGCGTAAATGGATACAAGTGGGTCTGCAGCTCCAGCAGCAAGGAGCAGCTCGTAAGGGTGGAACGTGAGGCAGCTGACAGAACCAATCTTGTGGGCCATAAAAGTAAGGGTATTGCGGATGGAGCTGAGCTGCTTCCCATCAAGGCTGAAAACTTTGATGAGTTGCTTTGCCGAACCACTGGCAATGATGTGTGCATGCCGGTGGATGGCTAGGGCAGTGAGAGATCCGCGGTGAGCATCTATGGTTAGGTAGGTGCCCATGTTATTTCTCAAATCCAGGAACTGAATATCTCCGGCTTGTGCTGCACTGACCATCTAAGAAAGAAATGAGTCATAGTTAAAACACCCAAGTTCAAAGAGGGAGTACATGAAACACAATGCATCAGCTGAAAGTAAATTATAGGTTACGATCAGATTTTAATGAATCTGCTCAGGGCTTGAATTAGCCATGGATGTGACCCTAAATCATGCATATATTATCCAAAGGAGGGGTGGTTACCTTAGCTGAATCTAATCCGGGCTGAAAGCCAATCCCCACAACCCTCTCCTTTTTCTTGTGGGGCCGCACTGAATAAATAAGCCTGAAAATGCCATCAAAACATGAATACATATTAAAGAATTCTGTGTATTCGCACCATGAATACATCTTAAGGCTACATCGAGCAAGGGAGTTTTTCTATAGTTTTTTTTGGTAAAGAGCACAATGGCAAATAAAGCATATTTGCAAATGCTAAGCCCACTTGGAAAGTCTCACCAGTATCAATCAGTGCAGTCAACTGCAGCAAGTAACATTCAATATTGAGGATGCAGCTTATTAAAAAAATCAGGGATGAAACTTAGTACATACATTTCAGGTGTCCTAATATCATACACGCTAACCGAGCCATCTGAACAACCAGCTGCATATAGACCTCCATGGACCTGTGATGCTGACTGCAAATGCACAATCCCAATACCCATTTAAATCAGTACTCCAGGAACAATTCAATTATCCTATCTAAGCAAATAAGTCAAAGTTAAAGTCAAGATATGGACTCACCAGAGCAGAAACAAAGCAATCAGGTCCTGATGGAATAGAATGAATAAGCATCTCCTTATCAAGATCCCACACGTTGAAGCAAGATGTCTCGCCGGAAGCATACTGGGACAGTATTATTGGATTAATATAAACAACTCCAAGTGAACCCAAAAGAAAAGAAAAACTTATTCCAAATATAAAATACTCAGTACTAAATATACACTCAGGTAATAACAGACCAAATAGCCTGATTGCTGTTGCCAGTCCACCACAGCATTCATACTCCGCACACCAGGCTTGTGCCCCGGGATTGAAGAAAATGCTGTAACTAGTTTTTGTTGGTCCCTGTTGGTATAATCTCTCCAAATTCGAATATTCCCATCACCTGCACATATAGTACAATATACTTAGCGATGCATTTACAACGTGTATATTAACACATACATAATCCAAATAAAAAAGTGAATGAACTCACATGATGCAACAAGGAGCAAGGAGTTATCAAGTTCATTAATGAGACAGAGCTTAGAAATGCCTTTGTCTGGAAAGTCATGATTGTCAAATCCATTCAATGGCACAGCATCCTCATAGTTCCAAACCCTGGGAATAAATGTAATATACACATCAGTGTCATAAGCTAAAAAACTGTTTGCAATAGAAAAAAACAGGTAATGGCACTTCTCTCAAACTACAAATTAGAAAAGAGTTGTATACTTCATTCTAGAAGGATGAATAAAAAGGCTGGAGAAAGAAAACAGCCATTTCCAATAAGAGTTGAAAAAAGAAAAACCTGCTTTCTATTATCTTTTACTTTTGCGTATGAATAAGTATATGCTCATGTGAAGATAGGGATACCACCATAGCCACATAATAATATAACACCTGAGGTAAACAAGGCTAATCAAGTCATTCTATTGATAAGGATTTGTCTTGCCTATGGGGGAAACTTGCAGTGATAAGATGATGTCCTGAACTTCCATTTATGACATGTAATTTGGTATGCCTACTGTACACTTGACTAAGAACTTATGAAGCATATGTAGAAAACAAATAAAATACCTGATTCGTTCCTTTTCATCAGCAGCAATCACAATTGGAGAAAAAGGCTGCATCAATGTTGTCTTTGTGCCTGTTTCAAACTTGGTATCCCAGCTAGCAATTTGACGGTTCAGCTTGCTCACAGCTAAATTCAAAATGAAATCATCAGGCACTAAAACTACGATATGTATGTGAAAAATGGATAATCAATTTCTTGGTTAATACTATTGCTCGAGCCATGTTCATAAAATCGATTGATGCAATATTCTAAAGCTGGTTAGAAGACTTGTGAGCCTTCACTTGGAAATAAAAACTAGACCAATGCACCAGGTAAAAGATGGCTCTCTAAATACAGTATTAGCATGACAAATATGTATGCAATTAATGTTTAATCAATTATTTATTGCAGCTGAATGGTGGAATTTGTAAGTACCTCTGCTAATTAGTCTTGTATTTTTAAATTCATACAGAAAAGGAATAAGCTTGAAATGCAAAGGGCTATTTGCCTTTTGTGAAGTAGATCAAACAGTTCGTGCCTGTTATAATTGCAAGGATTTAAGGAACCATTTACTATGCAGGATATAAGTGATAGCAATGAATGGTTGAATGGAAAATTTGGTGCTGGAATTGAAGACGAAAACATTTAAAAAAAACATGATGTTTAGCAATTATAAAGGTGCAATGGGCTTAACATGCGGTGTTATAGAAGCGGATGAAGTTGGAGAACCTAGTATATCAACTAGGAAACAAACCAAGTAAACTCCGTACAAGTAGATTTTGAATGGGGATTATATGAAATTGAAGCTAACATTTACTAGTTAAATGATAACAGTGGTAGTTTAGATGATAGGTAAAATTGGACTTCTAAAGGTTTGATTTTTCAAATCCTCTAGTTTTTACATGATTTAATTTGATTATTATATAATAAACATTATCTTTACAACTAGCGTACTTCTCTGAGGCGTGCATTTTTCTCCTTAAAAATAATATACTTTTTTAATATTAAAAGAAAGAGGCAAATCCAAGAAAATGGCCTTACTTATGTGTTGGCATTTCGCTATGTGATCCAGAGCAAATTTCTCCCGTTCTTCCCATCTAGCCTGTATATCGTCACCATCATCTGCTCCACCTAGAACTGGCTTCGAGAAGTGGTCACAACTCCAGCTATATATAACTGATTGTGGAAGAAAACTGCGTTCAGTTCCACCTGAACCTAACACAGGATCTGCCAAACCACAATCCGAAGAACCCATAAGATAAGGCCTGAACTCTAAAGAGCAAACTCTTCGTATTCCAGTCATGTAGCTTGGCCGGGGAGGACTAACTGGAGGAGTCCTAAATGTCAATGGCAAATGACCTGGAAAATCAAGCTTAAAATATTATTAATATAGATCTTAACAGACATTGCAACTGATTGGAATACAAAGATTTTGTTCTTTAATAATATATTTAGCTTGGATCTCAAACCATGAAGGCTATAGTACCTGATGCTTGCATCTCAAACCATGAAGATGAACGAGCTAGTCCAGCAAAGCTTGCGGTTCCTGATACTTGTTCACTAGTGCGAATGCTGCTAGAGCCAGCCTTCAAAGGTTTCGTAACAACTTGCTCAATGCCAATAATAGAAAGAACCCGCCTACCAAAGGTTGCGACACGTGGTGAAGGATCCTTGGCTAAAGTAAACATCGCAGATACACAATGCGAATACATTGTACTATCCAGAGATTTCGGTCTGCAGTTGGTGATACCATTGCTTATGCCATCATTAGCCATTGCAGAATCAGAATGTTGGGATGAATCATCAGACAATGGAGATCCATGCATAATTCCAGATGAAGCCAGAGGACTGCTAGAGGAGATCCTTCCATCACGAGTCACTGATGAATTGTCAACCCCTGCTCTTAGCAATGGTCCCACAATACTTCCAGGGGTAGAATATCCGCTTCCTGGAGTCTTAATTTGAGTCAGGGAAGGCAAAGTCAATAAACTAGATTGAGGCTTCCAGTATGAAGCAGCAACCGCCTTTAGATGCTTGTTGTGGCCAAAAGAAAACCGTGCAAGAGCTGTTTTGAACGAAAACTTGGTCAGTATTCATCACATAGAAGATAGTTAACAATCTTCACCGAGAAAGAAAGAATAAAAAAGTACACAATCATAAAAGTAGATGGTATACCTACAGCAACTTCTGCCCTCACTAGTGGACTGCCATCAGAAACAATATTTAGAAGGCTTCTAACAATGTCTATCTCAGCCCTAATCTTTTCATCATAATCATATTCATCACCACCTCCATCTCTGCATGAATCAAATCCAACATCGAGCAGAGTACCAAGTGCAAAAGCTGCAGCAGCCCTCACCTGACAAGGAGCAGATTCAAAATCCAATAGTTATTAAGGTAATACAAATGATATGAGAAAGAAACTGAACAAAAAAGACTGATGTAAAATGATCTAAAACATAATATGATAAAGAAACCGATATACCTCCGGCTGGGGCTCAGACAGTAGAGGGGCAAATATGGCAGGAGCATCAGCCTGCAATCCGAAAATTTGGGCCTCTATGAAATCCTCCCAAACCTTCCCCAGACACAGACAGAGCCACTGAATAAATAAAGGCTCAGTTTGCACATCATTTGGATTTGAACTCTTTAGGCGTCTCAAACAAACATTGATCAGATCAGCTTCAGTACATGCTTCTTGACCCCTCCTGTGGCCATCCACAATAACCGCCAACACAAATGCAGCCATTGCACGTTGTTCTGGGAAGGCTTCAATGCTATCAAGAAACTTGATGAAGTACATATGCCCCTCATCCTTTACCAAATCAACCTGGCAAGACTGTTATAGATATACAAAAGATAAAATCAAGACCATAGTAAAAAGAATGGATGACAAAGGTTCGGTAAACCCTAAAATACAAATTGTGTTGGTTGTTTATATTCCTCGGTGAAATGATGTAAATGATGATAGATTTAAATTCTCACACAATAAAGTTGATCTTCAAGATAGAAATATATCTTAACACTAGTTGTAGCTCAGCGCTAATTCTTCTGGTAAACTTAATACCTTGTCAAGTGCAAGAATTTTCGTCCATATAAATACAAGAATTTGCCGAAGTTCAGGGGTTGTAGTCTGCAAAAGCTTCAGTACATAGGGAAATATTCCAACAGACAAGGCCTACGTGAGGGGAGATTTCAACCATTAGTAACAGTGTAATGCAAATGAATGCATGTATTATGTTAGAGAATACAAAATTAAAGTCACAAGCAATTACCAAGTCAACCGCCCAGGATCCCATGTCTAGAAATCTACCAAGAAGAACAAGAGCTCGAAATCGATGGCATTGGCTAAGCAATACCTGAAACAGCAATGTATTTGATGAACCGTTAGATAATATTAGTCCGTCACACGGCACAACATATGGCCACGTCTACTAAATGAACTAAAAAATTAACAAGCAAAATAAATAAAAGCGCTGTAAGTAAATAATTTATTATTAAGCTGCAAAAAAGAATGGAAAAAGTATCACTCTTTTTAAGCTTTGGAGTAGAAAGCTCTCACACCTGAAGGACTATGGGTAACTGCTCGGGTGGTTTTTTGTTGTCATTTCCATGATTAAGCCACACCTCAAAAGCAGTTAGCTGCTCCGTGAAGAAGGGGCTTGGCTGAAAGTAGGGAAAAGGATATTCTCAAGAATAAAACTCTATAACCGTATGCTCAATGAGAACTGCTGGCAGTAAAACCAACCTGAAATTCTGCAGTGGGATCCTCAATCAAAGACGGCAGCTGAGAGAGGCAGATTTCAGCAGCCATGTCCCAAGCATCCCTACAGTAATAACAGGAAATAAAGCTCAACTCAAGATGTGAGCTGCTAGGAATTGAGGTAATTACACATTTAGGAAATTTTGAGATTACCACATGTGATGCTGATGGGTTGGGGGCAATATTGGGTGAGAAATTGGGGAACAATTTGCTGACCTCATGATCCTCTCAGCAAGTAAAAAATTTCGGAATAGACTGGCAACTAATAGATCTTGTCTAAACAATCTCCGGAATAGATCTGGATTACAATATTTGAATTACAACAAAACAAAAAGTAGACACAATGGTACTATTACTGAAGAAAACGAATTACCATGAGGTAAAACATTCCATGCAATCGTGTCAGTGACTGCAGTAAAAATCCAGTTCAACTCTCCTAGGAGTGTCTTCCGATCATTTGGACGGCCAGGAATTTTGTCTATAAGAGAATAATGAAGAGATTCACGGAGTAGAGATCGAGTACAAAACCTGAGACACCAATTATCAAATTAGATATTTAAGGAAGTGTGTGGCTAGAAAAAATCAAATAAGAGCAAGCAAACTGGTACACTGGTAACTAAAAAAATATGGAACATTTGTTCTTTATGAACAAGGAACTTATAGAACTTGGTAACCTCATCCTGCGCTATCCTGATGAAAGAGGTTACCCCTTTCAATTAACAAAAGGAATTACTATCAATTGTATAACTTTATAAGCGCATTAATCGAAGAAACCCATCAACGACAAAGGGAAAAAGATGCAACTCCAGAAAAGGAAGCATATCAAATTATTGAAGAAAATGATAGTACTATGAAAATTTAAGCCTAAGGACATAGTTTTCACCATCTTAAAGCCATTTTAATTGGTGTGGTGAGACATGAAGTGAAAATATCAGCAGGAAACTCCGCGCTTTGGGGGAGTGTTTCATGTGCTTCACAAGCTGCAAGAAGAATGCAATCTTTTCCAGATCCAGAAGAGCTAGGAGAGCTCCAGTCATGAAGCTTAAAAAGAAAATGGAGAAAAAAGTTAATAAAGCAATGCTAGAATAAAAAATAAGTGAAGAAATAGCAACGGCAAGTACCTCACTAAAAGCATTAACAATCAATCCAGCAGCAGAACAGTCAAAGACATATATGGATGGTGTCTTCAACCAAGAATCAAGGTCACTGATGGGTAATGGTATATACTGTGTATAGCTCTGCAAAAGAATATGAAGAAAGATAAACCATAATCTGCCAAAAGAGAGTCAGCCTATTATCAGAAGGAAATTGACCTTGTTGAAGACCCAGATTTCACCATTAGCAGTAGGCTTTGGTACGCCATGCCCATTATAATGAAATAGAACCCGTTCAGACTTGGCACATTTGCGACATGCTGCACATAGCCTCTTCACCTCATCTACAGTGGGGTCAAGTTTATCCTTATAGGAAGCCTGAGCAAACAAAATGGTATCTGTAAGGTGATGTCCACAAATAATACACATCCAACAAGAGATTGCATCATCTAAGGACAAGAATCACGTACCCTGGGTTGCCACCTTTCATACTGTTTCTTCAAGGTTTCTCCAATTGTCTCAATAGCTTTTCGAGGTGCCATAGAAAATGGATCTGCATTAATGGAAAATTCAATATATCTAAATATAACCAAAATAACTGGACCAAAGTAACAGTATTACGTCTCCGATTCAAAGAGGTATTTTATGCCTTCCAGTGTAGGTGGCAAAACTTCCAAAAGCAATGTTCTCTGATCCTTACTGCTTCATTTTAGGAGATGGAGTTACAAACATAGCCACTATCTTGCCTTAAGAGTGAATTCATTTTCCAAATTAAAAAAAAACAATTACAGATTAAATTGTAAGCTAAAATCCAAAATAAAGTGCAAACCGTTGTGTGATAGCTTAATTTAGGTGCAAAGTTTTATTGGACTCAAATGAGATGCAGACAGTTCATTGATGGCTCAATTCAAAGAAATTAAATGTTAATCATTCAAATGAACACACCAATCATAAATAACAACTAAAATTCCATAATTTATTAAAGTCTAGTGTGGTCAAATATATACCATAATAGAATTTTAGAACATCGAAATGTAATTAGAATCATTTGCATTAAGCAGCAGGTGAATGCATTTACATACAATAAAATGATGCAAAGACAAGAATGAGAGAGAGATGTAAAAATAACAATTACCATATAATATCATATAGACATACCTAACCAGCATTCCATTCTGGCACAGGGAGAGATCTTAATCACATCAGGAGGGTCAACACTAATGTTTAAACACAAAACTATAGCTACACAACCTGTTTTCATCTGTAAAAAAAGTAGACATTATTAGAAACAGCCACATATAAGAACTTACTATTGTATAATTGTAACATATCTGTTTCCCCCGTATGGGTTTTCCAATAGCATCGCCCAATTATAATAATTTTCGCTCTCGGACTTCAACTCTCCTTAACCATTTTGAAGCAACTTCATTCTTATCATAATATTCATTATTTTTGTATTACTAAGTTAGCCAAAAAAGGGAAAATTAATAAACATAACATAAACAAAGGGATCTCCACAATGTTTTGTGCCAAAGGGATACTCAATAAATGAAAATTAAATATTAATAATATTAAAATCATGCACAGTATGCCAATATTCGATATACTCCTAAATAGTAGATGACAAGGAGCAATATAATTCCCAGGAATCTCTTTGCCTCCACGTTATAGTTTATAGCTTCAACGGACAATGGAAATGTAAACAAAACTGAGTATCAAGAACTGCAGCAAAAAGCATAAATGATTAAATCCTGTTCAAATTTTGGTGATACCAAAATATATTGACATTTACATATAATAATGTTAAAATCCATGCACCAACACAAAATACGCACAAATTACATGGCATAAAGTTATCCTTCAAATCACCTATTCTTCTAAACTTATATTATTCCTTCTACTTGGCTCACCAAATAAAAATTCTGTCAAAACACAATTTCAGGTCTATTTAAAGAATTCATTTCCAATTTTAACCCAGGGAGGAACAGAAGATACTTCATAACTGGTCTATTATGATTCCTACAGACTAAAATATTCTCTAAATCTTCCCCACTCTTTATTTCAATGTTTTCCCTAATAAGGAAAAGAAGCATACATTCAATATGGGGTGCCAATCATGGAAACCCATCTACAAAAGGGAGAAAACCAAAGAAAACATTAAACAAACCTATTCAAAGCTCATTCACACAAATGCTGCACTGCACAATTTCACTTGCTTTTTCATTTCTCCAAAATGCAAAAATCTGATGCAGCGGTTGGAATAAACTAGCATCATAAATCTCTATTTGTAAAATGTGCATCTATATCACCAAACCACCCATCCCAAACTATAAAAAAGTAGTAGCCCCATCACTTCACTGCTTCCCCCATCTTGGTGAATAACTTGCCTGGAAACCAGTCTTCCAGGTTGAACAGAAGTGAAGTTAAAAGCAAAGAAGCCAAAAGTTTTACTTGAGTGCAAAATCACAATGCCGACAAGATGAATAAACACCTAGTTCTTGTCTCTGTCATTATCACCATTTGTCATGGAAACTCTCTGTGAAAGAAAAAATGGTAACATGATGTTTTTCTCAAAGCTGCAGGAACCATGTTGAGTCAGAGATGAGACTGCACAGATGGTTCACTGTTGTGCATGACAATATCAGGTACTTTAATAAATATCAATAGCATTCTGGAACTGCAATCCAGAAATGTAATTCTTGCAGTCAGCGAAATTAAAAAAATCCTAGAGTAATAAAGAATGCAATATCATTGCTAAACGTAAGAAAAACACAATAACACCTTTGTGATTCAAACTTCAAACTAAACATCAGGGACCAGTAGATCTCTGTTTCTATGAGCCTGCCTAGGAGACAGTAGTTACAAATCCTCTAATAAGTAGACAAAAAATTGAAGGAAAATCTTAACCCTGATACCCAGAAGGCCTGATCATGGAAACATAGCTCTATTGGTGCCTGATGTCTCCTCGAGACTATTGTTAAATGACATAAAACACAAAAACTCCTCTGCAGTCAAACTTCAAATTAAACATCAAGCAACAGTAGAGCTCTGTTTCAATGAGCATGCTCCAGGGAGACAGTAGTAACAAATCCTCTATAAGTAAACAAAAAGGTGAATGAAAATCTTGATCCTGTGTCTACTATGCAATTTGCATGCTTTTGTATTATTCACATCTATAAGATGATTGGATTCGATCAAATAATGCACAATCCCCATGACCAAGCTCTTCAATTTCATTAAATATCAACACAGATTATACTAATTAGCATGTTTCCCCTATACAACAGGGTAATGAAAAAAACTACCCATTCGCCCAATTGAAAGATATATACTCATACTACCCAGCAGTTTGAACTACAGGTACAGAGTCAAATGTAGCCCCGGTCACACCACTACCATGTAAGAAGAAAAATCAAACAACGCACAAGAAATGCCACTAAATATCCCACGCGTCCTATATAAACTAATGTGAGCACTCCCAGTGTAGCCCCCCACCCCCAGTTTTCCTCAAAACCTCATCTAGAGGTACGCATCACTAAGATTTAACATGTTCAGAAGTAAGCTCCTAGTCCATACTGCCAAAGTAAAATGTGCATTCACATGTAATAGCTTCAACGGCTCAATCTGGTATCACGGACAGCTGAGTCTGGAGGTCTTACCCGATCTTTGGTCCGCCATTTTGAGACAAAATCGCTATCAAAGTGACCATAAGGCAAGCACGCCTCGAAGGCCTCATGCCGCAGATCACAGAGCAGAGCATTCTGCGGCAAGTAGGCCATATTGGTAGTGCCATGAGTCCCGCCATTTCCGTAGCTACTGCTCGCTAGCTCTGAATCCCTCCTATGCGGGACCGACTCACTGTCCTCGTTGCTATTGCTGGAGGATGCGACTGCATCATAACGGTCGATGTGATTGGACCCGAACGCCACCATTGAGGACTGAGAGAACCTTGATTCCATCAAATCTCCTAATGCCATCCAATTCCACACCCGAAACCAGCTCGATAAGAGCAACCAAACCACCTAATACAGACAGATGGCTAAAATCAGCTATATCAGCAGCCAACACTCGCAAGAGCTTCCATCGACGGAGAAATCACAACGGACGAGAAGCGCAGTTGAAGAGGATCCGAGAACGGACGATCGGCGGACGGAGTTAATCGACGAAGCCGCTATACCAGCGGCACATAGAGATGCACAAGAGGTAGCAGAGAGAGAGAGAGAGAGAGAGAGAATCCAACTCGCAGACCACACAGCAAGAGCAGAGATAGCCGGGGCGAGGCGGAACCGCTCGGGAGGCCGAGAAACCCTAGGCGGAGGAGAGCGACGGGGCCGAGGGAGCGTGGAGGCGGCTTTTTTCGTGTGTGGGAATGTGAACTCTGGCGGCAGAGACAAGCCCCAAAAGAGAATTGCAAGAGGGGATACTCTCTCTGATTTTGGGATTTTGTCGAAAGACAGAGAATCGATTTTATTTCCCTCGAATATTTATAAAATAAATAATTTAATATCAATATTTTAAAAAAAAGTAATGTTATTTTTTTAAATAACAAATTTATTTTTAACTCTAAATAAATCTATTTTATAAAAAGATTAATTCTAAAATATATTTTTATTACTTTTACCTCCAAATTTTACTAATAATTTTTTTATATTTAATATATTAAGGGAAATGAATTATACAAGATCCACTATCCATATATATCCAAAAGAGGAAAGGAAACTAATGGGACAAATAATGTGTAAATTTTCATATCATTTATTTTAAAATGATTTATTTCCACATAAATAGATTTATTTTATTAATTGAACAAATATTAAGTATGAGTGAATTAGATTGATTTGATGGGCTTAGAAAGGTTTTACTGGGCAGAAGTGAATTAGATTAATCACGTGGAACAACTATGGCCGTCCACGTGTTGTCTTGTCGTCAACCCCGCACTGTAGGTCGCTCAGTGCAGAAAAGCTGGGCTGACCTCATCTCCCATATCCTCCCTCCCCTACCCATTGTCATGGTCACTCACTATGGCTTTTATTTTATTCGCCAGTTTCGAGGATTTAAATTTTATTAAACAGTAAATCTTGATTATTTAATTTAAAATAGGAACAAAATGAGAGTTAAACAATTAATTACAGACAACCTATCTTATTATAGGTAATTAACGGAATATAACTCTATTACTAATACTTGTTATTTTTATAAGTTGACTAATTAATTATTAAAATAATTCCTTCTATTGTATAATAGGTATACGTAAATAATGATCAAATTTATACTATAAATTAGTAAAATTTGCCGAAAATTGAACAAGTATAGGAGCTGCCGACCAATGATATTGTGAATGTTAATGTAATTGCCTCATTTAATACATTTAAAATAAATTTAATGAAAGTAATAATAATTAGTAATAAAAATTACTATTAATAATAATTAATAATAAAAATTACTATTTATTAAAGTGAGTAGCTCTCGTATTATAATGATTAAAACTTATAAAATAATAATAATTGTGTAAAATTATGGTTAAATTTTATTATTTTATACTGTGTTATATTTAATAAACAATCAATAGAAATTTTATTTATTTTTTTATTAATCGCTATATTATATGAGTTTTTTAAGGTGTAAATTGATACTATTTAAAAAATAGTTAATAAAGTGATTTAAATATATTTGAATACATATATATACTCGATAATTATAGATTTATTATTAATAAATAGAGAAATATTTTTTATTTTTATATTATTATTGTATGTATGTTATATATAATTTAATAAATTAATAAAATAATATTTTTATTAAGCAAAAAAATCTTATTAATCTTAATAAGCAAATATTAATTTCTAATAGAAAAAAAACACAATCTTTATGAAGCAAGCACAATCTTGATTGAAATTTGAGGTTTTTATTGAGCTTTTTTGCTTGAAGTATGAGGCAACAAGATGTTGGCTCTGCATTTGGGTCGAGTTGTGAGTCACCCCCAACTACAAGCACCAGCGGATAAACTAATGTTCCATGGAAGAAGCTTCACATCTTGGAGAGTGTATGGTCCATCACGTCCACAAGGAAGTCTGCAGTACCGCCGGCCAAGCAAATAATCAGTCAGTCTTTCCATTCCTATGCATTCATCCTCCCTCTGCAAATTTCAATAGAGTGTGTATGTACCTGCATCTTCTTTGGAGAAGCAAAGAGGAGGAGTAATCCGGAAGACATTGCCGTAGAATCCCCCCTTCCCTACCAGGACTCCCATGTCTGTTCGTCGTCAACATTCAAGAATCATCGATCAGGATGTTGACGAGGATACTTTCAAAGAGTCGGAATCTGAGGAGACCGGAGGAGAGTGAAGCACGAACGAACCTTTCATTTCTTCCATCACATGCACTATCTCGGCTTTGGCCGGCGTTTTCAGGCTCCGATCGGTGACGAGCTCGAGCCCTAGCATCAGCCCCCTGCCCCTCACATCACCAACAACTGATCGCAACAGAAAACACATCAGGCAATTACACATCATGAGAGATTGAAGCCCCGGGGAGAGTTTCTTACGATCGTATTTATCCTTGAGATTCAGCAGCCTGTCCTTCAAGTAGGAGCCTACAACGTGAGCATTCTCCTGAAGTTTCTCCTTCTCGATCACATTCAGAACAGCCAGCCCCGCGGAGGTGCAGACAGGGTTGCCGCCGAAGGTGTTGAAGTAGCACCGGCGAGTCAGGACCTCCGCAATCTCGGGTGTCGTCACCACCGCGCCAAGGGGGATTCCGTTGCCGATGCCCTGCAGATAACAAGGAGTTAGGAGCCTTCTGGAGGAGATGGTGATTCATCACGAAATCTCTTCCACACGAAGGTATAAACCTTGGCCATTGTCACGATGTCAGGAACAACGCCATGGGCTTCAAAGCCCCAGAAATGGCTCCCTGTCCGAGCAAATCCGGCTTGAACCTCGTCGGCTATGCAAAGTCCTCCAGCTTGCTTGATGCTTTTGTACACCGCAGGCAAATAACCAGGGGCGAGCTCCACAATGCCTCCAACACCCTACGATTCCAAGATAATTATTCCAAGAAAATTACTCATTATTGTTGAGATAGTACCAGATTATATTAATTTATACTTAAAAATTATAGTTAGTAAAATGTAAAATATTTTCAATATTATAAAATCTATTCTTTAAGATACGCATTCACATATACAGTGTATACAGGTAACTCACATTTCAAAAACGGTATACAAGTTGTCAAATATTATTTTTTTCAGTATTAAATAAGTGTAAATAATAGTTTTAATTTAAGTATTTTTATTGGATACTCATATAAGCTATTTAATAGTTTAACTATTTTAACATTATAAAGTTAAATTAGTTCTCTATTTTATCTAATTTAATATTTTATTTTCAATACATTCACTCAACAAATATATAAGAATTAAATATCGAAATAATAATAACAATAAATTGTATTTTTTTTAATATTTAGGTACACTATAGTAATGAGTTAACTACTACAAATCTTATAAACTTATAAGAATTCCATTTATTGAGTGGGTTGCACTCTTCCGTAGATTACCTGTATGGATTCAGAGATGAAACCGGCAACACAGCCTGAAGTGCCAAACTGAATGAGCTCCTGAACATCGGTCGCGTACTTCTCTCCGTCAGATCCAAAGACACCCCTGTATGGATCCGGGTTCAAAGCATGGTGAACTCCACTCTGCAGGAAATCAAACAGGCCATAAGAGCCACTGCATCATATGCAGAGAGATCAAGCTGTGAACTCCAAATGGTAAAGTAAGGTGACCTGAACAACGTTGAATTTCCAGTTGCACTGGGCGGTGGCTCCCATGGTGCCTGCTGCGTTCCCGTGGTACGAGTTCCTAATGGAAATGATATCATGGCATCCAGTGTAGAGCTTCGCTATCATCATTGCCAGCTCGTTGGCTTCAGTCCCCGAATTAGTGAAGAAAACCACCTAAATCATAGAAATGCAGAGAAAGCTCATAAACTATGGCTGGGGGGGGGGGGGGGGGGGGGGGGGGGGGGGGGGTGGGGGGTGGTTGTGTAAATTCCCAACCTTGAGATTGCCGGGCATCTTCGCGGCAAGGGCCTCGGCAAAGTCGGAGATTGCATGGTTAAGGTAGAGCACAGTGGAGTGCTGCAGGCGGTTCGTTTGCTCGACTATGGCCGAGACAACATCTGGGTGGCAGTGGCCGCAGCACACCGTTGCGATCCCACCGAAGGCGTCAAGGTACCGCCTTCCATTTTCATCGAACAGGTACTGCTTCTTCCCCGCGACGATATTGATCTGCCAAAAGGGACCTATATCAATTCTCAATCTGATTTCCAGAATCATCGGCATAACAGATATCAAACGAGCAGCCGGTTATGGATTCGGAGTTGATCCTCTGATATAGAAATTGCAGCCTTTAATTGTCGGAGGAGAAAGGGGGCAGACAGGGAAGAAAAAACTCACGGGGTTCTTGTAAAAATGGAATATGGAGGGGCTGAGGTACTCCTTCCTCTTGGCGAGGATCTCCGCGGCGGGGGGGCCTGAGTAGGGAGGCGGCGTATAGTCGAACGCCGGCATTCTTGGAAGCTTTGCTTCACGGAGAGGGGCAGCCGCCTGAGAGAAGCTCCGGCGGCCGAGTCCCGACTGGAGGACCCTCTTCGCGGCAGCGATCCGTCCCTGCATCTTCGTCGCACGCACGGCCCTCTCCTCGAAGGGAAAGAGAATGGGAAGGCTATGAGATTTGAGGGGGAATTCGCTCCGATAATGCAGGATCCTCTTCCTCTGTAATAAGGAGAGAGCTGGAGAGGCTGGCTGACAAATCGAAGCCAGCACGGACAAGACATATATAGAACATGTGAGGGAGAGAGACAGAGATGTACATCCCATGTCGTGTCAGCCTCTGTTTTTCTTTTTCTTTTTCTTTTTCTTTTTTTTAAATTGTTTTTAAATATTATATATATTTATACAAAATTATATAATTTCCCCAACATTAAATGATAAATTCATTTAAATTATATAAAAATAATGATAAAATTAATGACGTGAATATCTTATTAATTACTACTATTATAAAATATATGCACCTTTATATTTATAATTATTTTATATAAATACTCTATAAATAAGAAAAAACCATTTTTAAATATGAAAAAAATAGAATAAATGGTAATTTTAGTCCTTTTATTAATTTTAAAAAATAAATCATTTTGTAAATTTTATAATACTAATTTTAATTAGTTGTGTTGTGTGTCCATTATTTTTATATTTTATTAATGAATTTATTATTTAAAAAAAAGGAAAAAAATGGAGGTGGCGAAATCCCATTTCTCTTCCTCTGCATGCAAAAGGCAAACACTCCTTTTTCTTCTTCTTAACTAGCAGCAAGCCCATGCACTCAAATGACCGTGTTGCCCTCGCCCCTCCCTCTCCAATATTTTGGAATTACTCAAATAATTAGGCAAAAATCGAAAATAAATTGCATATAATTTACGCATTTTCATTAAAAAAATACTCATTTACACGAACCATCACTAAAAAATTTACAATATTTATATTTAATTGAATTATCGTATAAAATTATGTATATTATATTCATATTTTAATCTAAATTCATTAGCTTGGAGAATATAATTCTTTTAAAATTAAATTTATAAAATATTTTATAAAAGTGATGTTTTTATTAATAAAAAATATTTATATATGATATTGAAATGAACATCTTTTTAAATATTTTTTCCGTAAAATAACATATTCAAATATATAAAATTGAAAATATCTATTTTGAAAAGCCAAAAACGCCCTTGAAATTAATAAAGAGCAAGTGACAAGTGACAAGTTCCAAAAAAAATGCATAACTAATGGTGCATTTGTCCTTCCTTCAACCATAGGAGATGATGATGATGCAATTTTGGGTCAAAAAACGGAAATGATGAATATAATAAATAGTGCTATACATAATAATAATATAAAGTAACGAAAATTTTATAATTAAGACAAAATCCACAACTTAATTTATTGGAGCGCTCCCTCCAACTTTGGAAGCGCATTCACAAACTCTAATACCTTATTATTGAAAATTGTGAATTCATAAAAAATATATATTAATTTTTTTTAATATTATAAATGTGAGTGAGATTTATAAATATATATATATATATAATGAAAATGAATTTAAATATAAAATAGGTGAAATATTTGATGAAAACTTTACGATGAGCAAGCACATGTCTAATAACAATACTACAAAATGGGCAGTCCATTGGCTTTATACAAAGGCACCACATGATGGAGCACAAGACGATAAGATTAAGGGACTATGCACATTACATATGTACATGCGTATGCTAGTTCATCCACATGCGGTCCACTATATATATAAATAAAAGAGGGTGGGAGATGGGTAGAAGGTTACAATAACTTATACAACTATTAGATCTTGAGGTTGGGTCGTTTGAGATCACACAGAACCACTTATGTATAAGTTATTGTAATTTATTTTTAAAATATGATTTTATATTAGATAAAATAAATAATAATCGTTTATTTATAAGTTTAAAAATATCTAATTATTTACTATTAATCATTTTTAAGTAAAGATGGATAAACTTTTATTAGTAAATAATACTCTATCAAATGTTATTATTGAAAGTATTTTCACGTATTTAACACAATGTAAATTTAAATACTGATTTACTTAATTATAAAAGAAAAATACCAACTCCATATTATTATTACAAGTACTATCAAATCAAGATAATAATATATTTATAGTTATTTAGTGCTAGTTTAAAATTGAATATTTAATTATATTTATTTTACTAGTAAATACCTCTTTTATTAATATACATTAAATTTGATAAAATATAGAAATATTATAAGTTTATAAAATTTAAAAAATTTCATTAAATATCTCATCACTTATATGTAGATAATAATTTCTGATAATTCACTTATTCATTCGACATAGTTAATAAAATATAGCTAATTTGATGTACAGTTCAAAATTATAATAATTTTGTGATCATTGTTAATTAATAATTTGTTGGCATAAACTTAAAATTTATAATACTATATCTCTTATAAATAATAATATTTTTTTTTATTAAATATAAAATATTATTTTTAAACTCCACTTCTCTTTTATAAATTTTAATATTTTATTTAATACATTATTTATTGCCCAATATTATTATAATTGATATTGAATAATACGAGATAAATAATTTCAACTCTAGTATAAATAGATTTTCCGTATATGAGTAAAAACATTAAATTTAATAAATTGTAATAGAATATTATGATACAATAAAATTTTAGTTTTATATTTAGTTAAATTTTATAAATTATAAATAATTATATCATTATAAACTCACATTCTCACTACATTCTCAACCTTACAAATTCATTCACTTTTTTTATTTTTAATTAATTTGAGATTTTATTCTCAATTTAATATTAACTTAGAATATAATATAGTGGCACTTTTTTTGGCACTAAGATGTATTCATTTGGATGAAAGTACCTCCCCTACAAAAAGGAAGGATTCTACTTGTAGAAGCAACCACAACCTAACATTGAGGAAGATACGGATAAATGCTAGAAAAGAATTAAAGAAAAAAGGCACCAAGCTTAAAGAAAAGTTACATTCCCATCAAGCCCATCTTTAAAAAAGTTGTGGCTGCCAAATAATATATATTATTAGTTCAAGGCATGATTTGATGTGCTCTATTATTAATTAAATAATTAACAAATACAAGTGATGGTGCTTGTGGATCTCCCACTATCTATGCCATTCTCCTCACCTACTTAACCACCATCTTAGACTAATTAATCAAGTGTTATAAATAATGAGATTAATAGTATCATGCACCTCTATCCTTACTCCATCTATGTCTTTAGGCCCAATGTACACCTAAATGTATTTTTAAAAAATTTCCACTATAAACATATCACTTTATATTAATTAAATACAATAATTAATCAGTCAATTTCCTTTTATGTAAATAATAATAGTAAAATATATAAAAAAAATATTTATATTTAAATCAAATATAAATTATGTAAAAAATTATTGTGTATTATAATTAATGTAAAATTACATTTTTATAAGTGGTATAGATGAGTATTTTTGGTATAACACAAGCTAGTAAAATATATATAAAATATTTATATTTAAATTAAATATAAATTATATGAAAAAGTATTTTGTACTCATTTTTAGTTAAAATATTAAAAAAATTATTAATTATAAATATTAGAACATTTTAAATATATAATACTTTTATATTAATGAGAACAATTACTTTAAATTTGATATTTTTTCTTAATAGTAAAGAAAATAAATCGAATTTTTAGTAGTTCGGGTACAAGATATTATATATGAACTTCATTCATTTATACTTAAAAATTATTAGTTTTAATTATTGTAATTTTTTAAATATTAAATACAGTACAAAATTTTATTTTATCAAATTTAATATTATATTTTTAACAAATTCTAACAGTTGGAAAATCCCATTATTATGAGCCAATCTCCATCTGGCTGTGATAGTGACATTTTTGCATATCTAACATTCACAACGGCAGTACCAAAGCAAACTTACCCTTCAACGGCTTGCTTTCCTCTTCCTTCCATCTCTTAGTAGCAAAGCAAAGGTGTCTATCTGCAGGTAGCATGGGTGCAAGGATGGGATTCCTGACCCTCATCATCTTCGGCATCCTCCGGACCTCCGGCTCGGGTAATACCGGCGCTAAGTCTGTCCTTGCTTCAGCGGTGAATGACCTGGTTGAGGAACCGGGTGATCTCACAAGAGACGGCAAGATATGCGCCCTGTGCGAGGAATACGCTTCTGCAGCTCTGTATTACCTCGGCAAGAACAAGACCCAGAAAGAGATCCTCGAAATTCTTCGCCTGAGCTGCACACAGATGGGTGCCTTCAAGCCAGAGGTACTAGCACTTTAGCTCTCTCACATACATGAGCAGTCCCCCTGCTTTCTGTTTTCTGCTGCAGATACTAGGAAGGTGTGTGTGTGTGTGTTCTTATTTGTTGTGCAGTGTATCGTTCTGGTAGACCACTATGTCCCCCTCTTGCTCTCGGAGGTCTCAGCAATGGAACCCCATGAATTCTGCAAAAAGGTGAGCCTCTGCAAAGGAGTGACAGTGACAAGCTGAGCTTCCTCATCTTGGATCCTTAAGGACCTTAACAAAAAAGGGTCCGGCACTCAAAGCAGGGGAAGCCATGTGGATCAACAAGCCTCCCTAGTTCTTTTAGGACAAGGCCATGGACTGAAACACCATTGTAAGACTTTGATTTTATGTGATAGGATAATGGGAAGGAAAGAAGAACATCAATCTACTCTGTAAACAATTTGGGAAGATTCAAATTTTCATTTTGCAGTATTCTAAATATGTTCACTGAAGGGAGGCTTCATATCCTGCCTCTTTGAGGAAAGGGGGAGGTATACAAGATTCACTTCCCTTGCCTTTGCAGTCTCACTCTGCATTTTCAGTCCCAAAGTGACCATACAACTGGGGTGGTAAAACTCCCTCCATCTCAGGCCGGCCAACGGATTGATTCCCCAAGAGTTTTCCAGTATCTGGCACTGCCCATTGCCCACTACACAAGATTGGGGATAGGGGAGAAACCATCAGTACTAGAAAGGTACCCGTAAGCAATTCAGTATGGAAATGGAAGAGCAGAAGGTTATATGGAACCAATGCAATTCTTTATGAGACATTCTCAGTCATGACACAGCCGATAAATGAACAGAGCATTTAGACCCAGACAACAAGAGACCCATGCAGTACATATCAAGTCACAACAGACTAAAAATACTACAACAGGAAGATATAAGAATCAGATGCAACTAGCTGTTATTGGCGAGAATACTTGGTGCAATTCTAGGGAAAACACCATACCACATCATTCATGAAATGCTTATATTAATACATAGCCCAAAGAATAATAATTTGATGAAGAGCCAAATGCCAAATGCTTATAAGCACAAATGCCTTTGCCATGTAACAAATTGATTTTCTCAAGGGACCGCAACAAGGGCATTCAGGTCTCAAAGAAAAGAGGATTTTGTCAACAGCTAACTCAATTTAAAGTTTATAAACCCCCATAAAAGGAGTGGTTTAGGAGCTAGTAAGGATCTTACAAACATTATCCGACCTTAGAGATCCAATTCATAGGTTTCCTATAGCAGCTAGGCAAGCAACGACATGAGACCAACAAATTTAACTTATATCATGTCCAACAAGTTTTACTTATCAGACCTAAAGGGAATGCATTGCATGTGGATATAAATGAGGCAAGTCTCACATAATATGCAAAAAAGGTCATTTTACAAGTTGATTTTACAGTTCAGAAAGAGAAGGAACATTCAGAACAGAAAAGGAAATAAAAGACTTGTTGATACAGTGAATTTATCCAATTTGAAGCAAGGCCAACTTAAATCCACTCACTTTGACCAACAATTATTCAGAGATGGCTCTAATGGATGAGTTGATGTAGGTTTAGCAAGGGTCCCAAAAAAGATATCATTTTGAGCAGGCAACCCTTGGGATTTGAATGAAATATGCTTTTCATTGTCTATCAGTGAAGGGAAAAATCCTTTCTGTGGCCAAGGATCTCTATCATTTGACATAGCAGCAGTGCTGAATTTCCCATCATTCTGGCAATGACCAAAACTGTACTTTTGAGGAGAATAAGTATCAGGGAGAGCTGGATCTTCCTTGGTGAGAGGGGATGCCAGAGTCATCTCTGTTGATGGACAAATAAACTCTTCCTTCCTCAATCTGCCATAATCAGTGTTTACATGCCAAGGTGTACCACCTATAAAGCCTAAACCATCCTGACCAAGAGGAGAAGGCCCCCACATTTGCCATGTTTTCTCATCATTCAAGCTTCCATTCCCCACTGGAGAATCCTGCCTTGCCTGTGACTTTGGTTTACCAGGAAGACAATTCAAATAATTATGTTTGTCATCAGCCATCCTTAGCCGAGACATTGGAGACTCAATCGGTAAAGGCCTGCTAATTTCAGAAGCAACAATCAAGGTTTTTGGAATCTGAGGTTTCTCCAGTCCCTTGTTTGAAATAAATCCACCAAGATCCAATTGAAAGCTGTCAAGCGATTCAGAAACTGGTCCAAGCAATGCTACAGGATCAGGAACATAACATGGGTCTTCAAAAAGCTCCGGCTCTTCTAGTATATTCTCATCCGATCTTCCTCTAAGATGAGAGGATTTTGGTCCAATAGCAGGTGAAAAACCTAATCTACTGCTAAGAATGTCATTTTTGAACGGGTAATCGGGAAATGGAGATGACAAGCCAAAACTAGTAGGCCTATCAAATGATTGGGTAGATAATGCTTGACCAGGCAGTGGTGGGCTTGAAATTTCAACTGTCATTTTAGTGTCAGGTCTGCTTATAACAGTTGAGTTGGTTGATGGATGAACAGGTGTTGAGCGAGTAAACAATTGCTGCCACGACTTTTTAGGTGCAGGAATTGCTTTTGGTTCTAAAGAGACCTGCATCAGAAATGACACTATTTCAGCCAAGTTTGGTATATCTCAACCAACCATGCATAATGAAAGCTAGGATTAAAACATGCTGTTTACAGGCACTCCTTGCCCAAACAATCTAGTACAGAAAATAAAACATCTTAAATGAGCTAAAAGCTCACATAAAGAAAAAAAGAAGAATAGTATTTCCTTAGAGGAGTCTGTTCTAGAGATAGATAATTGTTCAAGATCAAACTTGCACACATGTGCATCTTTTGACTCTGAGAACCGCTGTAGATCATGGTTCATAATCCTGGCTTTTTTTTTTAAATTATGAACACACAATTGACTTCATATATCATAAAAGAATCCAAATATTGCAATTCTTCTTTAGATTAGTATGCACATTTGTGACACTAGATAAATTGTAAAGGATAAATCATTTGATCTATCAACAGAAAAACAAAAATACTTCATGAAATTGCCATTATAGAACAAAATCTGATTTCTACATAGATGATAATATGCACCATGTCACAGTTTATAGCTGCTATCGCCAGTTTTTCCATATACGAATGCACTTCTGTTTTAGTTTTACTTTTTCCTCATAAATAGCATATAACCGCTCTTTAAAATTTTGAGATGCTGCTTTAACAACACTCTTCAATCTAAATAATACCCTTTAAAATCATATAATTGCATGCCAGATCTTTTATAAGCACTGACAAGCTCATATGTTATCAACTATTTTTGTCCATGTAACTATGAATAACATATTACCAAATCATCAGTTTCATGGATTATCTTCACAATCTCTTAATCGCAATGGATCTAAAAGGTTCCATCTAATATGCTCAATTTAGAGGAAAAGCTTCCTGGAGTTAACAGATGGTCTACCTAACCTAAAAGGAAAAGTCACACTTCACTATTTGCAATTCCCAATATCCATCTTGAAGCTTCTTCTAGTGCACTCTGCACTTTTTTCCCAATCCAGTAATCTATTTACCGAATCAAGCATATGATTATCCAATTTAAACTCTTCGGTCCTAACAACCTCTACTTTCTGAACCAGGAAAGAGTGTACGATCATAGGTAGTGCTCTACTAATTCAACATAAAAAATTATCAAATTGATAAGGTCATAGGGGTTTAACTGAAACACGTCCCACCTTACAAAAATATCAGGCAGTTTTAAGTGTGGGGTGTAGGGCTGTATCTTTTGATACGATATAAATGAAATACGATTACTAATTCACAATTCTGTTCTCACTAAATCTCAGGATTTTGTTTAGTATAGATCCCTGAATTAAATGTTTCACACCCATATAGATCTATAAATTATGCATATTGAGAAGTACATATTAATGGCATGGAAAATCCCCTAAAATAAAGAGAACAAGGCTTGAAATTACAGATCAATCTAACTTTACCAATAGAAAACTAATATGAGTAATTAATTCTCTTACCCCATCTGCTGCTGATTTTCCAGCAATACGCTCAGGTTGAGAGAGGTCTCTTTTAGGTACAGAAGTAGGTGTGTGATTCACAGCCATTTTAGATCTCCTTTCTTTAGGACCAGTAGTGTAAGTATTGGCTGTCCTTCCAAAGAAACTAGTTCCACTTAATGCCTTAGATGAAGAAATCAATGTACCCCTCATCCGATCCAGATATCTAGCTCCTGCACTGCCCCTATTAGTGCTACAACCGGAGACACTCTTCAAACCACGTTTGACATCAGAGTTTTGACCCTTCACGCTATCTATCACATTCTTCTGGTATTCACGACTATCAGCTTCCCTCATCTTGTCAGAGTCATTTTTACCATTAGTTTCCTTACCCACTCTCTTCTCCAGTTCTTCAACATCAGAGTTGCTCTTACTGGAACTCCTGTCTCTGTCCTTTTTCCTTTCATGCCGTCTCTTTTCTGACTCTTTCTTACTGTGGTTGGGCCTTACTGGTGATGCTGCATTTTCAGTATCTTTCTCAGTACTAGTTATCTCATCCCGAAGTTTTCTACGCTCCTCAACCAGCCTCGCAACTTCCTCCCGCTGCTTTCTTTCTTCTTCCTCCAGGAGCTCCTTCTCTAGCCTTGCCTGCCTCTTCTCCTCAGCTTTTCTGCGTGCCTTCTCACTTCTACTCTCTTGAGAGTTGCTGGCACATTCGCCCCTAGTCAGCCTTTCATTGTGCTCATCATTGAATGAACCACTTTGAAGTGAGGAGCTATTGCTAAATATCTTTCTCCAAAGCCACCTAATGCCCAAGACAAAATAAGCCAGCAGTTTCCATGCAAAGAAAGTAATGCTCGAGTAGGACTTCTCCGCCGAGCAACCTTCATCTCCTTCAAGTGGGACGTTCCCATTGTTCCGCCAATCATCTGGCTTTGTTGCAAAAGACCCAGCAGCCCAATTTCCATTTTCACTCCAATCTTGATTGCACATCCATCCATAGTTAGACCATGCCCTCCCATTCAAGAACTTTCCACCCTTTCCGACCAAGTTACTAAATATCCCAGCGTTAGAGATCCCCATTCCAGGTGGCATGGGTAAGTCCAACACTGGTCTCTTTGAAATATGGCCACAATATGAGCACATAAACTTACCTCCAATGGGGTTTTGCTCCCTGTATGGAGTCAAACAATTGCGGCACTTCCGAGTAGCTGTCTTCCGGAGCTTCTGCAGCTCAATAGCTTCCTTCCTCTTCCTCTCTCGAAGCCGAGCATTTCTATGTGCCCGCCATGCAGACAACTTAGGCATCAAAATCTCATACCAAAAGAGAGTAACTAGTAGGACAAACACACAACCCAGCCTCGGAGAAGTAATCTCAAAACGATATGCGGGCGGCAGAAACCGAGAAAGACCCCAAAACCCTATAAGAGGAACTACCAACCAGGGCAGCATGGTCGCGACCCTGCGAGACCACCTCTGAATAACACAAAGTATACACATTATCCGCTAATCCACACCTATCTCCGTGACAGGTGCCCAGAAAAATCACGAGCACTATAATCCACCAAACGCCTACCAGAACCACCCCCCCACCCTCGCTATATTCAAAATAAGGAAAATCAAACGCTATCCCTAGCCAATGGATGCGACAGAAGGAGCTCAAAATTACCCTAAGATAGTACAACAGCTTGAATCCTCGAGGAAATTAACACGGAATCCTATTCAACCATCAACACTCGAGCTCAAACACGGATCCACGGACGCTC
Source organism: Trapa incisa (assembly GCA_030064435.1). Taxonomy (NCBI): domain Eukaryota; kingdom Viridiplantae; phylum Streptophyta; class Magnoliopsida; order Myrtales; family Lythraceae; genus Trapa; species Trapa incisa. Next base: position 6,488,392 of record CM057784.1, on the reverse strand, counting down.
TCCGAGGAAATGGAACAAGGCTAAGGGAGCGGAGCTGCGGTGGAACACCTCAATGAAGCGAGCTGAGGATCCCGATACTTACAGATTGGAGGCCCAATTTCCGATGAATTGGCCCCTGTCGGAGCGTACTGGGTAGCTTCCAGCCGGCCGATTTAGGTCCGTTTGTTCGTTTCTTTGCTGACGAAGGAAGAAACTCTTGAGAGAGAGAATGGGAGAGAATGTGAAAAGGGATAGAAAGCTTGTAGAAGGGAAAGAAAATAGGACCACTTTGTAATATCAGGCTTTTAAGGATTCGCTGAACCAGGTCAAGAACCGGAATCATCATCACCGGTTCGGTTCATGATCGGACCGATATAATTAATCCGGTTATAACCATTTACTGAAATCTTAAATCGAGTCCTAAACTTTATCACGTATCACATTCTTATTCTACAGGATCACAGTTTGGGAAAAAATTGCTCAGGTGGGGGCCATATTCTATCCCATCTAATTTCTTGTCCTCAAAAGGCAAATAGCCAGTCTATCACTCGCCCTCCCTCCCTCCCTACTCGTCTGAGCTTCTTCTTCCTGTCAGAAAAAAGAACAGAGCAGCATTCCACTGAGAGAAAAGAGCAGAGCGATTTTGAATCCATGGGCAACTACAGGTTCAAGCTCCTCGACATGATTCCCAGTTCTTGGTTGCGCAAGCTCAGGGACATGGGGAAGCCGTCGGTAAGCCACGGCACGGAGGTGGAGGAGAAGATGGAGACAGAGACAGGGCAGCAGGAAAAGGCCCCTGTTCCAAGAGATTCCTACCGCTTAACCAGAGGCCTCCAGCAGAGCAGCTCTGTTTCGCCTTCCGACCTTAAGCTCTCGGAAGCCAGGTGCCTCCCGACCACGATCCCGCCGAGAAGGTCGACCAGACACCGGCGGGCGAACCCCAGAAAGTCCCGAAAGGTGAGGCCACCGAGGGTTGTTAGCTCCACCGTCTCCGCCGGGTGCAACTGCAGAGCAACCCTCGACTCCGTCTGGGCCAAAACAGAGCCACACGCTCTGCCTGAAACCGAGTCCTCCGAGTTTCCTTCCTCCGACACGGACTCCTCCTCCACCATCACCACCGTCGAGAAACCGCCTCCGTCACCTCAGTCCTACGATGATCAGACGGTGCTCGGGACAACATCATGCAGCTGCAGGGTTAACTCACGCCTGGACGACATTGTCATCGACGTTAAAGAGACCTCGTTGTTCGAGCCCCTCGAGGTGAAGCTGCCGCCGGTCACCACAAAGCCCTCGAACTTCGCCGACGCGAGGCGGCCGGAGGAGGCCTGCAGGTCTCTTTCAGTCAAGGCCGTGAAGGAGAGTCCGGCCAGGGGGTTCGCGGTGAACTCTCCCGGCACGAGGATGAGGCTGCGGCTGAGCTCCAGCACACCGAGGACAGGGCCGAGGCAGAGGGCCCAGCAGGGCGGCGGCCAGCGGAGGAGGAGCGCGGGCTTATCGGAGAGCTACGCGGTGGTGAAGTCGTCGGCGGACCCGAGGAGGGAGTTCAGGGAGTCGATGGTGGAGATGATAAGGGAGAATAACATAAGGGCTTCCAAGGACTTAGAGGATCTCCTTGCCTGCTACCTCTCCCTGAACTCCGATGAGTACCACGGCGTCATCATCAGCGTATTCAAGCAAATATGGTTCGACCTCAACGGAGTTCATTAGGTTCATACTGTAGCCGTAGCTGCCATTACAACATCGCATTGCATCGTAATGCTGCTTTGCTACTGTCTAATAAAGGGACGACACCTATATCAAAGATCCCACCTTTTCCAGCACCATGCTTCAAAAGTCCAATCTTTGGGTCAGCCATGGCCACTAATTTATTATTTTTTATTATTATGAAAAAGACTTATTTGAATTTTGCTAATTTAGATGATAAACTATTATTAGAATTCAAACCATAATAATAATTACATTATAAAATATTATTTAATTAGGTGCACGTGCCGGAGGGGACAAGATCTGAGGCAGAATCTGAGGACACTACCGACCTCCTAGTTCGGGTCGAACCGTTTAAAACTGATTATTTTTTTGCTCCGTTTTACCTAAAATGACCTTGTTTTGGGTCATATAGGACAAAAATAATTTGATTAGAATGACCAAAATGACATAGTTTGATTTTATGGGCAAAATTAAAAAAAAATTAGCTGCCTCATCCATTTTTCGTAATTAATTATTAATTTATTATATTTTTTTTATTTGGAATAAATGAAATATAAATATTATAAAATGTGTTCATACGTGTTAATTTATTATAGGTAGGATGGATAAATGGTAAAATATATATTTTTACTTAAAAATTATTAATTTAAGTGGCAAAACTTATGTATTGAAACTCAATACATAAGTAATATATTCAAATATATATATATATATATAGCATTCAAGTAGGGGTTATATTGCCATATTATGGGGAATGGGGGCCCAATCTACGATAAATGGAGTATATATGAGGAGCACTACTTGAATGGTTTGATGACCCAACTGTAATTTTTATATTGGGCCAACACTGGCCCATTTTTGTTCATGGGCTGAACTCTATATAAACTTGTCGGATTGGCCCAGAAACACGATTTGGATATGGGTACATCGTACTTTGGGCCTTACGTAGCGGCCCAAATTAATCAAAATAGTTATTTTAAAAATAATTTCTTTAATCCAATTTTATATCAATTTTAAAGAAAAATATTGAATTAAGTATTTAAAAAAATATTATTCAACTAAGAACTTATCATTTTATTATAATTTTACAAATAAAATTATACGAATTTTACAAGTTTATATATAAATAGGGGAGGAAATAATTAGAAAGAACTTACTTGTAAAGAAAAGATAGAAAGAGGGATTATATGGTAATAATAAAACTCTAACGTGGTTGATGGGAAATGTCAACGCAGTAGAGAAAAGAAGCCATTTGTTTCAATTTAGTCCGCGCGTGCCTTTGAAAGTATGCCCCTCGCAAGCACCTCCACACTCCCACTTGCCCCTAAACAAACACACTAATTTGACCTGCCGACATTCTAATAAAAAAAAACTCAATTAAAGGCAATTCCACTTATTAATAATAATATTATTATTATTTGAATTGCATGATATTGGTGGATGCCACGTGTTTTTCTCCTTCCCCCTTTTGGGTATAAACGTGTGTTCCACGTGCTGTTTGTTTGTATGGCATATGCCATCCACTCTCAATTTATTTATTTATTTTACAAAAAATCTATTATTGTACGAAAATAATAATAAAATAACAAAAAATACGTGGCAATCATGACGAGGTACTCGCTCCCATCTCCTCAAGAAATATAAAATTACAAAATTCTCCCCATCGTCCACGTCAGGAAGGACGTGCCCAAAATGAGGTCTCCGAGGAGAGCCCATCAGCCGCCGAAGCCACAGTTATCAGAGCCGTTGGATTCGCAGGTGCTTCTTACGCGACCGATGAGCGTGTGAGGCGTAGAGAAAAAAGTGCTGCTACAGTCGTGACGCCACGCGTCGCCATTCGACACGTACCTTTTTTGTCCCCATCTCCTTCCGTTGCCTTTTATTTTTTTTAAATATTTATATTTCTTAGTTCTCCTTTCTAGGGGTGTCAAGAGAAAAAAAAAACGAAAATATCATATTGCAATTTAACCCTCAGTCTTCCCTACATTTTAATTCTAACCCATGAAATGAGAAATGTTTTGTTAAAATTTATACATGGGATTGCAGGTTGGCTTTGGAGGTGCTTTAATGATTTGTACCAAAATGAAAAGTATTTATAACTTCATATAGTAGATTGGAACAAACAAATTTATAAGGTACCAGCTATGCAATTAAGTCCTTCATGTGTTGACTGATAGGGGGACAGAAGAAGAAGAATAAGCTCAGCTAGCTGAAGCCTGAAGCAGAAATGGCATTTCTGAGGGGGAATATCTTCGTGGGAACGGCTCCATGTCCTATTGGCTGCAGAGAAAGTTGAAGAGTTTAGGATGGCAGAAGTAGGCTTTAGGGTTTCTAATTTTCAATAATTTCCCTCCCCATCTCAGCTCACGGTATATTTTCTGTTCTTCCAGCTCGAAGTGGATGGTGATGTCAATCGCTTGTTTCCTTTAGCCCTTTTCTCCGTCTTTCTTTTTTGGGGTAAGATTTAATAATTTCGGTAAAAATATGAACTTGGAGCTTCACTTTAGGTGTTTTGTATTCGCAGCTACTAGGGTTTCTTTTGACGAGTGCAAGGAAGACGAGGCTTCAAGGTCAAGCAAAACCCTCCGACGTTCAAAAACCCAGCTCGTTTGATCATAAAAAAAGGGGCAATTTTATTTTCTCGGGAAACGAGGAAAGGTGACCCTGGTGCCCAAGCTCTGGATGGTAAAAACTATAGGGCAGGTGCATCCATCATAAGGTGAAGGAATTGGAGTGCTGTTCCATCGGGTGCCGGTGCTCGCTTTTCGTCTGATTAGGTGTTAATCGCCTGTTCGCCGAAGCAGATTGGATTTTGAAATGACCAGCGAGGGTAGCGTCTGATTCTGCACGGGTCGTGTTGGGTTGCAACATGAGTTGCAGCTACAGTACTTGTAGAGAGGGACCAGAGGGTGATTTAGAGCAATCTGTTCTGAGGTCTGTCGATTCGGAGCCGAGATCAGTGTCCCAGAACGGGTCGATTTCCTCTCCACGGTTGTCTGTCGACGACAATGTTCTGGTTGACCCAAAGTTGCTCTTTATTGGGTCAAAGATCGGCGAGGGAGGCCATGGTAGAGTATTTGAAGGGAGGTGGGTCCAAATCTCTTCGTTCATGCAAATATGAAATGCCCTTGATGCTTTATTACTGTTCTTTTGTTGGATTGTTGAGCCTGGGATCTGATGACCTGCATGCAATCATTAAGGTTCCTGAAAGTAATTGATGATCCTTCCACCATTATCCTGCCTTGATTCTGCTACTATCTCATGGATTTAAACATCTTGGTGACAATCATGCTATGTTCAACAGAATCTTCTGAGATCTCTGGTAAAAAACATTGATTACTTAGACTGGTTGATGGTCTGGCTATTTCTTAGACTGGGTAGGCATGTTTATAGTACCTGTGCTTCTATTTTGTAGCTGGAGTGCTATTTGAATAGGCCGGTTGTCCATTGATTACTTTCCAGGTATGGAGATCAGATTGTTGCAGTGAAGGTTCTTAATCCCGGGAGCACACCAGAAGAGAAGGCTGCACTTGAAAGTCGGTTTGCTCGGGAAGTCAATATGATGTCTCGAGTAAAACATGAGAATCTGGTGAAGGTGAGTATCTATAATGAGCATGCTTATAAAACAAATGTACAATGCATTACCAAGCTGTGATTGAATATGCACTTGGAGCAGTTACCTGGAATCTTATTTCACAATCATGATGTTTCTGATGGACTCACGAGTATGCTGTGCTTGATATTTTAGTTCCTTGGAGCTTGTAACGGCCCCTTAATGGTAATTGTCACGGAATTGCTACCGGGGATGTCTCTCCGCAGATATCTGGCTGGAATACGCCCTAACCTGTTGGATCTTCACACTGTAATAAAATTTGCCCTTGACATAGCTCGTGCCATGGAGTGTCTACATGCCCACGGAATCATACATAGAGATCTTAAACCAGGTAGTCACATTTATTTGTTCGATTTTTGGTTCCAAATTGAGAGGGGCTATCCCACTTGCATAATGAAATGTGAGATATTTATACACCTGCACAGTTGTTACTTTTATTTAAGTTCATCCCGGAAAAATTGTTTCCCATTGGATTGTTTATGTTAGTGTTGTTTTAATACAAATCCTTTAGACAATCTCCATTGTTAGCTTGATAAGGTGGGGTGTAGAAATTAACATTCTTCATTGCTGTTGAGAACATCGGGCTTTGAAGAAAGGCTTCTGTTCTCTTCAACTCTTTTCCAATTATTATTGTTCTGAATAGTACCTCTAGGCTTCTAGCTGTTGGAAAAAATATTATGAAGAAAAAGGATAATGGAAGAATGATGAATGGATTTATTATCTAGATGGTACTAACTTATTATTTGATACTCGGCCAAGGAAATACCGTCGATATGTTTTCATTATCATTTGTTTGTATATTTTTTTAATTTATGATTATACATCAATGCAGATAATCTGCTGCTGACAGAAAATCAAAGGTCTGTGAAACTCGCGGATTTTGGTCTTGCAAGGGAAGAATCTGTTACTGAGATGATGACTGCAGAAACCGGGACATACCGATGGATGGCTCCTGAGGTCCGTATTTCTTGGAAAAAGATACATATTTTTCTAATAATTGGTTGTCTCCAGGAATTAAATCTGTGTTTTATTCAGTTTGGAAGTGGATACTAACTGCCAAGAGGGCAACCCGAAGTCAGTATAACCAACTGAATTGATCAATCCCGAATTTACAATAAATTAATACCCCAGTCCCCGTGTCTTATTCGTTATGTTTGGAGGAAATGTTACTGGAATTCAAACACTTGCTGCTCCTGTGAATGTCATGCTGACGTTCAGACAGGGAACCTTTCAAAGTTGCTCAGGCATTGAACTGCTGATATTTCTTCGAAGTTTAGTATCCGGTTTTTATTTCAATTTGGTGACTTTATTGGACAAGTGTCTGCTGCTTCTGCAGTTGTACAGCACTGTGACATTGCGGCAAGGAGAGAAGAAGCACTATAACAACAAGGTTGATGTATATAGCTTTGGAATTGTGTTGTGGGAATTATTAACCAACCGTATGCCGTTCGAGGGAATGTCTAATCTGCAGGCTGCATATGCTGCTGCTTTTAAGGTAATAAGAGAATCTCTTTCATGTGGCCAATAGTATAAAATCTGTGGATTGCAATTGATCTGCATATTGGACACTCAGCCATGAATTACATGTTGCTTCTTCACAAAGTATTTAGGAAGAATTTATGGAAAATGTCGATTTCACTCATCTTATCATGAAAAAAAAAATGAAAATATGCTTCAAATGGCAGTTCAAACTATGACATTATTTATCCGACCTCTTGCCTAAGATCTATGTATCAGTTTGCTGGAATTTGGACTCCTACTGACCTGAGAATAATTTCCGTGGTTGGTTTTGAGCTGATTTGTTGTCTGTAAAATTGTAGAACGAGAGGCCGAGCCTTCCTGAAGGTGTATCTCCGGATCTTGCCTTCATCATACAGTCATGTTGGGTTGAGGACCCAAACATGAGGCCGAGCTTCAGCCAGGTCATTCGGATGCTCAACACATTCCTCTTCACGCTCTCTCCGCCTGCTCATTCTTTACCTGAACCCGACTCGGACTCAAACAGCTCTGCAGCCTCAAGTAACCATACCCTGACCCTTTCTTCTGCTCGTGCCAAAGGGAAGTTTTCTTTTATTCGCCAGCTTTTTGCTGCAAAAAGGACTAGGAATTCTTAGTGATTGGGGAACGAGCAAGAATTTCTTCCTAGTTTAATGGTTATGGCATCTAGAGAGGTGCATGTAATTAATGTAGGGGAGGCAATTGCCTGGACATCATCATGCAGATCTTGGGAAACGGATAGATCAGTGAAGAACACTTTTGATATAGGAATGGTAGAAAAAAGGGAACACTTGTTTTCTATAATCTTGTAAAGGTGGGAGATCTAATCCAAAATGTCTGCCTCTGGCTTCCTTGAAATTGTCTGTATTGCTTCTTTACTCATTACCTCAGTCATCAATCAAGGCTCTTTCTGTTAATAATGCTAATACCCAACAAACAAGTGCCAATGCAGAATGAAAAAGTGGTCTCCTGGAAAGAAGAGGATGACAAAGCTAAAGTTAATGCTCCCTTCCCATGCAAACAGTCGTTGGGAGATATGAAAGTACAAATTACAAAGCTTACCAGCAACACCCTTATTCCTAAATCCTAATATTTCAATATTTAGTAGCAACTACCAAACGAGAAAGCATGCACTTCCCTTCCATTTTCCACAAAGCTTGAAGTATGAAGTCAATCGATTTTAAGCACTGACACAGAAATATCTAAGCAAGATTCTTTATCAGGGAAGAGAAATTAACCAGCAGCATAGCATGGGAAGATCTGATATAGCTGAGTGTTTAACCAGAACTATTAGAAGACTCAAGTTCCTTCTATCCCCATCGAAACTGTGACTGGATAGCAGTTCCTCAATTAGAGGAACAAGGTTGTTTGATGATAAGCCTATGGCCCTGTTTTCTCTTCTCAAGTCATTGGCTTCTTTCTTCAATTCAACATTTTCCTCTCTCAATATTTGACCTGAGAGTTGCTTCTCTTTCAGCTCAGGCCCCAGGCCATCCATCTTCTTCTCAAGTTCCAATATGCGTTCCTGCAACTTCTAATTTTTTGACATAAAATCGCCTTGAGTATAATCCAGCCAACATAAGATACTGGCTTGCTAGTTGACCAAGCAGCAAGAGACATAGTCACTGAACTCACCTTGCCTGCAGGAGATTCCCCAGAAGAGTCAAGTGAGATGTTGACGGATGTTCCATATCAGCACTTAGCAGAGAATATGACATAGCAGTACAATCAAGAACAGATGGGTCGGATTGGCTCTGCAGATCACATTGGCATGATTTTATCAGCTCTTTACATTCCTCCACCATTTACAAGAGCATCAGCAGCTATCCTTTCATTAAAGATCACATCATGGCATAAACCAGCTACATAAAATGTGCATAGTTATAAATCCAACTACATCATGCTTCTAGGAATATAAAAGCAATTGAGTATGCAGATCACCAAGTAAATATAAACAATATGAAAATTAGATGTTGACATAAGACAAGCGAAGCCTATAAACCACTAATACATTCTTAAAACAAAAGGATACAGTTATTGCATTTTTTCCTACAGAGTGTCATTGTCATTTCTTATTCTTTCATACTGCAGAATTAGTGGAAACACATTTCTAAGATATCCATGTAGATTGTACAGTGTTTTAATCTCCTAAAGGCCAAGTTTTGGAAGAACAAGCAAAGCAAGACATGCCTAAGGAGAGACTCTTCATCCTGATTTTGCATAGTGCCATTCCTTGACAATCAACTAGCAATTAAACTGATCTAATGTGCACTACTAAGAGTATCATCTTGTATTGAAGCCAAATACACAGTATCCGTGCACTCTGCTGAGAAATCATCAAGTTTTCAGTAGAATTCCTAGTTAAAGTTCAGTGAGACCACAATGGGAAAGAGTGTTTACCTGGAGGAATGTAAGGCAGCCTCCAACAGACTGTGTACTCGAATCTTTCCTCTTGTTCAGCCACATCAATATTTCATCAAGCACAGCAGATCCCCATGCATATTTACAAATATTATCATGATTTCTAAGGAACGAGAATCGGCACTCCCACTTGATTCAAGCCTGCTCTCAATAAAATTAATCGGAATCTTTCTCTTTTCTGGTGCAGCATCTAATTCTTCCTCCAAATCTGAGAAGGGTTCATCATCCTTCAGAAGTACAGGATCTTCAGAACCGGTTTTAATCGAATTCGCCGGTGGACCAAATTAAGGATTTAATTCCAATTGGTTTGGGTGACTGGATCCGGTTCAGGCTCGCATAAATGCCACGTGGGCATGATGTGGGGCCAGGACACGCAGGCATGAAGGAATTTTTGTTAATTCTAAATCGGCCCCTTTATTTTGAATGATCACTGGATATCGTAAGCTCTAACAAGTCTGTCACAATAGAAGGACATATTCTTAATAAACCAGAACTATAGGTCTTGAAATGAATATAGGAAAACATAAGGGAGTGAATTGAAATTAACCTTATTTTTCACCCTTCTCTCTCACCTGTCCCTTTCCCTCTCCTTGCAGAGAGAGTTGCAGAGAGAGACCGCGAGCAGCTGAACCTCTGGGTTTGATGCTCTGTCACCGAGCGTGCCGGTGCATCTCCTCGTCGGCATCGCTTCGACCCCACTCCAATTCCTTCAAACTTCTCTTTTATCACCACCCTCGTCTCTAACCTTCATCTGTACGACCGAAGCCCAGAAACAACAGTCAACAGCCCCTTTGGTCCATTCCATTCCGCTGCGCCTGCATGAGAGAGAAACTATGGTCTGTCCTAACAAAGGGCACTATGTCTTCTTTAACACTAAAACAAAGTCTCCTTTTTTTTTTTGTTTATGGATTATCACCTGAAAAAGGTAGCCGCAGCACTTCTTTAATTCATGTAGATGAGAAGGAAAGCAAATCAAAGTGGGAGCCCTACTCAGCTTTCCACTGATGAACTCCCCCCATAAGAAACTCAAAGCCTTCAGCCTCCCATGTTAGAACTGATCATTGACCCTTTTGGAACCTCTGATACCCGGAGGGTCGATGGCCATGGTATCGTGTTCCGACACTGTGCTGGTGCCGCTGAGTCTGTTTGTGATGGTGGGCTATCACGCCTACCTGTGGCACAGCATCAAAACGAAGCCTTCCACCACCACCATTGGAGCCGACGCCCTCAAGCGGAAGTCCTGGTTCACTGCCCTCCATTCAGTACGTACCGTTACTAGCCGGAAATTTCTGTATTAGTCGAGAGATCGTACATGAACACTGGATGCTCTGTTTATTTTTGCTGGTGTAGGGAGATGACAAGAAGGGGATGCTAGCAGTCCAGAGCTTGAGGAACACGCTGATGGTGACGATCCTCACGGCCACCATAGCCGCCCTTGTGACCGTGGCCCTGGCCGCTCTCATCAACAACGCCTTCATCGCCCGCGGTCTCTTCACCAGCCCCTTCTTCGGTTCCACCTCTTCCAAGACCGTGGTCCTCAAGTACGGCTCTGCCTCCGTCTTCCTCGCGGCCAGCTTCCTCTGCAGCTCACTGGGGCTTGGGTTCCTCGTCGATGCAAACTACCTCGTCAATGCTTGCTTGCCCGGAAGCTCGGTCCCTAACTGCAGCGGCAACGGCCGCCGGCCCTACGCTCAGGCGGTGTTCGAGAGGGGGTTCTTGATGGCCCTGTTCGGGAACAGGCTGCTCTGCTTGGCTTTTCCGGTGCTAACGTGGATGTTTGGGCCGGTGCCGTTGGCTCTGTCATCCGGAGCTCTGGTGTGGGTCCTCTACGAGCTTGATTTCACCGGAAGCAGGCCTCCTACCGTCTCCACAAGGCGCAGTCTGATCTGACTATGCCCTTGATCGAATAATTCTGCTGCAGAATGATACATCAGATCAGTAGTTCATTTTGTTTTAGTCTGTCGTGCTGCTTGTCCAGAGCCAGATTGATCCTTGTGTATGTTATCTGCTGTAACGGGTGAAGGATCAGTAATGCCGTTGACCTGCTTTGACTTCTGATCTTTGACGAAGGTGACGGGTGAGCTCAGCGATGATGCAATATTGATGACGTCATATACTTGTCTCACCAGTTCACCGTGCCACGGGAGAGGCCGCTACAATGGAAGGTTCACCATGAGCCCTGAAATCGACCGGCTCGGTTACAGACCACGGGCAGGGATGCCAAGCAAGTAAGCAACAAATCGGGTCCAGAAGATATCGAGCCATCCAACCATGTACAAGATTGTCTACCAAGCTCGCCACACCTGCCCGAGCCGCTCCGACCAGCACCACCCTCTCCGCCGACCACCATGGTTCACCTCCTCATTTCCATCATCTTCCCAATAGACTGCCCAGGCCATAACAACCTCTACCCTACCTTTCCCACCGATCACGGAGATGATGCGATGTTGAGCTCTTACTACGACTCGAGCATCGATTTCGGTGATGTGCTCATGTCCGATCTTCCAACCCAGTACTTCGATGCGCACAAAAAGACCGATTTATGATTCGGATAGAGGACGCGAGAGAATATGAAATCTGAAGCGAGCTTTCATTTCGATCTGAATCTGAGATTACAATGAGATATTATAGTTTTTATGGGAGTTTTCTGCAGATAAAGATGTAAATAGAGAGAAACTTATTCAGCTCTTTACAAGTGACCCTGAAGAAACAGATGCGGGGCTCTATGCACTGGCCGTTTCGCCCACAGATTCCTCCATGTCTTCGACTTCGACTTCAGGCTTCAGTTCCTGGAGAGGAAGAAGAAAAGGAAAGAAACAATCCAAGGAGTCAATTTCTTGCTTATTAGAAAAAATCTGTCATGTGGCCGTCTTCGACTTCAGGCTTCAGATCAGTTTTCTATAATGTATTAACTGATAAATATGTAGGAGATAAGAGGAGGTAGAAGATGATGAATTTGAACTCGAATTCTGGAAAGATTCTACCTCTGATAACAAAGAGCAGATCGGATGCAGCTCAGACGTCGTCTTATCTTGTTGCTTATCTTGTTGCTTCTCCCTCAATGACCGAATGGGAGACACTCTCTGAAAATGGAAGAAAATCAGAAAGGAATTCTTTCGATTAGTAAATGAACTAGGATTAACGTTTGATTTGCTATCGTCTGCTGGCTTGTTGATTACTTACCATACACGACATTTGCAGCTGCTTCAGTCTGTACAACCGATCGACCTCGATCTCGAGCTTCTTCTGGACTTCCGCTCTCATCTCGATCTCCTTCATCCGCGCCTCCAGGAGCAGATCCCGCTCCCTCAGCAACTTCTCTGTCTTCTCCCTGTCCTGCCTCAGCCTCTCGAGCTTCTTCCTAACCGCGTTGAGCTCATCCGCGAGCGAGGAGTCGATGATCGGCTCGAACTTCGAAGGAGTGAAGATGATGGCCGGTCCGGCAACGATGGCGTTCTCCTTGTTCGATTCGGCTGCTGCCGAGAAAATCTCAACCAGGCTCCCCTTCGGCTTGGATCCAGAGAGGCTGATGACAAGAGGAGTAGCTGGAGAGTTCCTCGGTTGGAGAGGCTTCCGACCAGAGCATGGCCGGAACTTCTCGGCTCCGGCGGCTCTGTACGGTGGCTGTTGCATATGCATAACTTGAAGTGGAATCTCGGACCTTCACTTCTCTCTAGGCTGAAGGAGACTCGCACGAGAAGCCCGAGTATAAAATAAAAGACCGGAGCTCGTGAATGATTTGAATTTAAATTGAAACAGGCGCCAACGGCTACTTTTAATAAACAAGGGATTGGCATTTGTTTATTGCTTTACTTTTTGCAGGATCCGATCCAAAGCCCGCGGCCCGAAGATTTTACCCGACCCGTATCATCTGACAACCACACACCATCACAATGCCTTCTGCTTTAATAATACACAATAATATAATAAGATTCTCTGCATCCACATTATTCCATGTGCTCATCCCTCCGATCAACAGCAATTCTACAGAGTCCTCAAAATAATGGATCCATAGGCCATCCTTGGCTGGCTGTTTTCATGCCAGTACAACCTCTGGATCCATGACCCAATGAGCCATCCATGTAAATCAGAACCATCTATACAAGGTGTGTGTCCGAGTATTCAGAAAAGGAATCCGGCGATTCCTGTTTTAGGCAAATGGATCATAAGTAGTCCATTGGAAGATCCCAGTCTCCCTCTGTTTCTCCGACCGAAGGATGGAACTTCCGGCTTCTGGAGCCTCTTTTTCGTCTAGGAAAGTCCTTGGACGATGATCCTATAGGCTTTTCGAACTCGGAATACTCTTCAAATTCGTCCACAGGCTTTACTGCCCTTTGATTATCCCACAACCCCTGCACATACACCCGCAGTCCAATAGCAAATTATTACTTGATCATTCACACTAAATCTACCCGCCTGCAGAAGGTAATAGAACTGATAAATGGTTCGGTTGAGCGAGAGGTGTGTACCCTTGTGAGCCTTTGTATCCGCGATGCTGTGGCTTCGTGCACAACTACACGGTCCGAAGCAACCTCCAACACATCCTCAAGTAATAGGGCATATGTGCTTACCTGAAGTAATAAACATTATGTGATTGTTATTTGATAAGATACCTGATGAGGAAATGGAACACGTGTTTTTTTTTATTTCAAGATTTCCATCTACCTACCAGACTAGATGGAATAATCGAAATCCCGAAGGAATCCAGCTCAAGGGACTCAATGGCTCCCGAGTTGATGTTGAATGTATAACCTCTGACCTGAAGATATTTCAATAACATGATTAAAAATATAATGCTAAAATGAAGAAATGCAAGGTGCCTGGTAGATGGCTTCTAACTCACCTTGCCAATTATTCTCCTACCTGGTGTTACAACCTCATATCCCACCTAACATAAGCAGTTCACTTTGTGAATGATTATCATATGCATAGAGGAGCACATTTAGCTATCGGGATAAAACCCGATTTGATTACATATTTCAAAGGGAATGAAGTATTTTACACAGATTTGAATTAGAAAGAACACGCTCATCTGGCAGAATATTTACAATCGGGAAATCTCTAGGGACAAGACGGCGACATACTTGCTTTGATAGGTTAATATGTGCATTTTATCGGACAGATGTGAACTTTTCTTGTAGTTTATTCAGGGCATTAGTCTCACTAACATCCAAAATTAGCAAAGATGAAGTGAACATTGTGACTTGAGTGGGCACAAGGCATGATAAGAAAAACTAGAAACAATTAGTGGAGCAGTAGACATACCAGTGTCTCCAGTCCTAGCATTTTCAGTTCATAGTCCAATATATGCTCATTCTCCACAAGCACTACATCACCAACCTGCAAGACACTATGCTCACGGTGAAGGCACCAAGTCTCAATTCACGGATGAGCCCTTAAGTTATGAACTGGATGCCGTGATCAGACAAGCTGGAGGCATGAAAGTGTGAATAAGGTAGAAAGGTCAAGAAAGAAGAAATTGAACAGACCTGGCAGATTTCCTCCAGACAGAATCTTTCCGATTCACCAGAAAGCAAATTGGGTCTCACTTCCACAACCACAACGATCCACTGAAGGAAGAACATAATCACTACATAGAACAAAGGATAGTATAATGTGTATATTCATGGTATTTTGATGAAGAATTATCCCTAAACAGGAACATAGTTCATCTAAAATAGCAGTAGAAATCATTTATAAGGAAGTAGCAATAGCAATTCATGGTCATCACAGCTACAGCAAGATGTGGCAAGCATGATGACTGTTTTATCAGTGACCAAATTGAGCTAATGAAAACAATCAAACTCTGATCACTGCAAGCCATGGGCAGTATTGCAGCTCTACAGAATTAGCAGATTGACAATATTATCAAACCAAATCCAGAATCTTTCACTCACAGTGGCAGTGTCAACCCAGAGCTGAGACACAAAACCCAAGCTGAGGGCGGAGCTCATGCTAATCACTTGCTTCGCAATTAAGCTCGATCTTTTCATCACCTGCCTTCCTCCTTTCATCTTCAGTTCCCTGTTCCTCTTCCTATCGACTTGGACCAAATCCCCCTCTTCTGCATTTCTCAGCGGCAATGTCTCGCTGGCCTTCCCCTCGCCATTCGAAGCCTCTCCACTAAGGTCTTGCTGATCCAAATTGAGACTCGCACCGTAGCGAATCCCCTCGTCCCTGCAGTCGTCCTCCTTGAAACCTAGCTCCCCGTAAGATCCGTCCGTCGAGCTCCTCTTCAGATGTTCCATTGCGAACGAAGGAATATAACATCTACGAACTGAATGTCCACTCGTGTAGCCAATTACACTGGGAGGATATCTGATCGGTGAGGCTATGAAGGTGCGACTGGAAGTGGAAAGAAACCGTGGCTTCCGAGCGATGGAGAGCGGGAGAGGGGGCGAGGAAACGCACTCCGACATAGCGTATGGCCTCTAAGCTCGAAGCTTCAATTGAGTGAACAGACCTGGCAGGGCTCCATTCTCGACCAAGAAGATAATATGATGACGTGGCAGCCTTCTAGCCTATTTCACTAAAGTCAGTTCGTAATGGCCCTTACATTGTGACCCCAATACTACTAAAGGCTTACATTTTACCTCCCAAATATTTCTTTATCTTTCATGAGTACCCCTAAAATTTGGTTGGTCCAGGTGTACTGACCCCGATCCTATGATGGGTAGAAGGCGCATGAACCCGGCCCACGAATATTTTTTCATTTCCAGCCGAAATAATTTAATTTAAATATAAACTATTTATTTCATTTTAGTTAATAGGCATACACTGTGCTAAAGCGCGTAATCCCCCGCTTTCAAATCGAAAATGAGTTGATCTGTCATCCAATCACCGGGAACCGACTAGTGACACGCTCGTTATTACTGTTATTCTAGGGGGATACTGTCGTCATTTAATTGAGCCCCCTCACTGATGAGATGAGCTGAAATACGTTGAACTCTTTCCTTTTCCTGCCCGCCGTCTCCTTTCCGGCAATATCGCCTTCGTTGCTTTCTCTCCTCTCCTCATTCTCGCAGATCCTCCGCTAGGTCTACGTTTCTTCCGCTGAGATTGCGCCAGGCATTTTCCAGCGAGTTCCCAAGGATAGCTCTCGAGCACGCCACCTTGCTTGCTCTCTTACTTTTATTCAGAATCTCTCCGGTTTCCACCTCCGCCTGTATCTTCCGTGGTTTGGCTTCAACTGAAAATTCCTCTTCCGCTGTAGTTTCCGTGATTGTGTTTGCTCCTTGAATCTCTCGATTCACCTTATCCACTATTGATCGGCTTGCATCATCCGTTTCATTGCCTGTTTTAGTCGGCGAAGGTGCTCTCACTCTTAATTACGCCGATTTCCAGTTTATTGTTGACTTTGCGTCCATGAAGAGCTCTGTTGAGAGTAGTCGATCCTTGTTCGTCTTTCTATCTCTGTGCCTGTCCATATCGATTCATGTTGTCCTGTGCTCTGATTATGTCCCAACTGAGAAAATCCTGCTGAACTGCGGAGCCGATTCCAGCAGTACGGACGTCGATGGCCGGGAATGGACATCGGACATCAACTCTAAGTTTGCTGCGAGAGCTCTGGACTCGAAACCAGCCACTGCTGCAACGCAGGACCCGTCCGTTCCCCAAGTCCCATTCATGACAGCTCGGGTCTTCCAATCGGAGTTTACGTACAGTTTTCCGGTGATTCCAGGCCGGAAATTTGTTCGGCTCTACTTCTATCCCTCCTCCTATAATAACATCAATGCTTCCAGAGCTATCTTCACTGTCGCAGCCGGCGAGGTCACCCTCCTGAAGAACTTTAGCGTCTCTCAGACGGCCGAGGCCTTGAACTTCGCCTACATAGTGAGGGAATACTCGATCAACGTTCCGGGCGAAGCTCTGGACGTCACTTTCAGTCCGTCCAAGACCTATTCGGATGCTTACGCATTCGTGAACGGGATCGAGATTGTATCTATGGCTGATATCTACAGTTCTACAAATGGAATTACCATGATCGTCGGCGGGACGCTCTCGATGGAGATCGACAACACCACCACTCTGGAGAATGTATACCGGCTGAACGTGGGCGGGAACGACATCTCGCCTTCCCACGACACAGGCCTTTTCAGGTCGTGGAGAGATGATGCTGCTTATATCTATGGGGCTGCAGTTGGAGTAACCGAAGTACTCGCTCCCAACGAGAACATTACTTACCCTTCCGGCATGCCGTCATACATCGCCCCTATGAACGTCTACTCCACCGCTAGATCGATGGGTCCCAGCTCGAGCATCAACTTACAGTACAACCTGACATGGATTTTCTCTGTTGATTCTGGGTTCTCCTACCTTGTCCGGCTGCATTTTTGTGAGGTTGCAGAGAACATATCGAAGCTAAATCAAAGAATGTTCAGCATCTTCATCAACAACAAAACTGCCGAATCTGAAGCTGATGTTGTTGGATGGGCTGGAGGCCGTGGAATTCCGGTTTATAAGGATTATGTTGCTTTTCTGCCGAGCGGAGGCCCTCAGCAGGATTTGTGGCTAGAGCTTCATCCATACACACAGACGGCGTCTCAGTTTTACGATGCGATCTTGAATGGAGTAGAGATCTTCAAGATAAATGACACGGATGGCAACCTTGCCGGCCCAAATCTGATTCCAGCTCCTAAGCAGTCTCTAGGCAATACATCAGCTGGAACGCTTTCTCTGGGTTCAGGGAAGTCGAAAAGTCAGAAGGCCGTTATTGCAGGATCTGTTAGCGCTGGATTGGTCATAGTTCTGATCACCGGCTTCTTCTTGGTTGCTGCTTCGCGTCATCATGCTCACTCAAAGTTGTCTGGCTCCAGAGATGGTCATTCCGGGTGGCTCCGGCTCTCCCTTTATGGGAACTCCCACTCTGCAGGATCTTCAAAGACCAATGCTACCGGGAGTGGGGCGTCTTCCATTCCTTCCAACCTCTGCCGCCACTTCTCCTTCGCTGAGATCAAAACTGCTACCAAGAACTTCGACGAATCTCTGCTCCTCGGAGTCGGGGGCTTCGGGAAGGTCTACAGAGGAGAAATCGATGGCGGAACGACCAAGGTGGCGATCAAGCGGGGGAACCCACTCTCCCAACAAGGTGTGCATGAGTTCCAGACCGAGATAGAGATGCTCTCCAAGCTCCGCCATCGTCATCTGGTCTCCTTGATTGGGTACTGTGAAGAGAACACCGAGATGATCCTTGTGTACGATTACATGGCCTATGGGACTCTTCGGGAGCACCTCTACAAGACCCAAAAGCCTCCTCTCCCATGGAAGCAGAGGCTCGAGATTTGCATAGGAGCTGCCCGTGGCTTGCACTATCTCCACACTGGCGCCAAGTACACCATCATCCACCGGGACGTGAAGACTACCAACATCCTCTTGGACGAGAAGTGGGTGGCAAAAGTATCCGACTTTGGCCTGTCCAAGACCGGTCCCACATTGGACCATACACGTGTGAGCACCGTTGTTAAGGGGAGCTTCGGGTACTTGGACCCAGAGTACTTCAGGCGCCAGCAGCTGACCGACAAGTCCGATGTCTACTCATTTGGAGTTGTCCTCTTCGAGATACTCTGTGCTCGGCCGGCGCTGAACCCGGCACTACCCAAGGAGCAAGTCAGCCTAGCGGAGTGGGCTGCGCATTGCTACAAAAAGGGCATGCTAGATCAGATCGTCGACCCTTATCTGAAAGGCGAGATTGCCCCCGAGTGCTTCAAGAAGTTCGCAGAGACTGCCATGAAGTGCGTCTCAGACCAAGGCATCGACAGGCCGTCCATGGGCGACGTACTGTGGAACCTCGAGTTCGCCCTGCAGCTGCAGGAGAGCGCAGAAGGACCCGGGAAAGGCCTCGGAGGATCTGGAATTGGGGATGAGTCCGTAGTAGTCGCGTGTAAAGGAAAGAAGGGTCCTGACACGATTCCCGATTTCGATAGCAATGCCACCGACTCGACCATAAGCACGAGCATAGGCGGTCGGAGCATCACCAGTGACAACTCCGACGGGCTAAGCCCTAGCGCCGTTTTCTCGCAAATTGTGGACCCGAAGGGGCGGTAGTTATCCTTGCACCTACCACTCTCCGGTCTATCCAATCAAATCACTATGCATCCTTTCTTTTTCTCCCCCAGTTTTCAGATTTGAAATAATTTTTTTTCCAAATCCATATTCGGGTTTGCAATACATAATACATGTTATTTGGTTGAGCCAATCTTTAATATGTACGTTAAAGTTATACGTGATGAACAATGTAAAATGATGATTCTTTCACCGGTTTTTCTCGGATCATAAATTTTTGCAGAAAGGTATTTCCTCCTCCCACAAGCAATATACTAGTTTTGGGTTAATGAGATGTTGATCAGCTGGCATGGCAACAACATGGCATGTGCAAGGAGTTTGGCTGCAGCTGTTTTTTGTTGCACATTTTATGAATACCTTTTTCTGTCTAGGCGGTTTTGTTAGTTGTACTCTGTAAAGGTGTGAACTAGGCAGGGAGAGAACTGGGTGACCACCATCCTCGTGGAGCCGAACATCATACACATGGATTAGTTGGTGATAGTGATAGACTTTATGATTCTCCTTCCTCAATGGAAGGCCGCAGAGGAGATTTCCAGGTATGCCAATCACTCGTTCATTTTCATCCGCCTACATGTGAAGACATCATCAACCCAAAGAGGGGAGGACCGTGTTTTTTCATGGACATGTTATCAGGATGGCTTTTTACAACTTGCCTTCAAGCTTTCATTCATTTTTCATATTTTATTTCTCAAATTTAATATTATTCATTTATATGTTCATATTGATTTCATGCCCCCACGTTGAAGGCATTCATTCGGAGACATTCTTTTGAGTTTTTGGACCAAACTATTGAATATTATGCTTTCTTTTCCCCTACAACGGCCTAGTGGACCGACAGGTCTACAGCATGTTAACTTCCACTTGATGGTCCAAGAAAAATCGCAAGCTAGAGATTCAAAGCCTAGGGCTAAATAATCAATGATGTTTTTTCCTTTCTTACAGGGCCCGTAGAGAATCGACCAGCGGAACCGCTAGAGAGAGAGATGGATGTTTCTCAGCCGTTCCATGTAAAAAGAACACTCTAACTATCAAGAACAAACTCAGCGTCGGAACTGCAAAGCGAATTTCACAACACAGAAGACATAAATGCCCCGTACATTTTACAATACCTGGTTTCAACACTGTTTTCAAGGATCTAGAAGAATTGATTGAAAATAGGTTTCAGGTGAAGGCATAACTAAAGCTCCCTGCAGGGAGCAATCAACAAGCGCAGGCTAGATTTCTTTGTCCACCCACCACTTTGTGGGGATCATTCAGGAGAAGACATGAACTAGCCCATGGCATACTTCTGAGTCCAGCTGCGAGCAGTGGCCTCGTACTTGGCCCTGTCGGTCTTGTACATATGGGCAATCTCAGGGACAAGAGGATCATCGGGGTTCGGGTCGGTGAGCAGTGAGCAGATTGAGAGAAGTACCTGATATCCAGAATAACTCGGTAAGAAAACTCCACATTTGATTTCAGTACAATCACAAAATCATGTGTATTGATAGGAGGACCAAGGACTTGTACAAACAATACTTTCAGAAAATTTTCATTTAGTCTATAATTCAGTTGAGATTTTTCAGGTTTATAAAATTTCAAAAATCACATAAATTTGCCTTTGTGTTTCATGATAATTAAGACTTGCTGGTATGATTGTATGAGCAGTCCATCCAGGTTCTGAAAGAGATGTGTTGCCCAAAAATGTATTATGTAGTTATCCTCCAATGGAAGGTAAAATGGCAAGGAAGAGGGGGAATTCACTGAATAAAATAGAAAAAAAGCATTCATGAACCAGCTCAAGAGCAGTTCTGCACTTAAATTCTCAGTGCTAAAAGTATTCAGGAACATAAACAATGCACCAAACCTTGGAGATGGTAAGAGCTGGACTCCACTGTTCCTTCAGGATGTCAAGACAAATGCTTCCGTTGCTGTTTATGTTTGGGTGGAACACCTTGGTCCTGAATGCAACCTATAAATACAGTTCTCTGTTATACAAGTGCACCAGGTAAACCTACGGTATACATTCTTTTCTTTTTTCCATGTTATACATGTAAAAAATACACTAAAAACAATAGGGAATGGGACTTCAGTACTGCACCTTAGGAGGCTTGAAGGGATAGTCAGGAGGGAAATGAATGGTAACTAGGAACACTCCTCCAGAATATGGGCTATCAGAAGGTCCCATGATAGTAGCCTGCCAGTGAAACATGTCTTCTGCTACCGGACCTGTCATGAAAAAAATATCATGACACATTCAAACATCAAAGAAACATGTTGTCTAATTACAAGCTGAATACAATTCAATAGCCAGCATAAACTTAGAAAGGTATTACTCGTATATAGTGAAGACTAATGATCCATGCCATACACCTTAGTAAGAAAAAGGTCAGTGAATACTTATTGGAAACTTGAATTTCAACATTCAAGAGCTTGAGGGATTATACAATCAAGAGATGACATAAAATACTCCAAAAAAATATTTGTCAATTCTATAAATCAGTAGAGTACCAAATATCATGAGGAGCAATATCCACTTGTTATTGACCAAGTTAATCCTCAGCAGAATCATAATCTAGTTCTTGTTCTTACAGATTGAAGTTATCTTCACAGCTTACCAGCACTGCATGAAGTGGGCGGATCCTTCTGCAAATCCTTGAGTTCCTTCAGGATTCTTTTCGAGGCCATTGGTATTCTTCAACAGATATGCTTATCAATCTCAAGTTGGACCTGCAGACAATGAAATCACCGTCAACTTGGAAACCCCAAAAACCAGAAACTGAACAGGAAAGTGCAAAAAGGCAAGCTCTTCCCAAAAAATGAACCCCATAAGAGAAACAAAGAGAAGATCGTCACTCCTATATCATATGGTAAAATAGAAAGCTACAGCAGAACTAGATGATGGAAAGGATCAAAGATTATGAGCTTCTGAGAAACAGAGAACCTATGACCTGAAAATCTACAAAACATGAGAATCATCCTTCACAAATCAATGAAAAGCAAAGGGACAAAAGGCCTACCAGAGAACGAGACCCAAGATAGACAGATGACTTCTCTGGATGAGAATGGAAGATGCTGAGTACTCCGAAAAAATTAAGCGGTAGAAATAAAGCAATTGACTTACCTACCAAATGTTATTGGACAGAAATAAAAGGGCAATGAGATGGAGTCCACCAGACAATGTCACAATAAGGCACCCCACAAGAAAAGAAAAGGGGTAAGAGAAGGCAATCCCAAAAACCAAACTTGGAGGCTTGGAATTGCTGGGGAGGGGAAGACCGGAAGGAGAAGCTCCTCACAGCTGTTTGTCGGGCAAACCTAATTTCTGGTCAGAGACTGAGAGGAAAAGGATGCGATCACTTTTTATTTAGCCTTTGTGCCTTGATGATTCCCGATTCTTACTCTGCCCCTCTAAAGTTTTGGGCATAACCAATTTGCACCCACCCCTGCAATTATCATTTGAGCATGATCTTAATGCCTACGCAAGAATCGGGTTGATTTTCAGTGTTTCTCCTTCACATGGTACGAGAAGAAGTGGTGCAGAGAGAGTCAATAGAGTTTTTACATGGTGCAGCAGCAAATTGCTGGAAGAAGATGAAGGCATACCAAATCATACATATGGAAATTTCCAATCAGTGCCACGGTGAAATAATGAATCAAAGATGACAAAAGTTGAACAAAGCTGCAGCCTGACATGACATTCCTCCAAGGGCCAGACATGCTAGACAAGAAATTGGCCCACAGAACTCTCATAATTGCTTCAGAAAGAAACCGTCCATTTTCTTTCTCAAAGATAGAACCAAAATAAGTACAGTGCACCAAGAAGAGCATATATTCTCCTTACTTTTACAGATGACTTTCCGTCAGCTGCATGTGTGACTGACTTCCTTTTGGACAAGTTCAATGTAAGCCGACAAATGGACCAGACAGAAAGTAGCCATTTCTCAGCTTCTACAAGGGGCCAAATGGTTCAGGCAAGGGCTCGAATCCATTGCCGAAGATGGACCCCTGATCTGATTTATCATCAACACCGTGAAGCCAGTTCGTGTTATTCAGATCCTCTTTGAGTAAGATGGCATCATACCTTGAACTCTCGTAGATGTCTGTCATTCCGCCGAAGTAGTAATCCCCTTTACCTGACAGGATACCACTCTCTGGAGAACTAATGGTCCAGCTTCCGCTCTGTGGTAGTGCATCTTTGCCGCTTCGAAGGTTACCAGTGCCATTTATTGATCTAATAGATTGTGACTTGGAAGCAGCGGGTCGGGTGCTCTGTGGAAAGAGGGTAGTATTGGAAAGGGCCCGGAGGTTGCCTGTTCCACCTCTAATGTCCTACAATAGAAACCAGAGTAGTGTCTAAATGATAATTGCACAATGCTGAGGTGAAATGGTCGCCCTGAAAGCCACCCATCTAACATCATGGTATGACAGCACAACATAAATGAAAAAGAGGTTTTTGTCTTCCACTACTTACTCCAGAACTACAAAAAGCATGTGAATGAACAAAATGACTGCTACGGACGTGATCTAGGGCATATCACAACTCAGTAAATTAGGCATAATGCATGATAGATAAGAAGCATGTGCTATGTTGAATGAAAAATGCAATACCATATGCTTGATGGTCACATCCAGTGATTTCTTTGATGCAGTCCTCCCATATCCATTAGTATCATGAGCAGATGCCAGAGTCTTGACAGGCTTCTTCATCCCAAACTCTGGCAAATGAGGGGCTTTTGGATGCTCAGGCAGATCAGCAGTATGAGATTGGACACGATTTCTTCCCATTGGCTCAGGAACTGAAAGCCTTCCTCTCGTGATAATTGGTGAGGGCTGTCTTCTTGGCATATTAGCAACTCCAACAGGTTCAGTGTTCCCCTTTGAAGTGACAGAAGCAGCAGGACGAGACCTACCAGCAGAAAGTGGCCTGTCTGGTAAGGTTGTTCGGAGGTTTGGTGGTGTTTCCATGGGAAAGCCCGGGGGAACAATAGGTTGGGGTGGAGGCCTAAGTCGCGGACTCGGAGAACTTGGTCTTGATGTTGGTGCTGAGCTGCGACCATTTGATGGTGCTTGTCCAACTGAAATGGATGATACTGCCGCTGATTGAGAAATTGGTGGTGCAGAGTTTCTCCGAGCAGGAGTAGAAGGGCGAGAATTTGATCGAGAAGATGGAACACTTGAGTTCCCTGGAATCTGTGGTCGAGAACTTGGAGTCAATGGTCTAGAGCTCTGAGTAGCTCGAGGTTTTTCAACAGAAGAGCTTGCAGGCACCACACGAATCCTTGAAGGAGTCGAAGATCTTGAAGTTGAAGAACGTGAAGGTGTGGAAGGCCTTGCAGAGCGGGCAACTGGGGAAGATGATCTGATGTAGGATGACAGTGAAGCAGAACTTGTGTTAAGGATTGAGGATGGTCTGTTTGAAGAGTAAGTGCTAAATTGGGAAGTGGAAATTGATGAGCGGGTCACCGAACTGCTTCTAGCTGGTCTAGTGGTATGGCTGGTTTCTGACTGTGATACGGAGAGCTGAAACATGCAAAGAAAAAGTACAGATGGTTACTGTTGCAACAACAAATTGCTACATATTAAGAAACAACCATCTATTTCAGAGTAAACAGGCAAGAAGAAAGGAGTGGCTACCCAAGCAGGGCATGCTGATTGTTAGTTTATAACCAACAATATGCACATACCCTTGATGCTTTAGTGGTAGCAGATCTAGAGCGGGAGAAAGAACTGCTTCTTGGAACAGCTGTTGATGGAAGAGAATCACTTCCATCAGATGAGGCCCGTAGAGGGGTTTCAGGTGGGGTGAGAAGCCTGAAGACATTATATCATGTGGGTTAGACTTGTAGCATGACCTCCCAGTGTGAAGCAGGAACATGAAACAAAAACACCATAGAAATTGACTTCCAGCAGCTAAGAATGGCGAAATGGTTCAGAACATTTATACAGCAGGCATTGGCTTCCTGAGTAGATCAAGGAATGTTTGCAGGAGAATATCCTAAACTCAGCATCAGGGAGCAAAACCATGATAAAATGAGCACAATTGGAGCAGTCAATAGACTTGTATAAGAGATAAAGGTTGAGGTAAGCTTACCAGTCATAATCATGCTTCCCTCCATCTGTAGATGACAGTAAATCATCAAGCCCACTCCGAGCCACCTTTGCCGAACCAATTGAGAGTCTCCCTAGCTTCACAGAAGAAGCTGCTCCCCAGAATAACACAATGCAAAACATCAGCAAAAAGAGATCTTTGGAGTTTAAATATGGCATTGGCAAAACAAATCAGACCATCAACCAGCCAAGCCCAGATCAGAATTCTGCCGGCAGTAGCCATACTCAATGAGGACACTACATAGCACATCAAAAGTGTCACCGGCACTGAGGTAGCTAGATCAACAAGGACAAATCATAAATATCTGAATCATATTGCCCATTCCTTCTTCAGTACTAAAAACCCAGGCGACAAGAGAGGAATCAGAAGCTCCCAAAGGTAAAGTCAAATGGCTGTATTGAGGACAGTATGAACAGTAAAGGAAGAAGCTAAACGCGATCAAAACAGATTGGATCACGATCACCGTATAGGCAGTTTACCATGATTGATTTAGTGTGTCTTTATCGAGCTTTGTTTAGCGGCGCGATTCATTTAGTTTGAATCGCATGCTATATATCTGATTGGACAGGATTGTTGGCGGCATACCATCGGAAGAAGACTCCTCGCTGGAGGCGACGGAGACGCTGCGGTGGTTCCTGGAGAAGAGATCCAGATTCTCGTCAGCGTCCCTGGTGGAAGCGATCCCGCCGGTCAAACTACGGCCGCCGCGAAAGTTCAGCGACCCCGTCGAGAAGTTCCTTCCTCCAGTGAAGTATTCCCTCCCGTCCCGGCTCATCATAGCGGCTGCGGCAGATCCAATGGTAGAGGCAATGCAAGGTGCAGGAAAAGCGATAGAGAGAGCTGAGATCTAAGGGGTGGAGTTGGAGAGAGAGGTGCGGTAGATGGGAAGCGGGGGAGACATAAGGGGCATAGAGAGAGAGCTGAGATCTAAGGGGTGGAGTTGGAGAGAGAGGTGCGGTAGATGGGAAGCGGGGGAGACATAAGGGGCATAGAGAGAGAGCTGAGATCTAAGGGGTGGAGTTGGAGAGAGAGGTGCGGTAGATGGGAAGCGGGGGAGACATAAGGGGCATAGAGAGAGAGCTTAGGATATTTTATGTCATTTCACACCCATTCGGTAAGGGAATGATGGAGGAGAGAGAGTGAAGCTTCTTCACTCGACAGAGGGTCGACAGCTCGGTGGAGAGGCACCCGGCCTCAGTTCTGTGGCGGACGGAGAAAAAGACATCTGGACTGGTTATCTTTCATATAGAATGAAGAAAAGCTTCCAAGTGAAGAGTTTCTTTTACATATACTAATTGACTCCGCGTTCAGTATATTTCTTCAATGATGAACTCCAGTCATCCAAAACTGACCGACTGATATTGCCTTTTGCCCTTTGAATTTGCAATGGAGATGAAGTGGGTGCTACTACCAGTTGCCTCTCAGTATTGCACATGCATTGTTTTCCATCCCCATTCACTCAACTTGTCACATGCAGTCACTTGAATGCAGGAACAGGATCAACCAGAACCGCGATATTCAAAAGGGTATGAGAAGAAACGAATAAATGCTTATCGGAGGATTGGGACTTACGGTCATTGAGTACCTACCAGGTGATAATGGGTAGTAAGTGTACTCCATGTAAGACGGAGTTTCCTTTCGTATAGCTGTATATATTGCTTCTTTAATATTACAATTATCCAGAAGTTTTTCTTGGAGGTTACTTTTTGGTCTCTCTTCTTCAAACGTTCTTCCGGTCTTCTCCCAAGATTTTACGTCTCCATTGACTGATAGCTGTCTGTGAGCTCTCCCTCGATTCCTCCCGGTAAGACTTTACCGTTGCCTTTTTTCTTTGGTCTGCTTGATCTGGGTTCTTTCTGTTACTTATTCTTTGTTTCATTTTCGTCCTTCATTCGAGCTTGTAATCTAGGATTCCTGTTGGATTTTACGATCCACCTCGGAATTTGGCTATGCGGGTGGCGAATTGTGGGCGGGAAGTGGGAAATTTTTGGATTTTTTAAGGCAATTTTACGTTTTCTTGTGCTTCCTCCTGTCATTCGGTCGCCAATTTTTTTACACGTGCTTTTTGATGGCATTTTGTGTTGATTTCTGAATGGGATTTCTTTCTTCAGAATTGAATGATCGCCACAATATTAACATAATTGTTTCTGTTTTGGATGTGCCAAGAGCAGGCCCATAGGCTCAAATCTTCTTAAGCTTTGAGTACGAACTATGGTATCTAAGCTGGGAAAACATTGTTCTGATGCACTATTTCTCTCTGTTCTGTCTTCACGTTCACAATTTTTAAATCAAAGTTTGGACTATATATGCTTGAATTATTCATACTGCACTTTCGTTCTTTGTAAAATCGTAGCTTAGATTGATCGTTATGCCTTGAATGTTTCTCATAATTGTCACCTGTTTCTTGATCTGCAATTGCCTTTTCACTTGGGTACTGGTTCGACTTCTTGATCTTTTCTTTTTCAGCTTTTTGTACAAGGGAATAGTGAAAAGGTCGTTCTTGAAGTTCTTGTTATCTTGAATATATCTGCTGGCAAACTCCTTGTTATATGATTTATTTGGTTCGGTAAGGAGAAAGTTCCAAATCTGCAATTCATGACAGATTAATGATATATGACACAGCAGATGTAGAGAGGATGCCATGATTCATAACCCTACACTTCTGTTATATGATCATCATTAGTTGGTCGAATCATGAGGGAGAACTCTACATCTGAAAGAGAAAATGATATTGCAATCCAGTGGAGGAAGGAAACAACATTGCCATCAAGAAAGATTGTTCAGCACATTTTGCAATGTCAATTTAAACATAAAGAAAGAAAAGATGGGATGACTTAATCTAATCCTCTTGTTCCCTCTCCTTTCCTTGGCATATCTTGATTATGTTGCAACACAATCTCTAGGCAGTGGATCTTCCTCTAATATTGATACCCCAAGTAGAAACATAGGTAACCAAATAATAGGTGGCAGTTGAGAGGAAAAGTCTCTCATTTTCAGTGATGCAAAGGGAGGAACGGGTGAGAAGGGCCTAGGAGCAAAGTTTCAGTCTCACTGTCGCTCTGTTTCCCCTTGTTATGGAGTCTGCAATAGGTTTAGAAGTTCCTTTCTTCTTTGTGGAATTGGACCCCGTAGCGGGCCCAGTTTATGAGATGGAATGGCTGCTGGTGTTATGTTTGCGGCAAGTTTTGACCTTGTGCAGGAAGGTCCGAGCATGGTCCTGGTAGTTGGGTTGTTATTGGTATTTTATATGGTGGAATCTTCATCTGGCTATATGAGAATGTATATTTTCATACATTACAAACCAATATGATATATTTCTTGCTTTATTTCCATAAGCTCGTGAATTGAGTGATCATGGTTCATGTCACTGGGTTAATGATCACAGCTGTGATCACCGTTCTTTGCTTCCCAAGGAGTATCACTCTGGAGTATAATTACTCATTTACCTCAGGTACATAATTTATCTTTTTGTATTAGAAAGTCATTTAATTGCAGGACATGTGCATATATGCACATGTCTGTGGCAGACCAAGTTGCGAGGGACTGGAAATTTTTTAAAACATTTTCTTCCCATGAGTTTGCCGATTCTCTGCTTTGCATTTATCATTTTATTTCAGCATATGGTGGCAGATCCTTCCTACATATGTGTGGATGCATTCTACAAGTATCTGCCTTTTGCACTGGCTTTGCTGTTGAGTGTCTGATATGGATGGTCATTGCAGAGGTGCTTCCTGATGCATTCAAGGTAGTGAACCCACGCACCTATACTTGCCCTGTAAAAAGGCCTTTTTTCCTCGTTGTCATATATATCTGCAAAAAAATTGCAAATTACATAAGAGAATGACTTAAAAATAGACAAATAAACCGGGATGGTTGACAGGAGTTGAAAGAAAAAGTCGTGATCCTACTCATTTTTTTTACCACTTTGGGTATGTCTAGTCTTCTTCATCACCAAATGATAATAATAACTGATAAATATTTGAGGATGTATAATGATGTTAAAAGCAAATATATGGAATAGAAAAGCTAAATCTTTCTGCATATGATGATATTTCTATATCATGTATGGTTACAGGAAGCCTATACATCAGAAATAGCAACAGCTGCCCCTCGGTGGCCTTTATGAAAGGACTAAACATGTTCTTGGAGAACTTCAGCCATGACTAGAGGTACTGAGATCAACCAATTAGCTTTAAAAATGAACCGTATTTTGTAGGAGCAAGTTCTACCCTAGTACAGGCCAGGAACTTCGGCTTAAGAATTGTGTGCCAACAAAAGGCTCAACCTCATAGGCAGCTGAACTCAAGAACAAGTTTGTCAATAATCCCATACAGGTTAGACACTATATCGAGTAAATACAAATCCTCAACTTTGTTCAGGTTAGATACAAGTCATTCATGTTTATGCATTAGGCTTGGCTCGGGCTGGGTTATTGAATATGACAGTTGAAGAGGTTAGAGGAAGTTTACACGTGAACAGAAATGCAGTATAGTTCTGAACAAGATTGCCCTTTGATGCCATAATAGATTTTTTCCTCCGATGGTGTCGTCTTCATTAGATCTCTCTGTATCCAGTCTTCCAATTTTGTGTGTAGCATTTGTTTGTTGACTTTAGAACTCTTGTTTGGGGGATAATTATTGGCTTTTCCAAATAATTCAGAAATTATACATAAAAGTCAAGTTAGCACCAACAATGATGCTTGTAAACACACTGACTGGATAGGTCATTGATTCTGTCAATGTCTTAATGGTATCTTCTTTACGTATTATGAATTGAAAAAAAGGAACCTTTTAAGTGCTTTATTCCTAATAGTCTAATCTTGTTCAACTTGAATTAATAGGAATTTCCCACCGCAATTGATGGGCGTAATTTATATTCTGAAAATATGTTTTTATAAGAATAAAAGAATTTCCAAGTGGATGTGGAACAGCAAACAGTAAGCCATTAGCTCATATTTAAATTAAATTAATTCACACGTGAGTCCTTCTGTCTTATTCAACACTGCCGACGTGCCACCTTCTCCATCATTCAATATTCTTTCATTGTTTACTTCAATTCATTAACATACTAAAAGTTGTGATTTTTTTGGGCCAATACTAAAAGTTGTGTATTGATCAGTAAATCTCTGCATCATCTTGCGTTTAAACAGTTAATCACTGTAGTGTAAAAATTCCTTTATCCTCATTAGGAAGACAGTTTTTTTTTTATAGTTTTTTAATGTAATTGAACTCTGCAACCATGTCATCTAACTTTCCCAATGATCTCACAGTGTTCCTTTTTCCATTTCTGGAAATTTTTTACATAAAAATGGTAAAAGAGGAAGAAGGAACGGAGGAAAAGGCCACGTGGGATGTTGTAGCTCTTTGCCATCGTCAGGATGAGAGCCGATTAAGGCCAAAGGAGACTGATAGGCAGTAAAAAGCTGAGTCAGAAGATGGTTTTGTTGGGGTTCTTCTCTTCCCATGAAGGAAAAAAAACACATGAGAGAGCTGCAGGTTGTGTTATGGCTCCGTCTCTGTAGATCTTCTTTGGTCTTTTCCTTTAACTTGTCCCAATTTACTGCATTCTTTTCAATTTATAACTACAACTATTATTGCTATTATTACAGTCAGCCATTTATTGAAGCCGTATGTTCCTCTCTCAATCTGCCTGTCAATCTGCGTGTCTATTTATCTTCCCATTTCCTTCCTTCTTCCAGCACCACCACCAGCCGCAGCTAAAGCAAGAAATAAAACCCTTTTCCCCTCCGCTTCCATTATTTTGTTCGTCCAAGAAAAAAACTGAACTTTGTTGATAGACACACAGGAAGAAGTGTGGGCGAGAAGGCCATGATGTCGGGTTTATATAACTCTAACTTCTCACCTGCAAGAACTGCTTCTCCACAGATCAGGAGCAGCTCCGATATTGACAGGCTCGCTCTTTTAACTTCTGCTGCGTCTCCAACAAACTTTTACTGGAAATTTTATGATGGGTTTTCCGGGAAATATTTGATCTTCGCTGCATCAGTTGACGGTGATGTCCCTTGTTTATTATGGGGTCATACTTTTTTTTTGCAGTCAGTATTTGTCGGAGCTGTTGGCCGAGCATCAGAAACTATGGCCCTTCATGCATGTTCTTCCCAATTGCAGCAGGCTCCTTAACCAAGGTCCAATAGTTGCCCAAGTCCCCTTTTTTTTGTTTGTTCTGAACTCTAAAATCTCTCTTTTGGACAATTTGTTCAGTTTGAGTTCGTTTTAGAATTGCCTCTATTGTGTATTCTGAGCTTACCTG
Organism: Trapa incisa; assembly: GCA_030064435.1. NCBI lineage: Eukaryota > Viridiplantae > Streptophyta > Magnoliopsida > Myrtales > Lythraceae > Trapa > Trapa incisa. The sequence goes on along the minus strand of CM057784.1, from coordinate 6,456,752 downwards.
AGCCAACAAGCGCAGTTACTGACACTTTTTATGGACTTGGCATGAGATTTTTAATGTACGAGAATTCATCCTGACATGTAGGCTCATGAACCGTTAAGTGTGCATTGTGTATCTGCAGCTAGGAAAACAGCATCTTTGTTGAAGAGGGAATATCATTACTACGAAGTTGGAGCTTTTGCTTGATATTTGCAAAGTTTCATAATCTGCTCTTCTTTTTTCGTGCAATACGTGTAGACAAAAATGAAGATAGTCTGTGCATGATACTAGAGTTCTAAGACTATTTACTGAGTGTGGATTTCCTACAGAAATATTGCGTGTATCTGGGATGATATCAAGCCAAGGCCTCAGCGACTTTGACAGAATGAGATACAGAAGTGCCAGCCCCATGACTCCTTCAAATCTTATGCCCAATGCTTCAGTTCCAGGGTTAGGTGGCTGGAATGGTTTTCCTCAAGAGGTAAAAGTGAAACAACTTATACTCTAACCAGATCTTTTAAAAGCTCCCACCATGTTTCTTTTGTCAATTTTCTCTCTTCTGTGCAGACTCGTGTAATAATTTCATCTTCTATAAATGTATAGTAAGTATGCATTGATCTTCTATCAGGAGTAAATTATTGATATTGCCTGAACTATAGATTGTTGAGCTTCTTTTGGATGAATATTTTGACGCAGTCAAAATTGTGTGGCAGAGTCTAAATGCTTCCCCTAGAATGTCCATGGACTGGCAAGGGGCACCTGCAAGTCCTAGCTCATTCACGGTAAAGAGGATCTTGCGCTTGGAAATCCCGGTAGAAAATTATCCAAATGTAAGTTTAGTATAACCCCTATACTCATTTAACTTTAGTTGGTATTGCTTTCTATATTTTCCCTGGTGAAACACTGAGCTCTTTACATCTTCCTGGATCTCCAGTTCAATTTTGTTGGTAGACTTTTGGGTCCGAGAGGCAATTCACTTAAACGAGTGGAAGCTATGACAGGTTGTCGTGTGTACATTAGAGGAAAAGGTTCTATAAAAGATTCTGACAAGGTAACTCTAATATACAATCTCGTCCAAGAATGGAATTTCAATTAAATGGAAAATAAATGACACTTCAAAGTGTTTATGTTAGCTTGTGATCATAACCTGTGTTTTAGATGCTCTAGGAAGAGAAACTCAGAGGAAGACCGGGATATGAGCACCTTGACGAGCTGTTACACATCTTAATTGAGGCCGACTTACCTGCCAACATTATTGATACAAGACTCAGACAAGCAAAGGAAATAATTGAGGAACTTCTCAAACCAGTGGTATGGCACTCATTCTGTCCTTGGGTTCTAGTAGATCCATTTTGTTTCTCCAGTATGCTAGTTTTCTCAAGACTTTCTGCAATGTTTTTTTCCTCCCTTATCCTTTTAGTGTGACCTAATAGTTCATTTGGTTGTTTTTATGTGACTGAATTCCTTTCCAAACAAGGACAGAAATTTGAAATAACTTTGATTGGCCAAGTACAGTCCATTTCTTTTACTCGGACAAACCTATTCCTTAACAGTAAAATGTACAAAATTTAACATACAGGATGAGTCACAGGATTACATCAAGAGACAACAACTGCGTGAGCTCGCAATGCTAAACTCAAATTACAGAGAGGAAAGTCCAGGGCCCGGCAGCAGCATCTCTCCCTTCAATTCGAGCGGAATGAAACGCCCAAAAACAGGATGTTGATATCCTCAAACATATATATGCTCAACCTGCTGGTCCCCAGTGAGGCTGTGGAAGAGAAGCATAGCTAGCTCACGGTCACACATGGTGAGATGCTTCTGGTGGTTTCCTCTCTTTATTCTCGCATCTACTTTCAAACATATGGGTAGATATGATTCATGGAAGAAAAAGCCTGAAAGAAGAGGATGACAATATTTCAAGTAGTGTTCATTTTCTCACATTAGTTTTAGGTATGGTGAGATCAGTTTTCCCTGTTGAAAAAGAAAAAAAAATAGAGATTTCATTGGATTTATAGTTGTGCTAGTAATTAGAGAGGGCTGTTGAATAGATAGTTGTCTTTGCCGTTTGTGGCACTTGACAGCTGCTTCCTCCTCCACATCTGTAACCTCTAGCTGCTGCTCGTCCCATTGCACCGGCTAGTTCGAGCTGGAACCCGGCTTCTGTCGGTGCAATCAACAGCTCTGATTGCTGCCAGAGAGAAATGGCAAGTAAGTGACATTTTTTTTCTCCTTGTTTTTGGGTGGTGGGTGAGTTAAGGCAGGACAAGAAATGGTATAAAAAGGCAAAGTGGACAGAGCACATGGGAGATTGGTAGGAGGATTCTTGGCTCTTGGCCTGTGTTGGCCGGTTGTATTATAGAAAAAGGAGTCATGGAGTTGGCAACAGACAAAACATTGTGATGTAATGTCAGATAACAAGACCACCTGGGAAATGTGGTACCACAAACATCACATGCCTTTTGGATTCACACTTGGAGGAATCCTATGGGGGAAGAGGAGGAGGTGGTGAATAGAGAATAATAGAGTAAACTCACAGTTAGATACCATACCAAATCTTTACACTTTACACTTTAGTCCCTGCTATTAATTTGTCCACCATATTAAACATTTAGCCAACCAATTTTTAGTATGATGGCTAATTGGTTAATATATTCATCATCTAAATCAAAGGCCGGTGAAAGCCATGGGCCACATTAGGAGCCCAATTAGGATTTATGGGCCAGAGTCAGTTCATCATAATGACAGGCCCTAAGGCCCATTAATAATTTACGGCTAACACTATCCCTGAGTCCCAACTAAGTCAGTTCATCATAATGATGGTCCTTGTACACTTTTGCTCCTACTTATTTGTTTTCTTTTATCCTATTTTTTAAACAAATTTAATTATTAAGTAATTATACTTTCAATAAATATATTATAGCATAAATTGATAACCGAGAATAATAATATATAATTTAATTAAAATATGTTTTAAATATTATTAAGATAAATTATTAGTGAACAGTTAAATATTATATATTTTTATGATTTATTGTTCTAATATTTAATTTATTAATTATTATTATTTTAATATACTAAAATAACTAAATGTGTAAGAGGGAGTTTCAATTGACACGACCAACGCAACCCCACAACGAGAAAGTTTGGCGTCTCTCTCTGTCTCCCAATCGATGATCATCAGATGGAGAAGGAAGGAGAGAGAGAGGCTCACAGAAAAGGGTTCAGCGTCGCGAGCATATGAGCATCGTCTGCTCACATTTCCTGTAAAACCCTAATTCGAGAGTTATCCCTGAAGCCTACATCCGGCCATGGTTCCGACGACACGAGACGCGTTTCTAGATTAGCTGTCGAGTGGCGAGTCAGGTAGTGGATTCGTTCTGGTCAAAATCACTATCTCTCTGTCTCTCTTTCGCGCGCGCGCGCGCGCACACACACGCATTCCGTTGACTTTTCTTTCCCAATTTTTCCCAATTCCTTAATCGCTTTGCTGTGGATCGGGGCATCTGGCTCATGGCTCCGTGACATTTCTCCTCTGATTCAAGAGTTCTCCCACGGAGTTTCGCTTTCGAAGGTGTGTTCGCTCTTCTTTCCCTTTTCTCATTTCCATTCCTTGCACGTTCTACATCTTGAATGCTATATAAGACAATAATGCTGCTTTTATTAAAGAATTGCGATGACTCCTCCTCCTGAATGCCTGTTAGGGCTAGGTCTAGGCCTTCAGGGCGGATGGAAGCGACTGGTGTGAGCTCAGACGCGTACAGGGGATCGGCTGCTGGAAACGGCAGTAGTAACGCCCCTAGTATGAGAAGATATGGCATTCTGTCAGCCTCGAATATCTTCCAGGCGCCGATCTTGACATTGCTCGAATACTCGGGTTTGTTGAGGACTAGATTGAATCAGACGGAAGTCGAGCCTTTGTTTAATGGGACGTCGGCCTCTGGGGCTGCTCACAATCGGGCGGGTAATGCCTCACCAAGTGTCGGTGATGGGGAGGTTTTGATTAGGATAATTGGTTCAGGGGAACAGGAGCGCCAAGCGGAAGGAGTGGGTCTGGTGGTGGGTGGTCAACGGCAAGTGAGGGAAGCTTCTTCTCCAGACGAGGTGTCTGTTCTACGAGGGACCGGGGGTGATGTGCATGGAAGTATAAGGAGTGGGATGGTTGAGGAAGCTCCAACAGCACCAGCTATCGGGAATGCTGATCCTGAAGATGGTGACCGTGAGGGAACAGATTCAACTTATCAGAGATATGATATTCAGCAAGCAGCGAGGTGGATCGAGCAGGTCCTTCCATTTTCTTTACTTCTTTTGGTGGTCTTCATCCGACAACATTTACAAGGTATCTTGTTGATAGCCTTTCTGCATGATTTTTGTCCTACACGCTGCCAAAATTGAGCTAAATTCCTTGTCTTCAACATTGGCATCTCAAAGAGTGAGATGATTGTGGTAGTTTCAATAGCAGATAGTGATACTTAGTCTGAATGCAATGTTACCAGCTAGAACAGAGTATGCATATTCTACAAAGTGACATTTGTGAGTCTTGTTAGTTTAGTAATTGACCACTGCATTTTCTGCAAGGAATTACAGGTTTCTTTGTAACAATATGGATCACAGCTGTGTTGTTCAAGTCGAATGATATTCTACGAAAGCAAACTTCCCTAAAGGTGCTTCCCTTTATATGCCTAGTCAGCTCTTTTACATGTACCATTTAATGATTTAGAATTTTCTCAATATGTAAGTGATAAAATATATGCTGTTGCAGGGAGAGAAGAGAATTCCCGTTCTTGCTAGTATTTCAGTTGTGTTTGCTCTTCATGTTGCTGGCATATACTGGTGGTATAGGAAAGACGATCTCTTGTATCCTTTGATTATGCTCCCTCCTAAAACTATACCACCATTCTGGCATGCAATTTTTATAATCTTGGTCAATGGTAGGTTCTATGCCATCATCCAACTATTTTTCCGTGTCTTTCATGTTCACCAGTTGAGGTATTTTAGTCCATCAGCAGTCTAGTATGAGAAATGCCATTTCATTTTTTGATGTTCAACATTCTGGTTTGTTGCAGACATAATGGTCAGACAAACTGCAATGATCATGAAGTGTTTTTTGTTAATGTACTACAGGAACAACAGAGGGAGAAATTACCGGAAGCAGGTAATTTTATGTGGGGATTGTAGTTAGCATGTGTTTGATCTTAAAAAATGTTATCAGTGAGATAATGATGCTTCTTTGTGTAATCTTATTATGCTTATGAGAGCAACTTTACCTTTATGTCTTGTCCTGAGTACTTTGCACTGAGTCTGACTGATGAAATTTAATTAGCAGGGTCAAATGCTAACTCTGGTTGAATATCTGCTTTTGCTGTATCGTGCATTACTGCCTACTCCTGTTTGGTACCGTTTCTTCTTGAACAAGGAATATGGGAGCCTCTTCTCTTCACTAATGACGGGGCTGTATTTGACTTTCAAGCTTACTTCCGTGGTTGAAAAGGTATGGCATTTTAGTTTAATATTTTCTGTTCATTTTCTTATCTATTTAAGATTTGTTCTGAGAAGAAAACTTGGAGCTGAATTATTAGGTACAATGCTTTTTCACGGCATTGAGGGCCCTTTCTCGTAAGGATGTCCTATATGGGACCTATGCAACTGCAGAGCAGGTGCGAGCATTTACTATTGGAATTATTTACAGTTGCTATTTCCTATTAGTCACTATGGCCCACACATTGTATTATGTTCTTGATAATAATTACAGGTCAATGCAGCTGGAGATATGTGTGCTATTTGCCAGGAGAAGATGCATGCTCCCATCTTACTTCGTTGCAAGCACATTTTTTGTGAAGACTGCGTGTCCGAATGGTAAGCTTTGTTTTTTGCAACTTTGGTCAGTACTTCAGCAGCTGCTTCTACTGATTGTGCATGACCGATCAAATTTCTCTAAAATGCTCCGGTTAAATTGAGGGTGTTGATGTATGTCTGAGGTTTGACATGATCTTCCTCGTGTGAAAATGTTTCAGGTTTGAAAGAGAAAGGACATGCCCATTGTGCAGAGCTCTTGTGAAACCTGCAGATATAAGATCCTTTGGTGATGGATCGACTAGTCTGTTTTTCCAGTTGTTCTGAAACTATATCATATCATATAAGACTTCAAAAAGACACTCTACTGACATAGGATATTATCAGGGTGAGATTGTTTGTAGCCCGGATAGAAACAGCCAGGCTGTAGAGTCCAAAACTGGCTAAACTGCCCAGATCTTATTATGATAAATGAGAAATTGTATGTAGCAAACTTCTAATATACAAGAATTTTCACTTTGAACTCATTGTTAAGCTGAAGCTAATGTGAATAGACGTCTCCTTAGAATCTCCTGCAAGTTGACAAGCTGGAATTATCTACCATCAAGTGATCTAAAGCTTGCATTCCAAAATCAGAGTGGAGATCAACAAAGGAATATTACAGGTACATTAGACCCTGCCTCCCACAAATAATGATATGTATATATGGCAAATCCAATGTAAAGGGCATGCATATATATGATAAAGGATGTTATATGAATCAAATTGGCATGGGGCCTTAAGACACAATGAGAGGCATAAAACTTCATATTCTATTTCATTCTTGGTATCATTGAGCAAAAAAAAAAAAAATTTCATTCTTGGTATCTGGAGGGCATACATATGACAAAAAGCTGCTCAAAACTTAACAGTAGAGATGATTTAAGCTGAAAACTGGAGAAGATGACAACTCTATATGACTTCTTCCTTTCATATCAAAGAAAGAATTGCAGGGGCTTCCATCAGTTCGCTGAATTCAGCCTTCTAAAGCTAATCAGCCAGGTTGGTGCAAAAGGGATGATGGTTAGACCACCATATTCCCAGCCCTGACTGCCCAAGCTGGAGATCTTAGAAGAGTAGTTTGAGGTAGAGGGTGATCCATCCTGCCATTGAGAGTATTGAAAAAATGTGGACCCAGAAGAGTATTGCAGCGGCTTCCCTTCCGCAGCCACGGAGATTAGCTACAGCACCTAGTATACAAAATTCAGGCAGATGATCAGAGATGCAAGTTTGATGACATAGAGGCAAATTCAATGTCCCTTCTGGTTCAGGAATATAATGAAGAGCAGGACTTTGTTCATTCGTCTCTTAAGACTCTGTGAATGGTGTTCTTACCAGAGAGAATAGATGTGGGCATGGAATGCTGCAGGAGTAAGACAAATCGGAACATCTTATCCCCAGCAGGGAGAAAGCCCATCTTATCTGCTAGCATTACAATGCCAAGACCTGCTGGAGGCACCAACAACAAGCGCCCAAAGATAATAGCAGCAGTGGTCCTTAGCCCAAGCTTGGAACTGCCTGGCCCTGCAATAGCATTCAGACTTAGTATCTAACACAGATGCCAGAGAAGAAAACTCCATGCTTTTACTTTTGCCAAAACAACTATTCAGATGAGTCAATGTGCTACCATCTACAAGGTTGCCTCCTAATGCCAACAGAATGCAGGGGATCATAGCCTCTCTGAAAGGGAGACACAAAGGCAAAAATTCAGTTAACCAGTGACTGAGATGTATGGCTACAATGCTTAGTACACAGAGGGAAAGTCCATACCCAAGAATAATGCAGCTGTCAGTTAAGAAGAAAAGAGGAGCATCAGCTGTAAATATCAGTCTCTTAAAAAATGGCACTACTCCTAACACCATGGCCAGGATCTGCAAAGGAAGCAACCGGATGTGGTGAAAAACCTTGAGAGGAATGGTGTGAAACAGTTACATAGCAGAGTTTGTTTTCTCAGGTATGCTCATTAGTGAAAGAGATAAAGACAGCCGAAATAGGTTGTTGAAGCACTGTGGAACTTACTGAAGCAATGATCGGAGGCTGGAGAACTTGCTTCATCTTCAACTTCTCATATAGGAAATCTAGGATCATTCTTATCTGATACCAGAGAGACCACAATCAGAGGAGTATTAAAGTAGGTGAGGGGTAACAAAGTAGAGAAGGGGCATTGGATTGCTTCCCTGCAAACATTAGAAACTACAGTAAGGATAATCTCACATTTCCCTTTGCAACCGGATCTTGATTCGGTTCTTCTTCTTGACAAAGCAGATGAACTTTTTCCAGTTCATTATTTTTTGCATCCTCTGCAACTTCTTTCAAAGGGTTCCTCAATGGAAGATCCGAGTCTCCACTGTCAAAAGTTCCTTCAGGAGGAGGTGCCAGCATATTGAACACATAGGTGTATAAGATTATTGCACCAACCTGCACACAAGAAAACCGGTTAGTGTTTACTGATTCTATCTGATCTGTTGAAGGGGTGTTGGCAACGGTAATACAGATGCAGAGGCAAACGAGATCTCAAGACTTGCCCACTGTCCAAATGAAATGTAGGCTGTGCCATCAGTGCTACATTTCTCAGAATCACCAAAGGGGTTGCTCCTGTCTCTGCATAATGCAGCTATCAGCACCAGGGGCACATTCCCAATGTTCCCTGTAACAGATGCAACCAATGATCAGAGACAGAACAATGGCCACATACTGGTGTTCTGTTGTTCAAAAGAGGCTCACCTATGGCGATTTGAATTATTGTAAACTTGAAAAAGGGGTGCGGAGGGCGGACAATGGATGCTACAATGAACCCGATAATGGAGCCCGAGATGGTAGCAAGCAAGATGTTCATGGGAATGAACCACCTGCAAAATTCAGTTAAGAAAGTAGCATCCCTTGGAGAATACAACCAAGCAACAGAATCTGCACTGCTTACCACTCCATCATCTTCTGCAGAGAAATTGCTTGCCCGAGCTGTGAGAGTATCAAGCATGGGAGCAGAAGCGAAAACACCAACTGCACCAGAATCCAAAAGAGTTATATTCCACTGAAACTATCAACTAAAGAGCTGGGGCCAAAATCTATGATGGAATTATTGCAGAGTTCAGAGGCTGACTCCGTTGAGCAATTTCCTGCCATTGGCTGGCAGAGCGTTCACGTACTTTGAGGCCATCAGAAAACCCAAGAAGCAGATAGTGAAGACTTTGGCAATAGGCATCACCGCTATTCTGATGGTGGCAAATACGGACTGTCCTCCGGCCTGCGTCTCCCTCAGGACCGCCGTGAGAAGGCTCCCTGCTGTCTCCATGGCTCACTGTGCCTGGTAGTGTGCCTCTCTTTTCACATCAATTGGCAGAGTGCTTACCAAAGCGCTCACTGATCTTTGTTGGGTTTGCAGAAAATTCCCAGCTCACAGCTTTGATTCACAATCTGTTCAAACACAAATGTGAAAGGTTCAAACGCAACCCATCTTTGATACAGACATCCACAAACATTAGAAAAACTGACAACTTTTTTTCCCTTTCTAACTCAGGTATGGAGGAAGGAGTGCCGTGAAAATCAAGAAACCACGTGGCGTGGAGGAAGAGTACACATGAACTAGAGCGAAGTTTCTCGTTTTCCTTCACTACCCAGTCTAACTCGAACATCACAGATATGCCAGAACCGAGAGAGAGAGAGGGAGAGAGAGAGAGAGAGAGAGAGAGAGAGAGAGACAGAGAGACAGAGAGAGACGTACAGAAACAGGAGAAAAGAAGAGAGACAGAGAGAGTGACACTCAAGGATTCATGAAATGGTTGATATGAGTGGCAGTCATCATCGCGCTGCAGAGAGGTAAAAACGTAAAGATTACAGTCTCCGGCTCCTCTCCTCTCCTCGCCGGCGTCCGAATTCCGAGAGTGATCCGACTTGCGGGGTGGCCAGCAGCTTTTCTCTGCAGTGCCTATTTAATGTTGGGAACCGTCAACGTGCGGGATCTCCGGCGGAAGGTGATATAGCGGAAGCCTCTGTTCTTGCTCTCCAAATTATTAGATATTAATAATTTGATCTCTAAATATAAAATCTCAACAAATTACCTATTATTGGCTAATAGAAGAAAATAAATTATGAGTTAAATTCTTTTATTAAATAATTTATTTCTATTAAAAATTAAATTATTAATGCTTACATGTTACCCATTAAAATACTGAATATTTTTAAAAATTGTCGTTTTGTATTAAATATTTTTAAAAAGATTATTTTAGTGTCAAATATTTTGAATAAAATTGTATTGGTATCAAATATTAAAAATCTAACCATTAAAAAATATTTTGATGTCAATTTTTTATAAAACAGATTAGAATAACACTAAACAAGTCTATTTATCATCAAAATAGAAAATTTTAATTATATAATATCAAATTGTCAATTTTGTAAATTTTATCATTTTTTAAAATCATTACACATTAAATAAAATAAATTAGAGAAATATTATATATTTATAAAATTAAATTAGTAATAATTTAAGTAAGTATGAGTATAATTGATCATCATTTTATATATGTCAAATTTAAATAGTATTAAACTGTGAGTGTTGAACCTATAGTAATTTATTAGTAATTAATTTATGTATAAAATTAATATAAATGACATAAATATGTGTATGAATCAGCAAAAGAGAAATTCACTTAAACTAAAAATTAATAAAAAAATACAAAATAAGTGGCAAAATTGAAAAAAAAGGTAAAACATTTTAGTAAATTTTCATAAGATATATTTATTTATTTTTGAATAATTTCAACATGATAAACATGTATAAGTTTTAACAGGCGTTAATAAGTTAGGCCAGACAACCAAGATTATGGAAGCTTATTTTTTCTTGACCAAACACTAACAAACAGACTTTTTTTGCTCAATCTAACAAACAAACTACAACAATGATAAAAAGTATAAATAAAAATAATATAAATGACAAGAATAGAAAAAGGATATAAACATTTTAGCTATCATATATATATATATATATAAACTTTTTAATGGAGTGATGTGTAAAAGGGAAGTTGCTTCAAGAAATAGTGTCAATCCAATCAAATCCCACATAGTGGAAAGAGGGCAAATTGATAAGCAAGGGCAATTCATTGGACTCCCCACTTAAGGACCTCATCATATGAAACCTCAATTGGAAACTCTGATCCCTAGACGCCACCAACACCTCCTCGTAAACTTTAAGAGGTGATAACCATCCAAGTTCAGATGGTGATAGTAATCATAAGGCTAACATGGGGGGGATTGAAACATGCTAATTGGATTGAGTAAAAGGGAGCCTTGCACTTTTGAAGCAGTAATGGTGGAAACTTGGAAGCCAATGCTGTCCCTTCTGCTTTTAAAGCTTGCCTGCAAATGATGATTGGAACAAGGAGATGAGATTTGCAGAGGCGCCCATCATCCTATCACGTAGTTGCTTTCTTCCACTTGATGAGTACAGCTTGTCATCCATCCCATATAGGCTTCAATCCGAAGTCCACCCAGGCTCTAGTCCTATGTTTCTTGCATGTATTATTATAACCTTCTAATGTTATGCTGCCGTGGAAGTGAAAAAACCTACTGAATTATTATTTCAATGCATGACAAAGAGATACCCTTGAGTTGAGAGTGATGTGAAGATGGCTGACCATGGCTGGGGATGGAAAGCTTTTTTTCACGGTGACATTGGCATCATGCCCTTGAACTCAGTGAAGTTCACTTGGCCGTCGTGGTGTCCGACAAGGGACCTGATCATCTGCTCCACCTGAGCCATCTCCTTGCCCAGCCAAGCACCCCCAGAAATTCCATGGCTTAGATATAGATATGGCAAATACCCTGAAGGCCTCCCTCAGGTCAGACTCTTCCTGGTCTCCAGAAGTCCTAGAAAGAGATGCCGCCAGAACCAGGCATCCCGTGATACATAATTTTGGCTAAAATTCTCAGTTGAGGTGCAAACATGAGGAGAATCATGGTCGAGGGCAGTTCACAAGCTTTGGGCGCCCTGTCCGAGGGTCCAACTCTACTCGGAGACCCAGTTCAACAACCTCAGGTACATCAACAGAGCCTTGGAGCTTCAATGCATACACTTCTTGTTGGTTCTCAGTGTTATCCAGCAGCAAGTTTCTGATAGACCACAGACCCCACTCCCTCAAGAATGGGTTATCTTCATCTGTAACACACTGCTGCAGAAGCAAAGGGATCCCTCCTTTCTCCCTGATTTCATCCTGGAGATGCCTCCTCTGGAATGAACAGTTGCCAATAACTGCAACAAGGTCCCTCCTAAACCCTTTATATGGGCATAAGCTTGAATCAGCGGAACTTCTACCTGCACTAGTTTCAACCTGCTTAACTGCTTTTCTGACTATTGCTGGAGGTTCAAGGCTGCGGAGTTGGCCCAAGAGTAAATCCAACAGTCCGTTAGAGAGAAGAGCAGCTGCTGCAGTTTGCCTACCTACATCGTCCTCTCCGAAACCATCTTGTGCACACACATCTCTCAAGACGCCGAGGGAGTACCCGAGTACATCAGTGGTGGCAAACCCTGTTGGAAGGCTGCACTTGGCCCTCGAATGAAAGTCCACAAGCTCAACAGATCTTTTATACACACCGAGAACAAACAAAGCAAAATCTGCAGAGACAGTAACCTCTTCCAATCGCTCATTCAGGATCTCTGATATGATGCTCAGTAGGAATGCTTGCTCTTTTGAAAAGGTACTGTCTTTGACAGTAACAGCTTCTCTAGATGCCCACATGGGATTTAACATAGAAAAGATGCTATGTAAATGTGATTCTTCCAAACAGACTCTAGAAAGAAGCAGCTTGAACCAATTTTCACCAAAACCAACTGTTCATCCATGCAAACAATAACAATGTAATTAGAGACATCATATATATTCAAATTTTGAAAAATTATTTCAAATAAAGGCAAAAAATATAATCAAGAATGACAGAAAACAAAAGCTACGATCACTTTTACCTGCTGAAACAGTTCTTACAATCTCAGCCAAGAGAAGCAAACCATCATTTCCACAAAGCTCTCCCATAAAAGCAACATTAACATCACAACAAGCATATATAATCATGCACAAGGGATCAACTGTCTCTCTACTGTGTAGTCTTCCAAGGCTGAGAAATTCCTTTGGGAACAACTGAGTCCATATAAAGCACTGGTGTTTATCTCCAGCAAGTGAGACATTTGCCAAAATTTGCAGCCCCGTACGAATTAACCCAGAGTCAGGGGCATGAGATTCTAACCCAGTCTGCATGATTGCCGAGATAACCTTGGTTCCATTTTGCTTTATGAACAAGTCCTGGTTCACAATTTCTCCAGCACATAGGTTCCTCACAAGCTTCATGGATAATACAAGAATCCACTTCTCTGAATGCTGTCGAGCTTCTTCCATAAGATGAAAGGCTGCAGATAAGATGCTCTTCAAAGCAAGGTCTCTGCGACCATCTGCAGTTCTGGATGTTTCTATAAGAACCTCCAATGCCTCTTTAATAGAGGATGAGCTAGAATAGGAGAGCAGAGGCATAACAATTTCTTCAGGGAGATACGATTCTGTAGCCTTTGTCATCCTTACTACTGAGAATACAGGATCTCTCTAATGCGCTAACCTGCAAAAGAACAAATTATTCTAACTCAAAGCTATAGTGATCAACAAGACAAAAGAGCAGAATTGTGGAGACTAGAAAAACATGAATAGTTCTCGTTCTACTACACATACATCCAAGTCAATGCCAAATTACCATGATTAGGAGCTCCAATACACCTACCACCTCGGGAAACTCAGAAAAATCGAAACCGGACATTATAGCAGAGCATAATCGACAGGTACCTTTCACTTATCATTAGACTCACTAGAAACCGAACAAACTGACAATATATTCATCTTCAACCAAACATCAGGAAGATGAACAAAATCATTATAAAAAACAATAGTAATAAAACATGCAACGCCTCCAATCATTTCATATCTGCAGCTTAACTCATGGAAATAGATAAAAAGTAGGGTAATTTGAAGCTCAAACCCACCGAGATTTTAGTAATCCTCTCGCAATGACCTATCTATCCAGAGCAGATGTAGAGCGATGATCGTAGGGCATTGAGAATAAGAGAAGAGAAGAAGAGTGAGCGAGGGAGGAGGAGGAGGAGGGCAGAAGCAGCGAAACCTCCCGGCTCCAGCGGTCGGCGGCGGAATGGCAGTTCGGGGGTCTATGGAAGAAAGGAGACGGAGAATTGGTCCATGCGTTTTGGGCCTAATGGGCCTTATCATTAAATGGGTCTTAGCCTTAAATGGGCCTATTAATTATATTATCATACCGCCTTCCTTCATTCTCCGACGACGTTCTTCCTTCCTTCCGGAATTCCGGCGATTGACTCTGAAATCGGAGACTCGAGACATCTCAGATAATTTATCTCCTCTGCTTGGGAATTCGCTGACGCTTATTTCTCCGTTCTAAAGCTTGACGTTGACAATGGCTTCGACGGAGGGTCTCGTGCCCATAACCAGGACCTTCCTCGCTTCGTACTACGATAAGTACCCGTTCTCCCCGCTTTCCGATGACGCCCCGCGCCTCTCGTCCCAGATTCGATCACTATCCTCTGATTTGCTCTCCCATCTCCCCCCTGATGAAGGTGCCCGTCGCTCCCCTTCTTTCCCCCATACTCATCGCAGTTCGACGTTTGACGGAATTCATTTATGATTAATGTGTGCTGTTTTCCGAGTTAATCCTCCTTTTTTTTACCAGGGGAGAAGAAGCTGGTGGGAGATGCGGATAGGAGTGCGCCCCATAAGATCGATGAGAACATGTGGAAGAATCGGGAGCATATGGAAGAAATTGTCTTTCTTCTTGAGGAATCTCGTTGGCCACCTGCTGTAGTACTTCTATAATATACATTTCAAGTCATTAAGTTTCGATCCACATTTACGAGTTTTGCTTTATTGGATTGGAGTAGCCTTAATTGTTTATATATTCACAATTCTTTTTGGATTTCTGGGTGCAGCTTCGGTTAGAATCCACTCCTGAAGCCCTTGAGGTTGCTACACTTTTCAATGAACTCAAAGTCAAACTTCAACAAACTCTGAATGCGTTGATGTTATTTCAAGCTAAAAATTCTGAACGCATATTTGACACAGGTTACCCTTCTCCACTTGCTTTCTGCAATGCATGTCACAGATGCATCACCAATATTATGCATATATAAATCTTCTAGCGTTACACGAATATAGAATTTGCTGATGTGGGCATTATGCAAAAGGAGCTGGATAAAATGAAATGAATTTTGTAATCTTTTGCTTTACTTGTTTTGGAATGGAACAGTTACAGAAATCCGTCTTTATAGAAATAATTGAGAGCAAGAAATGAGATTTATGATTACTATATATGCCTTTTTAACTATTTCCTGCAATTTTGAGTTTACCTGCAGAGGGAATTTTAAAGAGTGTCTTTCTTCATGTATCTATTTTGGTTGGTAATATTCCAGTTTGCATGATTGAGTAGTTTGTGCAGTTCCTCTCTTGTGTAGCCCTGCAAGGCTCTGTAGCTTTTTTAGTTATTTGACTTTACATTTGGAAGTATTTCTGGGAGCATTGTTAAGGCACTCAGAACTATTTTTTTTAATCTAAAACCCAGATGACTACCACTACATGACAATGTATATGCCGTTAGGTTCTGCTCTTGCTGTCATACATCTTGTGTTATCATTATTTTCAGTTGCTATGTCTAAATGAATTTGTTGATATTTGCAGTAATGACTTACATGCCTCAAGACTTCCGAGGGACACTTATTAGACAACAAAGGGAGCGTTCTGAGAAGAACAAGCAAGCAGAGGTTGATGCAGTGGTTAATTCAGGTGGAACTATACATGACAAATATGCTCTTTTATGGAAACAGCAAATGGATAGGTAAGAATCCTGAGATTTCTATTATTTTTTTCTATTGCTTTTATTGGGGAGTCTCATTGTAAATTTATTAACTACTGATCAGGAGAAGCCAATTAGCTCAGCTTGGCTCCGCAACAGGTGTCTATAAAACCCTTGTGAAGTATTTGGTTGGAGTTCCAGAAGTATGTGCTTTTTCTGTTCTCATTCTTTTTACATTTTCCCTTCTTTCGGTAAGGTTCTTATTTTGTTTTTTGCTTCCTTGGTTGTATTTTCATTATTTTGCTGGTGCAGGTTTTGCTAGATTTTATTAGGCAGATAAATGATGATCACGGGTTAGTCACTCTATTATGTGAATTTTGGCTTTTGAGTTTATTTACTGTCTTGATTTAGTTTTGATTGTAGCTTCAATTTATCTGGTCAATCCTTTTATAACAGGCCTATGGAAGAGCAAAGACATCGTTATGGACCTCCTTTATATAGTCTTACATCAATGGTGCTTTCTATTAGACTCTTTCTTTCATTATATTGGAGGCGTTTTGAGACTAGAAAATTGTGAGCCTTCTTCCAAAATTTTCTTATTATATAACTTGATTCTTCGTAAATATCCCACTCTTAAGCTATGTCATATAATATTGCATTTTTATTTTTCTTTCTTGTGTTTACACAACTTATATGTGCAGAAAAAGAGAGGAATTAGCTGTTTTGGATCAAGCAGTGAATGTCTATACATCCGAATTTGAAAGATTCATTGCATTTATCAGGTACTTTATCTCAAGTGCAAAAGGAATAATTAATCTTCATGCCTGTATTTTACATGTTCCTGCTCATTGCTAGAGTATCCTTCTAAATTGGAGCATATAAAGGGCATTTGTCTTGAAGTTGGTGAGTCCAATTCAATTGAAGATAGAGAAACAAAATGCAAATAAATTGCAATATAATAGATGATATAGAGAAATGAAAGAATACTTTGATTTTACATTTGATTTGTCTGAAGTTCGTTGCAAATTAATGACATCGTTTACACATATAGAACAAAATTGATCAATTACTTAATGTTTCCATTTATTGCCTTTATTTATTGACAGTTATAATGACCTTTTAATCTCTTTCCCATATTAGTGAGGTCTTTGCAAACTCCCCATTTTTCATTTCGGCAGAGGAGGCTGGTTCCATTGAAGCCAGGTGATGATTTTTCGTTTTATTCACTATCATTTTTTTGAAATATGATTAGGGTGATTATGCCACATGAAATCGTTATTTCTTATTTGTAGTAAAAGTGATGATTTCAAGGAGATAAGCATTCCAGCTGGTAAAACATATGAGGTAAATTCCAAATTTTGCTTCATATCTAAAATCATACTGTTTCTAATATTCACTAGCCCTGTGGTTGCTTTTTTTACTTTATGGTATTCATATCATTTGGAAAATATGCCTGTGGTATAAGCATAACTTCTGATGTGGAAATGATGGCTGTAGGTGTGATAGTCCATTTTTAGCTAAGTTATGATGAAAGTTGTGGAATCAAGAGACAGGAAGTAGAAGCTGGTGGATTTATGGAGGTTTTAGTGAAAGAACTTAATCATTGGATGATAGATTTGGGATGGTTGGTGGACACTTTTTGATGGAGTCAGTGTCATAATGAATCATCTCAAACATCAAATTATGGATGCCATCTCTAGTACTAGAGATGAACTTAATATACTGGGGGAGAAGGCAGTTTCTTTCAAGATACTCTCAAGGAAAATGATGGAATTTAGGTTTATAGTTGTCTCATCTTTAAAGATTTTATGGAAAAAGTGAATGGAGGCTGCAAGAGTTGCCTATGCTTAAAACTTGCACATGCTACCTGTAGTCCTTTTACTTTGGTTTGTGCTTTGCATTCACTCACCCATGCTTTTACTTTAGGCAACTTCGATTTTCTTGTCTATTGCATTCATTCTATTTAGGTCTTGTTTGGTAGCTAGGAACCCACAGAATGGTATGAGAATGGGATACAAATCATATTTATTATTAGTTGTAGTAAAAGAAATAATTAGTGAAGGTGACTTAATTATTTTGAAGGAATGGTCATTACACTAAAATAAGAAGAAATCTTATTAAAAGAAGTAATCTGTACTAATTTTTAGTTAATCAATGAAAACACTATTCATATCTCAACTCATTCTCATGTCATTCTTTTTATTTCTTGCTACTAAACAGGACCTTAGTAGTTCACATTTAGTCGATTTACCTCTTGGTGAAATGTTGCTCCTTGTATATTTGTTGTCCTCTTAATTTTGGTATCGTGCTCCAGGTTTCGTTGACTGTGGATACACTAAACTCATATATTGCCTGGGATTTCTCTCTAGTACAAGGAAAAATGAACGTGGTATGATGTTTATACCTCACCTCGGTTTTTGGAGATCTTATTTTTCATGTTTTTCCAAGACACTGATTAATACATTTGGAAAATGTATTATAATATTTACAATACTTTCCTTGTCTCTCTCCAGGATATTGGATTCAGTGTGGAATGCATAAACTATGCTGGCCAAAAAACTGTGAGCTCCACTGCCTTGGGACAACGATATGTCTATTCGGTTCCTTTAGTGGTTATCTACAATCATGCCTATCATAATGACTTATTTTTCCTTTTTCTTTGAATGGTGGTGGTCCAAAAGATGATATTGCCCTATCGCCGCTACGAGGCTGATCAAGTGAGTTGCAAAACATTTAATGTACCTATTTATTTAATCAACATGAGGGGAGACCCCTGTAAGACGATCTCACTTGTTCTCTGCATAGGGAAACTTCTGCACATGTGTGGCTGGAAACTATAAGCTCATATGGGACAACACATATTCCGCATTCTTCAAAAAGGTGAAGCAGGCGGCCTTTACTATCTTCTTGTCTAAGAAATCTCTCTGGATTCTATTTTATTCCCTTCTTCCTTTACCTCTTGATAGGCATTGCGTTATAAGGTGGACTGCATACTTCCCGTTGTGGAGCAAGTTTCGTCCACTGCAGAGGCAGAAGGATGATCATATCATCATTAACTCTCATTAGGTTGTGTTGTGTGTATATGCATAATCTGTGTACCAACTGATCTCAAAGTCTCGTCCATATTTCGCTCTCACCGGCTTTGTGCAGAAGTCTCTTCTGGTTTTGTGTATATGAAGGCGCCTGTGCCAATGGATCATGGGTTGATTTATGATCAGTTTGGGTTCATGACTGGGTCCTTTGACAGACCATATATCGGCCATCTGGCAGGCCGATAATGTGGGCGATTTGGGCCCTTGATGGGCATTTAAGTAGGCCCGTTTTCCATTGATGCACAGCCCTAAATGAACCTTTTTCGTAGGAAGAAAGGCCCATATTTACTAAAACTGCGCTTCTTGTTGGATAAGCAAATGGGCCTTCCGTTGGCATTTTGTTGGGCTTTTTCGGGGATTTAGGTTGGCCACTGGCTCGGTCTTTTACTGGGCCACGAGGTCTTTACCAAATGGGCTTCGTGTTGGGAAACTGAACCGGCCCTCTCTGTACTCGTCATTCAGCCTATGACCAAGTAGTGGGGCTTTAGATGGGCCATTCACCAGAACTATACGAACAACTGATGGGCCTTAGACAGTTAATGAGCCTATGCTTCAGCTTTGGAAAACTAGTCCATTTCGATGCATTACTTATTTACTTCCTACTTTGGAATGTTAGCGCAAGAAAAAGTGAATAATAAAAGGTTCAAAATCTAACCTGCAAAGGCAACTGTCAAGTCAGCTGATCAACTTAGCACAATCGGGCAACAGCTTTCTAGTGGTACCTCTGGCTTGCAGTCAGATAATCGTCCAGGCAGCCCATCACTATCAGTGACCACCAACTCCCACAACCTCCAGCCTGTCCTCAATGTTTAAGCAGTGGTGATTGCCAGTCAGATAGTACAAATAAGCTGCCCCATAACTTGATTTGACGGTGAACTCCTCGGGAAAAATGGAACACAATAAATCACACAGCAGAGACAAAATAACGCCTCGCCCCTCTATGACAGACAATCCATATGACCCAAAGGTGGGAAAAGAAGAAAAAAAACATAAAGAATATCCCTTCCTGATGTTTTACAGTTGAAGTTTGCCGGGAGCTGTCAAAACCGCTGATCTCCATTCTTTTGCTGTATGTATCTAGTAGACTTCCCAGCAGTCAATGACTCAGCATACGTAATCGTGATGCAATGCCACAAGCAAATCTGCCAGCTTCTGCCTTTTTAAATCAATACAACTTACCTCTAACAAAAATGATATGAATAATTGGTTCTTAGCCATTTCACCATCCTCACTCCAGATACCACACTCATGGCACTCAAAGAGTGATTTCCATGTGATGATGCCTTCTGAATCTGGCTGATTTCCTATCAGCAGGACTCAAGTCTGTCATGGGCTTATGTTGCAATCACTTAATATCTGCTCTTCCCAGTTTAGAAATCTCTTCCAGTAGTGCTTGTACTTCCGAATGCCTAGTTCAAGCCAAGGCTTCATGTTACCATTGTAGTGGAGGACAGCGGCACTTTTTACATCGGACAATTTGAGGCCGTAATCATGTCCCAAGCCTGTCAGCATCCATGAATTATCAAGAACATAGATTTGGTCCTGAAAGGTGAGGAGAGTTGCACCCAGTGCTGCAGATTCTGCAGACCCTTCCACTGATTTCAGCTGCCAGTCATGCCAAAAAAGGTGAACAAAATGAGTCCCTGAATATCATGTTATATCGACTAAAGTTACACACAAAATGCAAGAAAAAGGCTTGAAATTTGAAGTGAAATGGACTCAACAAACATTAGGATACATTAAAGTGCACTAAGCAATGGAGAAACAACAAGATCACACATGAAGAGTGAACGGTATAATTCTTATAAAGTGGACCAAAATAATAATAATGGCTAATGAAACCCAAAGCAAGGCAAAAGAGAATAACCTGTTGCACAAATGTTCGATAAACCTTGCTGAGGTCCAGATCTCTCCACCTAGACAGATCGATGACATTCAGACCCGACATCCAAGCACAAGAATTCTGGTATTTAACTTTCCCACCTAAGAAGCTTCCGAGCTGACCCAACTTCACAGCACATGACTGCACTGCACCATTAGCTTTCCCTCCCATATTGAGAACCCATAGGGGTGCCAAATCTCTCTGAACAACCACATCATCATCCAGAATCACAATCTTGTTCAATTTAGGGAATATCTCTGGAAGGAGAAAGTGTGAATGCGAGAAAGTAGACAGGTATTCTGTTCTCAAATTGAGAATGGCTTGACCATCAGTTACATGAAATGACACACGGAATTCATTGGGCAAGGGCAGTAAGTTTCCATTTTCTTGAAGATCAAGCTTTTCAAAATTCAACACTTGAACTGCAGCTTCCCCGTAAGCTTTCCCAGAGAACCACTGTTCCATCGCGAAGAAATTCTCTTGATCTGTCAGGACGTGAAAAACCAAGTTTTGACTTTCCTGAAACATCCAAGGCACAGATAGATATCATGAACCGCAAGTAACAAATTGTATGTACCAAAAGTGATTGAGAGATGAAAGAAAATTACCTTAGAATGCAAAACAGTAGAGTTGATCACCACTGATGATGCAATTAAATTATTTGAGAAAATGACAAAATGGTGCAACAAGGGGTCTGAATACTTCTCTTCCTCAGAGACTTTCACTTTGTCAGTCGATTTAAAATAGTCTACAGTCAGCCTCATATACAGGCAGTGAAGACTTTTTGGAATCGTCTGGACTGCAACCTGGTGAAGGAAGGCACTCTGCTTCATGTGAAAATTAGCTTCATCTTCAGTTAAATCTAGTAATTGTCTGAATTTCTTGTCCACATTTTGACATTCTACTGGACATGATTTAGCCTTAGCTATTGCAGTTTCCATCCTTTCCAGCTTATTTTCAATCCTGAAAAAGTTCAATTTATTTAACAATTTTGGTAAACAGCCAAAGAAGAATATTTTCAAGAGAAGTAGTGATAAAAAGTCTACTACAACTTTAAAACAGAATGCTACTATAACTCTCTTTTTATCAGCAAAATAGGCGACTCTGAGGATAACCCTATCAAAATTATGCATAAATACCATGTGCTGAGGCCAAGTTCTCAGGTAACAAAAGTAGAGAGCTCTCTTAGAGTTGATGCAAAAACAGGTGATAAGGAACAAGAATCAAGGACAGATGTTCTACATTCTGTAACAAACTTCTAGCTAGCAGAAGACCATAACACCACTGAAGCTAAATTGTTCTCTTTTCTCGCCATTCAACATCTATTTATATTGTCAAAAGGCATATATTTATACAACATTGACAATACTATAATATTTTCTTGCTAAACAAGATTTCACAAAATAATACTGATAATCACTAAATCAGATGTTTCAAAGACTCACTTTAGAGGTTAATAGTATCAAACCAATTGTATACACTGTTTGTAACTTGGCCGCATACAACAATACTTGGCAGCATATCCAACAAAAAACATGATAACCAAGTCTTTTTTTATTAACGTCTAAACAAGCATTTTAAACACAGCCTGATAATCAATAGCATTAGAACTCAAATTGGAAGGGGAAAATATATCAAAAGGAAATATTACAGCACCATTCAGGAGCATGGTTAAATATCACCGAAATGCATGCATTGTTAGGAATACAGTCTCAACAAAGAATTGAACAATTTTCGTTAACCATTCACAAGAGCCAACTAGTGTATATGCAAGTATGAATGTGTTCTATATATCTATGCATCTGGGAACTTTTATCCAGTTAATGCACAAGTAATCTGTGAAAACATAGGAAAGGGGACACCAAATTCCACATGGAAAAACATACAAACTAGGCTCAAACCTTCATAGATCCAAAACTTACTGAGCAGGCAGGTCAGAATCTATGGTAGACTCACTGAGAACACGCTCAAAATCTTGAATATTTTGTTTAAGCTCTGTAGATAAGGTATCCTGAGTTGGCATTTTGGCAATGCTGGGATAGTATGCTCTAGCTACAAAAAGACGGTCTTTCAATTTCTTCACCAAAGAATCCTTCACGACTTCTCTATGTTGCTCGCGCCACAGGCAGTAGGCACCAAATCTCAACTCACAAGATTTACCACTTTCATCAGCACTGTCTTTCTTACTCTCTGCTTCATTAACAGTATGATCAACCGTAGCTGTCTGCGAAAAAAAGATTGACTGTATTACTGGGACTGAAAATGACAAAAGGTTGCAATTATCAATGAAACTAGAGAACAAACCATTCAGGTCCATACATACTTTTGGAGTTGAGGGTGTTGACCATAAAACACCTGTTGCAGATTGGAGAAAAAGAAACCACAGGTATCACATATGTCAGCCAAAAAGCCATTAGAGCAACATTTCGATGAAAAAAATTAAAGACAAACTGACCTTTTCCTGACGAACTCTCATTAGAGGGAACTGCAGTTTCTGTATTAATAGTCTGCTTCTTTGTTACGCTGGTCATGTTTTCTTTCAAATCCTGAAATAGTAAATGAAACAAGTAGATCATCATCATGAATAAGGATCGTTAATTCCACACCCTTTTTCACTTGGTTTATCTAAATTTAAAATTATTTACTAGAAAACGAATAAGAATAGGTATGAATTAGAGAATAACAAAAAGGAAACTAAGCTTCAAAAGAATAGTTTTAAGCAACAAAACCAACAGGAAATTGTCAGAAAATGTGAGTTAGGAAGAAAAATTATTTTATAACTGAGGAATAGTCCAGTGAAGAGCTTCCACAATCAAGAGCACTGTACTGAATGACAAGAAATATGAGAGATATCAATGAAAAAGTACAGTCTTCCTGAAACCTGTAATCAGCACCTTCAAAAGATACCCTAAAAACTGTCAAATAATCAAACAAAGCATCTGATTTTGCTCAACAAGCATAAAATTAATGAGCAGAAATCTTGAGCAAAAAAAGACAGCAGAAAGAGAAAGGAATAGTGCCAAAAATATGATATAATGGTGATATCCCCCTGTTAAGAAAGAAAAAAGGAAACCCTGCCAAAAAAAGATGTAGCCCTTCAGGCTTTGGAATGTACCAACTGTCAAAGGAATCCAACCAACCATTTTTATCTCAGCAGGCAATAAATCTATTTGAAGTATCAATCAAGTTTAACTATGACACTAAAAAAGCAGCACCTTAATTTCATAAACCATCAACCAATGTATATTCCAACGAGAATTAAACTCTTTAGAATCCAATGTATATTGCTAAATTCACCTTTGATTGATCAAATTTTCTCATGAGTTCAGCAGCATGGCTTGCTTGGTCCTTTTCCTAGAGAGGAGTACACCACACGGGATAAAATATAGAAATTAGTGAGAAGAAGTACTAGTAGAGGAAAATCACAGTAGTTGGATCTAGATGATAATTTAGGCAAAAGGGTTATCTTTCCGTTGCACCTTGGCAGGCGAGTCAATCACATTATTGTCAACGCCATATTTTTCGAAGATCATGAGATCCCCCTGATTCAGATCGAAATTGAGTAGTTCCGCGTCAAACCAGCAACTTGAAATCATGTAAAGTATACAATCGGTAAAGAAGAAGAGGAAAGATTGAAGCTCTTACAGGAACTGAATTATGCTGGTCAGACGCAAAACCTGAGAAAAGAGGAAGGTAGATCAGGAACAAAATAGTGGAAATAATAAGAGATGGAATGGGAAGCTGGATCGAATGAGAACGAAGTAAGATCGAGTTCCGCGTAGGAGATCTGTGCAGCGAATTGTAAAGGAAGGGGATAGAATCATGTACCAGCAGTGGGAGCGGAGAGAATGATGCCGTTGTGGAGTCCGAGAAGAAATCCGAGAGGGACTAGCATAGATAGAATGATGATAAGGCCTAGAACCGCAATCGCAAGTCCCCTCCATCGCCGCTTGCCGCCGGTACCTCCACCGCCGGCTCCGCCCTTCATCCTCGCCGTCTCCGATCCCTCACTGGCCTATCTACCTCATGATCTGGTGGCGGTGAATCCGCACAGAATCTCCGTCCACAGGCGATGCTTCTCGCTTTCTTCAAGACCTCCGTCCAATCGGAATCGCACTGCGATGGAGCTCCAGTGATCGAGAGTGTGTGTGTGTGTGTGAGAATGCGTGGGGAGAGAGGGGGAGCGACAGTGAGAGACGGCACGTGGGGAAATGGTAATTGGATTCACGAGTCAGAGCTAGCAGTTTCGTGCTTGATGGATACTGTATTGCTGTTGGGCGACGTTCGAGATCCAGGTCAATAACTGCCACGTGTAATGACCTGATTGGATAAATACCTGAATGGGCCAACCAACGGCGGCATCCATCTCCTCCCCCGACGACCCAGAATACTAATGGCAGCCTCAGGAAAATAATACTAAGTTGTTCAGATAATAAATGTGTCGGATCGAATGAAGCCCGGCTTCAGGATGACCCGGACCGCCTGGCGGCCACGACTACGGTTCCGCTTATAGCTTATTAATTATCGGTTCATCGAATCTACCAAAATGGGAAAGATTGAGGGCTTAATAATAATTTTCTGGAAAATCCTGGGACGAAGAGAGAACGGAGAGGCTGGGAGGGCACGCAGTGACGTGGCAAACTGCAAGGGGTGGTAGCACTGTAAAACCGTACATTTTTCCGTACACAATAACTACTCACAAATATCTCAACTTCAAACCGTTTCCGGCCTTAAACCCTACACTGCTCCACTGGACGCTCAGTTTCCTCTCATCTCCGTCCGAAGGCTGAGGCAACATTGCTATACTCTCAGATGATGCGAGCAGTTTTGAGGAAGGCATCTTCCTCGTCGACCGCTCTGAGGCGGTCACTCGCCGCTGCTTTGTCCTCCTACGAGGCGGCCGCGCCATTGGCCGAACTTCCTCGTTTCTCTATAGATGGAACCGCGTTCGGCCAATTTGACTGTTTCTCCATGTGCAGGGGAGCTGAGTTATCCTCTGGATTGGGTAAAGTGCAGGGATTTCATTCGGCGTCGTGGGGCCCGCGGAATTTCAGGGCGTCTGTCACTTCTGCGGCGGAGTCTGCGGTGCACGATTATAATTCTAATGACGAGAAGGCTGGTAAAAGAGGGAGTAGTGGTGAGGAGGGGCTGGATATTGCTAAGCTTGGGATTGCTGCGGAGATCGTTTCCTCTCTGGCAAAGAAAGGCATTACTAAACTCTTTCCTATACAGGTAGTCTTGCCATTCCTCTTTATTTCTAAATTAATGATGCTTAGTCGGATTATCTTTTATGCCTCTGGTGGATTTTCGGTGAGTTGATGGTTAAATTTGAAGATATGATGAATTCCATTTCTTGCTAAAAAAACCTCTTCTCTCCTTAATTTTTGCAGAAAGCCGTGCTTGAACCAGCAATGCAAGGTCGTGATATGATCGGGCGTGCTAAAACAGGAACTGGAAAAACTCTTGCTTTTGGCATTCCAATCATGGACAAAATTATAAAGTTCAATCTGAAGCATGGGTTGGTTTACTACTCTTCCATATTTTGTAGCCTAATGAAATTCATCTGATTGAAAGCTTATCCATGCTTTATTATATTTAATATCTGCTTGAGGCTCATTTTTAGTGTTTAATTTAACAGACGTGGAAGGAACCCTTTGGCATTAGTTTTGGCGCCTACAAGAGAACTGGCACGGCAAGTTGAGAAGGAATTTTATGAGTCAGCTCCTAATCTAGATACTATCTGTGTGTATGGGGGTACACCTATAACCCGCCAAATGCACCAGCTTGACTATGGTATTGATGTCGTTGTTGGAACACCGGGTCGTGTAATTGATTTGTTGAAGCGAGGTTCTTTGAATTTGGGAGAAGTTCAGTTTGTTGTACTTGATGAAGCTGATCAGATGCTTGCAGTGGGCTTTGAGGAAGATGTGGAGACAATCTTGCAAAGGCTGCCACAAAACAGGCAAAGCATGATGTTTTCTGCAACGATGCCAAACTGGATAAGGAGTCTTACTAAGAAATATTTGAAGGATCCGTTAACCATTGACCTAGTGAGTATAAAATGTATTTCACTGGACTATTAGTTTGTTCATTTGGTTCAATGTCAAGGAATGATGATTGAGTGCTAAACGTGAATCTCTTGTTAGCCCATGTCTTTTGTCCTCTTGGAGAGCAGCAGAGGGTATCATTATCTTTTGATTGCATAAGATTTAATAGGTAAAGAACCATGCATAATGATCTAGCACCTGATCTCTTCTGCTATCTATGAGACTCAGACAAAACCCAGTGGTTTTCGTATATATTATGGCTTGTAATTCAGGTACATGAGGTATCAGCATATGAAGATGCATTTTCCTGTGCATCATGACAATCTATAACATAATATAGGCTTATTTAGTCGGGCTTATAAGTGATGCCTTTGCAAAAGCAAGCTTCCTGGTTGATAACCAAACGGTAGTTTGATTCTGGTTGTGGGATATAGCCACATGGAAAAAAGAAATGCTTCTGAAGATAAGATATACATATACACATACAATTTCTATATGTGCAAGTTCTATATTTCTTTGTAGTTGCATAAATGTTAAATCTTAACTGGATAGTGTATAGGATAGCTCCCTTCTTCCTTATCATAACAGTGCAGTCTATTATCTTCTGGCATCTAATGAAAGTGTTGCTTGTAGTTTATTTATGCTTGGATGTCAAGAGAAGATCTGTAACTGATTAACTATCCATTACAGGTTGGAGATGATGATCAGAAGTTGGCTGAAGGGATTTCTCTATATTCTATTGCAGCTGAAATGCATAGTAAAGCAGCAATTATCGGACCTTTAATTACAGTGAGAATCAAGAGCCTCGTATTGTTATGGCTCTTAATAGAAAATCCCTTTGGTTTATATTGGCTCTAATAATGAATGCTGGTTTTTTTCCTCTATTTCATATTCCTTGTGTGATTAGGAACATGCGAAAGGTGGAAAATGCATTGTTTTCACTCAGACAAAAAGAGATGCTGATAGACTGGCTTATGCAATGGCACGAAGCTATAGATGTGAGGCTCTTCATGGGGATATTTCTCAGAACCAGAGGGAGCGTACTCTAGCAGGATTTCGGGATGGACATTTTAATATTTTAGTTGCTACTGATGTTGCTGCCCGTGGTCTTGATATTCCCAATGTTGATCTGGTCAGTTCCTTCTTTTCATCTCTACATGAATGACGTAAATTTGATCAGATACGCCCTTGATGAAAATGTTGACATGAACTAGTTTAGGATCTCTACCCCTTTCTCTCAGTTTTGAAATCCCTATACTAATAATTTTCCCTCTTATGCAATGTGAATATGGACTTACCAACTTAAATTTCTTCAAACTTTTTTGTTGCCAGTGTGACCTCTTGTTATTGATTTCCTTCCTTTATCTTATTTATTAGTTGATTCTACAGTTTTGTTATTGGTATGGATTTATCCTCTGATAATTGTTTTTGAGGTTATTTTTTCTAGGTCATACATTATGAGCTTCCAAATTCATCTGAGATCTTTGTCCATCGATCTGGCCGAACAGGCCGGGCTGGGAAGAAGGGAAATGCCATCCTTATTTATACACATGATCAAAGAAGAGCTGTTCGGGTTATAGAGCAAGATGTAGGATGCAGATTTACAGAGGTTAGCAGAGGCCTCTTATAATTGCTTACTTTTGTCCTCCTTATTCAACATCTTAGAAGGATCCAACAGCTTATAATACATCATTTATTGATGCTCTGTTTAGTTAAGGCTGTATTTCTAATGTATATATTCACTTTGCTACCAGCATTTACGGGTGTGAATTTGTAGTGGGTATGAAAAGAAACAACTGAACACAGAATTAGTAACTCAGAATGAGATACTGTTTTCGTGTTGTCACTCAAATTGGGGAAAAAACACTTCATTCAAGCTATAAAAGAATCTACACTGATGTCAACTTCATGATCAGCTCCCTAGGATTGCCGCTGAGGAAGGAAACATGGACATGCTTGGCATGGGAGGTGGTGCCGGCAATCGATTTGGCTCATTTAGTGGTTCAAGAGATCGAGGGTTTGGTGATGGAGGGTTTGGAAGATCTAGAAGTTCAGATTTTGGACGACAAGGTGGGTACCGTTCTGGCAGCTTTGGTAGTGTCCCTGATAGTAGCCGTTTTAGGTCCTTTGATGGGCCCAGCTCAGGTCGATCTGGAGGTGGCCGCAGTTCAGGATTTGATGATTTTGGATCAGGTCGTTCCAGTGGTTTTGGGAACTATGATTCAGACCGACCCAGCAGATTTGTGGGCAACAACTCGGGGGGTTCAAGTAATTTTGGAAAAATGAGTCCAGGTCGCTCTAGTGGGTTCCGGAGCAACAATTCTTCCAGAAACAGCAGTAGCTTTGGGAGTACATTAAGTCGTTCTGGTAGCTTTGGAGATGATAAATGCGATGGTGGGAACTGGCTTGTTTGACTCTGTAAAATGGTGAGTATATTACTATCCTTCAAGATCTTAGTGAGTTCTTTTTCTCTAGTTTATCCTGTTTCAATATATATTCTTATTTGCCGACCTTGTTGAAGCCATTTTGTTTGGTATTTTCTTTATGACGCACTCCCTAAATCTTGAATAAAAGGAAGGAAAAAAACTACAATTGTCCGCTTAAACTTGAGTTTACTTTATACATGTATAAATGTTTTTTGCTCCGTGCTGGTTTGTTAGTTTTTTCCAATATGTTCTAAAAGTACAAAGGTGACATTTTCTGTTCCTTTGAATTTGAATTTCCTCCTGTGGGTGGCCTTATGCAGAAGCTTGTGGGAGCACATCAGGCCCCATCTAAGTGCAAGTAGTTGGCATGGCATGAGGAAGAGTTTGAAGAAAAAGAGTCTGTGATATGAAATATGAGATGTTGTCTTGCTTGGAGAGGGTTAATGTGGTTATGGAGAATTGACATATTGAAGGTCTGCAGTTTAGATGTAGCAGTACCGGCTTTTTGCATCTCTTCCACCTTCTGGTGGCTTGGAGATGAGGGTATACACTGAGGGCAGACCATGTAAAGAGCAATAACACCATAGCACAGAGCCTTGTTGATCTTGTTTGGGTTAAACTCTCTAATGAGGTAAACATGCTAACATAGCCATTAACATCTTTGGTGGTAACCTTCTGACTTCAGTGATTTACTTTAAAGTAGGAATAATCCAAACAGTTCAGCTTATATTGCCCACAACCAAAAGGATCCCTCCATTTTTTTTCTTTTGTACAAGTTTTTTGAGTAATGCTCCAAATCAAAGCCAGATTTTTCTGTTTAAAAAAGATGAATGGATGTGCTGGAAAAAGGGCACTGGCTAGTAGTGGAAGCTGAAATAAGTGGGGATGATGATGAAGATGAACTTGTGAAATAATTATATGATAAAAAATTTTAAAAATAATATTCTAGTGTAAAAATTATTATTAATTATTTTTTTGATAAATTATGGGGTATTTAGAAAATCGAGTATTACTTATAAATTGACAGGTAAGGCAAATTGCTGATTCATAATTGCTATCTGACCTAGAAGACCACTTTGTCCAGTCAACCATTCCCTGCACTTGTTTGTGATTTTAATTTATTTACCCTTTGAGCCCAAATTAAAGATTAAAATGCATTTTTATCCAACTTTTGGTTCAAATGTCACAACCTAACCGCTGCCCTTCATTATATTTCATTTAATGAAAAGAGGTGGCAAAGTTTCATTTTGGCCCTCGGGGGTGTAAATGAGAAAATAAAAACTACGGGGTGCGTCCTGAGGCTGCGCCTAAAAGAAGGATCAAATATTTAATATATGTACTTTTTTTCTTTAGTAATTTGTAGCAATTAACAGCTGCCTCTCTGCTCTTGGAGCTGGGAAGCATTTGAGGGCAGCATTCCATTATTCCTCCACTGTTCGGGGCTTCTACTTCCTGGTGCTGCGACATGGATAATTCGGCCTCCGAGATTCTCCGGCTGCACGATGAAGGTGAACCGGTTCCAGATTCTCTCCAGGATTTCGAGGTGAAGATGTGTTTTTTGTGGATTACATGGTTGCTTGCCCTGCCTCCTTCGAGCTTATCGAATCGATTCAACTAGCTCCTCCGTCGCTTCTTTCAGCTCAGCTTGATTCATTTTTTACTTATTCTTTTTATTTTTTTCTGATGCTTCCTGCTTGACGTTTTCTATGGCAGTGCAACGGCAACTGTTTTTTTTCCTTTCTTTTCGGGAGTTTTTCATTCTTTGTAGCTGTTTCAAGCACGAAAAATTATAAATTGACGATTAATTTTCTTCCTGTTTGGGGGTTTCACGAGGCTGTCAGCCTCTTGAATTAGTTTTCTTTTTTGCAACTAGGGGAAAGCTTATTGTTTTTGTTTCTGCTTTTTTCCCATTTACCTTTGTTCACTTCGAGGTTCTGAATTCTGGGAATTCTATGGAAAAATTAATGGTTTACAAGATTCTTGAAATATTCTTCAAGCTGCTAATCATCAGAAAAAGAAAGAGGGAAGAAGCGTAAAAGGTCCTTTCCTCCCAGTTTTGAATGTCCTAGTGGCATGAGTCATGGAGAAACAAGAATTTCTACCGTGGTAAATAGCATCCAATATTGGTTTTTTTGTTTCTGAGAAAATTTCTTGATGCATCTTTGGATGCATCCAAGTGGAGGGAGCTTTGGATGCATCTTTGTGGAAAGCATATTGTGAAACACTGGCTTGTACAGGATTAATATCATTATTTTATTAGCCTTTAAAACTTCTGTTCATGCATAGTGGAATGTGTTATCCAGCTATTGAGAAATCAAATGATGCAAGATAGAAGGTTTTTGGATTTACACTTTCATATTAAATCATGAATCAAGCTAAAAGCCTGTCATTACTAAATGCTTAATTTTTATAATTGTGCTTATGTATTTCCTACTAGTTGAGTTTGTCTGTCGTTCTAATTTGTTTTATACTGGCACAAATCCTTTTGAATTCACCATCAATCTATATTCATTGAAGTGCTTTCTTGATTTTTAGGCATGCAAGCAAAATGAAACAAGTGAACAAAGCTTGTTCATTCAGAAGTCTAAGAGGCCAAGTCTGTCATCCCTTCATATACCAACAAGGTCGTTAGAAAGTGTTGTATCTTCTTTTATTCGGATAGATATTCCTTCAAGTCCCAGTTCCACTAGAGCTGGATTACCACCAAGACCAAATTCAGCTAAGTTTAAATCATCTGTGAGAAATCTGCTTTCTCAAAGAAGCTTTCAGGCAAAAAACGCATCCCATGAAATTGAGAAGACAGTTCTCATGATCCCAGACACGATTCCATCAGATGGTTGCCCTGATAAACCTTCAACTTCAAGATCATTTTCACTAAACAAAATCCTTTTTCCATCTGCAAAAGCTCCACATTCTTTACCTGCTACTCCAATGGCAAGTTCAGGTCCTGAAATTGTAGGGAGAAGAAATCAGGAAGCTGTAAATTGTTCAGTAAGTTCATTATCTATTGAGTACCTGCATCATTCTTGGGCAGAATTCTAGATAGGATTATCCAGTGGAAATTCAATTTTTGATATATAATGCAGTATCGTATCTTCTACAGAAACCAGAAGTTAAGCGCCATATTACCCGCACCTTTTCAGTTCCAATGCACAAAAATAGAAGTCTAAGGCGGATGGACTCTGGGGGTCTGATTCGTATAATTCCAGCCTCACCACAATCTATGGACACTGAACGACATTGCCCAAATGACAGTGTGATAGAAGAAGCCAGTATGCCTTTGTCTGTAGAATTTGGACTTGTTACTTGGAGACTTGTTTTAACATGTTGTTCCAGAAAAATTGATCTTCAGTATTATCTCTATTGCTAAAGGTTATTTATCTCAGGTACTGAAGACAAAAGTGAAGATATTCCAGAAGAAGAAGCTGTTTGCAGAATTTGTTTGGTTGAGTTTTCTGAAGGAGGTGAGACCCTTAAAATGGAATGCAGCTGCAAGGGAGAGCTTGCACTTGCTCACCAAGAATGTGCAATCAAATGGTTCAGCATTAAAGGAAACAAAACTTGTGATATCTGTAAGCAGGACGTCCGGAACTTACCAGTAACATTACTGAGATTACCTCGTCCTGAGACTGTAATTAGAAGATCACCAAGTGGCCCTCAACAGAGAGGAGTAATTCGTTACAGGTAAGCTCAGTAGATGCAATTCACTTATTTCTTCACCCCTTATGGTTCCTGTCCTTTTTACACTTTTTGATATATTTGAGGAATAAAAGACTGCATTGATTTTAGCATGTATGAGTCATCCTTTGGAACGTACAGTTGAGACATTATCCTTCTGACTAAGGTCAGCCTTAATTTCTCATGCAAGACATTACTGGCATGAGTGAACCTTTTTTTCTATATCATCTAGATTTACATATGTCTATTTCTGAACCTTCTTTTGACACTTTCAGCAGATTAGGGATCATATTATGTGTGTTGGTAAATCTTCACCTTTTTTAGAAGCCTGCGTGTTACTACTATTCACACCATTTATCAATTGACTTATTTGGCAGTTAACTTACAGAATATTGCAAAGAGAGATGGCACCTTCCTTTTTCTGTGGAAGTTCTAGTTAAGTAATTGATTTAATTAAACAAAGTAGTGAATTATGATGCACTTGTACTTATTAAAGGTAGTCAAATATATGCTGGTTTATGAAGTTCCTATGAGGAATGTGATCCTTAGATCTCAAAGTTTGGACCATTGGGTTCGTCTCCTAGTGAAGCTATTAAAATTTCTAAAATCTGGTGCAAAAGCAGAGTCTATCCATGTTTCACCAAGTTTGTTAATGGTTTACAGGATCTGGCAGGATGTAACGGTCCTTGTTATTGTCAGTATGCTTGCTTACTTTTGCTTTCTGGAGCAGCTTTTGGTATGAGCCATCTGTTTAATTAGTTCTTCCTCTTTTAAATCGTTCACTATGACGGAACACTTTGTAATAACTTGTTTTGCATAATAATTTATAAGACGAGGATATATTCATTCTTTGATGTGCAAGCAAATATTATTTATTAGGTAAGTATATCCATTATACTAGATCTTCAATATGATTTGCTACTCTCTGCATATTGTGACCTTGAAAGACTATAGATCTATTTAGGGTTGTGTCAGTTGATAGAAAATTGTTTTTTCCCCACATTTCTTTCTTGTTTTCTCAATAATTAATCCTATGATAGTACTCCTTCGATCTGTCTTCATGATAATCATATTACATTTGATGCAGTCACCAGATTTGGGACCCCGGGCACTTGCAATATCATTACCATTCTCTTGTATCCTAGGTCTCCTTTCTTCTCTGATTTCTTCTACAATGGGTGAGTTCCAGCTGACATGATTCCCCTTCTCAATTCATTACCTATAGTAGTTTCCTCAGCTTGTGTTACCACTTTTTTCGCATTTATATTTGGTTTCATGAAGCAAAATAAGAACTTTCTTCTATAGTCAAGTTGCACTAGTTAACATTAAATATGCCTTGGTTGCAGTGAGCAGGGGTTACATATGGGCATACGCATCATTCCAGTTAGCAATTGTGATCCTTTTTGCTTATATATTTTACAACATAGTAAGTATTTACTGTAGACTGTTTTGCATCCCAATTCAATATGTTCAAAAGTATAGGTTTCGGTCCATCACATGTCACTCCTTGTTTTCCAATCACAGCTTAATGTAGGTGTTGTTCTCTCGGTTTTTCTCTCCTCTTTCACGGGGTTTGGGATTGCCATCTGTGCCAACTCCCTTCTTATGGAGTTCATAAAATGGAGGGCTAACAGGCAACGTGAAGCACAATCATATGAGAATGGAGCTCCATGGGGACGACGCCAATTTGTACAGGAAGAGAATCGAAGCCAAAGCTATCCTCAACAATCAGCACATGGTCAAAATGCAGAACTCCCAGAAAGTTCACTGCAGCAACAAACCTTGAACCCAGGCTCATAATTTATTAGTGGAGCTAACCATTACATGTTCCAGAAGGTGAGAATGACCTATCAACTCACTAATGCTAAACTTCTGTCAATGGCTTTCACATTCAATTGCTCTATAAGAGAAAGCACACAGTTTTAGCCATCCTTCTTTTTATGGCATCCTGACATGTTAGACTGCGATTTGACTTTGGAACTCACTTGTCAATGGAAACGGGAAATGGGATCACATGAAACACTCATTTCTTTTCGTGGCATTCTCACTTAGAGACAAACTTGTTGCAGATTCAACCATGAGGGAGAATTCTAGAGATTCATGAGTTTGGTAAAGCCAGGTTGAGCAGTTAAGCACAACACTAAGGAAGCAGGATGAATTCCCTTTACAGATGTGAACTGGAAGAGAGGATGAAATCATTGAGCATTATGAAGAGAGGGAGATACACAAGGCAAATGGCAAATACATCCGAAACTCCAGATCAAGTGCTTCATAAGATTCTCAAAGGACATGCGGAATATCTTAGCACAACCTTTCACCTGATCCTTTTTTTATAATTTTTGTCATCGTTTTTTTTAGTCAGAATAACTGATAGCTTGTATGCCTGGGAAAATAATGTATACAGAAAGGTTACCAGAATAACTGATTATCGGCAGGCCAAGAAAATATTGCAGAGAACCAAGGTTCTATGTGGTAAAGGACATTGCCAAGTGGGGTGAAGGAAGCCCGAGGGGAATTGAGTGATGGAAAATTAAGGCTGTACGAATACAAGGCCGATGGATATTCCACTAAAAGGGGAAGATGATGGAAAGAATGAGGCTGGTTTGATGAGAAGACTGAGTTTTCTATTCCCTTGTTTTTTTTTTACTATATTCATGTCATATTAGCATTAAAATTTAATTTATTTATCACACCAATAATTCAACAAATTATTATACATCTATAATATATTAATTTAATATTTACTTAAAATTTTAAATCTTTTGTTTATAAATTTAGATATTTTTTTGTTTTATTAAATATATGATCATCTTCCCAACAAATAATAATTAAGATTGCTAGTCAAAGTTTGATTAGATGCACTAATACATTCTTCTCTCATTTAAAATTATAAAATATTTTAAGAGTTTTTAATTAGAAAATTATTATTTAAATTATATAAAAATATTAATTAATCTTATATTTTCTTTCAAATGTAATCTAATACAATTTATTTATTCACCATCCTAAATCCCTTCTCATATGCAAAGTTTATATATATATTAAATAATTATTTCTCAATATTATAATTAATATGCATATGCGCGTGTATTTATGGAAAATTTTATTAATAAATTAAATTATAAAAAATATTTTGTTGATTAAATTTAAATAAATTATACCGTTTAAAAATTAATTAAATTAAACATAATGGAAGGTTTGGATTTCGTAGCAGCACAAGCCCCTATCTGAAAATAAGTCACTCTGCTAGTCTGCTGACTCCCTCACTACTTTTCATCTGCCTTGCTCCAGAAGCGCTTCATTCACGAGGTTCAGCATCGACCTTCTCTCCCTGCTCAGTTCGAAGGGGCGGAGTTTCTCGGTGATCCAACTAGTGGATGATTCGGCCATTCCTTGGCCAGCTTTGAGAAGCTGGCACTGTAGAGTTGACTTCACCCGGCCGAAAATCCGTCGCCGGTTGAATCGCTTCCCAAATCACACTTCATCAGCTGTTGACAGCGATTTCGAGTGAGTTTTCTCTCCATTTTCTACCTGCTCTTGCGTTGTTCCTTTATTCACGATCGATAGCTGGAGTCGCTGGAGTGGAGTTGCGATCGATAGAAGCGAGGGTCGTAATTTTTTTTCTGCGATGCGTCGGAGTGATGAGATCGGAACTGACTATGTTACCTAACTATCGGACGCTTCCATAGATAATGAGCTCTATAATTCAACACATGGTCATGTGTCCATTCGTGCCACCGTACAAGCTGAGTGAGGACGTCGCCCTTTTGATTTGTGGTATCCATCTGTGTGAGCCCGTCGGTGTCGGTGTAAGCGGGTGTTGAGTGCGTTGACAATATTGACTCTTTTTTTAATTCGTTTTGACCGATGAATCGCCCAGACTGGAGCCATTTTATCATTGTCCGTCCAAAATTCCAGTCTCTTTTCCCCAAAATATTAGGTAAACTATAACTTGAAAGTTTCCCATGATGAGTCCTTGTTCTGTAACAATCAAGCAACAAATCATTGCTATAATGATGGAGCTGCTTGAACGGACAGCTAAATGTTTGGCTGATAAGATCTGATGCAGGTAGTGGTTAGGTATGCAGCTAAACAACTTTGGAGAGGAGAAATGTATCATTGAATTTGTTGGGTTTTCTTTTATAAGGAAAATATCATTTTGAAAAATGAATAACCCACAGTAATCAACCTGAGTCAAAAGGGGAAGTAAAGTCCCCAACATTAACAGAGGAGCCAGCAGCGTCCCCTTCAGCAAAGCCTAAATCGTTTCTCAGATAAGACTAGAAGGTAGATAGCAAAACTCTTTCCTACTCATTGAGATCCATTCACTGTGGAAGACTGTACTTCACACCAATCTCATCTTAACAATGGAGAACGAGCTTCAGAGAGCACGGATTCCTTAGGCATCCGGCTGTTGAAGTGCCCAAAAGACAACCTCAGATTCCTTAGGCATCCGACAATCTTCAAACACCCAGTATATCAAACCAGACATAATCTGTCCAACTGCAGAGAAGAAGACCATGTTCAATGGTCTCCTTTTGATGACAAAAAAGACATTTACCATCACATGGTTTTGGATTTTTAAATCAAATTTTCTTTTACAGGACGTATTAATTGTGGACATTCCCTGGTGGTGTTCAACAGATCACGCTGAGGTTTGGATTTACATCTTAAGAGGAAGCGGAATGGAGAGTAAACTTTTGGAAATTAAACCAGGGGAGCTGAAATTCGTATGTAAGTTCATTGTTATATTTGGTAGAACACAGCAATGCACTTATCATATATTATGATTTATGAATTAAAAATGACCTTAGTTGATAATAGGGTAGATGTATCAAATGAAAAGCTTGTGTACATAATCTCATGGTTAGGGATGTGATTGGGCTAGGGCAGGGCAAGTATCTCAATACTCAGACTTGCCCCATACTCTTGGTGGAGTAGGATGGGTCACTCCACAAGTCTTGTAGGTTGGGGCAGCTCGATCCATCATGACCCATTGCTATCCCTTAGAAATTTGACAAGTGATCTAATATAGGTCGAATGAGAAAATAGAAAGATAGAAGATGAAGTTAAAAACTAATAGATGGAACCTATTTTATTTATTATTAGGGATGAAATATATAAAATGATAGGAATTTGGACATTTAATAAAGATAGTATATTAAATAAATATCATACTCAAGGATTATGGGAAATAAATATGTATGAGATCAAAATAAAATTCATTTGTTACGGGCCAGAACCAGGCAGAGCGGGGCAAGGAGAAGACCCGTACTTGATTTGTCCCATGAATGGGGCATGGGGAGTGCTAGATAGATCATCCCATGAATGGGGCATGGGGAGTGCTAGATAGATCATGGCAGATTTTGAAATCCCTACTTAAGGTTTATCTTTGATTTCATTTCAGTTGAGCTGAAGAAGCAAAGCTCTTGTTCTATTCAGCTTGTGAATAAGACCCATCAGCATGTTGCATTTAAGGTATCTAAGCTTTTTGTTTACCTTCTGGGAAAGTTTTCTTGATAGTGTTGTGGATGAATGCTGCACACTTTCTAATTTTTTTACCTATATATTTTTCCGACAGGTTAAAACAACTTCTCCAAGGAAATACTGTGTTCGACCAAATGTTGGAATTGTCATGCCCAAATCTGCATGTGAATTCACAGGTAACCCATCCACTTAATTACTTTCAAATGTATTCACTGCCCGGCCATCTCTAATTTTTCAATTAGATGGAATGATGTTCAGATTGGGATGGAACTCGGAGCGACTCCATCTGTTTAGATTCTCTTTAGTTGCCCATCTTTGAAATCTTGAGGAGTCTAAAGGCTGAACAAAGTGATAAGTAATTTTTACTTGATCTTTTGTTGGAGGAGATTCTCTTTCAGAGTGATTCTTTATTGTCTCATAGAATTATATAAATGTAGAGTGGAAGCTGCATTGATGGCATAAATCTTTCTTCTTTTAATTTTTTTATGAATCTAGTCCTTTGAAAAATATATTTCCAGTTTGCATATCCAGGACTATCCCCTGAAATTTGGATATGCCAATATATTTACTTTTTAACAGTATTCACAAAATGTTGAATCTTTGGGTTGAGTCCATTTACTAGTCCTTCATTTCTAGGCTTGTTGAGTGGCAAACAGAAACTTTGAGAAAAGGTTGAAGATCAGGATTGACAATGGTTTCATACTCTATTATTATGCTTACTGCCTCGTTACTCTGTTTTTAACTGCAGTTACAATGCAAGCTCAACGTTCTGCACCACCCGATATGATGTGCAAAGACAAGTTCTTGATTCAAAGCACAGTAGTTCCTGCCGGTACAGCTGATGAGGACATTACACCTGAACTGGTTGGTACTTACACATGATGTGTTTCTTCCCCTTTTGCATTGGTTTCTCATTGATTCCTTCCATGGCAGTTCTCCAAAGAGGAAGGCAAATTTGTAGAAGAGAACAAGCTGAGGGTTTCCCTGATTAGCCCACCTGTATCACCAGTCTTGTCACCAATCAATGAAGCATTGAAGCAGGGAATAATTGAACCTCTCCCTATGAGAAATCATCGTGGACTCTTTCAGGTTGACTTCGGCAAACCAGAGCCTGTAGTAAGTGAAAGAACAAGTCCATTCACGCCTGTTACCCTGCTCTATTTTCTCTGTTGGATCTATGTGATACATGCCTTTCTTTTCATAGTGAGTATGAGGATACATGTTTTAATTTTCATATTCCTTGCTAATTGAAGTTTCGGTGAATTGAGGAACCACATGAGAAAATTGAGAATTTCTAATCTAAGTTGTTATTTTGCATTTATCCTTCTTCCTTCTAGTTTCTGTCACATCCCCCTATTTCCCATCCATTAGGTACCAAAGGCTGCTAGTCCAACCAAATTGGTAAATGGTGAACAAAGCCCGACAGCAGATGTGAAAATTAAATCAGCCAAGGAGATTACCGTAACAAAGGATGCAAAGGTTGTGGAGCCATATCAGAAGGACATCAACTTGTGCAGTAAAGATAACGCGGCCCAAATGAATCAAGTTGAAGAAAAGGCAGAAAGGATGAAAGCAAAGGTGGTGGAGCCATATGTGGAGAATATCAACTTGTGTGTTAAAGATGAGATGAAGGACATGCATCTAGATGAAGACGTGTCAGAGAGAATGAATCTAATCGAAGGCATTGCTGAGATAAAGACGAAGCTGAGTGAACTTGAGGCAAAAATACACAAGGTGAGTGCACAGATTCCCTCTATTTTCGGTCTTTGCATCTTCACCAGTAAAGAGAAAATGAGAAAAAGAAAACCTACTCTCCCATATGCAACCTTTTATATCTTAGTAATACAGTGGTTGGTAACTCTAATCCAGTAATATACAAGATGAGGAATTATTTCATTTCTTATTAGAAACTCAGTGCCCCAGCAGATGTAATCTGTCTCTCATTCGAGATGTTCGTGTTCTGGATCTTCAGTGTGAATGTTCAATATCTTCTTGGACGAGGCTGTCATGCACTTATTCGTGTTTTGATGACCTATGCAGGCTGAAGCAACTATCTATGATCTCACGGAGGCGAGGAACCTGAGCAATCAAGAGAAAGACAAACTGAAGGAAGAACTGGTAATTCCCTTTTGATCTACTATTATTATATGCACACCTAGAAAAGGCCTTGTGGACTTTTGATTTCCAGTACTTCCAAACCTAACAGCTCCTTTAGTTATCCTGCAACCACCAGCTTTCTTCTCCTTTGTACAATTACTTGAAACCACACTCTTGTTAATCCATCCCTGTGGTTGCTTCAATCGCATGCATGACGATCCAATCCATTTTTTCCCTGCAGGCATTGCTGAAGAGCAGGAGTGGCAGGAAAACAGTTCACGACGGCTTTCCACTTCTGTTCGTCGTTATGGTGGCTCTGATCAGCCTGACCTTCGGATACCTTTCATAATAGAGGAAGAAGGGATGACTTCAAACCACCACACACCCCTACACAGATTTCCAGTCGGTAATGGCAATGGCGTAGCTAGGGAACAAAAACCAAAGCATTCCTCCTACATACATACGAGTATGTAGATCATTCCAGGTTGGCTCTGGGGTTGCAGTAGATCACTACGATATCAGTTGTTTCTGATCCTCGTTTCGTTTCTCTGATTATCCTCCAGGCTTGCCTCTGTAGATGCCACAAAAAGTATACTTACAAGCTGTAGATGATGATTAAATACTCCATCAGTATTACTCAATGGTGCTCATAAGTGTCATTTCGAATTGATTCTGCATATTCCTTCTCTGCAGGGAATTTTTGCAAGAAAAATTGAGAAATCATGACTGCAGAAAAGTCTATCAGTGCAATGGCATATCATGAAATGGCAATATATGAATCAATTTTATGTCTAGGCAGTAAAGAACTCTTTTTTTTACAGCAAAAGGCCCTTCCAACCATCCCAACAGAGCAAAAAAAAAGGAACAACTAATCATCTTTGGAAGAGGACATCAGGATAGGATAGCCAACTGCACCAAAGCAGGCTGCGAGAGGATCACTGGTTGCTGCTTCCTAGTGATGATAACTTAGAAGCCTCCCGAGCTTGAGCTTGAGCTTTAGCTTTAGTTTGCTTCTTCCTCCTTGGGGCACCTGAATTGCAAGGCTCAACCAGTGGACCCGACCAGTTTTGGGTCATCTCCTTGGAGTTGAACGGGATGATATCAATGGGAACGCCTGAAGGATCGATGCGGTGGGAGGCACCGAGCGGGAAGCCGAGGGCACCATCCTCGTGTGGGGGTGGGAACTTCTCGCTCTTGCTCTTTGCGTTTCCATGGGAAATCATTCTCCTCGGCTTCAGAACAAGCAAAAAATTTCCAGAAAAGTTAGAAGCGAAGCAATCATCCAACAAACACCAATGCTGTGGATATAATGCTCTGAAGGCTGACAAGAAGAACATACATCAACAGTCAGTAGATGCTCTGGATTGGCTTCTGGAGCAGCAGGATAAGCTCTAATGCGCCGATCACCACGAGGGTGTTTTCTCTTCACAGCTTCTCCTCCTTCAGCTTTATTATGGGCATTTCTTGACCTTCAAATCACAGAAACGGAGGTCAGAGTACTGAACTCTACATAAACTCAGGCCGGGCTTTCTAAAGTACCTTCGAGCCTCATCATCCCGCTTCCGGGCATCCATTTCTTTAGTCGGTGGATACTTGGGGAGGCTTGATGGGTGGCAAGCAAGTGGTTCGGTTTTGAAGAACTGCAATAGAAGGATAAGCAAATATTGATGAACACTCATCTGGGATCATAGATATCATGCATGGAGGCACTCACTTCACTCTGTAATGCATCAGTGGCCGTCCCTCGCTCTGCTGAATCTATGGCAAGGAGGGTGTCGATCAGGGGCAATGAGGAAGCAGGGAAGTCCTTAAATGTCTCCATGATGCGCCTTTTGTAGGGCTCTCGAGGCTTTATGACTGTTGCATTGTGCAACTTATACTTCTTCCAGTACTCATCAGAAGGTGACCCGCAGAGCTTGTATATCCTATGGAGTTGCTCTATCTGTCCAGCAAAAAAACTCATGAATTCAGGTCTTCACCCAGAAACCTAAGATCTTCAGACCCAACTAGATGCCAGATGCAGAAGAAAAGGGTCTTCTTCCAAGGCAGGTGCTCATACATAACAAGCTGCTAACATTATGTGAAGGAAACACAGTGTTTACCTCATTTCGACCGGGCATGATAGGTTTTCCGGCCAGCAATTCAGCTAGAATACAACCTGCACTCCAAAGATCTATTCCGACTCCATACTCGGTAGTCCCAAGCAAAAGCTCGGGAGGCCGATACCATAGAGTCACAACACGGCTGGTCATTCTCTGCTTCTGCTCTGGATCAAAGAAGGAGGCTAGTCCAAAATCTGCAATCTTGAGCACTCCTTCATCATCAATGAGAAGATTTGACCCCTTGATATCGCGGTGAAGGACTCGGCGGTTGTGACAGTGTTCAAGCCCAGAGAGCAGTTGATGCATATAGCATTTGACCTGCAAATTTTAATGTAAGAAATGCTCAACTACGACCCCTAAATATTCTAGGAACAGGTTCATACATCAAGTAGAAAAAAAGGCAAACCTGTGGCTCAGTGAACTTGATTTCAGGGGTTGCACCAAGTCCAGCCAGATCATGGGCCATGTACTCAAAAACCAGATACAAGCTGCATGACATTCTAGAAGTCACCAAACCCTGAAGCTTTACTACATTAGGGTGATCCAAATGCCTCAAAATGTGTATCTCCCTGGCCATAAACCTCACGCTCTCTGGCTCCATGTTGTCAAACCGAACCTTCTTCAATGCCACAATCTTACCTGTCATTAAATCCTTGGCCTTGTACACATTACTATATGTACCTTGCCCGATCTATAGCAGGGTAAAATCAAATCAGTAATCAGTAACTAAGCATAGTGAAGACTTACATTTTTGTTGGTGATGGAACACGGGGGGGGGGGGGGGGGGGGGGGGGGGGCGGGGGAGAAGGTTATGGGAAGAGGGCAAGCCATGGTCTACACAAGTAGCTAACAAAGTATTCACAATTTTGTTCTTTAAACTTCTGCATCTGACTTGCCAATTCTGTCATATTTTTCCAAGTTCAAATGCCCATGAAAGAGTTTTTTGTTTGTTACCCATACTTTGGGGAAACCAATGCCATTGATTGCTCAAAATCACCACATCTTCTAGCAATTAACATGTTGTTTGATCATTGAATGCAGGAATATTTGAGACAAGTGAGTTATAGCAGCTGGAGGGGAAGGGATCACCAACCTTATCAATCTTCTCAAAATTGTTGGCT
Source organism: Trapa incisa (assembly GCA_030064435.1). Taxonomy (NCBI): domain Eukaryota; kingdom Viridiplantae; phylum Streptophyta; class Magnoliopsida; order Myrtales; family Lythraceae; genus Trapa; species Trapa incisa. The sequence continues at coordinate 6,413,163 of CM057784.1, read as the reverse complement.
CGCCGGGGAACCCACCCTCTGAGTGCCTCCCCGCATATGTCAGTGAGCCACTGGGGCCACCCAGCTGCCACCTGCTCTGCACGGGAATGCTTCGGTACATTCCGCAGCTTGGGATTGGGATTCTGTCTCGACCGCCACCTTGACTCTCGTGGTTTTGGGTCACCCTCAACCTTCTCCTTTTCGGGCTCACTTTCCTTGGCCTCTTCAAGATTGCTATCACTGCAAGTTTCTAAATCTGCAGCTGAGACTTCCTTCTTAATGGACTCCTCCTTCTTAGACACTGAGGCTACATCAGGCGATGACTGTCTACCAAGCACGCACCCCATCTCCAATGTCTAATTCTCATATCTCTCAGTCAAACCCTTCAGAGATCAACATTACCCATTGCTCACAAACCTACATTTCACCAATCGGCTCACTGATAGTCAGAGATTGCCTCGTCTCCTATCTGAAACCCAAAAAACAGGAAGATTTTGAGCCCAAAATCCGCAACCCCACCAAGAAAACCCAACCAAAGATAACAAAACACAGAAGAAATCTCCTAGAAACAGGGAGAGACAGTTGGGGAAAAAAGAAACAACAATCCTGAAGCTTCTTAGATTGAATCCGGGGCAAGAACAATGCAGCCCTTTTACCCTATTGTCCAGGGGCACAAGAAGGGAGAAATGAAAGAAGCAGATCACCGCTACCCCCTGATTGTAAGCTATCCTCTTGAGGGTTCCTTCTAGGCTTCTAGCAAGTCAAACATCACCACCCCCACTCCTCTTTTTCCCCCTTCTTTTTTCCATCAATAACACAAGAACAGACGCGAAAAATTCTTTGTTTTTGTCCATTGCACAATATTCTTTTGTCCTTTTTCTCTTTCTCTAATTGCTATTACTTCTACTTTTATATGCAATATAATAAACCCATTATACTATTATAGTAGATGATAAAGCTTTAATTTTTATCTGTTTTTCTTATTGGTTCCGTGATTGATGCTTGACTGCAATTCATCCCATATTGGGTTTTTGACCTCAATGCCAATTGGGGGAATTTAGGAATAAAAAAAAAGGAAGTCTTTTTTAGGGTTTTTCCATGTACTGTTGTTCTGAATGTGAGTTTCAATGATCACACGACAGTATTCAAGAACATGCATTATGTAGAAGGGTCAGCTTGTAAACTTCTCACTCAAATATTTTTATTTTATTTTCCTATTAATTTACTATTATTTTAATAATTAAAAAATTAGTTTTTTATGCATATAAATGTGATGGTTGCTGCAATTATTGCTCTATAAAAATGATAGTTGCCAAGCAAAGTGACAGGTAGGTCATCAAGGGAAAAGGAAAAGTGAGGAGGGAGAATAATGCAACTTTTGAATGTCTTCAATTATCAGTTAATAATAATTGATTGAATTGAATTAGGGTTTTTTTTTCCTTGAGGAAAGAATCATACTTCCTTGTTTCTCTGGTTTAGTAGTAGCTTGACAAACAGCCACAATTGGTGAAGATAAAAAAGTATCCCAATTATGCAGAGTGATTGCTTTCAAAACCAGCCTCATCCAACTGCACATGGCTGGCTACACTGAGGCCTAATTGTTTGATATTTTGAGGTGTGAAATGGAGAGATGGTTTTTGTGGAGGAAAATGAATATGGGATTCAAGTGTCAGGTCTCATCCATAACAAGATTAAGGGATAGCAGACAATAGAAAAAGGACTTCCAGTGTTTGGAATGGTCACTACAGATCTTCCTCTAGGAGGAATCCCTTCAATAATTTATGGAAATGTTGATGTGGCCATGTCTGTTCAATTATCTAGTGACATTTTGGGTCATGAACAGTAAGCCTAGCAACCATAGACAGTTGGTTTGGCCTTTTGGAAATGGAAACAACACTAGCTGATGGTGCTGAAAATGTCCATGGCCTCCTAATGTGATGTGGGAATATTTCATCTCCAGCTTCTGGAGTTTGGAGTAAATCCAACTTGCAGGCTAAGACAGCTACTTGGCTTATTTTCCAATCAAGGATTTCTGATACAGATAGCTTTGGAAGACATGTGTTGTGCTCTTTGCTGGCCTTAGTTTTGGATGGGAAGAGGAGATGTGGAGAGCTAGATGAATTTGAACATTTGTTGGGTCAAGAAGGCAAGAGCAGGGAATTCTCTGGTGGAAGGAACTCTGCAGGTTTAAGATCAAAGTTAAGTCCTGGGAATATTGACCTTTTCCAGCATTGCCATGAGGGCTAATTAAGTTGACATACATGCAAGCCATATACATATAGAGCACAAGCTAGCCCTCACATGAGGACTCCATTGAACAGCTTGGCTGCCTCCCTGCTGGTCATGACACCTGTACCAACTGTAGGATCTCCCATGTTCGGCTTGACCATTGTTGGTTCTGCTGGTTTGGAGGAAACAGACTGCTTATGGTTGGGCTGGTGTGTCATGTGGCTGGAAGGAAGATTAACTGCATCCTTAAGGTGCCTCACCAACACCTCGATCTCATTATTTGGTTTGCTGAGGAGGTTCGTGTCTCGGGTCAGGTGCTGGCCAGAGTTTGGCTTTCCAGGGTTAGCCAAACTTCCAATCCCCAAAGCTGGTGTTGGTGGTAGTGGTGGTGGCAGCTGCTGTGGATCCGTAGTGGACCTATAGCTTACCGGGATGCCCAATGGGGTTGGCGGCGGCCTCACTTCATAACTCTGGTTTCCTGAGTAACAGTCCTGCTCTGGTGGATCACTGTTATATGACCAACTCCGTGGCTGGCTAGCCCTCAGAGGATAGTCATACCCACCGTAGCCCCTGGGGCGGACAATACATATCTCTGTCTGCACAAGATAACCATGTGGGTTGCATATATTCATAGTCCCATCAGGATGGGAGGGGTAATCAGAAGCGTAGCTCCACCCATCATCGCTTGGATAAGCCCGGTAGGAAGGGCTATGGCCTTTTGACAGGAACCGGTTGCCCATGAGTATCTCTGATCTTATATGCTTCTTCCTTGCTTGTTGAAGATAATGGTAGTATGGGATGACCTTATATAGATGAATGTTCAACATATTCCACTCAGCTGCCAAGATATGCTGCTTCTCTGCTGATATTTTCCAGATTATTGAGGCATAGCCCCCTTTATTCCAGGGACAAATAATTGAGGGAATAACTTATCCTATATCATGGATTGGAATAGTTCCTCCATGGAAAAATATCCTCCTTCAGCTCGAAGAATCATGATCTTGCATCTTTTTAGGGGGGATTTGGGAAGGATTCGGAGTCATCTGAACCTGAGAAACACAATGGCATGTTTACAGCAGGATGAAAGTGAAATGGATAAACAGCAAGTAGATGATCCACAATCTATGTACCAGGGTGAGAAGTTGGATATCTCAAACTTCCAATATCAATGATGTAAAGTGCACAACCTTTTTGCAGGAGAATTTTCCACTGTGGATACCTCTCCTATTAGTTGTTTCAAAAGTACTGGTTGTCTATATTGATCTTTGGATAACTTGGACAGATTACCATCAGTCAGGCTTGAATCCTGGGATATCACGGAGCGGAGAATGGAAGACCTGATAAACAACTCTGTTGAATATGCTCCTGTAAGGATCCTCCTCCCATTTCTTGAGCAAGTAGGCCATGCTATGCTCGACTTCGGACTTTATCTGCAAGTAGAGCTCGACGGCCTTCTCCCTATCCTTGAGTATATGGTCTCCTCTTCCATGAGTCTGGATGGGCTTCCCAAACAAATAGTAAATCCATCCCGGTATTTTGGGCAGAATCCCGGGAATGAAAACTTGCTCATTGGCTACTTCCCCATTCCCTTTCTCCCTATGATCAAAGCATAGTACCATGTTGACCAAAATTAGCTCAATTGGGTATAAGCCATATCTATATTGACATCTTTTTCTTACCCTTTCTCCTACCTACTATGCTTACATGAATGGTTAGCTGAGAGAGGGGATCTATGAACCAGAAAGAAATGTTAATACCTCACTCTTTGGGTGTTCTGACCCCATTCTTGTACAAAGTCATTCAGGGAAGGGATCTTCATCATATCATTGTAATCAAGAACATACTGCAAGTTCAGAAAAAGAAAAGTGAGGCAGCATCAAGCTCAGCTGACAGAAAAAGCTAGATGACAAAGGTAACTGGATGTGAAGACACAACCACTGGATCCCGGTAAATTAAGATAAGCACAATCTCGCTAAAACTCTTAAGAAGGGGAGCAAGCTTATTTCTGCCATGTCATCCTTTCCAACAGCTCCAAAGGGAACAATGGTGGCCCCAAACCTAGCAGCCATCCTTACAAATTCTGGTTGATCAGGCCATATACACTTGTACTCTTCTCCCTACAAATGTCGGAAGGTGACAATGATGTAGACAATCTACACAGAGAAGAGCCATACAACTTCTTATAACCCGACATAGTTTGTCTAATTCATTCTGCTCCTGCTAACTGAACTTTTGTGTGACTTATTGAGTAGTTTTCATATCTTTGGCCTAACAGTAGAAAGAGATGGGAGTAGCTGAGTGGCAAGGATACCTTATAGTGAAGTGCCTCCTGTGCACCACCGGGATAAAGGAGCACATGAGAGTTTGAGGAGAGCAATTTGTAAAGGTTACTTCCTGTGACAGGGACTGCTCCAAAAACTTTCATCCAATCGGGTATAGAGAATTCCGAAGTCGGGTTCTCTATCTCCCCTATGAATAAAGCTGGATGGGCCATGCCCCTAACAAGAATGTTCTTCTATCGTATGAATTCTTCGACTAGAGGAAAAAGATCACACCCCATTAACATGTGATAACCGACTAATAATACAGGACCTTCTGATGGAACCCCGGATAGGCCTTTCAGGATCTTCCCGTCTTCTAAAGTCGAATAGAACACTGAACTAGATGCATATCGAACCATCCTGCAGCTCATCAAACATTTATTAGGCAAATCAGCAGAAAGAGAAAAACAAAACATCAGCAGTGTCCTGTTGATTTATTACCAGATGATCTGCTCGAACCCCTTCTTGAATTCGGACATACAAGGAGGCAAGAAATCAGTGACACAATCATGCCTTCTAGATCTTCGATATGTGTAGGTGCCTTTAATGACTGTTAGTAAGTTAATACCTTCTTCCTGCCACACCCAATTTGCATTGTCAAACAGAGAACTTGATTGTGGCCATCAAAGAAAAGGGCAGAATAGGTTATCCGACATATGAGAAGTAGAAGGTTAAAACATACCATTAAAAGTGTATGCCCGTTGTCTTTGAAGTGGCGAACTCTGCAGTTTTGTATTGATTTCACAAGCCTCTGACCTTCTTCCCTACTAGGAATCATGTTATCGTTGCCATTGACAGCAGATGTGTACGGTATCAGAAGCTTTTGAAAAGAATAGAAGTACCAAGAAAACCTGCAGTTCAAATGGTGAGGACAATGAAGTAAAGGATTACCTGGCCAGCACGAGAACTTCTGCTTTGATCAAGTGAAGTCGGGAATTGGCATAAGCAGCAGCAGAATTAAGCAACTTTAGTTTCCAAAGAAGAGTTCCTTTGGGTATAATATCAGCTAATCCCTGAGAGAATTGATGGATGGTGGATTGAAAGTGAGCTAAGAGTAATTAATGAAAAGATGAAAAAAAGCATAGAGAACCAAACAAATCCAATGTTTCCTACTGATAGTCGAGGCAGTAAGGCAGTGAGGTTCCCTGATAACTGCTGAAGTTGAAGTGCAGGGGGAAGTTTATGATCTATATCGACCATTGCCATCTTCATCGGGTTACCTAAGTATCAGAGGCAAAAGGCTGTCATCTCCATGTCCTACTGCAAGAGAACTTTACATGATAACAGAAAGCAAGAATGGCTGAAACGTGCAGGTTACCCATCACATAGCTAAGGAGATATGGAATGGTGAAATGGAGATCATCAGGCAATGCCTCCAACACGGGCAGCAGAGGTTGCAGCTGTGACCGGCCGAATGATGTAGCTAAAATGAAGGATGCAAACATCAGATCTTTTTTCTTCAAAATGGTAATAACAAGTGAGATAAATGGTTCTTGGACAAAAATGGACACCCGGAAACTAATCGGGATTGACAAGTATTACTACCAGGTCGATCTTAGGATTTCGAGCAGCAACAGAAAGGGCAAGGCATCCCCCAAATGAATCACCAACCAAGTAAATGGGCATGTTTGGAGAAGAATCACCAACCAGTGAAAATGAGAGGTAGGACTGAATTCAGATACACCAGCAAGCACAGGTGTAGTCCACCCATGATACACATATGAACTCATATCTGAGATATCGATGTAGTGTTCCAAATGTTCCTAACCTTCAAAGGGTGTTCGGCCTTGAACAGGAATATGCAAGCATCCAACCTTAAAGACCCTGCAGATTGAGATGCAGAAAAGTCTTTATAGGACACCAAAGCTCATAAGCCAAAAACCAAAGGGAAAAGGCGGTGTGGTTAACCTGCCCAGTGTTCTGTGGTGCAAAATGAGGCCCATTCCCACACCATCAAGACCTGCACATGAACAGACCTGAAACCAACTCTTACAATTTCTAGAATTAGAAGCACTTCTGCATCACCAAAGGGACTATGGAATAGTATTTAACATTATAAGTTAAAAAATCGAGATCTCTGGCCGCTGTTTTATCTCTCGTCAATAATATCTTCTAAAAATTTTAAGTAATTAGTGAATAACATCTCTAAAAAAAATAATATTTTCACTTATCATATTAAACGGGGTGTGATGACATCTACGCTTATAACCTATAAGTAAGTTTTCTCCTTCCTTCCATGAATTTAACCATATCAATCAATATAATCTACGGTTGATTAAATTTTTTGTCTGATTCTCAAATCAATATAAACAAGCGTGATGTTAAAATTTTTACATATAATTGATTTTTTATTTACGAGTTAAAATTCAGAAATTTCAACCTCATTGCCCCTATTTCTTCCGGCAGAAATTGCTTTTCCACAAATCTTTTCCCGTTTTCTAACTCAAAATTACCTGGCAGAAGAACGGGAGAGTCCTCCAATGGCGGACCGCATTCAACTGGGCAAAACCACCGGGGTGGGCCACCGTCATGTTTGATAATCTCCTTTGCTGCATCAAGATAATCTTTCACGCTCGAACTTCCATACTCATCATCCCATAGAACCTGTAACTTCTCCATAGTCTTGGAACCATTCTCCTCCCTTGTCCTTGCAGCCAAATATCCGTTCTCCTCTAGCAAGGATTCACGACTTCCTTCTTTCTTCTCCACAGAGGCAGAAGCAGGAGGGGCGTCTAGGACCCCACACCGAAGCCTGATTGATTCAGGGTTAGGCACGAGAAAACTGGCAACGAACGATGCCATAGGGCTAACACTGTAACAAGTAAGAGCGCAGATCAATACAGATGACCAGTAGATAGAGAGAGCTTAGGGATTAGTGAAACAGGCGAAGAGAACGTTGGACAACTGACCAGTGGATAAGTGAACAGATGGAATGAGATTGTTTTGCCGAGGAAGATGAGATAATGGGGTCAGTTAGAAGTGGGTAGGAGGCATTGCTTTGGAGGGTAGCTGAATTCTTGTTCTTTGTCCAGTCAGTGAAGACTCTACTCTACAGGGACACACAGCTGCACATGCAAGCTCAGATTTTCTTTCTGGGTTTCCATTTTCTATCTGTTCCGGCCATAATTTCTGCAGTTATCTGTAATAGTGAGAGAGAGAGAGTATTTGAGCCTCGGGGCTTTTGGGCCATGGCGTCTTGGTCATTACGGTCCGATCCTGGCGCTAGCCCTACTCGGGGCGGCCATCTTTCTCTTCTTTCTCTTCTCCTCCCTCTCCTCCTGTTCTTGCCCCGGGTCTCTCACAGCCACACCGTTCTTCTCCTTCTCCCCGTCCGACAGCGGACTCCGCGACTCTCGGGGTGGCGGCGGTGGCCGTGGAGGAGGGTCCTGGGGTAGAGTGAGTACCTCGCTCGAGGGCATCGAATGGGTCAAGGACCAGATCAGAGTGAACGGACTGCACATGGCGGATAATGTGCTCAGGAAGGGGATCAATCCTCGCACTAGGGCTCAGCAGCTCGAAGATCTTAAGAAGTGAGCCTTTTTCTTCTGCTCCTCCCCATCTCTCCATTATTCCCATTCATGTGCTTTTGCTTGTGCGTTTGATTAGTGCTTGTTTAGCTCACCAACAAGTTCGAATTGTCATCTGGGACTGTTTGCGCAAGCACCCAGAGCCTTAAGCCAGCTAGATCTATCAGTCAGTGATCATTTTCACGAGGATTCAAGTTTTAGCTGGGAAAACTGCAGATGTAGATCAAGCATTCTGGCTAATACATTTGAATTTGTTGGTTGTAAGCCATTAATATGGATCAAGACACCTGTTTCTTCGTACCTGCTTTTTAATGATGAAGTTAGGATGGAAGCCCTTATTAAGATTAGTTTTTCTCAACACCTGCCATCAACAACTGTATAGGGTTTTCGTATAAAATCGAGTTGGTTATTTTTTTTTCCTCTATAATTGAACAGAACTATCTAGGGTTCCAATAATTAAAATCTTTCCAACCTTATAAATATACCATAATTATTTATTTAATCTAATGTGATCATATTGTCAGTTATTCTGGGAAGATAAACCCACTAGGACTGTTTAAGCAATACACCTTGTTATTGACCTCTTGCTGTGACTTGGATATATCTTGTTGTACTACTGAATTGAGAAGTTGATCAGGCTTACATGATGAATATAGATTAGAATTCAAGGAATTTAGATCAGCCCAGTGGCTGCATGCTGGATTCATCACTTTTTACCTTTTCTTCCTTTTGTGTATTGTGATCTCTGTTGATCAAGGAGGAAATTTCTTTGGCTTTCTTGGAACTCATGGGGTCTGAACTCTATTGCTCTCTTCATTTCAGAATGGTTAGATTAATTCTCCATTTCATCATGCAATATTTTGAAACAACAGTGGTTTGAACTGGGTATCTTTAACATTTTTCCAGCTTCGAAGGCATATCACACTATGAAGAACCAGAATCGACCAACCATACTGCGCTTCCATGTCCGGGGGGGCTTCTTGTTGAAGAGCACCACAGTAATTATGGTGAGCCTTGGGCAGGCGGTAGAGATGTTTTTGAGTTTCTGGCAGAGGCCTCCCATCTAAAGCCCGACTCACATGTCCTTGAAATTGGATGTGGAACACTCAGAGTAGGATTGCACTTTATTCGCCATTTGGAGCCTTCCCATTTCCATTGCCCTGAGAAGGATGAGCTCTCTCTAATGGCAGCCTTCAGATATGAGCTTCCTTCCCAAGGCTTGCTGCATAAGCGCCCTCTAATCGTCCGAGGAGAAGACATGGATTTAGCCAAGTTCAGCTCAGAGGTAGTTTATGATTTGATTTATGCCAGTGCTGTTTTCCTGCACATCCCAGACAAGCTTATGTGGGTTGGACTTAAGAGGCTGGCCAGTAGGTTGAAGCCTATCCAGGGATGGATCTTTGTCTCGCATAATGTGAAGTTATGCTCCCAACTAGGCAGCCAGGAATGCACAAGGAAGCTTGCTAGTTTAGGACTCGAGTATGCAGGGAAGCATACTCATGACAGCCTGCTCTTTAACCACTATGAGATCTTGTTTGAGTTCAGAAGGTCTTAAGGCTTAGGGAAGTTAGGATGCCACATTATGAATTGCCATGTATTGGGATACCGCAATGGATGAACAGAAGGATGCTTCTGATCTTGTTTCCACATTATTTGCTGCTGCTTCCAGGAGGGCTCCAACATTATTTGCTGAACTGAGGAAAACTAGAGGGTGGTCAGCAGCAGCCAGTTATTGCTCAACTGGATTTGCCTTATTTTACTATATCTGAATCTTCTGCTTGAATCAATCTGTAGATATACCTGCTGTTTGATGATGGGTTAAATCCACAATTTGCAGCAGCCAGAGCCCTTGTTTTAAAGCAGATGCAGTTGCTTGCTGGGCATTGTTTGGACTTGCTTTAGTTTGGTGACTGCTTGCTGAAGTCTTCTTGGTGGAAAGAGTTGGAAAGGAAAGCAAGCACAAGATACCCCACTCTTGTTAAACAATGCTGGTGTGGAATTTGTGGATGATGGCTTTATTAACATGGTGTGAGTTATTCATCCACTATCATTTGTGGATAAGGACTGAGGTTACAAATCTAATGAAGGCAACAAATATTCTCCACCTGCAATAAAATAAGCAGTCATATGGCAAGAAAAAGGAAGCTAGATGAGCACACATCCCATCAATGTAATAAGACCAGAAAAAAAGACATGAATTTGGGCATCTTTTTTTTTGGGTGATGTAATATTTGGTATCTTTTTAAGGTCACACATCCCACTAGAGATGCTTTATGCCTTCATGCTTCAGCTTGCTTTCAACTGATAAAGGCAGTGTTTTGAAGTCCACAGACAACAGAGAAGAAGTAGTCTTTGTCTGGTTTATATCCCTTCTAGCCTCTATATAAAGCTCTGCCCAGATTATTCCATGGCACAAGGGAAAATGGGTGCATCCATGGCTTCCTTCTTCCTCATCCTTCTGCTCACTTTCTCAGGTAATTTACATCAACTTCCCTGCTCCTGTCTGCTACTCATGCCTCTGATATTCCATCAGCACATCCATCCAATAAAGCCATCAAATTCATTAACTAAACCGTATCTCTGTTAGCAGGCACAGAGAATGAGAAGATGGTTCATTTAGCAGAGGCAAAGGCCTGCCACAAGGTGTGGAACTGCCGCGGATATGACAGGTGCAGGCAGGACTGCCAGAGCCGGTTCGGAGGGCGGGGCGACTGCGACCTCTACACCGCGCCGCCGGTTCCCAAGCAGTGCTTCTGCGCATACCGTTGCTGATGGTTTTGGGTTGGCCTATAGCTTGTATTATCCAAAATACAAAGTATATAAATAAGAAAAATATTGAGAAATAGATTTAATTATTAAAATATATAATATATTATATTAATAAATTATTCTATAAATATATATATAAGAATATTTATTTATTTTAAATTTTAAATACGAAATATATAAATTAGAGAAATATTAATAAATATTATCTAATTATATATGCATAATAATATTAAAATATAAATGAATAATAAAAAAATGCATTAAAGGTATATGGGATTGGCCGGTCCAGTGATGCCACGTGCAGATTGTACGTGCCCCATCCTCTTCTTGTATTAGAATATGCCACGTGGCAGAATGTACTTGCCACGTGTCTGGTAGAACATGCACGAAGGTTGCCGTTCCATGCACTATTAAGGGAACGATCATCCCCTCCGGTCATCGCACCCAGGCAGCCGACGAGGACTTTCGCTCGTATTCTGGGTTTGTGGGAATATATAGAAAGGAAGGAAGATCAGAGAGAGAGAGAAAGGGGGGACCGGCAGGATTCCGGCAATGAGTCAGGGACAGCAGCGGCGGCAGGAGCGGCAAGAGTTAGTCAAGTACGGCGACGTGTTCGATGTCCAGGGGGAGCTGGCGGACAAGCCAATCACCCCCAGAGAGGCCTCCATGATGCAGACGGCGGAGAACGTCCTCCTCGGCCAGGTCCAGAGGGGTGGCGCCGCCGCCACCATGCAGTCCGCTGCCTCCAAGAATGAGCGGGCCGGGTTGGTCGGGCACACCACCATGAACGATGTAGCACGTCACCGAGGAGGAATTCTCCGGCCATCGCGTGATAAATGAATCCGTCGGGCGGCAGGTCTGCGATTTAGATATTACTAATTAATCACATATTCTCGTTATACGGTTAAAAACTATCTTTTTTGGGGGGACGGCAGGTGGTAGCCCATTACCGGCAGCCTGTACCGGTTGTGGCCGGAGGAACTCCACCCGACGGAGGCGGGGTGGCTGGAGATGGCAGCAGCTCCGGCGGGAATACGGTCACCGACGAAGGAAACCGACCCATCAGCATCGGTGAGGCCCTCGAAGCCACGGTTTTGTCAGCAGGGCAGAAACGGGTAGAGAGGAGCGATGCTGCTGCAATACAGGCAGCGGAGGTGAGAGCCACCGGCCAGGCCACCATCGTCTCGGGCGGAGTCGGCAGCAACCATGAACGCGAGGGCCACCTCGGACGACCAGAAAACCAGACTCGCAGATGTCTTAACGGTAAATGAAAACAACCTGCAAAATCTGACATTACTAATTTACTGACTTGGGAAAAACCAATTAGGATGCGAGCCTGAAGCTGCCGACAGACAAGCCGGTGTCCCGTCAGGATGCAGAGGGGGTAGCAGGGGCGGAGATGAGGAACGATCCTTCCCTGATCCCCCACCCTGTCGGCGTGGCCGCCTCTCCATGGCGTCTGGGGAAGTTAATGAGCAACAATGATCATATAATATTTTTATTAATTTAGAAAATAATATAAATTTATTTAAAAATTGTTCGGATCTCTTCTATATGTATACAAGACAAGATAAGACAAGACAATCAATGTGGGAACTAGCCGCCTTGTCTGACTGCAATTCAAAGATCAGCAATCCATTGATCTTTACCCATTGGAAGCTCGCCGCCTACCGGAGATATTATATATGTTAGGCATTTTAGGCCGTTTTGGGGAAGGAAACTCTCTCTCTCCCTTTTCTCCTTCTGGTATTTTGCTTCCATGGAGCCCATTGACTCAGAGAGGATCACCGTCCGCCCGTTTGAGCCGGCCGATGCCGACGACTACTTCTCGTGGGCAAGCGACGACCGTGTCGTGAGGAACCTGAGGCGGACGCCCCTCACCGCAAGGGACCAGGCCCTGGCCACCATTATAGACGTCTGCATCCCCCACCCATGGCGGCGGTCGATCTGCGTGGACGGCCGATCCGTCGGGTTCGTCTCGGTAAATCCAGGGTCCGGCGACCACAGATGCCGAGCCGATATCAGCTACGCGCTGGCCACCGACTTCTGGGGCCGGGGTGTCGCTACCGCCGCCGTGAAGCTGGCTGTGGCTCGGGTATTCGGGGACCTGGGCGAGGTCCTGAGGCTGCAGGCGTTCGTGGATGTCGGTAACAGGGCCTCCCAGCGGGTGCTCGAGAAGGCCGGCTTCCAGCGTGAAGGCATGCTGAGGAAGTACACGTATCTTAAGGGCGAGCTCAAGGACCTTTACTTGTATAGTCTCTTATCCGCTGACACTGGCACTAACTCTAACTAAGAAAGTGTATGAAGAATGGTGGGAATGTTTGTTCGAGTCAGACATTTGTCTACCAAACCCGGTCCCCACCGAGCTTTTAACACGCCTAGTTGAACTAAGGTAGTGGTAATAATTTTGTTTTTTAATTGTAATATTAATATAATTGAGTGAAAAAATAATAATATAAAAAATTTAAACAAAATTATATCAGTTTAATATATTTTTATTAATATAATATCATGTTTAATGGATTTGGTACTAAAATTGTAATTAATTATAATATAAGGAAAAAATGGTTAGTTATTTAATAGATGACATCCCCTTCGTCGTTTTCTGTACCAATTTTGGTGTGCTTCAGGTTGACCGCGCCCGAATTAGCCGCCGATTATGGGAGTTCCGGCGTTCTACCGGTGGCTCGCCAACCGGTACCCGAGAGCAATCGTTGACGTCATCGAGGAAGAGCCTGGCGTCGACTCGGCCGGCATCTCTGTGCCCGTCGATCTATCGAGACCTAACCCTAACGACATTGAGTTTGATAACCTGTACCTGGACATGAACGGGATTATTCACCCCTGTTTTCACCCCGACGGCAAGGTATGCGTCTGTTTATGTATCCCATGGCGGGTATGCAAGTAGTAGGCTGCTCTCAGTTAACTATATCCAGCGTTTTTTTGAACCTGGAGATTTTTCTGTGAACGGTGTGAAGTTGAGTCAGCTGTCCTGTTTAAAGTTTTGCGGCAAGGATAGAAGAATATGTTGTTGTTTACTCTCACACCTTTGAATGCGTTGCTAATGATATCATGGTGATGTAATGGTTCTGAAGATGACCAGGCTGGCTGCATGGGGACAATGGTTGGAGATGACTGACATTTTGTGCTATAAAACTTGATTGGCTAAGTTTTTTTTTCACTTGCTACTGCGATATTTGATGCTGTGCATTTCCATTGGTACGAACATTGATATTCTGTGTCAAGGAGGAGTTATTGAACGCTCTTGAAAATTGGATATGGGATGGAATGTTCAGGACTAAAATGTAGTGGAGAGAGATTGCAGTTCGAATAGGTTACGACACCTTCTTTTGGTGACTAAGGGAAGTGAAAGTTTTGTTTGATTGGCCCCTCTACTTACTACCCTTAAGAAGTTTCCCTTCAATGAGCATTCTGTACAGCTGGATCCACTAAACCGTGCTAATCCAGGACCATTACAAAATTATCAGTTAAAATACATCTGGATTTGAAATAAGAAATGGAGTGCTAATAGTATTAGGTGAAAATGACCCTTTTTCCCTCTTATGGTCAGTGTTTGCGTCTTCAGAGGTGATCTAATTACCAATAAAATTTGGACTTTCTCCCTTGCCAAAAGTAATTGAAGGCCTCTGGTCTGTCTTAATTTAACAGCTATAAATATGCATTTGTTTGTCATTTATTTTCCTGGCCAGGTACATATCTTCCGAAATACCAGATATGATTTTAATTAGGCTAAGGCTGTATCTTTAAGTTTGGCTTTGTGACAAGTTGTAAAATTTCAGCTGTCACAGATCCATTGATATGAAACTTTCTTTTTTCTTTCTTGTATATTTTTCTATGCTAATTTTTATGAATAATAAATGGAAGGATATTCTCTAGTGTTTGAATGAGTAACCATTTTTTGTGGATCAATTGCTTTTACACATCTTCTTTTAGATTGTATATAAATTTTACTGTAAGTATTCGTTGTAATTATTACTTTGCACAAGTAGTGCTTAATGCTTGATGCATGATTGGAAGTGTCCCAATGTTTGGTGTGGAAGTACTGAATTAATTTTCCTTGATCACTATTAAAATTTTCAGCCCCCACCTGCCACATATGATGATGTCTTCAAATCGATATTTGATTACATCGATCATCTTTTTTCATTAGTTCGTCCAAGAAAGCTCCTTTATATGGCAATTGGTAAGGTTCAATATGCATCGCTGATATCATTGTAATTAGCAATCATCATGTTAACAGTAGAAGCTTGCAGATGGTGTTGCCCCACGAGCTAAAATGAATCAACAGCGTTCCCGACGCTTCAGAGCAGCTAAAGATGCAGCCAATGCTGTAAGATTCTCCCAATATTGGCAGGCAACATTTTGTTCCTATTGATTCATGATAGGTTTTCACCAAATCTACTTATAAAATGCAGGAAGCTGAAGAAGAAAGGCTGAGAAAAGAATATGAGGCTGAAGGAATAAACCTTTCATCCAAAGAAAAGCCTGAAACATGTGATTCAAATGTAATCACCCCAGGGACGAAGTTCATGGCTGTTCTTTCAGTTGCGCTTAAGTATTACATTCAGTCTAGGCTGAACTGCAATCCTGGGTGGCAACGGACGAAGGTTTGCTTGAGACCTTGTTAAATAGAAATCTTTATCAGTGCAATAAAAAATTAATGATTTCTTATAGATGGAATCCTTTCTCCACCGTTGGGGGTAAAGTTATGTTACCAGGGCTCTCTGTCTCTCTAAATGTATTCATAGGTTTTTGGGGTTTTATTGAAGGTTATTCTTTCTGATGCTAATGTTCCCGGGGAAGGAGAACACAAGATTATGTCATACATCCGGTTGCAGCGTAATCTTCCTGGTTTTGATCCAAACACCCGCCATTGTCTGTATGGTTTGGTAGGCTTTTGGATTATTCTCTCTGGGTGTTCCATTAATCTCATCATGTGCTTTCACATCTTGTACAATGCTTATTTTTTTTTATATCTTCCTGTATGCAAAAGATTTAGAAATACTTAAAACTATTGGAAATGATAGTAATACCAACAATTTACTCATATTCAGGATGCCGATCTGATCATGCTTTCTTTGGCAACACATGAGGTTCACTTTTCCATTCTCAGAGAGGTTTGTACTTTTGGAAAATTTTCCCCTCTTTTTTTTTTCCATCCTTCTTCTAATGCCTTGTTACCTGCAGGTTGTCACTTTTCCAGGACAACAAGAAAATTGCTTTATTTGTGGTCAACCTGGTCATTTTGCTGCTGATTGCAATGGTAAAGCTGAGAATGGGAATGGTGCAGATGAAGCTCCTATACACAAAAAGAAATATCAGGTGATTGTTGCATGCATTTTTCGCTTATATATGTATATAAATTAACCTGTTTGATTTCTCATATTGGAATTTTCCTTTTCTTTTGCTGCAGTTCCTAAATATCTGGGTACTAAGAGAGTATTTGCAGCACGATTTGGAGATTCCGAATCCTCCATTTGAAATTGAGTTTGAGAAAATAGTCGACGATTTTGTGTTTCTTTGTTTCTTTGTTGGTAATGACTTTCTTCCCCACATGCCAACTCTAGAAATCAGAGAGGTAAGAAACCTCTATCATTGTGTATTATCTTGTTCATCATTTGCTCTATATATGTTGATTGTGTGCCATTTCCCATCTTACTAAGCTTTTTACTGGCCCCTTCACCTCTTCAGGGTGCAATAACATTGTTAATGTCTGTTTATCAAAAGGAGTTTGCTGCAATGGGTGGTTATCTTACCGAGGGAGGCGAGGCAAGTCTCTCTCAATTGCTTAAATGTCAGGGTAGATGCAATTCTGTTTTTCATGCTTTATGCAATAATGCTATTCGTGCTTGATTTGGTTCGGTGGTGTAAATTTTGGAGTAAAAGATTAAACCTCAATGTTTTGGATAGAAAATAATAACTTGGATTTATTGTTACTGCTTATGTTTAGAATATGCGCTGTATAATAGTTTAGTAAATTTGGGATGTATGTGCCATATAGACAATTAGCTATCCTCATTAGGACCAAAATAAAAGGGTAATGTAGCTAACTTATCCCACATTGATGTGTGTATTCTCCATGACATACTGAGTGTCAATGCTTTTTTCATTTTGTCACATTATTGATATATAAACTTGAAATAGTGGTACTTTCATTCTTTTATGAGTCTAATGATGTGGATTGGCATGGATTCTACATGTAGACACATTTTCTGGAAAATATTAAAAGTTAGATGTCCTTGCTCATCAGATTCATTTTTGCAGGTCTGCTTAGACCGAGTAGAACATTTTATCCAGGTGGTTGCCATCCATGAAGATCAAATCTTCCAAAAGCGATCTCGTATACAAAAGGTCCCTTTTTCTTTGTTGTTGATCTCATACATTTTCACTGTGTGGACTGCTACAACTTGATTCATTGTTGGGCTAAGTAGTGGATAGGAATCAGTTAAATAACCTGTCTTCATTCGGAGTCTTGAGGATGGGATTTGGCTGATCCAGTGTTTGGTTTCTTTCCATATGCTAATAACACTAAGTCTATGATCTACTTGGTATGCATCTTCTGCATTTCGGGATGGATGTTAAAAGGACCTTCTGAGTTCAATAATGTAATGCTATAAACAACTTGGAGAAAATCATAGTTTCATATGAATAAATATTAATGCTATAGATTATTGGTATATCTCTCTCCATTCATGTGGATAAACTGTTCCAAAGTGTATGTGTGTGTGATGAAGATAGAAACAAGATATTCAGCATGGTATTATCTTATTTCTGTTTTCAAATTCACATGCATTATGAGGGTGTCAAGCTGATCCAACCTATCCTCAACTTTCATATATCAGAAGATTATATCAGCTATTATTCTGAACTTTACTTCAGGCACAGGAAATGAATGAACGATCAAGGAGAGAGATATCTGAAAACTTTCCAGCACCAGTATCAGTAGAGGACAAGGTGTGAGAGTTTGTGTTTGAATCACACACTGCTGTTTTTTTGTG
Organism: Trapa incisa; assembly: GCA_030064435.1. Lineage (NCBI taxonomy): Eukaryota > Viridiplantae > Streptophyta > Magnoliopsida > Myrtales > Lythraceae > Trapa > Trapa incisa. Next base: position 6,395,319 of record CM057784.1, on the reverse strand, counting down.
GGCATAATGCTTATTTAGTTGGTAAATTGTAGCCTTGATGAGTCTATACAAAATTTTATATGTATATTGACAAGTGTTGTAAAGAATACTTAGGGTTGAACAATCCCCTAAGGGAGCCATTCTGCCATATTTATCATAAATATAAGATAGATCCTAGCTTATAATATTCAGTAAATTTGATATACTAAAATATCAAATGTTATTTTTTTTCAGATCAAACTTGGTGAGCCTGGATACAAGGAACGGTATTATGCAGAAAAATTCAATGTTTCAAGTCCAGAGGAGATCAAAAGAGTTAAAAAGGAGATAGTAAGTTGCCATTTTAATTTCGTAAATCTTACTTGTTGATGTTTTGGGTTTTTTTGCTCATCAAAAGAAACTCTCGTTAAATTATCAAATCTGATGCAAGATCCGTACAATAACGAGATTAAAAGGATATACTTCTCTCATTCTCAATAATATTCCTGACATTATCAGGTACAACAATATTCAAAACGCTTGAGCCCCGATTCTTCCTGTAGAAACATACCAATGCATCTGCACAAGAGTTGATTAATCGTGTAAGTAGTGTCACTTGACATTCTAAAAACCTCAACATATAACGGAACAATTCATCAATGTAAGGGCGAAGATGTTTTGGGTTTGGGAAGGGAACAAATAGAGATGAAAGGATGGGAAAATAAACCTTATGTTAATATTTAGAAGACTAGTATTACCCTGTCTCGCCTTTGCAAATATTTGAAGTTTCTTATTATTATAATGACAACAAAAGTTGATATTAAACCATACAAAATTGCACCCATCCACTAGTCATAACATAATTGAATATGATTTATTCAAATGCTTTAAACCATGAAAGATATGAATTTTTTTATGAAGATCCAAGAATTAGTATATTAATGATAATGGATTACTTCGATTTGTTCAAATGATGATGGCTTGTATAGTTGAGAGACCACAATCAATCTAAACTCATAAAGAAAACAAAGTTAATTTGTTTTAACAATACTAAACTCAAAAGCATACTACATGTGGAGATTTTTAATTAAAATAATATTCAAGTGTAGCATTTTACTCTCTTGATTCCTAATGTTGGAATTAGAAGGTGTAAACATTGCTGCCATATGTTTACTTAAAGATATAGAAGATATTTATTACTAATTGAAATACATGATGAAAGTACAATTTCAGAAGAAGAAAATGTAACCATAACCAATGGGTTTGCTTAACAAGAGAAGAATGAGGTTAAATAATTCCCTTCTTATACTTTCCCTCTATTTAACCCCAAATTGGTGTTTAAAAAATGGCAATTGGAGGTGAATGACCGAAAATAATTCCCCTGCATATACTTCCCCCATTAAAATTTACTAACCAAACAGGGTGAATTTCCTGCAGTTTCTTATGTCTTAATTCCATGAATGCCAGTAGGCATTTTTTAATTACTGACATGTCGATATTGTACCTTTGTAGGTCATGAAATATGTGGAAGGTTTATGTTGGGTGTGCTGGTATTACTACCAAGGTGTTCGATCCTGGCAATGGTAAGTTCATCATACAATTTGCAATAAAATATTTTCTCTAGTGTAGTACTTTGGCCATTAATAATTATGAATAATCTTATGCAATGTGACGATTAAATAAATCTAGAAGTTGTGCAGGAGAATGTATTTTTCACCTCAATGTGTAGATCTTGCTTGAGAATGCAGACAGTAGTTTCATATGTACATAGTTTTGAAAGACCATGTTTCTTGGCTAGGATATGTTGCTGATAATATCCACCAATCAAGTTTATTGCTGTCATATATAATCAATTTTTTCTTTACTAGGTACTACCCATATCACTATGCTCCCTTTGCTTCGGATCTCAAGGATTTGAATGATTTGGAAATTACATTCTTCATAGGAGAGCCATTTAAACCATTTGATCAACTTATGGGGACCCTACCATCTGCAAGGTTCATTTATTCATTCTTTTTCTCTATGGCATCTCTTGGGACTCGTGAAATTGACTTCCTGACACCATCATCAATGTGGGATTTCTGTGCTGCAGTGCTGCTGCTCTGCCTGAAAATTACAGGAAACTGATGACTGATCCTTCATCACCAATCCTGACGTTTTATCCATCTGGTGACTTTGATCTCCTACAATGTGCCTGTAACTTGCTAATGTCATACGGCATAACTATAATTTCTCTAATATGTTGGCAGATTTTGAAATTGACATGAATGGCAAGAAGTTTGCGTGGCAGGTAATTCACTGTTTCACAGCATCAATCGCTTCCTGCTGTTCTTTTTCTAATGTCAATTATCTTTATTTTGTCTTATCAGGGTGTTGCCAAATTGCCTTTCATAGATGAAAGAAAGTTGCTTGCACAAACCAGAAAAATTGAAGAATCTCTAACAGTATGCAACATGTCATTCACTCTGGGGTTCACTTTCTATCTATAGTACTTGATGGTTGTTTTCTGACGTCCTTTGGAAGGTTCTGTGGTAATAATAAATCCATAATTTTGGCATTGCAGGTTGAAGAGAAACTTCGGAATAGTGTGATGCTTGATTTGCTATATGTACACCCAGCAAACTCCATGTCTCAGCAGATATACCGGTGCTACCAGTTACTATATGCATTGCACCAATCTGAAAGATACCCTCTGATGGTTGATACAAATGCTAGGTTGGTTGGAACTGATTCCAATTTACTTTATGCTATTGGTGTAATTTAGCCTCAACCTTCATGCTGATGGGTTCTGACTTTTTGCAGTCGTGGAATGAATGGATATCTTTGGTTATGTCAGAGGAATGAACTGAGGACTGGACTTCCTTCCCCTATCCACGGATTGCCCAACATCACATATAACCACGTTTTGTATGTTGTATCAATTGAGCTTTTCCAATTTTGATTCAAGTTATAGTAGACATTTTACCTAAAGAATGCTGATCTATGGTGGTCTAATTTCATATCTTTTGTTCAGAAATGCGACTTACCTTAATCCTGCAAAGCATAAGCACATCCCACAATTACCCATGGGAGTAACCATGCCTAGAAAGGTACCATTATCTGATGTTTAAATGATTATTTGCCTGTCAACCCGAGCATATATGTGCAGTTAAAATGCAGTGGTTTCAAATATTCAGGTTTATTACTTTCTTACTGAATGATTTATGGTAGAAAAACTCGCCAAAAATTTCATCCTTCACTTGTCTTTGCAGATTTTGGGACCTTTAGATTTTAAACCATTCCCTGTATTATGGCATGAAGACAACAGCAGCCGGAGGAGACAGCAGAATCGAGAAAGGTTCATGGACCCTGGATTTCTTTCATAGGCATCGTTCCCCATCATTATATAGATATGTGGATTACCAACTATATATTTTTTTCTCTAGGCCTCGAGTACCTGGAGCTATAGCTGGTACATATCTGGGAGAAGCTGCTCATCGACTCATCAAGAACACGCTCAATATCAAATCCAACATCAATAATGCAGCCTCGGGATGGAATGAACATCCACCTAGGAACTCTCCTGGAAACAATGGACTAAACAGCAGGCCGAGACTGAGGGGACCCTCGAGCTATGAAAGAGGCTATCATGTTGAGAATTATGACCATTACCACCTTGTGAATTACAACTACTCCCAAAGAACTTCAGGTGGCTATGTGAACCCTTCACCATCTAATGGCAGCTACCGAAGTGGGCAGAATGGTTACCCTACTCACGAGAGACAGTTCCAGGAACAGTATCAGGTCATAAGAAATGGAATGTATGATTTGAGATTTGAAGATAGTGGGAGAATAAGCGACCAGCAGTCGGCCAAGATGTCAATCTCAGGCCAAGTTGCAATGAACAGAGATGAGGAGTTTATTCATATGGACAGCTCCGGGAGGGGCAATGGCAGGCCTGGAGGAGCCCTAAAGATCTATCAGGTCAAGACTCCGAGTGTCAACCCGGGACACGGGCTGAGCTCTGATAACCAGCCACCTTAGTAACATAACTTACAGTTGTGGCTTTGTCTGATGCATCTGGAAGCTACAAAAGGTTTGACTCAGGCGGCTGGTGGGATGATTGCCAATCCATTCAGAGAACACAGTTCTGATACCTTGCCTACCAACCTTCTTAACCTTATCCACTCCTGCAGAGATGGTTGGAGGTGAGGTGCCTATTATGAGTAGATAAAATTGGATCAGCTAAAGATTGTAGTAAAGTTACACTGGTTGCATCCATGGATCTAGAATTCTCTAGCTGACATGAGTGCACTTACAGTGGCTTCCGATTACTCTGGAGTTGGCATCTCCAAAGAGAGATTGATTCATGGAGGACTGGACTGACTGCCTAAACTCCACATGAATGTTGTTTTAAGTAAACTTTTAAATAAAGAGGCCATACATAAATTGCAAAATGGCCTTGAAGCTGAACCCATTTAATTCTGCACTTTCATTGTGGTGATAACTCAACAATGTTATTCTCTGATATTGGCTGAAGAGTACCAATGTGAGCATCCAAGTTAATCTGACTTTTAATAATCAAGGTAGTCAAAATTTGGTGAATATAACACAGCATCATCAGTCTCAAAGTGCAAAACCAGAAAGGAAAGAAGATGATCCAACAAGAAACGAAGGTCAAATAAAAAGTAATAGAAGCTAATCACTGCGCTCATCATTGCACCCGGGATTAACAAGCCTAGATGAATGCATGCTCACTTCTTCTTTCCTCCCTTGGCTGCATCACCAGCCTTGGTCTGCATAACAGTTGTATAGGAATTGTTCATCATCCAAACATAGCAGCAGCAAGTCTAAAAGCATAAGAGAACTACGCTCACCTTTTTAATTCCACGAATTTTCTTAGCTCGGTTCTTCCTTTCCTTCATTTGTTTCCTGGATTTCGCTACCTTAGTGTCAAGTCCATTCTGCCATACAATAAGATCATAAGCACATTTACATGATTGAGTTATGATCAAAAGCTCAACCCTTTTATTAGAAACTGACTCCATGATTCAAAAAGGATGCGAGAACGGAGTCCAGGCCCTCACTGTTGATATGCACTAATGAAATATGAGATCATAATCTTACCCTGATAAGTCTGTACTTGGGCTCGTATTTCTTGGCAGTCTCCACAGAATCATAGATCAAACCAAACCCAGTGGACTTCCCACCTCCAAAGTGCGTCCTGAACTTGAAGACAAAGATAGAATTGGCGTCCTTCACATCATACATCCTGGAAAGCTTCTCCTTCAGCTCCGCCTGAATAGGTTAAAAGCCAGTGCGTTCAACGTAGAATTTAAAAGCGTTGTAGATGTAACTGAGGATACAATAAGCCTGAATTATCAGTAGATAGACAATCATACCTTTGATACATTGGGTCTACCAGGATGAAGAACATCAATAACCTACAAAATGATTAAGACTCATTTAAGATAACATAAGAGCTTGCAGAATACCTCACGCCATTATCATTCACCAGTATTATATTTCTACCTCCCTATACAAATCTCTCCTCCAGCCTGAGCCAGCAACAGAAAAAAATGCAGAAGCTCTAACATCTCTTACATTATCAGGTATTTCACAATCCTCAATTTCAGCTAAGATAAATTACCGCTAGCAATGTAAAAGAGAGAATATCAACATAAAAACGAGCAGATAGAGAGAGAGGAAATACTGACGAATTGCTTTCTCGAGAGTAGCCTGTTGGTCATGAACTTCCTGGTTCGAATAGTTACTGCCTTGTCCGCCATTGTCCGCTTTTCCTCACCTCACCTCTCGCTCGGATCAGCCGCCTCTAGGTATAGAGCAGGGCGGGGAGAACAGCTCCGAAAAGACGATGGACGGCAAGGAAGGAGACTCGTGAAAAAAAACCCTAGGGGTTATATATACAGCGTCAGGATTTTGCGTCCACTTAATGGGCCGAAAGTTTGGGCCTGGTGGCCCAAAAAGCATTGACGATGCCGGCTAGGCGTCCGACCGGTTCATCACGTGATCTTTCTTGTCGAACCGAGCGGTCCGGTCGGTAAGCTGTCGCATAAACTGCTGCTGCACTTTTTTTGTCAGTGAAGTTGCTTCGTCATCTTCCTTCAGAGTTCATACCGACCACGAGTTGGATTGAAGGAGACTCACCACACACACATTCACCTTCCTAGCAGCGTTCTTCTTCAACCAAAATATCTCGCTGGTCAATCTCCTCGTTTTTGCATAATCCGCGGAGCCTTCCCACGCATATTTCATGGCGGCGGTCAGCCTCTGCCTCCTCCAATCGGCCCCGCTGAAATGCAACTCCGTTCTTTACCCGATTAAGCTCCGGCCTCCCCGAGAATTCCCTGCCCCTCCTCTCCGTCTCCTCCGATCCCCTGACAGCTCCCCGAGATCGGGTGTTACTTGCTGCTCCTCGAGCAATTCGACACTGGCCTCCACCCCCAGCCGCAGCAAGAGCGACCCGGTTGGGATTCTCCTCGACAAGGTCATCGGAGCCCTTGATGCTCTAAAGAAGCCGGCTGTTGCTGCGATCTTGCTGGGCCTGTTTCTGACTTGCGACGTGAGCGCCGCATTGGCCGCTTCCGGAGGCAGGGTCGGCGGCAGTTCGTTCTCATCCTCGAGGTCTTCATCATCATCATCTTCGAGAAGCTATACCATGAGGTCGCCCGGTTCGGGACTCTCGTACTCAGCTCCATACTTTGCGCCCTCACCTTTCGGAGGAGGAGGGATATACGTCGGCCCAGCTGTCGGCGTTGGGGTCGGTGCAGGATCCAGCTTCTTCTTGATTCTCATGGGTTTCGCTGCATTTATATTGGTCTCGGGTTTCCTCTCTGATCGGTCGGAAAGTAGTGTGCTCGCAGCCGCTGAGAAGACTAGCGTCCTCAAACTTCAGGTCAGGCTTCCTTGTTTTCAGCTACAAAACTGGATATTTTCCTGGCACCCAGATGGATCAACAGATTTTTAGTAATTCATTTAGGGTTCTTTTGATGGATTTAGCAACTTCTTGACCATGTGGTAAGGATCAACAGAAGTAGAAATGACTTGGTTACATATATATGTATATATATATATATAGAGAGAGAGAGAGAGAGCTATGTGAATCTGCAATAGAAGGATGAAATTCTCTGCAGTCGAAGTCCATCTTCCTACTCATCCCTTACCCATCCCACTGTATCAGCTCCATTAATAGTTCTGTTTTTACCTATCTTAGGTAGGGCTATTAGGAATGGGAAGGTCTCTTCAGAAGGATCTTAATCGGATTGCCGATGTTGCAGACACATCTACCCCAGCAGGACTGAGCTTTGTGTTGACTGGTAAAATTCTCTGCCTGCCCTTACTGTTATTTCTTCTCTGGGTTGCTTCCCCCTTATGCAGAGCAACCCATCATACTGAGCAAGTGTCTTGCACAAGTTACTCCAAAATTATCTAAGTTGATACTTTAAAGCGAAACCTGTTCAATTCAGGCATAGGCTGTTCAAATAATTTCTTGCAAAATGCTCTCCTGATGTGTTTTTGTTGATCCTACTTGCACACTATGTTAACCATTTTGCTGATTCTTGCTGCTAAATTAATAGTTGTTGAATTTGATGCCATCCCTTTATTCAATGTCGACTCCATTTTCTTGTTGCAGAGACAACACTGGCTTTGCTAAGACATCCTGATTATTGCATCTCTGGTTATTCATCTGTAAGTGAAGTGAATTGTCATATTCAAAACCTCCACTCTGATGTTTGTTAGGTTCTTGTATGTTATGTCTGCTCAAGGTCCCGTACTTTCGACATTTTCTTAATGGATTCCGGGACTTGTGCATCTAGATTGATGTGAAAAGGAGCATGGAAGATGGGGAGAAACGCTTCACTCAACTCTCCATTGAAGAGAGGGGAAAGTTTGATGAAGAGACCCTCATTAATGTGAACAACATACGGAAGCAAAGCACAACAACTCGTACATCAGGTGGAATCAGCAATGAGTACATAGTGGTAAGGTTTCTCTTGAAAATTATTCCATATAGAAAGAGGAAGCCAAGAAGTGAAAAATTAAGAGCTGCGGATCAATTTTGTTTGTAGCATTTTCTCTCGGTGTCATATGGTAAATGTGCTTCCAGGTAACTATTCTGGTGGCTGCTGAAGGAGTTCACAAATTGCCCACCATTAATGGAAGCGGAGATCTGAAAGAAGCCCTGCAGAGGCTCGGTTCCGTGCCCTCTAGCAAGATACTGGTAAGCCTACAAACAATCCCTTGATCTTTCTCTCTTATGATTTGGTCAGTCTGTTGTTCAAGAATCTTGACTACACCAGGCAGTCGAGGTGCTGTGGACCCCTCAGAATGAAAATGATACTCTTTCCGAGCGAGAGCTGCTGGAGGATTACCCCTTGCTGAGGCCTCTTTGAAGTATGTATCATGACCCTTTCCTTGCTCAGGGCCGATCGTTTGAGCTGATAGAATAGCTTGTATATAATACGGTGAATTTTGTGTCGGAATCCAAAGATGATTCCATCATCCTACCCGGTTTGATCTATGAACAGAACAATATAATTGTTGTGCAAAGCCTGAGAGGCCTACACCATGAGCTTCTTTTTTCTACTGCCCTTGTTCAAGAATCATCATCCTACCCTGTGTTTTGCAGTATGCTTTCTTCTCATTATGATGCATATGCATTTCCATGCTCAGCTCTTCTTTACTAGCCCTCCACATTGACTAGCAATCAACTTGATGTATCACTTCACCTTGGAGCATACTCGGTGTCAAAGTGTTCTATTCTTCATAACAATCTGTGTACTTGTGTTTTTTCTTCATATGTCAAGAGATAATCACAGGGAATCATAGCTTTGGGGGAGGCCCCATTTCAGGGGGTTCACACCAATACCAAGAAGGAGAATGCAGAGAAAGGATATCAGCAATCAGCCAACCCCTTTTGCCTTGTTGCTTCTTAGATGATGACTTTTCGTTAATGGAGAAAGGGTCAGCATGATGGAATTTTCCTGTGTCTTATCTTTGCCATATTTGACAAAGCTTTGCTGGAAGAGGGTGACAGTCACAGATCTATTATCTAAAGCTTGCGCCCATACCTGATACAAGTAAAGAATAAAAGAGAGAAGGGTTTTGATGGCACTCAGCAGCTGACTGATAATTATACAGCTTCTAATGTGGGAACGGGCTTTACAGAACAATGGCGTTTCTCACAGGTTTACACACCAACAGCATCAACCAGAGGAGAAAGTCTGCAATCTATCAGCATGGAAATTTCTTTCTGTAGTATCATGGAACACTACACTACTGGTTCACAGCCTCGCAATGTCGATCCCTTTTGGTGGGTGGCCGAATGGGGGCTGCTGCTGGAAACAAAGTCTTCACTTGGGCAAGTAGACTTGTTGATGATCACCAAGCCATCCCTGTTCTTATTCTGAGCTACATGAACTGCTTGCTAGTTTCCATCCTCAAAGGTTCAGTCATGTTACCTGTATAGATGAGCAGCCTTCTGCTAATGACTCAATTTCCTCTGCCAACCTTAATTCTGCTTCTGCTTTAGATGGTGTTGTAACTATCTGGTCCATCTTCTCACACTCATCATCTGTTTGAGTGCAGCAATGATCAGAGCTGACTGAGCTAAGTTCACGGCTCTCATGCTGATCCCAGATTCCACGGTATTCCAACTGACTCCTCAAACCTGGGTGCCCATCTTCTTCGGTCCCTTGAAGGTCAGAATCCTCGGCCTGGTAAGTAATCTCCTCAAACCGCCCATGCGTTGATGCACATCCCAGGCACTGCAAGTTCTTGGACCCAAGGTTTTGGGACAAGAATTCCATGAGCGAACCTGTGGGCGTATGGTTGGAGACCAGTTGTTGCAGAAGCCGGTGTTTGCAAATCGGGGCAGATCATTGATCCCAGGGCTGGGATTCCACTCGGGAACCAGGAAAGATATCTCGTTATGGATCATATCTGCTATTTTTGTCAGGTCTTGGGCATCCATCTCCAGTTCAGCAACCATCTCAGTGGCCACACTTAATGCTGTATCCGTATCAATGTGGAAGCAGAAATGTATGTTCCGAACTCGACCTGCAAGAAATCAAAGAAGCATATTCAGTCAATGAGCCACCAATCAATATCCGGCATCAAAGATGAAACAAGGAGGTAGCTTCCCACCTTCTTTATCGGCTAATCTGAGCCTCAGGTACACGCTTCCATCTTCTCTTTTCTTCCCTTTAATGGAAACATCAACACAAACAAAATGCTCATCATCATGATATTCAAAAAGTTCATCCCCATTGGGTTCTTCATATTCCACTACTGGATGATACCCCCACTCATCTTGCACTAGGTGGGCATATCCATTAGCATACCCATCATCATCATCCATACTATATAGGCTGCTGCAATGATTCTTATAAGGCTCCTTTATAATGTAGCCAAAGTCATCAACTTCCCTCATGTCCGTGTGGGAGTCATCCAGCTGGAGAAAAGGGTCTTCTAGCAGCTCTCTTGCAGAGAGCCTTGAAGCCACATTTGCCAGGCATTTGTCCACAAATTTCCTGACTTCTGGGTCCTTCAATTTGTATAAAACATCGGATTTTTTCCCCTGAAAGAGATAACAACGTGTTAGAGTTTGCTCTAGAGCTTCAAAGGGAATATCTCAGGCAGGCAGCCTCTTAGAAAGATGCCAAAATGTTCTCACAGATATGACTTTCTTATAGATCTGAGCAGGATGATTGCATTCACTATAAGGGTATTGGAAAGTGACCATCTCCAAAATGCACATCCCAAAGGAATATATATCAGCAAGTTCATTGTAGGCCTCCTCATAAACTTCTGGAGCCATGAACTCCGGCGTCCCTGGATGAGAAAAGGGGTCCTTCATACATCTATCAGACAATCTCAACTGGAAAAAGTTTCTGCATTGGGCTAATTTTCACTGCAGCAAGAAATGTTATGGCTATACCGACACAGCGAGCAGCGTGGGATTTCCTGATGTTGGCCGCTAGGCCGAGATTACCAATCTTGACCTCTCCGTGGTTTCCATTGATGAAGATGTTGTCACACTTGAGGTCTCTATGAATTACAGGTGGGTTGTGGCTATGGAGATAGAGAAGGCCTCTCAAGATCTGCCTACACCAATGCTTCACCGCTTTGATGTTCACTCTCCTGTGCTTTAGCCTGTACCTAATCAATCAAATTCGACAGAGTAAACCCCACCTGTGAGATCTTCCTGGACGAAGGAGATGGTTTGAAAGTTGGTGAATATTTCAGACTGTGCTCACTGCCTCAATGTTCCGGAAGTGAACATCTCGGTGACAAAGTTGATGTTCCTGTTGACCGTGTCAACCCAGGAAGTGTACAACTCCATGATGTTCTTGTGCTTCAGTGTCCTCAGGAGATGGATTTCACTGTAAAGCCTCTCGAGATCTTCAGGGCTCTGCAGGAAATCATAGAGCTTGACTTGGTTCCAAGCAACTTCAATCCCTTCGTACTCATCAAATGCTCTGTACCTGAACCAGTCACAATCAAACAACAAACCACCAATCGCAAGTGGGTCAGCAAGGAACAGAATCTGACAGGGCAAGATGGACACTGAGTGAAGAACGAGTAAGAAGATCAAGGACATTACACTGTCTTCGAAGCACCTTTTCCGAGGATCTCATTGTACTGCAAGGAAAAGCCCTTCAGCCCAAACCCAATGAAGCAATCACAGAAACAAAGACGTGAGAAATGCAAGAAGAGAGAGAGAGAGAGAGGGGGGGGGGGGGGGGGGGGGTCAGTACTCTGCCATATCTACCAGTAGGATCAACTTCCACAAAATCGGAGTAATCATTCATCCTTCAAATGCTCTTCAAACCAGCGGCCTTTTGTTCTCTTTTCTCCCTGAACCTTAAAAGGCAAGGATTGAGGAGAAATGGCCCACCGCGACCTTCCCGATGGACAAACAAAGCTTCTCTGCAGCTCCTTGCCAAATTTTCTGGCTGCACCAAGGAACACTCATTCATTATACAGAGGAAGCCACCCACCCAACAAAACCAAACTTATGTGACAGAGAGAGCATTGAGAGAGAGAGAGAAAATAAATAAATAATTTTTGTAATTTCAATTTTGTTTTTTTAGGGACAAAAATTAAAAATATTTATTTTAGGCCAATAATAGAAGCCAGCTCAGCAGGTTGGTTCCTCGTAGTTGTACTTGGCGAATACTGAAGACCGACAGCCAATAACCCCTTTGTCGTGCTATGTCCACGTGGCGTCCAATTAGAAGTGAATGATGAGTGGAACTTTTATGACCACTAAATTACATTTTAATTACCATATTAAATTAAAAAATAATAATAATTTCGTGTATTTGGATGCCGTACTAGACGGTTGTGCTGTGTTGATTCCATCGCATCCCATGGAAAACCAAAATCAGACAAACAGACAGGTAAGGTAGTGTAAGGTACGTACGAACGTGGGGATTCTCCGACCTAAGGCGCGTGAAACACAATTTATTAAATTTAGTGCATCTCGTCTGATTAATTATTTAATATTATTTTGAGTGCAACGTGTCACTTTATCAATGAGACACGTCTCTACTTTAGAGACGCGCTATCGTCCCTAGAAAACCTTATTGGGCCGGGAAAAGCCCATCGAGACCCAACGAAATGTACGGCCCATCTTGTCTGTCATCTGATTCTGGTCATCACCCCTGCCATTAGTGGATATGATAGAAGCCTCCTGTCATCTTCCCCATAGTCAGCAGCTGTTCCCTCTTCATCACGGGAGCCGTCATTTGTTGACTCTGAACCAGAACTCGGATGTCTCCGCTTCGAGAATGCTTGTGAATCACGCACGGTGTCATCGGACAAGGCAAGCCCAGAGTCTGACATTTCCATCTGCCACTGCCATCACATAAAAAGGTCAATGAAGGAGGCGGACTGCGTATGAAATAAAGCATTACAGCACTAATCCTAACTGCTACACCTTCTAGATATGGCCAAAATCAAGAACCCTTCAAAGTATTGAAATAGATTACGGAAACTTCACATAGTGGGCAATCCCTGAGAAGACCCGCCATTGCATGGACGAAGCTTTTAGAAGATCACGTGAAACATCGAAATCAGCCGAGCTTTGAATATTTTAAAGCCCAGAAGCAGACATATATGCAGCACCCACCTTGTCCATCGCATCCCTCTTGTTATTTTCCATCAGCTTCCTCCTCTTGCCCTTCTGCAGCGTCTCAGCGATGGCACTCTTCAAGCATATGGCTCTTTCTGCTCTCCTTCTGGTGTTTCTCCCCTCTGCTTGCTTAGCTACTGACTTGAACAATCTCAACGGTAACCGTCAATTTCCGTGGTCGGTGGAGATATTTTCTACTGCGTAGAACATGGGAGGCTAATCGGTCGGTGCCTTGTGTTGACTTGCAGAAACCATCTGCGACGCCGTGGAGTGTGGCAAGGGAAAATGCGTGTCGAGCGCGAGCGCCCCTTTTGCGTTCATCTGCGAATGCGACGCTGGCTGGAAGAGAACCCGGCTGGAAAACGAGGACAATGTCAAGTACCTTCCCTGCGTGATCCCAAACTGTCAGTTTCCTGATTCTCTCTTGAAACTCTTCGTCTCCAAGCCTGCCTGCAAATGACATCGTTCTTCTTCGCTGAAATCAAACTTCTTCTCAAGGAATCTTTTGGTCTACAATGTTGCAGGTTCGATAGAGTACTCGTGCATGCCGGCCCCTGCACCACTTCCACCTGTTCCATACAACGTTTCTTTCTTCGATCGTAAGCAACTTTCTTTCCTCTCCATGTTGGGATTTCCTTTCTTTGAGTGCTGTGATTGGAGAGATCTCCATTGATTCTCCAGCTTGCTACTGGGCCTACTGCGGTGGAGGGACCTGCACCAAGTCATCGAATTATGAACACACTTGCCAGTGCAACCCCGGATACTCCAACCTCATGAACATCACCGTCTTCCCTTGCTACAACGCCTGTAAGGAATATCAGCCCGGAGTTTTGCAGCTCCTGGTTTTTTGCATTTCTTCACTAACCAAGTGCGCTGATTGATTATGCTGAAGGTGCTATTGGCTCCGACTGTTCTAAGCTCGGAATCAAAGTTGCAGACTCAACATCCACCCCAGGATCCAGTGACAGCCATGGTGAGTCTAAGCCTTTTTCACAGCTGCATATAACTTCCATTCCTTGAGCACAAAGCTTCACACCTGCAGAACAGTCGAGCACAAGGCCATCATCCTTCTTTGACATCATACACTGCTCTATCAGATAGACTGATCTTTCTTGGTTTTTCTTTATTCTATTTTTTGTAGCACCCACTTCATTACCTGGGAAGCTACTATGGATGGCAGGAGTAGCAACCTCCATGGCTCTGGTTCTCTGGAAGTAAATCAAGACCCATCAGTCATTACACACACTGATTTTGTACTAGCAGTTCTGCATAACAGTATTATATATTAATAATAGATTGATTATTCAATTTGAACGTGGGATATTGTTAGTTTTTTCAAGCTTCTTCCAAATGCAGCCATGGTGTCCATGAATAAGTTGCATTGGGACATATGGACTGTTCCAACTTAAGATACCACCGACAACAGATTAAATGCGCTACCTTTTTGGTCGAATGAGACAAAAAATGATGTGGGCATTGGAAGTAGGAAAATGCAAAGAACAAATTCCTTGCTGCATGCTCTTCCTCTTTCCTCCTCCCTATATCCCTTTATTTATACTCTCCTCCCTAACTCTTCTCTTGTCAATGGATATGTCTTTGTTTTCCATAGAATAGTATAGTAGAGATAGAGGTAGGAAGAGAGAGTTAGAGAGAGAGAGAGGGAGATCTTCGGCCATCGCCGGATTGCAGGGTTCTGCGCCGGCGTCTTCTTGGGTTTATGCTGCTCGTGCACCAGTTGCAGTTGAAGCTGCCAGCATGATCTGATTTGATCTGATCCGTCTTGATTTCTTCGACCGTCTATGGTTGAGAAGAGAGGTCTTATAGTTAGATCATCTGGCAGTTTCACCTGTTGATGGTGAGCACATACTGTGTTTCTGTATGTCTTCCAGGAAACCCTACAGCTCTCAGCTGGAAGATGATGGCCATCATCATCGATCCGATACCTATCCTCAAGAAACCATATTCGGTAATCTGTCGACAGTCGAATACTCTCTTCTAATCTCCAGCGTCCAGATCTCAGTCCGTAGTATCAATTCCTTCTCCAGCTTCCGGTTTCATGCTCGATTTCTTATGCATATATGTATGTGTGTGGATTTAATCAGAGATGGAGGCAATCCTCATCTGCTGGCTTGTGTTTGAAGACTGCAAAACAACCCTCGCGAAAATCTGGTAATCCAGTCGAATCAGCCAGCCATTAAGGAATCGATAGATCCCACCGAAGCAATTTATGAACCCCGCAGGTAGCCCTCTGACGGCCATTAATTTTTCACCACTGAGGCTCTCTGATGGTGCTTTTAATTTGTCGTACAGTACAGCTAGCTAGCAGCTTGAAGTTAAATCCAGGTTGGAGCTGACCAGAAAGAAGTGCTGCTGCTGCTTCTGCTGCTGATGATGATGAGAGTTAAGTACATTGAATAGGCCCCAGAGAGAGAGAGAGAGACAGAAGCGCATGCTTGCTTTTCTTGGCTAGGGGCTAGGATTTCCATCAGTGACAGGCAGGGATGCGCATCTTATCCAGTTCTTCTAATGTCTTGGGGATTGAGCTAGCTAGGCTGTCTTCCTTCTACAACTGAACAAAGAATCTGTCATAATTTCTGCAACTAAGAGAAGGAACCTTATCACATGACCTCTGTTCTTCCGGTGAACGTGATTAGATCACTGTACCCACATCAAGATACAGTACACATACCCACTAGCACCTTCATATATATATATATATAATATACCCTAGCTATATAACATGAATCCAGAAACTGAATAGATCATGCTAGCTGCAGGTTGATGGACTACTCCATGGCTAAAGTGTGGTCTTCTCCTTCTGAGGCTCACCCACTTTTTGTCAGGAATAAGCTGCCATCCAGCTAACAAGGAAAAAAGTGTCAAACCAGTCAATTTTCTTTCCTCTATCTTTCTCTCTCCCCCATATTTTGTAGAACAAGCACACAGGTAATATGTATGTAGAGGTTCTTCTTCCTTCTTGCAGGCTTTGCTGCAGATTTCTGTACACTCCAATTTCTTGGGTGGGGATTTCCTGTGGGTGAGGGCTACCAATAAATAAGCCCAGACAGAACTTTCAGCACCATATCTGGAACTTGAAAGGCAGCAATTTCAAGAATTCTGCAAAATTCATCTCACTTCATGCCAATCTCTCAAAGCTTATCAAAGGATTTCAATCTTCTTGTGTTAGAAGTAGAACGCAAGAGAAGCATGGGAGAATAGAGCGAGCACATGTTCGCAAGGTATGGTATTTGCCTCTTCTAGCAATAGTACTAATCTAATGGGAGCAGTAAGAGGAAGGTGAAAGAAACTTGCCTGCTGATCACCAGTAATTGTGGCTTTGCTGATCACAAGTTGCATGGAAGAAGGAGACAAGCACCCAGGGCTGCACACAGCATTAATTCAGTCATTGATGAAATTGCAGCAGACGATTGAGCTCTTAGGTGCTCAACTGCAGCACCAAATCTAGCCAATTAGTGGCAACAATAATCTCTAATGTGAATGGTACCCGGAGATGCCCGAGTCACATCGTATGTGGCGAAATGACAATAATGCCCCGATCAAACCCTCCTTATATATATCCACGAAAAAGGGCGGAAAACCCCATAAAGTTTCGTCGTGGCCGTGCGTGAGAGAGGTCGCGGCGGATGACATTTCGTACCAAGTCTGGTCGCTGAGCCGTCGATGATGAACCGGAGTGAATCGGAGTGGAATTTATTTCCAGAGGTTTCTCAAGGCACACGCCTCCCCTAAGGCAAAGGTGGCGGCCGGAAATCCGTCCCCTGCCGGAGGTTGCGGCGTTGACGATGATGCTTTCGAGATCAAGGACTCCCGGCCCGATTGTGAGGGGGAGTCTGATATGAATTGGAGCTGGACGAACAATGCCAATGGTAGCGCTTGTAATAATGATAATAAAATCAGCAGCAGCCAGATCGTGGTTAATCCACCGGCGTTTGACGCTGGAGCGGCGAGTATTCCGGTCAACTCCGAGGAATACCAAGCTTTTCTGAAGAGAAAGCTCGACATGGCTTACGCTGCCGTCGCCATGTCGAGGGTGCTATTTCTTTCTCTATCACTGTAACTGAAGCTTGTTCATTGATCCATCGACATACAAATTATGAGGTGATTTGTGCACGAAGCAGACCAAGAGGTCTTTGTATGGAGTCTGCTCGTTCAACAAATTTGAGCTGAAGGGAATCCGTGCCTCGAGCTTTTCTGCAATAGCATTTATAAGATGAAGTTGGTAAATTCTTTGAATGATATCCTCGAAAACACTTGTCCCAGAGGCATGGTGTTTGATTTCTTAGGCGCGCCCTGCTGATCATCGAGTATAAGGATCCATAGAAGGTGTTAAATTCAGGGATTATTCCCAGAAAAGAAATTCATGAACTGGTGATCTGCCCTATTAGATTGGAGAATTTTGAAAATACCAGGGAATTTATCTTCTATCATTGATGTGACGTTGTAACTGTGTAATGCATTCAAAATTAGAAGCTCTTGATCATTTTTCATATTACCAATACCACTCAGATTTCTTTAGCTCATTACCAAGTGATTATATCTGATATCCCTGCACCAGTTTCATGTCACTGTTATGATTCTTGAGCTGTTTGCAAACTTAGTTCGTATTCTTTGAAGCTTCCTAATCCAGATGAAACGTGAAGGAGTACATGTGATATCGAAGTCCCGTGATAAAGATGTCGGCGGTCCTTCATTTGGAATTTTCTCAGATTGTGCAAAAGAAGATTGGGAATGGGTGAATCATCCAGAGAACTATCAGAAGATGATGAAGCTGAAGGAGAAACTGCTACCACTGAGAATACGGATCCTACTGATTCAAAGAAAGTACGGAGGTAATTGTTGTCTCATGCTCTGTTTCCCGTAGAGTTTTCTGCCTTATTCTTATGCTGGCTGGATTTGAATTATTAGTTTTGGATAAGTTAATTCATTTTGTAGTTGCTGTTTCAGAATGCTCTCCAACAGAGAATCGGCTAGACGCTCAAGAAAAAGAAAGCAGCCCCATTTGGCTGAGCTTGAGACATAAGTAAGGCCTATTCCTTGTATCTTTACTTCTACTCCAGAATCATGTCCGCTGTCCTAATTAACTTCCTGAGAACGACTGGTTGCTCAATTGAAATATGAGAATTCCTCTCTCCTCATGGGTTTTGCTGGCATAAACCATGCTGCAGTTGATAACAGGATATTAAAGGCAGATATTGAAACATTGAGAGCAAAGGCCGAGTAATGGGTGAAAAGACGGACCGGATTAAACCCAATGTTCCATGCAATGACCGACCGAGATATCTGTCAAAGGAACCATTTTTATCAGGCCAGATCCTGCAATCCCAGATTTAGTAACAGCCGGGCAGAGATTTCTTCTGCAGCTGGAAATGGACTCCAAAATGGAAAGCCAGACACTTAAGATGGATCCCACCTCTTCCAAGATTAGAGAACTTGCAGGAGCAGATTAGTTGTGAAAGCATTAGGATCATTGGGTAAACTTAACTAGGAAGACCCCTCAACCACCTCTCTTTTCTCTACTGTGATCCAACACTCTATACAGTTGCAAACTTCTATTGATAATTTGGTCTGACAAAAATGCTTTGTTATTGTTAGAGGGCTGGTGCATTCATTTGGGCGCGTGAGGAGCACATGCAACTGGGAGCGGTGTACGAGGCAGGTTAGTTTTTCCACCACCTCCTTCTCCCACTAATTCTCTGCTCTCTGTTTCTTCAAAGATTTCATGCTCCCCTCCCTTCTCTCTCTCCAGTTTCGAGATAGGAGGACAAAAAAACAGAGCAGCCCCGTAAACTTCAACCGAACTCACGTCTAGCTTTTCCGGGTGACGGGCTACGGATCCCACCCACTTCGCCAACACCCTCCACTAACTCAATCACCCAGTTCGAGCCTCCCCATAACTAATTCCCTAAACAAGATTTTATTATTATTCTTTACTCCTCACGCTCCGGTGGAGCAGCTCCTGCTCTGATTCTCTTCTCTCCTGCGAGAAGTTTGAACCTCCTGAAGTAAAATGGCGGGGAGCGGCCACGAGGGCCTCGGCGACGACTTCTTGGAGCAGATAATAGCGGTGCCTTCGTCGGGTTACGCTGGAGCGATGGGCTACAGCAGGGGAGGGGAAGGGGGAGGAGAGGAGGGAGATGTGGGTCACATGCACATGGTGCTGCAGCTGGGCTCCGGTGCTGGGATCTCCGCGGAAGGTGGCGGAGGGGGGATAAGGATGCTGCCGTTGGGGCTGAACTTGGAGCAGAGCAGCGGCGGTCTGTTGGCGAATGATGACGGCAGCGGCAGCGGTGGCGGGAGAAGGTACAGGAACAGCGGCTCACCTGCTTCCAATTCTTCGGTCCTTAACGTGAGTTCTTTTTAATAGCGACATTGGATTTTTTTTTGGATTATTATCATTAATCTTTAATTGATCCTTAAAATTTCCCTGGGGCAGATGGATGGTGAGCTAGTGCACAACATGGCGGGTCTCTATCCAGCGTTCGGCCAGCTGCAGCCGCATCCTTTCCAGCCACCGCCCCTGCAGCCCGTCCCCACGATTCACCAGGTAAAACTCGACTATCAAAATTAAAAAAAAAAAAAAGGAAAAAAATCAGGAAATATGTAATCAATTCTATCTTTATGATAGTGACTGAAAAGTTGACAATATGCTGATGATAGATAGTGCATTCTGACAATAACATAAAGAGGGAACGGTGGCCCAATGCACCCTACATTGGTCAAAGTACTTGGATGGTTAACTGTCAGATGTTGCCAAAATTTCCACAGGGAAGCTGCAGAATTTCTGCACCATTTATGGGATAAAACCCTTGAAGCTTATTGGCAATCTCTGTTCTCTCCTGGCCTTTTTTTACCCTTCAATTACAAATTTCTCATCCATTCTCTTAAGTGGCATCCTAGAATTTGTACAGAGAGGGTTCATTTTTATAATCCAATTAGTCATTATTGAGTTGACTGATCATTCTCCTCATTCTGTTTTTATAATCCAATTAACCCTTCTGGTAGGGTGGTCCATGGCCCTAGTGCCCTGTTCATATAATGGCTCTGGATTCATCTAGAACAAAAATACTGAATGAAATGATTGGATTCTTTAAGGTGAAACCATGTTATCATGTAACATATAATGTTGTTGTTCCCTACCTACTGCAATGTTCATATATGCTTACTTGTAATCTTTCTGGTGTCAAATACCTGAGCTACTTTAGGGGATGAATTCTGAGAAACATGTAGGGCATAAAATTGATATATGAACTTTTTGTTGGGGTGTCTCCATACTTTATGATCTTAGTCTCGGTCTTAAGAATTTCTAGCTACTCTGCCTGCCCCAGTATGAAATGAAGAAAACGGGGCAGCCATTTTGTTGGTATCTTTTGGTTGAGGTTTAGATATAAATTTGAATTATAATGGAGGGGGTCCTAGCTAGCTGTCTTGTGGCCCTGAACTCTCAGATCTGCGCTGAAAAGACGATTGTCACTCTTTCTCTTTCTTTAAATATTCTATATGCCGTTGATCTGATAATCTTAGCCACAGAGTCGTCAATCCCACCACCTCAACATATTATAATGATTACATTGTTATCCACTGACCATATATACTCTGGAGTTTGCTGTATATTTACTTTATGCTGAACTTATATCAACTGCATCAGTACTGTTTCAATGATTGAATAGCCTTTTGAAAGCCAACAAACGGGTGGGATGATCCCTGCTTCACTAAATCAGCCAGCAATCCGCCCAAGGGTCCGTGCTAGACGGGGGCAGGCAACAGATCCTCACAGCATTGCTGAGCGGGTACTTAAGTATCCCTAAACCAGAACATAAATGGAAATGATCTCATGGATTGCTTAGGCAACAATTGTGTTTCAAATGACTGGAGCAATGCTATCATAATTGACCTTTTGATTTCATGCAGCTGCGAAGGGAGAGAATAGCCGAGAGAATGAAAGCACTGCAGGAATTGGTCCCAAGTTGCAACAAGGTTGTACATCTCATGTGCACTATCTAATGAAATCATACATGGATGTTGTACTTACTCCAAATGTAGAACTAGAATTTTAGCTGCATGAACTAATTGGCAGCGAAAAGAGTAATTCATTCTATCTCGTCGATATTCATCGCAGTCTGATAGGGCAGCTATGCTAGATGAGATTGTGGACTATGTTAAGTTCTTGAGGCTGCAAGTCAAGGTACATGTATCACATGAGGTGAACAAGTTCAGTCTGAAATTTTACATTTTTTAGGGACTATGTGAGATTGGTTCTATGTCTTAGTCTGAAGTCGATGCATCATGTGGAATCTGCAGACTACAAGGAAATTTTAAGCCCATAGTCAAAGAAGATGTTTATCAACATATCTTTTAACAATGTATCCCTTCTTTCAAAAACCAGGTTCTGAGTATGAGTCGACTTGGTGGAACCGGTGCTGTGGCTCAACTAGTGGCTGGTGTTCCTCTGTCCTCCTTCCAGGTCGGTTGTTACTGATCTTGCTTGTTTTGCACGACTGTATGGAACAGAAACAAAATGGAACAGATTATACTCCCATTTGTGCTTTAGCATATAGGATATCATCTCTTCTTTGTTTTTAATATATTCCTGTATATGCTAAGCACGTTACTATTTTTTGTGCATTTGACCAATCAAGGGGGACAGCACTGAGATTGGAAACAACTCCCAGCCTGCATGGGAGAAATGGTCTACAGATGGGACGGAACAGCAGGTGGCTAAGCTGATGGAAGAGGATATGGGAGCTGCTATGCAGTTCCTTCAGTCCAAGGCTCTCTGCATAATGCCCATATCGCTTGCCTCTGCAATCTTCAATACGAATGAACCCGACACACAGATACTCACCAAGCCTGAGTCCAACGCCTCCGTTTAGTGCGATCCGAGAAGTTTGTGTGCACAAATGCTTTACGGGTAAAATAATTTTGTGACGGATCACTAGTTTCACATGGTTATACCATCTCTTGCTGTGCCTCATTAGGTGATATACCATGCAGATGTACCACTTACTTTTTGTATCTATCTTTATGCTCCAAGTTTATCAAAGAAAACTTGATTAATACTTCTAGAAATAGATTTCCAATGAAAAGTCAGTGGAGGAGAATCTAAATTCTAATGGATCATGTTTTCTTCATGAACTCTATTGTTGAGTGTTTGAATGTTTGATGACTGAAATTCTAATGGTGGGAAAACTCTTATTTTTCCTCCTTTATGTGCTTCAATGGAGAGTGGGTTGTACTTGTGGGGTCGCAAAGAAGTGATGGGTGTGCAGAAGGATTTTTTTCTCTTAGAATTCTGCACACATAATTACTGCTTGAAATATGTACCTCTTTTTTTTATTTAAAGTACTCAAATTGAATGCCTTATACAGGAGATAAGAAAAAGATGATGGATCACTCAATGTTTTCTGAGTGGAGGTCTTGCTTTTAGCTAGTAGTTGAACTTAAGAAATGCATAAAGGTTTGCTGTCTGATAGAGATAGTGATGGAGCCATAGTGTCTAAACAATAATGATCTCTCTGATCCTAAGCAGATCTATAAGTTGATATTGTTGGTTTCTGCAAAAAAGTGACTTTATCTCCAAAACGCCCATGATCATCCACAGAAATCTCCGCCGGAGCTGCAGTGTGGCACCATTCCATCCTTGCTGCATATCTTGTGCCTTTAAGGAAAGGAAGGGCCTTAACTCAATCTCTCCACTGGACACAGTAAATCTGTATACATCAGGTAATCAGGTAACCAGCCTAGAAATGGGTGCATGATGGCAGAATTTCCCTCTTTGATTATGGCAGAACAGAAGTGCATCATTGTATTGAATCCTGTTTTTGTTCTTATTTCATTTCTGTATACTGAACAAATAATAATTCATGGTTTTACAGAGGTTGGAGCTGTTCTTATCTTATTCCCTGTGGCTTGAGCTGGACTTCCTCAACTTGCTATGGCAACAAGACAGTCATGGGACCTCACCCCCACCCCCCATCTGCTGCATTGTCTACCCAAGTCTTCTTATGGGCGAGAAGGGAATAGTAGGAAGCAGAGAACACAGAAGTATGGACAGACCCAGCAATTAAACAGATGGCCCATGTCTTCATCTATCTAACCAAGATGTTATCTTCACCAGGTGATTAACTATGAGTGGCTGATTCTGCAAATCTTCTAGCTCCGTTAAATGGCTCACATCACAGTCACAGATGATGAAAATAAGGAACTGATATGATTTATGGTCATGGAAACCGGCATACATCAATGATGAAAGTACATTGGAAATCAGGAAAGTGCTTTCTCCATATCATCACTCTCTATACAATTGGGTTTGATACTTGTTCATAAGTTCAGCTCCAAATGGACCCTCTCCATGAATCAGGACCTCCTGCTTTTCTTGCAGCAGATCCGGCTCCAGCTGCAAGAGCCAAGCAAATGACCGAGCCCTTCTTGATCCCCGGAGCTCGACCTCTCTCTGTTTCAAAAAGGCTGGGACAGATCTTTGATTTTCGTCCAAGGAAAGCAAACCGAGGCTCAGAGCTTCCCTCACATCACCTCTGAGCCCTTCATGATTCTCAGCCTCTTGCAGGAAGTGATGAACATACTGCGAAAGAAGACAAGAAAAGATTGATCAGTAAAGGCGAATAGCCACATTGGAATGGTGCTAGTCAGATCCGAATTCCGGCAAGAGAACTTACTTCCATGGAACATCTCCCACGAGCATCCAGTCCCCATCCTTGTCCTCATAAGTCGGCACGAATTCAGATCCATGGTAACCTTCCCTCTCAGAATACTCACCTACACATATAGCACACATGAATGATCAAAGTTGCTTTATAACTTGAAGCTATCTGCAGATGCAAAAGAAAGTTCAGTGAAACAAATCTCAATAGTAGTTCTTATTATGTGCTTACCGGCTTTGAACTTGAACATGCCCTCTAGGTCCTCGAGGAGCTCAGGGTACCCACTGTAGACTTTCAAATCGATCTTCCTAAGGTAAGGAACACCGTCCATGCTGACTTTTATGTACACCCCAGCTGCCTGTTCCGGCTCCGCCTTCTTCTGCTGCAGGCAGTTCTTCCGGTAAGTCCGGACCGGCGGCCACCCCACGACCTGCGCCCTACAGAAAATCAATGCATCGGAGGAATCCTCATTAGAACTCTTCCTTATAGATACTGTAATATACATTACTGCTCCATCCTTTGAAGTTAGATGTGCATCTGAGATCAAACAGGACAGATGCTTACTTTGCAGGCCGCGTGCTCTCCGGGAGGTCGGTTTTCCCGGAACCGTCACGCGAGACATCAGATTCCGGCGACTCCGGCAATCCTCTCTTGTTGGTCCTGGAGGCTCTCTTTTCGTGACCACCTGAGCCCGGTAGGCCGAGCCGGAGCTCTGTAGCTTCCAGGTTGAGATGTCCCTCGAAGGCCATTGAACTATGAACTCCACAAAAGATCGGAATCCGACGGCGAGTTCTTCCGGGGTAAGCTCTTTGCTTCCTTTGTGTATGATATGATCAATGGAAATGCATTTTGGTAGTGAAATGGTCATAAGAGGGTTGTCTTTATAGACAGTCCCATGATAAACGGACACTTAATTATTAATGGGTTCTACTCCAAAATAAAATAAATAAATAAATATTTTAATTTATTATTAACATTACAAAAATTCCATTTTCTTCTGTTTATATTTGAGATTAAATTATTCATGTATATTTTTAACAATAATTTGAATCTAAAATAATTTATTTAAATGATAAATATTATAATTTCATAAAAATATATGGTATTAGTTATACCGTATTTTCTCACATTATATCAAAATTAGTGTATTAATAACAAATTTATGGTTATTTTTAAAATAATTTAAATGAATATAAACTCGAAATAGTATAAATGAACAACGTATTTTCACATCACTATATTATTTTTTTGAGGCTGGAAATAATATGCGGAGAACATTGTGACACATCTACAATGGGTAGATACGAGGATGGGCAAAAATGAATATATTGATGAAATTACTATTTATTTATTTATTATTATTATTATTTGAAATTAATGTAATAAATAAATAGAGTAGGACATTGGCAGGTATGGTGTTTGTGAAATGAAGAGCAGAATAAAAGAGGGCTGTCGATGGGACACGGGACAGGGCTCGGACAGAGTGAGCCATCCCCCACACGTTGAATACCCGTCGAGCCCCTCAGCTCTGACGGCCCAGATCTCATTCAATGCCCGCAATATGAGATCACGGTCGTCTGATCTCGGAGGGCGCACCCCATGTGATCGCGGCCCACATGCGCGGTTGGCAATGGGCCAGCATTTCTGCAATAATGGATGGCCCGGTTCAGTACCGATATGATAATTCTGGTCCGGTCTGGTCTGTTTGACGGCAGAAGAGACCGGAAGCATGAAATTTGCCATTTTTTCAGCGTGAGTATCCATAATCATATGCCCTCAAGGCTCATCATGCATATGTATTATTTATTTATTTATATTAATTAAAAATATTGTATATATTTTATACTTTATCAGCATAAAATCTTTATGCCTTAAGATTCACAACTTTTACCTAATACTTTTGTTTTAATAATTATATAATTAATTCATGGGATTCCTACCCACTTAATATTCGGAGTGGAATTAGAGATGAGAATGGACCTAAATCCGATCCGGATCCTTCTCACCGGACCCGAGATAACTTAAGTTGGATCTAGTTCAATTTGGGAGGCGAGATTTACAGTGAGATAAAATAAAAATTCTTTAAAATAAATTTGGTCATATATATGTGTGTGTATATATATATATATTCTATAAAAAAATTAATATTTAATATAATTTAATACCGATAAAGTTAGCCACACGTGTCATGTCTTGTGCTTACTTTTTCAGTGGGAGGTAGACGTTGATAGAGTGACATGTATGCATATATGCAAGTTGTGGTGATCATAATGGGTTAAATGTAATGGACATGCATGCATGGACAATGTTCTTGTCTTATCCTTGTGGGCGTACATGTTCCTATTAGGGTATATATAGGAAATGAGCTATATGTATATATATATATATAGCACATGCATGTGCACATGGGTGGATGGGTGCATCATGGGCACGGCCATGAAAAGGCTCACATGCCCCTAAATTGCATATGCAAGACAAGGGTAGCCTATGCGTGGACAGACAGACAGATCCCTCATGACCCTTTGACTCTTTCTCCCACTTAACAAGCGGGTGTATGTTCTCATAGATGATGTGCCATACTTGGGGTGTGTTGTTTGTGGTTAACTCCATCATTTCTTCTTTTTTTTGTCCTTTTTGGGCACCAAAAAGAAGTTCAATTGATAGTGCTTTTGATTATGTGATTGTGATAAGGAAAAGCAACTGAGGGTTTTGTCAAGACATAATCGTTCCTACCTATCCATGGGTTCCATTAATATAATGCATTATAATGTAAAGTTTGTAGGCTGAATTTGAGTTGAAAAGACAATTGAAAGCATCGAATTTGATTGATGTTTGGAGGGGCATGTCTTTGAGTTTTACCGCACAAAGTGGAAGAAGGAGATAAGGATCAATTCATGATCTTCAAGTCTAGTAGCATAGCTAGCTAGATTGCTAGTGGTCCACCATTCTCATAGTGCTTCCTTCCTTCCTTCCATTGGGTCCTATCTTTCTCCCTCATAGTACAATAGATTTTTTTATACAATCTAGTTTAAGCATATACTATAGCCTAACCATGCTATCTACCCTAGAAAGAAAAAAGGATTGATTCTACCATCATCTCCTAAGTTTATCATGTCTTTCTTCGTAGCAAAATGATCATGCATAAGCCTCATTGTGCATCCATGGGATAACTTGACATGAGTAAAAAAAAAAGTGTTTTTTCAAATGGGCATACTATTAGGGTGGTGGAGCCCTTAGGAGGAGCAAACCAAGAAAGGAGAAGGCCAAACAAGGGGCCGACTTCGGCCTTGTCCACTTGCCTCTCTCCACAATCATGCTAAATGGCGACATCATTCATGACATCACTCGGCTCAGCCATCCCCGACAGCCTTGGTCCCACCCAGCTAATTGACGCGTGTCAGATTCTAGTCCCTCGGATCCCAGTGCCAACCACCCGCTCGATGTTCTCTTGATCTCACTCCATCCCCATATTTGGCCATCTTTCCCACTCCGTTTCTTTCATCTTTTCACCCTCGATCTCTGTAATCTCCGGAGAAATCCATCAAACAGGGCCTGCAAGAGCAAGTTCACTAAGGGGAAGTGAAAGGATTGTGTTTTTTTGGCCGGATATGGGTTCGGACCCGGATAATTTCCTCACCATCGACTTCGAGGAGACCGAGCTGAGGCTCGGGCTTCCCAGCGGAAAGTGCGGTGGCGGCAGCAACGACCCGGAGTCTCTTAGGGTTTCCGGTTCCGGCAACGTCAGCAGTTATGGCAAGAGAGGGTTCATGGAGACCGTCGATTTGAAGTTCAACCTCTCCTCGAAGGACTCTGGTGCGGCTGACAAGGCGGAGACCAAGATGAAGGAGACGGCCGCCGTCGTCGCTCCGGCGACCCCGGATCCCGCTAAGCCCCCTGCCAAGTAGGCGCCTGAACCCTTAACATCTAGCGGTGAAATTCTACCTATAAAAATAGAATTCTTCCGTCTTTTGCTTCACTTTTAGCTAAGAAATTTTCTTCTTGTGCTTGCTATTTTTTTTCATGGAATTCAATTTAGGGTTCAATGAGGAGACAGCTATCATTGTTATCTTAAGAATTGATTGACATTTGTGGCCGTGGCTTGCTGTCGGGGAAAATGTTCGAAAAGTACAAAACATTGGGAATCTCTCTTGCCTTCTTTGGCCAATCACACACTTCCACCACAAAAAGCAAAGGATTTTTCACCAATTTCATTTGCATTTTCAACTGCATGGAGTTGATCTTCAAATGGGTTATGAATTCTCAGCTGTTATCTTCAATCTGTTCAGGGCACAGGTGGTGGGATGGCCGCCCGTCCGCTCCTTCCGGAAGAACATCGTGGCCGGTCAGAAGAGCGGCGCCTACCAGCCGGATCAAGCTGCTAGCAGTGGCGGCGGGGTTGCGTTCGTTAAGGTCAGCATGGATGGCGCACCTTACCTGCGCAAGGTGGATCTGAAGCTGTACGAGAGTTACCAGGAGCTCTCCGACGCCCTAGCCAACATGTTCAGATCTTTCACCATCGGTACGTGTATGCGTGTACATAATACCTGGACCTGTATGTTTAACACTTGACGATATGGTCGATAGGCTGATGATGATGGCTGGGGTTTATTTCCGTGGAAAGGCAATTGTGGGTCAGAGGGGATGAAGGACTTCATGAACGAGAGAAAACTGATAGATCTGTTGAACGGATCTGAGTACGTGCCCACCTACGAGGACAAGGATGGCGACTGGATGCTGGTGGGAGATGTGCCGTGGCAGTGAGTTCACCATTACCCCCGCAAAATATTCCAAGTTCATCACTGGGATTGATTCTACATAACAGGATCATCTGAATGTTTGACAGGATGTTCATCGATTCCTGCAAGCGCCTGAGGATAATGAAAGGATCAGAGGCTATCGGACTTGGTAATGATCATTAATTTTTTGATTGTTACATAGAGCATATGAATGAAAATGAACATGGGGGTCTTGTTCTTTGGGTTCTGCAGCACCAAGAGCAGTGGAGAAGTGCAGAAACAGAAGCTGAAGGGCTATGGGTTGAAGGGTTGGTGTGTGTTTGCAATGAACTCCATGGAAGGATAGCCTGCCTGGAAAGTAGACTGGCTTGAGGGTTCTTCTTCTTCTTCTTCTTCTTCTTCTTTCGGTTTTGTTCTGTGTAAAATATCTGTGAGAAATGGTTAGGGAGACATGAAGCAAACAATATATATGTTTAATTATTTATCCCCATTACGTTCCTTCACTCTTCTTATCCCTGCATTTTGTAATGGCATGGATTGGGAGGCTCTCTATTTTATTCCACTCTGCTGGTAATTCAATTGATTATTTCCAGGAAGCCAAGGGAACATGAGCATGTGGACAGCAACTGATGGGTCAATTGATTGGTCTGAATTAATAAAGTTTGTGATCTGATAAGCTTCTCTGTTCATGTGGCCTGGAGAATCAATAATGTGTCTGCCATGAAATGGAGAGAAGTCAATTTATGGTAAAAGAGAATGCAGCTGTCTTGTCTTGTATTGGGTCCCATTATCCTATTACCAGGCACAAGCCTAATGGGCAATATATGGACAAACTCAAAGAAGTTGCATAGTGAGCTTGAAGATGAGATTTGAGACTGAAGGTTGAGTTTCTTCTCCCATAGGGGTCAGAAATGTTTCTGCCTGAGATCTGATGAAGTTTGATGCTCAGGGCTTCATGGGCATACAAAGATCCCAAACAAAATGTGCATCAAATTGCAGTAATCTCCATACAAAGTCGTGAAGAGATCATCCCAACTGACAAGAATTCTTGCAAAGGCAATAGACACGTGATAACTTATGATATCATCATCTGCTTTCCCATGGTGGCTTCTGGGTCTGCTAACCTTTTCAGCACTCAATATAATCGTCCCCCTTGTCTCAACAGATCAGCAGCAGCATATTAGAGACCTTCCAAGATGGATTCTCAGTCAAAAGCTTGAATTCATAGGAGCAATTCTTAGGTTGTCTTCTTCTCATCAGCCCCATGGAACTTTCTTCCAGCTTCAACAGCCTCTCTGTCAATTTATAATAAGGGAAATTAACTCAGCCAGCAAGTAGAGATGTATGAGAGATCCAATATAATGATTCAATGCTTGGCATAGAGCATATGGTAAATTATGGATCATAAGGTAAGGGAAACAGTGTTTGAATCCGTGTGCCTGACCTGAAAGCATTTACGAGCTCCTTATTTTCAGGATCGAGCTTAACACCTTCGTAGAAGGAATTTGCTGCCTCGTCGAACCTCTGCAATAGGCGCAAAGCTGCTCCTTCCCGGTAGTAGGACTTGGGCCAGTCCGGCCTGAGCTCTCTGCAGACCTTTGCATCAGTAAGGGCATGTTCAGCTTGTCCAAGCCGAATCCAACAGAGACTTCTATTGGAAAGTAAAGTTCCATCATTTGGGTCAAAATCAATTGCCTGTAAAGATGCCACAACACGAAACAGATGATCAATAGAAGCAGCACTGCATTTTCCCCTTTATGATCTGAAATATACAGAGACAAGCAGCTTGTTGCTTTTCAGTACAAAATTTGGATAAACATTACTTGTGTATAAGCATCGATTGCCGTCTGAAAATCCTTTCGCTTAAAGGCTTCATCTCCCCTTGATTTTGCTTCTGCGGCTTTCTTTTTGGCTTCTGAACTCACCTGTCACAAAATTGAATGCACATGAAAAGGGGGACTATTAGTGAGTTGGCTTCCAATGCAAATTTTATCCGCTCAAAATTTACCTCGGGGATGCTATGGTTTTCCAATGCATTATCCTCCCGGGCCGTAGAACTCTGAAGCTTGCTCTCTTCTTCCTGCAAATAGATCAAATAGAACAAATTACAAATCGCATTAATATCCTGGGAAACAAACAAACTACGCTATTTGATGTTCCCAATCTTGTAAGATTGAGGTAAAGAAGACGACTGCTCTCCTGGCAAACCAATACCTGATGCTTGCTCTCAGCCTGCATATATTCAATGATGCCATCAACGGTCCACTTGGGGATAGATTCAATTCGTGAGGTAACTGGAAGAAGAGCTTCAACAACCCCATGGCTGCCCCTTCCAGCTGCAACCAGAATAGGCTTCACCCCCTCCTGTGCATCAAACTCAATTTTCTTACATTATCCCGAAATATAGGAGACAGAATAGGAGATATTACAGCATCATTATTCATTCGAGTGAATAAAGAGTTGACAGACCAACCTCATCAGCAATATTAGGATCAGCTCCAGCTTTTAATAAGCAACTAATGATTTCAAGATTCCCAGTATCCGCAGCAATGTGCAGAGGGGTTGCTCCACCAGCAATTACGTTGACATTAGCACCTGCCTGCACTTAGTACAACTTCAAGATTCGGTTACAGGAACATATGTCAATATTTGAATAATGTAAAATTTCAGATTAGAAGCATAGAGGGGTTAGCATGCACTTATATTTGTCCCCCAACTGAAAAAAGAAAAACAAAAGAACCGGGCAATATTTATTAGAAAATGAAAATTTCATAAGCTGGACACATGGATAAGAACAGCATCGTGGCAATGAGATGCAAAAACAGTTCCATCAATTTAGTGCAGATGAAAGAAAACCAGAGATTGCCTATTCTTCACCTGCAAAGAAGCAGATGAAGAACTGGGAATCCATTTTATGCGGGCTACAGAGATCACAAATTGCTGGAGACTGGATTGAATAAATTCAACAGAATGGAGAGAGAGTTAAGACTTCATAATTATGCAGCTTGAAATGAATGAAATGGACAATCTTTTAGCCAAAAGACTAAACCAATGAACAGTGAGTAGATAATACTTTGAAGATAGAAGTATATCAGTTTCCGCTTCAATGAGGGAAAACTAGACTGATACATGTTTACTAGCGAGCACACTTTGAGAGAATGATGAAAATGCTGGGCATACAAATGGGTTGAGCTAAAATTGTTAAGAACAAAAACAAATTCATGTATCAGTAAAAAATAATTGCACATTACAAGGAAGAAAGTCCAGAACCTTAATCAGCAGCTCCAAACAGGGAAGTGACCCGGCAGCTACAGCAGACAATAAGGGAGTGATACTGTCATCAGTTTCAGCATTCGGCTGCAAGAAACAATAGAAGACACGATTCCAGACTTTACAAGAGGGGTAAATGGGGAAAATGTCGGGAAATGAAGAAAACTAAGCTGATAAATAATCGGCTCTTTTAACTTCCAGTGCTCTCTCTTCATCTCTCACCCACTCCATACTCTCAAACCCTTGCGTATACTCGACTTTTATACTTCGCTCAGACATGTTTTATATCTTCCAAACAATAGTAGTAACTGATTTGTATGTAAGCCGTGTACTTCAAAGATGGTTTCTTCTGGACACATAAATGATGAAAAACTTACACTAGCATTGTGCTCCAATAGAATTTTCACAGCATCGGGTTGAGCATGACCAGCAGCCCAAATTAAAGGGGTTCCAGCATCGCTCTGAGATTCAACATCAGCTTCTCTGGAAAGTAAGTACTTCAACAATTCGATATTCCCTGGCAAAATTTACACGGTCACAGAAATTGCCACTCGTTCTTTTCCCAGCTTAAGAAATCACTCCAGCAGAAAATTGCAATTTACAAATAACCGAGGCTGCAACTCACCTATTCCAGCAGAATGGTGCAGGGCGGTTGCACCCAAGTCACTGGGTATAGATGGATTAGCACCTCGCTCGATTAGGTATTTGGATGTCTCGGTGTGCCCTTGCCGACCAGCATGAATAAGAGGAGTTTCACCTATAAGAAAGCGATTTGAGTGAACCACGGTCATGAACACGAAAGGGAGGCGAATCAAGGTTGAACTTGTTGATTATCCAACAATCTTCCATGACTAAAATTCCATTGCAAATTAGGTGCACAAATTCCTTTTGGATAAGAATAGTACTCTAAGGTACCATGAATATAGAAGCAATTATCTTTCCCATGGCTCCTGAATTTTTAGCTCGCCCTAACTCAATTCTGCCCATCAAGTTCAATTACTAAGTCACCCAAAACTAACATCCAAACTTCATATAATCAGTTCTGCAGGTGCTTGTTTTTCTGATGAATGATGCATCATAAAAGGGCGGGGATAAAATTTACAGTACCATCTTCATCTTTGGTATCAACATCGAGCTTCAGATCCTCCAACAAATACTTGCAAACCTCAGTCTTTCCCTCTCTGGCCGCAAAGTGAAGCGCTCCTCGTTTGTTCGCGTCCTTAACATCAGCTACAGTTATGGCTATCCCTTTTCCATCATCAAGCTGCGATGCTAATTCTGTTCACAACACAACATCACCAGCCAACAAAACCGGCAGCCAGAAACAAGCCTATGATACTCCGGCGGCGACAGACACATAAACCCCACAAGAACAAAGAAAAAACCCAGAGAAGGGTAAATCAAAGGAACGTACTCTTGAGCAAATCCAGGTTCCCTGACTGAGCAGAATTGAGAAATAGCTGAACTTTCTGCCTCACTGCAGACCACAACTGCAAGCAAATTAAGCAAACAGGATGCAAGAGCCAACAATGCATTGCCGCGAGGGAGAAGAAAGACCTGCGAGGGCATCGGACGCATCGGGGGCCATTGATAGGAGGCTGAGACCGCTGGAAAATGGAACCTTTACGAGCTCTGCGCGCTGGCTGCCAGAAACAGCGCTCGGGGTTTTAGGGTTCTGGCTTCACAGGACAGAGTGCACATTCTTTCACAGCCCATCCAATATTTAAATATGAATAATAAGTCGACATCACAAAGGCCTGCTTGTTCTCTGCCCGGTGGTCATTGGCATCAAACCCAATACTGTAGTCTTCCTGAAAGGATCGTATCTTGACATGATTTCATGGTCCTTTTCATGGGATCATATCAGATTATCAGATTAGAGAGGTGATCCTCAAATCAAAATCCAATTTTGATACAAGTATTAAAAAATATTTTTATATTATTTGTCTCCTTCTACAACCCCTACAACCCTCCCCTGTTTGTCCCCTCTCTCTCTGTCTGTCACCCTTTCATTTGGACTGCATCACAGAGCAAGCCACAGCTTGAGCCCAGTGCCTCAGCTTCGTCTTCACGTGCTGCGGATCATCCCCTGAATGAACGAAATTTGCTGGAAGCTCAAATATATATATATATGTGTGTGTATTTGATTTGTTTTCTGTCATTATTAGTTACCTAGGTTACAGATCTTCCACGTGTCGATGCACCCCAGAGAGGAAGACCTGTCGCCCATGGAGGATCCGGACGAGGAGGAGGTGATGCTACCCGGCGTGGAGACGGGGCTCCGCGGCGAGAGATGGCGGTTGACGGCGAAGTAGAGGTCAAGGGCGGGGAGGGTGTTGCAGAGCTGCTGGAAGTCCTCCTCCTTGAAGCCGAACCCTAGCTCTATGCTCCCCTTGAGCTCGTTGAGGTCCTCGTCCGTAATGGCTCCGTCGCAGCTTTCGTTGACGAGGCCACCCTTCCTCCTCTCGTGGCCGAGGATCTGGCGACGTCGCCTCTCCCAGGCGATGTCCCGCCGCGACTCGCACATCGACAGCTGCTTCGACAGCCACTTCTTGTTGTCCTTACACCTCAGCGGTGCAAGCGGCATCCTCTCGAGCTCCGAACCCGAGTCGTTGCAAATGGTGTCCATTTCCTCCTCGTCCTCCTCACCACCGCCCAACTGAGAGAAATGACGGTGTGGGGGTGGCCCAGGCAGCAGCAACCGATCAGCTGCCCGGCCGGAGATGACGGAGGGAGGTGGAGGGCACTGAGTCACTGCCCGAGAAGGTGCAGATTGAGGGAGAAGGGCCAAATAAACAGAGGAGAATGAGGAAAAGGAAGACTTTTGAGACCAGGCGCTAAATGTGACAATGTGGTGGTTAAGCCATTAATGGTCGGCTCTCATGGCTGCCTTACCGATGTTCATAATTGCAATTAGGGGGAGATTAGTTGCACTATCTCACCCTCTTCCATTCTTCATTGCCTCAGACAGACACCACTGCGCAGGGGCCAAGATTAGCAGTTGCCCCTCTGCCTCTCTGCCTCTGCCTCTGCCAGCTGATTTCAGTCTCCTTCTGGTGCAGGGGCCAAGATTATGGCCAGAGCTCCAAAGGGTTGAGAGATGATCATAGAGCTGCTATATTTAGCCATTGCCTCAGGATTAGCCTCTGGTCCTAATTCTCTCCCAATTATGGGAAGGCAAAGATTAGCCATGCCTCCGATACAAAGTTGACTCCATGAAATCTACCACACTTTTTCCCCATCTTGCCAAGGTCTCGTCTCCACAGGCGAGATTCAGGCAGATGGACAGTCTTTCCGGCCACTTTTTCCGATATGATTAACAGCAAGATGAGAATAAAGTCGCCGATGTTGCCTTTGGTCGTGTCGGTTTTCCTTCTCTTCTACCCCTTCCCGGCGGCATCAGGAACCGACTCAAAGGCGGTTGTCCTTACTTGCGGGGCAAGCAATACAGGCAAGGATGCCGACGGTCGGGAATGGAGTCCCGACGCCGAGTACTTCACCTCCTCAATCTCGGCCTCTTCAGCGGCCTCGTCTCAGGATCCATCCCTCCCCTCGGAAGTGCCCTACATGACCGCAAGGACCTTCATGTCCGACGCAACCTACAGTCTCCCAGCCATCGCCGACCAGCGCTACTGGATTCGCCTCCATTTCTATCCAGCAACCTATGGCTCCCTCAACCCTAACGACGCGTACTTGGACGTGATTGCCGATGGAGTCCAGCTCTTGAAGAACTTCAGCGTCACTCAGACCAGCAAGGCCCTAACACAGGCCTATATTGTAAAAGAGTACTCTCTGGCACCACCTGCAAGTGCTTCTCTCATCAACATCACCTTCACGCCGTCGATGAACGGCTCGTACGCCTTTGTCAATGGGATCGAGCTGATTCCGTTCCCGAACTTGTTTCGCTCATTCGGAAAGATGATCGGAGTGCCGGACGAGAAAATTGACGTCAACACGTCGAGCTTCGAGACCGTGCACAGGTTGAATGTTGGAGGCCGGTACATCGCTCCCGCCATTGATCCCGCCTCAAGGACATGGTACGATGACACACCCTACCTGTACGGGGAAAATGTAGGGGTGACCACGAATAGTTCAGGTAGGATCGACTATGACGGGATGCCGGAGTCTATTGCCCCTGTAGATGTCTACAGCACAGCTAGATCAATGGGTTATGATTACAACCTCAATCTGATGTACAACCTCACATGGCAGTTCCAGGTTGATGTCAACTTCAACTATCTGCTGAGACTCCATTTTTGCGACTACCAGGCCCGGGGTGTGAACCAGATAGTGTTCGACATCTTCGTCAACGGCGAGCTGGCGGAGGCCGGAGTGGACATCATCGGGT
Source organism: Trapa incisa (assembly GCA_030064435.1). NCBI lineage: Eukaryota > Viridiplantae > Streptophyta > Magnoliopsida > Myrtales > Lythraceae > Trapa > Trapa incisa. Next base: position 6,359,190 of record CM057784.1, on the reverse strand, counting down.
GGACCAACAAGTCATCCGTGCCAGTGTATAAGGACTATGTCATCTTCGTTAAGGAAAACTCGAGGAACGATGAGCATATCACGTTGGCCCTCCACCCTGCAACTGATGCCGATGAGCAGCCGGAGTTCTACGACGCACTTCTCAACGGGTTGGAGATTTTCAAGATGGATGACCCGATGAGGAACCTCGCAGGCCCCAATCCCCGTCCTTCGAACATGCTCCTCAGGGCGGAGGCCAAGGAGGCAGCACGGGCCGGCCAGGCCATGGCCAGATTCTCCGCCGCTGAAGATGGCATCCATGTGATGGGTGGGGCGGCGGGAGGGGCGGCCTTCGGGGCCATGGCGGTGATCTGCATGACTGCCTACATAAAGAAGAGGAAAGTTCAAGGAGTGGATGGCAGCACCGCCGCCGGTAGTCTTCCCATCTCTGGATTATCCCAGTCAGATGGCAGCAAATCCAGCCATTCTACATCCACCAGCCACCTCTCGCTGGTGGCTCAAGGCTTCTGTCGCCAGTTCACCCTGGCCGAGATCAAACAAGCCACGAAAAACTTCAGCGAGTCCAATGTCGTCGGACTAGGAGGGTTTGGGAAGGTCTACAAGGGGGTCATCGACAAGACCACCGAGGTTGCCATCAAGAGATCGAACCCGCAATCCGAACAAGGGGTCCTCGAGTTCCAGACCGAAGTAGAGATGCTCTCCAAGCTCAGGCACAAGCATCTGGTGTCCCTCGTAGGATACTGCGAGGAAGATCATGAGATGTGCCTTGTCTATGACTACATGGAAAAAGGTACCCTCAGGGATCACATCTACAAGAGCAACAATCCGCCATTGCCGTGGAAGCAGAGGCTCCAGATCTGCATCGGTGCAGCTAGAGGACTCCATTACCTACACACAGGATCAAGGTACACCATCATTCACAGAGATGTTAAGACGACCAATATCCTTCTCGATGAGAGCTGGGTGGCCAAGGTTTCCGACTTTGGGCTGTCCAAGACAGGGCCAACCATGGACAACGGTCATGTTAGCACCGTGGTGAAGGGGAGCTTCGGGTACTTGGACCCCGAGTACTTTAGGCGGCAGCACTTGACGGAGAAGTCGGACGTGTACTCCTTCGGGGTGGTGCTGTTTGAAGTCCTATGTGCACGGCCGGCCCTGAACCCCAACCTCCCCAAGGAGCAGATCAGCCTTGCCGACTGGGCTAAGCGCTGCCTTAAAAACGGCACCCTCGAGGACACCATCGATCCCTACATCAAGGACAAGATCGACCCTGAGTGCCTCAAGAAGTTTGCTGAAACTGCAGGGAAATGCCTCTCTAAGTTCGGTACTGACCGGCCCACCATGGGGGACGTCCTCTGGAATCTCGAGTTCGCCCTCCAGCAGCAGGAAGCCTCCGAGTCCGAGGGGTCGAGCCACCGCACAAGGGAGAGGACGGACAGCTTTGCCGAGATCAGCTTAGCAGACAACCATGACATGAACCATGGGAGGGAACTGGAGGATAATGATGGGTCTGCTGAGATCTTTTCACAGATTGGGAACCCAACAGGGAGATAGATCTCTTCAGCAGCCTCCCTCCATGTGAATTGTGGTCGGTGGTCATAGTTTTTCCACACCATCTACATGAAATATGTTAAATTTAGTGTTTCTTCATTTCATTTATAATGGACTCTCCCAAGTAAAACTCTAATTCTGGACCTTGCTCCGTGGGAGCGGGAGCATGTTTTATACCTGCGAAAAGGTAGAAATGTTTTATAATCTTTGAAAATGTTCTAATCTTTGAAAAGGTGTGCAAGGATAATAGATCCCGTATCCATGTTTACTTGTATTCCTCTACAAATGGAGTCGAGTTTCTAATCTCGAACGGAGTACAATTTTGGATGGAGTACGAGAACGAACTGATCTAATATATATAGGAGGAGTCAGAGTCAAGTTTCTAATCTCGAAGTCAGAGTCAAGTTTCTAATCAAGGGATGGAGTACGGGTACGAACTGATCTAATTTTATAATTTTATATAAGAAGATATTTTAAAACTTTTCAACTCTATAAACTAATAACACTTATTTATTTTATTCAATTCTAACAAATAGCTACTTTTTAACATACTTCAATAGCTATACTCCAATACTCCAATGGCTACTTCTAACTTACTTCAATAGCTACCTCTACGGCATCTCCTTCATTTTCATTTTCAACATCAAACATGCAGAGCCAGTACACTATACAACATCAAAAGGCTACTATATATAGATCATCCCAAAAGCAAAAGCAAAGGTATGTTTCTTCATATTATGGGGGGGCAACAACTCTTCTTGGCATATATTAACTTAATAACAAGTCTACTAATGGCAAACAATATACAGTCACAACAGCACAGAGTCTCTGCAAGCATAAGAAAGCAGGCCTACTTCCTTACCAAAGCTATCCTAAGAGTTGGCACAGATGTTCCCCCACACCATTTCTTTCTCATCTCACAGTCTCCCTTTCCTCAGAACTCTCAAATGGAACCACTGGCTTTGGTGTTCCTTTGTCCCATATAGACCGCGTGTCCCTGGATTTAGGGGTCCCATTGCCACTGTTCTTTGCACTGACCTGGCTCTTAGGCTTGGGGCTGAAGCTGGGGGTCTCTTTTAAGCTGCTGCCCAGACTGTGGCGAAGGGCCCGAGCACACGATTTGCCTGCATCCTGGGGAGAAGCATTCACAGCATCGCCACAGCTCTTTCTACGACCCAGTTTCGGTGATACAGGCCGTGTGAGTGGCAGCTGCATAAAGTCAAGAATAACAATAGTCGAGTGGAATCAGAAATGGAACTTCATTATGGCAGTTTACCATGTCAAGAGTCCAGGCCTGACCATTTGGGATGGAACCTGCAGACTGATATTGATGTGTCCCAAAACATGAGGCTTCTAGATAGAGTAAGGAGAGCAGATGAATACCTTCTTGAGCTCAGCTTTTGGTGGGGGGGCCTCATAGTAGAAGCTGGGCACAGGATTCGCTTTGACAACCATGCTCTTCCTAAGCTGCTTGATTGCAGCCTCTTGTTCCTCCTGGAAGTTCTTATGTCAAACTTTGCACAAACCCAGTAGAATTAACCAAAAGCCATGCCCAGAAGAACTTTACAGCATGCCCAGAAATGAGAAACTGTTCACATAGTAAGCAGGGATACATACCCTTGTCCTTGCTTCACACTGGCTTCTCTCTACCTCCAGAGCACGGTGCTTTTCATCCAATTTCATGTAGAACTGGAAGAAGAAGAAGAAGAAGCTCATATAAGAAAAACTATGCTCTCATAGGGACTACTGGTTATTAAGGAAGAACTAGCATCTTCTGTGAGGATGTACCTCCTTCCGCCTCGATGCCCGTTCACTGGATCTAAACGTGGGAGCAGAACCCACAGTCACCCTTGATCTAACGGATTTAACTGTTTGTACAGATGCTGCAACACTATGCATAATCAAGGAACAAAACCAAGCAAACAAAATGAAGTAACAAACTCATTCCGAGGTCATTGTCCATCAAGGAGAAGAAGCTTGCAATCAAAGGATACGAGGAAGCAACAGAGATATTGTCTTCTTCATAAGCATGCTTGTGCAGAGGCTTCCTTGAGCTCACCGGTGACCCCAGCTACAAGATACAAAATTACATTTGAAAGACTAGTGTAACAGTCAATATTTGTTTCTCTATTGCTTTTGCAAGTTCTGGTTAGTCTAGAGACATAAAAACAACCAGTGAAAGAAATTCCTGAGGTTCTTCAAAGTATAAAAAAAATTGAAGGATGGTAAGCCTCCATGTTTTATTATAGCAAATATGATTAGAAAATTGAAGAGTTCATGTTACCTGAAAGTTCTTGAAAGGAGAATTCACACTGTTAGCACCCGGAGATGTCATGCCAACCGGAGATTCAACCCCAGCACGACGAGTTGTGCAAGATCCCCGTTTCTCGGTTGCCAGTGCAAAGGGGTGAGGAACGGTGAAATTTCCTCGGGCATTTCCATTCATACCCGGTTTCATATTGGGTGTGCTCAACTCTTTAGCACCATGAACATGCTTCTGATCTTCCACTTTCTTATTGGTCCCTTCGTCAAAATTCGTACTCTTAATCCCAAAAACTTCTTGCTTCTCATGGCATTCAAGAAATGGGTTGTTCTCCAGAGTGCATTCTTTCACATCACACTCCTTATCGATATGATCATCTGCAAGTCCCGGAGAGATGTGAACTCTCTCGTAGGAATGAGAGTTTGCACGATTCGAATTCTTGTCAACCCCCACATCTGTGAGATCTCTGGCCATCACAGTATACTGCAATTCAAAAGAAATAAAGTGGCTACTAAGATGATATCAGAGTTTACACAGTAGAAGACCCGAAAAGAGAGACAGATCCAAATGCAGGAAAGGAAAAAGAAGAAATACCATATCTTTGCTACTACCAGAAAACTATCATGAAAGGAGGAAAGATCAATGAGCACTTAGATGATATAGAATCAGTCGCTTGAAGTGGACCTTTTGTCATATTTCTAATGAAATTCTAGTGTAAACAACCATCACTTCCCAAGATTTGGCCAGTTTTTCTCAACTTTTGCAGGTTGCTTCAAAATGCTGGCTTTATCACTAGAATTTACAACCAAGATAATGGAGGATAGAAAACAATGAAAAACATGTAAATCAATAACTGAGGTGTTCGATTAGCGCTGTTGTTCCTGTAAAAGAGACCAAATCCAGCTGAAAGTTAAAGAGAGGCGCCTGAAAAGCCCAGACACAAAATGGAGTAACATAAAGAAACAGGCAGAGAAAACCATATGCAGAGAACACATTGCCTGGTAAGCCACAAGCGAAATGCCCAAAAAGAAAATTGAAAAGGAATCAGCTTGAGAAATGGAGGGCATTGAACCTTACTACTTTGCTAGACACGGTTGGGAAAAACAACTACCAAAATAATTGAACTAGAGATGATTAACACCACCCAGAAGAGGCTTTTAGCAGGCAGAAGGCTTAAAGAAGGGCAAGAGTTATTCCATTCAAAGCACAGACAGACTTCACAGCAGAGCACCCGAGATTGGCCCACATTGCAAATGCCCACAAAAAATCTCGACCCAAGAACCTCATACGAACCATGTATGCAAGAGAGCCACTGATTCAGTGACCGATCTGGCAGGATCTTCGGACCCAGAAGCCCTACTCTTGCACTTCTCTCTCTAGACGCAAAAACAAGGTCTTTCCCTGCAATTTCCTCTTTCTCCAGAGACAAACAACAGCCTACAGAATGCTGTCCCCCACCCCTGACCCCCCGATTATATATGATTTCTTTTCATATTTTTTTCCTCCCTTTCTTTAACTGTAGTCCATTCAATTGTACTGTGTACTGTGTAGGAGTAAGTATGGTGGATAATTCATTGGGTATACTGAGTTAAAAATACTCGGAGAGTTCAAAAAACTCAGTGGGTCTATCCATGGAGTATCATCATCATTCAGCATTAAGTTTCTAACCATAAGATGCCTTAAAAGAAATTTCTACCTGCTTCAATGAATGTAGTTAGTGCTTACAATCTTTTTCATTCTAATGCTACGGGAATTCTTCCTACTTAAATGAAATATACTCAACAAGATAAATTTGCCCTCTTTTATACAAAAGATCATTACTTTATACCCATTTCTTGACAATATTATTTTCAAATGGGTTTGGCACATCTTCATTCATATGTTTCACACACAAAAAGCGATCCTTTGCCTCCCAATTCAATTCAAAATTGGGGACCATCCACAATGCTTTACTGGCATTCTCCTATTTAATAAAAAGTGAAGATGCCCTTCTTCATTTGTTTGCTCTTCATCATATTAGCATCCAGTGAAGTGTGAATAAAAATGGCTGCCCAGTTGACATATGGAAAGAGTGTCAGATTGTTAGTGAGCCTCACCTACCCACAAGAAGATGAGGGTGCACAAGATTGGCTGCCAATCTCCCACACTGGAAATTTGGGTACCCAAGATTGTGCGCTTATTTTTTATGTAAGTTGGGTGATTTTTCACACTTTTTTTATTGGGTGCCCAAGACAGTGATGGACTAAACTTGTGCACCATACAAAATATAAGGATCATTTTGATAATTTTATATTTTGCACATGACAAGTGGGCTCCTCTTTCTCTCTCCTCGGCATCCTATGCATTTCATGGCTCATGCAACCGACAATCAATTAAAAAAAATTGAGGCCATATCTCATCATTTAATAATAATAATATTATTATTTTCTCTATTTTCTTATTTTTAATTTACACGTGTGGAAAATCCAGGTGGGATATGCAGATTGGCTGATGCCACATATCTGTCTCCCACCTGTGGTCAATTCTTCTTGCGGAGTAATTAGACAATTGAATGATATTTATTATTATTATTATTATTATAATTAGAATAACAAAATGGGACAAAAATAAAGTGCGAGTGGCTGTCGGGCCCCTTCAAATTCCTTGCATTTCAATTCACTCCCACTACTTTTGTCAGGGTTCCAAAATGACCCCCTCCCCACACACGCACGATTCACGTGCCTTCCTCCGAAAGGAACACCACAGGGCGAGGATGACGGACCACTCGAATAACCCGGTGTTTGGTCGCGTGGATAGGAAAATCCCGGCCAAATCATAGTGCATCATTGTCCTTTTGTTAAAAGATGCAGTAATCTACTTTCTCAAGGCTATCTATGCAACCACGACATCTGCCGAATTCCTTGACAGTAAGTGCACCACCAAGGAACTATGGGCTTTCATACGGGGAGGCCCATCGTAAAGGCCCATGCATCGGCCCACTGTTTATATAGTCCATTTATATCAGTTCGTCGACTTATTGGATTATTTGATGAGATGACTGGTGTGAGAGAGAGACCGAGAGGGAGGAAAGAGGGGGAAATCCAGTGCGAATAATTTCGATTAATCGTCGTCTTCACCGCGAACAAAGCTGTGTGATCGTTTGATTCTACAGCTCTCGGATTAGATCTATCATCTAAGGTACGCGTCTAGTCTCTTCCGATTTTGCAGTTTACTTCTCGATGGCCAGAGGAAACACCTATGCCCCTGCCATGGAAATGACCAAGTTGTTTGACACCAACTAGTAAGTGATAGCCTATGCCCAGAGAGAGCTCTTCGTACATACTGATTTAATCCCTTGTATGTGATGACGATATTCATTGACTGTGTAATAATGCAGCCATTATATAGTGCCTGAGTTGGGTCCTGATGTCAACTTCTCTTATGCTTCCCACAAGGCCGTCAATAAATACAAGGAGGCCAAGGCGGTATGTCTATTTGTTAGCAGAATGACTCCCATTAACAAAGTTTTCTTTAGCAGCTCAGTATATTGTCTGCCCTTTTCTTTAAATATGTTTTACTTGAATAGTAAAGAAAACTTTGTTAGTATATACTAAAGTCTGCTTGACTAGAGCTACTAGTGGTCTGACGCCAATTATTTTAGAATGGTTCCTGTGGAAATCCTTGATTAGAAAGTTGAAAGTGTCATCATGAATTGCGTGAAAATTTAGATTTATTTTTTACTTAATGGCCTTCAATGGAGTCATTTTATACTATATGCATTTGAGAATCACATATCAGTGTCTCTATATGCCCATATATATTCTCATGCACATGTTGACTCTATCCTGTACAGCTTGGAATTGACACTGTTCCAGTTCTCGTTGGCCCAGTTTCTTACTTGTTGCTGTCTAAAGCCAACAAAGGGAGTCGAGAAGACCTTTTCTCTTCTTTCCCTTCTGGGCAAAGTTCTTCCAGTCTACAAGTAAGAATTTGAGTTTCTTTTGTTTGTTTATACTTTTCTGCAAAAACCATTTGAGTCCTAATTGTACTAATGGATCCATGACCACTTCAGGGAAGTTGTTTCTGAACTCAAGGCAGCTGGTGCTTCGTGGATTCAGGTTGATGAACACGGTCTTGTGATGGATCTTGATTCTGAAAAGTTGCTGGCATTCTCCGAAGCCTATTCAGAATTGGAGTCTACCCTCTCTGGTCTGAATGTGATTATTGGGACCTACTTTACTGATGTTCCTGCAGAGAAATATCAAGTTCTTACCACTTTGAAGGGTGTCAGTGGATTTAGATTTGACTTAGTTCACGGACCTAAGAACCTTGATTTGATCATGGGTGGATTCCCCTCCGGAAATACTTGTTTGCTGGTGTTGTTGATGGAAGGAAAATCTGTGCCAACGATCTTGCCTCATCCCTTGCCACCTTAGAGGTTCTTGAGGCCATTGTAGGCAAATGTATTGTTTTTTGTGTATTACCTGTGCATTGATAGATGGGAGTTTTTTATTTTTTGCTTGTACTAGCTGAAGCAAATATATGATCCTACTACATGCAGACAAACTTGTCATCTCAACCTCCTGCTCTCTTCTGCACAATGCTGTGGATCTGGTCAGTGAGCTCAAATTGGACATGGAAATCAAGTCATGCCTTGGATTTTTTCAACAGAAGGTTGTTGAAGTTAATGCTTTGGCCAAGGCACTGTCTGGACAAAAGGACGAGGTACTCTTTCTAATGATCATAACAACCCTCTACTTTTAAAGATGAAAATTGTTCTTAAAACTTGAAATTGTTGCCAATTGTATTGTTTTTGCCAATTCCTTATTGGAATTAGTTTATGGCACTTATTAATAGTTGATGGGCCAATGTACTTTTCTAAACTATAAAGTTAAGAAATTATGTTGTTGTTTACACTGCATTGGCCTCAACATAAATGGTTACTTTCAAGAATTCTTCGCAGTTAGTGCTGCTGCTCAGGCTTCAAGGAAATCCTCCCCAAGGGTCACCGATGAGGCTGCTCAAAAGGCTGTAAGTTTTATGATCAAAACTTTTGTTCCCATTCCATTTCAACCCGCAAACTCTTATATTCTTGATACTATTGTCCATACTCTTTGTCAGGCTGCCCCTCTGAAGGGTTCTGATCCTACCACAACTATTGGATCATTTTCAGAGACCCCGGAACTCAAAAGAATTCGCCATGAATACAAGGACAAGAAGTGAGTGAATAGAATAAATGCTCTGAGTTTGAACACATTTCTTTTGATCTTTGTATGTCATATTTATATTGATTAGGTGAACTTTAGGATTTCTCTCTATTTTAATTCGAAATTATTTTGCTCACATAAAAGTACCAAAAACTTTATTATTATACCAATTTCGTAGCAGGGGCAGCAGCAGATATCATTATAAAGTCATGACAGCGGTGTCAACTGCCTCAATCTTGATGTTTCATCCCGACATTTTCTGGGAACACATCCTCACTCACCTTGATGGCCCCACACTAGCAGCCCTCTTTTGCACCTCCTCCCAACTCAATGCTCTCTCCTCTGATGATGTTTTATGGCAGAACATATGTTTCACAACGTGGCTTTCGATGCAGGACTCTTGTGTTTGTGACATCATATCTGGATTTCCATCCGGCCACTGCTCATTCATATCTGATTCTTACTCTCCACAGCACCACAGTAGGTCCACCTGAGCAGTGGCGTCATCACCAGGATGAGGATCATTCTCTAGCCACCAAGACTGTATCCTCTATTGATATATATTATAAGCTTGTCATCTTCTCAAAGGTTCAAATCACCGATACAGAATCCAAGTGGTTCCAAGATGATTTCTTCTCGATCAATATGCTTTTTCCAAGAAGAGACTGCAATCATCTCCATATTGAGGTATTTAGAGGAAATATCAGATGAAGAGAATGATTGGTTTAAGCATCTGGAGGAGAACTTGACCGTGAGCTGGATTGTGATTGATCCACTGATGAAGCGAGCAATCAACCTTTCCTGTAGGAATCCTGTCAAGGTTTACTCATCGGCTAATAAATGATGTCACATTGTGGAATACACTACAGTGGTGGTTGGGGACATGGATGTTACCAAAGCAATTTAGGTTGAGTATGTTAGCGAAGGACATGGATGGGAAGAGATTGAAGGCAATTGAAGGTCTAGTGATAGTAAAATTGCTGATGGACGTGCGAGGCGGTTGTATAATGTTCACACAATATAGGGAAAGGTTGATTGAGCCCTCTATTCAAACCATCATTCATATCATTATATCTCTCCCACCTCTTTTCCACCACCATATCTTTTTCTCCCGCTTTATATTCCTATATTGTGTGAACTTCATACTCAGTGATTTTACTATCACTAGACCTTCAGTCGCCTTCAATCTAGATACAGTGATGATATGAATTGATCCAGTGATGAAGGGAGCAATCAACCTTTCCTGTCGAATCCCATCAAGGTTTACTCATATCGGCTAATAAATGATGTTACATTGAAATACACTACAGTGATGGTTGGGGAGCCACTAAGGGACTTAATGACCGAGTACAATTTACTGTGACATTAAAGCAATTTAAGTACATGGATGGGAAGAGATTGAAGGCCACTGAAGGTCTAGTGATGGTAAAATTGCCAAGTATGAAGTTCACAATATAGGGATATAAAGTGGGAGAAAAAGATATAGTGGTGGAAGATGGAAGAGGGATGGGAGAGATATAATTATATGAATGATGGTTTTAATAGAGGGCCCAAAGAGTGAGGATGACACCGTATAGACCATTATTATTATTATTATTATTATTATTATTATTATTATTATTATTATTATTATGTAAATTTGAAAGCTCAATGCTTTGAAAGATTTTCTAGTGCTCGTTTTATCCTTGTGGGAAAGTCAATGTGTACAGGTTGCCGCCCAACGGGAGCAAGGCATTGGCCAGGGAGATCCTGTAGATCAGCTTATAGGAGATTGAAGCCATCCCGAAAATACAGCTAATGATTAGGATAGACTAGTGTGGACTTGGGATAAGTGCAGGAAAATAACAGTTCGATCCCGTATGCATTCATTGGGGACAGAGTACACGCAACTAACATTCAAGCTAGCTCTTTCACTTACACCCACAGACAGGTATGAACATCACTATGGCACTTGCCGTATTAACCAAAGGTAAATCATTTCATCTGCAGCGCTTGTAATGATGCAATAGTAACACATGAAAATATGTATAGGAGGAAGGTGCTGATTAATGCAATGTGTTGTTTCTGCAATGAGATATAAACTATTGAACATATGTTATTACGCTCTGCTTGGATACGCATTGTGTGTTTGCTGCTTGTATACAAACTGTATAAACAGATGGATAGAATGCTGCTCAAGGGGTACCAGAAAACCAGAAAAACCGTGCGGGGAAACTTACAGTTACTTGCTGGCATATTTGGAAAGAACTGTGCCAATCAAGAATAGGTAACACACGACCCCTTGTGTATTTAGTCAATTTGGGATCATTGTACACATAAGAGATTAGTAAATCAATTATGGGCATAGCATATCCTCGAGTCAAGATCACCCACGTTAACCTTCCATCGATCCGGGCCCATTTGGCCTCCAAGGCCGAGTGCCCTTACAGCCTAATAGCAGCATGTGGGGTCCCATAACCTGTGCAGCTTCATTCATATAAGAGTACATTAATGACTAGCATATAAATTTCTATTAAATATTTTTAATATAAATATGAAAGGACAAAAATGTAAATACAAATATCTTTTTTAATGTGAAAACATATCATAAATTTGAATTGTTTTTCAAGAAAAAAGAAGTATGCTGTCAAGACTTACAAATACATCCTTAAAATGTTGGGCCTCCATTAAACATTAGTTTAAAACCAATACATGAAATAATGCTTTCGTTATGTTACAAATGGATGACAAGGTCCATAAATTCAGTTTGCCACAAGCAGTATTCATAACGTAGTAGGCCCATTATTAAACTTGGGCTTGTTTCGAATATGGCCCATCTGAAATAATACTCGAACGGATCATAATAGACATCTGTGTGGGGCTTTTACATATTATATTATTGCACATTAAATACAATCTAATAACCCCGAGTGTAGGCCCAGAAGCACAATTTCATTTGAAGACCTACCAAAGCTAAGCAGTCAGATGGCCCAACTGCTTCCTAGTGATCTCGGCATGTTCCTTAAATGAGTGATAATGGGGAAAATACAAGTGGGCTGAAAACACTAGTTGAAAAAATTCCTGCAAAACAGACAATATAATGCACAACTATTTCAGTGTACACGGTCTAAAAGATAAAGAACTAGATAATGATGATTTTCAGTATCAGTTCATTAGATAGTGAAACTATCTGCATACAATCAATTAAAGCCAATCAATGGCTCTGAATCACGTGTAGTTGTTAGATGGCGTACATGATTAATGCATGAATCACTACGGGGTTACAAAAAGATGCTTCCACTAACATGATCACGTCTAGCTAATCTTCAATTTAAAAAACTATCATTCGATTTGACAAACACACAAACCACAGCCTCTTTCAAATGTAATGCATACATATAGATTACCTTACCATGTTTTTGTAATCATCATTAATTGGTGCAGCTACAAAAAGAATGACTCAGATAATTAATTTAAATTACCAAAGAAAGAGCATCACATCAGACACTTACCTTCAAAAACATGGGAGCCCTTACTCTTTAGATCCCTTATGTACAGAAGATATCTTTTTGTGATCTATTGAATCTTATGAATCCTATCATTTGAAATCTCCTAAAAAACCACACTGTATGCTTGACATATCAACAACATCAAGAGTTTGAGGATGTATAATCTGCTGTAAAACAATCAAATGTAATGGGAAGGAAATATGAGTAGATAACTTACAACAAATCTATATGAATGCACGGGATCCAAAGAATATTTTAAAGATGAACATTAAAGAAAAAAATGACAGACTCTTAAATAAATCACGGGAGAGCTGCATAATTAAAAGCAATAACACGAAAGCATTAGAAACAATATTTTGATACCTGAAGTTAATAATTTCAAAATATAAATATAAATATATGAAGATACTTCATCAGAAATGAAATCCATGAAATATAGTACTACAGGTTGGAGCCTTGACAGTGACCAAGATTAAGATTTCATGTTCATGGAATGGATCGACTAGGCAGGATGATTAATTTTGCCAAACAAAACAAAAACATCGCAAATGGGCCACATTGTTTCATATTTTCTAATAATATATAAAATAAGATGAACAAAGTCAAGGGTTTTTACCTTAAGTTCATCCGACATCACAAAGTCCATGGGTGATCTGAGGTCGATCACGAGATCCTCCTTGAAGTCAAGCACTACAGAAACATAAGAAAAATACATGAGGCAGAAAACATTATGAGAATTTATGTGAAAAATACATCAATTAAAATGCATTTTACGGTCTCCTAAACTGCGCATCCAATACTCTGATTCTTAAAAATAAAAGAAAGAAACAATTCCAATTCTGAAAGAGTACAACTCTCGTTCCAATACTTTGGATGTGGCAATCGTACATTTTAATCTAGACTGTTCTGCTAAAATCTAGAGAGTCGGAAACATTCTAACTCTTCGGACGTAGTAGACATGCAAAATTTAGAAAACCTTTAGAATTACCTGCGAGATATTGCGATTTCCATCCTCAGGATCATGTACAAGGGACGGGACAGCACTCAGATAGTTTTTTGATGAAAATCTTGGAAATACATAGTTCCGCAACTCAATTGACGAAGGATTCCAAGATCGCGTGCCGCATCTGATATTTCTTGATAGTCGAATCGCCCAATACACCAGTAAGCCTAGATCGCACGCTAAGCAACACCATCGTCCAAAAAGCGCAATAGGCTCGGCGCGGAATCCAGAAGAGTCTAAGCTGGAGGACGAGAAAACAGGAAATAACAGAGAATCCAAGCCATAAAAGCTGCGTATACTGAGATCTCGCACAAGCATAACTGACGCCCTCTCTAGAACCTTCCATGGGCAGGTAAGTCATAGATGATGAAGAAAGAAGCCTAATGTGCTCATTTATATCTGTCCTTGTTGGCCCATAAATAGTCCCAGTAATCTTTCAGCTTGTGATCGACTGGAGTGACTTCATACCACTTTCCAGTGCAGAATATGGCATAAGCATCAGCTGCATACCTGGAAGTAGATAAGTACATGGTTTAACATACAGTGAGAGCATTGTAACTAATGACATCATTTATTTAAAGACATCTAAACAGCAAGAACACAAGAAAATATGATCTATAAACATTTACCAAACCTTCATTAACAACATGACTTTTTTCAAAATGCTCATTACACAGCTATCCAGAACAAGGCATCCAACCATTCATACTTATAATGCAGAAAATTTCAATGTACCATATAAGATTGTACCTGATTTTATGATGAAATAAAGATAAATATGGAATGCAGTGACTCTCAGAACTTTTGAAGGCCAAGGAATTAGGATTCGTTATCATTTCAAAAGGGTTATATCTGATCCACTCTGCTACTGCAAAATTGCAGTATGATTTGATGGAATCATGGGTAAGTTATGCCCAACGAACAGCATGAGTTTATTTTCTGTACTCTGCTAATTACATTGCTCATTAAATATGAAGCTAAGAAAGAAGATCTGAATATCATACATTTAATGGGACAACCGATTAAGACTTGCTGATAGAACCAGTTCTACTGGTCCAATATTTAACTTAAAATGTATAATGAGAGACTTGCTTACTTGCCAACACCGTGAAGTTGTGTCACATGGGTCCAGTTTTCACCAAGGTACTCCTGGGACATGCGCTTTATCATATGAGCTCTCTTCTTCTGTAAACCCAATGTTTTTATGATCTCTTCTATTCCCTCTACAGGAGCCTCTGCAGCAGCTTTTGCATCGGGAAATTCACTGAAAAGACGCTCTAAAATCTTTCCTGTCTGAAATATGAAACAAATTCAGGTAGCAATCTCCATGCATTCAAAAACTATGCTCAGAGATATCAAAATAGCAGCACGTAAACACACATGCCATGAAAATGCTGTAAAAGAAGTGTAGTAATGCTGAGCAAAGTAATGCAATCTTTGAGGTTTCAGTAAGGTGAATAAACAGATACTTCCCCGAAAACATGAATCAGGCTTCTTTGGCACATCGTAAGACAATGCATGCTCGACAAATTAAAAAACATGATGAATGAGATATTGAAACAAGAGAAGGGTAATACTTGTCTCCCTGTAGTTATATTAAGAAGCATACAGATAACCAACACCCGCCAAGGATCATAAGCATGATCCTCTTGCAGAAGCCCAAGTTCAGAGCGTGGAGGTTTCCACGTATTGTTGGAATCTTTCCTTTTGTAAGCTTCTTTATCCTTCTCCAAAGCCGAAGGATTCCTGCTTCTTCTCCCAATCTCCTTAAAGAAGAACAGAAGTTGACATTTGAAGCAATCATTCAGCATTATTACATAAAGCCCAATGGGAACTATCAATTAGAACGAATATTCAGAATCTGAGATAGAAAATGTAAGGTAGTAGCATCCCTCATAATCATAGATAAGCCCCAACCTTTCTGCCGTTAACGACGGGAGCTTTCAAAGCTGTTCCGGCAATGCGCTTCCGTGTTGAAGGCTCCGGATCAGAGATCACCTTCCTACTGCGAAAATGAGCGGAAAGTATTTCCTCTCTTGAATCTAATCCAATAGAGTTACATCCCTTCTTATAAGCAAAACATGAAAATAGCTCGTCAATGTCAGGGCTTTCTTTCCAGCCGTCCATGGCGGAAACACCGTTGGGACTGCCTCTCTCAGAGACCCGGAGAAGCTTCAAATCAGCCCCAGGTTCTTGATTATCGAAGAAGCGAGAAATAACCTTCTCCTTGGAGTCAGATTTCTCAACCCACTCCTCTGCCATGCTTGCTGCAGGTTCCCCAATTTCGTCAATTTCCCCATTTTCTACAACTAGACCACTGTGACGGCCTTCTATTGAGCACTTTCTAAGCTCCAAGCCAATCGTTGGTTCTCGATCGTGGAAAAAGGAAGAAGCAATACTTTCCTCATTTGCATCAGATTTCTCGAATACCTTCCCTCGAGAGCTTGTTATGGATTCATCAATTTTTAGTCTTCCGACAAGAAGACAACCTTGTTCGTCTCCTTGAGAACACTGGATGAGCGTCGATCCGACCTCCTGCTCTCGATTCTGGAAGAAGCGAGAAACAACCTTCTCCTGCCTCTTTCTCCGGTCTGTAGGCCTCCCACGGATGCAAACCTCATTCTTCTGAAAGAAGGGAGAAACCACTCTCTCCGCCACATCCGCGCGGGATCTCTTCTTCCCCGATCGTCGCCTGCTGCTCCCGCTGATGCAACACGGATCATGTTCATTCGACACCCCATCTTGAAAGAATCGGGACACGACGATTCCCGTTTTTTTTCTGGTCTTCGCTTTCTCCTTCTTGATCTTCTCCTCCTCCTGCTCCTGGCCCTCGACCAGGCCTAGGGTTCGCTTCCTCTCCATCGACCATGAGAGTTCACCATCTGCCCATACACGAAGAAAGACAACACGGACTCCCCATCCGGTTCGCATACGACCGGTCCGACCAGATGTTGTCCATATTAGTTCATAGTGCTCAAATTGGGCCCAATTTCCATTCATTCTTTATCTTGAATGAATAAGGCTTGAGTTTTTATGGCCTAATAAGTGTTAGAATCGGCCCATTTTCTATCCTTCGGTGGGCTAATCGGTCATTTTCTTTATTTTACGATTAATTATTAAATAACAATTTAACAATAATATTAAGTTATTATTACGTAAATTAAATCACATTTTCAATTAAATTTATTATTACATCATATAAGAAATACACTTTTTCCATTTAAGAACATTTTTTATGGATATGTGAATCCTCGCCATATCTATGGAGTATACAATAAAACAGTGCTTGGATAGCATGGAATCATAGATGTCATCTTCAAAGTCTTACTATGAAAAGATATCTGTATCAGCTATAAAGTTGAAAAGGGGTGGCAGACATACCTAGGACGGTGATCTGCAGGAGGGAGATATCCTCTTTGCTGGCCAGATCACAATGATGGCTAAATTCTTCAATGTTCCTGTGATGGCCACGTTTGCATACCCTCCGAACTCACTTTCAGAGAAGCAGATATATAGAGATGATGATGGAAGAAAATAGAGAAGCTGAAGGATAGCCACATGAACTTTCAGAGTTCAATACACTGAATTTGCAGCTACACACTGTAGATATTATAGTCATCAGTTTGTACTGTCATTGCTGCTGTTAATGATGATTGAGGGATTAGTGAATTCAGTCAAAGATCATAGTGCAAATTAGGGCAAAAGGGCAACCTTAAGTAGTAAAACACCTTATCCTTTAACACATATAGAGTAGTGTGCCCTAATTATTTCACATGACGGATAGCTTAAAGGAGACATCGATTTAGCCATGGCCAAATTGCTCTTCATTCCCCAACTGATGAATAGAGCTCAACAGTAGCAGTTCATCTTTCTGCTAGTGACTGGTAATTGTGGGTTAGTGAAGAAGAAGAAGAAGATACAACATGCTGTAAGAAAACCCTTATAGAAAAAAGGCATACCCATGTAAAGAAAAAAAATACCCATCAAAGCATGATTTGCATACACATCATTCCAGCTATATGGCAATATTCCTTAGAAAAAGGAATCAATGGAGGATATCAGATCATAGATCAGCGATTCCTTAAACACGTAAGAGGGCACAAAACTGCAGGTGTTGGGATTCTATTGGACTGCCAGATAAAATTATATATTAAAAAGAAAAGATCAAACCCACTAAGCTATGTTCAATTATTTTCAATGTTTTCCATGGAGATGTGGCCAACACTAGGGTTCTACGTGGCTTCACCGTATGAGCCTTTTGCTTCTCGCACATCCTTCATTATATTATCCTATTATGACACCTTTGTGATGGCATATATGGAATAAAATAAAATAAAATATTGTTGATTTATAAGAAATTGATCTCAAATCAATTTAAAATTTAAAGTAATAAGTAGTGATACACAGTTTTCTTATGCTTAGTATGATATTCCTACATGAAAAATTGTTTAGTTATTTAAGCTTTTCAATTAGTTGATGGCTTAGTTTGGAGATCCTCCGCATTTGGAACAGTAATGGGTCGAGATGATTTGAAAATGACAGACAGAAAGTGCAATCTTCTCCTCCAGATGCTCGTCCATTTCACAGTCTATATAAATGCAGAGAAAGCCAACTAAATGATCAGGCAGACATAGAACTTACATGGATGTTTGAGGGAAACCAATTGATTGATTTCTGGCCTTCTCCTTGATCCTCCATACGTGTCCTGGATGAACAGCAGCGCGTGGGGTGCCCAGCAGGAAGTAGAAGGGTGGAGGAAGGGGCCATGGACTGCTGAAGAAGACAGGCTCCTCGCTGGGTATGTGAGGTTGCGCGGCGAGGGAAGATGGAACTCTGTTTCTAGGCTCACTGGTACTATTGCAGTTACTGTTGGCTCAACTCATACTGTTATGACAGGAGCTTATGAGTCAGTTGATGAAGCTCTTGCTTGTGGTTAAAATTCATGTGTTCATATCCATATGCTTGTGTTAGATGGACTGGATGCTAACTCCAATCCCTTCTCCATCTCTTCAGGGTTGAAAAGGAATGGGAAGAGTTGCAGGTTAAGGTGGGTTAATTACCTGAGACCAGACCTTAAGAGAGGGGAGATTACTCCACATGAAGAGAACATAATTGTGCAGCTCCATGCTAGGTGGGGCAACAGGTAGTTTATTCCTTCAACAAAGCAAACAACCTTCTGAGAGCACGGTTTATTGCTTACTGCCTTCATCAGTGCACATAATATAAGCCAGTTATTCTTCAATCACCAACCCAACTTTCTGTCACATTCACATGCTGATCTCCTTGTACAATAAGAGCCAGACTGTGCAGTTATGGCTATAATCTGGATGTGGAAAATATTCACAGGTGGTCTGCCATCGCGAGAAGCCTGCCAGGAAGAACGGACAATGAGATCAAGAACTACTGGCGAACACATTTCAAGAACAAGGTCAAGACCCCACCAGCCACCTCCCAGAAGGTAAAAGCCCAGGTGCTGAAGCGATATCATTTCCAGCAGCAGCAACAGCAATTACAGCAACAGCACCAGCAACAAGTACATCTAAACCATGCCGCTATTAAAAGGATCATGTCAATCCTGGATGAAGCAGAGGATGGCAGGATCCCTTATGTCCATCAAGAGGACAAAGTTGGCCAAGCTTGTTACACCCAATTCAGGGGCAACAAAGATAATAATAATAGCATGCCTTCCCCTTTGCAAGCCTCCAACAACGAAGATTTTCTGTGGGATGGGCTATGGAATTTGGATGATTTCCATAGTGGAGACAGTTTGGGAGTTTGTTGCACAAGCAGCAAAGCTTGCGTGGAAAATCTGATCACCCCCTTCTCTTAGGGTTTCTCTTTCAACCGTTTTGCTCTGTTTCTCTTTCAACCTGTCTAGGGAAAAATGATGAAAACTCATAGCTTTGCCCAAGATCAATAATTCCTCATCATTATCCATAGAGGAACAAGAAATAGTATAAGAAAGCACAGGAGCCTATGAGATATTGCATGAGTGTACTTCCTTGGATGTCCTTTTCAAGTAAAGCAAGTTATCTCAGGTACTGTCCAACCTTTTACTGATGAAAGCATACACACAGACCATAGGAATCCAAATCAGATGCCGAGCTTTATCTTTCTGTAGAAAACAAGGGCTCACCTCTAAGATGCAGTATGAACTCAGATGAAAGAGACTGAAATGGCAA
Source organism: Trapa incisa (assembly GCA_030064435.1). Classification (NCBI taxonomy): domain Eukaryota; kingdom Viridiplantae; phylum Streptophyta; class Magnoliopsida; order Myrtales; family Lythraceae; genus Trapa; species Trapa incisa. The sequence continues at coordinate 6,339,518 of CM057784.1, read as the reverse complement.
ACTCAAAAATCACATGAGAATAGTTTTGCAAGGTGCCAATTCTCGGTTTTAGCATACCATTCTGAAATCCAAGCGGCTCACTAATGCAGACAAGAGAATGCAAATTCCTAAAATATAAAGCAGCAGAACTATCCTGATTTAAGTTGAATTCAATTCTCTCCACTGTCTTCCTACTCTGATGGAAAGAGAAAAGTGCCATATTTGATTTAACAGAAACATTCTACTATGAAAGCATGAATTTGATTCACTGGCAATTGGGTTGTGAGTGGTGCAAAATATAAATATAAAACCCACTTCAGAAGATCAGTAACATCACAATCTATGCAGAGCAAATGCAACAGAAGATGTCAATTATCCATGAACCATGTCAAACAATCAAATATGCTCAGGATTTCACAAAGTACATCTGAGGAGGTTTTGGATACTTCTGCATGGAAGCCTCTCAAATATCACCATGATTCAGGTCACAGGAGCAAAAAGATTCTTGAACATCAACAAGTATTTCTTTTCAGAATGTCTAAATTTCCTTTACTCATCTACTTTGCACTACAACAAATCTCCTCCAATTATGCCAACTAGAATTGACATAATCTCTCCAAATTGGACTGAACCTTGAATTACTACCCAGAGATATCATCTGGGCAATCATGTCTCTGATAAATCAGAAGAAATGAATTTCCCTGAGTTGGTTATGCCATTAATTTCAATAGAGGATCTCTGCATCAAGGTATGAGGTCAAAATGTGCCTCCAGCAGATGAAAGATGTCAGAGAGGGAAGACACCTTGAAATCTGGTTTCAGGTCTTCACCGTCAAACTGGGGATCTTCGTACCTCCCACTTTGGTCAAGCAAACAAGTGAATGCTCCAGCTCTTTTACCACAAGCAACCTATCAATAAATGTGGACTAAATTATCACATTAATAATCTTGATCCATTAAGCTAAGGAAACATACTCAGGTGCTCTTAACTATTTAGATGATTTGGTGTTCCAGCCAAAATGTCACCTAAGAATTTATGCAAGACTACTTTAAATAATATTCATATCTTTAAATATAAAAAAAAAAGATAAAAGGCATAGCTCTTGCCCAAGAAACATGTTATAATGCTCCTAAAACAGATGGCTCACCGTTCTTGCAAGTATGAAAACAAAATCATATCTAACTATTAAGAATCTCTGATATCTTAACATAAGGAACAGAACATTACCAATGACACCAAGACAGTTTCTTCTCACTTTAAGAATGGAGGAAACACATGCACCATGAAAGCAATGCCGACTAAAGAAGTTGAATTTACTTGTAAAAAAAGTAAACAGAAAACCAAGGAAAATTCTGTATATCAAAGATAAAGTCAAGATTCAAACAAGCTTAACATCAGGAGAGAGTCTGGATATTTTCTACAAGATCAATGAAAAAGAACAAGCTACCCAATTGGCATTAATGTGCAATCCAAAATCTTTTAATTGCAGTTTGTATATTAACTAAAAAGTGCAAGTTAGATTTCAAAAAATTTATGCATGGCTTTAAGTAAAGTAATTAGGGGAATCATACAGAGATGTGGATACAAGCCTAGAAATTTTACTTTTGACCCCTCATTAGACAACACATTGGACATGCTTCATTAGAAGGCTCAACAGGCTAATGAACACTTTAAAGGTCACCTAAGAAGGCATCAATGAAAGAATGAGTACAACAAGATATGCATAGCATGATAAAAAAATATTACAAAGGGAATACCAACTTACATCATCTTTAAGGCTATCTCCTACCATCATCACTTCATTGGGTTGAATATTCCAACTTGAACAAATATGCAGAAGTGGAGCTGGATCTGGCTTGTAGGGACGAAACTCCCTGCTCAATGCGGGAGAAAATACAATCTGCAAGAGATAATTGATTTAAAAAACTTAACATTAATGGCTCATGTGGTGCCTTCTAGTGCATATCAAGAGCTTATTTGGCCAACATCTATGGGAAGATAGCAACTTTGTTATCTAGACTCACCCCAAATCTTTGATGAAATAAATCGACTGCTGTCTTGACATTGCGTGTTATTAATCCTCTTCTGTAAAGGAGAAGAAAAGAAAAATATTAGTTCCTAAGAAAAACGAATATGGATGTATAACCATCACATGTTATAGAGTTTACCACAGAAATACTATATCTACTGTTTTCTACATGAAAAATGAGAGCCAAATCGAGAATATATATTTGCCCACTATAAAAGAAAATAAAAATGAAAACGGTCTGATTATCATCATTCAATGGTGAAGGAGTGAAGAAAGAGGGCATGGCTGAGGTGAATAGCCATAGCATTTTTCTAAGACATAAGACATATGACAGGCATAAAAACATATACACAGCAAGGCTAAGCATTGGAAAACCGTGCAGCTGAAGTATCAGATACCTCCATATGGAAAGCCAGATCAATAAAGGATATTAAAATTCAATAACCATAAATAGAAGGAAGACAAAGAACTAAGTATTAAAAAAAGCAAAAACTTAATGTTAGTGGTTAATGAGTGATCTAGGTTTATGCAACTTTTATGAATGGAAAGCAAATAATGGAACAAGACAAAATATATGAGAAGTGGTAAACTAGAAGCCAGACACTGCCAAAGAAGAGAAGAGAGTATGGCACTTCACCTTATCATTTTTGAGTCAAGAAAAGTACAAAGTTCAGCTGCACCTGCTCAACAATGGAGAAGAACATGGAAATTCAGGCAAAGGGAAGGTGCAGGCTAACCTATTCAATGAAAGTCACAGCAACAATAGGGACAAAAGCAAACGTATGGATAGGCAACTACATCTTAACCATGTCAAATCACACTGTAAAGGTTAGAAGAGGCATGTATCAACTAGTCCAGATTGCAGAGAAGGCCCGCTTGTAATGTATGCGCTAGTTTACTTCATTCAAACTGAATTGTATACAAACCCAAACACAGTTCATGCCCTTTATAAACTATTCATACCCTTCACAAATGAATTATTGCCTCCTTCAAGCAGTACAAATAGATGGGCAGGCACATGCTAACTAGCAGGCATTACCGAAGTTACTAAAATAGATACAGACAGAACATAGCAGGAAAAGGAAAGCAGTGAGATGACATCTATTTACCAATATTTTCTTGCACGAAATCCTTCAATTAGCAATCTTCTCCTTTTGACAAAAAGACCGAGGGAAATTCCATATTACACAGATGAATTTCCAAACATTTCTGCCCAAAAACGGCAAGGTATAAAATTCAGAGAGAGAGAGAGTGGGGAGAGTCAACGAACCAGGCATGATCTGGAGCAGCTCAAGGCCGCGGCGCTCGTGCTCGGCTATAGCCGCGAAGGCCTTCTGCTGCCTATCAGGGGCCCAACGCTCGATGTATTGAAGAATGTCGATGCCGGAGGGGTTTTCCGCCCTGATTCGGAGGTATTCCTGCTCGCCAAGGACGGCCCTGTACATGGCGGGAAAATCGATGACGGGGACCGTGAGGGTGCCGTCCATGTCGAAGACGACGCCCCTCAGGCGAGCCCTGTGGGTGGAATAGGACATCAGAGAGGCGAAAATTTTCGGCCGGTGAAAGGAGAAGGTGGTGGAGGAGGCTCTGAGGAGAAAATGCATGGCTCTACCCTTATGGGGATATTTAGAGAGAGAGAAGAAAGACACACGAGCCAAGCCAATGAGTGACTCTGAGCGACTTCAGCTCACGCATTTTGTGGCTCGTCTAGCTTCACGTGTGAAAATTGTTTATATTAATATAATTCGAATTATTTTATTTATCTAATATTTTTATAATTTATTTAGAAATTCGAATATTTTTATTATTGAAGTGCCAAATTATTGTATAAAATTTAACATTATATTTTTACGGAAATGAAAACATAAATCGATTTTTTTTTACATAAAGTACTTAATTAGTTCGAATTTGGCCGGTTCGACTGTATCCTCGAGCCCGGTTCCACTTGGTGTATTTGCTCTCTTAATAATATTATATTTTAAAAAAATTAATATTTTATGTACAACTTATACTCTTAATATGGGTAAAAAATCTTACACACAGTTTTTAACCTAAAAATTAAGTTTAGATTATAAATTAAAAGTCGGACCAAAATTAAGATTATTTACTAAAAATAAACTATATACTATAATAAGATGGAGAGATGTATAATATATTCAAATTAGATAGATCCGGGAAATCGGTTTTCCAGCCGGCCTGATTGGTCTATTTCGGTTTTCTCATTTTCCGGTTTTGAGAGGGAGCAGTCGCTCATCCAACCCTCGCTGCTTTCCGCGGCCTCTGTTCTCTCGTCGAGCCGTCGTTCTCGCCATCAGCGATCTCCGTTCGGCGGCGCAAGTGCTCTTCCGTCGCGTGGTATTAGTCTGCTCCAGTGAAAAAGTGGAGGCCTTCTTTCGCCCTAGGATTTCTGGCATCAGCTGAAGACGAAGGCGTTCTGGTGATTCGATTTTGTTGTGGCAGATTCGTCTACTGAAGGTCAGGGCTTCTGCCTAGGTCGAGAATCTCTGTAGGGTTAATTGCATCGTAATTTGTATTTGGTACCTTATTGCTTCTGCTATTCTTCTGCAGTTAATTGCTATTTCGTGCGGGGATAAGCGGATTGAAATCGATAGATCGGGAGCCGGGCTCACACGGTCGTCTCTTTGATGGCTAGGAACAATGAGTTGGAGTCATCGATGTCGCAGGAGCTAGAGGATGCCGGTGGTGGTGGTCGATGGTACTTGTCGCGAAAGGAAATCGAGGAGAATTCTCCATCAAGAAGGGACGGGGTTGACCTCAAGAAGGAGACTTATCTCCGCAAGTCATACTGCACCTTCCTGCAGGATCTTGGCATGAGGCTTAAAGTGTAAGCTTGCCCCTCAAATATCGTTCTGTTCAATTGATTTTCAAGCTCTGTGTTTGCATTAAATTTCAGATCTCGGATGTAAAACTTGTCTGTCTGTCACCTTAAGCTCGTTCATCGTCTATTCAGGAATTAGAATAAGCAGGATTTTGCTTAGAAGGTGGAAAATGGAAGTTGAATCTATCATAATAGGGTCCCAAATTGAGAGCCAATGTTTTAGGGCTAAGTTGGAGATGCCTATGTGGTTTTCGTATTTGCTCTAGTGTATAGAATGCTTTAACTCGGTGGTGTCACATCATTCATGAAGGATGATGAGAGCAGTATTATTAGGGGGTTGGATTTTAGTGATGTGTTCTTAAAGCTTAATTTTGGTTTGCCGGGATAGTAATTCATATAATTTTACCTTTTAGCTGCAATTTCTTTTCCCCTCAAAGATGAAATTTATGAAAGGACTCCTAGAGTTTCTAGCATCGCCTGCATCCAGTATAAATATTTTCTGGTTTGTAGTTTGCATGTTAGGATTTTGAGAGGCAAATATAATGTATAATTCCCACCAACCTCTTTTCTTGCAGACCTCAAGTTACAATAGCTACTGCAATAATTTTTTGTCATCGATTTTTCCTCCGACAGTCTCATACAAGGAATGATAGAAGGGTGAGTAGCTGATTTTTCTATATTCAGCTCCCGGAGTCTCAAGGTTTTTGCAGTTGTGAAGTTGCAGTTTTATTGAGATAATTATTTTAATGAAAGTGGGATGGTTTCACTTATTGTCTTGGAAACTGCCCTCAGAAAATTTATATTTCCTAATGGACTGTGAAACTTAATAACGGAGTTGCTATATTATTTTACTTTGTTCTGGTATTTTGTAGACTATTGCAACTGTATGCATGTTTCTTGCTGGGAAGGTTGAAGAGACTCCTCGCCCTCTAAAGGATGTCATTCTTGTTTCCTATGAGATAATCCACAAGAAAGATCCAGCTGCAGCTCAGAGGATCAAACAGAAGGTGTTCTCTATTTTGCATGTTTATTTGGAGAGTCTCATTGATTCTTGCATATTTCGTTGGTGCGAATTCTCTCTCCTTGATAACCTTAATTCATCTTGATTTTAGTTCTATTAATCTTCAATAAGTACTCAGCCTCAAGCAATTTTGGGTCAACATCCTTTTTCTGTAAATTAGTTATTGTGCTTTCATTCACATAATTCAAAAGATAACTTAGTACCTGGTTCTTGTGGTTACTCTATTCAAAAGAATACTATCACTAATTACATTCACATCCAAAAAACAAGTTATATATGTTTTACATGCCTCCATCAAAAAATTGATGTCTTGTGGTTATACTGGGATTCCACCTCACAATTTTCTGCACAGTTAAATGAGTCAATATCCATTTTACATTTGGTTCTTCTGTGTTAAATGCATTTTACTTAGTACCTGGGTCAAAAGGGTTGGTAGTTAGATAAGGCCTTTTAATTTTAGAAGAGAATTCAATTAGTCACTTTCAATAGATATCTGGCCAGTATGGTTGATTACGGAAGTTGGATTTTCCATCTTGTAATGTCCTTTCGCTGCTCATCTTAGGATTTCCATCCTCTCCATAGTTGTTTGTGTCTTGATTGCTCATTTTTTAATTCCAGAAGATCTATATAGTAAAATTTGGATTTTGTCAATTATTTTTCAAGTTTAGACTTTTTGATGGTCCTTTCTCATTAAGTGCATCTTGATTTGTGTGGAACAGTTTTTTCCCTTTCTTACAAATTACTGAAAAACAAGGAAATAGTTTGCATTAGTACATTTTGATCTGTGTCTGTTCTTGCTACTTATGATGTTTGATGTGATTTATGACCTAAACATCTACCATCCGGGCATGTTCTTGCTACCTATGCAGGAAGTTTATGAGCAGCAAAAAGAACTTATCTTATTAGGGGAGAGGGTTGTGCTTGCAACTCTCAATTTTGACCTAAATATCTACCATCCTTACAAGCCACTTGTTGAAGCAATAAAGAAATTTAAAGTTGCGCAAAATACACTTGCTCAAGTTGCTTGGAATTTCGTCAATGATGGGTATGGAAGGAACTATGAATTTTGTTCCTGTTGTCTTCCATTTCTTTAATATTTTTTCTTTCATTTTGTACTTTTCTCTCCACATCTTCTTTGAACTGTAAAAATGGCTTCCCAGGTTGAGGACTTCGCTCTGCCTGCAATTTAAGCCCCATCACATTGCAGCAGGTGCGATTTTTCTAGCAGCCAAGTTCCTGAAGGTGAAACTCCCTTCAGATGGTGAGAAAGTCTGGTGGCAAGAATTTGCTGTTACGCCTCGTCAATTGGAAGGTTTGTAATACACATTTAATCTTTTTCTCCATAAAAAAATATGGAAGATAGTGCTAGGTTGATGCCATAGCCTAAGGACACTTTTTTATATTTGACATTGTATTCTCAGTATTGCTCATTTTCCTGATTTAACCTTGTACTGCAAGTCTCAAAGATTTTGTTTATCATAATCTAGTCAGAGTTGATAGACATGATAACCTGGAATTATCTGTTCCCAAGGGATGTTTTGTACCAACTTATGTCTTCAATATTCGTGTTTCCCCTTCTAAATTTTCTGGTGAAAGCTTTCAGATATATCAAATACCTGCTTCTTGGTCTTATTTTTGCAGAGGTTAGCAATCAAATGTTGGAACTTTATGAGCAACACAAGGTGCCTGCATCACAAGGAAGCGAAGTTGAAAGAAGTATTGTTGGTGGTGGTGAATCAGTTCAGTCGAAAGGTTCATTTCATGAGGGACAAGTCTTGAAGCAAACATCTTCTCGGGCACCACCTGAACATTCTGCAACTGAAAGTCATGGGGTATCAAGACCTACACTGAAACAAAGCAATGAGCATGGTCATATAGATATGAGTAGTGTTATTACAGATCACAAGGCTGATTCCAAATCAAAGGAAGATATCCAGCATCATCATCTTGAGAACGCACCTGTCAAAGAGAACACGAGAGAATTGATCAATAGATCGAGGGAACATGCAGATGTTGAAGATCATCATGACAAAAATGAGAAAAGAAACAAACCTGGTGAGGCAGTTGAATGGGTAGAAGACAGTACATTCCGAAAATCTGACAATGTGCCTAGTCGGCATTTAGAGTTCCGGGGTGCATCAGCAGGACAGTCTCCAAAGGAACCTCTTAAGATTGACAAGGACAAGGTGAAGGCAGCCCTAGAGAAGAGGAGGAAGGCCCGCTCCGAGATCACTAAGAAGAAAGATGTGATGGATGAGGATGATCTCATTGAGAGGGAGCTTGAAGATGGTATTGAGTTAGCTGCAGAGGATACAAAGGGACAGGAAAGAAGGCTGAGCTGGCCTAAGACTGACCAATCATCTGACAAAGGAAAGGAGCATGACAAGGCTGGAGAGGGTAAGTTTCCCAAGGGGTATATGGCAAGAAATGCACAAACCGAGAACCCTGAGGAAGGGGAGATGTTTGAAGAGGCTTCTTCCATGCCAAAAAGCCACAAGAGGAAGGGCAGCCCACTAGAGAGAAATACAGACAGAAAGAGGTTTCAGGACTAATAGAGCCGCAATGGGAAAGATGGGCATAGAACTGATTCAACCGGGTATGCATCGAGTAGCAGAGGAGGATGTATGCATCGAGTAGCCACAAGTGTCCATTTGAGCATGATCAGAATCTTACCAAATAGGTGAATTTGTCTGTCTAGGCATGTTTGTTTGTTTGTATCAGTTGACTGTTGTTACCTGAAGTTTCAGATGAAAGGGATAAAAATAGACGGACAGACAGCCTAGGCTAGCACATTGAACACTTTCTTCCTTATTGGGTAAGAACTAATCTCTCTGTTGCTACTTACTGGTATCTCTTTGGACATCTGTAGCATTACCAGATTGCCAATTTCTAATACATCCATTTGCTGTCTTGGTGGTAAGAGCCAAATATATTTAGGCCATCATTAGACTTTGTAATTTGTTCTTAAGGCTGTATTCAAACAAACTTTAGCCAAACTTGTGGCATAGTATTGCAATTTCAACCTTAAAAAGCCAAGAAACTGACCTTTAAAGGTTTGTCTTTCACCACAATTTTAGAATAACAGACTGAATTTCCTCCTAGTATAAAATCACTAGGCTGACCTTCTACAATAGCAGCACTACTGCACTCAATATTGCATGGAAATATGTGCATTATATGTATATTTATTAGTATCTGCAGAAATTAACTGGAGGTTCCAAGCTGCCAACGAGAATCCGCAGATCAATGTCCTTATCTTCAAACTTCTTGATGAAAGGATGACCCTGCAATTCCACGACGTGTCAAATTACCCCATCATGCACTCAACAATGCCAAGGCTTCTTTTCTTTCATGAAACAGTAAATGGGCAAACTTGTGCATGACAAAAATCATAATCTATCACAGTACTTGTGTGCCAAGATGCCTACCAAGAGGTCCAATGATGACGCACGGTTCCGGGGGTCCTTTTGGATGCTGAAATACAGGAAGCAAATGGCAGTCTTGCATATGTTTAAAGTAAGCTGGAAAGTGAAACTACTTCCCAAGTTGGAAGCTTTAGATTCTATAATGAATTAATTAAAGATGGAGAAAGAGAGCCATCTGTTAGTTAAGAATGCTCAACAACAGCACACAAATGCAAAAAAACTTACCAGGCAGAAATGAAGATAGCAAGCAGTCCCATAGGACCAAACTTACCAGGCAGAAATGAAAGAGCAGAACTCGGGGGAGAATTGGTCTGGCGGAGCACAAGGTGGAGGGCACCGTACAATTGCCTCTAAAAGTTCATAGAAGCTTGGCCAACCTTGTTGATCTTCAGACTGCAAATAGGGGAATCTTCCAATAGCACACTCGAGTACCACGATGCCCAAACTCCAAATATCACTGCTGTAGTCATAAGTGCTCCCACTGATCCTCTCCGGCTAAAATTCATCAAGTCACAAGATTAACAAAGAAAAAATTCCACCAAACTTACATGAAACATCAACTATTGAGGGATTTAGCATATGGAAGTAGATTCTGCTTGTCTATGTAATAGCTGCTTATTTAACGGTTGGACTCCAACTAGATCCAAACAACAATTAGTGCCACAAATGGACAATGTGTTGCTACAGATGGTTTCAACTACTGTTAATAGCATAATGGATAGATGTTAGGTTTTGTGTGTGTTTCTGGGGTTTAAAGAATCAGTACTCAATTTTCCAGTAGTCCAGTAAACAGAAAATGGTGCTTGGTGCCTTGACATGGGTTTCATAGAAAAATAAACATGGGTGGAGGTTCGATTATCCTATATAGATTCTAGAGAAAGATCAGATTCGAGACTAGATAAAGTCCTATCCAAGATGGTAAGGAATTCCAACTCAACCTGTTATTGGTACCACCAGACATCAGACCGGGGTAGACATAGCCAAAATGTGGGCATAATTAGTGCTAGAAAGGAGCATGTGAGGATGAAAGGATGAGGCACATCAAGACTGGCTAGACCCAAATGTCGGCTGAACATTATCCAGTATAAGAATTGACATGAATTTACACTTTAGAGCATAAAACTTTAGATTTTGAGAAAGTTAGGATCAGGGTATTTAAAACCATTTCTGAGTGAGAAGCTCCCACATTTGAGTTGGCCTATATAAGGCTGTGAAGTTAGTAGAGAAAGAATAAAGGCCACATACCGACATGTAGTTGTAAGTTCCCACAAATGTATCTCTCTGACCCATGGAGCTTGCAAGCATTGCACTGACACCAAAATCGGTGATTTTAACTTCACCCTTCTGATTCACTAGGAGATTTGATGGTTTTATGTCTCTGTGTATGACATGTCTTTCATTGTGCAAGTACACCAGTCCTTGTAGAACCTGCTTACAGACAATAGCTAGATATGGCTCCAGGATAGTCTTAACTTGTCTGATCACATCAACCAGAGACCCACGGTCCATATACTCAAGCACCAGAGATATTGCTCCATTGTGATAAAATGAATGATAGCAAATCACCACATGTGGGCATTGGGACACATTATTTATCTTCAGCTCTTGTACAATCTGTTTGCGGATATCTTCTTGTATATTCATCTGGATTATCTGCATAAACGCAATAGTTTAACTTACAAAGAGAACTCATTGCCAAGTATACACATGCACCTGAACAGTAGTAAGGCAAGTGATGGTTAATAAAATAATGGAGTTTTCATATACAATCAAAGAGAAGAGGAAAAATGTAAATTGGCCTAGATATTCCACAAGTTTTTTCTGCTATAGGAAAAACATACATATATTCTACAAGTTTCAAATATCATTCATTTACTACAAATAGTGGAGAGTGAAACAAATGCTAAAAAACAAATGCTAAAACAACAACATCTCTTTAGATCATTGACAAAAGATCTATTGTGCAACTGACCTTAAGGGCATATAATTTGCCGATCCATTTATGGCAAACAAGTTGAACCACCCCACCACTTCCTTTTCCAATGACTTTGATCGTCTCGAGATCTTCCAAGGAGAATTCAAGGTCCAGATCCTTACCATTGGATGGCTGTAGCATAACAATACAAGAAACATAGTCCATGCACTAAGAGATGATGCTAGGGTAAAGTTTACCACAAGCTGAGAACTAGTACCAAGAGCTGACTCATATAAATGGACAAGACACGGCTTCTGAAATCAAGCTGACCCTACTCAACCTTTGCTGGTTCGCCCAATCATATTTTTCAGTTATACCGAACCAACATAAATTGGAGGTGCAGACCTATATGCTGTCTAAGTGGCAAAAGTACCAACTAAGATGATAGTACACAGTTACACAACTAGCAAGCAGCAAGAGCAAACTGCGAGATCAAGACTAGCTTACACAAGACTCATCTTCCTCAGAGATGATCCGCAAACCCTTCTGGTTTAAGAGCAAGCCACCCTCATGGAACGTTCCACTTGCAGTCCTGAGAAAACTCCAATCAGGCCGTATACTAATTACACGAAGAAAGCACAACCAGAACAAGTAGATAACATGAAACGCTCTCAGTTCCTCTTACTGCCAGCACCGTTCCTAGTAACAATATCTCTAATGTCTTCCCATAAATTCACATAATAAGCTTCCACCCTCTCTTCCCCTATTCCCAGCACGACAAGATCGATTATCCAACTTTTCTGCTTGGCAGCGGAGTTTGAAATAAACCCCGAGCCCAGTGATGAACCAACGCAAAGGCAGAAGCCACAACATCAGGCCAGATTGAGCATCGTAACGAACTCCCTTGTAAGACAGAATAAACTATACGGATAAGTATTGCATAGTATTTATGAAAGCGACTCACAGGAAGGAGGTAATTGGGGTTTCCTGAACAGGAACAGAGAGCTTCAGCTGCTTCAATGGAGTCTTCGTCTTCATAGCCTCGCAAAAAATCCTACTACCCTCGACTCCACGGCAGATGGATGCAGGAAAACTGGTAACGGACGACCTCTCAGCTAGCCTACTCTACGATCTCTCTGGCTGTGAAGAGAGAGAGAGAGAGAGAGAGAGGAACTCCATTCCATGATTATCACGAAATAATGCTCAGCCCATGATTTCAAACTAGGGGAAGCGCGTGGTTGCAGAATTTTAATAGAACTCCCTGTACGTTTTTCCTATTAAACAATGCCCCTCAAAGTTTCGTTACCTTTAAATATTACCCCTTAATTTTTCATTTAATCTCCGGCAATAGGGGCGCAAATGAAATTAGCAAAGGATTAATTTGATAAAAAGAAATTTAATTTGAAGCTCATTCATCGTCTTCCTTCCATGGCAGAAGCTAACAGGTAAATGTTAGAGGCGAATGAAGAAGGCAACGCCGGAGAGCCGACGCTCAACGAGGCAGCATATTGATAATCGTCAGCGCAAGGGCGGAAAGCTTGAACACGTCGTCGTTTCTCTTCTTCAGCGGCGACACCAGCCCTTCCTTCTCCTCGAATCCGTCCTCGCACGTCGTGGCCGCGTCGATCACCGAGCTCACCTCCACGTTTGCGTCCCTATATCTGTCGAATGTGTTGTGTATGATAAGTTAAGCGTTTTAATGTGTCGATAATTCGACATTGAAGAAGGATCGGAGTAGTGGATTTCATCGTCGTTACCGCTTTGATTGGTAGTCTTTGACGGCTTGCTTGACGGTGGGGAGGGCGTCGGAGTAGAGCTCCAGGCAGTCATCCAAACGCGACCGGACGTAAGGAACGACCTTCTTGTCCCTGAGGAGGTACTTGATGTAGCACCTCGTGCTCGTAATGTTGACGCGCACGAGCTTGACGGAAATGAACCCGAGCTTCCGGAGGGAGTCGGCGCAGAGGCTGTTCGGGGCTGACTGGAGTGCGGCCGCGCAGAAGCCGTACCTGACGTTGGAATCGTTCAGGGCCACTTTACGGCAAGTCTCCCGGATGAGAGGGTTGGTGGCCGCCTCTTCCTCCAAATCATATGCGGCGGTCGCGATTAAAGTGGGGAGGAAGAAGAAGACGAAGAAGAAAAAGGAGTGCTCGAACTTCATCGTGGATCGTTAGCTGTACAGTGGGGGACTGGCTTTTCTCCTTGAGCGCTATGATAATCGTGGGCGAGAGATCTTATAGTAGCCCTTGGTGCGACAAATGAGGCACGTTTTATAATATTCTAACCTAAACTTACCTTTTCCTTCAATTCCAGTACCACCGACTAGCTGCTCAAACAAGAGTAACCATGACTCAACAGATTCCTTGAACTAGAATTGTATAGCATAGGCTTATGCTTTTCTTTGCTATTCCTTCCTATATTGATGCAACATTAGAAGAAGGTACACACACGTTGCATGCTGCCATGAAATACACGATTTCTACAAAGCCTTTCTAAATTTGATCTGACCCATCATTCTTCTCCTCAATGCCCATATTTTGTACTAGTTGAAAGGAGGTCTGAAATTCTATTCAAGATGCATGTAATTCATTAATGGAGGCATTCATTAGAGACATTGGAAGGAGTGGCCTACCCACAATCAAACGCAACCATTATTATCTCGGGGTTTCTTTTCCTTAACTCAGATGCCAGAAGCTGCTGCAAGAAACCGCAAGACCCCCCAATCATGAAATTTGGTGAACAATCCACATCACATGGCTAGCGCTGGACAACACTGATTTTGCGCCATTTTTGCCCTATCCACACGTTTGTTTCTCCAATGTTATTTTTTTACAGAGAGTGAAAAAGATGAACGATGAAAATTACAGAGAATGGCAGAATCAGCTAGGCAAAAGGTCTGGTCTTGTTTTAGCTGTTTCTGGCCCCCCATCTTTCCTCTCTGTAGGAAATCAGAAGCCTCCTCCTGTGAGAGCAGATTTCACTGCTCCTTCTTGGCGTTTGTGAATATCAAACACCTTGGATACTCTTTGTGCCCTGCCCGTGATATTCCACCACACGGGTTGATCTTGTTATGCAGTACATGCTAGAGCCTCATCTTTCTCAGCTCAACCTTTGACCTTTGTTTTGTGACCTTCACTAATTGGAATTCTGAATCCGTGTTAAGCACCCCAGGGCCCTTCATAATCACCACTCCATGCCAATCATCTCAACAAAGTATGCACCATGTTCCAGAGCTTCAACGTGATGTGTGTTCATTGCATGAACCTACCTTTTCAAGAAACTCCTGTAAGTCAGTGCCTTGCAGCGCTTCACCAATAAGTTCAGTGTTTTATGCTTTGCAGGACTGGTGCAAATATGATGGGTTGCTAAAACCTCCAAGGTAATATACATTGACTGAAGAAACCTGCCATGTAAAACAAGTTTGTAATATAATCATGGGCTTGCAAAATAATACTTTGAATGAAACAAGTAATAGGGAGACCCAACACTTTTCATTGCATTGGAACTATGTGCAATAAGTGATCATACTGCTCTCATTATTTGGAGAATCTCCATATTGAAGTTTATCTGCCCAGTCCTGTGACCATGCACAATCTTCTGCTTGAATCAGGTTACCTGGGGTCCATGATAATTCTGCAAATATAACAGTGCCGGCAGCAGTCAAAGTGAGTTCAACTCCTCCTGCTCTGATTGATAACTGCATAATTGTCAAAGACTATAAGGAATAATGCTTGTAAAAAAAAGAACAGAAAATTAAAGCTTTTGCCATTCTACTGCTGCTTCTTTTATTCTCTTTTTCTTGAAAATCTGTAACAAAGAATTGCCTTGCAGCTGCAGGGGTGCTTCCATCAATTTGTATACTACCTACTCTCTTCTTCTGGAAATTTTGCAAATGTAGATAAAGGTTAGTTTAGTATAAAGGAAGAAAAAAAGGTAATATAATCTGTAACAAATGATAGTGGTTTTACAGTAAGAAATTGATAATTGGTTGATGCTGTGCAAAAATCAGAAATTTGCAGCCTGTTTATTCACTTTAGATAATCACAACTTCAATTCATTCTAAGAGATATCTCAAGCTTATAATTACCTTAAAAAGCCAATGTTCAATAAATAACTCATGAAACAAAGCATTAATCTTCTCCATGCCCTTATCAGCCAAGCCCAGAAAAACCTGAAAAGTGAAAGTGCCAAAACCTAAAACCAACAGTGTTTCTATGATGCAGTGGACCATTATCTACCTGTTGCCTTCTCTTTACCGGATGCTGGTGCTGAACATCCTTTTCAAAGCTTCCTCTGGATCATCACAGTTGCCTTCCTTCATCAGATTGTGCAGCTCTTCATGATTACTTGCACCTTGATAGACGCCAAACATGCCCTATAAAGTCTGGTAGACACAAATATGTAGATGAAGAGAGTGAATAAGAGTTGGGAGTTCATCCGTAAGTTCAGGGTGTGTACCAGTATATCCGAGGGTGGAGTATTCAGCCACTGTTGAATAATCTGCAAGAAGAAGATCAAATTATTTGATGAAAAAGAATTGCCATCCATGGAGAGAAAGAAGAACTCACTGAAGCCCATTGCAGACGCAAGGAAGAAGTGAACACACGCAGCAGCAACAATGGCCTGCATATACTACAAAGATCATGAAATGCTGGAAGAGATAAAGGACTAAAATGCTAGTTCTATAAAAGTAGAAGGACTAAAGCTAGATTTACTCGAAATAAAAAAAAACTTGTAGAAATATGTCTTCAAGGAAAAATCCCCAACCGGAAAGGAGAGGGGGCTGATGCCGAATTTATCGTCGTTGTTTCTCGCCGGCCGCCTTACTCTGGCTCCGGCGAGGCTGCTGTTGCCATCAAGGCCCCTCAGGGCTGCCACCTCAGCGTCCTCCGTTTCCGGCGACCAGCCCGCTGCTCCGCCGGCTCATTTCGTGAAGGGAATTCAGAGACCAGAAGCCGTTTCGCCCACTTACACACACCTGGTTTCTTCAGCTTCTCCGTCCGCCATAGATGGGGTGAAACTGAAGGCTCGAGGCTTTCGGGCGTCTCCTGAATTGGGCCTTCTCTCTCTCCTGTTCGTGCTCTCTATGGTAATGTTACATGTTGTTACTGCTGCATCTGCAAAGTTCGGCTAATCACTCAACGTAACTGTTTTGACTAACTCTGTGTTTTTTGTTCGGAATTCTTATCGGCATGCTGTTCACAGGCAATTGGCTCCATCATCTGTGTAGCAATTGTTTCACTAACGTCCTTGACTGTAAGATCACACACCTATCAACTGCTCGCATAAATGCCCAAAAGGGGGCTTATGACAATTGTAGTGACCCTCCTACCCTACTACTTCACTGATAGTCATTCAGGAGACTGGCAGCTTCCATGGAAGAGTTGTACAAGGTGGTCTCTGAGGAGATGCCAGGAACCTTGTCCTCCCTCAAGCTTTCCAGTCTAGAGATCAATGAGCTGACCCGACAGCTGAGCAATATCAGGTAAGATTTCAGCTTCACCCATCTCACGTTTGTCAGCAAATATGTTGACATTGCCGGGTATGTTGTGCTTCTGCAGGCAAAAGATTCCTGGGAAGAAAGAAAGGGGCAAGAAGAACTGATCCACTCTTCACCCGACCAACTCCTGTGGATCTTAACTCATGGGATCGGGTCAAGTCACTGCCCATGGTGATGTACCTTACTCAAGAAATTTCAGACAGTAAGGAAGCAAATTCATATAATTGGGGTTAATAGACTAGTGTACCTAACCACTTAGAACCTATTTTAAATCATGATGTTTTATCTGCTCAGTTGCCATAAGACAATGTTTGTAGGGTGCCAGAAAGACCCCGGGTCTATAAGAGATTCCATTAGACTGACTAAAACAACAACCATTTTTTACTTTTGATATAAAATATGTGATTTGTTATTTATATAATATTGGTGATTTAACAAGCTAGTAATAAAGTTAATATGATATACATGTAAAATATCTGAATCTCACTTGCAACCCCAATCCACCACCCTGATCTAATATTGGTGATCCTGCAACATATATGTACGAGTATGCACATGAGTGCAAGCATGCTTATCTTGCCTTTTTCTCCTGTTAGATAGAATCATAGGATATCTCAAGAACTGATTATCTACGCTTCTTCATTTCACCTATTCTCTTCCTGTTTAGTCTGAATCTTGGTGTTTGGTGTGTGTGTGTGGAAATTTTGTAGATTCTAAGCATGGAGGAGCCTTGGACTTTAATTCTGGATGAGATCCTCTATCAAATTCTTTCTCTGCTCCTGCTACTGATGATATTAAAGATGACCTTCAATTAACTTAGTAAGTTCCTTCTCCATATGTCTATCAGATCTTGCTACTATGTTGTAGCGAGTGTTGCTCTAGGGATTCTAGCAAGGAATGGTAAGAGGAATGTGACCTTCACATGACATGACATGACATGACATGAAATGATGATAATATATTAGATGGGTGGATCCAACACCCATTTGGCCCTTAGTCTGCCTGCCTGTATATGCTTTGCCCCCTTTTGCACTCACTCGCAAGCGCATGTGCATTTTCTGATACATGTCCCCGGAGAAAACCTCGTTCATGCCCCCCATCTCTATGTCTGCCACATGACATGACATGAATACGATGCGTTTAATCAAATCAAACGCTCCATCATCACTTCCCAACATATCCCAACAAGAGAACCTAAAAACTGAGCACCTGCAGGTGTAAGATTTGGATCTGCCAGAATTGTCTGCCACTGCCCTGATTTACCCTTAATTTTTTTATATTATAATTAATTTACTCAATATTTTAATTTAATAAATAGAGTAATGTTGTATTGATAATCTTTAAATGTCTGTCTGTGTGATTTGTGTGGATATTATTCTGTCTGTCTGCGGTAATCTGGGTTTGTTGTTTTCGCATGCCCCTCTTCTTGTTTTTTTTATTAATATTATTATTGGGCCCCCACCCACCCACCGGCCCATAGCCACACCCCACAGCTCCCTGACCCCCTCCCAATCATTCTTATCGTAGAGCCAGTTGAGGGCACGTAGCAGTCGACGCCGCCGAAAGTGGGCTTCATCCATTGAATTCCACTTTCACACACACACACACTTCACTACCAACTCTCAAGAAAAACTCAGCAGTACATTACATTAAATTAGTCAATGTCTACTATGCTTGTGGGGTCATCGGAAAAGTCAAACCCAGGCTATAGTGTTTTTTTTAAATATTGTGTTAAATTATATTTAGGGTAGAAAATATTTGTAAAAAGCGATAATTCGATATTAAAAATCTTTTAAAATAACTTATTTACTACTAAAATTTTGATCAAATAGAAATATTTATAAATATGAATAATATATATAATTTATTGTGTATATATATATTAGATTTATTCACGTGTAAGGGCTGCGGATGGGGCCACCGACATGTGGATAGTGGATTGTGTCGGTTTGATTTAATTTTTTAAATATATATTAATTATAAATAATTTTAAATAAAATACAAATTCTTCCTTTTTTCCTATCCCATGCCGCCCATCTTTCTCTAATTATAATTTAAGTAACAAAAAGTTCAATTAGTAAATTATTAATAATTATATTTTTTATTATCAGATTTAATTTTACTAAAAAATATAGTTTTAGTTAAAAGTTCGATTGTGCTTTATCAAATCCCAAATATTTTGATATCAAACTATTTTAAAAATCGTTTTTACAGTATAAAAAATTGTGATAATTTCATATAAAATAACTTATTTATTGCTAATTTTTTTTATAAAATAGACTTATTTATAAATATTAATAATATAAATTTAATTTACTGATTTATTCACGTGTAGATGCTGTGCTGCGTAGGCCACCGACACCTGGATACTGGATTCCCTGATTTTATTTTTCAAATATATATTAATTGAAAATATACAAATATTAAAAATCATTTAAATAAATATAAAAATAAAACACAAAGTCTTCCTTTTTTTTCTATTCCTTCTTCATGATCTTGCCGCCCATCTCTCTCTAATTACATAAATATAAATGACTTAATTATATAAAATATCATAAATTATATAATTAAATAAGGATCTTTGATTGGAATATATTTTTAATTATACTAAATAATTGCATATATTATATTAGTATTGATGTGAAATGTTGGATCAATTATTAAATAAAAATATTATTGTTGTAATATAATTTAATTACTCTAACAATATTTGGCACGAAAATTATATAATGAAAATGACGATTTTTTATTAGTAAAATTAGAGAAAATGGATGAATTTTTTGGGGAATATAAAAGTAATTATAATGACTTGATTTTTTTTCTCAATAATTTTAATGACTTGATTGAATACGTGTAATTATACAAGTAATAATTATAATTAACTAATAAAAAATATAACACTTGTCATTAGAAAAAATATTTAATAATTAATTAAATAAATATAAGAAAAAAATAGGATCAAGTGTTATTTTCCTCTTCCTTCTCTCTGAGCGCCTGCGGCCTGCCTCTGTGTGTGTGTATATATATATATACAACTTATTCTCTTCTCCCTTTGTATTGAGATCGGAGACTTCATCTCGGTCAGAGAGAGAGAGAGAAACAGAGTGTGTGTAAAAAGATCGGAATACCTACTGAGGCAGCAGCTATGGCTTCTTGGAAGAAAACCATAACCACTCCCTTCAGGAAGGCCTGCACTTTCTTCAACCAGCAGCCTCCCAGAGATGACCACAACCGCAAGAAGTCCCACGACGACCACCAACGAGGTTGGTCACGCTTCTTTGACCGCACTTGCCCCCTCTGCCGCCTGGCGCTGAATCGGTCCGATATACTGACATTTTT
Organism: Trapa incisa; assembly: GCA_030064435.1. Taxonomy (NCBI): domain Eukaryota; kingdom Viridiplantae; phylum Streptophyta; class Magnoliopsida; order Myrtales; family Lythraceae; genus Trapa; species Trapa incisa. The sequence continues at coordinate 6,319,471 of CM057784.1, read as the reverse complement.
TTTGTTTTTGCGAAAAACAGAACAGGAGGAGGAGGACATGGTGATGAACTTGCAGGTGGAGGTGATGGCTTGTGGGTACGAGGACGTCCAGGTGATGTGGTCGATGCTGGATAAGGCCAGAGGCAGGCCCTGCGCTCTCACTTCCTGAGCCTCTGCAGATCTCGCCGTCTCTCTTGTAGATAAAGCAGCAGAAGAGACGGACAGGAGTGGCAGAGAGGAATGAATCTGTTCAAGGGACGCTGAAGGTGCTCAATAATACGCTCTGGTTGCTTGTCGATTCAATCTGTAATTTTCTCTGGATCAAGGCGCTGCTATTCGTAGGGTAGTATGAATATGATACAAATCCCCGTGACCTGGATGCGTTATCTCACGGCGAGATTTAGTTTCTGAATTAAGAGGATGAAAAACAGGGCAAGAAATTGATGTTCTTTGTGGATCTCTGCTCCTGTTCTGTGTTCTTCTTCTTCTTCTTCTGTTCTGTATTTCTGGGCTGTTGCTCTGTTTCATTTCCCCATCTCGAATATCATCCATCCACCAAGTGGTGGGCGTACGTGCAAGATCTGGAATCATAGCGGAAATCGACTTTATCAATCGACTTATAGAAGCTCCGATTCTCGGATCACAAGGTACAGAATCACAAGAGGCTTTTGCGTCTGCTTTTCTCTGGTGGCCGACACTTCTTCTCTGTCTCTCTTCTTCCTTTCTAATCTTTTTTTGAGAAAAAGGCTGCTTTTCGACCAGATTCTGTGGTCTTGATCTCATCCTTATCTCTTCCCATAATAGCAGCCCTGGGAAAGAATATCCCCTAACAGTGTCTTGATATTGTCCGGAGTAACGCATAAGCCCAGCTCCTTGAATCTTGAATGGTGATCCAGCCCTTCAATGGAGTCCCTAGAAGCAGAGCAGATGAGGGAGAATGGCCCCAACTGATCATTTGAATGAAAGTAGCCCAAGCCCCAGCACAACAAAAGCACCATGTGTTCTTCCCTACCATGGGGTAAGTGTCCTTGTCTATGGAGATCCCAAATCCCAATCAAGTTTATTAGCCCATGCCCCCACGGGCTCGGTTGGCCCAGACCCTTGATGGTTAGGGCAATTTCCCAGCTACAGATTTCTAGGAGGACCTCTCCCATAAATCATAATAGATGATCAATATGCTAGTTGGGTACAAGTGGGGTTGGCAAGCTTCTTGGTATTCATTAATGGGTTAGTCCAAGGAGGGATACAAGCCAACTGGCTCAATAGCAATCTCCACATTCACTCAAAACTGTTAAATTATACTGGTAATCAGGTCCAAAGGAAAAGCATGCCCATGAAACATTCTGTGTAGTGGTGTGTGAGACAAACAAACTGAACAAACAGTAGTGCAACAATGTGACCTTCAGCATGATAATGCTTACTTGCCTTGCTCACCTTCCTTTGCATCAACGTTAAGGGTCTTAGACCTAGGAGATGATTTTCCGGTAATGGCCTTCTTCACCTTGATCAGTGACTGCTTCAACTTAGAGATTACGCTGCCTGATTGTTTTGTGGGCTCCCCCGGGACCTCTTCAACCGGAAGGTCATGAGAAGCTTCAGTTTCACCCGCTGGCATTTCATCTTTTACAGGGTCTTCTTTCTTCTCCACTCCTTCAACTTTCTTGGTTTCAAGTGGAGTCTTCTCGGCAAGACTGGGCTCTTCAGTTGATCCTTCGATTTTCTTACTCATGTTTTCTTTCACTTGCTGTGCTACCTCAGACACCACAGCTACCGCAGTTGGAGGCTCATTTTTCTCTTTGCCCTCAGCTGCAAGTTCTTCATCTATTGTTGTAGATTCGTCTTCTGGACTAACCATGTCAGTAGCTACTGCCTCCACTGCTTCAACCTTCTCAGACAATTCGGCAATTGCTTCCTTGATCAGTTCTTCTTTAACTGCTTCTGCAGTTTCCTTCACATGCTCCACTCTCTTTACTATGGATCCAACACCAATTTCATCAGCCTCTACTTTCTCCTCTAATTTGTTCTTCTCTGCAACAATCTTGCTCAAGATAGCTGCTTCTGCTTTTTCCCCAGGCTTGATTTCACTAGGCTCTGCTGCTTCAAAAACATCCTTTTCTTCTGCAGTAGCCACGATGTGCCCTTGTGGAACACCTCCAGCTTCAAGCACTTCAGGTACTGTGTGTTCTGCATTCTTAGTCACTACCACTTCAGTTTTAGGGACCAAACCTTCAGACTTAGTTGTTAAAATATCTTTAGCAGCCTCAACCTCTTCTTTCTTTTCTTCTGTCCCATCTTCCTTGTGGACAACCTCCTCATATTTCACCAATTTTATCTCTGTAGTCTCCTCCTCAACTAGCTGTGAATAGTTTAGCCACAAATAGAATAAGATCTCAACTGGCAATTAGAAGATTGTTCCTACTGCTACAACACGTCATGCTTCATACCAGCCAATATATATCTCAACAGAAAGAATCTTTGAGCACAAAAAAACATGCCAAATGACAGTGGAAATCTAAAAGATATTGGATAAATATGTAGACTAGTTAAAACAAATGTAGACTTTGGCTATATCATTCTTCTTCCCATGAAAATTTTTCCTCCATATGTCTGGAATGAATGATCACAACAACAGACACTACCCATCATAAACTCACGAGGCGCCTCTAAGCTGATCAGATAAAATACCAAGAAGTTTTAACTCTAATTTTTTTTTCTTGGTAAGTAAGAACAGAAGATAGTTCATTTGGCAACTACCAAAATTCATGAACGCAGATCATCAAAGCAAGAAACTAGAGAGTGAAAAATCACACTGTAGTCAACAGAAACTATTAACTGAGCCATATCTACAGCAAGGAGAACTGCCCAACTGCTACAAATATTTTACTGTCAAACTACCTTCAAAGACATGAGAATTTGTACTTGGGAGCATGCTAATGGGTCTATCTCATACTGGCCTAACCTTCAAAGCCACCAACTCTCTGAAACAATGGTTAAAGTACATGGAAACAATAGATACTAGGAGATTATTTTAGTGTCTCATAGCAGAAAGTTCAGAACTTCAGCAGAATATCATGAATTCCATGCAACTACCGCAAGCCTCACCTGATCAGCTGGGTGGCTACCCGATGCAACAGTCCCGGAAGCCATGCTTGTCTACAGAGCAACAGTGAACTGAGACGAACCGCTGGTGTTTCACTTTTCCCGGCCCTCTGTTGGGTTTGGATATACTTTATGCAAGTGTTGGGTTTGGATTTCAATTCAAGAGAGTGGGAAATCAGGGCAGGAACCTGAAAAGGAGACAGGGGGAAGAGAAACCCAAAAGGAAAATGAATGATGATGAAAAGCAAATGGCTCAAAAGGAGAAGAAAGAGGAAGAGAGAGAGAGAGACTCAGATAGAGCCCACTGGAAATCTCAAAGAGACGGAAGGAAGAGGACAAATAAACGGTGCGGTCTCTGGAAGCTTTTCCATCAAAAGAGATTTCCTCCATATATGGGCTGTAGCATTAGCAGGTTCATCCCTCTGCCGGAAACCCCACACAAGGCTACCCATTTACAGTGAAGCTTATAGAGCCATACACAGTACAAATTGCAAGACAATTACCTTTCAGAAATAAACTGCAAGTTCATCAGTTCTAGGTGGCTACTGTTGATCTTCCTCTTTTCCCCATTTTTGCCACTGGTATAAGGTAATATACTGTTGGCTATCTTTGTCATATATTATCTCATTGATGGGACCAAAGTGGGACCCATATCGAATTCTTCTTGTGTACACCAGAAGGGTCCATTATGGTCACCTTTGATCTTCTCCCTCCTTTCCCTCCATGGCTGAATGATCACTGACACAGTGACACTGCTTCCTTGCATAAAAATGATAATATCAATAATTTAATATAATTTGAATAATTAAATTACTGGTATATGCACATTGATCTTCGTACCATCTTATTTGTCCATCTGTTCACTCCTATTCAATCTTAAGCTGATGTTTGAGCAGAATCCAAGCAAGGTTTCTTGTTTGGTGTTCATTCATCCCACCAAGTAGTCCAGCAGCTAATATCATTGAAATGTGAAATCTGCAGAGGAAAGTTACCCGGGAGTAAGCAGGGTCCATCTGATAAACATTTGGCGGTATGGAAGACTATGCACTTCTCTGTATATAATTGAGTCAGTTTGCTTCATTTCTTGGATGATTTTATGAATCTTCCTCTACTGAATTTGCAGCTGAATACTGGTGCAGTTGCTCCAAAATTGCTGCCAATGGTGTGCAAGGGATGATTGATGGTGCCAGCAGAATGGCACCAAGTTGCCTGTTTTCGTTCATTTATGTGATGATGCTTGAACTTCCAGTCATTCCAATCTCCAATGGTGCTATTGGGGCAGCTCCTTGAAGGATTCCAAATATATCCTGCAACAACCATGCTCTTTAGTATTCCATTCAATCTTTGTGGAGAACAAACTGATTCCCCGCCATCCTCTTATGGGCAATCCCCACATGCAGCTGCAGTTTCTGCAATCACTCAAATGTTTGGTCACATCCATAATTAAATGTATCAGATGAAGTAAGCAGCCTAGAAGCAGTTTTTATTGATTTTGTGTATTGCATTTGTTCAATGTTCATGATATGTACAAGTAGGTCTCACTGTTTTTTGAGAGAGAGGATCAAACAGACATGACAAAGATTTCATCTGTCCCCCAACTGTTTTATACCTGAATACCCAGGAGTCTGACAGTGTTATGAAGTTTCAAGCAAAATAAAGAGGCAATTACATGAACTCTACAGTATCCCAATTACACTTCTTAGGCTAGCAACTAAAAGTTAACATTATTGACCATCTTGATGTGCTCAATATGCATTTGAAACACCCTAATGACTAATCATTTGTAAATAGGATGGGAAATCAGGAGGAAGCTCCATTGATCAACTAGTAGCTCCCTTCAAGGGGTTCCTCCCTTTGAGGGAAGCACATGCTACAATAGAACCTCCTGCAGTTAGGCACATGGGTCTGGTCTCTCGCCAGCTCAATTCCGAGTTCCTTGGATCACAAACCCTAACTCGGTCTAGCCTTACTATCTCGAACCTCCCAACTCCAGATTCGTCCCACCTCAGAACCTTTCCACCCATCACATACAGTTCACGTCCCACAGCAGCAAACCCATAATCAAAGACTTCGAGTGGTCGAGAATGGTGGGGAATAAACACCGGCGGGACCTTTCCAATGCTGTACCATTCCTCTTTTTCAGCATCTCTTGTCTTAACTATGCTCTCACCCCAGTCCTCGACTGTGTAAACTTGATCATCTTCTGTCACTTGAACAGCAACCTGCCTTGCCCTCGAAAATGGCCAATTTTCATGCTTTATGTGCCATTCTCTGTTAGATGGGTCAAAAACTTGAGTTGGGCTCTGATCCTGAAGGCCGAGACAATCACTGAGAACATGTAACTTGCCTTGATATGCAATTCCTATGCAGTCCATTGCCGTCATCGGCATTGGCGGCAAATCTTCCCACCTAAATGTAACTATAATCAGTTCACATATTGACAATTGTCATCTGATAGATTAGACTACAGATGAGGATGAATTTCTCTTCCAGGGTCATATTGAATAAAAACTATGACTTGGATAATAAGAGACACATAATATAAATAAATTTTTCCATAGAATGATTGTGGAAAATCGGACTATGACCTTTTTCCACACGTCTTATTGTAAACTAAAATCATGCTGAAAAAAATTGCATCAGATTGCAATCATGAGATGTCTGGTGAACTATCATTGAACAAGTTTCTCCCTCTCACTCTTCATTTAAGGAAGAAATATGTTGAAAACTGGCTACATGTATCACCTTTCCAGAATCTGAGAGACAGGTTCTTTAGAATAACAGATGTACCACAGTAAAGAAAAAAGTGCAAATTGAAAAGCAGAAAAAAAGGTAAAAGACTTCTAATTTCCTCTATCAGCCATAAATTAAATTACTAAACTCAACATATTCTCGGGACAAAAATAATAAACTAGCAAAAAGGCTTACTCGTCAGTCAGCGGATCATAGACTTCTGCGAGATTAAGTCCTCTGGGGCAATCAGAATTCTGCCCCCCTGCCACATAAACCTTGCCATCTATAACACAACATGCAAAGTGTGACCGTGGTGTCAGCATACTCGCAATTGAACTCCATTCCCTTCTAAAAGGATCGAATTGGACCACTTCTTTCGATATGAAAGGACATTCACATTTTTCATAGGAGCCTCCTATGATGAGAAACTTAGTATTTACGCAAATACAGGAGAATCCTGACCACCACCTATACTGCAGGTGAGGCTTTGGATTTGAAGGTAGAGGGTGCCAGCGATCAGCCTCAGGATCATATGCGATCCAGTGGTCACGGCTCCCTTCTGTGAGAACAAACAGCCAATCCCCAGACCAACCTTCTCGAGCTTTAAAGTTTGAGTAATCCTCACTACGCACAACATCTCTCCACCTCTTTGAGACAGTTTCTAGTATCCCATGATATCCATGGGATAGCCTTGCCAAACATTGCAAGGCCAAGTCATCTGGCAATCCAGGGATAACAGGCTGATGCATGGTCACCTTAAGATAAAAAAGACCATTTTAAAAGAAACATGAAAAGTTAAATAATAAATATCGAATAATCTCTCCATTTAACTAGCTTGTGCACTTTGATGAGTTGGCAGCAGCAACCTATGGAAGCATATTTGGAACTACAAACATCATACCAGAGTAAACAGGATGTAAAAGAAAGCAGAGAACAGTTGGTAAGAAATTGAAACACCAAAACCCAGTTTGTGACTAAAAATCCATTGGAAGCACACTCTCAATTTCTTTGCTGACAGTCATCCTCATTGGAAGAATTAAGCAAAATTGGTAATATCAATAGAAATTCTTACTTCATGAGCAATGCCAGAAAACTTCATCAAATGCATCTCTTCTTCAGATTAAACAATCAAATGGATCATTAAAGAGTAAGCAGAAATGGGCAGATTCCAAGAAGTTGAGACACTATCAAGCCAATTGAATATATAATTACCTGAAGCAAGAATCACCACTCAAAGAACAACTCAATAAATCTGTAAAACATGGAGGAAACTATCAAGGCAAATGAATATGGAAGGTCATCGAAAGAACCCCTACATGAACTAGAAGGAAACAACACCCCAATCTTTCCTGCAAGTTTCTTTCTTTCTTTCGGCTTCTGTGATGATCAAATGCCTGAAAATGAGCGAATCCATTAGATTATATCAAAGGAGAGAGCATCCATATCCCAATTCCCAATAAAAGTTAATATAAAATTCTAGTGAACAAAGGGTTTCATCGATCCAGTACAGTCAGTATTAAGGATGAGCACCCGAGAATGAAGTGTTAATATGAGAGAAGATTATATGAGGAAGAAAACAAGAGAAGCGGCAAGGGAGACGATGATACCTAGCAGATTACTAACTAAAACGGCAATGGCGGAGGGTCTTCTCATAGAGGAAGAAAACAAGAGAAGCCGCGGGGGAGCTCACGTGCTCCACACGTGTCCCTCGGTGAATTTATTAAATAATAATTATTAATTAAGAAAAATGAGAGTTTTCGTCCCCCATCGTTTTCCCTGCCCTCTCATCTTTTCTTCCTTTACCTGCTGGATCTACTTCCTCTGTGGAGCCGACTGCTCTGTAGGAGCAAAGCTTCATCTATCGGCTTTTTGACTCCGGTAGGGCCTCTTCTCTCCCTCTCCCTTTCATTCTTTTCTCTTCGATTGAATGCTATAGAGCTGATCTGCTGGCTAATCAAGCATCTCGTAGGGAAAGATTGATGGCAGTTTTGAGGTTGGAGGTGAGGGTGTGTGTTACTCAAGGAATTTCCATGCTAGGATACTAAATCTTTTCCAGTTGGAGTGTTTTCTGGATGATCCGGAATTACGCTGATGTTGGATGTGCCGGTACTAATTTGTGTTTTCTGTCGCTTTGCTTCTACCGGATGGTTGGTGCATTTGAGGCTGTGAGGATCAAAATATACTTGCATCAAAGCTCCCGTTTGAAGTAGTTAGTTGACATAGGATTTGCAGTCTATTGCGCTTTGCTTCTATCGGCGATTCCAATCCATTCATCTGCTTTAATGAAGTTTCACATGTCCTTTTTTGCATGGTTTCTTATGGTAGGTTGCCTTTGTACATGATTGAATTGCGCAATCGGATAATTAACTGGATAATACTCTTGCAGTTTGAAGTGGAGGAGAAAGTGATCAAACTTTGAGAAGGCTACATGGTAAGCCAATGTTGATCTTTGAATATTTAATGGCTAATATCAACTTAACTAGCTAAGGGAATGACACCGGGTGGATTTTCATTCTTTAAAATTTCAGTCGGCGCTCTTCAATTTCCACTCTTTCCTTACAGTAGTGCTGCTGGGAATATGCACGTGTACCTATGTAAAGATGCATTTTCCTGCTATTCTGGAGCAGAGAACTGGGTATGCCTTCCTCATCTATTATCCAGTTTTGCTCTTGTTGTTGCTGCAGCTTATTATGGTTGATGAGTAGTAGAAGGATAGTTTAACCATGAAGGGACTAATCCCCATCCAGCCTGTGAAGACCAAGTCACTTTGAGGCTTAAGAATTCTTTTGCCTTCAATTTCCCATGAAATACCTTCAATTTTCAGCTGCTAGACTATGGAATCATGTTGGTATTAAGTTGTCGGAAGGAATATATGTGCACTAAGCTTACTCATGATCTGTCCATACCTCAGAGTGGCAGAAGGATAGTTTAACCAAGCAGGGACTAATCTCCGTCCACCCTGTGAGGACCAAGTCACTTTGAGGCTTAAGAAGTCTTTTGCCTGAATGAATTCTTGTTTAGGAATAGCAAGTACCTCTTCCATGAAATACCACACATGATCTGTCAATAGCCCAGAGTAGTCCCGTCCTTAAATTCCTTGACACTCTTCAACTAACCTCCAAAATCAACAGAGGAAAATGAAGCTCTATCCTCACATAGAATGGTTATTGAGTATCATTAGAAATGCTTCTTTATTCCTTGCGCAAGATTACTTCTGGAGCCTATAGCATACTCTATGACTTTTGATTTTCATGTCTCACAGATTCCGTGGTTTCTTTTGGAAAGCAGCCAGAATAGGTACTCATTTCTCCAACTGTGATTTATGAGTTGATAGTAATGCCTGATAGGATGATATCTGACCCCCCCACCCCCACCTATATCATCAACATGCTGATATAGTGTTGAATGATCATTTCATTTTTTATTTAGGCTTATAAGACCACGCATCCTTCAGTATGAATATGAACCCTTGATGCCTATACTTAATTTTTGAAGGGGCTAACACGGTCTTATTGATCAGGTGAACGCTTAAGTCCCTGGGTGGCCATTGGATGCGTCACGATGGGCATATCAATAATCTTCTTCTAACAATTATAGTCCAAAGTGCATTTCTGTATTTGCCAGTATTTTTTTCCCAAACTATTGGTGTGAGACCTGCATTGTATTCTCTAGACAACACTTTGATTCCTGTTGCACGCTATTCCAGGAAATCCAATCTTAATATACCTCAGAGGTCTTCAGTAGTTTGATGGCCCTTTGGAGCAGTGACTCTTTTGCTTTGACATCAGCTATCTTGTGCCATTTGAGGAATTCAGTGATAACTTGGGAACTTTATGTAGACCGATGTTCTGCTTTCCAAGCCATGGCACCTCATAACTTGTGCATAAATTATGCCATGGTATTAACTAACTGAGCATTACTGCTTTTGGAGTGAAGCAAATTGTAGCCATCCACTGCTTGATTGATATAATAGTGATCAATCACGGCTAAAAGAACGAATCTTTCATGGCGTACACACTGCAAAGTGCGTAAGGTTGGACCAAGCTCCAATTTATCAATCTCCATTGCGAGTTCTGGATGTTAGGGAGAGAGAGGATAGGGCGGCAACGCAAGAAAAGTGAGAGCAGGTGGGTAAACCCTCAGATCAGAAATGGCATCTTCTTCTTCTACTGTCTCGCTATGTCAATCTCCCCTGCAGAAGAAGGCCGCCTTCTTGGGCCCTTCCTGCTCCCCTCTCCCTGCCTCCCCCAGACCATCGACATTCATCGGATCAGTCCGGCTGAGGAAGCCGCTGGTCGTTGGGGCCAAGACACGGACCAGAAGGGAGGACCGCACTGCTCGCCATTCTCGTATCAGGAAGAAGGTGAATCCTTTCCTTCATCCTCAAACTTCAATGGGAATCCTCCATTCATTAATGATTTTGGAAGTGACTGTTTTTGTTTTATCAGGTTGAAGGGACTCCAGAGCGGCCTAGGTTATGCGTCTTTCGCTCAAACAAGCACCTCTACGTACAGGTGATTGATGACACCAAGATGCACACGCTCGCATCCGCTTCCACCATGCAGAAGCCCATCTCCGAGCAATTCGACTATAGCTCAGGGCCCATCATTGTAAGTTCGTTCCACGTGGGAAGTCCCAATCCTTTGTATGAATAGCCAACCATCCAGAAATGTTCTCATATCTGCAACCTAATTGACTACACCAGGAAGTGGCCCAGAGTGTTGGTGAAGCCATTGCCAAGTCATGCTTGGAAAAGTGGATCACCAAAGTGGCATTCGACAGAGGCGGGTACCCTTACCATGGACGGGTCAAGGCACTAGCAGATGCAGCACGCGAGCACGGCCTTCAATTTTAAGGCAATTCCATTTGCTGGTTTTTTGTAATTGCATTGATGGTTTGTGTCTATATACACTTGTGGTGGTGGTGAAAAAGCAAAGAACGTAAAAAGTTCTAACCTGGATTCCAAGAACTTTAAGGTTCCATCCCATCTATGTTACTCTTGTCCAAATTCTCTGATTTAAGGTCTCCTCCTGATATCATATTCAGTAGTGATTTCGTTGCTTGGCCGACTGCATGGGATGTCTTCTTTGCAGCCCCTACGACAATGGGTTGTATTGAGATGATATGGAGGTTAGCTCTCTCTTGAATCATGGCTGCAAAATGCAAACAAGAGAAGCTCTGTCGTTTTAACCTTTTATGAAAGGAAAAGAAGGTAACTGAGAAATGAAAAGAATGCTTGGAATGATAAGGCATACAGATGGTTTGTTCACGAGCAATGGCACCCATTTGACGGATTCCAGTTTCTGCAGCTTGCACAGCTTGCGTCGATTTGGTAACTCCATCAGCTATCTCTTGGCTTAGAGCAAAATTGAAGGGCATTAAAGAGATGATGGACCGTCAACATGAACCCAAAGCAGCGATTACATCAGGAACTTTAACATTTATCAAGAGTCAATAAAACTATGAAAGAAGAACATTGCATATTTTGAAGTATTTTCATCTCTAGAGATTGTTTGTTGTGGTTAGCCAGTTTTAGAGGTAGAAATGGAAAGGCATGCTGCTGCAGAATTCAATGTTCAACTCTTGACTATGAAAGACGAATTTGCTTATCACCTCAATTCGCTGAGCTCCATAGTGAGATCACTAATTTCCATGCCGGAAAGCCTAATTGCAGCCATGGTACTGGGGAGCTCCGCACGAGCCGTGTCCGCCAGCTTTGAAAGAGAATTTGCTGCTCTTCCCAGGGCCTGCAGAAGATGGTAGTTTGACAGCCAGCTTAGATAAACTAAAACAGATTGCATTAAGGCACCATGAAAGTACTGATCTGCCGTGGACATTCAAGTAGCTGAACTAATACCACCAAACAATCAAAAGCGCCAAAAGAAAATGATACTTCACAATGAGTGAACCAATCTTTTCAGATGGATACTTACGTATAAGGTGGGAATAGCCGCAACAACAAGACTGGTAAATGCCACTGATGTCTGCAGGAATCAAATTAGTTCTTAGATCAGTACTTAACAAGCATAGCGATGCAATTCATTCCTCCCGTATGCGTGAGATAAATACAGCGTTGCACTACAGGAACTCTCCTATGTCGCAGATCATTTTTCCAGGAATTCAAAATGTACATTCAGTGCCACATTTTTGTTCTCCGATTGATTGATATCCATATAAAACATATTTGCTCCATCTAAAGATTGTGAACTAATTGCAGCAACTCCTTGAAACTTTTCAGTTCAAGCGTAATATATAAGATCATGTTTCGTTTACACGATCGATTACCGTGCAAGCAATGAATGCGAGGAGGAAGAAAGCTTGGTCGCTCAAGCTCAGTTTAGCAACACCAACAGTCCGCGGCGGCCAGCCGATGGGACTCCCGACTTGCACGCTCCACTCACTCTGCTGATCTACGAAGCTAAGCTTATCCGGATCAGAACCGTCCGAAGAAAGTCTCGTCGGAGACGACTTCGCTGGATCAGAAGCGCGGGGAGTGACCAAGCCGCAAGGCCTGGACCTGATTTGAGCTGGAAAGCAGCGATTACAGCTGGAAGTTAGAGGAGCGAAAGGAAACAGAAGGTACTGGGAGCGTGAGATCAAGCTTAGGGATTGCATTTGGAGTCGGAACGGCAGAATTGGATGGTTCGCCGGGAAGTTGTCCCACTGCGGAAGATATTTCCCCGGGCGATAGATAGTGAAAGAGGGGGGGAGGGTCTCCGGTCAGCGTTGTTCCATGAAATAGACCGCTGAGATCCTGCCACGTCACATCGTCCGAAGGGCCTTAACCCGCCGTCTTTTTTTTAAAATAATAATTATTTTTTATTTCATTCATATCCCTAAATTGTTTTGTAGTGTATTAGATTCGACGGCCAAGATTGAAAGTCAGCGAGACAATGCGATAACATGAAAAAAACGTGCCGTAAAAAAGAATAAAAGGATTAAACATGCAGGCCATGTTATTATTGCTCTCTTCGAAAAGGATAAACTTTTATTATCTCAATATAAATTTAAAATTTAAATTATATTATAAGTTAAAAATAATAATTATAATTAAAAATATATTTTAGTAAATTTTAATTTAACCTAACATATTATTATTTAATTTAGGTGTAAAATGAATATAAGCGCGAAAAATACATTGCTGCACCAAACCTAAATTTGGGACCAAGATGACAAAGTGATGAAAGATTGAGTACAAATATGTAAACTAAATAAATTCAGAGTTCCTAGATCGGCATCTCTATGACCCTTTAACCTGACAAAAGAAAATGACAATAAGAGGGCCCCTACTTCTATTGAACCCCTTTGAGGATGGTTTCTGGGTCCACAACTGCATCACAATTGCCCATTTGAGATCAGTTCAGTGGAGAAGAAGCCCCTTCGCATGTGTCAAAAAAGAAGGGGCAAAATTGGGGAAGAAAGGAAGTCTTACTCTCAACAGAGATCTGTACACAAGGAGACTTGCTCTTGCTGTACTGAGTATCTAAATTCTGTACCATATTCTTCTCTCATGTGTGTTTATGTACAGTGTAGGTATAACAAGAAGAGTGAATTCACATCATGTGGAGATTCAGCTAGTGTGCATCTCCTGATGAGTTCTGCAGATCTTATTGAGGATGCTGTTAGCTTTCCTCTTTGCCCTTGAAGTTGAGGTCCGACTCCGAGCTACAGCAGAAAGTGTCCCATTGATCTTCTCATCCCTTCTAATCTCCCTCAACTTGCTCGAACTTCGACATGCTATTTCATAGAGGATGGCAACGCAGTGCTCCTTTCTGTGCTCATCGGTGGTATCCTTCAAGATCCCCAGCAAGCAGGAGACGGCTCCCAGTTCTCCCATTTGATCTGCAGCATCCTGGTTAGTGGAAAATGAAGCTAGAAGAGAAATCAACTGATCAGATGGTCCGGAGCTCTTTATCTTGCCAAGAACTGCAGCCACGGCTCTCTCACGGACAGCTATCTCTTTATTCTCCGCTATGCTGCATAGGCTTGATATTGCAGAGACAACATCATTTATAGCCAGTGGTTCTGCCTGTTCAATGAGACGTATCAGAGGACCAAAAGCACCCAATTCTCCCACTAGACGCTTGCTCGAGTCGTGATCCAGCAGCATGAGCAGAGCAGCTGAAGCATTACCTCTTGCTTTAATCGACCCATCTCCCATCAACTCGATGAGAAGTGGGACTACAAATGGGTCATCCTCCATAAGTTTCCGATTCTCCTTGCAGGCCGAGAGATTCAAAACTACGATCATCAAGTCATCCTGAAGCTCAGGACGTTGAGTTGCAGCGACTAGCAAGGATGTGATTCTGCTCGGTGATTCTACCAGAAAGGCCTGAGAGGATCGCTTTGTCAACTGTCGAAGCTCATTAGCTGCAGCTCTCTGATCTTCGAGAGAGGAAGAAGTGGAGAACTTGTCTAACAGCAATAGAAAATAGTCTCTATTGGGCTCGGAAACGGCGTTTTCCCATGGATCCGGCATGGATTTTGGCAGCTCCATTCCTCGCTCCTTGCACCATCGAGAAATCCCTTCTCGGATCAGGTTATTCGGAATGAGTACCGAGTGAGAAAGACGTCTCTGAGTCACTGGGCATCTCCAATCGCCTCTACTTAGAACTTCCTCAATGTGGACGCGGTCATAAGTCTGCAAAATTTCCACATCAAACCCACTTTCTCTTCAGTACTCATTGCTCGGAAAAGCTCCAACCCTAATTCATGATCATGCATTCGTTTTCTAGAAATAAAGCCAGCATCATCAAACAAACCAGACTATCAAGGGCCCAATTCTGCAGCCAGACGCAGAATCCTTGAATCTAATCAGTAGAGACAGAGAAAGAATCAAGAGTAAGGAACAAGAAACTGCAAAAATTTCCCACCGAACCTGACCGGTCTCCAAGACGACGGGATCATGCATGAGCCGTTTGGAAATAGGGCAGAGGAACTCGGGAGGAACAGCGGCCGCGTCGTCAAATCCGGAGGACGCCGGCGGTTTCTCGTGCCGAACGGAGGGCGGAACCACCAGTTCTCTCAGCGTGGATATCACCCCGACGGCCTCGTCGATCGTGTCCACTCCCCAGCCATCTTCGTCTCCAACGACTTCCGCCACCAGTCTGACGAGGTCCGCCACGACTCCGCTTGCTGCCATGACACCGCAGAGGAAGGCGTGGAGATTGTCTCCGGTGGCATGAAAGTGGAGAAGAAAGACCGAGTGAACCCCCGACCCAAGCGTCTCCTCCAACGAGGAAGCGGAGGAAGAAGAGCCTGGTGGCAAATGATGATTTTCTGGGTTTCTCTGCTTCCTTCTCCTTTCCCTCCCTTATAGCTATGCTTTCCCTCGCCCCCAGAGAGAGTATGTGAGTGTCAGTTGGGCCCACAGTCTGTCGGCTGCTTCAATCAACGGTTATTCAGCTTCTTCATCATATCCACGGTCAAAAACTTTTTGCTTGTCATATGAAAAAATCCTTTTTAATATAATAATTTACTATCTAATTTTTAAAATAATACATTTATTTTTTCTATTTACAATTTACACAATAATATCCACCAAATATTTAATATATAAAATGAATATTAAAGGAATATAAAAATGTATTGAGTAAAATAATATATATATATATACAGAGAGAGAGTTATGGTAATATTTTATAACAAAGTAGATCGGCCAATAATCCGCCACGTAAGCTACTTTTTAGTGCTAACTTTTTTGCATCAACTAAATAATCAGTGCACTTAATAGCTAATTTACAGAAAATATAATATAATAATAATAATTATTATTTTATCATTAATTACAAATCACTACAAAACTCTTTTTTATGGACTAAAAAGGTCAATCTATTATTTTGTGAGCTATAATAAAATTCGAAAATTAAAATATAGTTTGTTAAATTAAACATAAAATCAAAATAATAATAATAATATTTATATTATATTAATTAATTTATTATTAATTTTGTTATTTATTTAAAATAAAATATTATAATATAAATATTTTTAATAATAAATTTAAAATTTTCATCCGCTCAAAATTTAAAATTTTAATAAAATTTATAATATAAGAATTATATTTTAAATTTATAATAGAATTTAACTTCATTTTTATAATTAACATATTATGTATAATTTTATTAATATTAAAATAAATTTAAATTATTACCGGCAAAAAAAAGGGTCTGCCACCACCGCCAACTCTGCTTTATTGACCGGTAACCGGTTAACAGATACAGCCAAAATGGCTGAAACTGATAATCCTATCCCACCGCGTTCGGCCATGTGCCTGACACTTTAAACTATTACCGGTCGAGGCTGATGCCCTAATTTTGGTGTTAATATGGGTCATTAAGTGGGTGTGGATCCCATCTTAATAGGATCTGATTGGTTGGGGCCTTCTAGACCCATCTGCCCCCATGTCCTTTTTGCTTTTCTCTGCGCGGATGGTAATCTATTGGCAGTGGGAATCTGCATGGGCTTTTATCCCCCATCCTGAAAATAATACCGTGTATCAGGGGTAAATATGGAAAACCACACGTATATAAAACACAATTCTAACTTTTTTATAAGCTAAAATATCAAATAATACTTAATATTAGTATATATTTTTATTCAGCTTGATTTATATATAAAATATACATTAATAATTTTAATACAAAAAATTCAATTTAAGGATTATTTATAAATTAAATAAATAAATAAAATATTTATACTTTTTTTGCTCAATATTCAACTTCTTATTCACGTATGATCGTCTACTCCAAGCTGGCTCGATCCCTCTGCGGACCTCAAGGCGTGGAGGTGAGTCTTCGCTGCAACAAGGCTCTTCCGTCCGTCGCCCATGGCGAGGCCGCTGCTCCATGGGGGAAGAAGGACGATTAGTTCGCTGTCGTCCACCACGTCTCCAACATTGTCCACCACGACTTCTACATGGAGCGTACTCTCAACAAGATTCGTAGCACCTTGACTCCGGACCTCGTCCTCCGCATTCTTCGAGCCAGCCACCGCTTCCGAGATGTACAACTCACTGATGTTCGCCATCTGTGAGCTTAAGATGTTCCACGGGACCTACGCATTGTCCGGGAGGATGATTTGAAAAGAGGTCAGTCCTAAGAGGACCTCCTCCATACAAAATCTTGATTCGTGCTCTTTCTAAGGATATAACCATTGAAGAGGCTATAAACCTCCTCCATAACTATATTGATGATGAGCATAAGTCGTTCCCGAGCCTGTACGCACCGATCATCATGGGGATGTTTAGAGAGGGCAGTTTGATGATGTTTTCTGCATCTTAGCGATATGAAGGTCAAGAGACACCCGCCAAATAAGCTGGTCTGCACGATGCTGATTTCGGTGTGTGGTCGTGGAGGAAGGTACATAGCGGTGCCCAATTACTTGGTGGAAATGACAGAGTTTGGGATGGTGCCCATCTCTCGGTGCTTTGACATGGTTGTTGATGGCTTGAAGAACTGTGGGAAGCATGATTTTGCTAAGAAGATAGAGCAGCTCGGATCTTGCAAAATGTGCATAGCACATTGCTCCAGAAAGTTGACCAGTTGGATTTTGAAGCATTTGAATATGATAAACAAGCAGATATTATCAGGAGATGGATGATCATCAGTGAGATGGTTTGATTTTCTGGCATATGGAGATATTCCTAACTTTATGTAGCTTGAACTGTAAGAAAGCAATTTCCCCTTAGGAAGACATGTACATACATACCATAGGATTGAGGGTCACTAATGAAGTCATTGTGAGCCTGGAGAGTGTCGACAGCAATGAAGACATTCGACCCATATTTATGGTTGAGCTCTGCGGTCATCTGAATGAGCTATGGATTGTAGAGTGCTGCAGCTTGCTGGAGGGACACATCATATGGGATGTGGTGTGATGTCTGATTTCTGAAACCCCACTGATGAAATCAGGGATGCTGAACCCGTTGGTGAACCGTCCAGTGGGCTGGTGAGTTGGGTAGTCAGATTCCATAGGGAGGCAAGTCTGCTCGGGCAGTGGTTGCCAGGTAGTTGTTGTTCCCATTATCAACTAGAGAGTCTCCAAATACGAAGAAGGCTCCAGCTGACTCTGTAAGCTGTGGGCCGAAAGTTACCATTGCTAGTGTGATGACTGCTCCAAGAAGACAGCTCAATGAGAATGAAACCTGTGAGCTTGTCATGGAATGGATATACTTTGTGTTTGTTCTCTGTGATGAATGGCTAACCAAGCAGTACAAGGAGACTTTTTATAAGGGGATACCTCATGAGGGACCACCACGAACTTGCTGGGATGGTGTAGAGCCTGTTGCAGATAATTATACCAGTGATGTTCTATTCCATTGATGTTTCTTTCAGAAGAGTGGATACACACAACTACTAAGAAGACTATAATTTATATGGATTTCCCAATAGGGAAAAAGGTAGAAGAAGCCCACTCATCTGCTTCCTTCATCTTGCTATTAGGAATCACCTTTATGTAGCATCAGCAGTAAGTCTCTCCAAGCTATTGGATGATCAACTCAAGAACAAGCTAAAGACCTACAACACTGTTTCAATTTACTGCCGGATCAATCTGAGTATAGACTCACAATTTGATCCAGAGAGCTACATTATGGTGTAGCTTCATTAGATAATCTCGACGTCCAGCAGCATTAGACTGCTAAATTTAGGATTCTGGGTCACATTGAAGAATATTTTCTGTGTTTTTTTGCTAAGGATGCAGCTAAAGGGCTCATCTTCCACATTCAAGGCCCCAGCCTTCAAGAGTCTTCACATCTACATGGAAAGCAATTGTTCAATTTTATAGCTATGGCTGGATGAATTGATTGAGATGTGTTTCTTAAACTAGCAGGTATCCTTAATTCATTTTCTACCTCCTCACCTAACATCCAATGTGCAGAGAGTCTATTATATTTTACCTTTAATGGAAAGAACTGTATATTGCATTAGAAACATGTAATTCAACTGCATCATGCCATTCTCCACTTTTATAGATTTAAGATATGTGTGGTTCTGTACATTGCAATGACTTTCTTAGTTTCGTTCAAAGAACAGAGATAACTCAAGATGCTTGTTGCATTGAACAGTGAACTGCCCCATTCCATTATAACACAGATATGGAACTTTACAGTGGCCTTCTGAGAAACAACTGGCATAGCGCAAGGAGAGTTCACTTCCCCTCTGACTTGAGTTGTTGTGCAAGTAGAATAAGACCAATGGATGCCAATGCAGACAACAAGGTCGACGAGTATCCAATTGCGAGGAGGGCACCTCTCAAAGACTGCATAGAAGAAGGTTTTCATCTTAGTTCCCACGGAGTAAAAACCTTAGCAGTCCTTCATCCTACTTGTGATATAGGTAATATCATGCAAAAAAATCACATGAAGTATCAAAGGCATTATTTGAGAACCTTTGCCAGTAGCAAAGCATTATCGTTTGCATACTGCAAGGAGCTTTCAGGAATGCCCTGGATGCCCTGAGTTAGCCCCCACGAAAGAACCCTACATTCAGAAATTTGATGATTAGGACAAGGCTACTGTCATCACATCTCTCTTCACAATGTACCAGCAGCAGTGGATACCCAAAGGCAAAACCAATTGCAGCGCCAATGTTGGCTTTGCCGGAAGTAATTTCGACCTGGAGCTCTCCAAACTGCAGTTTTTAGTGTTTCCTTGATTCAGTAAATGCTGAACATTTGGCCTAGCCAAGTTAGAAGGAGGGAGGGAGGATGGAAAAACTACCTTGAACATCCGAGATTCAACACCGGGTTTTTCTGTTGGTGTCTCAGACACTTGGATCACAGTCAAACTCTTCCCTGTTGCTACCATCACCTTGGCTATCTAAATGATTATTTCATCAATATATCCAGGTTAGTATATGTATGGTCTGCATAGTAGTTTTCATAGGACTGCTAAAGAAGAAGAAACAAGGTAGGAATTCAGTATAGGATCGTGAGAAATGCTTCCCACATTCCAGATTTCGCAGATCAAGGAAAGCTCTAGCTGAGATTCATCTGATCAGACAGGCCACTCAGAAACTTTGCCATGGATAACACAGCTCTCATCAATTCCATAAAATGTAGCTCTTCTTCTACTGTGCATCATGATGAAGTACTGAATTTGAAGAGTTGCTGCTCCAAAATGTTTCCTTTTGCAATAAAAGGGATGCCCAAAGACAGTCTAAAGGAAAAAGAAGGAAAAAAGCTTCCAAGACCGTGGGATACCTTTGCAAGTTCACCTTTACCATACTGTCCCATACCCTGAAACCTCCTTCCAGCAGAAACTAAGCGCCTGCCAAATGCTAAACCATCAAATTCATCAATATAAGATTGGTGGCAGACCTTTGAGGACATGGAAATAGTCTATCAATGAGCACTGCATTCATGCCTGACTTAGAGCCGTCTGTCAAAGAGCTCTCCAATAGAGGAAGCTTGCTTGCTAAAGCTCGGGAGGTGGATGTATCTGTCTTCTCCCATGCTTTGGACAAGCTTAAGAGTATCTCTCCCAGCTCTTCACCGCACTATCAGCAAGAACAGGACATGGGGGAAACCAACGTTTCAGCAACCATAGCTGAGTTAAGGCTTTGAATTGCTTGGTTTCAACAACTCTCTTGAATATCAAGAGCTGCACTGTCAACATTGTAACCCATTGAACAGAATGTTGGGAAGATGACACAAACCTCCTCAATAACAGGTCCGTTTGAAAGATCGAAAGCAGCATCGTTCAGCTACAATTTTATGCAAGAAAATGCGTATCAGGTTCTTAAGTCAGAAGAGTTCATGGACAGTCGTAATTTGGAGAAAAGGGAATCTCATCAGCTGTAAAGAATCACAACAAAAGTTGAGCTCACATCCAAACGAAGGTCACGCGGCAACTGGGCAAAGTAATCCGAAGGAAGATCAAAACTTTTCTGCAGATTCACAGACCAAAAATCACCCGGATGGAAACACTGCACAAAAGAAGCGAGAATTATTGAAAAGTGGAAGAATTATGAGCTCACAGCCAGTTCTCGAAGCAGGGACTGAGAATTGGGCTCGATGGATTTAGGGGAATCCGATTCAGTGAGTGCAAAGGGTAGGATGAGTGATTTGGACCAGTTGGGTTTCCCACTACGGGACGATAGCTTAACACGAGAAGCAAAATGGGGACTTGGGGAGACGAGAAATGGGGAAGATGGAGACAGATTGATGAAGAGATGGGAGGAAAGAAGGGCCGCCATTTTTGGGTTGCAGTTGCAGAAGGTGAAGCTTCTTCTCCCTCGACAGTACAGTTTCAGTTTCAGCCAGTCATGGAGATTTTTTTTGGTCCTCCGCAGTCTTGGATGTTAGCTTGTGTCTATCCATTCTGCCTTACATCTTTTGTCGGGCAACAAGTCATTGTCAAATCCTTCATATACAATGAAGCCCATTTCCCGGACTGCAATTGCAGTCATTGAACATCTTTTGCACTATCATAGATTCGGATTTTCCAGAGGATGAAGGGGTTGATGATATCAAGCTTGAGAGTTTCCAGATCCAAAGAACTGCTGGGGGCCATGCCATCCATTGCAGTAGGAAAAATGTGACAACAAAGCCACCCACCACCCATGTAGCTCTCAAGATCATCTATCCCATCATCAGTTGTCACCATGAAGAGCTTTTTTTACAGCGGGATGCTGAAGAATTTGCAAGTGATCTAAAATTTTCACCCATCACCAGAAGGAATCACAGTGATCAGAGCCATCCCATGGCTAGATTACTCATAGTAGTTAAAGGAACCAGGCAAAGACAAAGACAAGTGCTAGTATATGTCAAAAATTCATTAAATGATCATTTAAAATCTCTTGTACATGGGAATTGAGTACTATCAAAGGCAAGTGGCGCCCAATGTAAATACTAATTATTATTATGTGCAATATGATATGGCATATTAAATTTGACATCATTGCTAAAATTATGGGCGTGGATGATGTTCATCCATTCATCACTAGGTTAATAAGCAATGATGGAAATGTGTCTAGAGGCATGATGTGAATGGAGTAGGGCCTAACTATACTGGTTGGTGGCTTTAGGTTAATTACACTTTTTGCTCCATTTTAATGGGTCATAGTAGAGAAGAGATCATGGCCATGTTTTTAATTTTCCCTATAAAAAATACTCATCACAAATGAAATCTCTCTCTCTATCTCTCCAGGTGTGTATGTTGTCAACAGGAGAAGGGATGAAGACCAGAGGAAGAAGAAGGCACCACCACCACCATCATCATCACCAAGGAGAAGGTAAGCCCTTCACAAGCTTGAGGAGGTCTCTGATGTTCATCAATGGAGGAGAAAGAGGCCCTTCTAAGCCATGTCCCCCTGAGTCAGCAAGCACCATAGCTGCTGCTGCTCACTGGTTATTGACTTCTGCTGCATCATCTCTTCACTGAAGTCCCAACCAGAGGCTTCTCCCTCCATTGGCAAGTCAGATGCTTGGCTTCTTCAGTCTCAGTTTCAGTTTCTATTACACATATGTAATGCTTGTATGGTTTTATTTTCCTTAATTGCTGCTAGCTAGAATCAGAAACATCAGAAGGGTGGGAAAATTAAGACCCAGAAGAGGAAAAAACAAGGGCGATTTGATCCCTTGCATGAAACCCAAAATCCCATTTGATATTTTGCTTGTAAGGAATCCTCATGTTATCTTCTTCTTCATCAATCAATCATCTCCTTCATCCATTTTTAATCCATTAGCTCTGCCTCTGAAACATCAAAAGAGGCAGTCTTTAGTCAGAATCAATCAAAAGGAGGTTCCATCATCACCATTGCTTTTGCTTTTTTCCGTCTTTTTTAATACACTAATTGCCCTTGGTGGCAATAATTAAGCAGTGATAATGGAGAAATAGGTGGCAGCACAGATGTTTGTTAGCTGCAGGTGAATTACTCTAAGCCAACTAACTATTTCTTTCTTCAAGGAAAATAAAAAGACAGTTTACAAAAACATTACTTCCCTCTTTGAAGACTTCATAGACACCCAGTTCAAGTATGAAACTAATCTATATACAGCATTCAATCAACGAGTCCAGTCTATGATAGTCCTGTTGGACTTAGACTTAGTCAACACACATACACATATATAGTTGCTTAAAGTTGAAGTTAAGATGGACAACCAACATGGAGCCTACTAAGATAAGGAAGAAACACTAGTTGGTGCTTCTCCTTTTCTCCAGTCTATAATCTAATCCAACTCCTAGGTATTGCCCACCTTTCAACATACTTAATTCAGGATATGCCTTATTCCTTATTTTTTGATCTTGTGGTGATAACTAAGCCGACACCTTGTATGTGTAATCAAATTATATATTTAGTGGTCCATTTTCCAACTGGGTTCCAGTCAACCTCCATCAATTATTAAGCATTTGGTCTTTTTTCTACAGACAACATGAGATGTTTTAATTCCTAGTCTACATCAGGCCAGATCTGTAGAGAGAAAAAGAGAATTGGTATTCTAAGAGAGACAACAACTTTACACGGTTGGAATATTGATGAATGACTCATCAAGAACTCAGGCATGACTTAGAGATTAAAAAAAAAGACAGTGTGAGAGGGGAACAATACAGAGGGGTTTCATTATATATATATGTATATATATATGTGAGTGTAGTCCTACTCCTATGACAATATTCCAATAATAAATAAAGGGGTTAGCTGAAAAGTAGTTTTATTGTTGCACTGCACTCATCACACCACTAACACAGAAAAGATTGTCAGCTTACCTTTTTTTTTTCTTCTTAAACATCCCTTCCTTCCCACCCACTTATCTTTTTGATGGGTGCTTCAGAAGAAACTAGTGGAAGCATCCACTCACTTCTCTTTTTCATAGAATAAACGGACTTCCCCACTTGATGGGTTCCATGATTATACATAGAAATTTAGTTTATAGGAGTGAACTCTTACATGACCCACTTAATGCGTTTACTGTGAATATTTATTCTTAACTTAATGGGAAAAATAAATATACTTTTAAAATTTGAGAAATTAGAGTTTTATAACTTTGAAAATAGTTTTATTCTTGTATATTTGAAAAAAATGACCTTATATCATTGAAAAAATGACATTTGATCTCATCTATAAAGGTTTTTTTAAGATTGAAAGTGTTATTTTTTATCAAGCACATATGACCAGAAGTGTCCTTGTTTAAAAAATATAGAATTGAAAAAACTATTTTCAAAGATATAGAACCCAGTGATAAAATAATCCAAAGATATAGTGTTAATGGTGTCACTATCTCAAAGGAAAATAAAAGAAAAGGGGGACAGTCTGTAGCCCTAATAATGTCACATTCAATCAGCAGAAAATCTAATCGATGATATTTCTTGAATCTTTTGAAGCCTTCCATATCCATTTGTTAAGGTGGTTTGTCATTGTCACAGACAAGACAATGACGTTGGTGAGGGCATATGGTTTTGTGAAGGGAGATTCACGCTCACACATTGAGCATCAGATAAAATCTAGAGCATTAAAACAAAACTTAGACATGAGGTATACATGTATGACTACTTGTGAGTAATAGACATTGACTTGAATCTTATTAATAATTGCTGCTAACTTATCAAATAACATAATTGAGTCAGGCCATCAGGCTGTTGAAAATTGTTATACTCACTTAAATTGACCACTTAAATCAAATCAATGTTGGGTATATGTATAATTATTTCCATGATTAGAAAGAAAATTACGATTTCAAATCCATAAATCTGATTAATTAAATACAAATTTCGTATGATAATTATGACATAATCAGTGCTACCAAATTTTGGTTTGGGCTTCTGCAGGGTAAAATAATTTTTTTTGCTCATCACAGGTAAAAGAATCTAAGATTACAATTATCTGCTTAACACATATGTATATGTACCTTCTGCACTAGGAGGGCGCACCCAAAAGTGCGGTCCCTGAAGCATTCCCCCCATCTAAAAAGCTGCTACTCAAGATTGGCTGCAAGGAGGAATCAGCAACTAATTAAGCCATGCTTAAAGTGAAGCTCATACTTTTTCTTCGGCAAGTATTTTGATATTATGTATAGAATAATCCATAATCGGACAAATCTTCAACTCTCCATGGTGTTAGACAAGGGAAGCATTCAGATACCAATGAGCAAACAATGATTTGTAGGATGATTTACTTGTTTTTCAGAGAGTTTCACCAAGGAAAATGGCTCTTTCTCCTGAATTCCGCCATTTGCTTCCCATATTCTCTCCAAGTCCTGCCAACAGACATTGAAACTATTTATCATCCATCCTTCCTGAGATGGAAGTGCAGTTAGTAGTCCCGGGAACCAATTGTAATAAGGCGCTTTTGCCGATTACCTTTCCAGTCAAAATCTCAAATTCAAGCAGCTCCTCTACAATCTTTTCTAGGGCTCGGCGATTCTTCTGTAACATCTGATTTGCCTTGCAGTAAGCTAAATCATACATCTGAAAGTAAGGTTTCTTCAGTAACAGCTCGTGGATGTATCTAGTCATTGTAAAATTGCAAGTTATAAATAACCTTTTGGCAGATTGACAAATTACCTTCTCAACTTTAGCAGCGATCTCATACTCATGGTTGTCACCCATGCTCAGAGCTGTGGCCTAGCAATATAGGAAACAGATATCAATAAATTAAAGGCTCAAGAATTGCCAAACTAAGATGAACTGCATTTGATTTTGTCAAATAAAAAGGTAGTCAAGCAACCCTGGGCAGAATTTTATTTGAGACTGATTTTGAGAAATGCTATCCTATAAATGACAACCAAAGCTGTGCTAGCATCTCCATGAACTAAACAATTCTCAACTTTAAAGAAAGAAAATACTGGGGACAGCAAAAGAAAAGGGATAAATAGCAAAATAAATAAATACTGCGCCACTCCGATAGTAAGTTGCAGGACTGTCATCAGGGCCCCACCCATACTGAATCACCATCCTTGTTGCTATCTGTTAAAAAGTTAGAAGCAAAGCTAGTAAATCACATGATTGATTCTACTCCACCATTAAGAATCCAATACACAGAATTATATAGATATGACAGAAAGCATAACAGCTCAATACCAACCTCCTGTGCTTGCATCAGTTCTGAAGAAGAGAGGAAATTTTCTTCCCCAAATGGAAGTAGGAGCTGAGCTGCAATATGTGAACCAAAGCAAAAAACAAGTTTCTTTTCAAGATATGATCTTGATTCTGTGTTAGCATTCACAGAGCCTTCACTCTTAGCCTTAGTGATCTTCGTACATCCAATTCCCTGTGTAGAGCATTGAGTTCAGACAACATTTAATCCTGTTTAACAGTCAAAACTATATGAAGATAACAATAACCGAGATGCAGAATACATTTACAAAAGTAGTTTGACCTGCCATGAAGATGGTTCAAGCCACAGATTGTCAACAGCATCGAAGTTTGGTAATAAAAGAGCAATGAGGGCCCGACCAGCAGCCCAAACTGCATGTGGGAACTTGGTCTCTCTTGTCCACTGCATGAAGATCCTAATCACATATAAATCTTTGCAAAGCATCTGTAGAAATGAGCAGCTGCATAGAAATAGAGGCTAATTGGCCTGATAACAGATTAATATGATGTTAAATTATACTAGCAATTAAATAGAGTATCCTTTTGAAACAAGCAAGCTTCAAGTAAAAGAATCATCTGATATCTTACATCAAGTGGAGGATTCAGAAGCTCCATTCCATTACTTATCTGACCATATGGTTCCATTAGATCAACAACATTCTGCAGATCTTCCCTTGTTAATGTCAACCCAAGATGATCCACAAGCATTCTGCTGACCTTCTTAGCAAAATTGGTCCTCCTAATCCACTTGGGAACCATATGGCTGAAGGTCTGTAGAAAATGGTCTAACAAATGTTATTTAGATCTCATTGTATTATGTAGGTTGAGGTTTGTTTCATTTTCGGATAGAACAACTTCCTATAAAAGAGGTAGAAAGTGTGCATGCCATCATAGTAAGAAGAACGAGGAATCAAACAGCGACATCACTAAATGTTTCACACAATTAAGCATGGCTAGAAAAGATTGCTCAGTATACAATGAAACAGCAGCATGCCTTTTACATTAATATAACTTGCTAAAAATAAACATAATCAGTATCTCACCGCAAGCCAACTACAGTAGCTCATGAGTTCATCTGCATCAACAAATTTGCTCCTAAAAGCACTACCTTCTAGTGCTACTGGAACAAGTTTCAGTTCTATTGGCCGCAACAGGGATGTCTTCTCTGCAACCTGAATACCAAAAGTACAAGGTCAAAGTGGAACTTATAAAAAATGAGGATGCAAACAAAATAGTTTGTCAAGAGAGTTCTGTTTATTGGCCAAAAAAAAGTTATGGCGAACTATATACAGCAGAGGAAGGCCATTCTACAATCAAGTTCGATAAAACCACAATTTAATTTCTAAAGAAAAATGAATAAATGATATTGGGGTATGGCAAGCCTTTCAAGGCACAGAGAATGAAATACTGATGACAACAGCTTCTGTAAGCAACTGAACAGGTTCATCCATTGTACATTTTTCTGCATAATCACGAGGTTAACAGCTCCTAAGATATCCTTACTGAATTTTGGGATTTGAGTAATATGGTTAGTTTTGACAGAGCAGTCAACAAAAATAGACTAAATTAACCATAATTTCTTCCGATGGGCAAAGATAAATGCAAGTACTCATATAGCATTATCACCTTTCGCCAGTCAACAAAATCAATGAGATCATTGTCCATAGTTTCTTTAGCAGCAATGTGCAGTATCTTTTCTCTTTCTGCTTGAGTTGGTCTCTGAAGATGGAAAACTCTGTCCATCCGACCTGGCCGCTGTAATGCTTCATCAATTTGTTTGAGACTACTGGTAGTAGCCATCAAAACAACACCATCTTGTTTCTCAAATCTGTATGCATACAATTCATATCATTAGAAAAGAATTAGCTTCAAAAGGCGCCTTAAACCAAATCCATAGAAACATCCTAGAACTCAAATGCTAAGTTCCCTAAAATTCTTGTTCGGGTAATATATATGAAAGTGGATGACCGACAGAACAATGGTAATAAACTGAGGGATTCATATTTTTCAAAAGCCAAAGAGATCAGGCAGCCAATACGGAAATGGAGAGCCATATTTAATTCAGAAATTTGAAGACTCTTTAAGTGTAGTACTAAGAGCTACTCAAGATACAGTATGAGTTTGCTTAACAATTAGTCAAACATAAACAGGAAAAAAATGCAGTATTATTAATTACCCATCAAGTTCTACTAAAAGCTGATTGATGAAAGCCTCGTGATCCTGCTTTTTAGTGTGAATAAATTTTCCACGGACACCAGCGAAGAGGTCAAAATCCTCTACAAATATAATAACGGGTGCCTACAAGATAGAGAGTGATCAGATTAAATCCCTTAAGTTAGATAAGGTGATATGGAATATGGCAGTCGATGCCCAATACAGTCAAAAACAACAAGAAGAAATGTATGTGTCTGTGCATCAGTGTGTGCATAAAAGAGAGGGAGAGAATGGCATATAATGCAGGAAAGACAGACAGGTGGAAGTCTTAGCCAGTTAGTCTGATGGAGAAATTAACAAAAATTATTGAAAAGATAGATTGAATCCACCAGCATACTGATAGCAGGAATTGCACATGTATATAGTCAAACTAGAAGAAGATTAGAGAGCAACCAAATCCCGAGCTGTCTGAAACAGCTCCCTAACATTTGATGCACTTTGGCCAACCCAAAGACCAGGCTCCAACTGCTGAGCT
The DNA here is from genome assembly GCA_030064435.1 of Trapa incisa. Classification (NCBI taxonomy): domain Eukaryota; kingdom Viridiplantae; phylum Streptophyta; class Magnoliopsida; order Myrtales; family Lythraceae; genus Trapa; species Trapa incisa. The sequence continues at coordinate 6,290,936 of CM057784.1, read as the reverse complement.
TCAACTTTGACAACAGGCACTCTTGCTTCAGCTGCTATAGCCATAGCTAGAGATGTTTTTCCGGTTCCTCTCTCACCTACAATAAGAACCCCCTGCATTGCAGATATAGGCAAATGCAGACAATTTAATCTTTCACCAGTTTGTTCTTGAAAGGAAAAAAGAGCAATTCCCAAAATAAATCATCCAGCAAGAAGCCCAAGGTCCTGCATAGAGCTGGCTGGACGATTTTGAAGCTAAAACATATCAAGTTTACATGTCATCAATTTTGAGCAATATAAATGCATATATAAGGTTGATATGTTTAACCATAACATATACTGATCGCAAGTTGCGCACGTGGACTTGGCTAACTGGAAACTACCCGAGAATAGAATACATGAGAAGATCCAACACTGATCCAAGGAAAATCCACAAAAGAAAATGATAATAACGATTGTTCCCTCTCATTATAAATGTCTATCATATATTTTAAAGAAACTATACAAAAAAATCACCTTTCAAAGTATAATGTGCCTCTAGGATTTTAATTTCAATAATGTCTGTGGTCGGAAGAACATGCATACGTAGGAAATAGAGAAGAAAGGTACCAATGTTCCATGAGATGCCTCTGGCAACAGCTACATACATTAACAGACCATCCAACAATGAGAACAATGCAGAAAGTTCTAGAATGATAACATACCCGAGGTGCACGGGCGCCCATTTCTTGAAATGCACGGGGATTTCGTAAAAATGCTACAACTTCATTAATCTCCTCTATCATGGAATCAATACTAGCAAAATCCTTCAATGGTATAGGTGGATTTTTTACCCTCTGCAGAAGATGTATCTCAGTATCAATGATTTAAGAAACTCTTAGTTATTTGATAGGAAATATTCAGAAGTGATTGACTGACTGCATACCTTCATCCCATCAAAAGCACTTCTAATGGGATCGATCCCAGCCTTCTTCTTCCTTCTGATTTTTCTGACCTTAAATTTTAAGTACTCTTTCTGCAAGATAGCCAAAAACAAGGAAAGAAAAAGAGAAAGGTTATTGTTATGAAATGAAGATTAGGAGAGTGGGCTGTTTCAGCAGACTATGACCTCAGATGGATGTAATACCTTGAAGATTGAATTAACAAATTAAATAAATAACCCTAACTAGGAGGAGCAAACTGGACAGCAATATTTGCACCATGAAGTTTGAGCTCAAGTCATCAGAGATATGATTCATTCCCCTATGTAACTATTGATGCCATATACATCCACATAATATTATAGATGTCAAATAGCATGCATTTGCAATATTGTATGCCTGAAGGTTCATACCAAGAACTGGAAATAAATTTTCATGACAACCAGAACAAAGTCGTACCACTCGCCGCAGCTTTTGCCGGTTTGGATTTTTACGTAAAGGTCCATATCCAAGAAACCTCGGAACTTTTCTCTTCAAAAAGTGGAAAATATGAAACAGAACAAATCCATATATAGCACTTCTAATAATAAACCAGAAAAACCATTCAATGCCATCAGTTTTCCTGGACTTAAAGTTCATTTCTGCTTCAGATTGCCATTTCAAGTACCATGTTGAGCCAACTGTTTGACCTATTTCCTCCGGCCATGCCATTCCCAACTGCATCCTGACCTGTAAAACACAAGTAAGGCACTCCAAGATTCATTTCCAAATTAATTTTCTTACAGAGAGGATTTGAACAGGTAACTTCAAGGTCATAAAGTAATTACCGGGTAAGGGATTAGAAACTCCACAATTGGAAAAAATATCACCATTGCTATGTCATCATTTATGTTTCTCACTTTTTGAACAACCCAATTTCTAGCATACGATGCGACTTTTGTGTTCCATAATCCAATCAAGCATTGCCGAGACAGCCTCATTGCCAACAAAAACTGTTGCTGAAAATTTAACTCTGAGAGAGGAATCCACATAAGTTGAACAACTGTGGGAACACCACAAGCAAGCAGCTTCATATAGAGACCGTCAAAACCTCCAAAATCTTCAAATGCCATTTCAAATTCCTGGGATGAATTTATGATAATATGAGAAATGGCAAAGAGGATAATTATACAAAGCTTCAAAAGAAAAAGGAGTTACCCTAATATCAAGAAAATACTCATTTGCTTCTCCTTTAAGAGTGAAGTACATAGCACCCCAATCGTGCCTGATCCGTGCACTGTCAACAAGCTTCTTGGATACAGCATAAGGCACAGCTATAGGGTCAATTTCCCACCGAGACTTCTCTTCATTGTACCAGGTCTTTGATACAACTCTATCCCGATCTAGAAGTATTTGTTCCTGCACAGTGACCACAGAAGGACTTCAGCATCGAGGCGGGGGAGAAATGAGGAGATTCATGTGATGACAGTTGATGCAAATGCAAGCTTGTTTTTAAAGTTATCTCCCATATATGGAAAGCAGCATGCTAGCAATGATACAAGTATTTTGAATGCAAAGAGTTTGCCCTGGAGATATAATTATGATCCCATATCTGAAGGAAGACAAACAATAAATAGGTCCAGAAGCTGTCTCTGGGATATAAGAAATAAAAGTGTAACTACAGAATCTCACTGATCACTAAGTACCTGTCTCTGAGCAACATATCTTTTACCAAAATCGACATCTTCTAATAAATTTCTCTTGAGATCTGCCTTGGCCTCTTCTCTCCATCTTTTCCATCCCTGATACAAGTGGAGGCTGATGGCTTTAGGAACCACAACCTCCTTATTTCCAAACATCCACTTCAGCTCGACATCGGGAAAACCTTTAACAACCTCATCACATGGTACATTTACAAGAAAGCGCTTTTCATCACCAAATTTCTTCATTTTTCTTCTAATGTGAGCCTCTAGGTTTCTCTGGAGCTTCCTTGATTCCTTAAGGCCTTGCCCTATTTGATTAGCAAAATCCACTAACTCCTGATCAGAGAGAGGGCCAAATGCTTCAATTTCCATGACTCTAGGTAAAAGCATTTGCTCCATGTAATTCCGCTGGGCATTCTTCAGATCTTTCTGAATATCCTCTTTAGAAAGCCTGCTGATTGAGCTTGCTGGTGCACTGCATGCAGATTGTAGGTTATGCTTGAGTAGGATATGTGAAGAGCAGCCTTCCCAGTAAAACACTTCAATGAACAAGTTTCTTTTCTTGGATTTTGTTGCTAGAAAAGTAATACTGGCTTAAACCAGATATCTCCAATACCTTAATATAAGCTACTTTATTTGGATCCAAAAATTACACTACAAGCAGAAAGCTCATTGCTTCAAACTATGGCATGCCACCGCTAAAAGCAAAACCAGAGTTAGGCCAACCATTTATAATGGGTTTGATCTAACAAATGCATCATCACATGAACAACAATGAAATTGGACTCGGTGGCTTACCTGTCAATGGCACTCCTGCCCTGCAGCTCCACTTTAAACTTCTCTACCAATGCTTCACATTCCCCCTCAATGAAACGGATCTCCCTGACCCTAATGCTCAAGGCAAATGTCTCTTTCCTTGAAATCATATCATCAACTTCCCCAACGCTCTCCCAAATATCACTATACTCCTCGTCCAGTTTGCCCAATTTCTCCTCCACCTTCGCAACTTTCACCTTATCCCCTTTCACCGCTAGCTTCTTGTATCCCCTCTCCAATTTCAGTGCCTCGTCGAGGATTTCTTCTGACCTCTTAACCAGACCCTCCTTCTCTTTTCTCAACGCTCTGAGATCCTCATAGAGAACCCCCATTATCTCATCTTGCAATTCTGCGCTCTTCACTTTCACTGCCTTCATGGCAGCCTCTAACCCCTCTACGCTTCCATTCCCCCTCTTGATATCCTCCATACATCTCAACACTGCTGAAACAGTCTCCAGCAATCTCCTCGTAGAGCTACTGGATCCATGCTCCTTTGAATCAGATAAATGTCCATCCACTCTTTCATTCAACTTCAGCTCCGTGGCAACAGGAGCGGCAATAGCCGGGGCCTGAATTCTTCGAATGGGGGTGAAATTAAGAGCGATGCAGAAGAGCACGCAAGCAATGGGCTTATGGAATTGCTGGATAAACGAGGTGGAGCTCGTAGAAGCCTCCGCGAGCGGCTTTCCTCCTACCCCGGAGCGCTCTGAGCTTCCATTGCGTTCGCAAGAATAGCGTGTACGAGAGCGACAGGTAACCATCAGCCGCCGAAGGAGTCTCTTGTTACATTTCGAATGGAATAGCAAGCGGTGCCCCGGGGAGAATGAAGTGAAGTAGAAAGGAGAGACATTATGAGGCTGGGAGAGGGAGAGTCCGGCGAACGGAGCAGATATGCAGTTCATGAGGTTGAACTCGGTGAGCATACAGGCCGGAGATCAGTTGGAGATATGCGAGGCAGGGCTGAGCTCCATGTTATTCCACCTGACCTCCGGCGCTTATGGCTGAATTGGAAGAGGTTTATCTGGGATTTCTTTGAAGGGAGCGAAGAAGACGATAGAATGCGTAAAACGGTGCGTTTAGGAAACTGTAACGGACCGATCCCAACCCGCAGGCCCGAAAAAAATGATAGTCTCACAAATTAATGGTTTACATGTCCAATTTATTTATTTATTATTAATTTCATTTTTAACTATTTATCCAATTTCATTTTTATTCTTAATTTATATACTCAAAATAAATATCCTAAAATAATATTAAATTTTAAAAATTTTCCTTTAATTAAAGCAAATAACAACACTTTTATAAACGTTATTGATATATCAATTATTTTATAAAAATTCTGATATACTGAAAATATATAATTGAAAATTAAAAAAATAGTTATACATTACTCTAATTTTAATAATATTAAAAACCAATACAATTTTAAATGGTCAAAACTATCCTTTAACTTCCTTTTTGTTCTCAGCTGAGTCCTCTTCTTGCCCCCATCATATTTTTCACAATTTTCAGTTTTTTGGGTTTAAAATTGAAAAACTGTAGGAAGCACCACGGAGTTTCCCTCCTTGAGCCGGTTCCTTTGGTGCGTCCCGCCAAGCCCTAGTCTTCTTTGGTGAGCTATTTTTCACTTCCAATTGCATTCTTTTGTATCTGGCAGCTACTCTTCTTCTGGTTACTGATCGAGTCACCAGTTCTGCACTGTTCACAGGCGATTCAGTTGATTTTGTTGCAATTGATTTACCATCGTTATCCTTTGAACTCAGGTAGTAAGGATGGATCTTTGATTCGATCGTTTTTGCTCCTTGTGGCTAGTGTAGGTTGGATGTCAGTACGTGGAGGAGTATATTGATTGCTTGCTTGTATACCCCGTAATTTCAATGTTTCCGGTTTGATGGATACGATTGACATTTCAATTGCTTTCTGTATGAGCCCCCGTTTGTTTTGGGTCCTTCGTCTTATTGCTGGGTCACTTGAGCTGCTTCGTCATAACCATATAGGTACTTGGGAGCTCTAAGGATTTTCTGAATGAAAGGTCTTCTGAGATGCCATGCACCTAGGATGATAGATAATTTGAGAGAAAAATAGATTATTTGCATGAAATAATGGGGTTTTTGAGCTTGTGACAAGTTTCATGGGTAATCCAGGGGTTCATTGGATTTTTGGCATAATTTCCTTTCCATTGGCCATGCACTTGGAACTTTATTTTTCGTGGAAAGCATGGAAAAATATTTTGGGTGAAGAAGTCCGAGGATAGAAATTTGGTGCATTAGATGTTATGGAATTTGTAGGTTATAAGGCAATCTAAAGTATTGATGTTTTTTGAAACTTTTGGGTAGTTGATTGTTGAGCTACAATTTGGTGTATTTAAAGTCCACCATCATTAATGTGCCATTGGTCTTCAATTTTTTACGAAGATCTTGTGTGTGACATATCCAAGGTTTGTCTCCTGGGTATGGTGAAATCCAAATTAGTTTCAAACTCATGGTATGACCATGTATCGATGAGACCAGATATGGATGTTTTTCTTAGGTTCTCAACAATCTTAGGTGAGTTGAAATCACAGGATATTATTGTTTCCTTTAGCGGGAATAAGGTAAGGTTTCCTGGAGATATTCCATTGTTCAAGTGGATCCTTTCAACTGGATGAAGCTGAGTCTCGATTTGATTGGTGTTTTTGCAGATTCTTTGATGTTGGGATGTAAGGGAGTTCTGAATATTATGATTATTTTTCATTGTCAAGAGGTTTTGAAGGATATATGCAGTGTTGGGAGCTTTCATGATTATGTATGTTTTGAAATTTCCAGGATGACTCAAGTTGTGTGGTCTTTGCCATGTTATTTCCTAGAAACAGAGTTAGTTTTTAAGCCAGGGCCATTATTTGTTTTAGGATTTCAATACTTTTTAAGGCTATGTTTCTCAAAGAGCTTGAAGGAATGTAAAATGGAAGAGTTCCATTTCTGAAAGGGATACCGAATAATTCACTTGCTTATATGGATTTACACAAGTACATAACATGCAGATCTTTTTTTCTAAGGACATTTAGCATGGATTTTCCAGCTGATTGTGCTAAATTGTATTGCTATCAGACGCTCATTCATGGAAAAAGGCTGTATTTGTGCCATTAAAATTAAGCAAGAAGAACATGGTTTATAAGAACTAGGATGCTTACTAATCAATTTCTTTGACAGGTGTTATATATGACAGTTGACCTATTTCATTGGCACTGAATAAGGAAATGGAGGGCAGACATGATGACCAAGAAGAAATTCAGAGTGTGTCCGGTGGTTCTTTGATTGAATCAGAAGATGATGGATCACTATCTTCTGAAAAAAACGAAGAGATAGATGAGGAATTGCATCCCCAGGCAAGTCCTCTTTTGTTCTCACTTTTCTTCCTTGGGTATATTTTTTGTTTGTAGAAAGAATACTAAAGATATAAATTCTTTTTTCTGCACTGGAGTATTTAGTTGCCAACTGTATACATTTTCTTGTTACAGGAACCTTTAACTGAACAAGAAATAGAGGATCTGATTGCTGAGTATTTTGATGTTGAGAGTAAGGTATCTGATTCTTTCTACTGAAATGTAGTTTTTTCCTTTGACATCTTTTATTTTTGTTGTGATTTTTTAATTCTGTTTATGAATAGGCTGCAGAGGCCCAGGAATCTCTTGAAAAGGAGTCTCTTGTAAAACTGGAAAGTGAGGTCAGGGAAGAGTTGGCACAGTCTTTGAAGGGGGATGAGGTGAATTCCTCCAACTGTTCATGTATATGAGTTTTATCTTGTTTTCTACTTCAAAATACTGACTGTTATGTCTAGTTGGAGAAAGCTATTGCCGATGAAATGGATACTTATAAAGAAGAGTGGGAAGTTGCACTTGATGAGCTTGAGACAGAAAGCGCTCACCTATTGGTATGAAAAAAATTTAGATTCATTACCTCTCCGATAAACTGAAAGCTGACCTTTTTGAGGTTAGGTATCCTACAAGAGAAAATAAAATACACACCTTACTTGTGATTAAATTATTAAATTGGATGTTTCAATGGATGCTTAATGTACTATCAAAAATTGTGAGGAGGTTGGATGGGTACTCTCACACTGAATGGAGCATTGTTGTCTGGATTCTCTATTTGACCAGGAACAACTTGATGGTGCTGGAATAGAACTTCCAAATCTTTTTAAATGGATAGAAAGCCAGGCTCCAAATAATTGCTCAACGGAAGCTTGGAGAAAGAGGAACCATTGGGTTGGATCTCAAATTAGTAATGAGGTGACAGAATCAGTGGCAGAGGCTGAGAAGCACCTCCAAAGCATCAGGCCTGTAAGGAGGTACATTTCTGTTTTTAGACTTCTTATAATTTTTTAACCTTCTAGGCTCTCTATGTGGTTGAGTGAGTAGATTGAGGTTTCTTTGTTCCTCTTCACTGCCTCTTGTTTTCATTTATGCAGTTTAGCATGCTCGAATGCATGCATCTGCAGTGTACTTGGCCACTCAGTGGCGATTGTGTGCAAATGATTTTTGCTGATTTGAGCGAATAATGTCGTTAAAAGTGATCCCTTTTCACAGTGCGTCACTAAGTTGCAGTTAAGGCACAGATTCGGCACTGTTTTCTGTGCAAATAGCTTAACTTTGCATTATTGGGAATACCACATTGGGCCATTTTCTTGTGATTTCTTTGTCGTGGGTTGGTCTTGTGCTTTGCTGGTTATTGGGATGGCCCCCTAATTAATTTTTAATACAATAAAAAGGAGAAGTTAAGGCATGGTTTATTTCCCCCTGTGTTCATACCTGGCATGAAGGTAGGTTATGATAGATTTATTTTTCTACTAATCATTAGAGATCATTTTTGGAGTTCTCATCACCCAAATCTTAGTTTTTGAATGATGTTGATTGTTGTCTTTTAATTAGATAATGATATGTGGTGCAATATGGCAATACTAAATCTAATGCAGTTAGAACTTAAATCATGCTATGGGTGACTTCAATTGTCCTCATGTTAACTCCTTTTCATACTAAAAGATTTAGGAATATTTACTTCCCATTCTAATTCACATATTTTTAAATATGCATGCCCTCCTCCAATAAGACACTTTTGGGGCCTTGCGCTTTTGTTAGTGTGTGGAATTCACACCTTGAGCGTGGCTCACACTATTGACTACCTTGGACTTAACTCAATCAAAAATTCCATAACAATTTTTTTGGTTTATTCTTTTGGGTTCAGGAAGCACGGTAGAGTCTTAGAAGAGGGTGCAAGTGGTTTTCTTCAGAAAAAAATTACAAGTGAAGAAACCGATGGGGGCATTAGGGATAACTCAGGCATAGATTGGACTTCATTAAACAAAATGTTTTCTGAGGGTGGCACCTCACAGAATGCAGCTTTATTTGGCACGAAGCATTGGGCTTCAGTTTACTTGGCTAGTACTCCACAGCAAGCAGCTGAGATGGGACTAAAGTTTCCTGGAGTTGATGAGGTGACAATTATAAATAGTGATTCATATTGGTCTTGAACAAGTTTCTACTGTAAAGAAAACTCTTCATAGAATTTGAAGGGGATGCTAATTTTTCTACTAACCATTGGACGGTTGTTCCCTTTACCCTGTTTTTTTCAGGTGGAAGAGATAGATGACATCGATGCAAACTCAAGTGATCCATTCATTGCAGATGCTTTAGAAAACGAGAGAGAAATGGTCCTTTCTGAAGTACAAAGAGGAAATTTCAAAAAGGTTCCTTGCTGTTTTTGACCAATGCAATTTGAGCAATAAGTGAAACATTTAGTTTCTTCATGCTTAAAGAGGGTATCATCTGAAAGTGGGCTGTCATCATCTTGAGCGGTGCTTTGGCAACCATAACTCTTTCCTAAGATGGAATAGAATGATGATATTTTTAATTTTCATCACCTCTCCATTCCAGCAGCCACTAAAGCAATAAGTTATATTTTCTATATATGCAGCATCTTAATAAAGAGTTGATTCATTGAGCAATATATATATATATATGTGCAGCAACTTCATTGTTACCTTAATATACTAAAATTGCTCCTTCTAGATTGAGGTCCTATGCTTAATATTGTTCATCCATTGCTTTATTCCTTTGGTGGCAGGTTAAAGAAGAGGACGATGCAAATCTTGATCGCAAACTACATTTTCATTTGAAACAACGCAGACATAATAAGAGATTGAAGCAGGTTGTGCAGCTGTTTCTGAGGTCCCGTTCATATTGTCATTGAAGTTCAAATAATAAGATCATGGATTGGATGTATTTATATCCACATCTTGTTTCACTCATTATGTTCTAGGGTCATGTGCTTGATTTTTTTAGTATACTTGCATTATGAATTTCTTGATCGTATTTCTCTTTTTTCTCATATTTCCTCTTTCCCTTGTTTGTAATGGAAGGGTGTCAAGGATGAGAATGCTCTCAATCGAGATAATGGTAACCTTGATGGAGAAGACATTTGGAATGAGGAAGGGCATGTTGAGAACACATCTTTAATTCCTCCTTCAAACAATAGTTTGCCGGATTTGATTGAAACTAAGGGCTTTAAGAGAATGAAAGAGGAGGATGACTATCCTAATGAAAACAATAAAAGGAGTCGAGCTTCAAGTGTTGGATTTGGTGATAGTGCTGAGGATGTAAAGGATGGTTCAGCTGAACTATCCATTTCAGAAGATCTGATGAAAGAAGTCAAAGTTAAATATCATTGCACTGCATGTAGTAAAGAGACAGTAAAAGTGTACGCACACCCTTTGCTGAAGGTGATCGTTTGCATAAGTTGCAAAAGTTTGATGGATGAAAAGATGCATGTGAAGGTATGATAATAAATACATTTTTTTTAAATTGAGAAATGCTATTTATAACATCAGAACTAAGATTCCTCTTTTTAACTTTATATATTTTATTCTGTGTTTCTCCATCATTATAATTTTCTTAGTTTTCATATACTGCATAAATAATTCATAAGCCTGATTATGGTATATAGAAGTTCTTATTGTTACTTTCCTAAAAGAAGTATAACTTTATTGATATATTTAGACATGGATGCTTTGTGTATTTGGTTATTTATAAAACTATAATTTCTGGGTAATTGGAATATAGGATAATCAACTTTATGCAAAATTGAAAGGTCTCTGTTTGGGGAAAACATGAATAGTCTCTTTTGGCGCTATCACTGACTTTTTTTAAGAGAAGTCATATAAGAGTGAACAATGTATAAGAAATTTATCACATGCTAATGATTAATCCTGAATAAGAAGCCGCTATTACTTCTATCTGATTTGTTGTTACTGCTTAAGGTGCTATTAAGAAGGAAACTTTGAAATTATCGAGTCCTGTGATGTTTATGCTGAAGATTGTAATGTGCAGGATCCTGATTGCTTGGAATGCTACTGTGGATGGTGTGGCCAAAGCAGTGATCTAGTTAGCTGCAAGTCATGCAAACAATTATTTTGCTCAAGTTGTATTAAAAGAAATCTTGGTGAAGAAATCTTGTCTAAGGTCCAAGCCTCTGGCTGGCAATGTTGTGGTTGCTCTCCAAGTGTGTTACATAGGTTGACTTTAGAGTTAGATGAAGCCATGAAATCTAACACTGTTGAAGTATCAAGCTCTGACTCTGACTCAGACACATCAGATTCAGGCATTGGTACTGAAACAAGGTGAGCTATAAAATCTACTGGATATGGTCCACAAAATCTACTGATTTGCATTAAATAGATTTACTTCAGTGTGAGAAGCTCCTTAATAAGCTTCTTATGGAATAATTGCAAGTTTGTGATTTTTTAAATAAATATTGGTTATAAACCTTCCACACTTTCTTGAGTAACTTCCATACTAGCTTTTTTGCTCCACCTAGAACTGAAATCCTATTCTAATACCATTCTTAAGATCTATAGATTAACTTGGAATGATGTCATACTCTTTCTGCTGAATATCATGATCTTTTAGTATATATTATGAACTTGACTAACAATTGTAATTAATTCATTATGAGTGATATATTAGAAGCCAATGCAGTGAAAAACAACCCGTAGAACTTCTCCAGGCATCACTGAGTAAAGTAGAATATTCCACAAACTGGCTGGTTCTTTATCACCTTTTTTCTGTAAAAAAATATGATAGGATCTTGTTGACAGACATTCTTGAGTAGCTCATTTAGCACGACCCTAGTTGTGGAAATGCCCATTGAAGTGGTTCCATGGGCAAGTACTTCTGCTTAATATAAGTCTAGATTTTTAAGTGCATTATTTGTTTGCTTAGTCGAGCTAGAGCATCAATTTTAACATTGTATGCTTATTTCATTTTTCCAATCTTGTTTATTTAGGTCAAAGAAGAGGCGTAAAAGGAAAATCCGACGAATCCTCGACGATACTGAATTAGGTGAAGAAACTAAGAGAAAAATTGCCATCGAAAAGGTACTTTGTTAGGATGAAATTATTCAGTGAAATTGAGCTTTGAGCTGACTAATTCTCCTCATGTTTACTCTTCATAGGAACGACAAGAACGCCTGAGATCTTTGCAGGAGGAATTCTCAGCAAAATCAACCTCGGTGAACTGTATAATCTCTGATTGGAGTGCTTCAGATGGTGGTGGTTTTGATGTTCTTGGTGATGCAAATACAGGCTATATTGTGAATGTTGTAAGAGAAAGAGATGAGAGTGCTGTGAGGATTCCTGCTAGCATTTCGGCTAAGTTGAAAACTCATCAGGTTTTCTTTCTATATCTACCCTTGCAGTGGTTTGTTCAACTAGTATGATGGTGTTTGTTTCTTATTTTTGTAACTTTTATTCATGTGATTTTGCAGGTTGCGGGGATTAGATTTATGTGGGAAAATATAGTTCAGTCAATTGGAAAAGTGAAATCTGGGGATAGAGGTCTGGGTTGCATTCTAGCACACACCATGGGCCTTGGTAAAACGCTACAGGTATCATTTTTGTTTTGCAGATTCTGACTCTATTCAATGTGGAGGGCTTTATCTTCTTTCAGAGTGTTCATGGATTTCCTCTGCTGGCCTCTTTTTTTGCTAATAACAGGTTATTGCTTTCTTATACACTGCTATGAGAAGCATTGACTTGGGTCTCAGAACTGCTTTAATTGTGACACCTGTGAATGTGCTGCACAACTGGAGACATGAGTTTGCCAAGTGGGCCCCTTCAGAATTTAAGCCTATCAGAGTCTTTATGTTAGAGGATGTTTCTAGGTCAGATAACCCACTTCTGTGCTATCATATTTCCATTATGTGGCGTCTCTCTTGTGATATAAATAATTAAATTCACTGTGTGATCAATACTAGAGAACGGAGAGTGGAGTTGCTTGCAAAGTGGAGAAGGAAGGGAGGTGTATTCTTAATAAGTTACACTGGATTTCGAAATTTATCTGTTGGGAAAAACATCAAGGACAGGACCGTTGCCAGAGATATCATATCTGCACTTCAGGTGGTGATGATGCAATCCATTCATTTATCTGCTATATATCCAATTTTTCTCAATTGAATCTATTTTTGGAACTAGCATGTTTGTTGGTTAATACTGTTATACTTTCCCTGGATATTCTTATTGTACTCACAGGATGGACCAGATATACTTGTCTGTGATGAGGCTCATATGATTAAGAATACTCGTGCTGATACAACCCAATCCCTAAAACTAGTGAAGTGCCAGAGACGAATTGCGTTAACTGGATCACCACTTCAAAACAACCTTATGGAATATTATTGTGTAAGTTCACCAGTTGATGTAATATATATAACATCTGAATTTTTATAGTTTTGTTTGGTTTTTTGATGATGTTCTTGGACTTCTAAACAGATGGTTGACTTTGTTAGAGAAGGATTCCTGGGAAGCAGCCATGAATTTAGAAACCGGCAAGCCTTCTTCAATAATATATCTCATGGAGTTTCGTTTCTGGTTACTTTATTTTGTTCCATTCTGCTGATATGATTTATCCCATTTTTCCATTCAGTTTCCAAAATCCTATAGAGAATGGGCAACATACTAATTCGACATCTGAAGATGTCAAGATAATGAACCAGAGATCTCATATCCTTTATGAACAGCTTAAAGGATTTGTCCAGAGAATGGACATGAGTGTGGTTAAGAAGGATTTGCCGCCCAAAACTGTTTTTGTTATAGCTGTAAAGCTTTCTCCGTTGCAGCGGAAATTGTATAAAAGGTTCCTCGATGTGCATGGTTTCACGCATGGTAGCATTTATAATGACAATATCAGAAAGAGGAGTTTCTTTGCAGGATATCAGGCTTTGGCCCAGGTATACGTCTGCTTATTTTGAATTTCATATAGGGCTCTCCGTCGCTAGTTCAATATGGTGATCTTTCTATTGTATTATTGTTGTATTTGAGCTTAGTTTCAAATATTCAGAATCTATATCCTCCCATACAGCCAAGATTACAAGTCATTCTTTCTTCCTTACTTGTAAACTTGTTGCTTACATAATTAAAATAATTTAGAGCCTCAAATGCAGAAATGTTTAGTTGCATGCAAAAATCTGCTTGAATGGATGTTTGAATTTTTGTTAATCACACACTAATTAAATTTGGTGGTTTTAAGTATTACATTTCATATTAAATCAAAATTCTGCCTCAAATGTGTTTATTTTTTTGTATTTCTTCATATATATAATTATTTATGTTCTTCCTTCCTGCTTTTTTAAAAATTTTGCATGACATCTTTCATTAGAGATACATTTGATGGTTGTTGTTTCGTGTGCTGAAGAAATTGCCCATTTGTTTATTTACATCCCTCGTACTGAGATGGAATCACCCTGTTTGTTGTTTCCTGTAGATATGGAATCACCCTGGTATCTTGCAACTAAAAGAAGACCGAGACTATGTCAGACGTGAAGAGACTGTAGAGAACTTTCTTGTAGATGATAGCTCCAGTGATGAAAATGCAGACTTTAACGGGATAAACAAAGGTCCTCCCTATTTTTTTACTTTATCTTTTTGATGGGGTAGTTATATAGCATAATTTCATTAGCCTTGATTGTTACCAGCTTTGACTAGGTTTCTTAAAACATTTATAAATACTGGAACTACAATGAATGTGTTAGTGAGTGCTGTGCTGATTTGGCACTTAGAACTTTAAAGTTAGTCAATTGCCTTCATCTCTCTGTCCATGTATGACATGTAAAATATAACCTGCCATAAGAATTAAATTCAGGTTATCTAACAGAATTTTTCCTGTATCTAAAATCATTTGATTCCTTGAATTTGATGTTGTGATCGCTTACATACTTTGACCATTTCACTTCGTGGCAGATCATTTTCAAGCCTACAATGCATTTCTTTGTATTGCAAATATTTTATCATTAAAAGGATTTGCTTCCATACTCTCTGAAATTTTATTATTTCTGTGTGAAACAGAGAAACCAAGAGCTACAGTTAACGAAGGATTTCTGAGGAAGGTATGACTAAGTAACTTGCCTTGATAGTGTTTCCAACTTGCTTGCATAGCTGATGCTTTTGATATATACATTATTTCCCAGGATTGGTGGAATGATCTTCTTCGTGATTATGATTTTAAAGAGGCTGATTATAGTGGGAAAATGGTCCTTTTGCTGGATATCTTGACCATGAGCTCTGATGTGGGTGATAAGGCTTTAATTTTTAGCCAGAGTATCCCAACACTTGATCTCATAGAGCTGTATCTGTCAAGGTTACCTCGGCATGGAAAAAGAGGAAAATTCTGGAAAAGGGGTAAAGATTGGTACAGGTGAGAGCAGTAGCAGCAAATGTCTATGGTGTGATTCACTAAGTTCCCAGTATGCATTGCTTTCTTATGTGGTAAATTTAAAACTCTGTCTTCTTGAACAGGCTTGATGGAAGGACTGAGAGCTCAGAGAGGCAAAAGTTGGTGGAAAGGTTTAACGAGCCATCCAACAAAAGGGTGAAATGCACTCTGATTTCAACAAGAGCAGGATCTCTTGGAATCAATCTTTATGCAGCTAATCGTGTAATCATCGTCGATGGTTCTTGGAATCCAACATATGATCTTCAGGCTATCTATCGAGCTTGGAGGTGGGGTTTTAGCTGCTACTAGATGGTGCCTATCAAAAAAATATTATTTGTAATTCCTTTTTGGCTAATAATTTTGCAGATATGGCCAAAAAAAGCCTGTCTTTGCTTATCGTCTGTTGGCACATGGCACAATGGAAGAGAAAATATATAAGCGTCAGGTAATAAAAAGGGGGGATTTTATGCTTGGATTATTAAACTTTATAAAATATGAATAACTTTATTTGTTACACTTTGAAGGTAACGAAAGAGGGTCTTGCTGCAAGGGTAGTGGATAGGCAGCAAGTCCATCGAACTATATCTAAAGAGGAGATGTTGCACCTTTTTGAATTTGGTGAAGATGAGAACCCTGACACTGTTGCTGATATGACCCTTCAAGTTGGAAATACCTTGCTAAAGCAGAGGTCTTCCATGGGGGTTTGCACTTCAGATAAACTTATGGAAAGTTTACTTGGAAAACACCATCCCAGGTAGATTATTAAACTTCCTGCTGTGTTGCACATGCTAATATTTCTTGCTTGGGATCTTCTCCATTGAAAGAGCATGTTTGTTGTTGGTGTGACTCTTGTGATGGAGATTCTAGGATAAATGGTTTCTATGTTAAATAAAAAGGCTATTTATGCATTCATCCACAAATATCTTAAGCTGTTGAGATAGTCGACAATGCTCCTCAGGCATCCCGATAGTTGGGTCATGACTAACTTCTGATATTGAGTCTCCGTAGTCGGCACTAGTGAGGGCAGTGTTAGATCATTAATAGAATAGCTGGCCTACATTTATACTTTGAAAGATTTTATAACAGTTGGTAATTGTCTTCCTAGTTGATTAAAAAAATAAAAATACTAGAGCACCATGCTTTCAGTCTTCCTTAATCCTATGCTCTCATATCTATTTTTTCCAATCTATGTTGTTCAATTCCATTCTATGCTTAGAAGGCCCCATTACATGGAGGTGTAAATCCAAATTGTTACTGGTTTACCTCAGGGCAAACTTCAGAGTATATTAAGCCATTCTAGTAAATTTGCCTAATCCTCTACATGAGCCATGCATTCTGGTAGGTGGATATCCAATTACCATGAGCACGAGACTCTCCTACAAGAGAACGAGGAGGAGAGGCTTTCCAAGGAGGAACAAGACAAGGCCTGGGAGATGTACCGGAAATCTCTTGAGTGGGAAGAAGTTCAACGAGTGCCCGTGGATGAAACTTTTACTGAGAAGCCTGCATTGACAAATACAGTAGCACCACCTATGAAAGAAACCAATGGGGATGGGCCTTTCCTTACCAAGAACATCTTAAGGAACAGGTTTGTGCATAGGAAATGCACGAATCTTGCTCACCTTCTCACTTTGAGAAGCCAGGGGACAAAGATTGGATGCAGCACTGTATGCGGGGAGTGCGCGCAGGAGATCAGTTGGGAGAGCTTGAATAGAGATGCTAAAGCAGTAAGGTGAAGTAACAACAGCTTCAGCCATTTGCTTTCTTCTGAATACTAGAAATGCAAAAGAAAAGAACAGGGAGATTCAACCTGTCATCTTCTATATAGATGGCTGTATATTAGAAAGTGGGTCCTTTTCATTCCATGCAATGTACTGCCGAGATCCTGGGCATTAGTATAGGGATGGCTTAGTTTTCTGACGTTCTTTTTGGTCACAAGGAGTCGTCTAGCTGAGAACAGAGGGCTTCTGCCTCTTCTGTACCATCCAACAAGGGCTTGGCATTGTATATTTTAAATTCAAATAGGATTACATATTGGTTATTTTCCTTATGCTCCTTCCTTTATGTTGGATAAGTTGGAATGGAAATTGCATATGGGATGAAGGGTAATTCTCCAGAGATACCAAGCTGAACATGGAATGCATTAGAATTTTCTGATGTTCTTATAGTGACTAAAATGCTATAATATCATATGCCCTGTTTACATGGGTAAAAGCACTGTTCTGAATGTGGCAAAGCTACAAACTATTATGCTAGATGTCATCTAAGCACAGAGATGAGATAATTCTATAATGAACATATAGAGTTAAATGATTGATTGGTTACATGGGTTGAATGTATTATAATTAAATTTGAACCATCCAGATCATTTTATTGGTTGAAGTTTCATGTATTTAGTGCCAAATGATTGATTGAAATTAAGCAATCATCCAAAGTTTCTGTCATATCTATGGATAGTTGGTTGATTTAATTAAAAGAAATATATTATACAACAATAATAAATCTATCTTTTAAATATTACAAGTGCCAACTAATTGTATCATTAAATTTATGATAGAGTTTGTTTATTCACTATTATTCTTTTTTTTTTTAATTCTCATTTTCCTCTGTCATAATTTATTATTTATAGAAAAAATATGTTAATTTATCAATATAATTGTTAAAATTAAAATATTAATAAATAAGAAATTCGATAAACAAAATTTTATCAATGATATTTCTTCGCACGTGGTAATTTCTCCCCTCCTGCTACTATGACGTATCGTTCCCTAATTAGGGTGATGGGGAAAGCCTTCGCCTTCTTCGCAATGTTCCCTGTCGTTGTGTGTTCGTCGGAAATTCGGAAGTCAAAGGCGAAGCTGAGAGTGCCGCAGGCGGCGATTGATCTGGTCAATTAGGATCCATATCTTTGCTCCCCGTTGTCCTCCCTCTTCCGTGCTTCGTGGTGGCAGCGGCGGCTCCGCTGCCTCGCAGTCACAGTGCTTCTGTTGTCTTTGCTCATAAGTACATCTGCCAGCTCTCCGCCGTCTCGTATAAGCCGTCAGGCCTCGCCTGCACCAGCTAAATCGTCGGCACAGGTATATTATATATGTATACTCATATCCGTTATTTGATTGTTCCAATTGCATTTTGTTTCTGGGGTCAGCTGAAGCTTGATTGGATTAATTTTCATAAAAGGAAAGAAAAAGATAAAAGAAACTCTGTTGGATTCTCTCTCTCTCTCTCTGAGATACGTTGCAAATTCGCATCTTATTTTGGTTGAGGTGAGGCTGAATGACTTGTTGTCTTTCTGGTTGACGAGGAAGGAGAATCTGATGAAGGATTTTTTGTGTTCATAGGTCATCTTATGGGATTTTTATGGCCAAAAACATCCTTTGTGAGCTGAAATTCACACCTCTTTTCTTCTTTGCAATTTTTCGAATGAAAGGTTATCGGTATGAACAGTGAATTCTGTTATTTAGTGTTTGAAACGTGATGATTACGGCTTGACTAGTACAGTACATTTGATGCTGAATTATATTTGTGCACATAGGGAGTTGGATGCTTCTAGGCATATTTGTTTGATTGCTGTTTTGATCTTGATCGTCTTATTGTCTGCACCTTTGAAGAAAATGCCTGTTATATACATAATATTGTTTAATGTCGTCAAGGTGTTGGTTTAATTTAACCACTTGTTCAACGAGTTTGAAGGGAGATACTTTTAAATCAAGCTAGGATATTTTCTTATGTAATCAATGGTATCGCACGGCCCAGGAATCCTCCAGCCCTTGATTAGTAAGATTTTTTGCAGGTATTGGGAAGAAATTGAATCATTTAAAATCATCTGAAGCAAGAGTAACCCCACAAGCAGTTTCTCTGAGCATTTTGGAATACTTCTGGACCTCTCTCAGGATTCTAGTAAATAGAATATGTCAAATAGAGTGTCCTCACAAACAACTCAAACGTTTTCCCATGGTGCGACATCTGGACACCTGTTCTCTCCAGATCCTGGGTTTGGGGCTGATGCCTACTTTTCTCCAGTGTCATTAGGATCACAACATCAAGGCCATCTGCCTAACTCACCATTTATTTCTGAATCATCCAACAATAAGCTGCCTATGTCACATGAGGATTCAGGACTTGCTGGAAAACTTGTAGATTTTACTAATTTTCCTGAAGGAAGTCAAGAAGTCACGTGGGGTACAGACCAGTTTCAGGATTTTATAAATTTATCTGATGATGTAACTGTTGAGGCAAGTCAGATAACACGGACAGAGACTCATGTCTTAGGGTCTGTTGACCATGCTAAGAGTAATGACTGGCAGTGGGCTGAGCAGTTGATGTCTGTTGATGAGGTATTGGACCCAAATTGGACTGAAATTCTTGCTGATGTTGACGTGGTGGAACCCAAACAGAAGGTTTGTTCCTCAACTTATTTAGAACCACTTTGGTATGCTTCAGAGGATTAGGCTCATGAAGGTTATTGATAATCTACAAAATAGTTACACAGTGTTGCTGTGGCTGAACCTACCATTAAGGGAAGCTGAAAAAAATGAAGCTTTTCATTAAGACCTCTAATTTCTCAATGCAAAATGTTATTGTACAAAATCTAGGAAAAAAACTTTTCTCTCAAGAATGTTGTGGTTGGCATATTTTCTTGTGCTATAGTCAGCTATTTCTTTGAGCTCCATTTTCTCAAGTTAATATCACGATATTGTAGTTCCCAAAATGTTATTCTCTGGCTGCCAGATATCAGGTGACCCAACTTGTTTTTGCATCTTGGCTTTCGTCTAAACCGAGAAATAAAAGCAGGTGTTAGATGTACGTCCAGATGCCTCCGTGCAACAGGCACCAGTCTATCAAGTTCAGGATAACTCAATGACACCCGGAGAATTTTCTTCCGATGCTAATCAGTTATCTGCTGCACCTCCAAGTAAGCCACGCATGCGTTGGACACCTGAGCTGCACGAGTCCTTTGTTGCTGCTGTTAATCAGCTTGGTGGCAGTGAGCGTAAGTAGTTTCATTTATTGTGTACCTTAGAGGGTATTGAGATATAAGCTTGCTCCCGTGAATCTTTTATAATATTTTTTTTACAGGGGCTACTCCAAAGGGTGTTCTGAAACTCATGAATGTGAAAGGACTTACTATTTATCATGTGAAAAGCCATCTGCAGGTGAATCATTGACCTTTTATCCTGTTCATACACAGGCACTTGTAGCTGTATACTTTTGGAATTGAAGTGATATTTATTTCATGGCTTCTGAATTTCAGAAATACAGGACAGCACGGTACAAACCAGAGCCATCAGAAGGTAATGATTGCCGTCCTGCTTTTTCTTCTCTTGTATTTATATTGGAGTCTAATCCTGTGTTGGGTAGAAGAGGAATCAACATAACTGTCTAATAGATATTTGTATGTGGTAAATTATGATGGATAGAGTAATAAAAGAAATCCATATACTTGTCTTACAGAGAGATGATTATGGCAATTCGCACACATTTCGGCTGCTTAGTGACACTTTTATTTATGATTTATTTTCTTATCTCTCTCCATATCCCTGATATTAGACAATACGTTAAAAATGGATGGCTATATTCTCTTTTCAGGTGGATCTTCAGAGAAGAAGATCAGCACAATTGATGAGTTGAAGTCTTTTGACTTAAAGACGTGAGTGACATGACATCTTTGCTTTCATGTCTATTGGCTATTGAATTTTTCACAATTAGCTTCCTCATTATTAGCCCTTTTCCTCTGACACCTTATTGCAACCTCAGTCATAGTCAGCCAGTATCATGGCATGTTTTCTGTATGCTATGTGGATTTTATTAAGCAGCTTTTTTCTCATTAAATATATTTTTTTTCTGAAACTGATGTGCCTCTTGCTGTTTATTTTTTGTAGGAGTATGGATATCACTGAGGCTTTGCGCTTGCAGATTGAAGTGCAAAAGAAGCTTCATGAGCAACTAGAGGTAAAATTACGTTTCTCAGTGTCCTATTCTCTTGATCTCATGACTGCTCTTAAGAAGGAAAATGCCATTGTGTGTGATAAATACTTATCAACTCCGTCTCTGCAGATTCAACGAAATCTGCAGCTTCGGATAGAAGAACAGGGGAGGTATCTGCAAATTATGTTTGAGAAGCAGAAGAAGATGGAGAACGAAGGTTCCAAGGCTTCTTCATCTGGGGTCAATGATGACACTTCTCCAAGGGCTCTTCAGTCTCCTCTTGGAAACGACAAAGCAGAAGCACCAGATCAAAATTCTCCTAGAAGGGAAGCCCATGAACAGGGTTCTTCCAGGTGTAAGTGGAAAGCATAAAATGCAGGAATCGAGAACTATAGAAGAGCCAGGGAGAACAAATCACATTGATTACGAAAGCTTCTCCTGCTCTGATTTAAGATATTGTAGGACGAACAATTTATTTCCTTGCTTTAAAATTTAGGTAATAACATCAACTTTCAGTGTCTATTTCTTGTATTGTGGTGAAGCAGATCAGCTGCTTCAGACCTGGCGTGGGGGGACTCGGATATCGTCAACATTGACTGTGCTGTGCCCAGAAAGTTGATTGCTGACATGTAAAGAAAAATAATGTCGCCATTCTGATGCATACATGTTCGTATTTGATTTTGATTTACCAATTGCTTTTGCTAATCAGTGTGGGATGACATGTACGTTATAAAGAAATGCAAAATGGGCCGAAAGCAACATGGGCCTTAATGGGCCAATGAATTATACGGCCCAAAATAAAACTCCAATTTAGTTTATACTGAATAAAGTTTAGGGCCGGTAAGGCGCTGACAGACAGACAGCGTTTCAGATTCACCGCGCATTTCCTTATCCATTAGATTCTGAGGTCTTCTTCATCGTCATCATCACCACCACCGTCAGGGGGACGAGGAATCCCACCGTTGATTAACTGTTCATGACCGGAGAGGACCAAAGGAGAAGGCCTTCTTACCATCTCCAATGGCAGCGGCTTCATTAGGGTCCCTGGACTTCCGGCCTCAGGCCCTTCCATTCCCTTCCAAGAGCTGCCAACTTTCCTCTCCCACCTTCGTTAGATGCAGCAGTTGCTACATCAACAACGTGGGCGCAGTCACCGCCGGTACGACTCCGTCCGATACACAGTCTCCCGATTTGAAGGACACCACCCACCTGATCAAACTCCTCAACCGCTCCTGCAAGTACAGGAAGTACAGCGAGTCCCTCTACTTCCTCGAGCGCCTCGTCAGAAAGGGCATCTACAAGCCAGACGTCGTCCTCTGCACGAAGCTCATCAATGGCTTCTTCGGCTCGAAGAACATCGAGAAAGCCCTCCGCGTCATGGAGATTCTCGAGAAGTACGGTGACCCTGACGTCTTCTCTTACAATGCCGTCATCAGCGGTTTCTGCAAGCTGGACCGTGTCGATTCCGCGAATAAAGTCCTCGAGAGGATGAGGTTTCGCGGGTTCGCCCCCGATGTCGTGACGTACAATATCATGATTGGGAGCCTCTGCGGCCGTGGGAAGCTCGGCACCGCCCTGAAGGTGTTCGACCAATTGCTAAATGACAACTGCGAGCCTAGTGTGATAACATACACGATTCTGATCGAAGCTACCGTCATGGGCGAGCTCGATCAGGCCCTCAAGCTCCTGGACGAGATGCTGTCGAGAGGCCTCCGGCCTGATATGTACACTTACAATGCCATCATTCGGGGACTATGCAAGGAAGGGCTTGTCGGCCGGGCTCTCCATTTCGTCAAGGGCTTGAACTCGAGGGGCTGCAAGCCTGATGTGGTCTCGTATAATATACTACTGCGGGCGCTGTTGAATCATGGAAAGTGGGACGAAGGAGAGAAGTTGATGGAGGAGATGTATGCTGAAGGACATGAGCCCAATAATGTGACGTACAGCATATTGATCAGCTCTTTCTGTCGGGATGGGAAGATAGATGACGCAGTTAACATCCTGGAGGCCATGGTCCAGAAGGGATTGACTCCTGATTCGTACAGCTATGACCCGTTGATTGCAGCTTTCTGCAAGGAGGGGAAGTTGGATATGGCGATCAAGTTCCTTGATCGGATGATTTCCAGTGGCTGCTTGCCCGATATCATTAACTACAACACTGTCCTAGCTGCTCTGTGTAAGAATGGGAAACCTGATCAGGCTCTGGAGATCTTTCAGAAGCTGGATGAAGTGGGATGCCCTCCCAATGTTAGCTCGTATAATACGATGTTCAGTGCACTTTGGAGCTCCGGGGAGAGGCAGAAGGGCTTGGAGATGATCTCTGAGATGGTTAGCAAAGGGATCGACCCTGATGATATCACTTATAATTCACTCCTCTCCTGCTTGTGCAGAGACGGATTGGTGGATGAGGCCATAAGCCTTCTTGTCGACATGGAGAGTGGTGGGTTTAGGCTGACTGTCATTACCTACAACATTGTTCTTCTCGGATTGAGCAAGGCACACCGGATGGATGATGCCATTGAACTCCTGGTAATAATGGTTGAGAAGGGCTGCAGGCCTAATGAGACCACTCTCATGCTGCTGGTTCAGGGGATCGGGTTTGCAGGGTGGAGATTAGAGGCCATGGAGCTGGCCAAGGCCATAAAGGACTTGGATGCTATATCCGAGGAGTCTTTCAGACGGTTGAATAAGACATTCCCAATGCTCCATGTTTATAACGAGCTTAGTCATTCGGAGACGCCGAAGAAGTAGAATGTCATATCCATTTTTGGGTAAGAATGGATGGATGGATTGCTGATGGGCAATAAGAATGGCTCGTGTTTGAAACTCATATACTGATCCAGGCAATGGCTTCAGCACTGTCTGCAGAAGAAAATGTGATGTTTCAGTTCCCAGTGGGGAATAACAATCAAACCATCACCAGCCAAGCCTTTGAAGGAGAAGAGCATTGATGTGAGTTGATTTTGTAGCTGTGCTAGCTTTATTGATGTGCTTCTATTGATGTGCATAGCCAACTGCCCCAATTATGTGCTTCAGGAATCTTTTCGTGTACGGAATTCTCACTATAGGACCCTTTGATTTCCTCTATTTTTCATTCAATTTCAAGGGCATTTGGATTCACATTTTTGGGAATCTTTTCGGGTTCGGTTTTGCTGCTGCTGCTGTAGTCCAGCTTTCACTATGGCCATCTTTCCATAGTTAAAAAGTTTGTGAAAACTGCCAGTACACGCGGAGGAGATGAAGGAGATGAAAGACTATTGATTTTTCCTTAATCAGAGGAGAAGAGATATCATAACAGTTGAGCAAGCACAGTATGAAAGACACACTTGGGACAAATTGAAATAACATAGCTGCTCCTACTGAATAGGGCGATTCCCTCTTCACCATTTAGACTCCATTCTCTTCAGGGAGACCGGCCATAGCATTCTTCAGCATTCAATCAGAAATAAAGCATCAGTTTCTAAATACCAAAAGATTATGCTCAAACTACTGGCAATACGAGTTGCAGATGAATGGGGATTACCTTCAAGCATGATATTGTGTACTGCACGTCCCCCGCCGAGATCTGATGGTGTGTAACAAGTCGAACCCTGAGAGACAACCCAACAAAATCACAGTTTCATGTGTTGGAGGGATCTGAAAACAAACAAATAAACAGGTGATTTTGGAAGAAGACCTTGAAGAATTCTCAAACATAATTAGTATGCCATATTCTTCCAGCTTCTTGCTTAACTTCAGTGCAGTCATATTGGACCCTTCTTCTATATCAAAGTATATCTGCATGCAAAAATTGAAATTGCTACTGTCAATGATACATGCCCAGCACAGCACTTGCAGAATGGTTCCGGTAAAGGCATGGCTAGGACTCGAGTGAATAAGATCACTCACGAAGTTGGTCTCCACGGAAGTAACATCTACTTTGAGCCCTTTGATTTGGTTGATACCTTCTGATGGAGGAATGGAGGAACACATGAGAATCAGGGAAAACACAGATCACCCAGCAAACGGATGGAATTAGTAGACATTACCGGCCAAAGCCTTAGCATTCTTGTGATCATGTTCGAGCTTCCCAGCATTCTCCTGCAATGCGATGAGCCCAGCAGCACATAAGATCCCAATCTGCCTCATTCCACCACCTAGTGTCTTTCGAAGTATTCTTGCCTGCAGCAGAGAGTAATTAAAAGTTTCTCCTTTTCTTCGCTGAGAATGGTGAAGGATCAGCAAATGGATTGACAAAAACCAGTCCAAGATTGAATGGCACCTTGGCGATGAAGCTGGCAGAACCAACAATAACAGACCCCACAGGAGCTCCAAGACCCTTCGATAAGCATACCTATTGGAGGATGTAAAATTATGGCAACTCTTGGTCACTCCAGTTGTGACAGTTCAAGATGCAAATACAAGACAGATCAAATATGTAAACGCACTGATACGGTGTCAGCAGCTCGGACCAGTCTATCCACAGGAACTCTGAGTGCCTGATAGATTTAAATTCTCAAGTCAGCAAACAATTTCAAAGTAATAGCTACAGAACCAAAAGATGCCTTCAAAGAGAAGCGGCATGGCCTGGAATGCTAAAACTAGAAGTTTGACTAAGGCATCCACCATCACCATGTAGTTGATAAGAGGATATTGAATGATCACACTATGCTGTCAGAACTCAAACATTCTCAAGCTCAGGAGACACTTGGGACTAGCAGATACTGAGCAAAAGCATATCTTGAAACAGAGAGGGTGCATACAGAAGGGGAGTAAACATTGCACAAACTGGCATGAGTTGGATTCCACATAAATGCATTATATCATTGCTAAGTATGATAACAAGACCATGAAGAGTAAATCCATAGCACCATTCTCTACCAAGGACATGGATGGCACAAACAGATGGCCTGTCTGTCTATGTTACTTACAGTTGCAGCATTGAAAATACGAGCTCCATCAATGTGAAGCTTCAGCCCGTGCTTCTTTGCTAGTTCCCCAACCCGATCAGTGTACTCAACAGATAGGCATTTGCCACCAGAGCTGCATTTAGATATGCAAGAACATTAGATGTGACTATAAACTACAAGAAACATGGCATATTGCAGATAAGCCGTACTTGGCATGGGTGTTCTCCAAGCAGATGAGCCGAGTTGTGGGGTAGACAATCTCCCCTCCGGGATCACGAATTGCAGCCTCGATCAGGCCAATATCCATGGTGCCATCCTCATTGTTCCTCACAGGCCGGGGGTGCACCCCACCAATGGTGGCAATCCCACCATTCTCATATATGTGAATGTGGCAATTGTCTCCGAGGATGACTTCGCTCCCTCTCACGTTGCAGTGGACCAGCACACTGATCAGGTTCGCCATGGTGCCGGATGGGACGAACAGGGCAGCCTCCTTGCCCGTTATCTTCGCCATCTCAGCCTCCAGGAGGGTTGCAGTCGGGTCAAAGCCTAATACATCATCGTCTACCTCGGCACTGGCCATGGCTGCCCTCATGGCCTTGGTCGGCAGCGTGACGGTGTCGGAACGGAGATCCACGGTTCTGATCACCATCCTCACCGGTTCAAATCTCTGCACACAGAGGATAAAAAATTGCATTTCAAGGAAAATTCCTAAAGGAATCCATCAGCGGAGATACGATCACGAGTTCGTCATCAAGTATGAGATTTATGGGTGACAGAAAGACAGACAGGCAGGCTATTTCAACAACAGCAAGAAAGATCGGAATATTCCACAGCTATAACCAAGGAAGAGGGCCGATCTTGAGGCAGCATTCATAGAACAAAACCAAATACCCCAACTTCTGGACTTTTCTCCCCCCAGCCCTAGGAAAGAGTGAACCACCACCTTACTCGCTTGATTTCAAAGCATGCAGAGATCGATAAACAACGATCTTAGATCCTAAGCAACGATCTGAAATCGCACAGACTTTCTTCTACATCACACACTAAGGCAGTTTACCCAGAGGATTTGAAATCGTAGAGAATCTTCAAAGGAATGCAAACCCCGGATAATCGGAATATACCGAAAGAACCCTATATAGGCGCAAGAAAGTTGAAAGGCCTCGTGCCACGTGTCGTAAAGAGGGCTTGGCAAGAGTTTCTGGCGGAAAGAGGAAACGACAAAAGAGAGAGAGACCACAGGGGTTGTCTTGTCTGGTTATGTGTCTTTGGTTGTAGGTGCCATGTGAAAAGGTTGATTCACGAGCCTGAGAGCGAATTGTGTTGTAGCTCTTGCCACGTAACAATTTTCCCATGGACTCCTCTGTGTCTGTGATCACCTTCTGATAGCTGTAATGGTCTTTATATAGGGGAGGAAGGTGGTGGATGAATGGAGAATCCAGAGAGACGATACTTCATCTATCAGTTAAAGGGGAGCAGCCGCCCGTGCAGAAGAGAATTTGATTTTGGCTTTAGCACCTTCTTGGGAGAGTCCATCTCTGCCAAACATTCCAATCTGCTGCCACAGCTAACAAGTGAATTAACTGGTTCCTTCAATAATGCTACATGTTTAATTATTGACAAAAAGAAGAGAGGAGTTCTCTACTTTCCATGAAAGCGGGAAACTGCAAAAAAAAAAAAAAGTGCAGAATGGAGGAAGGAGACAGCCAAAGGGGCACTATACGACATCTCCATGGACCGTGCAACAATCAACTCCACGTCCCTTCCATGGCATAAAAGGGGTGCCTTTTTTCTTCGTCTTAGCTGGGATCCCAATCCCAGTCTTAGGAGATTGGATGCAAGGTTGAGTTGGCAACCTGATCTTCTTGACCCCTCTAATTTGAAATGAATGAAGCACGTGCTTTCTAATCAATCAGCACCATATACATTCAAGCCCAATAAAGGCCCATATGTTAACGGGCCTTTCATTAACTAATGGGCCGTAATGAAGGTTCATTTCACGATGGTTGAAGAGAGGCTCATTTCTTTAATTTCGAAACTTGCCTTCAGCTTGCAGTTGATGAAGGCGCCGGAGAGCGGGAAGTGATGCGTGTTCTTCCATGGTGCAAGATCTCGCCATATGTAGTTGTGCTGGTTTTTGGATCCTCGACGGCGTAGTGTTTTCTCTCTCTCCATTCCCAGACTATTGTGAAGTCCGCGCCAAGCCTGGAGCGTTCGTTGTGGATTATGGTGTTTCTTAGCGGGCGTTCTAGGGTTCCTGATCGGTTGAAGCTCCGTGGATTTGGCCGTAAAAGAAGGGAAGAAGAAGGAGAATAATTAGGTAATTTCTGTGATATTGTAATTTATACAATTTGTGTGTGCAAAATGAAAAAACATAAAAGACAGAATATACCTTGTACTTGTACAATGGAGGTGATCACTCCTGCAGATGATAGTGGTTGCAGCATATTCCTACAGCAATAGGTGGTGTTGTCCTTGCAGTTGGTGTGGTGCTTGCAGGTGAAGGTAGGCTGACCTGGCTTCCAGTGGTCCTTGCAGCGGATGAGAGGCTGACTTGGCTTTTAGGGCGAATCCATTCGCGAGAAACATCTGGAGAGAGGTATTGTCCTGAGAAACTTTTTGGAATTGATTTTCGGAATTATGCTAACTGAGAGCATCGTCATCAACTTCTTGTCTCTGGATGTTGCCGCCGCTCTTGTACCAGATGTTGAGCATCGGTTCAGCGAAATTATGCAGCCGATTCTAAAGGTTTCACAGAGTGTTTGTCGACCACGTTTCTAGAATTTAAACAAGTTACCTTATCTCTGCATCGTGTTCTTCAACGTCTGGAAGATTTTCTGCTATTTAAGAATCAGTGAACTGGATTGCACGCTTTCTCCACCACGAGTTGTAGTGATAGAAATTTCCGGATCTGCATTTGACATAGTACTGATTTTTCACCTTTCACAATGCAGGGTACCATCAAATGCATATGCACTCAAAGGCGAATTGTCTTAAATATAAAGATCTGGTATCACCTTCAATTTAAAGATGTATTAGGTAACTGATTTTTGATCGACTTCCATTCTAGGTCAGTCAGTCCACCTAATGAGGCCTATAAGTTTTCCTAGTGGAATCTGTTGGGGGGGGGAAAGCTGAGGTTATTTTCTTGAGGAAACATTTTTGCACAGTCGAAACATTGCTGCACCAGTGGACTCCTCCCACAATTTCAAAAAGCTGTCCGACTTTAGTATCCACCCTATCTAATTATGTATGCTTTCATTAGTTGTAAGTATTGAAAATAGTAACGGCTTTATTCCTGAAAAGTTGTCCTTACGTGCAACTGTGCCAAGGTCTCCTGTAGATATGGTTCTAGCTGCATGCTTTCTTGTTGATAAATGGGTTCAAATCAAGCTATTTCTGAAAAGTCCCCCCTGGTGAAGTAATCTCTCTAAAATTGTGAATTTTTGTGTCATAGTTATAAGAGGTGTGTGCAAATGTCATAGCTTCATGCTTGTTCATGTGGAGATGGTTGATATGTTGAAATAGTTGAAACTGCACCTAGCTTTTGTGAAGGTTAGCAACCCAGTTTATACCGGAGAAATGCTTCAATTCAAGGTGGATGGTCTATGTATCAACCTTAAATTAACTATGGAGAAAATGGGATCCAATGAACTTCAGGTAAGAACTTCTTCACTTTGTGCATCTTATAGTTTTCTATAATATCAGATAATCTAACCTCAAAAACTTGAATCTTTCGCATTTTTTCAGCTTTATATTGGCAAAAGTCAGAGATCCTACCCCTTTAAGTTCCGCATGGCATTTTATATCTGATGAGGTATCTTCTTATCCTTCATTTTTCATCATTAACTTCTGTTGGAAGAATATTGTTATCCTAAAGTTGGGGTGTTAATCGTGGAGCTTTCATGTAATTTAATTAGGTAATGGTTGTTTTTTCTTTAATGTGCATCTCTCCATATGCTTCAAATCTTCAATCCTCCCAAGAGAGGGCAATTAGAAGGTTCGAGGCTATGCCTCGTATTATGATTGACGAGCATTGATGGCTTTACTTGATTGCATGATTAGGAAGGTTTACTACAATGTTAATTAAACTGATGAACATTGTTATTGGAAATCATTATTGTTTGGACTGATGGGGCCATGAGCACTAATAAGACTGGTAATCCCAAAAAGTCCCTATGCACAATGTAGGACCATTTAGGCCTGGTGAACAATTCATTTATGCCAAATAAACAACTCATTTAGGCCACACACATTATACATTTAGGCTACTAAGTAGCCCATTGGGCCCAACAACACAGTCTATTAGGCACGACCATTTAGGCTTCACATATTCCCATCTAGATCCAATGCACGACCAATTTAGTTCCCATGCAAACCTATTTAGGCTACTTGCAAAACCGTTTAGAACACTTGCACGTCTAGGCCCATGATACGGTGGTCTAGGCACATGTTACGGTGGTCCGGGCCCATGGTACGGTGGTATAGGCCCATGGACAGTCGTCTAGCCCATGTTACGGTGGTGCAGGCCTATGGTACGGTGATCCAGGCCCATGCTACGACGATTAGGCCCGTGTCACGACCGTCTAGGCCCATGTTATACCCGTTAGGCCCATGTTATTCCCGTGATGCCCATGTTACGACCGTTAGGCCCATGTTACGACCATCAGGCCCGTGTCACGCCAAGACAAGATCCGTGAATCTTCCCAACACAAGGTAAACCACCAATCTTACAAGCAAACACAATAAAATCGTTCTGTAGTGCACCAAAATCAAGTAGATTGGACCTTTCAACAAAATCTTCCCCAACCTTATTATATAAAATTCAACATAAGAAATCGAAGAAGGATGAAATTGGTACGACTATCTCATATAGAACTCGGAAATCAACGGAGCTAAGTGGAAGAACTTTGATACAGACCTGCTATCGAAGAATAGAGACCTTCGATTCGCTACTGTCTGCCGTCTTCCTCTCAGCAAGTTATGGATCGATGCCCGTCAATCCAATCTGAAATTTCCTTTTCGCCTCTCTCTCTCTCCCTCTCTCCAGAGATTGAGACTTACCTTTAATTTTCTTTTGCTAGCTTTCTCATCTATGTCGAGATGTTTCTCGAAAACCGTCCGGTTCATGTTGATCTAACCGGTATATCCAACCGGCTTTCTTGAACCGGTTGATCTACGGTTATGGATGGGTTTTCACTTGAGAGCGGAGCACTGGCTAATCGCCATCTTCTACTCCTCGACCTTCTATACTCCTCTCTACTCCGGCGTCGTCTTCATTTTCCCTCTCCTCCCAAGACAGATTATTAAGAAGCTTGAGCCCTCTCAGGTTGAGAATTTTCTCTCATGGCCAAGCGCTTGAGCTCGAAACTGAATCCGATAATCCAGACAGCATGAATCCGAACATGTAGAGTCAGTCAGATCTCGCAATAGGTGAGCTTTCACTCACTTGAGGAAGACAACTATACTAATCATCAAGACGATCTCTACTGTGACACAGTTTGCCCCAGTTGTTCCTTCACTAATCACAAAACCTTTTAATGGAAGAGCATGCAGCCTCTTGGGTTCATCTCTGCTGATAAAGCTCAAGTGATTGTTGTTACCGTGCATAGCCAACCTGCAGGTTGTAAAATATCATGAATCCTCTAAGCCAGCCAGAAATAATCAGATAATCGTTTGGGGAGTACTCCTATGCATACTTAAGCTTCAGCAGCAGCTAGAACTTCCTCATCAGTCGAGATCATTTCCTCAGAAGCTCCGTATCCCTCTGAGGTTTCAGCTTCTTCATGGAGGATCCTCTCCCTGAGATTCGACAAGAGATCTTCACGTACTTCCACATTGTTGTCGAGATAATGCTTCATCGAATTCTTCCCTCGGAAGGAGGGACCATTTAAACTGTACATAGCAGCAGCTCTGGATACAAGCTTGTGCTTCAACCCCACTGCAATCACCTTCCCAAACTCCAGCTCAAAAGAAGCTGTTCTAAAAGGAGGGGCCAGCTTGTTCTTGACAATTTTCACCTGTACTTCACTTCCTACAGTCTAAAATCATGATCAGAACTTTGTAAGCAATAAAACACTTCAAAGTCCATGTAAAGAACCATGTTTTCCTATACATCTCATGGAGATCTGAGTGATACCTCTTCGCCCCTCTTAACAAACCCTATTCTTCGAATGTTCAGACACACAGATATTGAATACAAGTGTGCAGCATTTATAAAATTCTATACCTCTCAAATTTCAAAGACACCAGAAGCAGAACTGATAAATCAAAAAGAGATCAACCAATGGCATAATAGAGATACTTGGATGACTCAAAATTTTCAAAGGAAAAGCCTTAAGGCTATCTGTTGTATGTACAACCTTCTTTCAGTAAGAACTTCACTCTACAAAAACGAGGAAACTATAAAAAATGATGAACTTCACTCTCCACTTTAGGTCTCCCATCAGTTATGGCCTGCTCGCGGTTCTTCTATCTTTTTCTCAGGAATGAGTAAACTACCAAAATGACAACTTCACAGAACTCAGGACTCAATGATTGATGTTTGGTAGTGCATATAACAGATTTTTCCCGCCACAGCCAGAAATCTGATGAGATAAATCAAGAACAGATGGTTAACCAACCAGTTTGAGTTCATTGGTAGAAAATTCACAGCTCCCTCCCTAAACAAAGGTAAGGAAATGCTCCTAGACAGAATCCACCACTGCCACCTACATTGCAACAAAAGACAGCCTCAGCTACAACAACAAAAAGATTTTTCAGTCATTTGTATTCAAGTGAAAGTATTACATCCAAATCTGACAGTTTATATCACAAATGAAAAGTTTCTTAGATGAGTACTGAGAAGGAAGTGCAAAGTTTCTTAGATGAGCATAAGCCACGATGCATCAGCCATAGCAATGGGATACGATAGCTGCAGGAGACAGTTCCAGCAAATCAATAGCTCGAATAAATATCGTATTACCCTGTAATCTTAATCAGACGTCCATTGTCAAACCCCTCAGAATGCCTAGTATCTACCTCGCATGAAATGCAAACTCGATTGGTTCCTCAACCTCTACAAATAAAACAAGCATAGAGGGAGCCCCAATCATAATGGTTCACAAACTTCATGCATATCTTCAGATTACTAAATGCTTCTTCATAGGGAAAATTCAACTTCAAGAAACCATAATCTAAGGTCTCATTCTTCCAAAAAGCAACTAGAACCACTTAATGCAAATGGTTTCAAGTAATCAACAGAACTTCACGTGCTTGAAGCTTGAATAAAAAAAACAAATCGGACGCTCTATGGAACCATTAATTACGAGAGTAATAGAAATTCCTAGTTCGGTTGAACCCTAGACTGCTGAATGATATTCTGACTGATATAGAACAAACATAAGCAGATGTGAAGTGAGTCGAAGCAGAAGTCGAGGCGGCAGTGCCGGAGGCTGGGGAGGTGTGAAGCATATGGGAAACGGGGAACCAGGCTCGAAATTGATCTCTGCCTGACCATTGTTAGCCGAAGCGGACTGCTAAACCCTAAATCACCCCAATTCGTGCATGGCCTATTATTGGGCCGAGATGGTCATAAGAGCAAAACCAATGGGCCTAATGGCCCAATATCTTATCATATTGCCCCGCACGGCCCGTTATTTTTCTTTTAAACATTTTATGCTAAATTAGATTTGATTATAAGTAACTTTTGCAAAAACTAATTAATATTAAACATTTTAGAATTACCAATTTTATTTTAACATAAATGTAATTTATCCCAAATATTTGGTACAAAATGGTAATTCTAAAATATTGATATCTAAATTATTGAGCATTTAAAAAATGTTAGTTAATGTCAATTTTTTGATAAAATAAAATCATTTAATGTGAAATAAGTAATTTTTTTTAAATAGCTATATTTTATCAAATGTTTTTGAAGAACATTTTTTAATTTTTTATATAAAAATATAATATTTTACAATTTTTTTATCAAAATAGTATTTTTAAAATATTTTATATCAAACAATGAATTTTAACAACATTTTGCTAGGGTTTTTTATTTGAGATGAGAGACCAAAACGACGGCGTATGGAATTGATAGGCCTGCCCTATTCACCCATTACCTATATAGAACTTGATCATTACAGTTTCTTATGCTGCTTCTGCCGATAGAGATGGGCAGAAGCCAGTTGCTGGTACCATTAACGGAGCAGGGAAAACCATGTCAGGCTCCGGGAGCCCACAGGCATGGTCTAGCCTTCTATTATATATATATGAATATGATGAGTCGGAGTAGGTTGGCCTCATCGTCATCTGAATCAGTTGTGTGCCTATCATTGCGCTTAGGGTTTATAACTGTCCAGTGTCACTGCCCGCCAGTGGCCCCCCAAGATCTGAGAGAACCCATTTGAAAACAACGCAGGGTTTGGACTCTCTCCCCTCCACCATCTCCATCCATGCCTGTCTGTCTATATCTCCCCCTCTCTCTCTCTCTCTCTCTCTCTCTCTCTCTCTCTCTCTCTCTAGGGTTGAAGATCAGTGATTTCTAAGCAGCAAACGTAGCCCTCCTCGGGGTCTTACAAAAACTGTCACTCCCTTATTAAATATATGAGAAAAAGGTGCGTGATAATCCCCGCTCACTGGCTTGGATAGATTAAGATATACACTGATTGATGCATGGATGACTTGCAGAGAACAGACAATGGCTGTAAATTTGTTGTAGCCTGCAGCATCAGATTCATCATCTACCTAAGATCTCCTCTAGGGTTGCATTTGATCGATTTTAAAGAGGCATGTTCCTCTTGCCTGCAAGAGCATTGAATGCCTTTTGGCAATATTAAGGTGGCGCAGTGTGTCTCCATGCGAATACCAGAAGAGCTCCTCTTTCTCTCTCTACACTGCTTCATCATTCCCTGTAATATATTCTTACAACTTGTTATCCAACCAGCATAAGTACACATGGTTTTTTTAATGAAGAACAAATAATATCTCAGTAATTAATCTGAGAAGGCTGTGATGATCCATCCACCAAGGCCAAGTAGAGTTTCTTTCAGGTGGCCGCTGCCTACCGCACACAGAACTCGGCCATTTGAGGCTAGACTAGCTAGCTACACTGGGGAGATGAACAACTGCAGCAGTAATATAAGCTTTTCAGATAAGACTGCTAGGTAGGATTTTCCTTCTGCAGGGTCCATTGTCTCTTCTGGGGTGATGGCTAGCGTTTTTTTGCAGGCTCATGTGAGTGTAGCTGTGCCTTTGCTTTTCCCATCTATATATGACTCCACACAGCCTTACAAGTTAGACCCCAACTTTTTAGCTTCTGTCTACCTCTCTGCTTTCTCTCTCTTTTGGCTTCTTCTTCATCTTCTACTTATTGGAGACTCAAAGGTCACTTCTCCTGATCTCTTCATGACTCCCGCTTATCACACGAGTATTCCACCTTCCGCCTTTGTGGAAGAGATCAACACAGCCCAATACACGCCGGATCTTTCTTCTGCTTCTTCTTCTTCTTCTACACTGGTTGGCACCTTCATCAACACTGCAGATCAGAGCCTAGATGGATATCACCGCCGGGAATTACGCCGCCCTCGACTTCAGTACCAGGTATTGCCCTAACTAGTCTTCAAGGGTCCTACGAGTGTGTGAATGTATTAATTAACAGATAGATCCTTGATCTCTAATTAACAGACCTTCTGATGATGTATCCATGGATATTAGGATGATAAAGTAATTCCACCTCAAGGGCTTCGTGATCAAACCGATGCAGAAATCCACGGTTTCGATATGTTTCAGAGCAAAGAAGAGACGGCCGACGATCAAGAGCGGCGTGATGACCAGGGTTCACTGAAGTGGCTGCCTTCAAAAATAAGGATCCTGAGGAGGATGATGAGATCGAACGTTCCGCATGAGGGAAACGATGTAGCCGCGGGGAATTATTCAGCTCAGGAATCTGACAACCAGAAGATCAAGCGATTCTCATCTTCATCATCTGCTGATCAGTCCGATCATTCTTCAAGTAGCAAAGGTAGCAGCTCGTGTAGAAGTAGCACTGATCACATCACAGTGATTAGGGTTTGCTCGGACTGCAACACGACGAAGACCCCATTGTGGAGGAGTGGCCCAAGAGGTCCAAAGGTAAGCTATGCTAATAAGATAAGATCTTTTTTGGTGCAGTAAGTCGAACTTTCGCTTCTTTTGGTGCAGTCTCTTTGTAATGCTTGTGGGATCAGGCAAAGGAAGGCCCGGCGAGCAATGGCAGCTGAAGCAGCGGCGGCGGCAGCTAATGGTGAAACGATTCTCCTTCCTGCAGATGCAGCTTCTTCCATTAAGATGAAGGTGAAAAGCAAGGCTAAGAGTAAGAGATCGAAGAATGGAGCATGCAACATCCACCCACCAGCTCCGATCTCTTCTCCGACGACCCAGAATAACGATCTTCGCTACGAGGACTTCAGTTCGAGGATACTGAGCAGCAAGCTGTATTCGGCGTATCAGAGGGTATTACCTCAAGACGAGAGGGAAGCTGCGATCCTACTGATGGCCCTATCCTGCGGCCTCGTTCATGGCTGAGGAAACCATCGCATGATTCATCTAGACGACACTGCATCTTGTTAGCTAAGCTTCGAATAATGCCTCTCTTAGTTGTGCCATTGCCTAAGCCTATGTGATAATTAATGCACTCAGTCAAAGGGTTGAGAATGTTTTCTAAGCAGTCGCTTTTTTTTCTGTCTGTTTCAATGTTCCTCCAGCTTTTGGATCAGTGGGTCTGATGGTTTTATACAGGCATGCAGTACAAGTCTTTGCACATTTTTCAGAACCCTAAATGGCTGGAACAAAGATTTGTTGGCATAATGGAAATGGGAAAGCAATCAGTCATTCAGCATAGCCACGTGTAGTCTTAAATTCGTTTGGCGTGTCTGATATATTCTATGGAAGAAAATCCAAGGTGCAGTTTTTCATTTTGTCGCAAACATTGTCCCATAAGCTACTCTTCAAGCTTCAAGGGTACCCTACCACATCACCTATCTCTCTCAACCAGTCAAATAGTACAAATATATACACATCTAGCCAGAAAATTTTGGCCATCACAAACGGTCCCGGGTCATGGACATGGGCCAAAGGTGGTACCACAAAGCTCAAGTAGAGTGACATTGTTTGGCCAAGTCCACCCAGAAATACACATCTGTCTAATTAAGAAACACTGCAGTTCAATATCGAAGATAAGAAAAGGTTAAGCTTACAAACGGCTGCAACCATGGCACCATCCAAAAGGGAAGATTTTAACAGGGGAAAAATGACCTCAAATTTTCTCCCCGTCTTCCCAGTTGAAGTGAGTTGCGAGACCATAAACCCGAGACGAGTAATTTATCATCACAGCCTAGAATGGGCGATGGCCTGAAGTTGAAATTGTGATACTATCAATGACCTCAGGTACAACAACAGAGATCCTACCAGAGGAACTTACAAACTATTATTCTGTGCTGTACTTTTCTATGAATAACCGACTATGAACCCACGGGCTTCCCGTTGAGTTTCGGGAATGGATCCTGCTTGCTCAATACCACCACTTTACTCTTGTGAGCAAAGTAGCCCTTTACGAGGTTCTTGTGTATCAAGATGACCACAATGCACTCCACCTACAGTAGAGTAATGACAATTTATATAAGTAGACCTTCATATGAATATTGATGCATGTAGACATATCGAGATGGATGGAGAAAGAAATGGACCTCATCCGAGTCCATGTCGATCTCAAGCCACTTCAGTGCTTTAATGATCACTTCCAACTTGATCTGGTGGGCTTTGCTTGGATCCTTCTGTTTCTGAATGATATAACTGCAATACCGAAGTAGAATGGAAATGTCATGATAAATTTATAATCACGTCCTCTGATGTATATAAGGAACTTACATTTTCTTCAGCAATCTCTGGTAAACTTGTAGCTCTAGCTTCTCAAGAACAAGATACACTCCGGATCTTAGGAATCTAATCAGAAAAAACGGAAGATAGAAAGTCTCAGTCTAGGGAGACAAATTTAGCCACCATACGTGTACCACAGTCTATAGCATATTAAATTCAGAAGTGTAAGAATACCTGTCTTCATGCTCATCGAGAGCTGCTCGAAGAAGTCGAAGGTCACCACTTTTTAGTGCAAGGACAACATTCCTGTACTGTGAAATTACATCACAAGCTAGACATTAGTGACCACTTCTAAATATCCAAGAGAATCTATACATTGCAAAGACTTCTATCAGGAATACGTAGATAGGGAATTCACCTAAAACATGGAAGGTCAAATGTACAAGCAACATACCTCAACCAAATTGTACTTCTCCAGGAGCCAATCTTGAGGTAGAATTCCTAATGAAAGCTTCACAGGTATCAGGTATTTGAGTATCATCCTACCAAAATGAGATCGAGCTAATGTGATAATCATGCCAATAAAGCCAACTAACTCGTTGCATTTACCACGTGCCAAACTCCCAGAAAAGAAAGGATGATGAAAGAATTATGATCAATCCACTAGTGGAGACAACAAACAAGTTTTGGACAACACCACTAGTCATAGCTATAAGCTAACATTGCCATAAATCTAAAGTTTAAGTTAAATCACATCTGAGTAACTATTCATCATATAGGAAAGCCATCTGCAAATTTCGGATTATATTATCTGGGAACCTTCCATTCTTTGCCCATAAAAGAAATGTAAAATGAAAACAGCAAATGAACTGCACCAGCCTTATATTTGCTTCACTGTGAGGATTGCAATGAGTCAAGGCATAAGATAACTTATGATCAGCCTGCAAGACCAAAGACACATTAGTAGCTAGATGACATATTAACTTTTTTCCCTAATAAATAGGCATAACCACTACTTATATGGTATTAAAAGGAGATCCAAACAAATTTCAAGATGAGGCAGATGCTAAACAAAGGGTATTTTGATAACTTACAGCAGGGAAATTTTCATTGAAGACTTCCAAACGCCCAGTATAATACATATATGTAACCTGAGAAATGCACTAGACTGTGAGATATTATAAACTAGTTCATCCAGGATTGATTTATCCAAAGGATCGCATGTTGAATAAATTATGCCTTGAAATCAAAATGAAATATTTTAAAGAAATAATTTTCTCATAGGGCATGGTATCCCATTTTACAGAATATGACATTCAAGAAACTTCTCTTTTACAGAAGTGGCATATGTTAGTTTCAGCTTAGCTAGTGGCAGCATTTGCAAATAAAGGACAGGTCTGACCTTGTCTCTCTTGGGAAATTCCTCAAAATCAAATATGCGAACTGCCTCGATGCTTCTTATAACACTTCGGCATAGGTGGACTGTACCAAGCTGCAGAAAAACATGGATTATACTTTTTTCATTTTTCCACTTATCCTTATAACAAAAAGTGCCTCAAGCAAAAAAGGAATCAGATAACAACCCAAAGATGAAGCTTATACAAGTCACAATGTCACAACATTTCACCTTAAAGTAAATTTTGAACAGCTGACAGGTCACATATAATGCTCCAACACGTTTTGGGCCCTTTCCCTGAATACAGAAGTAAGAGTTCAAATATCATAAAGCATGTAACATAAGAAAGCTGGTAGTATGGAGACGAAACATATAAAAAACATGTGAGAGGTAAAAAAATCTAATTCACCAAATCCGAAAGTAGGGGGAACGTAGAAACGTAATCACAAAGGATGGTATTAAATACTTACAGCAAGGACCCCAAAAACTTTCATAAGAAAGGAACCTGCTCCCTTCAGTTTCTCTGGTGGTTTCCCACTTGAGGCTAGTTCTCTATCAGCCTGCAGAGGTAGCCAACAAATCAATATCTGATCTAAATTCAAATGTTGAAATGGTAGCGGCATTGAAAGCTCAATATATCAGTAAATATAACAGAAACACCTCTGTTCATCAGATTATTACACTTCCTATCATCAGAGATATAGACTAACCAAAATCTCTATCTCAATTGATAATTAAGAATGATCAATACAGGAGAAAGACTCAGGGAATGAATCTACAGGGAGACAACCTGAAGTTAATGAAAGTTGATGTTAAAAGGAGGATGAAACTCAGGCAAAGAGAAAATCCATGACAGGTCAGTTTAAGGTGTCGCAGATTGTGTAGACGAGCTACAACAATGGACAATTGCAGGAGGAAACAGTAGAAAGAATTCTGATTACACGGACTACATCAATGACTAAAGGAGCAAACAGGAAGAGGCGCGGTACCCTCTCTGCAAGAATCCTGATTTCATATGCGACCACGTACAGAGCCTCCAAGGCCCAGGCAGAGTCCCAATTTCTGAACTCCTGTATAAACGCACTGCAAAACCCAAAGGAGAGACAAAGTTGAATTAATATATGTCTGTTAGACGCAATTGCAAGCGAAGTTGGACCAGTCAGGAAGAGGAATTCGCACTTGGCGGCCTTTTCATATGCATTATAAGCATCGAATGAATGGCCGAGCCTGTAATTCTGGAGAGACCGGAATAGATGCACAATAATCTCTCCAAACTGAGAATATTTATCAGACTGCTTAATCAACCTATTGGCGTCCTGCACGCAGAATCTCCGTTCAATAACCGAACAAATCGATCAGATACGATGGTCCACATAGTAAAAGAAAGAGAGAGATTGAAACCTGAAATAGATTGAGAGAGTCGGCGACGGAGAGAAGAGAGGGAGAATTGGAGGAGAAACAGAGGAGAAGCTTGAGGGACGCGGCGTCCTGAGAGAATACAGACTCGGAGAAGCTATTGAGGTACTCCGTGATCCTCCGGTGAGCTTCTCCCATGCTAAGATACGCCATTGTGGCTGTCGAATCGGCGAGGCTCTCTGCTCCTCCTCCCTCCGCTGCCGTCACTTCACACAGGGGAGCACAGCCAAGTGAACCCGATTTCCTCCGTCCTCGAGGAGGTAGGAAAGACAAAACGACTGCTCAGTTGCCGTTTTGACAATCAACTGTACACAATAATTTAATTTAATTTTTATATAAATATTTTATTAATTAACTTTAATAATACTTATTTATAATAATTACTATTATTTTTATAAATTAAATTAATATTTATTTACTCAACTTTTTCGATCCATATTTAAATTATTATTTATTTGAAGAGAGTTTTCTGTTCTCTCGCCGGAGAAAATGGCAACTTATCTTCATTTGGCGGGCCCTCTCCGTTCTTATGCTGCCAATTTTGCAGCTCCCATCTCTTCCCCTGCTCTCAGCTCAGCCCCTCGCGTAATCCAGAAATGGAAGACCATTAGCAGACCTCCTCGTCGACTGTTACTGGGGTTCGCAGCCTCTTTCTGGACCCAGTCCCTAAGCATGTCCGCGGCGTTTGGTGGGAAATCGTTCCTCGCCTCTGCAAGACCTTCTTCTTCCGTTGACCAGGTGAATTTTCCTTTTCCCTTCTCCTTTTCTGTTCATTTAGGTTTCATTAAGCTAACTGAGTAGGTACACTAACATTGCGAACTGAGATATTCGAATGAATACTTGAACTGATATAGAAATGGATTTTTTAGCTCAAAATTACACTTATGAGGAGAATCCGATGATATGCGTTGCTTACATGTTTTAGATGTATCTTGCAGTAATATGTTTCTCTCTATTAAGGTCAACGTGCGCTCTTTGTAAAGAGGTCATGGACAAGTTCAAAACTTCATTAAACTGCAGGTTCTGAAGAATGTTGAATGGCCAGAGCAATTTCCATTCAAGGATGAAGATTTCCAGCGTTTTGATGAGTGAGTGAAACCCTAAAATTGAGCATAAAAAGTCTCAATTCTTGTTCGATCGGTATTTTACGTCCTATTCTACATCCAATTTGCAATTACAGTAATATTACTGGAATTCTCTTGGGTTATGATTGCTCGGTCATTAGTGGATCAGTATGCAATTCACGTCGATGCAACTCTATACAGGTCACCTGATTCTTTATTCTACGAGGAGCCACGTTTTGTAACACATGTAGACGACCCAGCAATTCGTGCTCTAACCAAATACTATTTGAATGTTCTACCTCCTAGTAACACTTCTGGAGTTAGCATCCTTGATATGTGCAGCAGTTGGGTGAGACACTAGACTTTTTAAGGCAGTCTTCTATAGTGCATATACAAATTATTTATTCAGTAGTCATCTTCTTACATTAGTCTATGCCCAGGTGAGCCACTACCCAACGGGATACAAGCAAGAGCGGATAGTAGGAATGGGTATGAA
The DNA here is from genome assembly GCA_030064435.1 of Trapa incisa. Taxonomy (NCBI): domain Eukaryota; kingdom Viridiplantae; phylum Streptophyta; class Magnoliopsida; order Myrtales; family Lythraceae; genus Trapa; species Trapa incisa. The sequence continues at coordinate 6,248,782 of CM057784.1, read as the reverse complement.
TGAAGATGAGCTCAAGAGGAATCCTGTAATATTATCATAGCATCCACCTTCATTTGAGATGCACATCATATATATGCGGGGAATCATGTTTTCAAACCTTAGCATATTCATATTGTAGATTCTGACAGAGTACATTGTGCAAGACCTGAATGCAAACCCAAACCTTCCATTTGAAGATAACTCTTTTGATGTTATCACTAATGTGGTGAGAAATTTGCTCTCTGTTTCCAAGTTTAGGTTTCTGTTCAAAACCATGATTTGCAAATTGCAATAGATTGGTATGCACAAGAAGAAAGAGGCTCTTGAATATGTTTCCTGCTGATATAACATGCATATGTTTTTAGTAGAAATTCTTCTCAAAATTGCAGGTCAGTGTGGACTACTTGACGAGGCCTCTTGATGTCTTCAAGGAGATGAGCCGAATCCTTAAGCCGGGTGGGCAAGCAATAATGAGGTGATGGATTTATTGGTCATTAATTTCTTTATTGGAACTTTCATATGAATCAGCATAACAGGCATATCATATTTGAAGTTTGACGCATGGATTGGGATACTATAAGAAATAGATGTTTTCCTGCGATATCTCTGGAAGTCTTCAGTTTTTCTGCTCTTTGAGATCATGAATGTCAGAATCTCTTGCTGAGATATTATGATTGACTGCGCATTTTTTTCTGGGTGTAGACTGCATGTTCTTTTAAAGGAAACACAACATGCACATTTGATCATGATTTCTTTATCACATTTTTGCCCACTTGCCTTGGATTTTGCTAATGCAGTTTCTCAAATCGGTGCTTCTGGACTAAAGCAATATCTATATGGACATCCACGGGTGACACGGATCATGTCATGATTGTTGGAGCATACTTTCATTATGCCGGTGGTTTTGAACCTCCTCAGGTAATAATCAACTACCATTTCTCAAGCATTAAACTTTCTCTGCATACCATATTCCTCATAGGCCAATGTTGGCACCATAAACTAAAGAGGGTCACCAGTCAACAAATTTAGATTTTACTTGCAGAGTGCTCTTTAGGGTTACCTAAGAATTTGATATCCAACAATTTCTGGGGATATTTGGTTGGTTAAACCTGGAGCAATACTGACCTGCAGGCTGTTGATATCTCTCCCAATCCAGGACGCTCCGACCCCATGTACATAGTCTACTCTAAAAAGCTCTCCACTGCTTGATCAATAGAAGAACCCATCATTCTTCCCATTCACCATCTATTAATGTACATGAGACGAGTAACAGGTCCATCCTATGAACAGATTTGTGCTAATGGATGGATACAAAGAAACGTTCCACATTTGACATCATCTATAGCTCTAGCATGGCCGTGTAAAAGCAATGCTCGAGGTTGCAGGTGATGGCAGCATCTCTTGTAACAACCCAACATTCTTTTTGAGAAAAGCAAATCGGGAGAGATGACAGGCGTCATGAATAGCAGAAAATCCCTATTGCTGGCTCTTCGTTATTTATATAATTTACCAGGGGAATGGTTCAGTCTTGCAGCGCTATATATGCAATGGTCTGTCAGGTCTATCAGAGGAAGAACACAATCCTTGTGCGATATACAGACAAAACAACAGATTACCACAAGAACCCAAGGTGTGGATTCAGATCATGAAGAGCAAACACAAGCCATGGCAAACAGAGAAGCCGGGTTTTCATTTGTGCGAGCCCGACTGGGCGTTCCGGAAGGCGCTGCAGGCGGTGAGGTAGACACAGATGAGGATAACCAAGGTCACTATGAGGATGACGTTGGCCTTCCTCCACTCTCCCCGGAGGTTCCCCAAGAGACCGGCCTTGCAGGAGCTGCAGCTGTAGCAGAGCTGCGCCTGGTCGTTGTTCCACAGGTAGCAGTCCATGTCGACGCTGGGATTTGCTGGGTTCGACCACAGTGTCGGGTTCACGTAGCTGTAGCCGCATACGGTCGGAGGCTTACAGCATCCTGACTGTGGAGCAGAGTATGGGCTTGGAAAGTAAGAGAGAACACCAACTTTTAAAAGGCTCTTTCTTTATTAATCAATGAGAGAAGAATATGTGCTCTCTATAAAATAAAGCGAAAAAAAAAGTGATGAGGAAGAAGGAGACAACTTCTTTTGCAAAAGATGCTTAATTTTCCCAGCACCATCGATGAACTAAAATGCAGATTCTCTGAGGCAGAAGGGGAGAGAGTCCGTGCCTGAAGAGGAGAGATGTCGGAAGCGAAGAACTGATCCGCCGAAATGAAATTCTGGTTCAGCCTTGTGCAGACGTTGGACTGGGCGAGGCAGGCCCTGATCTTGACCCAGTGGTCGGAGTCGGTGACGTAATCCCTCAGCCATGTCGAGAATCCCTCGAGCCGGTAGTCTCTGGAGGCCCGGCCTTGGACGGGGTAGCTGCCGTCGGGGCGGGTGACGACGTAGGTGAAGAGGAGGGCGGTGAGGAGGAGGCATATGAGGAAGGCCATGCAGAAGAGGTAGACGGCAAGGAGGCCCTGCTTGTTCCAGTAGGCTCCTAGGAAGCCGGCGAGGGAGACTAGGAGGACGAGGGAGCCGAGGAGGGCGAGCGGCCACCGGAAGTAGTGGGTACACTCGCTGTCAGCCTTCGAGGCCAGCGACGTGCCGGTGGCGATGATCGGGATGGAGCAGAGGAGGGCTACCAGATTCAGCGAGGCTGTTACGTTGTTGCTCAGTCCCATGATTCTTCGACTACTTCTGTCTCCCGTTTCTTCTCATAGGCTCTTTTATATATATATATATATATATATATATATATAGGGCCTCATATTTCTTTACACGGCCTTCTATTGGGCTTTTATCGTCCACTGAGCCCAGGGCTACATAACGAAGACTAGTAATTTGCCTTGTATTGGTCATCCTGGAGGAGGAGGATAATGCCACCTGCATCAGTATGCTCCCTCAGTCCTCTGATTCTATCTGGCTGAGGGCACCTTGGGTACTTTGCCACCTTAGTCCCCACAGAAGGGCTTGATTTTCCTGAAAAGACCTCCTTTATGTGGTCCTTCTCCAGGCCGAGATTCTCACACATCAGCTCAGATAGCTGCTCTGCTAGCTCAATGAGCTGAACTATGTACTCATCCATTGTGATGCTGCAGAGAATGGGATTAGTACTTAAGATAGATCAGTGTAATTGCATCCAAATACATGTTATTCAGTCTATCTGCTTATGCCATGGCTGCAGTTGGTTGCACTTACACATGAAGGTTTGGGAGTCTCTAGTTTTACTCACCGCAGATCCTCTGAGAGGTTGTGGAACTCATGGATGTTGGAGTTGGGGCAATGAGAGATGAAGAAGCTGCACTCCCAGTCGATGTTTGAGTTATGCCAATCTCCAAGTTTTTTCGCCAATTCAGACTCGTAGAAGCTTTCCTTGAGGTTATAGTCATAGTGGGAGTTCGCGAAGTTCTTCACCTTCTCCATCAAATTCCTGTCAACTTCATGGTTCTCAACCTGCAAAAGAAGAGCTTAAGAGAAAGCCCTCATTGAACTAACCAGACAGAGGTCCAACTATAAACTGCTTGAGATATCAAACCTTAAAGAAGCCCCATTTCTCACAAGCATTGTGGAGGAGAGCCATGGTCTTGCTCCTATTCTCTCCATTGAGCTGGCCAAAGTCGATCACTGGAATCTCCATCTCTTGCTCCTGTTCTCTCCCTTCCTTAGCCTCTCTGATTTATGCCCTGATGCTTTGATTGGGTGTGATGAGGTACCTGAGCTGAGGAGGGGTATTTATGGGGCTTTTAGAAGGGACATGGAAGTAGGAGAAAACAACTGTACTCTGCAATATTATACAATGCTGGCAGCATTGGTTAGTTGTTGGTCAACAGTAACTTCTATTCTGGGAGAATGCTGCACCTTTGACTAGCTAGCTAGCTGTGTCTGCAGGGTCCACGTTCAGTCAATATCTCTTATTTCACTGCTATGTGCTATACTGTCTACAACATACAGTATTCCTCCATGTGGTCAGTCCCATTCTCTGCATAAGTACCTCATTGAATCACAATTTTAGAGCATGTAATTACAATGGCAACACAGATTCAGAGACAAGGGATGTATACTTGTGTCAACATGGCTTTAGTTTATCCCTTGCCATATCTCTAGGAGATCCTCTTCCATTAAAGCTTTCTGGGATATCAAATCTTTGCAGGATCAAACAAAACTATGGGCATCTTTCTATCATCCATGTTTTCAAGATCCAAACTTCACTTTTTGCTGGTATATTCAACTGCATATACATTAAGTACCTCAGTGAATCACAATCGTAGAGCATACATCAATGGCAACACAGATTCAGAGATAAGGGATGTGTACTTGTGTCAACTTGGCTTTAGTTTATCCCTTGCCATATCTCTGGGAGATCCTCCCTTTCCATTAAAGCTTTCTTGGATACCAAATCTTTGCAGGATCAAACAAAACTATGGGCAGTTATTTTGGGCCAATATCTACTTGTACTACTGAAACTGGAGGAAGTATAGAAAGAAAAAGAACATCTCTAGGTAAGAAATAAACACAAGAGAGACAACGGAGGATGGAGAAAGTCGGAATGTACACACACAATTCAACAAGTTTGTACTATAGCATACAAAAGTTGATGTGGGCAACAATGGATCATGTGTGCAGCATGAATTCCTTGCCTGGGAAATGAAAAGAATAAGCTAGCTATGGATCAACTGAGTTGACAAGTGCACACACAGAATGATCCATCTAAAGATTATTCATGTAGCCAACTCGCATTTAAACTAAGGTTATTCTATTTGGCATTTTGTTGTAATAGGCTGTTTGCACCTTTTTGGAAGTGCTGTATTGGATGATAACATTGATTATTGATCTGACCCCACCTATGGACTGCATGTTTTTTTTCCGACAGTTTTACCTCTAATATTTTCTTACCATAGAATCTATTCAAAATTTCAACATTTAGCCAACAAATCAATCTAAAAATTCATGTGAAATCCCTATTAGCTGAACAACTGACATTTTGAATGGTTATAAATGCTGGGATAAAATGGTTAATTGGGTAAAATATTGAGGTAAAGTTAATAGTTTAACTCCCTATTGATTCTTACATGACCTCTAAAGATTTTACACATAACATAGTCTAATAAGTTGCAGCCACATTCAAAATTCTCTGTGGGCGTTCACTCAATTAAGATACATGCTACTAAAAAAGGAATAGTATTGTTGACAAGATAGAAACAAAAGAAACGCATGAAAACAGTATATAATAGGAGACAACATTGCTCGGATCTGCCAATGAAATGAAATAAAGTACAAGTTATTACCTCTGATTTTCTAGGACTACATAAACCCTAGTCGATGAGGGACAATAATATGCTATAACAGAAAGGAAAACAAAAGATATGGTTGCAAGAACCTCTTAGCTACTTACTTCCTGTTCCAGGCAATCATATCTCATCACACACCAAGAAGAACACTAAAAGACAATAATGAACTGTTATGAGCAATTGTGCGACTCACAGTATACTATATTATTTTCTTTATCTTTGGTGACTCTTACATAAGCTTTTTATCTGAATTTAGTGTTTTGTTCAGTATTGTCTTAACCAATTAATGTTTATTCCATGTGTTATTACATGATGTAACGATCGTTATATCTTTATTAAGAAAATATTGCATGAAAAACAATTCTCATTTCATCTGTAAGGCATAACACCAGAGGTATTATGACTGTCAAGTGGGTTATAGGTCACAAAGCAAGCTGCAAGTAAGAAAAAACAGAAAGAACAGGAGCATCACAGACTAGAAATAAATATTCTGTTTCATTTGGTAACCATTAAATGGTTCAATTGGAAATATATTCATGTTCCTCCTGCTAACAATTACCTCAATCTCCTTTAGGATTTCTAGTATTAGTACAACAAATAGACCGGAGAAAATTCTCACCCAAAGAAATAGATCATGGAACAGGCTGAACTCATAAAATTGTGCCCCTGGACCTGCTTCCCTGCCCAAACTTGCAAATTCCACGTCGATTTTCAGCTAAAGAATCTCGAACGGAGTGCACCATCTCACAAACAACAGGAATTTGAGCTAACTCATGTTGTTCCTGCAATATATATATTTGGGAATGCAACAAACAGATTAGTTTCCCTTCATTTTGAGCATTTTAAATTCCATGATTTCAAAAGATTGGGTTTATCATGAAATACCACTTCAGCAAGCCTCTCCTCAAAACTAGCATTAGTAGGATCAGAAGGCATGAATATTTTCTGATAAGCTTTCCTCAGGCTCTTCATCTAGATTATCATCCATAAAAGGATAAGTCTCATTCAGAATCTTCAATTTTGAGAGTAAAAGACGATAACAGGTAAATGATTCAGTTGTTACAAAGGAGAATTAACCACATCATACTGCAGTCACACAAAGAGAAACAGCTGTGAAATGAGAGAATATCATAGCATGTCTCAATTTTCAGAGTTTTTTTGAAACCATACTATATAATGCATATAATTCCTAGAGAAGGACACACCAGAATATAGAAATTCCATAATTTATACAATCAAAGGCATATATTTTTGGTTTTGTTCATTTGATATTAGAGCACATTAGACGCACAGTACAATAACCACAAAATTAATTGTTACAATAATCACAAAATAGTCAGTCAAAAACCTCAGCAACTGTAAACCCATGACGGCGAAGACCCTCGAAGTTTAAACCTCGAAGCTCTGCTCTTTCTCCAGTCACCATAACGTACTTGGGAACATCCTGTGAAATCTACAGAACAATATAATCTACCTTAAGAAGCTATGTAATTCTTCTGGCTAAAGTTCGAATTTGGTAATTATTCTTCTTTTTCATGAAAAATGAAACGCAAAGTACTGGACAGTGGACACCAACTTCCCCTAGAAGATTTTCCCTTTTTTAGATGGTCACATAATAACATGACCTCTTCATTAAAAATAAAGGCAAAAAAATAAAAACAGAAAAATATTCGATAGAAATATTAGAGGAGCTCTCAGGAATAGCTTGGAGTTGACAAGGTGCAATCACGAGGAGCAGCTGATATATATAAGAGTCTGCAATGTCAAGAATGACTTCCATACCACAGAGCCACCCCCAACAAAAGAAAAAGAGCCAACATGACAAAATTGGTGGATAACAGTGGCACCAGCAGTGTGAGCATAATCCTGCATTGAAATACAATAAAAGAAACTTCCAGTCAGATACTTCAGTAATGTTCCGAGGCATAGTGGGACAACACAACCTTACCGATGCTGTATTACTAAACTTACTTCGACCACAACATGGCCAGCTATGAGAGTATTATTGGCAAAGATGTTACTGTTTCCAATCTTACAGTCATGTGCAATGTGACAGGATCCCATGATAAGATTGTTATTGCCAATTACCTAGTCAGAATAGAAAACAGCATAAATGGTATACATTGACATGACAAATTGGAAATAAAGGCAGAGAGCCCTACTGTTCTGTCACTAGATGTTGAAGAACGGTGGATTGAAGAATGCTCTCTGATTTCATTGTTGTCACCAATATCAAGGTAACACGAATCCCCTGTCTGAAAAAAAAACATAGGAACATTATGTCCCATCATCGAGTATGATGAATCTGAATGATTCTATGCAGATGATGCATAAAAAAGCTAACCAACGATCACCAGCTATGTTAACAAGGGTATTATCATTGTCCAAGGTCCACTGTTTAAACAGAATATTGGCATTGATGATATGCATGTTATCTCATAGAGTACTTGCATTAATGGACTTGACTTAGTTAAAGTTCTGCGTGAGGGGATAAAATTTTCTACCATGGCGAATAGGAAATCTATCATTTAGATCACAAAGGATCAAACAATTTTATCTTACTAGTCTTGGTAATTTCTTTCAAAACTAACCTTGTATTTCAAGTCTTGGCACTTCACACCAACAACAGCATAGTGCCCAATAATATTGTTGCAGCCAACAAGTGTTCGCCCTGGAAGATCATCTCCAATCACAGCACCACTGCCTGACAATTCCAACACATCCTTTTTTTTCAAAGATAAAGTCCATCTGGGAACCACTCCCCAACATTTTCCCTATGCATACTGTCCAAACCAATTCTCCATATGGCCTTATCAGGTTCTAAGAAGAAACAATAACATAAAAAATCTTTGAAAAAAAATAGGACAGTTTTAGTTCGGTTACTTCTCATTCTTTGAAAGCAAAGATGATCATCTGACCCAAAAAAAAGCATGATTCCATTACTCACGCACGTCATCAGGGTGCAGGAGACGCCCAATTCTGTGTCCCCAGAGATGTGGCTTCCTGGGTATAATTTACATCCATTTCCAATCTTCACAGAAGGTCCAACAGTACAGAAGGGGCCGATTGAGACTCCCTGAACCGATAAGTTCCCAAAATTACAGGAAGTTGACATAGATATACAGAACGGACTTAAGTGGACACCATATGCAACAATTTTAAATTCCGATCGTCTCAGAAAGTACATCTGTGCTCACAATTCCTATTCAATTCGTGGTTAATCCTGGAGAATCTATATCAGTGACTGGAAATTTAATCACTAAAACGCCCCATAAAAGGGGGAAAAGCCCCTGCGTATCTCCGACAACAGAATGGCATCCACCGGACATGAATGCATATTTTCGGTCACTGGAAGACAGTAGCCTGAGATGAAACAAGAAAAAGAAAAGAAAAGAGCCACCTGACCAATGAGGGCATTTGGGTGGACAGCAGCAGTTGGATGAATGAAGGTAGGACTGGCTTCAGCTGCTTTATACGAAGAATCTGCTCACACCAAGGACATACACAAGAAGTCATCTCTGGACCGAAACAATAAAGACTCGGGGAGGATGGAGAGAGGAGATTACGGGATAGGGCTCTGCCATAGTAGAAGAAGGGGCGAGACAGCGAGCCGCGGAATCTGAGGAGAGGGCTCATCCCGGTCAGCAGGCCTCGTCCGAACTGAACTGATGCCGCCGTGCCCCATCCATATTACACTGCATATTTATTTGCGGATGGCTAGTAGAAGTTATGAAATGTTAAATTAGTCCCTCAACAAACCTTACAAAGATTTAGCCCCTCGTACTTGTGCAACATCTCATTCCTCGCCTTATCTACTTGGGTTTCCCTTAACAACCCAACCCGCTTTTCTCCATACCCGTTTTCATCTTGCAAGTACTTTCGGCCGGGGAAATTTCTCTGGTAATGGGCAAGTCCACACATCTCGTGTTAAAGGGCCAGAGTACCTTGGTCTGAAGAAGTAGACCAATGAGAGATTGGTATGCTATATATGGCTTATGATAATTAGAAATGATTAATTAAATTAATTGGGTTGAATATTATCTTATTTTGTTAAAAAATTGAACTTATATCCCCAAGCTTATTTTCATCTTTTAACTTAAACTTTATTAACTTCAAATCATATATATAATATTTATGAAAACAACACTACATTTCTAACGAAATAATGAAAATAAATTAAAACATATTATTTTTTACGATAATTTTATACATAAATTTAATGCTAATAATTTAAAAATAAACAATTTATATATGATTTAATAGTTTGAAATTCAACTGTTAAAGTACAAGTAAAAAATAATTAAATTGATCAACATCGTAATGCATTAACATATATACTTTTATTAACATTTCATATTTATTTTATGCGGTAAGAAAAAAAATTCTGAGAGTTTACTTCAGAATTGTGTATAATTGCTGAAACAAAATTGACATTTTATAAAATTATCACATCTATCTATTAATAAGAATTGAAAATTCCAAAAAAAACCATGAATGAATTTTCAGTAAATAACATTAGCTTCTCCTCCCTAAAAACTTCATCAAGTCTATACAAAGACTCCATGAATAAAAAAAGATAGATAGCACAGAAGCATCAACAATACCAGATAAATCATACCTAAAAAAAAAAAAGCACTCAACCGCTCAGTTGGGGTTTTTCCCTGTTCACCTCTTAGCAATCAACAGTAATGTTTTTGTTGTTTGACTGAAGATAATATCACCGGCATTAGATATGGTCTTACCCTTTTTATTATCTACAAGATGTTGTCAGGGGATCGAACCTACCTATTGAAAGGGAACTCCGCATCGTTCTCGGTCACTCTGAAGGGCTGAGGATGCCTGCCAGTGCAGTAGAGATTCCACATCTTGAAATATGCACGCTCCAGGTTCCTCACCTGGATCCATGCAGTAGATCAGTGTTTGGGAATTCGTAGGATAAAACAGGTTTGCTCCATTAATTTCACCAGAAAACAAAAACAATGTGCCCAGAAATGCTGGGCTTCATTTCATGCCAAAGACAGTAGTTTGAGGATGATAGGCGGCGTACCCAGCGAGCAGTGTCGAACAGAGGACACATCAGGCGAGATGCTTCAAGTCTATTCCTCAGGTCCTGGAGCTTTGGTCGATCTAGTGCCAAGGAAACAGCCCTCTCCTCGTATTCCTTCAGGCTGTTGAATTTTTCAGCAGAATGGCAAAAGAAATCAACCATCTTTTCTATGTAATAAAGGCAGAGCCAAAATGTAATCTCCCTTACACATCTATCCTAACATAGCTGAACTGCAGAACACTTTACACATGTTAAAAAGATTACATATAAACATTTATCTGAGAGAAGGACTAAGACGAAACTAACTCCGATTCATCTGATATAGTGGGATATCATGTGTCTGACAATATATTTGATACTTAGAAGAACAATTGACACTATTTGCAGCCACCTGGCCACATCTGCCCAATTAAACATTCATCTGATAGAGAGGTTTCACAGAAATCTCACCTGCCAACAATCATTTCCTCCCCAACACCAGTGGCCAGACATAAAGAACCAGCAACTCTAGTTGCCATCTTCTCAAGAGGAAGAGTTACCATTGGCAGACCAGCCCATAAAACATCAGTACCAGTTGTGTGTGCATTGCATAGAGGCCTATTTGCAACAAAAGGCAAACGGCAGGAAATAGAACCTTAGTTTTAAAACATGACTGAACTTAAACAGTGTAGCAAATCATATCAAGTTAGGGATCATACGTATCCAAAAAAAGATCTGCCAAAGCACTACGCCTTATGTGTTCACTTTTCAAAGCAACATCTGTGAAGATAATTTGATTTGGTTGAACGCCCTTTTGTACAGCATCTGGCATATTTCAGACATGCATCAAAGATATATTTTCCATAGAAATGGGCCCAGGCAACCTCAAGAGGATTGATACAGAGCATCATAACTTACTTGCACGCAACCTATTTTCACCAGCAGCAGGGAATCTGAGAAGCCAAATAGCACTATCTGGCACACGCTTGAGAATATTGCACCTGTCATAGTCAAGCACAGGATACACAGCAACTTGTTCAATTGTTCTATGGCAGAAACACATCAATAAATTATTTCCAAAATTCAAAATCAAATATTACCAGGTATTAAAAATGTCAGGATCCATCTTATATAGTTGATTGAAACAAGCAAAGATGAATTTATCCTCAGGCAACCCATAATCTGATCTCTTGAGCTGGCAGTTGGGGTCCAACACTTCTCGATTTTTCTAATTTGAATAACATGCAAAAACAAATTATTTAACCAGACAAGCTACCAACCACAAAGCCCAAAAGAGAGAGAACCACAGATATGCCAAAAAAAGTGGTACAAGAAGACCCATGATTACCTGCTTATAATCATTTACAAAGTAGCAATGTGGGAGATGCACAAGCTTTTCAGAATAGATATGAGAGAACCGGAAAGGCGACACAAACTGCATTTAATTGAGGAGTTAAACAATCTAACCCGAGAAAAAATTGACACAAAAATATCCCACACTGATCATCACGGAAAGGGATTTCTGACCTCATCGGTGACCAAATAATCTATATAGGATGCCCCAGTGGTACCCGGAAACCCCATGTATGAAATCTGAATAGGACAAGGTCTCATGGCAAAGATTTCATTTCTCGCCCCCTGCAAGGTTTGCAACAAAGAGACATTAATATCCACACCAATTAAATAGTAATTGACAAACCAAAAGAAAAGTGATCGAAATAGCCAAAAATGTGGAACACCCAAGACCAAGAACAATCAATGACCATAAGGCCAATTAGAAATTAATTGAAAAAACAAAGAGGTCATCACCCCTCCACAGGAACCTCCCACTACTTCAAAAAAAAAACATTATCAATGATTATAAGCCAAATAAATATATCTTAAAGGTAACATACCTTTGTGTATCCATTAAGATTAACAAGTATTTGGATATTATGCTCATTAATGAGTTGAGCAATCACATCAGATGTCATGGAAGAAACATCAATGAAGTGCTCAGCTTCAGTCTGTGTGCGAAGCCTCCACTCACTTCCATCACTGGGACTCAACGCAAAGCAAAAGACCTATATAATTTTCAGGTCTCAGTTCAAGCATACTTCACAAAAGCCCAATATTGAATGATACTGAATAAGATAATATCCACCTCAACATTGTCTTTATCATGCATCCCAAACACTGATCCCATCAGATGGGATAGAGGATGATTTCCAAAGTCACTGCTCACATAACTGAAATTCCAGGACAGTTCAAAACACAGGAGGTAATCCATGTATGCTATTAATAAATACACAAGTTAAGTTGATTAGCGTATATGGTGAGATGACAGTAAGCACATACCCAATCCTTATGCGTCCACTTCCACCTTCACCCTTTATAGGATAAGGAGGAGGAAAGTTGAACGTAGGAAGGGAATAACGAGATGCTACAAGGGCGCTATGAGCAGCATACTTCCGACTGCAAAGAAGGGTTATCAAATATTATCATATGCATAAAAATTCTTTCTTTATCCAATAGAAAGAAGAAGGTTACCTGATGTCAAGAGCAAGGATTGGATCAATTGGATAAGCTATAGCATGGAAAGGTTGTACACTAGGGAGAACTGACATCTGAAAGTAAGAGTAAATGTAATTCCAGATCAAAGAATTCTTCAGATATCACTAATGTTCATATTTTGTGCAGCACGTGAAAAGCACAGAATGGTCCAAACCTGAATCTGTCTTCGCAGTAATCCTTCAACCTCATCAAATTTTTCCGTGCGGTCTTCCCAATCACATACACACTAAGAAGTTTGCAAATGTGAAAATATAAGTCGGAATGAGATGTATTATTATAGAGCCTCATAAAGGGCAAAGCAGCAAGAAAGGCTTCCTGTATTATTATACTCGGGGATGTTACAGAAATGATCAAAATTTTCTTGATCCCAGATATATACAATAATCAGCAAGAAAGGCTTCCAGCAATTATGAATTGAACTCCAAATTAACTCGAGCAACCTCTATGAGATTGATAATAAAATTTACCTGTAGTGTGTGCAAAAGATTACAAGTTGCTTCAGGAAAGTCGGAACGCAGAATCAATGCTTGCTTGTAGCTTTTTATAGCTGCTTCAACATGGCCACTGCAATTTAATCTGAATAAGAACTGCCCCATCATTTCACATGCTCAAAATTTGAAAACTTTACAAACCTGTCCTTATAAGCAGATGCAAGATTAGCATGAGCCTCAGCCATTGTTGGTCTTACATTAATGGCCCTGATATAGTCCTGAATAGCTTCACTAACCCTTCCAATCTCTTTGTATGTGTTACCCCTATTGACAAGTCCATCAGCTGCTGAAGGATCAATTCTGAGAACTTCACTATAGCAGGAGATGGCGTCTAAATAGTTACCCTACATACCACGTAACATCTGTAAGATCCAAATATCAAGTTATACAATTACATCTTGAGTGCACTAACTTTGCCTGTCAAAAGTTTTCTAACAAATTGCTACCTAGAGATGACAAAGTCTAGCACATAGGCCCACCACCTTTTTCCACTCACAAAAGTTGGGCATTAAGTATTGGTTTTCTTGAAGTTTGAGGGGGACTTTTGTTGAAAAAATATTTCAGTAGACAAGAGTTGGCTTGAGAATCATTGATGGAGCAAATTGTTAAACTCGTTGCATCTATAATTCATTTAGCATTTGAAACCTGTTGCTTGTATATCATTGCCAAGCTATTGAAAGGAGCAGAAAGCCCTGTTGTGACCGACAATGTGGCCTTGTAATAGGAAGCTGCAGGAACCGGCATATTCCTATATAAAATCAACCCCACTATCAGTTTTAGTAAGGTAGACAAAATTACACCCTAAAAATTTATTCAATTAAGGTAGCCGTGCTGTGATCAGGACATATCCAAGAATTTGGAGACTTTACATACCATTCCAGATATATATCCCCGAGTTTTGTAAGAGCTTGAGGATGGCTAGGTTGCAAGTTGAGACATTGCTATAAAATCAGAAGATAGAATCATTAAGGGAATAGAAAGAATGTAGATCATTTCCAAAGGAGAAGCGACACAATAACCTACACGATAGCATTGAATTGCGTCTTCCACTCTTCCAGAATCCTTCAATGCATTTCCCTTCAGATAGCCCAGAAAAAAAATTGTAACTTCGCCTCACTAAAAAGTGATTCCTTAAACACAATCTTCAGTTCATATAGGGAAGATAACAAACCAGATTGGTATAAGCCTCTAGAAATCCTGAGTCAAAGGTAATTGCTCGTTTATAATTGAAAATAGCCGTATCTAATTGGCCTTGCTGGTGATAAACACTGGCTAAATTACCTGCAAATAGTTTAGTGCAACCAATTATGATCCCCATAATAAATCCAGCACATGAAGTTCTAACAAAAACATGAGTAGCCTTGATGGTCCATTTATGACAGAGGTTGGAAAAATAAGAACTGAACAGAAAATAAATCTAATGTATGAGCCTGCTAAACAAACATGCAATTGCCTATGAAGCAAAACAGCGCTGCAACTGATTGAGTGAAACTGATCACTCAGAAAAGAAATATGATATATTCTCTGTAAAAGATTTGTTTGACAGAAATCCTACATCGCTGGACTACTGTTCATTAATTTATCAGCTGAATTATTAGATATTCAAATAGAATAAAATAAAACTGCTACTAAGTAACAAATATCACAAGTTTGAGCAGTATCAATAAATATAATGGACCATTGAAATGATTAGAGAAGAGCAACACACCATAGACCATAGCATAGTCAGGTCGAATCTGAAGGGCGTGCTGATAACACAAGATGGCCTCTTGAGGCATCCCCAGAGCCTGAAAGGCAAAACAAATACATGTTTTTTCACCAGAAGCCTGGCCTGGCTTTTGCAGCTACTCCACTGGATATCCCCGTGTATTAAGGCTTACCTTGTAAACATTTCCAAGGCTTAAGTAGGCATCTGCATTTGCTGGTTTCAGCTTTACCACTTCCTAAAAATGTTTCAGGGAATGTGCATAGTTTAACAACTTTTTTATGATATAAAACAAATTGCCACAGAAACTTAAATGCCAAAAACTCAATCAGTACCATGCATCTAGATTTGGTAAAATAAAAGCATTTATGAAATAAACATGACCAACCTTATAATATTGAAGAGCCTTGTTGAAATCACCAGCCTCAAAGAAAAGGCCAGCAATATTGGACCATGCAGTTGCAAAATTTGGTTGGATCCTCACGACCTCAAGGTAATAATTGTATGCCTAAAGACAAATTAACATTACAAAATCATTCGAGGCAATAAAATCAAGGATCCCACATTTCTCTCCAACCCATAAGAAGAGTTGTGAAAAATTAAAAATTGCCCACATTGTTTATACCATAACCTCTATAAATAATATGAGTCACTGTGGGATAATAAAATCTATTCATTCACAGGATACTCTTTCCTGGTGCCAAATGAGTTTCCAGACACTGAAGAATAGCTACTTTTGAACCCACTTAATAAGCAGAAAAAGAAATCTACCAGATTCAAACAAAACATGCACATTGCTACAACAGGAGCTCCCACCAATCAGAAAAAAAAATTATTTGATCATAAGCCACTCTTCCAAACATATAATTTGCTCTGTCCAATTGAAAGGAATTTTCCACTATAATTACTGAGGTCACTTACAATGCATACCTAAAAACTCCCTTGTAGCAAAAACAACCTACCTATGAGACAAAAACAAACAAAAACAAACATCCACATAAAGAAGGATTAGTTTTGTGCTTAGTCCCACCTCTTGCACTAATCCTTGTGCTTTCAACAAGTTCCCAAGACAAAAGTGAGCTTCAACCTACACCAATAATATTAGGAGATGTGCGTGTCAACCCACACCAGCAGTATTATTAGATTGGAGATAGAGGACAGTTGAATAGTATAGAAATTGAGAAAGATTTAATGGAAGAAAACAAAACTTTGTACCAGACGTGGATTCAGAACAATGGCTTGTCTATAACATTGTACAGCTTCACTATATCTTCCTTTCACCACGTATGCACTCGCTAAATTAAACCAAGCATCAGCAAATATGGGTCGTAGCTGCAAATGTAAATCACAACCACACTTGATTCAAAGTGAAAATACTGTTGCATTATATAAAAATATATGAAGAATGCACTTGTGAGCATAAATGGAGAAGATATTAAGAACCACATGAACAATAAAGGTTTTTCCAGAAAGAAAATATTTAACCAAAATGATGTAATAGGTACATCAAAAAGACACGATCTGAGAATTCTCAACTAATATATTAAATAGATTAGATTGATCAGGCACAAACTAACCAAGTTTAGAAATGAAGAGAAAAATGGAAATAAAAAATTATTGTTTTCATATATAATGCACCAGTGCATTTAACATTTTGATAAAATCTTTTGATTACGCAAGACCTAGAACTCCAAATATTAATGAATCTAATAGGAACACACCTTGAACAACCTAACAGAAGGCCCTAAAGAGATGGCAGATATTGTCAAACCAATATTAAATACAGTGTGGCCTGATCATGACATGAGCTAACAAGTCATGGTAGCAACATTAGCATAGCACCAAAAAAGAAAAAAAAAGACCATGTCAGCACCAACAAATCACTGTCTCATTTTCGTCATGCCACATCGGCACTGATATTGAAAAAATTAACACCAGGCTAAAATTGACACGATTGTCAAATGTGGGTTCTTTCTATTTGAAGAATAAAAGGGTGGGACGAATTTGTAAAAATTTTTAAGGTTGGGACCTCCTATGTTATTAACTCTAAAATTAATTCAAGCTATGGCTAGAAATAAACATACAAAAATAAAACAAGTTCATCAAGCAATTATGGGAAAATGAATCATATCTGAATCTGACAAAGCAATAACCAATTTCCAGATATAATCAGAATAGTTCTAAATGAGAACACTAAAGATGATCACACAAACACTGAACAAATATTGCCCACCTCAATAGCAATCAAGTTGTAGCGGATAGCAACATCAATATTGCCCTTCTCCTGAGGCACATATCCAACAAAATATCAGAGACACATTAGCTGACGAATCTAAGGGCTGTAGCTGTCAATATATTCCATCATTACCTTCCAAGCATTTGCTATGTTACCATAGCATTCGGCTAAATGGGTATCAATTCTGAGAGCTTCCTCATTCTTTGCAATACACATATCAAAATTGTGCAACTACAAGGATCAAAGAATAAAGTGATGTGATGCATGCAGATTGCCAATAGCTCATTTATTCTCCAACATCTAACTTATAAAAAAAAATGAAGTTACCTGGTAGTAGACAGCACCCATTAAAATAAGATTCTCAGTTTGCTGAGGGTTTCTTTCATAAAGAGCATAGCTATATTCCAAAGCCTGCTTATAGTTTCCAGATCTATAGTTCTGACCGGCAAGGACCAAAAGAGTGTCTTCAGTGGCTGCATCAAACAAACATTTGTCAGAGTTCTGAACATCCATACTAGGAACCAAAAAACATAAAGATGCATTCATCAATTAAAATAATGATAACAGTGTTCCGACCAAACTATAATATCCGTCTACATAATAATGGTAAACACAACTTGCAACAGATGCATGCATTCCAAGGTTCCCCCTAGATCCAAGGATTACCATCCAAGCAAAACAGTTTATTGCTTCCTATCAAGCAATGATCTCAAGGAGAAGCTTCAAGGTGAAGACATACAACTATGAATTGAGAGTCCCATAACCTCATGACAGAGAAACAGCCGTCCTTAAACATGCAAAAATTATCAATTACTATGACAAACAACTGCTTCGTGTGATTCCACTTATACACCGCTTGTAAATTTACTTGATTTTTCATCCACATTTGGGAGTATAACGACTCTGGCATTTTATAGTAAAAGAATGTAACCCTCACAAGAAAGATTTTTAGTATGACACTTCACTTAAATATGTATATGTATAAGTCACTATAAATCCATTTCTATTTGACAACCGATGTTAATTTTGGATTGATATTGTTCAGTTCCATTGATATTAAACACACATCAAAGTAAAGTAACGTAGAATTTAAAACCAATGAAAACAAAGAAAGAGTCAGAGCAGATAGATGGGAGGGGCTTCCCACCAGCCCCAGACAAACCAATGGAGGCGTCAAAGAATTTATCAGCATCTCATGGAGTCATTTGAAACATACACTGAGCATCAACAAAATTTATAGGCAGTTGCCTAAATTGGCACTCTGTATAATATAACAATATCAAAAAACTAAATTGCAAATTTTGTTTTTGTTAACAATAGAAAAACAGTTTTACAACAATGTCATTTGCCTGATTCCAGACACTATGCTCCTAAGGAGAATATCAAAGAGTAAGAGTAGGGTTTGCAAGATAAATAAACACAGCTAGGACGAGGTGGATCTCTGAATATGAAAACTACACTGACAAGGAAAAAGAATAAACCGATCACAATCATCAAAAAGAATGATGAACATATCTTGTTCGAGGAACCCTAAGTATCTCTTTTAAAATAAAATTGATCCAGCCTCAACAGTTTGAGCATGAAGTAATAGTACAAGAGCCCACCCTAATCGAACCACCAAAAATAAAAGCATACACAAACACAATACCGGGGACGAACACCTAAAATCGAAAGTGAAAAATAATAACATACTCCATATACAGGAGTAGGAAGATGTTGGGGATAAAAGGGAGAATACGAACCATCTCGAGAGCCCGCAGGCTGGGAGGCCTTGAAATGAGCAGACACCGCAGTGGCGAATGACGAGGAAGAAGCAGAGGGAGCAAGAAAGTCGAGCTGCGACTCATTGCCGTACGGAGCCAATTGGAACTGTCGCAGCTGCTGCGTCGCCATCGGAGGTGGCTGATTATGCAGCTGCTGCTGGTGATGCCGAGGATCGCTTTGCAGCGACAACATCGTCCCCGGCGTCTCGCTCTAGGATCAGGGGAGGCGAAGAGCTGCGCGATTGCCGCAGAGAATTCCAAATCTTTCTCCGCAAAGGAGACCGAATTTGCTTTTAATTTTACTTTTAGCGTTTAGCGAAAAAGAGAAAATTAAATAAGAAACAAATACGATACTTTTACCCACTTCTTAATGTTCTCGGGACACGTGTAGCGAGGAGGCCAAAAATCCGGATCAGCTGCGACCCCGTTATTGAACCGGACGAGTTCGGGTTAGAACCTTTATATCCTATACTGTATATGGATCTCAATTATTTATTGAAATATTATATTTAGTTTTGTTTAGTTATCTAATGAGTATATCATAGGATATTTAATTATCCGTTGAATCAGTTTAAATCGGTCCAACATAATTTAATTCGAATCAATTTAATTTACCCTACCCATTATTAAGCAGTTCAATGAAAACAATAGTACGGATACCCCGTGGATTTTTATTTTTTTGTCATTTCTTTTCATCTTCATTATTTATTGTCTTTTTTTCTATTTAATATTTCTTCTTCTTTTTTATATAATTATATTTATTTAATTTTCTCAATTAAACTATAATAAGTTTAAATTATAAATATAAATTTATTATTTCAGTTTAAGATTAATAAAATAACCAATACATTTTTAGAAAAAAATAGGAAATTTTTTTAATAATTATTATTTTCTATAATAATTCTACGCATGAATAAAATGTTAATAATCTAAATTATAATAATGTAAAATCTTGAAATATATGATAAATTATTAGGAATTATGTCACGCATTTATAATTTTTTCTTAATTTACTATTTATAAAAAATAATATAAGGAATTGTTTGTATATTACAAAATTAAAATAAAAGGAAAACTATATAGGAAAGGGTAAATTAATATTTAAATGAAAAAATATATGATTTAATGAAGGAATGACATCCCAAAAATACAGCCCAGACTAGCCTAAATCTGCTGCTCTTATAGCAAAAAGCAAAGAAAAAAACAGAGGTATATTAGGTAATCTGCCGAAGTCACCAACACTCAGTAACGGTAGTGGGCAGGCTTGTAGGGGCCTTCAACAGGCACGCTGATGTAATTAGCTTGATCCTTGCTGAGCACCGTGAGCTTGGCGCCAAGCTTCCCCAGGTGGAGTGCAGCCACCTTCTCGTCCAGATGCTTGGGCAGCACATAGACCTTCTTCTCGTACTTGCCGGAGCTCTTCTCTTTCCACAGCTCGAGCTGGGCGATCACCTGGTTGGTGAAGGAGCATGACATCACGAAGCTCGGGTGGCCTGTGGCGCAACCGAGGTTCATGAGCCGGCCTTCAGCCAGCACCAGTATCCCTGTTTTGGTGTCGGGGAAGACCCATCTGTCCGTCTGGGGCTTGATGGTGATCCTCTTCACCCCTGGGAAAGTCTCCAGGCCGTGCATGTCGATCTCATTGTCGAAGTGGCCGATGTTGCAGACGATGGCGTTGTTCTTCATTTTCCTCATGTGGCCAACGATGATGATGTCCTTGTTGCCCGTGGTGGTGACGAAGATGTCGGCCTCCGAGAGGACGTCCTCCAGGGTCAACACCTGAAAGCCCTCCATGAGGGCTTGGAGGGCACAGATGGGGTCGATCTCGGTCACTATAACGCGAGCACCGCCCTGCTTGAGGGCCACGGCACAGCCCTTGCCGACATCTCCATATCCGCAGACCACCGCCACCTTTCCGGCGATCATGACGTCCGTTGCCCTCATCAGTCCATCAGGCAGAGAGTGGCGGCATCCATACAAGTTATCAAACTGCCATTTAAAGAAAGAGCGAATGAATCATCAGCATCATTCTTACCAAAATCAAGGCAGCTAGTGCTCAAAACCATTGAAGAAGATGACAAGCTTCAAGGCAAAATATGCAGGTGTCACTTTCAGAAAACACAATGTAAGGTATGCATCTGTTAGTTCTAAAGCAGATCAGCCCAGATCTATATAGGATCTAAAGCTTATATAGTTAACACCTTGCTCTTGGTAACGGAGTCATTGACATTGATGGCGGGGAACAAGAGGGAGCCATTGCCTTCCATCTGGTACAGCCTCTTGACGCCTGTGGTGGTCTCCTCGGACACTCCTACAAGCCTGTCCTTCATCTTGTGGTATTTCTTAGGGTCGGCCTTAAGGCCGTCTTTGATGATGGTGAGAACGATCTGAAACTCGGCGTTGTCCGTGGACGCGGGATCGGGGAGCTGGCCGTTCTTCTCATAGGCCTCCTCGGCCTTGACGCCCTCGTGAATGAGCAGAGTGGCGTCACCGCCATCATCGACGATTAGGTCAGGTCCGCCGTCAGGACCCCAGTCGAGGGCGCGCTCCGTGCACCACCAGTACTCCTGGAGGGTCTCCCCCTTCCAGGCGAACACAGCGGCGGAGTCGCGGGCGATGGCAGCGGCGGCGTGGTCCTGTGTGGAGAAGATGTTGCAGGAGCACCAGCGGACCTCGGCGCCGAGGGCGGTGAGCGTTTCGATGAGGACAGCGGTTTGGATGGTCATGTGCAGGGATCCGGTGATCCTGGCCCCCTTGAAGGGCTGGGAAGGGCCAAATTCGGTACGACAGGCCATGAGGCCAGGCATCTCCACCTCGGCGAGCTCGATCTCGAGGCGGCCGAAGTCGGCCTGCGACATGTCCTTCACCTTGTACTCGCGGCCACTCGCGGCTTTGTCGACGGAGAGCTCCATTGTTGCCGAGGTTTCCGCTTTCTTATTAAGAGAAGAAGAGGAGAGAGCGTTGGAGAGAGCGTAGGAGAGAGCATGGAGTGGAGGTAGAATAAATAGGTTTGAGGAGGAGAATGAACGGTCAGGATTGCATCCTCCAGTTCCAGATCTGGTAAAAGAAACAGCAGCAGTATATGATAACTCATCAATGAGCGGTCAAGTCAAACTGTCAAAAATAGTAAATGCAAGCTAATGGATCGGCGGAGAAGCTGCCGAAGATGGAAAACCAGAGGAGCCAAGCGAGAAGAAGAGAAATCCGGACAATCGCTTTTCGTTACTTGGAGGAGAATCAAAGAGGAGGGAGGGAGGGAGGGAGGATGAGGCATGGTGCGAACGAACCAGCTTGATGTGCGGGCGTTTTGGTGATGATGGTGGTAGTGGTGTGGTGCAGGTGGTGATGGTGATAGTGATGGTGATGATGGATTCTCTTCCTCTTTCCTTGCATATTTCTCACCTCCCTACTCCACCATTTCCATCCTCCTCCTCCTCCTCCTCCTCTCCATCTATCTCTACCTGTGTAGATTTCAGTTTGGAAGAAGAAGAAGAACTGCAGAAAGAAGAGGGAACTGTCAATGATTCCATCTCTCTGTAGTGTGCTCTGTGTTGTGATATAAATAGAGAGAGGAGCACATGCATAGGAAGATATAATATATAGTGGCGGCATTGCTTAGATACCTTAGATCCCCAAGCTCGCCATCATTTTCGCATCTGATTCTCCTCCTTTCCCAATCCTCTCTCTCTCTCTAGCTCTCTCTGTCCTTCATTCCTTATGTCTGCAATATGGAGATGCAAGAAGCTGAAGGGCTTGGACGGTCCGAGATGCCGGCAGTTGACTCGATTCTCACCAGGCCAGCTCCGGCAGCAGCAGTATCAACAACTCCGGCACCACATGCAGGCATTTCCCATCTCCAGCCACTTGAATTGCACCCACATTGGGTCCTCCCGTCGTTGGGAGTCCTTTGTGGGAGTCCAGAAGCGTTACAAGTGGGACCGTGGTGGCGGCTCAGACGATACTCACCACTACCACCACCGCAAGATTAGGGCCGAGGCCAACTGCCCTCGCTGCTCCAAATCTATGGATCTCTTCTTCTCCCATCGCCGCTTGCCTCCTCATCTTGATCTCACCGCGGCCGCCACCAACACCAGGTCCAATTACCCCAAGGCCGCCACCTCCGGCGGATACCATGCCATCAATCTCTGCCCCAATTGCAAGACGGCCTATTATTTCCACCCCTTCAGGACCATTCCCCTTCAGGGCAGCTTTGTCGAGATTGGGGGGGTGGCTAGCCCCAAGGATGACAAGAAGGGTAGGAATTCTCCTAATAATAGCGGCAGGGGCAAGAATTCTCCTAATAATAACTCTTCTCTTCCTGATGCTGGAGAGGGTGATGGTAACTTCGATGACTACATTAACAACAGGTTGAGAGTGTCCTTCTGGGAGACACTGCGGTCCCATGGTGGGGACCCACCTGAGAACCGGTCGCCTCCTGCTGTCCCTGGCAACGTGCTGGCCTTGCACACTCCGGCAGGCCCGCCAGTTGCTGGCGGGGGCAGGTTAGGTAGTGGCATTGCAGGAGCTGGAAGTAGTGGTGAGGAGAGAAATAGATGGGGAGGGGCCAATCTAGGAAAGGATTTACCAACTCCAAAAGAGATTTGCAAGGGCCTGGACCAGTTCGTCATTGGTCAACAAAGAGCTAAAAAGGTTTCAACTCTTTTTTCATTTTTCAGTTGGCTGATTCATATACTGATGATACATCTAATTAGCAGCCCTCTTGCCCCACATGAGGTGATTATATAAAGAAGTCTATCATCTATAATGGCTTCTACGAGTTGTTCTGCTCTTGCTCTAGCAGTTACATTGTGTGCCAACTATGAACACATTCATGTTGCCATGGGCAGATGACCTTGACTCTGATTGTCTTATCAGTTGAATATCCAGTTGTCACTTCCCTGCAGTTTGCTCTTCTTATATAATTACAGAAATCAGGTCTTGCTTTATTTGTACAGTGAAGATGCATCTGTAAATGATATAAACCTGGGTTGTTTGCTTGATTTTTTTATTGCTTTGTAGTTCCTGCCCCCTTGAACTCAGCAGAAATTGCCCCTTTTGCAGGTACTCTCGGTGGCCGTGTATAACCACTATAAACGAATATACAATGCATCCTTACAGAAGGGGTTAGCTCTCCTATGGCCTCCTTTTTTCCATCGAAGAAAGTGTGGTATCCTACATGTTTACCTAATAGTTTTTCTTTAGAATAATTCATTCGGCTCAATAATCAGTATAACTTTCAGGATTATTGATCAGGCAATCTTAAACCCGCATCATGCACAATACCATGACTGAGATCTTAGGCTCTTAAACAGTACTTGGTTAATTTTGTCACTGGCATCTACTTCTAATCTTTAATCCCCTAGGAATACCAACATTGGATTAGTAAATGAGTTCATCTGCATTTATCCAGAAAGAAGAAGAAGAGATATAAAAAGAGTATACATAAGGGGGAAATGAGTTTTGAAATATGGGAGATTGAACCTTTCATTTTTCGTTTTTCACCTTTTTTATCCAGTTATATTCAAGATAGTTAAACTAAACCAAGTGATTCTTGATAATAGGTCAAAAGAAGAATCAGGAACTACAGGGGCAGTGGATGAAGATGACAATGTGGAACTTGAGAAAAGTAATGTTCTTCTTATGGGACCCACTGGCTCAGGTACTAGGACAACTGCACTCCTAAGGCCTACATTTTGCAGGATTAGTCTGCAAGCTGTCTTTGCTGGGAATTGTTTTTGTTTTCTCTCTGGTTATTTTGGCTATCTCGTGTTTGTCACACATCTAACTGAAATTCTCATTATCAGGGAAGACACTGCTAGCAAAAACACTAGCTCGCTTTGTCAACGTCCCTTTTATGATTGCTGATGCAACTACTTTGACTCAGGCAAGTTTGTCCCTGGTTGATATGTTGATGCTTTTGTTCCACTTCAATGAGTAGCTCTAAATTTTGCTTGATTTTACTTGTTTAATTGAGACGTTCAAATTGTGACATGTTTGCAGGCTGGTTATGTTGGGGAAGATGTAGAATCAATATTGCACAAACTCCTCACGGTAAGTTTCACATTATCCATTCATGAATACTCCATTTCAGGTCACTCTTTTCAGAAAAAGCTCTTATATATGCACATTTTTGTCATCTCCTGTAAGCATCCTTTGCTGAAATGAGGTAGTTATACTGTTCAAATCAGGCTTCAATAAAGGAAAATAATAAATAATGTTGAAAATTAATCTTTAACTACCATGGATATTTTTAGCTATGACTATGATTTTGATACAAATAATTTCCACTGTAGTAGTTTAGTTCTTGTTAAGCACTTGATGCTTAGTATGGGTAACTGGACTAGTTGCTAATGCTATCTCTCTGTTCATGCTTTCAGTTTTGATTCTATTTATATATTGTGTCCATCTCTTATCTTGAAATCTGCCCTAAGGGTTACTGTTTAAATCATTTACAACTTTTATAGGTAGCTGAATTTAATGTACAAGCAGCTCAACAGGGAATAGTGTACATTGATGAAGTTGATAAAATTACAAAGAAGGTATGAATGAAGTTGCCGGCCTTAGTTTTTAATGATAAATATTATTGGGAGCCTTCCTCCCTTTGAAACCAAGATAGGATTTATTTTGCAGGCTGAGAGTTTAAATATCAGCAGAGATGTCTCTGGTGAAGGGGTTCAACAGGCTTTACTCAAGATGCTGGAAGGAACTGTATGTTGTCTATCTCTGCCATTTCTTACTGTTCTAACCAACTGTCCTGATAATAACATGCTTTCCTGTTGATAGAGCCTATGGTACCAAGAGATCAGTTTAGCTACTTCTTTTGTGAGAAAAAAAAGTCACTATTGTAGCCTTTTCCATGTCTACATTTTCTGAAATCTCATGAAAGTAAATTGGTGAAGGTATTTGTAATGCCCTTAAAATAAGCATAAGTTTGTCTAAAAGTATTTGGGGTTGGTTGCAAACTATCTCAACTACTAGGTTTTGCCACTTAACTCTCTACTCTATTTCAATCTCATAACTCGGTTTTTCCACTCAGCTCCTTATTCCTAGTTTTACTCTCTATAATCTGCCCCTTTCAATTTATATTCTGGTTTTGTTCACTTTTATCTTACCTTCTCTATCTGTTTATCTTATTTTTAGTATATGTGAGTTCCATGCTTATCGTGAATGTGTATTTTATCTTTTTACAGATAGTAAATGTTCCTGAGAAAGGAGCAAGAAAGCATCCTCGAGGTGATAATATAAAGGTATTCTTGTGTAAATATGGTCTTCCTTCTAATAACTACATGGAAAAAACTATTATCTGAATCATAAGATGTAACATTTTTGTGAAGGCAATGTTGTTTCCTGATATCATGTTTAGGTCTTTGCATTTTCATCTGATGCATTGTAAAAATAAAATGAGAGAAACTTAGCGGTGATTCAAAATTCAGCATTTTTAAAGAAAAACTCTTCTGTTGCTTCTGTTACTAACAGTTATCAAAGCTGGAAGGTATTAATACTTAGACATGGTCTACCTACTTGCATTTCACAAATTGGCAGATAGATACAAAAGATATTCTTTTCATATGTGGCGGAGCATTTGTTGACCTTGAAAAAACCATCTCGGAGAGGTATGCTTTCTGAAAGCGAATCTCTATGAAACTCTCTTCAAGTAGTCCATTGCTAATGCTTTCTGAAAGTGAATCTCAATGAAACTCTCTTCAAGTAGTCCATTGCTACCGGAAGCTATCTTGGCTTGCCTCTTTTATGTCATACATCAGGAGACAAGATTCTTCTATTGGTTTTGGAGCACCTGTTCGTGCTAATATGAGAGCTGGTGGAACAACTAATGCTGCAGTCACCTCATCCCTACTTGAATCGGTGAGGGCATGACCTGTGTCTTTTATTTACAACATTTTGCTTTTTCTTTACCTTTTCCATTGTTTCTTCCAGCCAAAGTTTCATTCTTGTGAGAGATCTTTGATTGTTTTTAACTACTAAGTCTGAATTATGAGAGTACTCTGCATTTTTCAGGTGGAAAGTTCTGATCTCATAGCATATGGTCTTATTCCAGAGTTTGTTGGACGCTTTCCAATTCTTGTCAGTTTATCAGCTTTGACAGAGGATCAACTTGTTCAGGTCATTTTTCTCTCATCTTATCTGATGGGGACTACAGGTTTCTTGGCGGTCGATGCCTCTTAAAAAGCGGAAACAAGTGTCATATTTTTAATTTTATCCTTTGATGATGCAAGTTTCCATATCTTATTTCTGTACAGGTCCTCATTGAGCCTAACAATGCCCTGGGGAAGCAGTACAAAAAGTTGTTTAGCATAAACAATGTAAGTTTGCCTGAAATACTTTGCTTGCACAAATGCACATCAATTTGTAATATGGCTTCACGTGATAACATCACACAGTTTGTGCAATAGATTGTCTTTTTTCAAGGAAAAAGAATATCTTTTGTATCTATCTTTAACATATCTTTAAACTAGTATCTATGTAACTGACACTACCATTTAGATGTGGAATCTTATTCTTGTAATACCTTGCTAAAATGAAGCATAACATAATGATGATTCACTTCCTGTTTCAGGTTAAGCTACACTATACAGAGAAAGCATTACGACTAATTGCAAATAAAGCAATGGCAAAGAACACTGGAGCAAGGGGTCTGAGGGCCTTACTGGAAACCATTCTGATGGAAGCCATGTTTGAGGTATGCCATAAATGGTATAGGGAGTGAATTCAGAATCCACTTCTCAGTCATTCTGAAAAGCTTTCAGACATTGAGCAAAAGGCATAATTGCTTTTCATGTGGGAAACTTTCAGATCCCAGACATAAAGACAGGATCCGAAAGGGTAGATGCAGTTGTTGTGGATGAGGAATCCTTGGGCTCCGAAGAAGCTCATGGTTGTGGAGCAAAAATTCTTCGCGGTGATGGTGCTTTCAAGCAGTACCTTGCTAATTCCAAGTCAGAAAACTCAACGGTACTGCATTCTTAATCAGCCTGAGGGTTTTTTGGCAGCAATTTGTTATCAAGCTCTTCCACCAAGCCCCTAATGCTAGTTTCTATCAATTGGTATCAACAGGCAGCTACGGACGAGGAAGCAGAGGAGGGCATGGCAGCTAAGGCCATGAGCATGTGATAATACTAGGGGCCTTTGCAGCTTGGTGTAAACATTTTTAAGAGTTTATCTTCTTCCTAGATTAAATCACAATTTGTTGTACCTACTCCCCTGTAAAAGTAAAATAGCATAGATATAGTGACTGAAAAGGAAGTCCAAGAGAAGATAGGGATTAATTAAGTTGGAAAAGAGAGCTAACATGTTAGCATTCTCTAATTGGGTGACTCCCTCTGTATAAAAACAATGCAGTCTGTAATTTCAAGGGGATGAATTTGATACAGTGCTACCTGTGATTGCATTTTTTCCCTGTGTTCATTCAGCAAAACTTGTACAAAACTTACAGCTCAGGCAGTCTAAGAGAGCAAGCTAAGAGATGTTTGACTGTGTGCCCTGTTGAAGGAGAGACAATGCCCAATCTATTCCTAACCATTGACAGGACTATCTCAATGGATTCATCTATTGTGTTTGATCCACATTTTGCAGATGTATAAAGTTCAAAATGATCTGCAGTTAGTGGATCTCAAATCTAACCCTTTCCATATTTCCTTGGTCTCTGGGCAACTGAAGAACAAATGTTATCTATCTTCTTCCTCCACAATTCATAATTGCAGTCAATAATGAAGTTTATCTTTTAACCATACTTCTAACCAAGTCTGAATGGAACATCAGCAGACATCCACCAAGCTCTCCAGTGTAGCATATATCTCATCTGTTCTGGAATGAGTCAAGTCGACAGAGTAGAACTGATGGAGTTGACTATTTATCTCAACCCAACTACAACCAGGGGTCTTATAGCTATCCTGCTCCTTCAATATCTTCCTTACTCTGCGAACCTCCTCCCACTTCCCCTGCTCCCCATAGATATTTGCCAGCATTGTGCGATACCCACCATTGTCCGGATCGAGTTCAATTAACTTGCCAACAGCTACTTCTGCCAAATCTATTCGGCCATGCAGCCGGGAGCCATTGAGCAAAGCCCCCCATATCACTTCATCGGGCTGAATCTTCATCCCTCTAACAACCTCCAGGGCCTCTTCAAATTTACCTGCTCGACCAAGGAGATCAATCAAGCAACCATAATGCTGGATACAAGGTTGCAAGTTATAATCCCGGGCCATTGCCTCGAAATAAGCCTTGCCTCTTTCAACCTCCCCTCCATGAGTGCAAGCATTCAAGAGACCAATGAAAGTAACCTCATCTGGCAAAATATCATCTCCAGACAACATCATATCCTCAAAAATGCTGATAGCGTGACTAGTCTGACCATGAAAAGCCAAGCAATTTATCATGGAATTCCAGGATGTTAAATTTCTTTTGGCAGTTTTATCAAATATCATCATAGCATCATTTAAGCTGGCACATTTCCCATACATATCTATTAGAGCATTTGAGAGATAGGGATCAACACCAAGATCATTCCGCAAGATATAGCCATGGATTTCTTTACCAAGCTGAAGAGTGCCGGAATGCCCACAAGCTGAGAGTGCGCATGCTACTGTTATGGCGTTGGGCCTGTTTCCTCTTAGTTGCCCTTCTTCAGAAGTAGAACAACCGATCATGCTTCTTAGAATTGAAAGAGCCCGAGAAAACAACCCATTCTGAGTGCATCCAGCGATCAGGGCATTCCATGATGGAACATCCCTCTCTGGCATTTCTTCAAACAGCACCACCGCCTCTTCAATTTTCCCTAATCTAATGTAGCCGGATACCATGGCCGTCCATGACACAATTGTTCTATCACACATTTCATCGAACAGAAACCGTGCGCTCTCAAGACCGGATGCGGACCTCGAATAGCAGTCAAGAAGTGCGGTTTGGACGACCGAATACTCCCCAAAACCTGATTTCAAGATGTGGCCATGAACTATTTCAGCTTGGGGAGGCCGACTGCACGATTTCAAGACGTGAGGGTATATGAAATGGTCGGGACGGGGGCTTACATTGCGGACCATGTCGCGGAACAGCAAGAAAGCTGCCGAAGACTGCTCAGGGCGGGACGCGTAGGCGGTGATCATGGCGGTGCACAGGTAGATGTTCGGAGAGCGGAGAGAATCAAAGATAAGGCGAGCGTAGTTGAGGTGGGAGAGTTGAATTGTGCAGAAGCGTACCAGTTTGAAGGCGAAGAACTGGGTGTCGCCATGGCCACGAACGAGGAGGAAAGCTTGGATTTGCTTGAGCTGGATTAGAAGGCTGCATCTTTCGAGAAGCCTGGGAATGAGCTGGTTCAAGTTCGACAGTCCAAGCAGCATCTCCGATCTCGAAGCCTGGCGTTTGCCATGGAAGACTTCTCTATCCAGAAAAAAAATTGAATTTTAACTGTGAAAATAAATAAAAAATTAGGAATTATTTTAGGGTTTTTATTTCCTTCTACGTTTTTTCATTTCTCCTTATTAGCATTCTTCTCGTTTTGCTATTTTTCACTTTCAGGCATCATCCTAAACATCGTGAAGAAGGAAGGAAGGTGGAGAAAATCCTCCCAAGCCTCGATCTGATCTGAGAAAGGGCAGTTCTTCATCTGCTAATCCCCACTCTCCAATCACTGACCTTCAGTTGCCTGTCTCGAGAACCTCTTGCTGGCGCCCTGAAGCCGGCGCCAAGAGCCCCAAAAGCTCGAGGGTCCCTCTGGACCCCACTCCCCGCCTCGCGTGCAGCGGAAGCTGAAACCGATGAACTATGGAGGGCAGATTTCCTTCCGGGGAAAGCAGAGAACAGATCTGTAGGATTTTGAAACCTGATGTTATGATCTTCAATTGAGGAACAGAGAATGCTGGTTATGCATGGAGTAGGCCCTGCTGCAAGCACAACATTAGAGGCGAAAGTTAAGAGTGAATAGAACACAAGCTAAGATGTTAAGATCTTCACTAATTGGGGCTTTAGCCTTCTATCTGGCAATGCACCTTCTTATTGTAATCTGGGCCAACCATAATTGCCGCAGACAAGGCTCGATGTTCCTTCAAGTCTCATTGAACAAAGGACTAAAATAATAACAGCACAAATACAGCAGAGAATGGCCATGCATGCTTTGAAGTGGAAAAGACTAAAATAATAACAGCACATATTCAGTAGAGAATTGCCATGCATACTTAGAAATGCAAAATAACATTCCTCATGGTACTGAAAAGATAGTGTAGAACTGGAGTAAGATATAGTCAGACCTGCCAAACAAACAACAAAAATGACCCAGCTCTACTTTTAAAAGTAATGAAGAAAGGTCACTACAAAAACTGATTCCACAACAAGATAGGTTATCATAAGGAAAACAATAAACTCTAAGCTGTTGCAGTAGCCTGGACGGCAAGCCTCTTCTTGGCCTCTTCAATGATGGACAGCTTGATCCCCTTGCCCTTGGGAAGGGACACCCAGGGCTTGGTTCCCTTGCCAATGGTAAAGACATTGCCCAACCGGGTAGCAAACTCATGCCCAGTAGCATCCTGGACATGAATAGTCTCGAAGCTTCCCTTATGCTTCTCACGGTTCTTGATTACTCCAACACGGCCTCTGTTCCTACCACCAGTAACCATGACAACATTGCCAACATCAAACTTGATGAAATCAACAATCTTGTTGGCCTCCAGGTCGAGCTTGATGGTGTCATTAGCCTTGATCAGGGGGTCAGGGTATCTGATGGTACGACCATCATAGGTATTGATATAAGGGATGCCCTTCTGACCAAACTGAACAGAACGGACTTTGCAAAGCTTAAACTGCACAATAGAGAGAGTTATCCATAGATTTCATTAATGATATCAGTGCTTAGCTTAATCAGTATAAATTAGAATTAAAAACTGAGTAGAAAGCAAGTACCTTTGCCTCATCATCTCTGATGCTGTGGAGACGAAACCTGCCCTTGGTATCATAAAGTAAGCGAAAGTTTTCATTTGTCTTTGGAATGGATACAACATCTGGCAATAGAGAAGGTAAAGAGGCATAATATTTTAGATACAACACAAATACCACAAAACAGAAACATAAATTGAACAAGCAAATAATCATGAATGCTAACATTCTTATTTGAAAACCAGCTACTACAAAATACTGCATAGAGTATGAGGTGATTACAGCTTAGAGCACTTAGGAAACTAGGGCATTTTGCTATGCAAAATGCACTCGGAATAGAGATTTTCTAGGACAAACTAAGAACTACCTCTACAATTCGCGATGCTAAAGAGCAGCAACTTATAGACACTCAAAGCGGAAAAGCAGGAAAACAAGGATAACAGACATCTAAGGATATCAGACATACCCATGAACCCAGCAGGGTATGTCTTGTCTGTCCTGACTTTGTTATCAACGAGGACATGACGCTGCATCAAGATGGCAATGACCTCTCGATAAGTGAGGGCATACTTGAGCCGGTTTCGCAGGATAAGTATCAAGGGCAAGCACTCCCTCGACTTGTGCGGTCCAGAAGATGGCTTAGGTGCCTAAACAAACAGTGTATTACAACCATAGATTAATCAACATTAGAAAAAATAAAATCCAAATGCCCAAGAATATACAAATTAACCATGAAAAGGCAATACTTACAAAAGCGCCACCAAGTTTGTCAAGCATCCAGTGTTTTGGGGCATTGAGCCTCTTCAAATGTTTCTTCAAGCCTCTCGCCTGCAATCCCATGCAACAAAAACTCATATTGAGAAAGAAACGACCAAATAGATCTTCACGTATCTCAGAACATAATCAAACAGACAGAATCTAAGTGAACAAACAAAACATGCACATTTTCTGTCCATTGAATCAGAATGGGACATCTTTCATGCTTACTACAACTAAAAAAATTACCCCTCCACAATCTCCCAGCTTAAGTCTGCGACTCACAATCGAGTAGTTTAATAGATGTTAAGGAGCTAGATCACATAGATGATACCTAATATACGCAAACACACGCGATACCTAGACGAAAATTAGCATACTCTTAAGGATGCAACTCGTTATTGTGCAAAAAAAAAAAAAGGATGCAACTCGTTGCGGAAATAGGGAGCAGCCACCACTACACCTCAAAGGAGAAGAGAATTAATAGATCATGACGAAGAACAAGGAAAATCAGAGTACCATTTTGAAGTTCTTGTGACAGGATGAGGAAAAGCTTCAATGCTTCGGATGCTTCCACCTGAGCCGTTGTGTCGTCAAAGGGAGGAAACCAAAACCCTAGGGAGCCTCACTATTTATTGCCCACAATTTCTAAGGCTGGGAATTGTGGACAGTTTCACGGGGATAAATAGGCCTTAAATGGACCGAACTGTAGCCCATTATTTTCAAAGCCTAATTACGAGACTAACCAGCCTAAAACGGCGTCGTATTTTGTCTCTTGAAGAACTTAAACTCACAATTTAAAGTTGAAATTGATATTAATTGTTAAAAATGATAATAAATTAAAATATTATATTTTTACAATTTTCAATATATTATATTTTATTATCTATTAATTATGTGTGAAATAATCATAAAAAAATGAGATAATAGATAACTACACTAAAATATAGTTAAATATTTTAAAATAAATTATAAGTTTTATTATATACGTATAAGTTTTGATCGAGTATAATTAGTTGGACGGGTTAACCAATATTATACGAGTTTATTTTTTTAAGATATTAAATTAAATTATTTTAAAAAATAAAAATTAAGGACAACAACATGGGTTAACCAATATTAGAAGTGGAATGACTTTTCCACACGGCATTTAACTCTAAATAAGAGACGAAAATCGTATCAACAGTTCACCAACAAGTCAAGAGGTCGTTCTGTATGTTGAGCAATAAAAAAAGGGTCGTGTATTGCTAGATGAAGAATGACAATGCCAAAGACATACGTAGCCAAAATCTCTTCGGGTTAGTTCTTTTCCCATTCCAATCGTTTGAATAAGCCTGTTTACCTGATGGAGCCATTTCGGATGGAGGAGACCTTGCAGATACCAGCTGATGTCGTGAAGGGCACGCCTTTGTATCGGGCCACCAGATCCGAGTCGGTGCTGAGATCTGGTTGGACGGTCTCCCACACCTTCTTCTTCGGGTTTAACACGTCATCGGGCTCTCCTTCGAACCCGGGGAAGGTGAGTCTCTCACCAACTCTGGCACCGTCAGGCGGGTCGACTAACTCAACCTACAAATCCAGTATCGGCCAAAAGAACTTAAACGTTGATAGCTCCCACACCATGTAAAATCAAACAAGAGAAGAGGTATTGCCATCAGCAGCTCTGAATGTTGTGAATTTTTCTTTCAGAAAACAAAAGCTAGAATCAAGAAGATGAAATCTTCTGTTCATATTTCACTAATCAGAAGTAAACACGATAGTTACTCAGTTTATAGACCAATTACCTTTGTGTGCTCACTGTCTGATGCGGCAAGAACCATTGCATGTGACTTAATGCCCCTCATGCTGGCAGGCTTCAAGTTGCAGATAACGCATACTTTCCGGTTCTGTCCACAGCATTAGAAGTTAACACTGATGGTAGAGCATCTTAAAAAACGTTTTCAGCAGATCTAAAAGCTTTTTATCAATGATTACTTTAGTTGCTCAACATAAAGGCAGGTTCAACTTTGAGGATTTAATTGAAAGGCGACTAGAGAAAATAAATCACAAGGAGGTCATTGTTAGAGTTAGCACAAAACTGAGGTGCAGCTATTTGCAAGAGAAAACATTTTTGTCTTGTAAACTTCATTTAGGGACACTATCCTAAAAAATCTCATAAAATGACAGTATGGACTTGCAGTATCTTCTTCAACTTGGAAGGAGTTGATGATGGACAGTATGGTCTAGATAGTCACATATTAAAAGTAGAAAACCAGGGTGGGCTTATTTTGGAAATATAAGTGGCATATTGCTGCATTTATAGCTGGAGCATTTACTTGGATAAAATTTATCAAATCTAGCAGAAGATTAATTCATCTGCAATTGTACACAATTAATAGAGAAGTAGACACATGTAACACTAATGAGTCATAGTATTATTATAGCAATAACTCACGTGAAACATGGAAGAAGAAAAATTGCAACAGAAAACCCAGAGGAGTACCTGCATTTCCTCTAGAGGTATATAGTTGACAAGGCCACTCACAACAGTGCGGCATTGGGCTTCACCAACGTCAATCTCTTCCACATATAGTGAGTCAGCATCAGGATGCTTCTGAACCTTTGTTATCAGGCCAACACGGATATCAACCCGTGAAATAGATATTTCAGCATCATGAGCTGCTTTTGATTTGGCCTGAGATGCAGATTTGACAGGTTGTTGTTTCTTTCCTTTACTATCTGTTATATAAAAGAGAATACAAATTTCAATGCATAAACATTTCCAAGAAATATAGCATGGGCATGGATGCAAAACTACAATTTGCAGCACCGAGATTGTGTTTCTTGAGAAGATCTGAATATACCAGATAAACTGCAAATTACCTATAAAGACATTAACGCTATGTTTGGATTGAGTGGTTTGGAGGGATTTGGAGGGGGAGGGTTATTAAAAATTTGCAGTTTATCTGAACACCTATGATCACTTCACCTCCAAATCCCTTTGAACCCCTCAATCCAAACATAGCCTAAAATTGCTCATTTTCTTTGTTTTGGCACAATTTCTTTTGGTTCATCCACTTAGCTCTGATCTTTTAGTTTTGTTTCTCATTTGACACGAAATTCCATTTTTCATCAAGAAATAAAAGTAATGCTCAGTTTTATAATTTAAACATAGTGGGTTGCATAAGGAGGTTGATGTGCTAATTAGGTTCATGAGCCCCTAAACAAAATCCGTAATTCAGCCAAAATTTTCAAAAATCTCAAAATTATGTCATGAATGACTCTAATTAGTAGAGGTAACACTGACACACCATCCATGCGATATCACATTAACCTATTAAACAGGATAAATCAACATTGACATTAGAATCGGATAAAAGTTTGATACTAAACATGTCAACCGAAAAGTTCATCGTACAATAAAGAAAATGAGTGGAGTTGTGCATTTTTAGGAAATTAACACCCAGATAAACTGGAGCAGGCAAAATTGAAAGGAGTCAGCTAATGTACCTGAGATTTTGGTTTTCTTCAATTGCTCGGCCATCTTTTGAGCTTCTACTTCTGCTCGGTTAATTCGGTCAGTTTGACTTCCAGCATATTTCTTCCTGAAGAATTCCACCTCTTCATCTTTCTATACATGTACATTGATAGAAAAATGGACGAGTTAGTGTCCAGGGCATCTTTAATTCTTATTGCCCAGTATCCTAACCAAGAAAAGTAATGAAACACTACAAGCACAAGGAGTATGACTGGAAAAGAGAAGTGGAAGTAGAAGATAGCTGTAACAGAAAGGTACCAGTTCTTTGAACAATGGTTCTGGTGGTCCAATCTTATGACCAGCAGGTACAATCTCCCAAGGTCTCTTGGCCCTATCAACATCCCCAATTTCATCTACCAGGGAAATTTTAGTTGGAGACATATTAAGCTGCTTAAATACCTGAAGTTCCACCAAAATATAAAATCATATAATAGTTTTCCTGATGAAACTTCAATAAATTGAATATACCACAAAGGCCAGGATTCAACTGATAGAACCCTTACCTCAAGAGAAAATGAAGGCATAAAAGGTTCTAACAAGCAGGCGAGAAGATGAACCAGGCCAACTGATGTTCTCATGACAATGGAACAGGACGACTGGTCTTCCTTGTACAGCTTCCAAAATTGGCTTTCCTGCATAATATCACAAACTTGAATTGAGCACAGGATGCAAAATTTGTATCTATTTGAATACAAAAGTAGAAAAAAAACTCGGAACAATAGACAATGAGCTTACTTGTAGATACGCATTTCCCTCACTTGAAATACTCATTGCCGTTTTAAGTCCCTGCTTGAGCTTAACCTACACAGCAGATAACACTTAAATTGGAAACAATAAAAAGGAGAAAAGAAACCAATCTTCAGCAAGCTTCTTGTTAAGATGACCTTCTCCCATTTTCCTCTCTTTCCCAAAGAGTAGATAATTATTAGATGCAATAAATAATCACCTTCTCCATGGCTTCCACATACTGATCAACATATTTACCAACTTTTTCAGCCAGGTTCATTGTTAGATAGTGAGATGCAGCACCTGGAGCATTGGGAACAACAGAACCATACCCTACACCTGGACAAAATATCTTTATTTAAGTATAATGAAGAAATGAGGTAAGTTCCATGCAAAAGTTAAAAGAAAGATCATACAATAAAACTAAATTAGAGTTTATATAATCAGCCTTTGGAATTCAATTCTATCTAAAAAATGGCAGAGCCAGATAAGAGGACATTTTCAGAGACCAATAATCCAATAAACCTACCTGAAGGTTTTGCAATAAAACTCAAAACACGGTTTATAAAATTCCCCAGATTATTCAGCAACTCATTGTTTAGTTTTGCTTGCAAGTCTGTCCACGTGAATTGTGTATCAGAAACCTGATAAGAAATGCAGACATTAAATGTAGTACTAATTTCTATACATAATAAATGGTAAAAGCAGCTGCACAAAATTGTATAGAATATAATTACTTCAGGCCTGTTGGTTAATAGGTAGTATCTCCAAACTTCAACAGGAAGATTTGTCTCTTTTGCATCATTTCCAAACACTCCTACCCCATGACTCTTGGAAAATTTTCCTGTGGAAAATAAACCATCTTATATTGAAAATGCTCAAAAAGGACAGTCAAAATACAGCTGCGTACAAAAAAATGATATCTGCGTTTATCAGAATTACGATCTATGGCAGCATTTATTACTTGATCAAAAATAAATATATAGTTCCAAACCTCCTTCATAGTTTAAGTACTCAGTTACACTAATTGTCTTCATAAAAGTCCAGCTTTCACCAGTTCCAAGAAGGGTAGATGGAAACATCACCTGAAATGAGAGAAAGGTGTAACTATAATCATTTAACAAGAAATGCTCGCAGATCAGTTTATAAAACTAACTTTAAAGTTAATTCATAAGAAATTGCGATGTGATCCTTTCAAATAAAATTTCAGAGGCAGTCATAAGTCCCATGTCTCCAAAAGCTACCTTAACTAGCATAGTCAAAACACACAAAGAAGTGGATAAACAGAAAAGTTTCCTGCTGCTTCTCTTTTCTACATGAGAAAATCAAATAATGGCAAGTAAGAAGGCTTATCATCTGCAGATAACCTGATTTTCTGTAAAGTTTACCAGGCAAAGCTGAATACATATCGACGTGCAAAAAAACAGCTGAATACATATCATACAGTGTGAAAGGGCACGTTGTCTTTTCCCATAAACTGGTAGAGCTCCACATTTTCAGGATTCTTCCACCACTTTTCCCATTCCGGAGTGTAGCATGCGGTGATTGAGATATACCCAATTGGAGCATCGAACCAGACATAGAATACCTTAAGCGTTGTTCAAGTGAACAATATATCAACATGATTGGACTATTAAAGAGAAACAGAATTCATTAAATTTTCGGTCCAAACACGAGTAAATCCTGTTTATGGACAGATCACCTTATTCTCATATTTCTCATGTGGAACTGGAACGCCCCACTTCAAATCCCTTGTGATGCACCGTTGTCTCAATCCTTCTTTAAGCCATGCATTTGTAGCTTGGATAGCATTTTGGCTCCAGGATCCGGCCACTGACGTTTTCTCAATATACTCCTCTAATTTATCCTTAAGTAAGGGAAGCTCAAGGAAGAAGTGGTATGTATCACGAATTCGGGGAGTGGTTTGACAGACCTGTTTACAGGCAGCTGTAAATAGCAGAAGCAGGAAAAAGGAAAGGGGAATGCTCATGACAGCAATACATAGTTTAAACATCTGGTTCAGGTTTCTTCATCCTTGAAAAAATACCAAAAGGAATCGAATTTCTGTTTAAACTACACCGGTCCCAAAGCATGAAAACCCCGAATTTATGAACTCTGATAACAATGAAATCCAATGAGGCAATATGCCCATTTTATTATCGCTTAGATAACTTCTGTTTCTAGACAAAAAATCTGCCTTTCTCCAACTAAAAGTGGAAAAAGTTAAGCCGAGGAGATACCTTACACCTTGGATCTTTTAAATCTGTAGGATTCAAAAGTTTTTGACAATTGTCACACTGATCTCCACGGGCAGCATTGTAATTACAATCTGGGAAGGGGCAGGAGCCTTCCACAAACCTATCAGCCAGGAACCGCCGACATGTGTCGCAATAGAGCTTTTGCACAGAAGATAATAAGAGATACCATCACTAGCAGCACACAGAAAATAATACCCATTGATAAAACATGGATGGCTTAAATGATCAAACAGTCTACATAGGTATATGATAATTGCTTACCTGCTGCATTGAGTTCTCAGAAAGCCAATTATTCTCTAATAGTTTCTTGAAGATAGACTGGCAAACTTCAGTTTGCTGTGGGGTTGATGTGCGTCCAAATTTGTCAAAGCTTATGTTAAACCATTCATACACTTGCTTATGAATTGCATGGTACCTGCAAAGCAAAGGAAGACTAATTGATGGACTTACTTATCAAGAGTCTGCTCCCTCAATGCAATCAGAAAATTCATCAAGTACAGACAAAAACAGTAGGAACCGCTTAGAATTTCTGGCGCGCAACAAATAGAGACGTTTGAATAACATGGTAAAGCATGCAACTAAGAGGAATTACTTGTCACATATTTGCTGTGGAGTGCACTTCTCTTCCATTGCCTTGGTTTCGGTTGCAGTACCATACTCATCTGTCCCACATATATAAATCGCATTGTAGCCTCTAAGACGGCAATATCGGGCAAACACATCTGCACTCAAGACACCTGATCGAACAAAACATCAACAACAACTTAAGTTTATGAGAAGGGAGCAAAGCCTTGAACAAGAGCTTCAGGACCTCAGATTCTACGAAGTACACTATGTTTTCTTCAAAATTAATTCATCCGGAACTGAAACTGTAGCTAGCAGTCATGCAGCAGAAAAACAGGCAAACACGAATATGAAGATCATTGCAAGGGAAAAAAAGTCACATACAGCCGATGATGTTGCCAAGATGAGGGACATTATTAACATAGGGCAATGCGCTAGTTATAAGAACATTCCTCTTCCCGGGGATAGGCAGCTTTGCTCCGCCGCCGTTGCCGGAGATATCTCCCATGTCGTTTCTCCTTGCAATTATGAAACCTCTGTGTGACAAACTCCGTCGACCAGCTCCGACGGCAGGTAACTCGATTGGAACGGCGGAAGATTTGACTCAAAGGCCTCGACCGGGATAGTCGCTCGGCAATTTGAGGCGAACAGTGGACTGGAGAAGGAGGGCCG
The DNA here is from genome assembly GCA_030064435.1 of Trapa incisa. NCBI lineage: Eukaryota > Viridiplantae > Streptophyta > Magnoliopsida > Myrtales > Lythraceae > Trapa > Trapa incisa. The sequence continues at coordinate 6,208,339 of CM057784.1, read as the reverse complement.
ATGGCGGAGGATACTCAGGATTAGCTGCGAAGAGTAGGCTAGGGGTTTCTTGCAAGAATAACTGCCCCGAAAGGAAGAGATATTTACAGTAGTGACATCATCCGATTACACCTTCACAAGATTAAAATTGAACATTTTCTTTCATCAAAAAATATTATTAGGCAGGCTTGCCACGATGAAGGATGGACTAGTCAGTCAACTTAGTATAATGATTATATTTATCATTTATAATATATCCATTTATCCTATCATGCTAAGTTATTACCTTGATAAGATTTTAATTAAGTTTGGTAATAAATTAGTGTATATAAAAATTGTTTATATTTAATATTATTAATATAAATATATAACACCTCGTGAAAAAAATAAAAGAAATAATCTTGATCACGGAGGAAAATGCTTAGTAGAAAAGGCAAGGAATGAGCCTTGACGCGCAAGCAAGATGCCCATAAAAATTGAATATTTCCGAGGTGACGTAATGGAAGAGAATTTTTGTGGCGTGGACGTGGAAGGGGAATGGAAGATGTGTGTGGACAAGCCAACCACACATGTTTAGCACTGCTGCAACCCTAAAAATAGACACCACTCCACTACATATGGTTAGCTTTCAAGGCCCTGATCTGGAGACCTGTTTCAGTGCATTGGCGATGTCGTCGGCAATGACCTGTTCTTTCAAGTGGGTGATTAGTGATTAGTGATCAGTGGGCTCTCGGCAGGCACGATATCGTCCCTGATGAAGCTCGCGTTGGTTCTCAAGAAGCCCCTCGGAACCATTTGATACGGACTCCTTTCATCTTGTGAGCTCCCGCTGCTCTAGCTTGTTCCTCCCCAGAGAGTGCCCAGTTAAGACCATGGGAACATCTAGGGGCCCTGATGGGAGAGCTGCACTGACCCCTGCATCTGCATAATGCCCATGTATCACGTAGGGCCACACAGGGTGGCCGGCTCCAATTTGCTCTCTAAGTACTTTCGACATGTTCAAGATGTGTGCCAGAGCTCCGTCCACAAACTCCTGGACGTGATGCCACGGGAGCTCCTTGCGGAGGTACATGTCGATTAAGCCAAAAGGGATCCTGATGATGTAGGCGCCATTGCTCTCCCCAGCCTCACCAATATCAGCATCCAGCACCCAGCGGTAGCATTTCAGTCTGCTCCCCATAGCTCCAGTCAACCTCCGGGCAGCAGATCTGGCGAGTTAGGAGGTCAACCCGATACACTCCGGGCATCTTTGCTAGCGCACGGGAAAGCTCCACCACATATTTCACCTGGCAACAAGCACATTCATGAAACTTATCAGCAGGGAGCTCCCCAGTTAAGAAGAAATCATGTATATAAATCTATAAGGTAATGTTGTCAACGCTTACCTGTCGCCTGTATCAGAACCGTGAATCGTTGTAGTTCCTCTCACTCAAGCTGTTTATCCATCAGGATTACAGCATTAAATTCGAACCATTTGCCATAGAGAATTATGTAGAAGGAATAGAGCAGTTATACACCAAATAGTTCGAGGAACTACTTGTTCCTACAATAAAAGCTCCGTTTGATTCATTCACCTTGCCACTAACAACGGTATTGACAATGCGTAGGACCAGAGAGCTGAAACTATCCATTTAGTTCCTTCCTTGGCCTCCATCAAAAGCTTCCAAAATCTGACAATCAGGAAAGTATTCCTACATCCTTGTCATGTGTACGACTGGGCCCCAGAAAACCCAAAATCCTCCATCTTATGAGAACCTCAGAACGGAACAACATCTCACCAGCTTTATCGTGGGTGAATCACATTTGCAGACGCAAGGAGGACGCCGGCAATGAGGAAATCGCATGTAGATTCGTGCGACTGGAATTCATATGAATCGAGAAGAGAGGTCGCGGATTCCAGGTTGATATTGACCACATCTCTTCACTGAATAGAATTTCATGGAAGAGTAGGAGGAGAAGAATTCCGATATAAAGAAAAAAAACATGGAAACGCTCTAAGATTGAAGGATGAGGACCTGCTTCTTCTTGCGAGTGAGATGCCAAATGCGCCAGCACATGTTCTCGAGGCGGTAGCTGCGCTCGCGGCTGTTGCGGGTGGCGACCACCTTAATCCATGTCCGGTGGTCCGTGGAGGTCGGTCTCATCGACTCCGGTCACCACCTCCTCCACGAAGTACTTGATCGGGTTGAAGTACCCCCTCTCCCTAAGGTTCCGCTTCCGCAGCCGCTGCCTTACTGTCCTCGATTCAGCCACCACCTCCGCTGTCCAGGATAGCCTCCAGGTATCCATTAATCCACCCGTTCCCCGCCATCTGTATTTCTCTCCCACACCAAAATCCAATTCCCATACACCGCCTACTACAAGCTACCTATCTCATTTCCTCCCTCTGTCCAACAAACTCAAGACGGAAAGCAGGGGAATCCTATCATGGATGAACATGAACACGAACACAAAACACACACACAGTCCCCGAGTTATGATTCAGCTGATGTTTGTAGCTCTTTCGCTTGATCATATCATAACGAGGAAGATTGAACGGAAGGCGCAACAAAGCGGTGATTGAGGGAGGGGTGAGGATGGAGATGGAAGTGGCTGCTTGTGAGTGAAGTGAGAGGTACAGAGAGAGGGGCGAATGTGTAAATTGATTGTCCGGTTCCCGGTGCAATCCTTCCTCCGTATCCTTCCCTCCCCTCTCTCTCCTCTTCATTTCTAGTCAGTTTTGGTAATAAATTTAATTATTATATAAATAAGAAAAATATTATAAATTTATAAAAATATTATAATATAACTTAAAATATAATATAAAAAAGGTTGGAGGGATACTTGAACGAGTTGATGACGGATAAGCTGTCATTATCTGGAAAAAATGGAAATTTTGAAGCGATGGATATCTGCGAAGCCAAAGAAGCTTCACCTCACTGCAATGATTGGCTTTTCTCCAAGCTTCTTTGATCCCCGATCTCGTTCATCTATGCTTCACGAGCTTCTTCACACCTGGATAACTGATTTTCTCTCCTCGCGCATCACATTGAGATTTTAGGAGCTAGAAGAAGCAGAAGCAGAACCAGACGGGGAGATGATCGGGGATGGGAGAGGGTTTCTTCGTTTCCTGATTGTATCTTCTCTCGCAGTCCTGCAGCTTGTAGAGGCGGACAGCTCTCCCTACTTCGAGCCTTTCAATGTCAGCTACGACCATAGGGCTCTGATACTTGGCGGCAAGCGCCGGATGCTCACTTCCGCCGGAATTCACTATCCTCGCGCCACTCCTGAGGTGAATCCAAAAACCTCCTTCCATTTTTCTAACTTTATACTATTTGGTCAAACTAATGCTATAACTCAGTTGAATTTACGCGAGAGCCTTGATAAAGTCTTGCGTGAATTTTAGAATAGCTGTTTGCTTCAATTTTGAACGGTTCTCTTCAATAGGTATCCAACTCACTCTTCATGTAGTCTCAAGCACGGTAACAAGAATGAACTTAGTAAGCTAGTGAAGTAATTTTCAACCTGGATTTCAATAAAATATCCGGATTTATTCAGCAAAGAAAATGCTGGAGTTGATTCTCTGCCCGTGTTTTTCTCGAGGGAGAATACCATCTGAGTTATTCAATTCAAACGTTTACCCAGCCAAAAACTCTTATGCCATCATTGCTCTCGAGAGTATTTTTCATGTTAAGGTACATGATCGATATTTATTGCCTTCATATGTATCGATGATTGATATAGTTGATATATAGTATGCTTGTTGTGATAAATAGAAACATCACCGGAAGTGTCATGATACACTTATGCACATCCTCTTCATGTCATACAGATGATGTATAATATGCTTGTTGTGATAAATAGAAACATTACCAGAAGTTTCATAATACACTTATGCCCATCCTCTTCATGTCATACAGATGTGGCCTGATCTGATTGCGAAAAGCAAAAAAGGCGGGGCTGATGTTGTGCAAACTTATGTCTTTTGGAATAAACACGAACCAGTGCGAGGCCGGGTAGAGTCAAATAACACCGACTGTCTTTTGGGGGAACATGTTCAAAGAACAAAAGACTTTTATGAGGCCAATCTACTTTTTCTGATTCTCTGTCTAATGTTTATTCAGTATTACTTCGAAGGAAGATATGATATTGTCAAGTTTGCCAAGGTTGTTGGAGCTGCTGGACTCTATCTGCACCTCCGAATAGGTCCTTATGTCTGCGCTGAGTGGAACTTTGGGTCTCATCTTCCTTCCATCACGAGCTTACCTTAGCTTGATATATTGAATCTATTCCATCTTGTTTATTCTTCAGTTTTCTGCTGTCACACACCTCTTATTTGGAGAATGAGATGCACTTTAGAGTGCTGGAATTTTCACTTTTCAAGGAGTTATGGACCACACTTACTATAGCCCATTACATGCTCTTTCTTCCCCTCATTTAACATAACAATACAATCTGCAGGTTAATTCTAGTAGGCCATTCTTAGTGGCCGTCCCTTGTATAGAAAATGGAAAAGTAAAGTTTCTTTCTTTCTCTTTGTCCTTTTTCCTGCATGCTGTCATTCTGTTCAAACACAAAGTCAACTTTACCTTTGGTTGACAGTGCTAGAACTAGATGCTCATCACTTGCTTCTTCAATTCTCTTGGAGTTAATTTTTAGTTGAGTTGGTAAAAAAATTTTAGCTCGTGTCACATCTATCTTCCAGTACACCAAAATTCATGACTGCCGCCACAATGTTTGCATATGCAAATTAATTGATTGGCTTTCACTTGAAATATCATTTCATGCAGACTCATTTTTTTGGCCAAAATATTGTCTCATTGAGCTTTTATATCATATTTTTCTAGTTCATCTAAGTTTCAATGTTTTCTGAGCAAAATTAAGGATCGTGCATTATTTATAGGAATTGAATGTACTGTTGAATGATTAATGCCTGTAAGGGATTTCAGAATTTTGATTTTCAAATGTTTCTAGGGAACTCTTTGCTCATATCCTATATTAACTTTTTGCAGCGGGTTTCCTGTGTGGCTACGAGACATTCCTGGAATAAAATTTAGAACAGATAATGCACCTTTCAAGGTACATAAAATTCTCTATATCTGCAGATATTTACTTGGTGTACACAGTTTTAACTAGCTCTTCTTGTAACGAGAGTTGCATTCCATCATTAAGATCCCAGAGCAATGTTCTTATTTATTTTTTGCGTCCAGCTGCGAACAATTCCTTGAGTAATTATGATAGCAGGTAAGATTAAGAATATTGTGTTGATTTTGATGCAGCTCCTTTGAAAAGGAAACGAGATGCTGTCTCTAATTTCACGGGCATCCAGCATATCTTTTTTCATATAACCTCCTATATTTTTTAATGTATGATAAAAGTTGCCTATATGTGAGCAGAGCATGCTTCTCTTTCCTCTTGGATTTCATCAGCTCTTACATAGTGATGATTGGTTTCTTGAGTTTACTTCAACCTTTGGGTGTTTCTGATCATATAATAACTGGAAAGCATGTTAAATTGAAGTTCTCTCTCACTCTGTACGCTGTGCTACAAAACCAAGAAATACAACAGCTTTGTTGCCAATGAGGGAAGTTAGATGCTAATCCTGAGAATCATTTAGCAAGCTTGTTCAATCTAGTTGTGTTTGTTGAAGAGTCACTGTACTTGATACTGTTGTTCTATTCTGGTGATCAGCTATATTTGGTTGGTTTATCAATGAATCTAGTCACATTGCACTTTCAAACCATCTTTCAGTATCCTCTATGGGATATCACTCTGATAGATTAAAATCTGTTTTAAACAAAACGGAAACCTAAAAGTTAGATACATCTTTTAGTTCATTCAGTAATCCCTCCTGGCGGTTGTGCAGTCAAACATCTAATTATTCCTTGTGCACATGCAGGAGGAAATGGAACGTTTTGTTAAAAAAATTGTGGACTTAATGCTCGAGGAAATGCTCTTTTCTTGGCAGGGTGGACCAATCATCATGTTACAGGTTACATAAGAAACCAAGAGTGTTCATTATCTCCACCTAGAAAAGAGATATTAGATCTATTTATATATGTGTTTTTATTCTGTATATCACTTTTAATTGATTAGAGTTCGTTTGAATTTTACATTGACTACTTGTACTTGAATGTTTAAATTAATTGTCATTTCTCAGTTGGCTGACCTTGAGCTGAAGAATACTTGAACATACACAATCAAAGTAATCGTGTATTAGGTTATGATAAAATACTCATCATACTTAAATTTCTGGATGACTAGGGGACTCTTCAATAGGAAGTTATGTGCATGTTCATGTCTTTGTTTAGCTTTTAGCTAATTGATGTAGATAATTTTATGCACCTTCTTGGTGCAGAATTAATGAAATACCTCTTTTGATTGTTAAAGAAAAAGAAAAAGTTGTCATACCTGGGAATGCATCTTCGGCATATATTTTGCATCCATTTAGAATTGACACGAACAGTTTTTATCAGATTGAAAATGAATATGGGAACATAGAGAGCTCTTATGGCCAAAGTGGGAAGAATTATGTCAAGTGGGCTGCTGAAATGGCTCTAGGACTAGGTGCCGGAGTTCCATGGGTCATGTGCCGTCAGGATGATGCTCCTGGAAGTGTTGTAAGTACTATCTATCATGGTATCTCTTTCAATTAGTTTTTTGTTATGCTGTATTTAAAAACTTGTGATGGAATTTTTTTAGTTTCTATTTCAGAATGAATTGGCTTTAATTTTCTCTTTTGTTTCTTTGATAGATTAATGCCTGCAATGGTTATTACTGTGATGGATTTAGGCCAAATTCTGGCAGCAAACCAACACTCTGGACAGAGGATTGGGATGGATGGTAATTATGTGTTAGATTTTTTATGGCCATTAATGATTCTTTCATCTCTTCCCTCAAATATACCAGTATGAAATCTGTGAAAAATCTAAAGAGTAGTATCTTTTCATGAATGCCTTTCCTACATGAGGACTTAATGAAATTCTGTAGTTTTGTCTATTCGTATGACAAAGCTATAGATTATGGGTGCATTATTGAGATAGTGAGTTTAGTATGTCCTCTGAATCTATTTTATCACAACTACAATCTCCATTAAGCTCTAGTCATTTCATGTTATAGTAATTAAGACACTCAGATTTTGCAAATCTGCTTGGATATTCATCAAGATATCCTAAAAAATTTTTTCTCATTCATGACTAGAAATGTAACTCCTTATATAATGAGAGAATTGAAATTGGTCTTTTATCTTAAATTGTATCTTTATATATGCATTATATTTGTTTTCCTTTGGTCTGCCTGATTATTACTTAAAATATATGTTTGATATAAATTGTTAATTCATTTTTTTCCTCTTCCACCAAAAAAAGGAATCACACTGATATTTGTTAGTAGATTTCAATCTCCTGTTACAAGTTAGAATGTCAATGTCATCTTTAATTCTTTTATTGCATATCCAGGGAGTGCATTAGAATCATGAGAAAGAAACTGTATTTTTTCTGCTAACCTGTTTAGTTTCCTAATTAATTAAAGGTTTGCATCCTGGGGTGGAAGATTACCACACAGACCTGTTGAAGATCTTGCATTTGCAGTGGCACGATTTTTTCAACGTGGTGGGAGCTTTCAGAATTATTACATGGTATCAAAGGAGACTGATGAATGAATGCTTCAAAGTATAATCAATCCCAAAAAAATTTTGTGTACCTTGGAATCTTTCTTAAGAAAAATTTCTAATAACTTCTGTGGGAAAGAAATCAGTTGTAGTTATAGTCGGACAAATCCATTAGGAACTAGAATAAAGGAGAGATCATGTATTTGGTCATCAAACTTTCCTTCCTTTTCTACTTTCGTCCTAAACCTTTTTTTGGGTTCAGATTTAGTTCTCTAACTTTGTCATTAGGTTCTCTTCTAGTCCTCATTATTTTTTTATTAAAATAATTTATTAAGTAATTGTGAAATTTTATTTAGAAAATACATGGAACACAACTCTCTGAAAGAGGGTGAGGGTGGCTCTCCTCACCTTATTCTATTTTATAACTTTCCAATAATAAAGCATGGGCTTGAAGAGAATCTATCAGAAATACCCAAGAGAAAAAAGGTATAGGACAAAAATGGAGCATGGAGGAAAGTTTGTGGATCAATTCCACCACTTCTCTAAGAATATTATTATGAGATAAAGCTCCTTATGTTTTAAGTTTTTTTGCGATTGAAATTTCCAAGTATTTCCTTGGGTTGCAGTATTTTGGTGGAACAAACTTTGGCCGGACTTCTGGGGGACCATTTTACATTACTAGCTATGACTATGATGCTCCATTAGATGAATTTGGTATGTCTAATCATAACCAATCTAACACTTGTTAAGGTTCCTTATTAGTGCTATGATCATAAACTATTCTATTATCATTTAAGCTAACATATCTTATTCCTTAATTGAGGCTTGACAAGCCAGCCAAAATGGGGACATCTAAAAGATCTTCATTCTTCCATAAAGCTTTGCGAAAGGGCTCTTGTCTCTTCTGTTTCAGCCCACTATGTGAAACTAGGACCAATGCAAGAGGTTAGTGACATCCCCTTGCTTAATAAGCAGTACACTATCCTACTAGTACTCGGCATGAGAATACACTTTCATATGTCTGCAGTTTTTTATTTATGTTTCTTGGTAATAATGTTAGTTATTTTCAGGCACATGTATACAATGAGACTGAGGGCAAGTGCTCTGCATTTATTGCAAATATAGATGAACATAAGTATGCTACTGTTCACTTCCTTGGAAAAACATATAGTCTACCTCCATGGTCTGTAAGCATTTTACCAGATTGCAAGAATGTAGTTTTCAACACTGCCAAGGTATGGTCCATACTGAAATCGATTGTTCTTGAAGCCTGGTATTACTTTCAAAGTTGAAGTTATTATCCCTCTATCACATAGTCTCATACATGCCTCCATATTTTTTAATGAAACAACGCAGGTTTCATCCCAAACTTCCATCAAATCAAGGGCAGTTGATCAAGGTCTTCCTTTAAATCTCTCTCCTGGGCAAAAACTAAGAGACACACAAGCCTATTTCTCCCAATCATGGATGGGTTTAACTGAGCCAATCGATTTGTGGAGCAACGACACTTTCACAGTTCAGGGCATCTTGGAGCACTTAAATGTAACCAAAGACCATTCAGATTATCTTTGGTATTTTACCAGGTATGATTTTATATTGCAGAATGTTTCCTATGCAGAGTTCCAGGTTTAACTGTCTGTTAGACTACACAACCCAAAATTTTAAGTATATTCCAGATCAGTTAGAATGACCTGATGCTTTGGATGGATGATGGTTTTCCTTAAAATGTTATGGTTAACTGAAACATGCTTATTGTAGATTAATATGTATTTTCCCAATAAATTTTGTTATTCTAACACGTGGCTGTGAATTGAAGAATACATATTTCTGGCGATGATGTTGCATTTTGGGAGGAGAATAAAATTAGTCCAACTATAGAGATTGACAGCATGCGTGATGTCTTCCGTGTTTTTGTTAATGGTCAGCTAGCAGGTACTTGTTTGATGTTTATTCATTGTTGCTTTTATGGATTATGTGTTTGGTGGAGTAATTTTCTTAACCAAATCATCTGAATTCTTGTTATGGCATATAGACTTTTTCTATCATGTTATTTTAGTTTCTCCTTTTGGCTAACTTCAGTTCCCTGTATGGTGAAGTAATCACACTGTTTGATTGATAAAATTTTCAACACCTAAAGCTTTTCAACAACTTAGAGGATGCTCCAATTTTAAATTCGTTGATGCTAATATATGATCCGGAGTATGCCATCCGAATGAATTCCAATAAATGGGATATTAATGTGTCTAGGGAACCTTCTCTCTCATCATGGCTTTGAAGAAGTTATTTTCTATTTGTCTCTAGCATAATTATCCTTGTTTTTTCCTTGGGAAATCTCAATCTCCATGCTCCTACAGGAAGTGTGGTTGGTCATTGGGTAAAGGTGGCACAACCTATAAAGCTGCTGCAAGGATATAATGATTTGGTGTTATTGACGCAAACAGTAGGGTTGCAGGTGAAATTCCATTTTATTCTTTTTCATTGACTATGCATGCTAGTAATTCCATCTTGAATACTTATCTATATTTGATAAAGTACTGCTCCCTTATGATTTTCAATTACTATAAATAGAGAAAGTTTGAGATCTGCCTACTTTTATAGGACAAGGGAATGTGGTACCCAACAATATGTGAACGAACATATACCTACGATATTTGGCTTTTGTATGTGAATGAACCGCATAGAAATACTTTTTATTCTGCTCATAAGTAACTCTTATGACTTTTGTCTTAATTCTTGTGGCTTTCTAGATTCTACCTTATTTTATGTGGTTCTGGTCATCTACCAAATTTCTTCATATTTAAAACTTACTCTAGTAAACATTTTCTCATTATACAGAATTATGGAGCCTTTCTTGAGAAAGATGGTGCCGGTTTCAGAGGGAAGGTTAAGTTTACAGGTTTTAAAGATGGTGACATGGACCTTTCAAATTTATCATGGACTTATCAGGTAAATCTCAGTTGCATCACAAATCAGTTTTTGGTTGAATTTTGATTCATTTGGGAGGAAAGGCCCATCCTGCGATTGCTTCAGAATCCCTTCTATAAAAAATTGTCACCTTGGCTGATGATATATTTGCATCTTTATTCTCTATAATCAGAAAAATGGATGACAGTGCATAAGAATGTCTAAAAATGATCACTCTTCCCCTTCCCTACTCCCCAAATCCCACTCCTCAATAATCTTCTCCGTCTCACCTGACACCCACGTTCAGCATATAATCCAAATTGATTGCACAACTTTTTTGAATAAAATTGTTCACAACTAGGCAGTAAGAGTTATCGTGCAGACCATATTCAGACATATTCAGAAAACGAAAAGAAATACTACAATGGATATGAGAACTTTACATTTTACTTGGCTTCCTGTCAGCGTGTAATTTCAGTAATCTATGAACTCTATTCAGACATATTCAGAAAACGAAAAGAAATACTACAATGGATATGAGAACTTTACATTTTACTTGGCTTCCTGTCAGCGTGTAATTTCAGTAATCTATGAACTCTATATAATCCATGTTTCCACATGTTGGTTTCATTCGGGTGTCAATTTGAATGTATGAAAAATAATCTGGTTTGTAAAGTTTATCCACAGTAATTAACTATTAACTTTTTCTTGTGATGACTGAGTTATGTTGCAGGTAGGTCTCAGTGGAGAATTTCTGAAAATATACTCAGTTGAAGAAAATGAGAAGGTAGAATGGACCGATGTGGTTACAGGTGATAGTCCATCCACATTCACCTGGTTCAAGGTAACTGCATTATTTTCTCCTTTGACTTCTAAAGCTACCAGAGTCATTTTATTTTTCTGGAGGAATTTCACTTCATCAAAATGCCCTTACATCCTTCATCTGGGCACTAAACACAACTAACACAATTTATACGAGGATATTGACATCCATGAATATTCACAAGTCCTATCCTAAGGATATTGGTTGTGGTAATTCTGTATTTGACTCTTGATTATCTTTCTGGTTTGAGCAGGCTCATTTTGACTCACCAGAAGGCACTGATCCTGTTGCACTCAATCTGGGAAGTATGGGGAAAGGCCAGGCTTGGGTCAATGGGCATCATATTGGGCGTTATTGGAATCGTGTTGCCCCAAAGGATGGATGCAGGAAATGTGATTATCGAGGACCCTATAATTCAGACAAATGTATGACAAATTGTGGAAAACCAACTCAAACACGGTAACTATCCCGCCTAAAAGATTATCTTTTACCCAGAACATAATATATATACCGTCATTGGTACAGCACAGCACCTATGCAGTAGTTCCTAATTGCACCTTTCTCTTCTAGATTGATCATTACTAATTTATTTCCATGATAAAGTACAGGTACCATGTCCCACGCTCCTGGTTAAAGGCATCTGACAACCTACTGGTCATTTTTGAGGAGACTGGGGGGAACCCTTCAGATATCTCAATTGAGCGTCATTATTCTGAAATTATATGTGGCACTGTGTCAGAGACCCACTACCCTCCTCTGCATAAATGGACCAAACCTGATCCTCTTCCCGTAACAATTTCAATCGATGACCTGACGCCAGAGATGTACCTGGAATGCGAACAAGGGTATGTGATTGGCTCGATAGAGTTTGCAAGCTACGGCACACCGGATGGAAGCTGCCCAAACTTTCAGAGAAGCAGCTGCCATGCAGCTAATTCTGAGCATCTGGTGAAGGAGGTAAGAATACAAATGCTCGCCCTTTTGAAGCTTCATTAATGGTTATGCGTGGGCCACTATACATGTAACATGCTTATAAGAACAAGAGGATGCCCGCTCTCCCGTACATGGGGGTTATTCGATTATTCCAAAGACCAGTCTGAACCATATGTTGTCTCATAACTAGGCTTGAAGTATATGCTCATGGTGGCAGGCTTGTGAAGGGAAAAATAGCTGTTCCATCAAAATCTCGAACGCCCGGTTTGGAGGCGATCCTTGCCGGGGCATCGTGAAGACGTTGGCTGTCCAGGCTAGGTGTATTTCATCCACATCATCAAGACTCCTTGTATCTAATTTCAAGTAATGGCCACTATTTCCTGGACTTGAAGGGCTGGTTGTCTTAGGACACCAACGCATGAAATTATAGCAATAAATTCAAGGTACTCTTCTGAATCTGTGCATAAATTTGAATCTTCTTTGCCACCAATAGTCTCTACAAGAGCAATTTCCATCTCTGAAATGGTGAAATCGCTTTATATCCCTAACAATGATCTCCCTACTACTCACTTTACTAGCATACTTCATAATGGAATGGCAATCTGAGCAGATTCTAAGGTTCTTCATTATCCTAATTAGCATCCCCGGCCCAGTTCTTACAAGAACGAAGGCAAGGGCCAATTTTTCGTTGTGACTCCCAAGATGCTCTTCCTTCTCTTCCTCGATATTGTGATGCACCCACTCGGTCTCGGGTAGGTACCCGTGTTCTCTTGCACCAGTCAGTATCTCCTCCAACTTGGTGTAAATCTCCTCCACATTTGGATGGCCCTTCTCACCAGCTGCAAAACTCTGTATTTGTCCATTGACCTCAGTGTAACTCAAACCCGGGTGCTTTTGGACCTTCACGCCCTTCATTTGAGACCTAACTCTTTCCACATCTTGCCATCTATCTTCCAACACAAGCATAGACGTTTAACAAGAAGGTATAGTTACCAGGGTGCTTCTGCTCTTGTGTGCCCTACATGCGCAGAAGAGGTCGCCATGCCGCAAAATCAGGACTTATTGGCATGGACTCTATGAACCTTAGTGCGGACACCAACCGATCTGCCCTCCCATACAGATCCACCATTGTGGTGCAGTGTTTCGGTGTCAGCTCAACGGAGTACTCACGTTGCATGCTATTGAATAGTTTCAGCCCCTATTCAACTTGTCCCGAGTGAGAGCATGCTTCAAGCATGGCAAGCAAGATAGTTCCATCTGGTTTTGTTCCTGCAGGGCATATGGCAAAGTGTGCTCATGCGAATGCACAGAATTCAGGATATCAGAAAAGGTCCTTTTGCCACTCACCTTTCTTCATTAATCACCATTGAGAAAACAGATGATCCTTCAATACTATTTCCTTGTGGTCACAGAAGAAATGCAGATATCACCTCAAGAACTTGACAGCTACCATGATTTCAGTCTCACGCCTCTCTTAAATGGCTTCATATACATGGTGCAGTGTTGCTCTGAGCAGAAACTTTGGAGCTCATGAATGTCTCCAGCTCTTTCAGAGAAAAGTGGAGGAAGACAGATGAAGTTGTACAATGCAGATTTCATTTGCTGGAAACAATCAAGGGCATCTTCTAAGCATCCATGGAAAGCCGAAGTCCATATCATGATGCTCCAAGTCAGGAGGTCCCTCTCACCTACCTCAGCAAACAACTTGCTCGTGCATGCCATGTCGCCACACTTGGCATACATATCTAACAGAGCATTCCTGACAGCCCTACTGTTCCTACAGAGACCTCTCTTCATAAGGCATTGATGAACACAAGCTCCTGTCTCAAGAGCCCCAATCTTCTCACAAGATGACAGAGCACACACGAAGGTAATCTCATTGGGTTCCACATCTTCCTTGAACATCACTGACTGCAACGTCAAGGCCTCTTCATGAGCCCCATTCTGCAGGTAACCATTTATCATTGTTTTCCATGAAACCACGTTTCTTTCCGATCAAAGAGCTATTTAGCACCACACTGATCAAGCTGTTCCAGCACCCGGCATTTCTCTCTGGCATTCGCTCAAAGAGTACAACAGCCCCATCTATGTCCCGCCGCCTTGCAGTAACCAATGATCAGAACATTCCAAATCAATATGCTTCTCTTCTTGCTTTCTCAGAACTTTCAACAAACATTTGGAAGGCATCACGAATCTCATCAACTTTCACTTACATATCCACCAAACAAGCCCGAACAAAAGTGTCCAACTCAATCCCGAATTTCACCATCTCACCATGGATCTCCTGATATGAACTGGGTCACTACAATGCTACTCGAGATCAGGTGATGGGGGATGATCTGGGCATGGTTCTGGGGGAGAAGGACGGGGGATTCGGCCGCGTGAATGAAGGAGATGAGGCGGGACTCCATGTCCTTGATCTTACAGGCAGATTTTTTTGTGGCAAAAATTGTCAGAAGGGAAAGTTACATCTTTGGTAATAACAACTGCAGAAAAGGTCACAGTCAGGTTAACACGGTGGCTTCCAGCACCTGAGAAACCTTGGCTTAGTGTCGAGGCTGTCGGCAGCTCCAGTGCGAGAACGGTGTAGCATTTTCTCAGAGAGATCTCAGGGAGCCATCATCATCATGATTAACAGATCAAAGACCTTTTTTCCAGAAGAAAGGCTGCGAATTTACTTCAATATAGATGAGACAAAATGGGGATCATCCATTTCAAAGCTAACCCAGGCCAAAACTTCAGCTCTTATAAGCAAGAGCTGGCCCTAAAATATGATGAAAGATCCAATGTTTTATAAACTGAGAATCTCTAGTTTTTCGCTGCCTTCCCCATCTCCATCCACTTTGGGAGGTTTAACTTCCGCGTCTGCAGTAGCAGCTTTATGTCCTTCTACTTTCCCAGCCTGACCCATCTGGACTTTCTCTGCAGTGCTCTCAACAAGACTTGGTGGACCTTCCGTGTCCGTCATCTCATTGCTGCTTTCACCAGCCTCGTCAAATCCAAAGGACTCATCTTCCATGTCCCCGGAGTCACTTTTTCCGGAGCTGCCACCATTGCACGGATATTGCGGAGAATCCCCTTCGACTTCCTCGGTGCCATTACCGGCTTCCCGAAGCCGCTGCTGTAGTGGCACAGCATCGCTCATGACTTGGCCCAACCTCTGCTTCTCCCTGTAATTCACCATCTCTGCCCTGTACCTCTCTTTATCCTCCGCAGCCTTCTCCTGGTAAACCTTCATAGTCCATGAAACAGAGTGGCATCAGTGAACTTGAATCCTTATCCTCCTACATTTAGAATTCGCTCAAGATTTTCCCTATATGCACATGATTCTTACTGCTCTTTCATGGTCCTTGAGGTTGTTCCAGAGTTGACCAATCATCCTGCTGATCTCCCTGTCCTTTCCAGGGTGGAGAGGCTTGAGCCTTGCATGTTGCTCCTTAAAGAAGAAGTTGTATCCGCTCCGGTTTGGTTTAGGGTGCGCAGGATCCCTCCTCTTCATCTCTGACTTCTTCCGACGACGCCGGCGATTAACAGTGCCTAATGGTGCCAGTGCCTGATGAAAGCTACCTGACTGACTCTGAGGTATCATCGGTGATGTTGTCTGGGGAATATGATACAGCACCCCTTTTAGAATCTCAGAGCCCACCCAGACTGTGATTAAGTATCCCTCATCAATTTTACCATCAATCACACCCAAAACCAATGTCGCTGCAATATCAACACCAAATCTTAGCAGCAGATATACATACATATATATATATATGTATTCAGTATGATATATGAAAGGAAACAGCGAAATGCTATACCTCGGGGCAACTCGCCATGGCTGTTGCTTGGCTGTTGTATCAGAGTCCGTACATTATGCTGTGCAGTTGGTGCAGCATCCATCCTTGAAAACTGAGCCATCGGCAGTGTCGGACTCTGGATGCTAGCTGCAATGAGTTCCTGATCAGTGCGGGATAGCAGCACAGTACCAGCCTGTGGTATGAAGGTCCATCCCCGAGCCTTGAAGAAGTAAATCTGCTCGTAGTGCTGTAGCAGTGAAACGTAGTACTTTCTGAGCACGAACGAAGCATTTGTTGCGGTGGAAGGAAAGTTGAAGGTTGCCGTCACATCTTTCCACTTCCTCTCTCTAATTACCTGCAGTTCATGGTTAGATCTGTCATCCCAATGGCTGTTCATTTTCAGACAAGTAGTAGGACGTCTGCAGATTTTACCTTCTCCATGCCACCACGGGAGGTCACCTCCACAAAGAGGCGGTGCAAGTTTAGCTCCTTCCCTCCTACGACGGGAACCCTGCATTCAAGTAAAAAAAACAGTCACCAAGAAATGTCAGCTTCCACATCGATGATCAAGGATGATTCTGATATGGGCAAAAGTTTAGGAGCTCAAAATACAAACAGAGATTTGATCTCTCAACCTATTTCTCTGGCAGGTGTTCAGCTACTAACAGAAAAGACAAGGTTGACAACATCAGAGCATCACAGGGGTCTGGGTTTATGGAGAGGGCTGATCAACAGCATAAAAAACAGTAATTTGCAGCTACCCAAATGGCCAGAAAAAAAAAGGTTAGGAGGAATAACCAGGAGAGAAAGGGGGCTTCCCTGTATTCAGTAAGAAGAGCAACAGAGACAGGGCACTGCATCATCTCCTCTAAGAAACATCGAGTAAATAAACAGAGAGAAAGGGGAAGAGGAAATGAATCAAACAGAGAAAGGTAAAGCAAAATGACTCATAGTTCAGACAATTCTCCATGGAAATGCATTGATGTTAAGATTACTTGAAGAGGGGAAAAATGGGAAATGTAGGTAGAATACATGAATTTGGTGCCCATAATGGAGTGGAGCTTCTCAAGTGTTATCATGAAGAGATCTGGATTTGCCACCAGCTGACTGTACTCTACCAATGGAGGTGGGTATGGCTGGTAGTTCCATTCCAGCCCTGATCCCATTGCTTGGCTATGACTTGCTCTTGAACTTGATGCCATTCTTCTTACCCCTCTTTCTCCCTTCTCTGCTATTGGTAAAGAAGAGATAAAACACTAAGCTCCCCTAAACACTGCAAGTAAAAGGTGGCTTGATAGTAAGAAATATGACCACAAGAAATATAAGGAAGAAATGGCGATTTTCTCTTTTGATGGAGTAGCACGGATGGTCAGCATTGTTATCATTCTAGTGGAAAATGTATCGGGAGAGAACTTTCTTTGTGCCCATTAGGTATGTCTTGATTAGGTAGATAGATCAAATATAAAACGAAGACCACAAGAGAAAGATGAGCAAAGGACACCCAAAACAAGAAAAAGAAGGAAAATGGAAGTGAATATACAAAATAAAAATGGTGGTAAAAGGGAAGAAACATATACAGAAAAAAGAAGATGAAAAAGGGAAGATATTTGCCTTAATGGAAGCTTTCTTGTTCTTGTTCTTGTTCTTGTTCTTATTCTTATTGTTTCAGATTCAGAAATCTTCATCCATACTTCCTCCCCAGTTCATAATCATACCAACAATAATGGTTATAATGATGATAACTTGAAGATGGAGATTCTTCTATAGGCATTCGGCATAACTATAAGAGGCCTCCCATAGTTCTTCCATTCCAGAGAGAGAAAATGGAGGAATCATACACACTCATACACGTATACATATACATATGTCTCCCTCTCATTTTGTACCTAAAATTATATTTTTTTTATTTATAGAAAATCCTTAATATATTGTCAATTGATAAAATAATATTATATATAAATATACAAAATTATTTAATTTAACTAAATTAATTGTGTAAAATAAATAAATTTTATTGTAAAGAAAAAAATTAATTTATATAAAATTCCAAAAAAATTAATTATAATAAATTATCTACACCACAGTATAGTTGTATATAAAAATAAATTATATATAAAATTAGAAAATTTTAATTATATAACATATTTATGATAAATAAATTGATAAATTATAGTGTGGTACATAATTATAAACTATTTAATTTAAATAAATTAATATTATTATAAATATAATTATTATCGTATATAAAATTTTAAAAATAAATATAGTAAATTATTTATATTATATAAATTAATATTGTTGAGTACATAAAATTATTATTTTATACTTGTAAAAAAATATTTACTCTTACTTTTCATATATCATGAGCATTATGTAACTTATTTTTTATTATTTAGCACTCAAATTTATTTTCACCAACATTTAAATTGTTGTATTTCAAAATTTAATAATTTAAATATTTTTTATTTTATATACTAATTAAATATTTATAGTACAATTATATATATATATATATATATTAAGAGAAGCACGAGCCATATAAAAAAAAAGTTAAGGTCCATGAAATCCAAAGCCGAGGTTGGTCACCTGCATGCCTGAAATCTGGTGGCAGCTAGGCCATCCAGATGTCAGGCGACCATTGTTTTCAATAAATAAATATATATTTATTTGATTGGTCGTATAAATAAACTCCAAATAAAAAAAGAAAAGAAAAGAAAAATAAAATAAAAACACGATCTTGAATATTGGGCTGTGAAACTCTTCTGATTATGGGAGAGAGAGCCACCAAGGCTTATCGAGCCATTCAGAGGCAGAGATGAAGCTCTGGTCAGTAAGCTCTTTGACCTCGGCCTCACCGTACTTGTACGCCCAGCTAACCCGCCCGGTCTGGTTGGCTCCCGGGCCATGGCAATCGTACTCGCCCATCTTCCCTCGGCTCTCTTTGCCGCCGCATAACCAAGAGGTCCACCCCACAGGGTCGATGTTGGAATCGAAGTTGCAGCCGTAGAAGAGCACCCTGGCGTGGCAACTCCATGGACGGCCCAGCATCACCTTGCTGGTCCCGGACACGCTGCACTCCTTGAAGATGAAGCCGGTCGGCTCATTCGGGCCGTCCCTCGATTGGGCCGTGATGAATCCGTGCGGAAAGCCGGAGGCTTCTATTGAACAGCCCTAAAGAATTAAGGAAGGAGACACGTCACCTTCAAAAATATTTTCTATATTTAATAGGAAAAAAAATAAAAATTAATGATTTATTTTTTTATAATAACCTGATAAATAGACTGTCCATTTCCGAAGATGAAGTCGACAGCCCCTTGGATGGTGCAGTTGTTAAAGAAGTGTTTGCCGGTATGGTCCCAGAGAGTATCCTGCACCCCGTAGAACCCTACCTGATAGAATTGCACATTGTCCCCCATCACCAACGCAGCAGCCGCCGGCGCTTTTGGGTTATTCTTCTCCGGGTCGTTGTACGAGTTCTGCACACGCCACCACGGCCATCGAATATCGTTCATTCCATGCACGCAAGCATGTATGGTCCGGTTTTTAACATATAATAGTTATTCGAGAGTACCCTGAAGCTTATGCCTTGGATGATGATGTTATCGGATAAGATGGTGAAAGTAGGGCTTTGAAGGACATCTCTATGGTCATCCCAAACGATCTCTGTGGATTTGTAGCCCTTTCCTTTGATGGCTATGAACGGCTTACGTTTAGGTATAGTCACCTTCTCACTGATACAAACCCCCCCAAAAAAAGACAGTCAAGTGATAGATAGATAGATGAAATGAAGCAAACCCTAGTGAAAGTAACACGTCCCACCCACCTGTATACCCCTTCCTTGATGTTAACGACGACCCAGCTAGGGTTGTTTTCCGGGATCGAGTCGATTGCCTTCTGGACAGTGGTGAACATATCATCACGGCCATCCGGATTGTCATGTGAATCGACGTAGATATCCCGGTACTCCGCCGTTTGACTGTCAGCTGAGTTCAAGTGGGTGACTAGGAGGAGGAAGAGGGGGACGAAGAGGTGGAAGCACGCCCTCATCCTCATCGGAGAGCCCACCATCATCATTTCTTAATGATCACCTTAATCAACTGTGCTATAAATAGGTGGACGAATCTTTGTACACCACAGTTGCCACTCAACCTTTCATTTGAACACTTAATGATATTCATTTAATGTTGGTGATTCGGTTATTATTCCATTGATTATGCATATTATCATATCCAAATATGAAAAAAATTCTATACAAATGCCAATAGGCTTTTGTGGGTTGATATACAAATGGTATAATATATTTTTGAAGCTCTTAAAATGTATGTGGTGATATTCAATATAATATCTTTATATAAATAATAATAATAAATATTATACCTTATTAGTATTGAAATATTTTTAATATGATCCTTTTCAAATATTTGCATTTATTATATATAAATTATTATTTAAAAAAACTTTTAAAACAATAAAAAATAAGATCGACCCGCACCCGACCGAGCCGATTCCACCTAGCCAGAGGTTAAGTACGGATTCGGACCTGCACCCGACCCATCTTTCACTGTGAAATTTGTCTTATATGAGTTGTTTTTAAAATTTATTATTTAAACGTTATAATTTAATTATTTTATAATTTTTATCGTTATTTAGTATGAAAAAATATTATTAGTTAATAATAATTATTTATAAATAGTGTAAATTTTATATAATATTTTTAGATTTTATCTAATTTAAAATTAATCATAATAGAGAATTTATAAATTTAGAGATTTAATAAATAATATATCAGAATAAAGAGAGTATGAAAATAAGTTTGGGGAAAAGTTTGAAGGTGAGATGTAGTAATGTGCATGATACATTGAACAAAACAATGCAATCTCATGAACTGGCCACATTGGTTGTCTGTCACTAGCCATGGTTGTTAGAATCCACTGAAGGGGCGAGTTTGGAGCCATTGAGACGCACCGATGAATCCCGGGTCGGTAAGACTCTGCACCTCCAACTGACTATAATTATGCTCCCAGCTAACCCGCTGCGATCGATCGGCTCCAGGACCGTAGCAATCGTACTCGCCTAATGTTAACTGGTACTCTTTTCCCACCGACCCCCAAGAGTCCCAACCCTGTGGATAGACAACGGAGGAGAAGTAGCAGCCGTAGAAGAGAACCCTGGCGTAGGGCCTCCATGGCCGGCCTAGATTGGCCGACCCGGACCCGAATACCCTGCAGTTCTTGAAGACGAAGCCTGTAGCCTCATTCGGGTTGTTCCTCCCCTGTGCCGTGATGTAGCCCGCGACGTTAGGCTGGATTGCATCGCCCAGCACTGAGATTGTACATTCCTAATAATTAAACCAAAATCAATTTTAGTATTTGAGTAAGATCGCTTCAAGAACACATCAGAAACATTCAAAGATCATCGAGAAATTCACCTCGTAAATTGACTGCCCATTTCCGAAGATGAAGTCAACGGCTCCCTGGATGGTGCAGTTCTTGAAGAAGTGCCTCCCTCTATCGTCCCACAGAGTGTCTTGCACCCCGAAAAACCCGACCCGGTAGAAATACACGTTGTCCCCCGACACCAAAGCGGCTGCCGCCGGCTTCCTCGGGTTCCCGTTCACCGGATTATTATACGAGTTCTGCAGGTTGATCGTTCATGCAGCATGCATGGTCGATGTTATTATTAGTGATTTTAGCTTACCAACAATGATAAACAAAACCAAAAAAGTAGATTCCCAGCACCAACTTGACTGAGGAGCAGCCTACGTACCCTGAACGTGATGCCCTTTACCACGATGTTATCTGCAGAGATAGTGAAAGTAGGGCTGTCTGCGACGGTGTGATGATCATCCCACACGATCTCCGTCCACTTCTTGCCCTTCCCTTTGAGGACTATGTATGGCTTCTCTCGTGGTATTACCACCTTCTCTCTAAACCCCACAGAATAATAGAGATTAGTTCGACTGCAGAAACCCTAGTAGAAGCGCCATTATTACATATACTTATCCAACCTGTATGACCCTGCCTTGATGTGGATGACGACCCAGTTGGGGTTGTCAACCGGGACGGAGTCGATGGCCGCCTGGACGGTGGAGAAGCTTTCGCCGCCGACGCTGCCATCTTGCAACTGCGGATCGACGTATATCTTCCGATACGGAATGGCAGAGTTGAAGCGTGGGACGAGGAGTAGAAGGAAGAGGCAGAGTGAGAACCTCATGGGAGAGATGGAAGTCGCCACTTCCATGGATGGTCACGCTGGTGAGCTATAGAAAAACCCTTGCCGATGAGGATTGAGGGGATGACGTAGACACTGTATGGAAGCAGTGATGTGAATAGAATGAAATTCATTGGGATATGAAGGATCTCGCCATGGTTGTATGTACATCATTCAAGTTTCGATATGCAAAGAACTAAATCAGTGACACCATTTTAGCGGGGAAATTACATTCGCCCCAAATGGTAACTTGCCCTAATTAGGTGCAATTAGATTTATTCCATAATTTATATGTATAAAAACTTCCTTTTTTGTGGAATTACTAATTGTGTGCAAAAAAGACAGATAGACACTAAGATCTTGGATTATTTTCTTGCAATTATTACAAAAAATAAAATTAATTTTAAGGGTTTTGAGAAAAATAATATTTTTTTTATAGATTTTATATCTTTTGTTTGATGATTCAAATATTCTAATCACTTGTATTTAAGCACACCCAACTAATATCACTAACCCTTTATTTAAAATTAAAAAAACTGCACAATCTTCCACGTCTCTATTGCCATTTTAGATTTGATTCGTAAGCAATTTCCTTGATTTCATTTCCTTCTACATTTATACCATATTAATGACATATTGTCCCTTCTATTTATAGTAAATGTTAATGCTCTTTATGCCCTGGATTACTTCTTCACTATTTTATTTGAGTTTATAAATATAAAAAAAATGTGGAATAATTAATAGTGGCTTAACATTTAGTTGATAGTTTAAATCATGTATTTGAATCAATTACAATATTAAGGTCATCTAATTACAATAATCAAAGCTAATCATATAGATGTCTAAAAAATCTATATTATGACATGGGGATATAGCAATTTTTTATGGTGCCCTAATAAATTGATATGAAATAGTGATATGTTGTCAAATATTTATAAGGTAGTCTACCATGTGACCATATTTAATGACTGGTTGACAAACCAATTTAATGTTGCAAAGGGAACAATATGGCATGGTATGCTTG
This sequence comes from Trapa incisa, assembly GCA_030064435.1. Lineage (NCBI taxonomy): Eukaryota > Viridiplantae > Streptophyta > Magnoliopsida > Myrtales > Lythraceae > Trapa > Trapa incisa. The sequence continues at coordinate 6,185,093 of CM057784.1, read as the reverse complement.
TCACCTACCATTTATTTCATTGATTGTTTTTGAAACTTTTATGTGATTTATCATGGCTTAAATCCACTTTACAACACAACACTCACACATGTACAAAAATCAAATTATTTATTGCAATACTAATAAAATTAAATTAGAATTATCAAGCTATATATATATATATGATAATTCTATTGTAATTGCTTAATTAGTACGTAATTTATTTTGAATGTTTCAAAATAGAATAAATATTTTTTTCATGGGTAACAATTAATTTTTATATATTTAATTACATGGGTAGTACATAAATTATTTTGAATATTTTAAATGGGTACAGATACTTATATTTTATTCCATAAAAAAACTCTTTAAACTTGTAGCCAAGGGTGATAATCCAATCAGGATACATGAGTTGAACCGGGTTGTCGAATGCCCGAATTCAATTGAATCTAGAATGGGAATCGGTCGGGTCCAATCGGACCGGACCATCCCGCACCGGGCGCCTTATATTTTTTCCTACTCGGGTATCACCTCGAGAAAAATATACTTGATAAAAGTGGTTGCCATTCGATTGATTAGGGCCTGGCTGTTAAGGCGGCCATCCGTCCGTCCCGCCGCCCCGTGGACCGGGGAGGCCTGGGGCACGGTGGGACCCAGTCGGGGGAAATTGCCTCCCCACTTGTAGAACAAATAATTAATTTTGTTGAGAAAAAATTACATTTTTTGAACTAATAAAAACAAAATTACCCTTTATAATAATTTAGGTGTTAGGAGAGTTCATGCATGCAAGTTTTTGAGATATTCAAAAACTTTGACCATATGTAATAAAAAATTGGGTACATATTCCACCCATGAAAATTGAACAACGGACGAAAATTTTCTCCCTTTTCCAGAGTGCCCTTCTTTCAATGAGCTTCCCATGACTGTTATGTGGCTAGCAAGCTAGCTAAGAGCATACATAGTTTCTAGCTAGCACTTAACTTGGCAGGGAGGGTGATGCTCTCTCATACAGCTGTAAGATCATGAATATGTGCTGGTTTTCTTTTTTGTGCATTCAATTGGAGACGATGACGGTTGGAATGGAGACCCATTTAACATTAAATGGATAGGCCAATGAGCTGACGACACTTTTTTTTTTTACCCATAAGCTGCTGAGATTCATTTATTCAAAAGAAGTGAGACAGTTGGGTATTTGTGTGGATGGACCCTCTTCTTCTTTAAATTTGTGTTGAAGGGAGTGCATGTAGAAATGACTAAGCAGCTTCTGAATCCACGGACATTGTTGTCTCTCTCCACGCATATATATATATTTGTACGTACAGACACTATCCTGCAACATACAGACATCACAGCAGTATTGTCTGGTGGATTCGGGCTCTTTTAAGCCAAAGATGGTCGTCCTGTCGCGTTTCGCAGTGGCCATTCTCCTTTCTTTGCTGCTCGTCGATGGCCTGGTGGTTGGAGAGGTCAGTCAGACGAAGGGGGTCGAGGATGAGAAGGGTCTCTTTTTCCACCACCCGCATTTTTTCGGTAAGGGTTTTAAGTATGGGAGGTTTGGGAAAGGATTCGGAGGCGGTTATGGTGGCGGCGGTGGCCTAGGTGGTGGCTATGGTGGGGGAGGTGGTCTAGGTGGTGGCTACGGTGGTGGTGGCGGTCTAGGTGGTGGCTACGGTGGCGGAGGCGGTCTAGGTGGAGGTTATGGTGGTGGAGGTGGTCTAGGTGGAGGTTATGGTGGTGGAGGTGGTCTAGGTGGAGGTTATGGTGGTGGAGGTGGTCTAGGTGGAGGTTATGGTGGTGGAGGTGGTCTAGGTGGAGGTTATGGTGGTGGGGGAGGTGCTGGGGGCGGCTTTGGAGGAGGAGGCGGTCTTGGAGCTGGAGGTGGTCTCGGGGGTGGGGGTGGTCTCGGCTATGGTGGAGGTCTGGGCAGTGGTAAAGGATTAGGCCATGGTGGTGGTCTGGGAGGAGGTAAAGGGTTTGGCCATGGTGGTGGCGGAGGGCTCGGTGGAGGAGGAGGTCTAGGTGGTGGCGGAGGGCTCGGAGGAGGAGGAGGATTAGGTGGTGGCGGTGGTGCCGGAGGTGGCGCAGGCAGCGGCGGTGGGTTAGGTAGTGGTGCAGGTGGCGGTTTCGGTGGAGGTGCAGGAGGTGGTGGCTTAGGAGGTGAAGGGTTTGGAGCCGGTGGTGGATTTGGCAAGGGAGGAGGAGTTGGTGGAGGTCTAGGTGGGGGTGGCGGTGGAGGATTTGGAGGTGGAGGTGGTGGTGGTGCAGGGACAGGTGGAGGGTTTGGAGCCGGTGGAGGATTTGGAAAGGGAGGAGGCATTGGTGGAGGGCTAGGTAGTGGTGGCGGTGGTGGATTTGGAGGTGGAGGTGGTGTTGGGACAGGGACAGGTGGTGGGTTTGGAGCCGGTGGAGGATTTGGCAAAGGAGGAGGCATTGGAGGAGGTCTAGGTAGTGGTGGTGGCGGTGGAGGATTTGGAGGTGGAGGTGGTGGTGGTGCTGGGTATGGAGGTGGCGCTGGATTTGGAGGCGGCGGTGATGGCCGCTAAAAATGTGAGAACCCGCTTGCTAAATTATGCATGTCGAGTCCAAAATGGACACTTACTATTATGCATCATGGAATGTTGAATGTTTTGGGTGTAATTCTCTTGTTAATGTCTCTCTCTCTATTCATTCAAATAAAGGATAATCCAAAAGTGTTGTGTCGTGAGTACATGAATCTCTCTTTTTGAACTCATCACCTTACTCACCATGTACCATTTCCCATGCAAGCTTGCATGAGAATGCTTGATGCTTTGGAAAATCAATATGTTGATTATATGATTATTTCTTCAAGCATTGATGCCAACCTATCACCACTATATATATATATATATTATAATAATAAAATAATTATATTATAAAATATAATTATATAATACTAATATGATATATAAAGATATATTTGTTAAGTAGGCTACGTGTTGGTGGTGAAGTGGCAAATGTGACTACAGCACAAGTTAGTTGATCAACAATTAACTGTAATCTATGATTTCTTATCATTATTGGATATTAGCTTTTTCTTTTTGTGTAATATTCAAGTGATGTTGTGGTGAACAATACCCACTGCTTTTATGGATCTTTAGTATGTGACAAGTGTGTCAAGCATCATGCTCCCAATAAAAGCAAGCAGCTAGAGAGTGGCACATGTGCATTTAAATCTTGAGAAAGTTGTTGCTTTTGTCATCAATGGCCCTCTTTGGGGGTCCAATTATGTTATAGTGACATTGGGTTGAGCTTTCTTGAGCTTGACCTTGAGAATACTATTCCTAGTTATTAGTGAAAAGATACCATTTCTGATTTTACATTAATTAAATTATTTCCTGTAATTATTTCAATATATTAAGAAATATAAAACTTTAAATTAAAATTCTTATAATAATCTTTTATTAGAATATATAATATCTTATTAATAGTTTTAAGATAAATAAGTATTTAGTGCCTTCCTATATATTTTAATTAAATATAAGACTAAAGGTTAGAATTTTAGCTTCATACTCATCACGATTTATTAAAATTTAAAGAATTTAACTGGTTCGGGGTGATGAGAATTTAAAGGATTTAATTGGTTCGGGGTGATGAGGTTGTGTGGGGTCTAATATTTTGAGAAGTTTAAATTTATTATTTTAATATATTTTAACTAAATTTATTTATTATTTAGAAAATATTTTTTTACACTTGACTTTGGTTTGAGGGAGTGTTTTAGGGTTTTTGATCGGACAGTCTCGTGCGATCAATTCGAGAAGTCTGAGGTGTATGTCCGGAAATTTTAGTCGAATCGAGGTTTTAAGAATCGGATATTGAAGAAATAACGATTTCAAGTTATCCGATCGAAAATGGAGAGCAATGGAAGCATGGAGCAGATACTGCAGAATGGAAAGCTCTATCGGCAAGTAAACTCTCTTATCGTTACTCATCTCCGGGACAATAATTTTACTCAGGCAAGCATTCAGATTGCATTGTTTCTTTGTTTCCGATAGAATTTCATATTGGCTGTGCCATACTTGTAATCATGGATTTCCCATCAATATTATCTTTGTTTTCTCGTGTAAAAGGAGCTCTATTTTAATGTACAGGCAGCGAGTGCTGTTGCTTCTGCCACAATGACGCCATTGAATGTTGAGGTCCCTCCAAATAGGCTCGTTGAGCTCGTTGCAAAGGTTGGTAGTTTCATTCGGAGCTTTTCTCTTTCATTGACCCGAATTTCTGTTCTAAGATGATTACAGGGTCTTGCAGTTGAAAGGGACGATACTGTGAGAGGCTTCTCTGGGGCTCTAGGTCTCGGTGGCTCCATTACTAGCTCTCATGGTGCAGCCACTAATTTCAGGTCCTTGCCTTTGCCATTAATTTTTTTGGCACAATCTATGCCATGAAAATTGATTCATCCATATATTGTCTCTAATCGTTATCTGCATCTTTGCTGATTTAGAATTCTAAATTTATTTTTCATTACTTGTTTATCTTTCATGCATAAGAGAAACTTAGTCTGAATATTTGGTAGTTAAATCGAAAGTTATTTGGAATTAATTTGATTCATTGTGTGAAATAACTTGAGATATGGCATGTCTCACACTTTTCACTAAAAACTGATCAACTGGAAAGCAGTGGACCATTTTGCGTAAGAATTGTGTTTGGAAATGATTCAGTCAAAGGAATAATTGGAACTGTTTTTTTTTAATACTGCATCAAAAATAAGTTTTCTACCATCTGCGAGCTAACATCTTAATATTTGTAGTTATTCTATAGAATTTAATAACATCAAATACGAGGCTTATATCTGGATGATCTTTAAAAAAACTTTCATTTGACCACCACTAGAGTGTTCATCCATCAAGTTAAACGAATAATATTGTCATGTAAATTTTTTTCCGGTTGTTTTGAGACCTCGTTTTCTCCTCCACTCTACTGAAATGAAAGTTAATTGAATAGTATGGGCTAATATTATGGTTCCATAATTGAAGTGCTAATGGATAGTTTGAGAACAGTTGGCAAGTCAGTCTTTAAAATTGCAAGTAATTCAAATCGTACTATCATGCTGCTTTCTTAATGTCAATGATATTTGTTCTCTGCATGTGTTTCTTTGTTTGTGTTCACATCTAGGTTCAACAAATAGGATATAATATCCCTACCGTAGTCAATCTAGGATTTATTGTTTTTTTTTTAATTTTTAAAATGAGAGCTACCTTAGATAACCTTGTCATGTCAGTTCCACTCAAGGCACAAAAGGCTTATCAAAGAGTTTCCTGAAGCATGAAACACGGCATCTTTCAGAACATAAGGTACTTGGTGCCAACTGACAAAAAGATACAAATTGATATACTTATTTCTTTTTGTATTAGCCATGAGATGAATAAAAGTTTGATTCTTTTGATTTTCAGGATGTTGCGAGGTGTGCAAGATTTAGCTCAGATGGACGGTTTTTTGCAACTGGAAGTGCAGATACCTCTATCAAGCTTTTCGAGGCATCGAATCATCATCCACCATCACTGCTTATTTGACTGCACTGCACAATTGCCTCATAGACCTGTATTTTCTTCCACAGGTGTCAAAAATAAAGCAAATGATGCTGCCTGATTCACGGGATAGCTCCGCACGAACTGTCACAAGGACTTTTTATGACCACACTCAAGTAAATTTATTTTCTCTAGATGCTTGCTTCATATAAAGATACTGGATTGCTGTCTGCATTCACTATATTCATTTCCACACTTATACCATGTAGAACCAACTTAAACTTATTATATATTTTCCATTTTTTTAGAAAATGTGGATATAAATCCTGCTAATATAAATTATTTTCTTAATTTATTGTAGCCAATAAATGACTTGGATTTCCACCCACACAGCTCCATTCTCATATCAGGGGCGAAGGATTGTACAATAAAGTAAGTATTATATGTATTATGTGTCAGTTTGGGCAAATTTCACTTGTTTTCTCTAGCCACATGCTGATCATTGCTTAGAATTAGTTTTTCTCGGGTACTAGAAGTCTAGAATCTGATTCACTGAAATGGCATAGCCTTAAATTTCCTGAAATGATGTAGGCTTCATTTTTCAGGTTTTTTGATTTATCTAAAGCTACAGCTAAGAAGGCCTTCAGGCTAATCCAGGTATATACTTTGTTCTTCTTAACAATTATTTTTGCTGATATAAGTGTGTCGACGAATGGCAGTTTTGCTGCGAAAAAACAGTTATTGATTATACCTTTTTTCCAGGATACTCACAATGTACGATCCATATCATTTCATCCTTCTGGTGATTTTGTTTTAGCTGGTAAAATTTATATTAGGCTTTCCTTTCTATATTTTTGGTCCATTTTTTATTGAGGGCACTGTATTGAATGTGCTTATTCTATATAATTATATTATATTTTTCTCTTGAAGAGATTATGCTGTTACATCTTTTCTGCTGATTGGCAATTGATGAGGGATGGATAAAAACAATTTACAGGAACTGATCATCCAGTTCCACATTTGTACGATGTCAATACCTTCCAGTGTTACTTATCTGCAAATATGCCAGAATTTGGGGATAATGCTGCTATCAATCAGGCATGAACCTTTACTGGAGCTTCCTTCTTTCCGTGGTCAACTATATTGCTCACCCTGTGAGGTTCATGTAGGTGAGATATTCATCCTCTGGCGGAATGTATGTTACAGCATCCAAAGATGGAGCTATTCGGTTATGGGATGGGGTATCAGCAAATTGTGTACGCACAATTCCTGCAGCACATGGAACAGCTGAAGTGACTGGTGTGACTTTCACCAAGGATCACAGGTACTGCTCAAGATCTAAATCATTTTATGAAGATATGGAACTTCTCAGAAGCTTCTGAGAAGTGAATGGTTGAATCTTGGTTCTATTCGTGTGTTTTAGGCATCAAAATTGGACTTCTGGATATGCAGTATAGTGCCAAGATATAGCCCATTAGAAGAATGTTCCGTGACCACTGGTCCTGAATATTCGATATGCACAACAGCTGCATTTCCCTGTATTGGATGAAGGAAACCAGGACCAGATTTTCAGGTTTACTATAGCTTTCTATTTTGTAACAATAACTTGGTATTTTCTTTTAGGTTTGTACTATCTTGTGGGAAGGATTCTAATGTGAAGCTCTGGGAAGTTGCCTCCGGAAGATTAGCCAGACAGTATGTTGGGGCTACACACACACAACTGCGGTGTCAGGTATATCATCAGAACAGAACTCCATCCTCAATTCCTGACACAACCTAGTGAACGTATTATGATAGTGGTGCTTGCTTAATAGTATAAAAATTATCTATGTCAAAACTAAAAGAGAGACGGTAAGATCTCATATACTATGCACAATTCAGATAGGCATTATGCTACAACGGAAAGTCTAGTTTGGTGATGTTTAATTATGCAACATGTCTTGGATGAAGAACTTCCTATCAGAATTCAGTTGACTGGCTAAAAGTCTCGAGTACATGCAGTGGGCCTTTAGTCTGTATTTGCTCCTGATTTTTATATTGCCTTTAACATTTATAAAGTCGAATGAATGTCATAAAATGACGATCTCTCATCCGCAGGCTGTCTTCAATGACACGGAAGAGCTTGTAATATCAATAGACGAACGGAACAATGAGGTCAGTTGATTTTCTGTTATCAATGTATAAAACTGTCGCTCCTATCCTGGTTTAATATCATATAATGCATGCATCAATTCAGATTGTGACGTGGGATGCTATGACTGCCGAAAGAGTGGCTAGATACCCGTCCAACCACAATGGGCCTCCCAGGTGGATCGAACATTCTCCAGTAGAAGCAGCTTTTGTAACTTGTGGGACTGACCGGTCAGTTCGATACTGGAAAGAGACCATCTGACGGATGAAGATGCTTCCACGAGCATCTATCTACAAGTCCTCCATAGAAGAGAGTAGAACTAGTGGAAGTATTGACAACCATCTTCATCTCTTTGAGTGTCCGTTTCTGATTCTTTTACACCCTTGAGGTTAGTCTTCTCTCTCCCCTATCCTAGCCTTGCATATAACAAATGAAACATGAGATACTTTTCCATGGATGGAATACCTCTCCGCATTCCGCTTTCCCTATTTAAAAACCATCAAATTATGTGGAGGCTTTAAAAACCATCAAGTTACTTTGCTACAGTATTTAAAATGCGTGTTATTATATTATTAGTATAATAATTCGAGAATAAATAAAGTGTGGATGATGGCTTTAGCATATATATGAAAGTTCAATAGACGACCTCCATTGATCTTGATGTCCCAAATGCTAAAAGCATAGCATTATCATTATTATTAAGGGGGCATTTTATAGCCTAGACACAGAAGCATTTTTCAGCCCCACCTCCAAAGAGACGCATTCCCCCATTCTTTCATCCACTGTTGCAGAAAGGCATATTATACTCGGGGGATGGCCTTGCAGACCAGAGGCGACTTCATCTCCATGGAAAGCTTCAATGTCTCGGTCAGATCAATGCCATGCTCATCACTAGGGACCCAGTTGAAGCTCCGGAGCAACTGAGCCAGCCATAGCTCAACCGTGGCCAACCCCAGGGCCTTGCCAGGGCAAACTCTTCTTCCAGAACCGAAGGGGGCGAGCCTCAAGTCGGATCCCAGGATAGGCACATCTTCTTCCATGAACCGCTCGGGCTTGTACTCATTTGGGTTCGACCAGACACTAGCATCATGGGTAATAGCCCACATGTTCACCATGGCAGTGGTCCCTGCGGGGACAAAGTGTTGCCCCACATGGGTGTCATGGATAACAAGCCTTGCCCATGACAAGAGCGGGCCAGGAGGGTGGATTCTTAGTGTCTCCTTCACGATCGCCCTGACAAAAGGCAACTTTGGTAGGTCTGATTCGGATATGGATGGACAGGACCCAGTGACGCCATCGATCTCCTGCTGGGCTTTGGCTTGGATGTCTGGGTGTAGGGCCATCCTTGCAAGAGCCCACTCTAGCAGGATTGCCACTGTGTCAGTCCCCCTGAAGATCATTTCCTGAAATCCCAGAAGGAAAAAAATGGTTACATGACTCTCTAGAAAAGTCGTCTTCTTCACTGGAGCAAATAGATCAATCCAATAACCCAAAAAGAAGGAAACTGATGCAACCTACCAGCCTAAAGGAATCTATCTATATGGCAAGCAGTAGCACACACAATCTGTCAATCTCACACAGGCAAAAGGGGAAAGTGATCAGTTGGAAAAAGGAAGTCCATCCACAAAAGCACGAATCAACCTCGGAATTGCATCTAACTATGCATACATAGCACAGTAAAATCTCACTCCACATGTTCCACTGTCTCTTTCCTTTGGTGCAATTAGCTGAATACCCACATGCTCCACTTTTCGATTCTATAGTTCTGTGAAATCCCAATATGATATACAAAATCTGTTTCACAAGATCTAACTAAGCTGCTTTCTGAGCAAAAAAAAAAAAAAACTAAGATGCTTCGATGGAGTTGTTTCTAGAAAGATGAAGAAAGGAGCAATAAAAGCAATAAATTAGGACGTACCCACAATACAGCGATCATGTCAGACTCGGAGAGTCGATTCTCCTTCTCCATGTCCAGCAACACGTCAACGAAATCCCCAGACCCATTGTCCTCTCCAGTGCAGTTGCCGTCTGCTTTTCCAGTCATTGCTCGATTCACCCTGTGCTCCTGGATGATCTTACCCACGAAATCATCCACTCTTTCGACCAGATTCCTGCACCTCTTCCTCACTCCCTGCAGGTCGAGCCATCCTAATATTGGGAAATGGTCACTCCAGTTGAAGATTCCGAGGAGCTCGTATCCTTCACTGACCAGCCCCTCGACCTCCATGCTGATGGCATCGTCTCCGCGAAAATCGTAGCATTTTCCGAAGATGCTCTTCATGACACTGTTCAGAGACCCTGAGTGGAGGATACGTCGAACCTCAACAGTCCCGAGATTGGACATGGAGGTTTTTATATCGCTGACCATTTCGGCCCCTATATGTTGACGGAAAGCTCCCGAGGCAGCGATCCTCCTAGGGCTGAAGAGGTGGGTGGCCGAAATGCGGCGGAGGTTGCGCCAGTACTCCCCGTATGGAGCGAACCCCATGGACCGGTGGAAGAGCAGCTCGTAGGCGGACTCCTTCACGGGGCGGTCGGCGAAGGCGGTGCTTCCGAGCAATTCCTTGGCAGTCTCGGGGTCACTGGAGATGACGAAGCGGGTGCATCCAACGGAGAAGCTCATCAGCTTCTTCGCGTGGGAGACCATCGCGAGACGGGCGAGGACTCGGTGAGTCACAGGGCTGAGGAAAGCAGCGACTAGGCCCAGGAAGGGGACACCAGAGGGTCCTGGGATGTGGCTGCGGCGTGAAGACGACCGCGATAGAGCCCATGCGAGGCCGCCGGGGGTAAGGACCAAGGAGAGAAATGCGGCGAAGATGATAGCGAACACGAAGAGACGGAAACTGATGACGGGAGAGGAAAAACCGAGCATGAAGAGGAGGTTTTGGAGCTCCGGCAACGATGTCATCGTAGCGATTGACATCGGAGGTCTAAGAAAGATGATTCAAGTTGGTTGAAGGAGTGAGTGTGTGTGAATGTTGCGGCTGTTGTGACTGAGCCAGAAGCATGAAGGAGGGCCCACATTTATATGTTAGTTGTAGCGGTAGGGTCTCAAAACGACTGCGTTTCTACATAAATTTTATATTATTAAAAATTAAATTAAAGATAGGATCCATACCTATTTCGGAACCCGATATTAATATAAATATTAATTCCTAGCAATTAATATTAATATCCTTTCCTTTTGTCCCTGATTTTGTCGTCATTTTTTTCTTATTAATTCCTAGCAATTAATATTAATAGCATTTCCTTTTACCCCTGATTTTGTTGTCATTTTTTGCTTATTAATTCCTAGCAATTAATATTAATATCATTTCCTTTTACCCCTGATTTTGTTGTCATTTTTTGCTTATTAATTCCTAGCAATTAATATTAATAGCATTTCCTTTTACCCCTGATTTTGTTGTCATTTTTTGCTTATTAATTCCTAGCAATGCATTCCTTGTATTATAGAGTGTAGACGATGGCTTCATCATAAGCAAAATAGACAAAAGAGTTCAGCAGATTGATCAAACAAAGTAAGAATTCATAATATATTTTTGACAATAAATTGAGGTTTTGTGAAAGTATTATAGAGCCCTCAAACCAAAATAAGTCATTCTTCACCATGTCATGTGAAGGGTATCTATTTATATTACATGTACAAGCGGGACCCATCGATGTAGTAGAATGGTACAAAAACAGTTGATCAACTGTTCGCTCTTTCAGCTGTCTCATCGTCCACTAGTTATTGTCACACATGCAATAACTGTATGTTTCCTCTGATGTAGAGACCGTCATCCCCTCCTTTTTTCCTGTCTTCATCGTTTTGCTTTTTCTCCTTTTGCCCCCAAATGGCTGAATGCATGCCCCTTTAGGACCACTGATGAAAAACTATTAAGTCACTGTTCCTTTGGTCCATTGCCTCCTTATATATCACCAGCATTAATAACAGTTGCATGCATCACTATTTCTCAGTGTCATTTTCTGTTTTAATCCTACTTTCTTAGCTGATGGGCCCTTTGAAGTGCTAATCTAATCAAAATGAAGCCTTCCTTGTTTATGACTTTAGTAAACATGAGTATATAACAGGTATACAAGAGGTATAGAAGCCCTTACTTACATGGGTAAGACAAGATAGATACATCTGAAGTGGAATGATGATTCAGTGAAATAATGACAATTTCTTGGTAGCCAGACAGGCTAGGCTTCTGATGCAAGAAGAATTGGGTACCATCTGATGCAAAAAATCAATGGGAAACAGCAAAACATATCAATGGACTTTGCTCACACCAAGGCACACATACAATACATTATGTAACTATCACACTTACTCAGGTACGATATATGGGGATTAATCGATCCCCCAAGTTTGCCCAATTGTATACTGTATTAAAATACTGCTAAATATGAACGGTTTCATTTGCTTCCTAGCTACCCAGAAGGGTTGCATCATGCATCATCAACTTCTCATAAGTTTGGTGGGTTTCCAGCCTTGTTTTCATGTGGCAGAAACTTGAGATACTCGCCGAAGTTCGGCCTTGACGTTGATGACCCAGATAGGTGAAGTGATGGCACCAAGGATTGGCCTGAGCCGAACAACTGGAAGTTATTCTCACCTGATAGAGGGTGGGTTGTGGCATTATGGTATGGAGGAAAAAGATGGGGCATAACTGGTGTAGGTGGAGAGTAATACGGAGGGTTTTTATGTGAGTTAGAAGAAAGGGATAGGGACGGAGCTATAGTATTAGAACGGAAGTTGGTGGAGTGATTCTGATCAGAAGTCGAAATGAATCCAAATTGACTCCCCAGTGGATGTTGGGATGATGAAGGTAAGCCATGTGAAGAAAGGTTGGGCAGTGGACCGAAGTTGAGCCAAGGGGGAACAATGGATTCAACAAACTTAGCCTTCTCGAGATGATGGTCTCGACCCTCGATCTCCTTTCCTTTTCCTCTCGCTAGATCAAAGACAGAATGATCTTCCATCACCGTGTTCTTGTGTATGTGGGTCTCGTGATTCTTGTTGGATAGCATTGGATCAATAAGTCCATACTTCATGGATGCAGGATGGCCAGTGTCCATGAAGGGGTATCCTGAAGAATGGGATGTACTGAAAAGATCAGGAGAGACAGGGGGGAATCCGCCAAACCCTGGTGGGATCTGAAGCGGTGGGAGCTTATCGATCTCGTGCTTGGTGATATCCATCAACCAGTCGATCACCTTGCTAGGTTGGCCGACTCCAAGCTTATCCTGCAATTCATACATCTGAAGGGCTGTGGGCACTGAGAGCCTAATTCTACGATCCCTCAGTCCTCGGACGGTGCAGACCTTGCTGTGCCTGTCCTTGCCCCCAAAGGTACGCGAGACCCGTACAATTCTCGGGTTTCTGGATGCCGACCACAGTCTAGAGCTTGATGGCATCAAAGAGAGTTGATATCTCTCTACCTTGGTCCATGGATCACTCTTTGCATTCATTCTCCTGCAATTACCAATATCTGAATAAAACTGCCTGATTTTGCTAACGCGTAGCAACCCAGGGATTGAATGACTTGAAACTCGACAAGGGTTTTCCCCCATCGAACAATTCTTCGCATTTTTACCATGTTTTTCTTCCATGAAACTTGACAAGGGTTTCGAGAAACAACAGTGAAATTCATGAAAAATAGCAGTTTCCATTAAGTAAAGGTCTATTACCTCGAAGTGCTTATAAAATCGAGCTTCAGATGATTGGAAGCATGGTCCTCAAACTGAGCGAGCAGAGAGCAGAAAGTCGATCTCTATGACTGAAAACGGGAAGCAGCCGATGAAATCGGAGGAGAAATGCCTCGACCTCAAAGCATACGAGCCTGCAACTAGAAAACAACATCAGCGTGTTTCGCTTCTCCTCTTCTTTTGGAGAGATTCAACAATGTAAGGAAATTGGGGACGAAGAAAGTAGATAATGTGAAAGATTCCTTCATCTTGCTTTGGCCGACATAGAAAGGCAATGAAGATATGATAAGCGCTCGACCACGTGGGTCGCAGAACGTCACCCGGATTAAGTTCAACAGTTAGTACAGCTATTAGAAAAGTTCGAGGTTAACATCTATGGAGCACAACATAAACATCAGAAAATGAGATAAGCGTAACAGTAAAGTTGATTTCACTCAAGTTAATCGGCACTGTGAGAAGCATACTTTTAAACTCTAGATCAGGTTCTACAAGCAGCTTAAGGAATGCAAACCATTGGTAGATTCTGAGTTGTAAAGCCAAATATTAACCAGGGGGACCAATGTGTGTCAACATGTGTACCTGCAACAATACATGCTGCCAAGTATAATTGAGGTGACCGGAGCTCTTATTCTTCCCACTTTATTGATTACTACAAGAGGCTTTCACAAGATGTATCCTATTACTATGTGCATTTTCTTGACTTTTACAAGCGTGCCCTATCTAGGAAGACTGAAAGTGAAACCCTAATCTAGATAGAATGTTGAAGAACAAGAAGAAGACAAATGAGAGGGAATTTTCGCTGCTGTGACTGAGCTCAATCGTGAAAGAGAGAGCACTTATTTATATGTTAGTTTTAGGGGTTCCAGCGGAGATGAGAACGACGAGGAAGAGATGGAAGCTGAGGACGAGAGAGGAAACTACAGGCATGAAGAAGAGAGAGTGGAGCTCCGGCGGCGTCGTAGTAGAGGTTAACAGCGGAGGTCGGAGAAAGATGATTGAAGCTGGTTAAGGAAGTCCGTGTGTGTATGTAACTCGGTGAGTGAGGCAGAACCATGAATGTGAGAGCCCTTGTTTATATACTAGTTTTAGGAGCTCAAAACGGCTGCGTTTTCATTCTAACCTTGAGAATAGTAAATGGTATATGTCGGTGATTGTCTGATAACGTATAGGGCTCCATTTTTTTAAAATTTTTAAGGAAATAACTTATAATTAAATAACTCATTATCAAGTTTTTGTTTTTCTGTTTTTTCATTTAATTTAAATATAATTATTTGTAAAATATAAATAATTATGTAATAATTAAAGAGAAATTTATTTTAGGTTAAATTATTTAAAAATAATTATTAATAGTAATATTATAAATATAATATTAATACATTATATAATTAAATATAATACCATAATTAGGGGTTCATCGACTTTTTTTCAAATATTATTTAGGAAGTAAAAACTTCAATCATTTTAGAACAATATTGGTTCTTTTTTTTCAAACTTCATCTTGATTGAATATTAATTTTATAGGCCACATGTTTGGCTTTTTCCACATTAAATTAAATTAAAATAATCAATTAATTAGAGCTTAAATGAAAATACAGACCATAAATTCAATTTCTAATTGAAGTTTAATTTTTATTCAATTTATAACGAATTATTATTTATCAAAATTGCAAATATTACCAAAAAAAGAAAAATGAATGAAATATGAAGATTAAGGAGAAAAATAAATAATATTTATATCATTTTATATAATTAACTTAAATAAATTATTAAGTAATTTTATATAATTATATTTATATATGATTAAATTATATTACTAATAATTATATAGCATATAATAAAATAAAAATGATGGGCATGGAAGGATCTACATGACCATGTAGAGTTAAACTATATGCACATGTATATGTATATGGCATGACTTGTTGAGTGAAGGAATCAAAAGACAAAAATGGGGTCTTTATCTTTAAAGCAATCTCTGATCACTTGCAGAGAGGGGGAGAGAGGGGGAGGCTTACTTTCTTTCTGATTATAACTTCATTTACCAAAATCTGGCTTTGGATGAAATGGGTTCAGTTGAGTCTTGTAGTATTTAGGATTAGGGTTTCACGTATAATGTATACAGCAATCAGATCACCAATCCTCACTTTATTTGTTGGTGTATGTATGCATAGGATAAAGTCATGAAGTGGAGGAGGAGGATAAGCCAGACAGACAGTGTTGGAATGGGGTGTGTGATGTACACTGTGTATGAAGTGAGAACTTGTAATATGTATTGAGAATGGGAGTTCAGGAACAGTTTATGGAATAGATGTAGGGTTGCTGATCCAAGAAATGGCCAATGATTGATAAGATGGGTGTTGGCTTTGCATTTCATTTCATTTCACCTTTCTGCACTTTTCTAGGTTTGGTTATTAGAAGGTCTCCTCCTTTTTCACCTCCAATTCCATAGCGCAGAAGAGCCATTTAATCTCTGTAACTCTGCTGTTCTGCTCCTTCCTCCCCCTCCCCTTTAACCCCACATATGGTGGTGGAGCTGTCATTGGGACTTCTCTATCAAAAGAAGGCCCTAAACACTGTTGGCGTAATTATGAAACGTGGTCTCAGAGAGAGAGAGAAGACAATGAGACGTTTAAGTTCATTTAATACAGTAAAACTCATAGTTTGCCTCTCCTAGTGCAGCCATGGATGCCACCCTCTCTCTCTCATAGCAGCAAACTCATTTACTCATAGCTTTCTTCATCCATCTTGAGTATTTGTTCCAGCATAAAAGGTAGAACAGTCTATCTGGAAAAGCAATGTAGCTCGCAACTTCAAGAGTGTCGAGGATGTAAGCTGTAGGCTTGCTTCAACCAAGAACACTCTGGCTGGCTGGCGGTGGTGGTGCCTTGTGAACCTCCTGTGCAGCCTTTCTCCATGGACCATACACACGTTCAGAGTGGCTCATTTTAGAAAAAAATTGGAGGGATTTCGAAATTTTAAAAAATTGAGAGTTATTAGTGTCGGTGCAAGTGTTGAAGCAACGGTGGGGAAGGAAATGAAAGAGGGTCCGAGTTAGCCTAATATAGTAATTGACACTGGATGTTAGTCCACTCGAAATTACGACCTCTTGGTAATTTGATCATCTCTTAGGGATATAATCGTCAGTACAAGATTTGATCATCTCCCGTTGTCAACAGAACATCCAACGGCTTTCAGGATACCATCGACTGATCCAACGGCCACTTCGCCACTATATATATTCCCTTCCCTGACAGATGGTTTCCTCACTCTTTGTACAACCATCGCCTAAACCCTCGACCATCCACACTGGGAGCGAGAAATCCTCTGTTAGGGTTTACGGCCACGGAAGGCAAGCTTTCTTCATTCACTGTGGCTATGTCGATATCAATCCGAGATGATTGAATGCGTGCGCTTTGTTTCCTTATTTATCCTTGGTTGTCTGCTCTGCTCACTTGGTTTTGGACGATGTTTGTGATCAATAAATGAATAGTTTCATCGTGTCGATTGATACGTGGTCTTGAATTGTTTCGTTCGTGCTATATGTATTCATCTGTTTTGTTTTGATCAATAGCGAAACCAGTATTGAATGCGTTGTCCGCTGTCGTTAGGTTTTACCGTGAATTTGAATATTCGAGAGGTATGTGTTGAGGTTGCTAGATTAAGACGAACTCTAGAAATTTGCGGTTTTCTGCTCTGTTGTTTATAACGTGTATTTGTTCTAATTTCATTCTTTATTGGCGATTTCCCATGCACGCTTCATTTTCAACTAGAGCTGTTTGGTAGATTTGTGGTTTCATCATTGAAGTTGATGGTCAATCTCAAATTATTTCCATGTGCTATAGGTATTCATCTGTCTTGTTCTGGTTTCTATCTCAAAATGAGCATTGGATGTCTTGTATATTTGTTGTGTTAGCGTGATCATGAAACTTCAAGATATATAGAGAATATAAAGTTGGGCTTAACTGTAGAAGAATTATTTGTATAATATTTGTATATATGGAGCTAAGTGCAGTCTGGATGATTTTCTTCTGGTGTGGTATTGTAATGTAACGAAAATTTCAATTGTTTTTCAGTATTTGTGTTACCAAGAATATACAATAGGGATCAAGAGTATGGCCATATGTGACACATGAAGAATTTTCTCCATATATAATTTTCTGAGAGATGAAGTTGACATGTCTTTTATTTGTAGGTTAGAGAGATGGCATTCTTCGGTAAACTTAGTAATATAATAAGGCAGACTGCCAACAGGCAGAGTACTTTGGATATTTCGGCATCAAAACCATATATCTATCAAGTGATGCGATGCATGTCTTCTTCTAAACTTTTTATTGGAGGTACTTTTGAGATCTGTTTACATCATGAAGCCAGCTTTGAGGCCATATCTGACATTTGAAGTTCAATTCAAAATTTTTGATGTTTCTACTGTAGGGATCTCCTATGGCACTGATGAGATGAGCTTGAGAGAAGCATTTTCCAAGTATGGTGAAGTTGTTGAAGGTGAGAATATTATATCGGTGCCTATCCATAGACCCGATTAGGAAATCTAGCTGCACATATTTTTTTCATTCTCTCACAATCTATCCATATTTTAATATAGCTAGTTGAATGTTAGTAAACATTTAACTCATGTTTTTTTGATGATTCTAACTGGGATTGGGTAGTACAGAAACATATATATGGGACAATTATTTATATAGTTTTTGCAAATGAATTTGAATAAGTGTATGTTTTAGAAGTTTCACTTCCAATCCTGTCCATTTGTTTATTCCATTTGCATAGAGTTGATATTAGGTGCCTTCAAATTTCATTTTTGTATGGTTTGGTTCTTTATTAAGATTGATGCCTCCATTTTCCTGTCCATGTCTCGTAGAAATTTCATTATCCCTCCTAGATATTATGGACTGGTCCTTGATAATGGTCGGATATTTTCCAAGCAGGATTAAATGCTTGTATTCTTATTTTGAATCCTGGCTATAATAATTGGATCATGAAATTAACACTGATTTATATGGCATGTTGCAGCAAGAGTTATCACTGATCGTGAAACTGGTAGATCCAGAGGATTTGGCTTTGTAACTTTCATGTCTAGTGAGGAAGCCTCTAGTGCTATCCAAGCTTTGGATGGGCAGGTAATACCAGCTTATCTCACCAAACAATGTTGTTTAGTTGTGTCACACAGATGTATGTTATGTTCCTGTTTCTGTCAATCATTTTTTGGGGGCACCTAATAAATCATGACATTCATATAGATGTGTAAATCTATTATCCGGATGATTTTTTAAGGTAATGATTGACCATCAAGTTATAGATCACTTGGACTTACAAGTTGCAACGACCTTTGTAGCCGTTTTAGATTATTTTCCATTTTAATGGAAGCACTGTCTTTATATTCTGTTTCCTCCTATTCTCATCTTTTGAAATTTGTCATTTGGTCATTTTAACTGACATTTCCCTCAGGACCTTCATGGCCGGCGGATAAGAGTAAACTATGCCACTGAAAGGCAACCAAGGTTTGGGGGAGGTGGCTATGGAGAAAGCTCTGGCTACATGGGTGGCAACTATGGTTCTGGTGGGGGAGGATACAGTGGTGATAATATGGGTTATGGCGGAGGAAGCTATGGTCCTGGTGGGGGAAATTACAATAACTCTGGAAGAGGTGACATCTATGGAAGTGGTGGCGGTTATGGCGGGAGCTATGGGGGAAGCAGCAATTTAGGTGATAGTGTAGCTTTTGGAAGTGATGGTGGGAATGGCAGTTACTCTAGTGTTGGAGATGGTGGCAATGTCGGGTTTGGAGTTGGTGGTGAGGGCAACAACTTTGGTGAACCTGTTGCTGGAGGACTTTCTCAGGATGATCGCCCAGTGGAGGGGAATTTCCAGGCTGACAGTGAAGATCACGATGATAACTATGCCAAAAGAACATAAAGATTAGAGGTGCGTATCGTTTTTTCCCTGATCATGCTTTTAATACTCACTTATCTAAAGCGATTTTCTCCTAATAAGCGAGTTGTAGTATTCTAATTCGTGCAGGATTTTGCTCTCCAAACTCAACCATGGTATTTAATTAGTTTCCTCTTATACAAGATGATGATGCAGTTCACCACAATGTTATTGGCATTTGTGCAAGTTAAAATGGACCAAGTTGGATTTATTAGGAGGCGAGCTAGCTGTAGATGATACTATATCCAACGTCTAGATTGTGCCAAACATAAAAATGATGTTTCTTCGTCAAGTACATGATTTGCTTCCCCAGTACCTCAAGAAAAAATCTCGAATTAAGATCAGTCTTCTACTTGAGTTGCAATTGTGCGCCCACGGCCTTTGGACGGCATTACGTCCACATGGTTGCAAGCGTGGATATGGCCCTTGGGCTATAAACGTATGGATATGCTGAATGGTCTGTAAATGGTTGCAAGCGTGGATTTGGCCCATGGGCTCTTATCATGCGTCCAGGCTCATGTAATATAATCATGCGCATAGGTCCATGGGTTCTTATCATGCATCCAGGCTCATGTGATATAATCATGCGCATAGGCCCATGGGCTCTTATTGTCTTGCATCAGACCCATAGACTCGTATTGTAGACATCAGGCCCATGGGCTCTTATCGTCTACATCAGGCCCATGGGCTCTTATCGTATGCATCAGGCCCACGGGCTCTATCGAAAACATCAGGCACATGGGCTCTATCGAAAACATCAGGCACATGGGCTCTATCGAAAACATCAGGCACATGGGCTCTATCGAAAACATCAGGCACATGGGCTCTATCGAAAACATCAGGCCCGTATGTTCTTATCATGCGCACAAGCCCATGGGTTCTATGAATAATGCACAAAACCATGGGCCCTTATCATGAGCACAGTCACATGGGCTCTTATCTTGTATCGGGCCCATGTGTTCTTATAGTCTACATCAGGCCCACGGGCTCTATATCGTTAGAATTAGTCCTGTATGTCCTATCGTGCGCATACGGCCCATGGTGCCCTATCGTGCGCATACGGCCCATGGTATCCTATCGTGCGCATACGGCCCATGGTATCCTATCGTGCGCATACTGCCCATGGTGTCTTATCGTGCGCGTACAGCCCATGGGCTCTTATAGTGCGCATGATGCCCATGGTGTCTTATCGTGCACATACGGCCCATGGTATCTTATCGTGCTCATACTGCCCATGGGCTCTTATCGTGCGCACACGGCACATGGTCTTATCGTGCGCATACGGCCCCCTGTGCACTTATAGTCTGCATCAGACTCATGGGCTCTTATATTCTGCATCAGGCCCATGGACTCTTATTGTCGACATCAGGCCCGTGTTCTTATCATGCGCACATGCCCGTGGGCTCTTATCGTCTGTATCAGGCCCATGGGCTCCATATCGTATAAATCAGGCCCATGGCCTCTAATAGTCAACATAAGGCCCGTGTGTTCTTATCATGCGCACAAGCCCATGGGCTCTAATTGTGTTTCGGGCACATGGGTTCTTATCATCTACATCAGGCCCACGGGCTCTGTATAATTTGAATTAGGCCCATATGCTCTATCGTCTGTATCAGGTCCATGGTGTCTTATCGTGCGCTTACGGCCCATGGTGTCTTATCGTGCGCTTACGGCCCATGGTGTCGTATCGTGCGCTTACGGCCCATGGGGTCGTATCGTGCGCTTACGGCCCATGGTGTCGTATCGTGCGCTCACGGCCCATGGTGTCTTATCGTGCGCTGGCATTGTAATCGCCCATCACGGTGGCTGTAAACGTTGACGGCTAGCCTAAACGTGTGAAATCGTACGCAGAAGCGCATGGTGACGTCCGGTATGGTGCGAACTGTACATTTGCAGGATGGGAGCGACCATTTAGCAGGTGACTATATAACTGAGCTCAGATTCTGTGTTCTTTGTTTTGGTCTCGGCGTCTAGCCGAGGCATGATTATATGAAATCTAAAACCTTTGCAAGCATCATGAAAATGCTACTTTCACATATTAGATGAGGCTGGAAAAGAAAACCACAAACCCTATTGCGAGTTTCCCACTTGAGTTAATTGAAAAGGGAACTTAGCACGCCCAGCGACAAATAAAGAGGAGGGAATAGTAAGAGCTTAAGGAACAAGAATGAATGACCGAATGGGAACTAAGATCTCGTGAAAAGGAAGCAAATTAGAAAATAAGAACCGAGCAGAAAAAAGGCACACGCATCACTCCAGAGACCTTACCAAATCTTTAAAATCAAATACCAACCAATCAGCTTTTGCTGCGACCCCATCTCGAAGTTGGACACCAGCATAACATATGAAAACAGCTGCACCTCCTAGTCTACGGGCCTTATCAATTGGAAAATGCACATTAGCTATAATTAGAGACAAAACTCTAGATTGTCCAAAGAAAACATATATAAATTCCAATTAATGAAACTCACTTCGAGATCAGTTGCCCCATCTCCAATCATGACTAGCTTTTTGTATCCTCTTTCCTAAAAAGAGACGAGTTCCAAAACAGCTTAGAATGCTAATTCCACTGCAGAAAGAATATGGTCAACTGAATAATGCTCTAACCTTTTGTATTTCCTTTACTGCGGTGGCTTTACCACCACTTCGGGAAGTTGGTTCATTGGTGTCAAATCCAAGAAACTCACCACTTCTTCCAAACAGCAGTTGATTGGCAAAAATATTTTCTCTTGGAATCCTCAGAGTAGCTGCAACGGGCTACAGGGACAAGTTTAACAATTTCATGGACATGATTTTTAAATTGCATTTTTGTGTAGCCTTCCTATACCCTCATGTAATATTCTGCATCAAACATGATGTGGAATTTTGGGTAATTGAGTAGATTATGTGCATTCTTTTTGTACAATGTTTAACTTCAAGTCCACTTCGACGTGCAGCCAAAAAAAGTAGTAGCAAGAGAGAGAGGATGACTGGTTAATACATTGATCATTTGCCGAAAGCCTCCAGAGATCAAATATACATCGGTTTCATTAGCTTTCAACTTTGTGATCAATTCATCAATCCCAGGAGAAATCCTACAAATTCAGGAAAAAAAAGGCAAGAATTAAGACATTGTTAGTAATAGAGACTACATATTTGCTTATAGCCAATATAATAGGCTAAGGCAAAAACAGAGATCTACAAGTTCATGAACTGTGCATGCAGTAGCATCTTTTTTAGAGCATTTAATAAATAAATTTCATGAACTGTGCACTGCCTAGATTAAAGTCATGTGGCATCTTTAAGACTCGTCAGAGAGGACCTAAAGAACCAAACACCTGTATCCCTAACTTTCAAGGAAATGCCACATATTGTACACTTTTTTTCTGACGAGCCAGTAGTAGTGAACAAATATGAAAAGGCTAGCAGCTAGAAACTAAAGCTAGAGTTTCTAGATTCACTTATCAGTTGTCACAAGGACTAATGAAAAAAAATAAAGTAAACTATGATTATAAATGAAACCTCTGAAGCAAATGAATAACACGGTCAAGAATCTAGAAAGGTCAATCGTATCAAAAGTTACGATTACTCGATCCAGTATTTGCAGCCTCAGACAGCATATTATACTTGAAAAATACAGGCAACTTGATAGTATTGAATTTTTTCTATATTTCCAGTATCAATTCTAAGTATTTTGGTAGTTTGATAAAACTTGTGAAACAAAATAACAGGACAAATGAATAATTGTTTCTTTGGGATGACAAATGTTCCAGTAAAATCAACAGTCTTCTCACCTAGGTGGCTTCTTCTCGAGAAAATCTTGAACCTGGGATAAAGTAGGACTGAACAAAGATAACCTTGCAGCCAGGGCTTCCTCAAAAGGAACAGAGCCACCCATTGCTCTATAATATTGACAAACAGTTGAAACTAGAGAGGGTTGATGCAGAAAAAAAAATCAAATATGGCAGACCCACATGGGTGCCTGATATTATAGTATAATACCTTGCAGTCCATTCGGCAACAACTTTTCCAGCCCCACAGAAGTCTGCAAGTTCATCAATGCCCTCGTCAATGCAGACGGTGCTATCCACATCAAAGCATACAGCATCAGCACCTCTCCAGAGATCAAGAACCTCTATAAATTTAAAGAAAACAAAAATTAAGCACGACAGTAAAATGGCAAAATTTATACAAGCGTATTACAGACTCCACAAAGGCTGCTCGTTCAAACTAACAGTTTCATGGTCATATTACATCTAATGGTTCAGCAATCTACAAGTACGTAGATGCCTAAAAGAAGTCTCCCATATGGCCATCTACTATCATCAGAAGTATCATAACTCAATTAGCACTTGTTAAGGATGTTAAAATACCTTTGGTTGGCGAAGTGTTATCAAAGCGATCCATCGTTTCAGCCTGCACAGTCTGTATCGAGGCAGTTATTGTGAATGGCTTTGAGTTGATAATCATCCCATGGAGACTCCTTTGGGAAGTATTCATAGATCTCAATGAAAATGCACCATGAGAAGGTGATTGATATTGCTTCAAGTAAGTACGAATCGGCGTGATCCGCGAACTCAGCAACACTTCCATTAAACTACCAGATTTCAGACAGAAACAGAAGAAATCACAAATGCATTAACAGCGCTGGAACTTCCCAGTCAAGAGCACACGAGAATCGAGATTATCGAAAGGATGTGGATATGGGGGGAAATCAAAGATGATCGGTTCTACATATTCAACAATTAGCACAAGAAAAACAAACCTGGACGAGTGTGAGAGCGATCGAAGATTCAACAGAGAGATGGAGGAATGTAGCTCGTAGGTTATGCGCGCCCTCTTAGATCTCCGAACCTCTCATTTGCTGAGGATCGATGTGAACTGTGAAGAAGAAATGCTGAAAAAAATTCTAAAAAAAAAATGAATCTGTACACTTTTTTGGTTCGAATGTGAAGCTACTTTTATTTCCACCCCAAACTTAATAGCTATATCCACATTGGTCCCTCGAGTTAAATATATTATCGCCGGGGTCCGAAATTCTGCATATTGCCCAATTTGCCCGCCGTACACGTCATTTCTAACCACTAGAAATTCTACCCTGTTCCTCCAAAAGGATATAACACCAGGATATGCTAGTAGTGTCCATCAATCAAAGCAACTTCCTGTCAATGATAGAAGCATTTTTTACATGCTAAAATAAAGAAATTGAATCACAGGGGCCTTAAGGAGGCATCCTTTATGTAAGCCTTGGCTTCCTCTTCCGAGAGCTGCCCCCCTTCGACTAAGCCCCTCACCAACGTATTGGCATATTCTCTGCTTGGATCACGTAAGGGGATCTTTCCACACTTGAAGCATTCAACATCTGGGAGTGTGCAACTTGAATTGGGAAAAAAAATTGGGTTCAGTAAGGTGTTTAATGGAAAATAATTCACTCACTTTGAACTTCCAGTGAGTGGTTCCCGGGAGGAAGAGACTTGCACTTACGTCATAGATAATACGGGAATATCACGCTCCTTCCCCAAGTATAGGACGTTCCGGTACCAACCCTCCTGTAATTAAGTTAATCAGTGAGATTATCAATCTGTATGCTACTTTCAGTGCTGTAAATTAGCTACTTTGTGAAAGTGAACTTGCAGATCAGACACTTTTCTTTGCTTTTGTTGCATTTCCCAGGGGACCATAAAGGTGATCGAGTTTTCTAGTTTCCAGATGTTACCAATTAAGCTTATGTTGCACCAGAACGTTATTTAATTTAAGTTCCCCCATGTGTTGCTCCCGCCCTCACCCACCCAAATTCAGGGGGTATGCTGAGCATGTTGTCTGACTATTACTTGACCAGGGAAACTAGAGAGACTGTAGAGCACTCCGGAGATAAAATACATACCTTGATGGATTCCAAAGTTATAGATCCATTCTCTTGGACAGAACTCAAAGCCACTAGATCAAGCAAAGGGAAATCCATGCAGCTTGATACATTTTCCTGGTTCAAAACATCGTTGAACTGCTCAAACCTGATGAGAGCAAAATGATGTAGAACAATCATGCACAAATACAAGATTCTGTGCAAGTAGTGGAAATACTAGAAGTTGGAGAAAGCAAGGCAGGAACAAGAGACTTACGTAATTCTATACAGGCACAGGTAGGCCTTTTCCAGATGACTGGCTGTGGGATGAAGGAAAGCAGCCCCTCCCGGGCCCCATGTCTTTGTGTATTCGCGTCCAAAGAATAATCTATGAGGATAACTCTTCCACAGAATTTCTTTTGGAGGTTTTTTGTCCATTGAACCTGTGCATTCCGTTTGCATGCCTTCCACCTAAACAGAGCACACAACTTTTTTGATGAATACAAAACACATAAAAGTCATTAAACATAAACAAGCGCAGTCCTATTATTATCAAGAATCATGCAATAGCTCAAGTGGTTCGATTTTCTTTCTCCTGATAGAGTCAGAAGAATAGACATTAAAAGATTAGATTAACCATAAAAGGATTATATCAAAGATAGATATGCACCTGTCCACCTTCAATATAGCAGAGAAACCTTGGCTTCCACATATTTGATCCAAAGGAGGCATACCAGATATCAATCTTTGACTGATCTGATCTCCATGATGGAGATGATGCTTTAACTGCATTGCATTTGAAGATGTCATCATAGGGGAGGGTAAGAAGAGACTTTCTGACTTTCTAGTGATATACCATTTTCATCGTCACCGATTGTCAAAGATGAGAGAGGTTTTATAACATGCAGAAGACCCTCCCCAATTTGGTCAGACAAAATTTGAGCAACCCCTTCATCTTCAGCATCTGAGTCAGAGCTTGAGATATATATTTGCTAAATAGAGAAACAACCAAAGCCAATTTTAGCATATTAATTGCATCATTGTACTTGATCCATCACATTTTCCAACCAAAATCATATCAAACATGTCATCGTGCAGCCTGACTCATCAGAGGTAACATTTGAGCTAATTTATGAAAACAGCTGCATTCTTTAATGATAAAGTTCATCCTTACAAATACCACCTATAATGAGGTAGTGTTGAGGCCACAAAATATGAGTACCATAGCAAGTTGGAAGAATAATATTGGGAATTTTTTTTGCAATAATAGACTATGAAGAGAATACACTAAAATTAGTTAACAGTACTGGTCAGATCAGCAACATAATTCTACAATTGAGAAAACTCACCGGAAAGGAAGCTTTCTGACTTGTTAATTTTTCTGGTAATTCCTCCGAGAGTGTTGGCCAGAAAGGCATTAATTCATGGCGAACCTGTTATAGAGTTTTTCTAATCAGTAAAAATATCATTTTCCGCTGACCTGCAGGCCAGATTGATACAATTGAGAAATGGCAAATGAATATTCTTTTCTACCGCTTCTATAACCCGCCATGTGGACTCAAATGGGTAGACGTCCGAGGAACCAGCAGCAGTTTTGTCATCCAGCAGAACTTCCATGCATGCAAGAGCAGAATTTGCAATTGAAGCAAGATTATATCCTCCTTCTAATGCGAGCACAATCTTCCCTTTAGCAAAGCTCATAAGCTGAAATGAAAATTTTTGCATCATCTCATTCATTTTAAGTACTGTATGTAAATAGCTTGGACAAAAAAATTGCAGATATACATTTGTATTCAGGATAGTTACAAAGAGCATAAACCTTTTTTAGAATCATAGAGTAACCATAAGGTGTAACCCGACAACCCCCTAGAGGATCACCAATAGCTGCTCAAGCATTATCAAGTAAAATAAGTCAAGAATTTGCTGGGATAGGAAAATTGAAAAATGCCACGCTAAAATTATAAATTCAGTTTGAATTGAAGTTCATGTTAAGAATTGCTATTAACTTGAAGACCTGCATCGAATCCAGCTGAAACAATGATCATATCAGGATTAAATTCCATGGCAACAGGTATCAAGACATGGTCCCAGACTGCAAGATAGTCTGCATCACCACATCGTGCATTTTCCCAAGGGACATTTATATTATATCCAGCACCAGGACCCTCTCCAGTCTTGGTAAAATCACCATCATCATTACAGGGATAAAAACTCCCAAACTCATGCCTGTCATAGAGGATAAAGGAATATAAAGAATACTGATAATTTTTATCATAAATTAATCTTAATTTGAAATACAAATTATCACAAAAAGGGGATTCGAGGTGAATGCCTGTGGACTGAAAAGAACAAAACTCGAGGATCTTCCCAGAAGGTCTTCTGAGTGCCATTACCATGGTGAACATCCCAATCAACAATCAAAATCTTCTTGATCCCCAGTTCCGGCTGTGACATAGAAAACAATGATTATGTAACAGGGAGAATACATACAAAGAAAATAAACATTCACGGAAACAAAACTAGAGTTTCTGCCATTTTGGGATGGTTAGAGAGTGCTCCGCATTTGCTATGCCCACCCTTTCATTTAATATATAGCTAGCTGCTATAGCCACATTGTTGTAGAGACAAAACCCCATTGCTTCATCTCGTTCAGCATGATGTCCAGGAGGCCTAACAATTGCAAAAGCAGAGCACAATTCTCCTTTGGCAACCTTTTCAGCAACCTATTTAAAGAATAGTCATGTTCAATGCTAAGTTTTTATTGGTATAAAGTGCAAATGGAAAAAAGATGGTATCAACAGTCAACAATATCTTACTTCTATGACAGAACCAGCAGCAAGATAAGCGGCTTCTGACGAGCCTTCGTTTAGATATATTGAATTAAGTCTTGATGCTATTCTTTTTCTTTGTGAATTGTACTCTCTGGAGCTTACATTCCTGATCAAATTAACGTGATCCTTGCCATGAACCAACTGGATATATTTATCTTCTGCTCGTTTAGCATTCAAAACTACACACCTGGAAATTGAAAGAAAAGGCAATGTGTTAGAGCATTGCAATACATCTGTTACAAAGAAATCACGGGCATGCTATTTAACTACTGAAATGATGACAGGTCAATACAGAAAGAATCAGCCCCAAGCAATGGAATTTTAAAAGTTCTCTTCCAACGTACTGTATTCATTATGAGGTAATAGTGAAGCTGCCTCTACCAACTGTTAGTCCTTCAGTCCTCACACAAGGACTTGAATGTTCTATCCAAGGTTTCCAATTTTACAAATAAATGGAGATGAACCAATGAAATCCCATCATAACATGATTATCCAGCTCAGTCTGAGGCTTTATTTCCATGCCCACATCCATGGAAGATTTACGCCCGAAGATTTGACAAGAAAGACCCCTCTCTACTTCTGTAGCTAAATTTTCAAACCAGCTATCTCAAATTCAAACCCCATCGGTCATTTTCCCTCAAAAAAATGACGCTGTTAACGCATAATACACGCTGAAATGAGCAGAGGCGTGACTTCATCTGCCTCTCTTAACTCGATAACAGAGAAAGAAACGCGAACATAAATCAATTAGCGGCAGCCTCTGAATTGGCTAGTAAGCGCCGCGGGTCAAAACAAAGGGGGAGAGCAAGATTGAACAACTCAGGACGGGAAAAGCGAAACGAGAGCACTGGCACCTCTGAGCAATTCCGGCACTGTAGAGCTTGTTCCAGATAACTCTGATGCGATTAGGGTCCTCCGGGTGAAGTTCATCGTTAGGTGCCTGGTGCCTGCACATCCTCTCGTCGTATATCAAGCCGACTTTCCTCTCAGCCTTGGTAGTGCCATCGCTTACAGAATCCACCGCAGCCATTGATCGACTCAGTCAGCTCTTCCCTTATCTCCAGCAGACTCTGAAATCTGAAAGATGGAGAAAGGAGCCGAACATATAGAGCGAATATAACACTCACCCTCCAGGCAGAGATCAAATAGGCAGAAAGTACTAGAAAATATCCCACAATCAGCATCGCTTTTGTTGTCATTGGAATTGAAAACTGACACCCGCCAATAGAGTGATAGCATGAGGCCCAATGGGCCAACCCTTCAACTATGGCTAAGCAAGCTAGAAAATGGCGTTAATAGAATGAATCACAACAAAGGATGCTTCTGATCTGACATATACAAACTTCCATATCATCATCACCACTCAGTAATATAGCCTAAAAATAGACACTAAAAGAAGCCGTGCAATCATTCTTTCTTCTTTACGAGTATCTACTCACACTTCTTTTCATCATCATCCATTTCCTCCATCCTCATCTTCTTCACGGCCTGTGCAGCATCACTCCTAGGGCGGTTGAGGAGTTGGATCAGTATTTCAGACTTCTCCACTGTGGCGGCATTCACAAACCCACCGTTACTGTCCACCCGATATGCCAAGGTATCTCCTGAAGGTGCGGCATCTATGAACACCGTGGAGTTCTCGTCGATCAGGAGCATCTTCAAAAGATCAGTCACCACCTTCTTCTTAAGCCACCATCTAATAGGTTCGCCAATATTGGATAACATTACAATTATTGGATGAATGAATTTATTTATATAATATCAGGGTGATAATAATCTTATAAATAAAAAATTATTAATGTGTAGAATATTTAATATCACACTCAATTGTACTATATAACAACTATTCGAAAAAATTAACTAACAATTGTAAGTATAGAGATTATATTTGATATATAGAATTTTGTAAAATAAGAGAAAATTCAATTAACAGTTGTAAATAGATATGTAATAACTCCCGTTTATTATGATAAATAAAAAATTATTTTTTAAGAAGTGTTCTCCATTTATTGCCAATACTTAAAATGTTTTGAAAACTTTCTTAAATAGAGCTAAAATATTTTAGATAGGCTAAATGTATCAGTTTTAAAACTTGAGGGCAAAAATGCTTGGTTTTAAAAAATTAAGTACAGTAGGTCCAAGTTCAGTTGGTACGAGCCTTAGCTTGTAAATAAACATTTGATATTTATTTCATGAAAACTATAAATAAATGTAATATATTATTTTACCATGATACCAAAATAGGATTGTGATAAACTTGTGGTAGTGCATAAATGTCATGTCGACAGAACAGCTTAGAAAAACAACTAAAGGTCGAGTTGAGGGTTGGAGCCGTTGCACCAAATATAAATGGCTTTGTGGAAATATTATTGTTTGTGCATATGCACTTAAGGTTCGGTACTATCAAGACGCCCAAAAGGGGTAGTGATGCGTCCGAGGGACTACTGGACGACATGATGAAGATAATGACAGTTTGTTGTCCAAGTAGTTAGGGAAGCTTGACGTAGCTTAATGCGCATGAGACTGGGGTGGGGTGAGGATAAGGTCTCTATCCTCGTACGGACACAGAGTTGATTTCATATTTGAGCGTCGGATGTTGCAAACATCCACTCATATCTAGTGTAGAAGTGTACGAACTTCTATATAGGTGGTTGGTAAAATTGCTCTGATTTCACAAGTGGGTACAATGGATGGGCTGCCCTACGAATATGTGACCATTTTATGGTAAATGGTGTATGTTGACTGCTAAACACATATAATGTGTAAAATGAGGAAAAAGGGTTTTGCAAATTGTTACTTTAGGAAATGAATATTTTTAAAGGAAATAAGTAGTTTGGTATACTTCGATTAAAGATATCTTATTTATGAAAACTCTCTCCCAACACCCATTTACTAAGTTGTCGAACTCACCCCCTTCCTTTACCCATTTTTAGGTAAGTAAAGGAAAACCCACCTAAAGACTTTCATGTAGCTAAATTTGCAAGTCAGGTATGTAAGGTTTAAATTTATTCAATTTTGATAAATATTATTCCAGGAAAGATATAGATGAAAATGACGTCTTACTACTCTCAGTTTAAAGAAGGGAAAGACCCTTAATAAACTGGGAGAGTGGCGGGTTACTCACGGGGATCTGATCAAATCAGGTCGGGGCGTGACATGATGAGTGATAAGGGCTACTTGACGACATGGTGGAGATAAGGGCAGTTAATCGTGCCAGTCAGTCTTGAAGCTCGGAGTAGCTTGTTGCGCATGAGACCGGGGTGGGTCGAGATGAGGTCTCTGTACTTATACGAACACGGAGTGAATTTCAGGTCTTAGGGTTGTATGTCTAGGACATCCACTGTAAACCCCACACTTTTGAGTTAAGTAAAGCCGGGAAAAGAATCGATCAAACCGAGTAAGAAAAACCGAGCCAGTTTACAAACCCGATCATATAAGCACAAGCAATATGTAAATTTACAACTTGCGGGTGATCCAAAGGGTTAATTAAACCTTGAAAAAGAAATTTAAGAAAAAATAAAAGACAAAAACTAAATTGGTTCAGGTGAATGAGATTCTATAACAAATTTGAAGTTAAGCATGCTTATTTTAGAATAGTGTGAGAATGGGTGATCTCTTAAGAAATATGATTTTTTTATAACCCGAAATTTCGGTTAAAAATTTTTATGCGAACGTAAGTCCCATAAATTAATATATATTTAATTATTGTAATTAATACCAATAATTTAATACCTAAATTAAATTATTGGAATTAATACAAATAATTTAATACTGAAATTAAATTATTGAAATTAATACCAATAATTTATGTCAATATTAATACTAGTAATAAATCTCTCCCATTTAATACACGATTTTACACCTATATAAAAAGGTTATCCCCATTAATTGTTCTCACACCTTAACACTTATCTCCCTCTCTAGTGCTCTATTTCCCGGTAAAACTCGAACCAGAGTTTCAACTTAAACATTTTTCTTAGTCTAGGAAGGAGAGGTCGAGCTCTTTAGAACCGAGTAGAAAATAGCTATCTGATAGCAAACTTCAGTCAATTCGAGAATCGTTAGACAAGTGCCGGTATGATAAATAGTGAAGCAGCTCTGGCGGACCGAAGCTGTCCTATTTCTGCCAAACTGAAATTGGCCATTTCAAGCCCTCCCAACACTTACTCAGCCTTTCCACGGCCGAATTAGGACCGAAGGTTAAGCCAATCAGGCTCCCCTTTACAATTTTCGATCGGTGCTAAAGAGAGTCGACCGAATTTCAATGATAAAATTCTAATCCAATTCCGCATCAATTGATGTGATTCTTGATTATAGGATAAATGTCAAGACAAGAGCTATCTGCCAATATCGAAATCTCGGACCGTCGTGCCTTCACTAGTGAGCTTTCTCTCTCTATAGTTCATTTTTCGGTAAAACTCCGTTTGAGCTCGTCCCGACGTTAAAACTTACGATTTACATTTCTAAATAATTGTATGAACATGTAAAAACTCAATTTCTACTTCAATTTCAACAATTGGAAACGTTTGATTGGTTAATTTGATAAAATCAAGTTCAGTTGTGTTAAGAAGTTGGAATTGGGGATTTTCGAAATTCAAAGGACCAAAATGAAATTTTATGAAATTAAGAGTTAATTTGGCATAAAAATAATGTTGGAGGACCAATTGAGGAATTTTGAAATTTTGGGGCAAAAGTTACCATTTTTGTAAAGGAAGGGCAAAATGGTAATTTTGGAAAAGTTGGGAGAACAAATTGGAAATTTGAGAAATTAAACCCTTTTTTTGTAAAATTGAATAAACTGAGGTAATATGATAAATTTTAAAAGTTTCGTTACTTAATTTGAGGAAAAACAGGCATGTGGGACTTAAAGTTAAAGAAAAATAAATTTAGGGACCTAATTACAAATAAATTAAAGTTTGACTTTCTAATTCATTTGTAACGAATGAAGGCGATTAGGACGAATAATAATGAAAAAAGATGTTCATATAGTGTAGTAACACGAATTATCGGGAACGCCAGCAAGGAAAAGCTCGCGTGAATACCAATAACCGGTCTAGTGTAATTCACGGAATTAACGGGTGAGTGGGTTTACTAACATCATAACCGGTTGGGATAATAAGTACAACTTAAAATTTTAAAACCACTTACCGGTTGTTAATGAAAATTTTATATTATACCCTGTTGGGAATGATAAGTATCTCGGTATGAAAACCCACTATTTAGTGGTATTTTAAACATCACTACTTAGAGGAAGTGATATGAAAATTATGCAGAAAAACTACTTACCGATTGTAAGTAGATCATACCCGGTTGGTATGATAAGACTTCCTCGAAAGAAGTTGAAAACTCGTTTATCAGTTATGAACGGAGGTGTCCTTATACCGGGCGGTATAATGGATAGAGAAAACACATGTTTTGTCGGAAGTGCTATCCACTGACCGTGTGCCAAGGCTTAAACAATTTGGGAGACTTTATCGATAGGAGCTCGAATAGCTCTGATAGGTCGGGGGCCTTGATTTTGGAACTTGTGGGCTAAATGCCCGATTTTGAAAATCTCATACAGTGGGCCCAAGGCCAGTTGGCACGAGCAGGAGCTCGTAAACGAAATGATATATGTGCTATAAAACTTAATTAGTGAATTGTTTGGCCATGGTACCAACATAGGATCGACATGCTCACTCAACTAGCGGTAGTGCGACATAACAAGTCAATGGACCAATCAAAACAAATAATTGCGGATTGAGTTAAGAGTCGGGGCCGTTGGACTAGTGGCACCACAGATTACATGTCAATATAAGAAAACATTGTTTGTGCATATACTGTGAGTACGAGATCATTAAGATACCCATGAGGGGTAGTGATGCGTCCTAAGGGCACTGGACGGCCTGGTGGCTATAAGAGCAGTTTGTCGTTCCAGGTGTTTGTGCGAAATCTAGAGTAGCATCAAGTACATGAGACTAGGGTGGAGACATGATGAGATCTCTGTCCTCATATGGACACGAAGAAGTGATTTCGAGATTGTGGGTCGGATGTTGCGTACATCTACTCATTCCCAAGGTAGAAGCGGTCGTACTTCTATACGGGTGGCAAGAAAAGTCGCTCCGAAACCACTAGCGAGTTCAGTAGTGATACTAATTTGTGAATATATGTAACCTTAATGATAAAGGATGTGTGTTGGGTGATAACACACCGGTAACTAAGAAGTGATTTTTGAAAAGAAAATTATTCTAGCACACTCCAATAATAATTATTTTCTTAAAAGTCAAAAGTTTTTTAAAACCCATTCACTGAGTAGTCGTACTCACCCCCTCCCTTATATCCCTTTAAGGAAATCCCGAAAAGCCTACCCTTAAAAACCGTAAACTAAGATACCTGTAAGACAGGTATGTAAAGTTTTAAATTTCATACAATTTTGATTATGCTATTTTAGGAAAAATGTGCAGGGTAAAAGACATCTTACTCTTTGCGGTTTACAATAAAGAAAAACCCTTTAATAAACTGAGAGAGTGGCGGGTTGATCACGGGTATCCGACCAAACCGGGTCGGGGCCTGACATCCACTCAGACATAGGATAGAAGTGGACGGGATTCTATCTTGGTGGATGGTAAAAACACTCTAATCCTTAAGTGGATGTGCTGTACCTATAAATGTGTGTACCCTTCCTGATAAAGGGCGTGTGTTTGTTTGCTAAACGCCCCTAAGGCAAGAAAATGGGGGTAAGAGAGCTACACATACCTAATACTGAAATGAAAAAGGTTTTGAAAACTAAAATTTGAGAAAAATCATTTTTAAAAGAAATGACAACCTTGGCATGATTTGGATAAATCCATTTTGAAAACTCACTCCTATCACTCACTCATTAAGTTGGAGAACTCACTCCTTACCTTTTACCCCTTTTATGTAACCGAGAAAACACAAATATTAAAGAACCGCATAAATTGGAACTTTAAAACATGTAAGTTTGTTTGAAAATATTTAGTTTTGTATAATGATATTCCAAGAATGATAGGAAAAATGAAGCCTTATTTCTCGCGGTTTAGAAAACTGTGAAACGCTTAATGGAACAAAGGGAGTGGTTGGTTGCTCACGAGAATTTGATCAAATCGGGTCGGGGCATGACAGAACACGTCATAGTTATCGTGTGAGTGGGACATTTTAAACATAATAACTGGTTTGGGTGATGAGCACACTTTTATTAAATTAAAAATCTACTTATCGATTGTGAGTAGGATTATTTAATGCCATACCCGGTTGGTATGATAAACTACTTTTTAAAGGGAAAGACCACCAAGAGTGGGAATTTCTCTCATCATACCCGGTTGGTATGAAGGGTGCATTTTGAGCTAAAAACCCATTTTTTAGAAATGATCTCCCATAACTTTGTTACAATTCTTAAAAATTTTGAGAGAATTTTCTAACTAGAGCTGAGATAGCTCCAACAGGTCAAAGGTTTCATTTTTGAACTTATAGGGGTCAATGCCCAATTTTGAAAAACTTATAAAGTGGGCCTAAAACTACTGGACACAGGCTAGGGCCTATAAACAAACATAAGTAAAAGAGTAATGAAAACTTTCATTAAAACTGGAAATTTTGTGTGACTTGCCACGGTTCCAAGTTGAGACTGACAATTCTCGATTGACTAGTGGCAGTGCACCAGGACTAGGTCCACGGACCGGTCAGGCAAACAACTACAGGCCAAGTCGAGTGTCGGGACTGTTGGACTATCGACACCAAAGATGATGGCTAATATGTGAAAATTATTTCTTGTGCATGCACTCTGATTCGGGACCATCGAGATGCCCTTGGGGGTAGTGTCACACCCCGACCCGGTTTGGTCGAATCCTCATAAGCAACTCGTCACTCCCTTTGATCCATTAAGGTTTTCACCCTTTTAAAAACCTAAAAGAGTAAGGCATCCTTTTACCTATCTTTTCTGTAATAGCATTATATAAAATTGAATATTTTAAAATAGATATACTTGTTTTACAGTTCAAATATAGTAGGGTCTTTAAGGTTGATGTTTAATCGTTTACTTGAAAAGGGTAAAAGGGAGGGGGTGAGTTCTACAACTCAGTGAGCGGGAGTTGAGAGTGAGTTTTCAAAATAGTTTTAGTTATCCAAACTATGCCAAGGTTATCATTTTATTTTGAACTAATTTGGAGGGTTTTGGGGTGTATCTGCTGCAGCGCTAGGGTCTCTTTTAACCTTTTCCTAAGTGAGGTTATATACACTACCTGGTACTCTTGTTGTAGCGTCTGGCCTAGGGTTCCTAGGATTCTCTTGAAGTGGTTCGAGAGTGTTCATCTGCCTATTCTCCCTAAAAGTGGGACAATCCTTTGCAAAGTGTCCCACTTGCCCGCATGCAAAACAGGTAAAGCATGCTCCCTAATGGTTGTTTTGACACTTTGGACAACAAAAATTTTCTCGAGTTAAGGTAGGGACCACACTAGGGGAGGTGGTGGCATGTCACTTCTCATTTGGAATGCCATTCTATTTCCCAATTTTGGACCGTTATACTCCTTCCAACCTCACTGATGTTTTGGGCCCTTATCTTCATTTCTCGTTGTCTAGAACCAAATTGAACCGGTTTGTACCGATTTGATCAAATTGCTAAATTTATTTTTTTTATATGCCTTAAATTATTTTAATTGAAAAATTAAAGCTACAATTATATAGAGAATAAATTTAGAAACTTTTACTTTTGAAAAACTTAATCGAATTGGGCCTTAATGACGGAAAGTGCCAACAAAGATGAATCGCTTTCGTTAATATGTCAAACGGATGGGCAGAGAGTACTCAAGCTATTGTTTGCTATAGTTTAAATATTTTTAAGTTGATGCATTTTGATGTAAGTGATAAATAAACTAAAGATTTAAGGACAAATTATTTTAAATAGGAGAAGAATAATGTGAATCTGCATAAAAATAATACAAATTCACAAGTTTAATCAACTGCACCTGCAAATAATATGAATACTTTATTAGAAAATGAGTTAAAAGGTTATTTGAGACTAGAAAAGTGTCCAATGACAAGGTTAATAGCCCATCTTAGGAATGTTATTTTCTCGAATGTCTATTTTGAAGAAGTAAGCTATTCATTTTAATTGATCGGATAAATTTTTTATACTTAGAAGTAGGTATCGATTATTGATGGTGAACTAGTTCAATTTTCTATAGTATATGCATATTTTCATATTTTTATCCTTTTTCTTTACAAATATAATAGGAATATCCCAACTGACTATAATGCATCAAATCCTTCTCCATTCATTAATCCAATTGTTACTTCAATTCTTTTAACTTTACCGAATACATACAATGGGGCTTAAAATATGAGATTTATTTTTAAAATTATTTTTATAGTAAACTTCACTTGCCGAATTGCAAGTATTACGAATAACTTTTCTAAAATAACTTTTATAGAAATAGTTATAGGTAGTATCTAACTATCGAAATGTATTATAATTTTTTTTTCTTCACACTTTTTACCTACAACTATGAATAGAAAAGTAACACAACCTTTTTGTATCATATTTTTTACTTTTAAATAAAACACCATTTTTACTTTCCTTTTCTTTCTATCTCCTTATACTAATAATTACTTAAACCTTTTTTAAAAATAATGGTATCAAATTAGTTTCAAGTTTGATTTCTCCAATATTTATTTTAAATCCTTTTAATTACTTATTTTTTTTTAAAGGTTCTCCTAAATATGTAATAATATTAAGATTTTATTATAATGAATTGAGCTCTACTTTACTCTTGAAATTAACTATTCTTTAATAAATAATCTCTTAGCTATAAAGATAAATAGGATATAAAATTGTTTTCCCCTAATCATATATATACTGATCAAATAAACGTACAATTTAAAAGAATATTTTCTTTATTAATAGAAGTATACGGCAATAGAACTAAACTTACGTGTAAATTCTTAGCAATTTAGTATCAACTTTCTTCTTCGTAAATTTTAAGCCGAGTGGGCTAAACAATGCTGCTACGAAGCTACCCATTACCGCGTAAACCTGTTTATTTTCACTCTTTCTTTCAACTCTTCTAGAATTCCAAACATATACAAAGAAAAACAGAAAGAAAGACTGGATAACCACCAGCATAAAACGACTACCATTGACGAATAAAACAGTGCAGAAGCCGAATCCAAATCAACAATTACTCAGTTACATGAGAAAATCGTGCCAATAACCACGCTGTCCAAAACTCGAGACTAGAAGAAACAACAATGGAGACACAAACAGCTCTACGTTTACTCTTCGGGGATAAAGAACCGGAAAGAAAGTAGATAAAAAAAAAACGTGAGAAGAGATCGTAGCATCATACCTCTCTAAAGTTAGTGCTTGGCCGAAATTTCGAGCGAGTATCCGAAGCAAAGTACTAATCTGTACGAGCCTTGAAGGTTATCGACAATTTTTTGTGATTTACTTTGCAGAGAAATGTTATTCTTCGTGTGAGGAATGAAGCGCAGACGGAAGGTTTATATACTACCATGTACAAAGAGCTAGAGCCGTCTGGAAATAGAGGAGAAGGTGCCGTTAGAAACTACTAGATTATTCCATATTAGTTTTTTTTTTCAAAAATAAAATAAAATATAAATGTTTGATTAATTTTACTGTAAAATAGTTGGATTGAACGCGAAATGTGTCACTCGGGGCTTTTGGAGAGCGTGTATGTTCGTTTTCCACCTAGTTAGTTGTAATCTTACATGCTTCAACCGCCTTACATTCTCATAATTGATTTGATTATGCAACGAACAAGTGCCTGACAAATAACACGGGCAGGCAACTATCAGACAAGATCTACCCTTCTCAAGAATCATGAATAAATCACAAGGGTAGGATAAAGGTTACCAGAAAAAAAAAGAACTCATTAAACTTCCAATGAGTATAGTGTGAAATCGCAGGGCGCACAGCAATGCCAATCTACCATGTCAACTTCAGAATGTGAAAAAGCATTTAA
Source organism: Trapa incisa (assembly GCA_030064435.1). Lineage (NCBI taxonomy): Eukaryota > Viridiplantae > Streptophyta > Magnoliopsida > Myrtales > Lythraceae > Trapa > Trapa incisa. The sequence continues at coordinate 6,146,238 of CM057784.1, read as the reverse complement.
CCGTACAGAGCATGTTGAGAGTTACTCGTCATCGGACTCGTAAACCATGGTCATTCGCCGATGGGTTGGAGCTGCTTTACGTGGGGGCGACTCCTCATCCGACTCTATGCCCTTGCGCTTGTGACCGCTGTACTCTCTACTTCTTTGCTTTGGCACCTGCCAAAAGTCCATTTGAGGTTTTATTAAGATGTCATGATGTAAAATGCAAATATAGAGGGCATCTTAGTCTAAAAATTTGAGGATGGGGCTCAAGGTGGGGTATGCTGCTCAGGCAAAACTATAGGGATACTTGATTAGCGCTATATTTCTTCAACATTGAGCTAAGGCTCATATTCAGGCAAAGATCCTAAATTGCCAGGTAGAGAGGCTCATAATGCTGGACTAGGAGAGCATGACCACTCTAATAACTTGGTATTTGACAACAAGTAGAGAGCTTCGTCAAGCTAGAGTTAAGGCCAAGACCGTATACTTGAGAAAAAGACAGACTGAGTGAATTTCAAATGAGTCTTGCAATATATAGTTGATATCATGCAGGGCTCAACTTGGCTGAACTAGAATCAGCTCCAATGGATGTACTGCAATTAGAAGTTATAAATGCTGTGTAGTAAGGGCAATATTTTCTTTGAAAAGGTTCAACGGAGAACCGGAGGATTTTCATCATATAAAAGAACTACCAATTTACATACCTCATCATCCTCCTCTGATGCTGCATGAGCTGCATCTTCCTCTTCGTCATCATGTTCTTCAGCTTCTTCCTCATCTTCTTCTTCATACTCCTGTTCTGGCTCCTCAATCCTCCTGCGTGGGGGAGACCTCTCCTCTTCCTCAGCATAACTCTCGTACTCAGATTCTTCTCGCTCACTTTCTGAAAACTCCACAGGGCGTCTTGAAGATTTAGCAGGAGCAGCAGAAGACTTACGAGGAATTTCCCTCTGTGCCTACACGGGATATGAATATTATTGTGCTGGGTTAAACCTGGCGTATGCAATGAGTAGATGCAAAATTTTCAACTTGCAGCAAAGACATACCTTCTTAGCATTCATTATACGCTTCTCTGCCCGAGCTTCCATTTCCAAGTCATCCTCAAAACGGCGGCGAGATTGGCGAGAGTCATAATAATCTGTTTCATCTTCCTACAAAAGTAAATATTTGAACATAAAATAGATATTGGAAGAATATAGGCTGGGAAGGTACTTATCCTGTACAAGGGAGATGAGCTTTCTCAACCAATCAAAATGGTTATACTCTACATCCACCTTACTGATAAAAGGCATGCAAATGATGGCTATGTTTTTCTCACTCTTAGAAGCTTTAAAAAATCACAAACCTCATCAAGAGCATCCTCCAAGAAACCAGGTGAGAGTTGGCGCCTCCGATCTACACTTGGAGTATACTTCCTATTCACCTTTTCCCTCTTCCGACTAAGAAGTAGATTTGCTCTAATTGACTGGTTAGCAGCCTGTAGAAATAAATCCCATCAGAATCAAAAGGTAAACTATTGGTTAAAAGTAGATTGTCACTCATGCCCAAAGTAATTACCTTTTCTCTCTCTTCCTTCTCTCTCTCTGGATCAATGTCTGTGATGCAGTTTTTAACCTTATAAACCTTTTTATGACGTGAATCAACAAGAGCAGTCAACAAGCGATGAGAGTTTGATGTCAATGATGATGGCATAAACCTCATCTTCCTTAGAATTCTTCCTTGTGATTGAAGGATGCCCTGCAGGCATGGTAGCACAGAATTTAAAAAAGAGCCAATGCAAAATTCCATGAGGAGATAATATTAAGTTCACATCATAATCCCAAAAAAAGGGTGGCTAATTTTGTATTGGTTCACTCAGTATAGATAAAGTAACAACCGGGGCATAGCAAATAATTAGTCATATGTAGGACTGCTTCAAAATCATTCATCCTGCCATTTCGTGAAAAAAAATACATGCTATGAAGCAAAGCCTGACAATAGTAACAAAAAAAAACAGATATACATCCCACAGGCGAAGCTGTAAATAATGCTATTGGGCATCATTTGAACCAACGAGTAGAAAAATATCTTTGTTGTTTTTCAGTCAGAGGAGGTTATTTAGCTTGTACCTTTCCATGCCTAAGGAACAGATGTGACTGATCATGCTGAGCATCTTGCACTGATATGTCAAGTACTTCATTCCCAATTAACAACTGCAAACTACCATCTGACCATCTTACAAAACGTGCATTGCTTTCACGCTGCCAGAACACAATACAATTTATTCAAGTGAAGCAGTATTTACAATTAAGATTTTAAAAGATGGCAGAAAGTTCTGAATAAAAGGGCCAGGAACTAAGACTATATATCGAGTACTTCAATATTAGCAGTATATTTTCCATACTCATCTGTTACTAAGATTGCATGCATCCTCAACTCTCTCTGCCAGTATTTTATGGAACTCAAGCACAACGCTAAAATCATACTCAACAGATCAGTGTGGATTCCCGGCAAAATAATATTTTAGCAAGTCAAGGCAGGAAACATTCTCACTAAATCCAGGCTCATGTATCTCAAGGTAAAACTGAGGTTACTTTCAATCTAAGCATTAGATGGAAGAATTGTAATGCGAGCACATCTGCATAAACATCAGGTGAATCATGATAAAACTGTGTTAAGTGAGTAATAGAATATGCAAAATGTCAGCTATCACACATTTAAATTACACTATCTATCCAACTGAAGTTACATTTACCAATGGAATTCACAAGAGTATATCATTCTGATCAAGTTGCAATTGTGAAATATGAAATGCTACACTTACAGTTGTTGTGCCATTTGGATTCCTGACGGTTCTCCACCTCACAATATTATTTTCTAAGCGTATTCGTTTTTTTGATCCAGATTCATCAGTCACAAAAGTATCCTCTTCTACGTATGTCTTAGGATCAAATGGTTTTGGATCAACACCCATAATATTGGATATTTTGACCATATTCACCTACAAGAAGAAGAAATGACATTGGTAGTTTCAATAAGATCAGTTTCATATAAATTAAATATGCAAATAATAAACACACAACTGTAATATATGTCAGGACATAATAGGCACCAGACAGCCAGTCTCGTCAACTATATAGGCATGAATGTTAGGGATAGTTCTTTCTTTTTTTTTTGTAAGCCAGCTGTTATAGTTTAATTCACAAAATTCAAAAAATAGTTATAAAAGCACCCTTTAATCTTGGATAGTTCATAAAGCTAACAAGCTATCTCCATTCAGCTATTTCATAAAATGGCTTCTTCAGGCATGCAGCAAAGAATAGAAAATCTGTACTGCAAGTCTGAGTTGAGATAGCAATGGAATGGAATAGTTGAGAATGCAGATACAAAGGAAACATACTTTCTCTGGAAGAGCAGGCGGTGGGCGTAGTGGAATCTCAAGCACCAAAGGAGGACCAACAGGTTTCTCTTTTTGTTTAATATCAGCATTCTCCTCTTCAGACATATACATACCATCTTCATCGGCAATCATATCTTCAGGTGCAAGGCCCTTCCCATATCCCCCATCCTCTTCCATTGGAGATCTCTGAACAAGAGAAATATTTTGTGATTCTTGAAACACCATAAAAATATAAAGAAGATAAGAAGTTCAGTTCAGAGAAAAGGGGTTAATAACTCATTTAAGTACAACCTCCTTTGTCCACCCTAAATAGGGTCAGCCTTTGCTAATGTTATCAAATTTAGCACGATATCATTTTCTCATCAAAATTGCATACCTAGTATGCTAAAAATCATATATAAGAAATTTAAAGTGGTGTTGCATACACTTGAAAGAACATAAATTTATTGTGGCAATATCACTAAATTATTGGATATGTACTAGATATATGATTTTGAAGTTAAAAGTGGCTACGGTATATTTGATAAAAGGGGGTAAGATTGTGCCTATCTAGGAGAAGCCAAAAAATTGTACTAAATTTGATAAAATGATCAAAGATTGTGCCTATTTAGTATAGAAAAAAATGCTAGATTTGAAAAATAACCAAAGATTGTTCTTAAAGGAGTTATTAACCCAGAATATATATATATATATGAGAAGTTCTGCAAGGCTCACATTTGAGTTGGGCTCAATATCATTTTGTACAACATAGTCTGCCCCCTCTTCTTCATCAGAATCGCCAAAAACATCACGTATATCTGGAGCTGAGTGTGCATTCAGATTATCATCCTTCTCCCTGTCTTGTGATTTGCTGTTAATTCCATTTAAGAGAGTAGAGTGAAAAGACATTCCAGTCTAAGTATCAGATAGTTCACAGGAAATACAATCTTACTACCCACCAAGATTTCAAAATGAGTGGGATGGGGTTTCAGAACATATGCTCTTATTAAATATAAAGAGGACTAGTGAGAAAAAAAATGCAAAAACCCCACATATAGGCATGAATGGTCTTCACACATTTAATTTGACACACAGTCCCACATCCTTCCCCTACTAATTTAATTTTTTCCATGAAGAACATGAGAAAACTCCAAAATAAGAAACAAAATAGGCTATCTACAGATTGAAACATATCTGTGACAAATTATGAGTTACCTCCTACTTCTAGCCTGGTCAACTTCTTCATCGTCATCATCATGGTAGTGCTGACTTCCTGATCTCTCTGAACCACTTTCGAGGTCATTCCTTACCCGGCTATTCACTACCCTTTGACCATAATATGCCTGCTCATCACTGTCTGAATCATTCCTCCCACTATCCTCTCTATTACCATCAATATCTACTTCTTGAGAACTTTGGTCTCTTTCACCCTCACTTTCCCCAGGATCGGGTTCTACTTCATGAAATTCTGCATCACTCTCCACTTCAGCCTCTCCATGTCCTTCAATATCAACTTCACCTTCACCCTCTCCTTCATCCTCACCCTCACCATCATGCTCAAAACCACCCTCAGCTTCATCCTGCAGTGTTCCCATCACAAAGTTCATCAGGTTATGTGTTTTCCTAAACATGTTTCTTTATGACAAATAGACTGCGCATTGGGAAGGCTGTTCATGTCGCAACTTAGTTTGTAAGGAGCAGGCTACGAATTTAAGAAGTAAGACAAATTTACTTCACAAATACACATATGATAAGATCAAAGACATGTCATATAGGCTCCTACAAACATGATCTGCAGTTTCCAGCCCTCAACGTGCACAACTCCATGCGACCAGATAGAACATAAACTAACGTCTCATGACGCTAGCAAAGAGCTTCCTCCAGCAGTCAATCGTAGCTTTGAATGCAATCCCTAGGGTACGATCAAATAACAGCGACTCCGCAAAGGATCAATCAATCGATCATTCTGGCACCAATTGAGGAAAAACAGAACAGGCAGAAAGGTGATGAAACGATGAATGGAAGCAAAATAAATATACCGAGAGATACTGAGTTGGCTGAGGATTGGATTCGTGCTCGGAATCGACTTCTTCTTCCTCCTCCTCGGATTGAT